>CM075339.1:31844628-34344628 GCA_037788925.1 Mytilus galloprovincialis
TTCTTCAGAGAGAAATATTGAAAAAACCTTGCACGGAAGGTAGTTACATATATATTGGGACTTTCTTCATTTATATATGTGGCCGTACGACCATTTCTAACAAAATATATATAATAGAAAAACAAAGGACATGGGATATCCATCTATGACAAAAAAAACAGTATAAGCACAGCAAAAAAACACACAATAAGCAAAGGAACAGATGTAGGAAATCTTTACCAAATGTAAATTCCGATTCCCCCCCTATATATATATGCGCAGACCGTATGAAAATTTTCTTACAAAATATATGTATTGTGACTTTTTCTCCTGTGACTTTATTTCCATTAATTTTTACCTGTGAGATTTTTTCCTACATTCGATAAACTAAGGGTCTGTGTCAATGAGAGAAAAACAATGAAGTCAAAACTTGGCATGTGCCTGTTCCAAGTCAGGAGCCTGTAATTCAGTGTTGTCATATATTTTATGATAGCATAATACTTAACTCCTAACGGGAGGTATTGTGCTTGATTTTCATATGATGATTTAAGGTCTGGAGCTTTCATGTCAGTAATTTCAAGAAGTCATTAGTTTCTTCTCTTACCTATTCTCACATCGGACTCAAGACTTCTTTAAAACTGAGTTTTATTGTACGTTTCTCTGTGTGTTTGTTTATTCTACATTGGCAAGAGGTATAGGGAGAAGGTTGGCATTAAACCTTGCTGCATTTTTGCACATGTCCAAAGTTAGGAGCCTTAGGCCTTTGTTAGTCTTGTATGTTTTTGTAATTTTAGTTTATGTATATGATGTAGAGTTTAGTGTGACATAAATTTTTCAATTAACTTGTAAACATTTTTGTTAATGGGCCAGCTGAAGCTCTCCTATGCTTGCAGGATTTTCTCCCTGTGTTGAAGAACTATTGGTGGCCTTGTGCTGTTTTCTACTCTTTGGTCAGGTTGTTGTCAATTTGACACATTCCCCATTTCCATTCTTAATTTAACCTATTTTAAAAGGTAAAAGAATATTTTGTTCAAAAATTAAGAACAGCATGTAGAATTATTATATTTATTTGATAGCACATGTGTATGGCAGCTGTATAAATTATTCATAAAGTCAATGGATACAAATAGTTGTTTACAATGGTGCAATGGTTAATTTTCATCACAAAGACATGGGTTACAATATAAGTGTTGTAAAAAAAAGGCAGAAGGTAACTTTTTAATAATTTAACTCTAAACTTTGACTTTCAATTAAAATCTTGCCTGATTTACAATGGCTTAATTTCATCAGTTTCAAGACAACTGATAAACACATGTTTGACTTAAGTAATAAGACAGGGGCCAAATATATTACTGCAAGTACTGAAACTCAGAATGTTTCTGTTCACCTATTATTGTGATTTTGATAAAAAAAAAAAAAAAAAAAAAAAAAAGTTAGGTATGGAGGGAAACTTTAGCTTTGTCATTTCAATTTTCAGTAAATGCTGCGTACAAATGATGCTATTGAAATTTTAAAATGTGAGTTTTTAATTTTGCATTACTTAATTTGAAGCATTTTTTGGGAATATATATCATCGCAAATATATCTAAATTAAAAGTACATAAAAGCATTCTGAAGCTTAACTCCTATTTAAACATTTTATTTTAACAAAATTGCCTTTAATTCAGTATTTCTAAATGGAATGGAAAAACATCAAATTCTCAATAAACACATTGCAAGAATCAGGTCCTTTTTTGTTTTTAAAACCTGATAAAATTTGAAAATAAAAGAAATTGCTAAGCTAAGTAGGTTTTTTTATCAATCTGTGATTTATTTCCCATTTCCCCATTATCAAAATGACAATTTACATCATGGTGTCTTAATTTGGACTGAAAACAGACTATTAATTTATATTTTATAGTTTTAATGAAATTTCTTTGTTATAATTTTACCCCTGTCAAATCTATATTACTAAAGAAAATAATTGAATTCTCCTGTCATTCTTAAATGGCATGTGTTTGTTGCATGAAAGCTACTTTTTCTGTTTTACAGTTCTCTTAAGATTAGTTCTGGTATTGTCATAGTTATTCAATTATACTCTATACAAGTTTTTAACAGCAATTTTAAGACAGAATCTAGAGTTTTAGTTTATGCCAAACTGGAATTTCCCAAAAAATTGTTATGAAATTTAGTATATGTCCTTTATTTTTGAATAAAAATGCAGTATGGTTAATTCTATCTAAACATTTTTGGAGTTATACTGTAAATCACTACATTTTAGACAGATTTCATTGTAGTCAGGTTTAGTTCATAAAATATGAATTTGTATATTCATCCTTTGTCGGGTTTACATATTCAATACTTAAACATTTAAATTGTGTTCATGTATTTACAAACATATTCCTATATATGAAACAATATATACATGTTCATACTGTACATAAGTTTAATAAATCTGCTATATAAAAAATTCAATAGAATACATAAACCTACACATTCACCCAATGATGAAAACCAGAGATTGATAAATTTTGTCTAAAATTTTTAAATTAGTTAATAAATTTGTACTAAATTATAATCCTGGTACCTTTGTTAACTATTAATAAAGAGTAAAGACCCATTCTAAATCTACTGGTAGTAAAACCAAATTCTGCTCAGTAAGAATAGACTTTACTTCTTTCAAAGAAAAAAACCCAAATAGATCCAATTTAACCTATTCACCTATTAACAAAGAAATACATTCCTGGTAAAAAAATAAAATCAAACTTAATTCATTTACATTTGATACCTAACCAATATACTAATCTTATTTTCATTTTCATGTAGAAACAATGATTTATTTATCCTGTATCTTTTAACTAAGTAAATTACAAATTGTTTGCTGTAAAAATATTGTTTTATACCAAATTTCCCAAATAACTTCTACTAACTCTCTATTTAACCACATATATATCAATTTGTTTGATATAATCAAATCCAGAAATTATTAAAAAAAAAACGTCCCCCCAAGAAAATCTGGTCTTGCTAATTAACTGACTTCTAATTAACATACAGATTACACAACAAACTGTACAAGAAAGATTAACAGATAATGTACAATTAACATCATGTTGGGTTTCTTTCATATATAAGTTCAAAAAGTACATCCCATTAACTTACATGGCAATTAGTTTTAATGTAGAAAAGTCCTATGCCAACATCCAAAACTACTGTAAATTAAGAAATTATTGAATTTGTTAATCATTGTGTAAAATGCCAGCCTATCAATTTCGAAATTATAAAAACTTGCATTCATAATTTCGGTAGTGATTTTCCCCTCATAAAATGTTTGCTATTGCATAAATTAGATTCTGCATTTTTGGATTCAAGGATTCACAATTATAAATGCATGGTTTTATTTCTAAATTTCGAGTATGTGTCAATACCCTTTATATACAAATAGATTGACAAATGTTTATACATTTCCTATACAATAAAATGAATTGAATATTTTTGGCGTCAACTTTTTTCGTTACTTAGAAGGAAATATTATCAATAACTTCAAGGTTTCATACTAATGTCACAGTCTTATCAAAGGCATTGCAAATGGATATTAAATTTTTCGTCAGGTCAAATTTTTCTTTTACAGAGCCAACCATGAATGCAGCAAATATTAATTCACAAGAAAAAAATAGCTATATACTGTATATAAAATTTTCTAAAACAAAATCTCTCCACCAAAGAGTGGTCATATCAATACATATTTGTACATTAACATATACATTGTGATATAGACATTGATATATATATATACATATTGCACATCATAACATAACAATATACAAATAACAATGAGACAATATATTCACACCAGCATTAGAAGAATTTCTTCAAAACAAAACCAGTTGGTATTTTTTCTATCTATTTTTACTCTTTCAAGTCAAAAATATTTGAACTGTTCAACTTTACAAATTCATGTCTAGATGACAAAACCAGTCTGTTTATTTTTACTCTTTCAAGTCAAAAATATTTGAACTTTTCAACTTTATAAAGAAATTCATGTCTGAATTATTGGTTCTGACATCTTGAATAAATCTTAAATAAATCTTAAATAATGACTATATAAAGTTTTCTCCCATTTATCTTAAATATATACCCAATATTTCCCCTTTAATCATAAATATATACCCCAATTCTGTCATTATATTAATCGATATATTCCGATTTGTACACACATTGTATTATAAAAAAAATCTCAAAAAGTTATATGATTGACTTTAAATAACATGGTTTGTACATCTAACATATTTCTACCCTACTGAACACCATTTTGGATTCTTAGGTTTTGAGAGAGATACAATTTAAGCAAGATTTATTTCCCTTTTGTCACCATGTGAGATACAGGTACACATTCCTTCAGTCATATTTATTGTGTTATATTGACTGCTAGAACAATTTTAACTTCTTTTAGCCTTGCTTAATTCATCATTACAATCTAGTAATGGTCTTTTATAAGACTTGTTTGTATTTCATGTTTCAATTTGGGAAGTGAATTAAGCAAGTCAACCATTTTATCCCCCCTCCCTCTTTTTAAATGGTGGTCAAGGGAAAAAAACTCAAGTACAAATTACATCCTATCAAAACCTTTCTATAGTTTGAGTGAAATTCAAAACCAATTCCATTAAACTGTCACAGTAAAAACTTATTTGATAATATAAACAAATATATATTAAATGGTTCATATGATTGTTTAGTGTTGTGATAAACAAATATAATAATATAAATCGGTATACATGTATTTAAAGCTGTGTATATTTAAAACAATAACAATATATATAAAAATTCTTATTAGGCCACACCAAATAACTATATGTTGTCAGTTGTATGAATTTTAGACTCTTTATTTATGTATGAATTTTAGACTCTTTATTTATGTATGAATTTATTTATAACAGATCATATGATGAATTTATGAACAAAATAACATTTCAAAAATAAATATTCTTGACATTTTCCTCAGAAAATTTATATAGATTAGCTCCATCCTTTGAACTGATCATATAAGATTTGATTCCATTAAATTTCTATGTTTCGGACTTCTCTTGAACTGAATTTTAATGTGCATATTGTTATGCTTTTACTTTTCTACATTGGCTAGAGGTATAGGGGAGGGTTGAGATCTCATAAACATGTTTAACCCCGCCGCATTTTTGCGCCTGTCCCAAGTCAGGAGCCTCTGGCCTTTGTTAGTCTTGTATTATTTTAATTTTAGTTTCTTGTGTACAATTTGGAAATTAGTATGGTGTTCATTATCACTGAACTAGTATATATTTGTTTAGGGGCCAGCTGAAGGACGCCTCCGGGTGCGGGAATTTCTCGCTACATTGAAGACCTGTTGGTGACCTTCTGCTGTTGTTTTTTTCTATGGTCGGGTGGTTGTCTCTTTGGCACATTCCCCATTTCCATTCTCAATTTTATTCCTTAATCAAAACTTTCAATATTCAAATAAACTTTTTTCTCATTTCATGTGAACTGTCATTTACTTTTATAACCATACATTTTGACTTTTGACAGATATTTGATTTCTGCCTATATCATTAAACAGACAACATGTCACTTTCCAATAAAAAAAAAATAACCTTCTTTGGAATATCTGATACTATCAAGGAATGAATTACCTATAATCACAGTTTATTTCAACAAATGGTTGCAGTATGGGTATAAAAATAATCTATAATCAAATTCATACTTAGGTCAATAACTGACCTCATGAATATTCATGAGCTCAGATAAATTCAGTAACAATTGGTGTTCTTTGGAAGATTTAAACAGGTTTTAACAGTATTTACTATTCAAGAACAATCAATTTATATAAAATAAAGGTAATGACTTAACAATTGATTTATTTTTTACTTTTATATTTTATATTTGACTGCCATTTTGTTAATCGGCCATAACCTTATCTAAATATAACCATCACCCTAATAACGACTGATCTTGCATGGATCAAAATAACATTACAACAATTCTCTATCATATTCTTGCACTATTAAACATTGTTAGTAATAACAAAAAAATAATAAAGTTTTAATTAGTTTGATGCCCTATGACAAAATTCAACCTAATTCTTCCGATTTAATTAGTGTTGAATTTAAATTCAAAGTCTCAAATTCTTATGCAACAATAAAATTACCCACAACTCATCAGACTCAGAATTATCTAAAGGGATTGTATTTTTTTTTATAACAAGGATCATTCATGATTTATCTCATTGAACAATTTCATGCTAATTTTTCAACCAAGAAAAATCTCAAGAGTAATTTGCTGTATGATGAAAATCATAAACAAGATTGAAAAAGCATGACAATAAAAATCTTACCAACAAGTTCTGCATTGCCAGCCATTGGCAATTTGACAAGAAATTTAACTCTACGAAAAAAGACTGCTTTAACAGTATTCTTCAAAAATAGGTTTATGTTTTTGATTGACATGTTAATGACTGATAATATTCAAATCTAGACTAGCTGATTATTTCCAATGATTATGCTAAAATAGAATATTGCACTGATATTTTACCGGTATATTTTTGCAAGGTTTCACTATGACTTAGTTGATGAAATGGAAATTGCATGTAAAAGAATTTTTTTGGTCATTCTTGACACACTTTTAGTAAATCACTAAACCAATTCTGTGTCAATTCTCACTTTTTCCTTTATAATAACTTCTCAGTGTAATACACATAACAATTACCCTTAACATAAGCAATACAGCAAGTTAATAAAACAATCAAATATATATTTTTCATTTTACTTGATCAGTATTTTATCAGAGAACCCATTTCAAGTTTGTACATCTTTGCAAGAAATAAAAACATTTGTCAAAGAATTTTTTCCCAAAAGAAAGCATTCGAGGTCACAATGAAAAAAGCTTGTACCAAACTTGCCTTATTATTTACAACATTAAAACCCCCAATTGATGGGAGGCAACTCTTAAAACAGAGTACTATAATTCCTTGTCTTTTAAATTGCTTAAAAATCTTTTCAAAGGTTCTTCTCCTCATCCTGCCTATCATAACCCTCCCCTTTCAAAATCATGGATCCCCACTTGTGTTTATGTGTGTATGCTTTAAAGTTGGATATTTAATTAAAACTATGTCTTTGAGGTAGGTGATGTTTCATTTTCATTCAAATTATAATTATAATATATAAAGTTAAAGAAATTCAATATGACAGCTCATTCACTTCTTTACTACAGTACAAGGTATCAATTGAGAATTTGGTGCTTAACATTGACCAATGAAAATGAGTGTTACATGATTGCATTTAATTTCAAATCCAAAAGCAGATAAGAAAATGAATTCTGCATTTTCAACCTATTTCACATAAACTGAACTTTTTAACAATTTCAGGCTAGGGAAAAAGATTGAAGATTTGATAGAAACGGTTAGGCTCATATTATTCCTAATAGGTTAATCATTAATAAGGACAAAATAGCATGTTTGACATTTAAAGTTGGTTATGTACATTCACCACTACTTATTTTTATCTTTTAATATTTATCAGGCTTAAACTGTGAACCTCTTCTTATAAATTTGTTAGAAAGTGAAAGTAAAAAATTATTAGATAATACCCAAAGCAAACCAAGGCACACATAACAAAAGCTGAGCTGTGAAATAAATTCTAATACTGATCACTGTTCCGTGGAACAGACAGTCCTGCTATCTCAACACAAGAATATTGTATATCTTAATTATAAATAAATTTGTTTTCAAATATAATCTGTATAATATCATTACATTGTAATGATTAAAAAACAAAATAGCCATTTGATATAATTTTTGCCATGGAAAAAATAAGCAAGAAAATTGAGGACATAGTATCTGTTGAATATATATATGATACAAAATATAGCACTATGAGTACTGCAAACTGCATTCATTTTTTTTTACAAATCAACAGATTTAAGCCATTTGTGAAAAGCAAATATTATAAAGAATAAATATTATGCAAAAACATTCAGTCCATGAGACTATCTATTGTGTGGAAATACTTTTTTCTCAGTCATTTATGTACTGTAAACATTAAACAAACAGTTTTTTTTATATATGGTTAAATCTCAAAACTTATCATGTGTCAATATAATTCTTGTCGTACCACTCTGACATTTGACCTTATTTCACAAACCTGACACAAAAATTAGGTACATGTAACATCTGAAAGCCAAACTACCCCAATCTCATGCATGTTTTCTTGCAAGTGGTCAAATCTATTCTAAATTTAAGATAATTATTTTATATTATCTTTTTTAACAAT
Source organism: Mytilus galloprovincialis (assembly GCA_037788925.1). Taxonomy (NCBI): domain Eukaryota; kingdom Metazoa; phylum Mollusca; class Bivalvia; order Mytilida; family Mytilidae; genus Mytilus; species Mytilus galloprovincialis. The sequence continues at coordinate 31,852,878 of CM075339.1, forward strand.
CAAATAGACTGCATTTGACCAGCTTCAAAACTAGGTACAAGGCATATTTATCAATAAACTATTCTCACACCATATCCGAATTCACGATAAAAGTTTGAGTGAAAGTCTGCCATATTTCATATCATTTCTGAATACTCTATGCTATACTGTGTTACATCTTTTCAATGTTTAAATATAAAAATTCATGACAAGACTCAGAGGCATTACTGTGTCTCAAGTGACAGTATTTTCTTTAAAGGTCTAAACCAGAATAAATAATTTAAACAGGTGGTACAACAAGAATCATTATCTAAGTATATTTAAATAATATACAGCTATGTATTTACAGATGCTAGGACAATGGCTGTACAAAAGTTTTAGGGAAAAGTCCTCTTCTCTCTGGATGACCTTCAATTGTTCCCTCCTACAAATATACAATATACTACTGAATTACAAAATATACCTTGGTCAGTTATAGTGGTGAGTTATTGATTTCCAAACTTTATACAAAGAAAAAAGAAAACTGTAGTTTCATTTGTTTTCATGGGTTCCAATTTTTGTGGATTGGAGAAAAATATATATTTGTTAATAAAGCTTGATTTTATGGTTTTGACAAAGTTTGCTTGCCTTATATAAGCTTATGAGACTGAATATTCAAATTTCTTTTTAAATCTATACCCACAAAATACAATAAAAATGTGTAACCAACAAATAGCAGTGAAAAAGGGTAAATCTATCGAAGAATGGAATTTCTGATGGTGAATAATGCATCATGAAACTTCTTTAATCAATCTAAATGATAATGTGACACAATAATAAAATAGATTATTATTTATTTGATAATTAATCAATTACCTACCATTAAAAGAACTTCTTTTTTAGTTGTTTGTTGTTGTTGGTTTTTTTTTATCTTTTTAAAGAAAGTCAGCAATTTTATATGAGGTCAATGTGGAAAAAAGGTCATGGGGTCTAAATTATTTCGACTTCTAGTGAATTCTATATTATAAAATTATATCATTTATATACTTTCCAACTCTTCATAAAATCTGGAAGTTCATCAATGTCATTTCTGATCATGTGACTACTTACCCACCAATCATCTTCCTCTTCTCTCAATACAAGGATTATCTCCCCTTCTGCAAAAGTCAGTTCATCATCATTGTCAGCATCACAATCAAATAATGCCTGAAACTTCTGACCAACTGGTGACTTCTTCTGGAATAAAAAATCAAATCTTTTAACTCTTCATGTAAAAATTTCTATCAACAAGCATGTGTTACCATGGTTACAGCGAAATGACTTGAGTGTGTTGGTAAAAGTAATTTCTTTGGATAGATTGCTTGATAGCTGAACCATGAAATCATTATAAGGTTAGGTATACTACCCTCCTTTAGGAGTAGTCTAGTCCTACATACAGATAGATTTGTTATCTATCAGACTTGTCTACTCTAGATCTTAAAGGAGGGTAGTGTACCTAACCTTATAATGACTTCACAGTTTAGCTACCAAGTAAGCTAGAACATTAGAGATCATTAGATTGGTTCTCGTGTCCTTAATAATCGATCTAATTTTCACAAAGGTTAGGATCAAAGAATATTTTCTTCTGCTTACCCTTCTGGAGCATCTGAGATCACCCCTAGTTTTTGGTGGGGTTCGTGTTGTTTATTCTTTAGTTTTCTATATTGTGTCATGTGTACTATTGTTTTTCTGTTTGTCTTTTTCACTTTAGCCATGGCGTTGTCAGTTTGTTTTAGATTTATGAGTTTGACTGTCCCTTTGGTATCTTACGTCCCTCTTTCAATAGCCATACCAATCACTCTTTGATTCAAGCCGTTAAATATCCTTAAATTTCAATAACCAGTGTTATATATCCAAAACTCTACATCTCAAGAACAATTTTTGATGAGAATTCTTATGTTAATTCATTAGTTACAGAGCTCTATCAGAAATTAACAGTAATTGATAGAAATATTTTCTATTATGGTAATTAAACTGGAAAAGCTTGAAATAAATAAGTCTAAATTATTCAAGTGCTTTTAATTGCAAAACAATTATTGATAGAATCAATGGATAAAAAAAAGTTCTGTATGGCATCTACATTCTAAAGGGAAAGTTTGAAACTTGGAAATTAGCATAAATATGAAACAGACTATAGTCTACAACAACATTATCCAAAGAGCTAAGAAAAATTAAAACTGGTTGTCACATACAGCAGATTCAGTTATTTTTGTGGATACAAATTCTTATGGATTGAAGAAACATTGTATATTCCTGGATATTTGATTTTGTGGTTCTCTCAAATTCTGCATACAAGCCTCTATAGCATTTGTACTTTGTCGAATCTTCAAATTTATGGTTAACCTTTACCCACAAAATATATGAAATGTGTATTCCGCGAATAATAATGAATCCAATGTATATATCAACCATGTTCTCTCTAAAATACTACTGTGGAAAACACACTCCTAGCTACTCTGATCTAATATCAAAGGTGTAAAACTGTTGAATTTAAAATGTTGACTGACATTTCTACTGTTAAGTGCACTATTTTAAAGTTTAAATTCATGAGTTTTAAAATTTAATTGTGTCCAAGGTGCTGTGTGAATAAATCTTATGATTGATGATTGATTTTTTGGTGATCAATCTCACTTTCAGCAATTAACTTGGCAATGTGGATGTTTCAATTTTAAAAAAAAACAAGAATGTGTCCATAGTACACGGATGCCCCACTCAAACTATCATTTTCTATGTTTAGTGGACTGTGAAATTGGAGTAAAACTTTAATTTGGCATTTAATTAGAAAGATCATATCATAGGGAACATGTATACTAAGTTTCAAGTTGATTGGACTTCAACTTCATCAAAAACTACCTTGACCAAAAACTTTAATCTGAGATTTGCACTATCATTTTCTATGTTCAGTGAACCGTGAAACTGGAATCAAAACACTAATTTGGCATTAAAATTAGAAAGATCATATCATAGAGAACATGTGTACTAAGTTTCAAGTTGATTGGACTTCAACTTCATCAAAAACTACCTTGACCAAAAACTTAAACCAGAAGCGGGACTGACTGATGGACGAAGAAACGAACGGATCCACAGACAAGAAAACATAAAACCCCTCTATTATCGTAGGTGGGGCATAAAAAAATGATAAAGAAACACCACAACTAACTATTTTCTAGAAAGCGACTGTTTGAAAGTGGTTAATAGATTTTTTTCCTCAGGATGCAAAAATATTTGGAAATCAAACTCAGTCAACCCGTTGGTGAAAAAGGAAAACCAAAAACTGGCAAAGGAATACTGTGGCTAAACTTATTCCCATGGTGCCTTTAGTTTTATATTTGCCTTAATGTTACCTGCATAGAAAACAGTTTTTCAAGAAATTCCTTTTTCATAAACAAACAAAAACTTAGCAAAACCAAGCCGCAATATAAAGTCATTCATTAAAACAGAGTCCCTGGTGGGAAAAAAAATCTACCAAAATGCAAAATAAAAGTTGTAGTAGCAAGCACAAAGCAGGTGCGGAGTAAATAACAATGTTCTTACCTGATTTTCAACAATCTAATAGGCAAAATTAAACATATCATTCCAATGCAACATTGTCTATAACGTACATTTTGATTGGATAATGCCACAAATTTCAGGACATCAATTTCTGAATTGATGATCTGAAATTGTACTTGCAAGCAGTGGTGTATTGTGAAAGACTAAGCACTGTTTTAATTCAGTTGCATTTTGGAGGTAAATTTATGTGAGATGTGGGTAGAAATAAGTTGATCACCCTTTCATTTATACATTAATCAGGCCAAACAAAAAAGTGTGTGTTTACTGTCAAATGCTGAAAAATAACAGGGTAGGTATGTAGGGATTTTTTCTAATTTTTTTTAGATTGAGCCTATGGGAGCAACACTGTGACTTCAACAGTGTTTAATTGAAAATGGCCAAAAAAACTTTAGGGTAGGTAGGGGTACAGTAAACACACATACTTTTTTGTTTGGCCTTGTCTAGAAAAAAAACATTCAAGCAACAAGTATAAAAGTATATAATAACTGTTTTAGTACAGCACAAAGCAGTAATTCAACAGTTATCAAACAAAATATTATAAATAAAGTTATATTACTGCTCTTCTGTAAAAGCTTGCAAAGCAAACCTTTTGATCAACTTGCTTGCTATATTTGTTAGGTAGGTAGTCTGTTTCAGTCTGTTTACTATATACTGGAATTTGATTGAACAATAAACATTTATTTCATGCGATGACAATTTTCATTGTCCAATCAAATCAAATCCCAGGATATATTTAAAACAGACTGAAACTCTGCCTACCTATTTTTTTTTTGCAAACATCCAAGCAAACATAGCAAGCAAGTTGATCAAAATTTTGTTTTGCATACTTTTATAGAAGAGCTGTAAAAAATATTTGTCACTTATGCAAGACAATGAAGAGGATATATGAAAGCCTCAATTTCTGCAGTTTGAAAAATTGGATACAACAATAAAAGCATGAAAAATACAAATGGTCAATCAGAAGTATTTATTTTGAAATGTGCTGTAGTTAATGAACTGCTGACAATAAAAGCTAATGTTGGAAAAACTACTGTGGGTTCACTTATTTTTGTGGATAATAATTTTGTGTATTGAGGAAAAATTGCATTTTCAAAAATTTTTTAGGTTGTTTTTTTTGCAAAAGTCTATATACAAGACTATAGACTAACATTTCTTTGCACATAAAAAAATTGGGGTTTCCCTTAACCCCACAAAATCCACAAAAATTGATATTTCACGAATAATTATGAATCCAGTTACAGTAATGAATGTGATGTAAGTAAATATTTTACCTTGCGAGGTAATGGTAATGGCGGTGTTTCTGTTCCGGATGATTTTGAGTCTGAAATTAAAAAATAAAGCGTAAGGATGATTCTCAATTTTTTATAATCACAATCTTTAACATGTACAATGATGTATACTATGCAAAATTGTTTTTTTTTAAATTTTCTCTCTCATTTTGAACTCTTTTCAGTAGACCTTTGAAGGAAAGTGTCAATCAAAATTGATCAAAGCTCACAATCTTTATTACATATGTAAACTAGGCAAACTTTGAGTCAACGGCATGACATTTGTGATAATGGTATTTCAAAATTGTATTTCTTTGGTTAATGTATGTTGAAATAGAATAGCTCAAAGAAAAATCTAAGATTATTCCTTATATTTTTGACCTACCATCACTGTTGGACTTGGCCCTTGGTCTTGGTGAAGGGGTCACTCTGGAAAAAAAAGATTGGACATCATAATTTAATAATCTAACTGCTTTTTCACCCATATTAAAAAAACACCTAAGTGTATTTCAGGTTTGTACCCTGTACATTCAAGGAAAATATTCTGCATAAAGGCACTTTATTATTCATGATTTCTAATCCAGTAACTGTCTGTGAGGTTCTATTTTCACATTTTTCCCGTTCTGTTTACCTGATTTTCCTTTTACAGCAAACACAAACAAGTGAAACTGCGAGCTACTGCTCACTGATGATACCCCCGCCGCAAGTGGATAATATTAATAGTGTAAAAATATGCAAGTGTTCGGTAAACAGGAAGTTGTCAAGTGATAAATCTGAAAACGCATCACACGGTATAGCTGACTTATATAAATCCTGAAACCAAATTTCAGAAATCCTTGTATTGTAGTTCCTGAGAAAAATGTGACGAAAATTTTCAACTTGGCTATCATGTGTAAAATCATACAAGTGTTCGGTAAACAGGAAGTTGTCGAGTGATGAATCTGAAAACGCATCACACGGTATAGCTGACTTATATAAATCCTGAAACCAAATTTCAGAAATCCTTGTATTGTAGTTGCTGAGAAAAATGTGACGAAAATTTTCAACTTGGCTATCATGTGTAAAATCATACAAGTGTTCGGTAAACAGGAAGTTGTCAAGTGATGAATCTGAAAACGCATCACACGGTATGGCTAACATATATAAATGTTGATACCAAATTACAGAAAGGGTGGATGTGTAGTTCCTGAGAAAAATGTGACGAAAATTTTCAACTTGGCTATTATGTGTAAAATCATACAAGTGTTCGGTAAACAGGAAGTTGTCAAGTGATGAATCTGAAAACGCATCACACGGTATGGCTAACATATATAAATGTTGATACCAAATTACAGAAAGGGTGGATGTGTAGTTCCTGAGAAAAATGTGACGAAAATTTTCAACTTGGCTATTATGTGTAAAATCATACAAGTGTTCGGTAAACAGGAAGTTGTCAAGTGATGAATCTGAAAACGCATCACACGGTATGGCTAACATATATAAATGTTGATACCAAATTACAGAAAGGGTGGATGTGTAGTTCCTGAGAAAAATGTGACGAAAGTTTCATGGGACGGACTGACTGACGGACGGACGGACTGACGGACGGACGGACTGACGGACTGACGGACGGACTGACGGACAGACAGAGGTAAAACAGTATACCCCCCCTTTTTTAAAGCGGGGGTATTTTTTTTTTTTAAAGCGGGGGTATAATAAAGGGAGAATTTTTGCAAAATTTGGGAAAATTAAAAACTATTGTGAAATTTTCCCACTTTACAATTTGACTTACTATTACAGATACATTACAATATATCATAATTTGAGACATGGAATTCTTGCATGCATTCCCTATTGCAATGTTTCAACAATGAACAAAAATGCCAGATTAAATATTAAAATTTCAGGAAATACTGCATACAATAATGCATTCAAAATGTAAATACAAATTTAAATTTTTGCAATATATACCCCCTGGCAATTATCACAATCATAAAAAACATCACGAAAGTTTCTGAATTTATCAGAAATGATAATTACCCTACTCCTGTTTTATCTATCTCTGGAGGTGGTGAGGGCCTAGATGATAAAGCAATTGTTTTCCTGAATTCTGGAGGCGGCGGTCGCGAAGGGGGATCAGAGATTGACCTCCTATGAATGACCTCTGCAGGGAAAGGTTCAGATTTGTTTCTTGCATGCTTTTTGTCACTCGGTGGCGGTGGTGGAGGTTTCTTCATTCTTGGTGGCAGCGGTGGGCCATTACCACTGGGTGATATCTTGTCATGTGACTGTAGAGAATCATGATGATTGGTTGAAGAATTCATGGCTAAGTTTGGCTGAGAAGCTGTGATATTTTGCAGGTTTGCAGCATTAGGCACTGTAAAATCTAAATATAAAATAATATAAAATTAGAATTATGATTATCTGATAAACTTGTTTTATGATAAAGGACAGAATCTGCAGTTAATAATTACATTGTTTACTGAATATATATGAATAACTAATCATTTGTAAGGGTCACCTTTGCTGCAAAATTAGGATGTGTAAATTGGGTACGTGATAGCATATGGAAAATAACAATTGAGAGGAGGGGTTGGGAAGTTTGTGACTATGTTTTAATATAATTTCCTACATAAGTTGTATTTTGGAAGGGTCTGGTTAAGAAAGAGAATGCTGGAAAATTCTTCATCTCATTTTCTTCCTACAATAGCCTTAAAAAACTTTTAAAGCTGAATATGCAATATGGGCTTTGCTCATTGTTGAAGGCCATACAGTAACCTATAAACGTTAATTTATGCCTCAATTGGTCTCTTGTGAAAAAATGTCTCATTGGCAATCAAACCACTTCCTTTTTTTATATTGAGACTTAGAACTCGACTAAATTTTAATAAAAATCCTTTTATTTTTTCTTGTACTTCAAACAAAAACTGTTTAATGTTTGTATTATAGTTGGCATGCACATTTTCTTTCTATTATTACATGTAAAATTATTAGACTATTCAATCCAGTTTTAAATATTGGTATTCAAATCACTCAAAGGTGTTAGCAGCTGGGTTATTGTAAAGTTTATTACATTATTAATATATATTTTTTCACATTTTCTATTCAAACTTTTCTCGATATGAAGCCCTTAACAAATACATTATATGACTGTCTAGAAAAAAGTAAGATCACAAAAATACTGAACTTGGTACAGGCATTTTCAAATGTAAAAAATGGTGGATTAAACCTGGTTTTATAGCGCTAACCCTCTCACTTTGATGACAGTCTCATCAAAGCCATAGTATGTATGAAACAAAGACTGTTGACCATGAACATTGACCAGTAATTAAAAAAAAAAAAATTCAGGACATACATTAATCAGGCTGATACATGTATCATATAAGATTTCGTCTGTATAAACCAATATTTATTTCAAGGAAAGAGGAAATTGGTTACATGCTACAATAAAAGCATTTAGGATTCCACACAAACATCGGTATTGTCTTGATAGGCTATCAAATTGTCTAAAGGAATAGTAAATTTTGTGAAGCCACATGAGCTGAAAGTGGTGTTGGACATTCACTAACAATTAACATAATATTAGAATTTAAAATTGTTTGTATATGCATTTGTTCTTCCATTCCTTGAAGATATGTATTATATGTTCGAAACAGCAAAGGTATTTTTTAAGATGAAAACAAAAATATGCATGCTAAAATCAAGTTAAAAATTGTTATCCATGAGACACAAAGTTTGAATTACGTTACATTTATATATATTTGTGAACACATCTCATGCAGTTACAGCCATAAAAACACAAGATGAAGGGAAATATCATGCAGTTTCTCATACAGATCCATGAGGAAATTCTCATGCATTTCTGATACATGAGAAATTACTTACTACTCCTTACACTGCTCCTTTGTCTAGTATGGGTAAACTCTAGGAAACAAAACATTATTTAAACTGATATTTTTTTTCAAAATGTCCTATTTCTACTCACAAAATAAATCTTAACAGATGAAATATCACCAAAAAAAAGTAGGAATTAGTTTACATAAGAACCTTTCTTTTCTTTTCTTTTCTTGACCTGCACATTTCTTGCAAATCTTTTTACTTTTCTTTTTTTCTTATCATTATTTGGTTTATAATTTTTCTGCATTATCATGTTAATAGTGAAAAGTATTTTGAATTCTCTATATGTATTACTCCAACTCTAGAACAACATATGATCAATTGCAGTTTGTAACATCTCATAACTTAAAATCACCTTAATATCAAATATTATCTCCCCTTAGTAAAAAAAATAAAAAATTATACTTTCTGCTTTTTCATGTGAATGGTGACATGTCATTTGAATTCTCTATATGTATTGTTCCAACTCTATGACAACCTAAAATCAATTGCAGTTTGTAACAGTCAGTCGGATTTTACCTTTTTTATGATTTTTGTTTACTAACAAAAATCTTTCCTCATTATAACTATTCCCTTTTTTGGTTAATTACGAACATGGTCCGGTTTCTACTTTGTATGTTGAGAGTGTTTCATGCAATTTACTCTGTTGATTTATATTTTTTACAATTTTTTTAAATTATCAAAATTCTTATACAAGACAATACTGATAATCTAAGTTATGTAGAACAACTCACAAAATCTCTGGGCTTTTTTATTGGGGGGGGGGGGGGGGGGGGGATATTATTCAATGTTGTGGTAATTTGCTTTTTTTTAAAGGGAAGATAATCTTTACTTTTGAGGTGATTTTAAGTTATAAGATGAAATTGTAACATATCTTACATTTGTTGTGTGTACATTTTATAATTCTGATGGAAAAAAGAGAGTGATATGTGCTTTTCAGGAAACATGGACCTGATAAGAGGTTTCTTTTAATAAATTCCTCTCAGAAAATTGGTGATAATGCCTGTATATTAACTACACTAGACAACTTTAGCAGCACTTTAGAACCTGAGATTCGGTTTAGACAATAGTTTATAGAGGAAGACCCATATGATATCTTTTGTGTTTTGTGTTGTTTGGTATTGGTCTCATTGCTGCATTTTCTCCATTTCCTAACTAAGCAAAAGGTTATTCTGTTAAAAAAAAACACATATAATATGACTTACTTTTTGGTTTCATGTATAAAGCCTGTGACTGTGACAAAGCACGATCTCTTGCATCTAAACCTTCCTTTTGGTTGCTGGGTAATTCTAATGTACTAGCACCAGTCACTAAACTAGGTGGTCGTGACCTATTTTTATTATTTCTTTCTGGAGTACTCTAGGGAAATAATAAATATAAAATGAGTTATTGTTTTGATTTTCTTTTGAAATAATGTTTCATAAACTTGTATATCTAACATAAGATGTAATTATTTGTCCATAAAATTCCATAAACTACAAAATCTATGTAATGAAATAGTTTTTTGTTCTTGTCTGTTGTGTTGGAATTCGAAATACAAAATAGTGAAATTTGAGATAAATAAAACTTCATTTCTTATTTGGTAGTTTGTGATCAATTACCTTCATTAAAATTGTCTTTACCACTCAGACAGAAGAATTATGCTTCACTGTACAGAAATAAATCTAAGTATCTTCTATCTGAAACTTTATTTAAACTCCCTATTATTCATTTTCACTGCCCAACTACATTTCATCTTTCAAATCTATTTGAAACTCAGAAAAGGGGTTGGAGGAAAAACAAAAATTTGAAGAAAGACATAATATGCAAGCATTTTTATAAACCTGTATAAATATGTACTAATTTTCAATTAAAAACTTTCCTTGAAAATACTGGCTAAAATAATTACTAACCTCAAGATCATCATCACTGTACCCTTGGTCTTCGCCAAAATGTTCTTCCTATAAAATATAAATATAGAACAGGTCACAGTTTGCTTTGCACCACCTCAGCTCTTAAATTAAAGACAAAAGAAAAGTATCCTGTAAATTGAAAGCTTGGTTAGTTTTCTGTTACCATGAGGCCAGTATTTTTAGAAAACAAGCAAAATATGAAAAAATAAGTAAGTTCCTTTGTATTTTTCTCACTGTATTAATGACACATTTTAATTAACAAATGCAGTGCACATTTCCTTCCATTTCCATAAATGATCAGAAATAAATGTACAAGCATTTTATAGAAAAGAATACAAAAAAGTTGCATATCACATTTTAATAATATTTAGCCTTGCACATATAGACCTATAGACGGTAATCAAATATCAATCAAAGCCTTAAAGGCTGTAAAAGCAATTGCTGTCATGTTAATGTTTGGGGACTTTTATTTTTCATCATATATATAATAATTAAACCTGACATGAGTGTTGTCTAGTTAGAAGTAAGAAGGTTTTAACTTTATATAAATAAAAGACTTTAGCAGAAAGTCATTTTTAATATGTTTTATATTTCACAAGGAGACAACACGTTTACCAGGCTAAAGTTGGGGTCAAATATACATGTGCTGAAACATATAACTCAAAAAGAAATCATCATGGATTATCCCCTGGTAGTGTTTGTAACTGGGCAATAATTTCCTTTATTGATTTAATTTTAACAATTTTCATTATTAATTTATATTTAACCATTAACACAAATGATTAAGTTAAAACATTTCAACTTTCCAGACGCAAATGTTAAAAAACGGGAAAGAAATAAAATATCTTACAAGACATAAACATGTAAAGAATAAATATATATTTCAGCTTAATAAAAATATTTTCATAATGGTACTTTGTCATCATTTTTAAAACTAAGTTCCAAACATTATTGCTCAGTTGATATGTGTCCTTCTGATGCGGTACGAGCACAGGCACTTGTTTCTATCCAAAATAGTTTTATATGGATAGTCGACCTTCCTATGGATAGAAACAAGTGCATGTGGGTACGAGATAACTATAATTCTCATGCAATCCCGAAAAGGGGGGTAATCACAGACAAACATGACATTAAATCGTTATCACTGAACTAGTATATATATTGTTTAGGGGCCAGCTGAAGGACGCCTCTGGGTGCGGGAATTTTTCGTTGCATTGAAGATATGTTGGTGACCTTCTGCTGTTGTATGTTTTTCTATGGTCGGGTTGTTGTCTCTTTGACACATTCCCCATTTCCATTCTCAATTTTATTATACAAACAAGAACAAACAGCTCTACGTTGCTTTGATATTTATCAATTTTCAGGAAACAGAGCGAAAAATGATCTTAAATATTTCGAAAACATGTGAAATAAAATTGCTAACACGGTGGACTGTCGAATGTCAACAAACGTAGTAGACTTGTTCACTGAAAAGACGAGGATAATGGTTTCATCTGACATTTGTTATGCATACCCAGTTTTGATCATGATATTTAAAAGACATACTTTTTTTCAATCTATGTAACTAGAAAATTCCAAATTGAAATATCTCTTCATCTGGACCGACTTGGCATCTACTACATTTGGAGGGTCCATTTCATTAGTAAGGTGATCGATAAATATTACGGAGTTTTGACAGAAAAGGAAAACGAACTTATTGTTATGTGTTTTCAATCAGGGTTTCGTTCCGCTAAATTATTTGCGCAAACAAAGTTTGTCTATTTTTAGATTACAGGTAATCATTTGACACTACGCATTAACCTGTGTAGTGATTTTGATTTTACGATAAATGTATGAATGAACGATAATTTTATGAATGAACAAGGGCACCTGACCTCTTAAAGATACACAAATTAAACATATAAAACCGTATTTAATAGGAGATAATTCAGTTAAATTTTCAATACTAAATCAACAACTGAAATGAATCCATATTTTGTTGAAACATCGTACGAACGGCGGAAAACGGAATCGCAGTTATAAAAATGTACTTTTTTTCACTCGGACTTCTATTTTATTTGATAGTCAAACGGTTGACCCTTTAAATACAAAAATACATCTACAAGAACATATTCTGAAACTTCTTAAATCCACTAACGTTTTTTTTAAAGTTTCAAGCTATGTATTGCATTAGAAAACATACATAGGTGTTAAAGAATGACAGACCAGGAGCCTGTTTAACAAAATACTATGGCTTGATCTGGGCGGAGTCTCTGATCTGGGTCACAAAGATGGCCATACGCGATGGCATAAAAGCAATTGCTTTAAAAACTTACATATGTTAGATCCCAGTCAACATTAACATTGCCAAATACATCCTTCCTGCCTTGTAAAGCTGCTTTCAACTGAAATAGAATAGAATAGAGAATGAAAACATGTCTAACAGACAACAACTGGACCAAAAGACAGCACAAAGACACCATATACATATAGATAGATTTCAATTATTGTTCGAAAAGTACTAAGAAGATATAGCAAGATGTGGTATGAGTGCCAATGAGACAACTCTCCATCCAAATCTAAATTTGTAAAAGTAAACCATAAGTGTCTATTTTTTCAATATAACCCAATTCTAATGTATACCCAGGGAAGGCACCAACATTTAGGTAACTATATATATAGAGTCAATTCAGATTTTTACAGACATTTACACTGCTCATGAAAAGTATTTGATACCAAATTGTATTTTAGATTTTTTAATTGTCTTCCCAGCGTCCCAAGTATGGTTTATGGTCCTATCGAAAAAAATTCCCTCAAAACAAAGGAATCCACATTATACAAGATAACTGCAATCTATGAAGTTACAAAACACTTTTTTTATAGTATGGATAAGTTGCAAAAATAATGACGTTTTAAAACTGACAAAAACTTGGTCAAACAACAATCCATTCCATGAAAAAAAAAACCACCAAAAAACATAGAGCTACAGTTGTCAACTCCAATATCAATTGGTCTCTGGAGAGAGTTATCTCATTAGCAATCACACCCAAGCTTCTTATTTTTATAGAAATAGTTATTGTCAATTATAATTACCAAATCAATACAAATCTCATGATTATTCTCCTTAGCGATGTCCAGTGGTGTCTGACTATCGTTGTTTTCTACATTGGCAAGCTCAGGCTGGGTGCGTAGGATAAGTTTCATACACTCGGTTTTATTCAACAATGAACACACATGTAAAGCAGTATTGCCTTGTTTGTTTTTATGACCTAAACTATTTCTGAAAAAAAGATAAAAAAAATAAAAAATGTGCTTTTGTATATTTAAAGACAAAAACAAGTATTTGCCAATTGGATTTGAGTCACACAATGAATATAACATTCAATATGAAGAAGATAAAATGATGCAACTAAAATAAATAAGTTCCTAATTTTTTTCATTTTTTTCAACATAATTAAATATATTTAAAAATTGGCTTGTTACTATACGCAAATTCCTTTTCTGTTTCTTTGTAATATATGTATATAGATTAATATATGGATTTTGATTTTGAAACAAGACATCTTTATAGAAACAGTGAAATCACTCAGTTGGCATCTGTCAATGGACATGGTGGACCATACCAATTTCAGAGACATATCATGCCAAGATGTGATCTTTCCTATAAAAAGCTTGCACAATAACTGGTATTTTCTTTTCCTCATGCCACTAATATGATAAACTGATTGGGGGAGAAGTTAAAACCTATATGTACTATTCAACATGGAAGGATTGACAATTCCTACAGGGAACAATGTGTACTCTAAATATGCTTGATATGGCTATAAATCAGAAAGTACTGTAATTTCAGAAATTACCGCATGCATATTATTGCGATTTTGTCATTTTGATCTAAAATGCGATTTAAATTTTGCGATGTTGAGAATAGACTTGTTTAATTGTTATACAAAATTATTGTGATTATTTATAGTATAACTAATCGCCGTATTTGAATATCAAAAATAAGACAACGTGTGAACGAAGGAAGCATGGATTAAACGAGTGCCCAGCACGAGTTTAATCCATAGCGGCGTTCGGTCACAAGTTGTCTTATTTTTGATATTCAAATACGGCGATTAGTTATTCTTTTTATTACATTGGCAAATGGATTTTTTTTTTTATGAAATTAATGTAGAAAATGCAAGGAACTACATCTTTTTCCTACGCATTGACAATTTGTTTTTATCCGACGTTATCGATGTCTTGACAACGCCTATGGTTGTACGACATCAGAGAGTGAAATAACCACGTTTATTTCACATGTGAAATTATCGGTTTTTATTTAACTGGGAAATCAATGTAATTCATTGCAACCAATGTAATAAAACCCTGTCGCATTTTTCGCAATAATAAAATCGTCGCAATAATTTCTGAATTTACAGTATTTGACTGAATCAGAGGAGTAAACTATAATATACATTTTTAAATATAAGAGTATATTGTTGCTGAATTATTGAGGTATTGAAAATAAAGAAAGTTGAAAGACTTTTGATAAAGTTATACTTTCATCAGTTTTTGGTTATGTTATCATGACAACTAAAAAATATATATTGTGTATGTTTCATCAAACTTAGATCATTAATTGAGGACAGGGTGAAACAATCTTGAAATTGAGTAATCTATTTACTTGCGTGACTGGTTCCTATGAATCAATAATTGAAAGAAAAAATATATGGTAACTTTTGCAAACTGCTGAGTAAATTATTTTGCTCATTTTAGACCATAGAGTTTTGAAATCATGATATTTAATCTCTTTTTGTCTGTTAGTAGTAACTCTTGCATGTCAGAACAATATAAGAACTTGAATTTTCCTACTTCTTGTCCTGTTGCCATGGTAACCATTGTTCATAGAAACAACAAATAGCTTTCATTTGACTGTCATGTAAAACTATATTAATCTGTGTAGGTTTAACAAAAGATGTGACAAATTGTGTCACACTTTGTTTTACACAATTTTGAATGATATACAAAAAATTTGTAAGGGTTCCGCGGAACCCAGTGTCTCGCCTACTTTTGCTGTTAATCGCAGACTCAACAAAAATGAGGAAAAACATCAATAAAAATTTCCCTCTCTGTACTGTCTTTTGATTGAAAGAAGCTTCAAAGCTTGGTAAAAAATCCAGGATAGTTTATGAATCTAATAAATGTTTTATAAACTTTAACTGCAGACTGTATGTAATGTTAACTCAGAGACATATAATGTATTATATGTCTCTGGTTAACTGGAAGAAAAACTAAGTCCATTTATAAGTAAAATACGGAAAAAGTGATTTTTTTTTTTACAAAATTTACTTCTGAATAATACCTTATGATCAGAAACAAGCTTCTGTTCAAGTTTGGTACAAATCAATGATAGTTTATGAAAGTTATTAAAATTTTTAAAACTTTAACCACAGAGTGAATGTAATGTTTCCTCGCAGAAAAACTAAGTCCATTTATAAGTAAAATATGGAAAAGTGGAAATTTATTTTTGCAAAATTTTCTTCTTGATACTATCTTATGATCATAAACAAGCTTCTGTCCAAGTTTGGTACAAATCAAGGATAGTTTATGAAAGTTATTAAAATTTTAAAAACTTTAACCACAGAGTGAATGTATGTTTCCTCGCAGAAAAACTAAGTCCATTTATAAGTAAAATACGGAAAAAATGGAATTTTATTTTTACAAAATTTACTTCTGGATACTTTCTTATGATCATAAACAAGCTTCTGCCCAAGTTTGGTAGAAATTCAGTATAGTTTAAGAAAGTTATTAAAATTTCAAAAACTTTAACCACAGAGTGAATATTTGTGGACGCCGCCGACAACGACGACGACGACGGAATGTAGGATCGCTTAGTCTCGCTTTTTCGACTAAAGTCGAAGGCTCGACAAAAACTGCTATTGATCACTTTGTCGGCAGCGGTAACAAAAACGTTTTTAGGTAAAAAAAAAAAATAGCCTTGAGACCTAAATTTTACTTTTAATTTCTTTAAAGCTCATTGTTTTGACCATCTTATGTCAAATCTTAAAAAAAACTCAATGGACTAATTTTTTTTTAATTTAGGAAAAATAGAAATTTTGAACAATTTTTTTTTTTTTTGTGTGTGCAGCAGTGTTGATGAAATGGAGCTGGATTTATCAAATATGTATAGAACTGCCATTATTTGTATTTTATTTACATTTTTAACATTATTTTTGTGATAAATGAAGAACAAACCTTTAAAATACTTTCAAAGGCTTGAAAAAAATCCAGAATTTAAACTGCAGGTATGTATTTATACATATTTGTGATGTACCTACTTTGGTGACTGTTACCATGGAAACGAATCTGGTGACATTTTCAACTCAATTTTTTAAAGAGTCAATTGCATTTCATATACATGTATGAAAAATTTAAGAAAAATTGAACAGTGATAAAAAAAAAATGGCATTTCTGCATGATCTGTAGGGATCCACCTTAAATGTTCAATGAACTGAAAAACTTCTATAGGTTTTTGTATGCTGACTTAGACAAAACCATGAAATCAAATATCAACAAAAATACAGACATTTTTCAATATAAAACAAAAAAATAAATGAATTCACAATATAAGAGCTTTCTGTCAGTAAGTGCCAGAGAAGCTGTTCTTAGAGCAAGATTTTGTGTTGAAATAGTCCAAACATGGTTAAAAAAAACTCTAGCTAAATAATAATATAACATGGTCAACAATACATGATGGCTAAATGTCTTCTAAATATAAGAGCATTCATTTTCAATCAAATTGTTTTAGAGGAGAAACAAGATTCTACAGATTCTTTATAATTCGTTGGATACCAATTTTCATCGATTTCTTGGGTACAGGTTACCCACAAAATTAAACATTCAACAAATTGTAAATTTTCTATAAGCATGTATTCAGACATCAGAAAAACCATGTAATTAACTATCGACAAAAATGTTAACTATTCCTAAATCACTGAAAATTGGTGTACAGGAAAATAAATGAAACCACAGCATAAGAGCTTTCTGTCAAACTGTCTCTACGAATTGATGTAAAGATGGGTGGACAATGACTTATTTTGTAAAAGAAAGTCAACCATATTCACTTACAAATGACTATTCTGTACAATGAAGTCTACGATATGCAATGAGTACCCATCTTCTTTTTCTATTGCTAAGTGAAGTGCTGTCCCTGAATTTTCCTGAAACAACAATTATATTCAATATATTTGTTTTGTTAAATCATGACTTTATATGTTAATATAATAGAACTATTAAGTACAATCTCCCCCCAAAAACATATATTTCTGCCATTGACCACTTAAATAATGCATCGAAATTTATGTTTCCTTTTTGAATTAAAACAGTGACCTAGAACAAAGTTAATGACTTGGACAACAGTATTCTTTATAATAGTTTACAGCAGAATACATTGAGTAAGTAGGTAAAGGTAAATCTCTGGTTCCCTTTTTTTTAGTTGAACCATGAAGTCATTATAAGGTAAGGTATACTACCCTCCTTTCAGAGTAGTCTAGTCCTACAGACAGATAGATTGGTTATCTGTTATACTAGTCTACTCTGAAAGGAGGGTAGTTTACCTAGCTATAATTACTACACGGTTCAGCTAACAAGCAAGTTAACCAAAGATATTGCCTTTACCTACACACTCAATGCATCTGCTGTAAGACTTTTTGACTGCAGTATTTGCAAACATGAATTTACTTTTGTTTGTGTAAGAGTTGTGTTTTTGGGTCAGTATCCCCCTCAAAATTTAACTTCGGAAATTTTCTAGGAAAACCTGACAAAAAATAACATAGAGAAAAATCTTCGCCCAGCATTATATTTTGAAGATAAATAGTTAATAAACAAGCCATATTTCCAGTATGAATATCCTTCTGCAAACTAGAAAAATTATGAAATACATTTGATATGTCTAACACTTTACCAGCTTATATAATTACCTAGTCCTCTGCCAGCATGATTAATTAGTATAGCAATTCTATTGACCTCCCCCAGGTACTTACATCGTCTGGCAGTTCTGTCATTAGATCAGCCCCCTCTGCATAGACCTGAATTAAAGCTCCTATATCTTGCTGTATTATTGCCTGTTTTAAGTCCTGCTTAAGGTCTTCCTTGTCGGTGCTGGTTATTATTGCATACTTATGTTGCTCATATTTGGCCTTAATATAATGGAGTCTTTCTTCCCTGTAGAATTAAATCGAATCATGAAATGATATATTCAAATTTTGTGTGTCAATGAACATGTCTATTGTATATGCAAAGATCTCTGGAAATTTGTTTATCAATACCTGTACTAATAACAGACTGCAGTAAATAATTACACTTTGCCTTTTAAAATTTGCCATTTCATAAATGTCTATTTGCTTTTTAAATTGTAATAACATGATAAATGATGTTCCAACAATTTTCTAACACATTTCATTCTAGATCTACAAATATCAATTTCGCTGCTGTAGTGGAATCATACAATTTCAACAAACCATAGATGAACTCACTGTTTGCATGACATTGGTGCACGCTGATGCTTATGTCCTAAGAAGATTTGCACTTCTTTTTTTTATATACATGTATGTATGTAAACAATTCCTAAACTCAAATGCAGTTCCACACTAATGCTTTTGTTTTATATAATAAATCACTAAGGCCAGAATTTTTTAATTTGTTGGTTTACGGATCCGCCGACCTGATTTTGTCTATTTCCAGAATAAAAATAAAATTGACTTTTCATGCTTTTTCATTCCCGCCTACCCTAACAAATGCATTATCCCTGAAAAATAAATAAATTATCCTTTTTTTATAAAATGAATTGCATTAATCACTAACAGAATTGATAACACTTTCTGTTGTGAAAAAATGAAACTTCCAGTTTACGTTTCTAAAAATAGATAAATCAATTATTAATGACCTTGACATGTCGTTTGGACAAATATTTTTGTGGAACGAAACCCGTGTTTAAAACCAATTACACAATAAGTTCGTTTCTCTTATTTGTCAACAGTCCGTAAGATGCATCTTCTCATAGAAATAGACTTGTCCAAATGTGGACAGGTGGAAGTTCAGGACATCAAGTTAAAGTACTGAATATTAACAGATCATTTAAAATTTTCTTGTTTCATAGATAATAAAAAAAATTCGTCCATTTGGATAAAAACGGGAATGCGTGACAACAGATTAACCCGATATTCTCGTTTTTTCCAGTGGACGAGTCTATTACGTTTTTGACGCGTGTGTTGAAAATTATTTTCTTACCACGCTTTTACATTTATTTCTTTATCAGTTTTCGTTCTTGAAGATCATTATTCACCAAGTTTTCTGGAATTGATTAAGAGCTATGTGAATTTGTCTTCCTTTATGAAATTTAATTACGTCTTTGTCCGTGCACCCCCTTTTTACGGGAAATTATTAGGCAATGTCATGCAATTTTTATTACAACTGAGCAATAATATTTCATTAAACTAAAATTTAAGAAATGATGACAAAATAGGATAACAAACATATTATTAGAAAGGTGAAATATATATTTATTTTGCATATCAGTCTTCTGTCTTGAAAGATATTATTTTATTTTTTTCCCGACCGACCGACCCGACTTTTTCATGGAGAAAATCCGTAAACCAACAAATTAAAAAACCGTGGCCTAATTGCATGTGTCCAAAGATGTTTTTTTTTCAAAATGCAATTATAATGTGCTATATTCAATGCTTATAAAGACAGGATAGGTGATTTAAAATCCATAATGAAAATGATAATTGCATACATACATAGGACTAGAAGGTTTCAGTTTCATTGTCTGATCTACTTTGGCTTCCACTATTTCATTGAAGTTTTGGTTTCCTACCACTCTGGCCAGCTGAAATTAAGAAAAAATTGTTAATGCTAAAAAAAACTTTAGAAAATTGATCTAAATTTAAAGCTTAACTAGTTGTGGAGAAACGACTTATACATTTATATACTGTAAATTCAGAATTTTTTTGGATGTTTTTATTATTGCTAAAAATGCAACAGGGTTATGAACGCAATAATTCAAACTCCCATATCAAAATATTGTATATGGATTAGACAGGATTTTTTCTCAATATAGCAAAATTTAAAATCCCATTTTAGTCAAAAATGACAAAATCAATTACAGATGCACACAATAATTTTGAATTTTACACGGTTAAATTAAAGTTGTCACTGTAACTACAATTAAGGTATTTGAAAGAGAAAACTTTGAAAAAAATTTGATTAGGAGAGGAGGGATAGAAGGCAAGAGCAAATATAACACCCTAACTCACCATGATCCATCTTCTCAAAAATTGATTTGACAATCATAACAATTAACTCCTTTATTATAGTTTGAACTAATTGTATTGTCTAAAACCATTGACAATGGGATTAGACACAAGTTTTTCAACTTAGAACGTCCTCTCCTTTATATAGAGTATACATACCAGTAGTTGTGAGGTTCCTAATTCATCTATAACAATACTTTGAGTTCTAGAAATATGTACACCTAACTGTCTGTGGATACCACAGCATTCTAAACAGATTAATACACCTAAATTTGTGGAGAGCCACTCGGGATCTGAAATGTATCAAAATAAACAGATAATACAGCTAAATTTTTGGACAGCAACTCAAGATCTGAAATGTATTCAAATAGATAAATAAACATTTCTCACTCTCAGAAATAAAATAGCCATGATAGTCCAATATTTTTAATAGGAACAGTTGACTTCCATTCACATTATGATCACAATTTCAACCGACAGCTTGACAGTATTTAGACAATTTATTGAAAGTATTCAAATATATTACCAAATGCATCAAACATCTTAAAGTTATATGTTTTTAACGTTTAATTTTAAAAGGGATTTTTTATATTTTAGTAGAATCACCAACATATTCGTTCCTAGAGTTAGATAAATACATCAGAATGCACTTTTTAGAAAATAAAATAGTATTTCTTACCTTTTGCATTGCAGTCGCAGCAGACGTTGTTGCCAGGCAACCTTTTAACAATTTGTAGAATACTCCCCGTCAGTTCTTTAACATTTTGGTTTATACAGGGAGAATTTGTGTTGTCGTGAAAAGCTTTCATTAATACTTGTTCTTTGGCGTTATTTAAAACAGATATCCACCTGTTCAAATAGAATAATGAGAAATATGGGGGAAAAAAAGTCTATAGGTTATCAATCAACTTACCTAGCCATACTTATACTATCCAAGATTTTTCAAAATTCTAAGGTATGTAGGTAACCTATGGCAAAGAAGAGAAACTTCTGCCTGATTTATATTTTTCATCTTTTAAGTTAAACTACTGGAAGTAAACTTACTCTTTCATGCTTTCCTCATCTTCAGCTTGGAAATGATAGGTTCTGTTTTCTATAATGACAAAAAAAATAGATTCAACTCATATGTAATTATTGTATGATGTTTCGTTAACTCTCATTATCAAAACAATTATACTTCTACATGAAAAGCACAAATTTTCTTATTTATTAGTGAAGACAAAACAGTAACCACTGATTATCATTATTCGGAGTACTGTATATTATTTGGTTGCAGTTTATGAATAAAACTATGTACCTCACTTATGTAAATGGAGTTTCATAAAAACATACACAGAACCTAGGGAAGACACTTCAAAATTTCATCTATGCGTGCATGTTTTTGTACAGTGAAAGTGTAAGAGAATTTCTAAAATTGCCTGTACAGGTGGTTAACCCATGTTCTAACATCCTTCCTTTGGTACCAAGTATGTTTTAATGGAACAGTTCTAATTTAATTTTTAGAAACTGTTTTTTTTCTTTTTACTTTAAAAAGTCAAAACATTGATTGAAAAGGACCTAATCAATGCTCATATGAAATATGATTTTTCTTTTTATAAATCAACTTTAAAAAAAATCTTGGATTAGAAAAGAATGTGTGCACCAAAGAAACAACTCACAGTTGTTGAGCATGTTGAGATTATTTAACTTGGTAGCAATTCCTTTGACCAACATGCCCCTACAGTTTTAAATACGTTAATACACATTTAATAAGCAACACT
Source organism: Mytilus galloprovincialis (assembly GCA_037788925.1). Taxonomy (NCBI): domain Eukaryota; kingdom Metazoa; phylum Mollusca; class Bivalvia; order Mytilida; family Mytilidae; genus Mytilus; species Mytilus galloprovincialis. Next base: position 31,875,497 of record CM075339.1, read on the forward strand.
TACGAGAGACTAGATCAAAACATTTTTTACCAGGATCATCATGTACTAACTGAAAAACAAAAAAATAAAAATAGTTCTTCTTGAAAATTGCAGAATGATACAAATATATATATATATACAAACCTTAACTTCTGAATGACATTTATTTTACCTATATAGTAAGAGCAAGAGCTTATATCCTAAAATAGATTGATTGATTATTGGTTGCTTAACGTCCATCGGCAAATATCCAGAAATAGGAATCACTTTAATAGGTCTATTCATAAGATCAAGCAGAACAATGTACAAAGATATCAAAGAACTAGAAATAAGTTGTTGATCTAATTGATAGCACACGTTTTCTGAATTTTGTAGATAGCCATTGTTTAACTTAAGAGAGCAGCTTGTTCTATTTTAATGTATAGCACTCTCAGGCTTGTTTGACTTGACACATTTTGTGTGTCTGTCTGGCCAAAAAGTGCCATTTTCCGAATTATCAATGACCATAACTCTTGTGGTCAAAAGCAAAAATATTCAATATAAAATATATCTTGCTTTGTATCATAATATAGATTTCAACAACATCTGTTTCTTCTTAATGTACTAGATGTTATACTTATAAAAAAATACCATATCATATTTTTATAAGAATATCATAATATGGTTTCAATAATATCTTTTTCTTCTTAATGTTCTAGAAGTAATACTTATAATTTTTTTTCTCAACATGATTTTTTTTTACCAGTATGCAAAACAAAATGAAGACATACCTTAACCTGGCAAGTAAGTAGATTTAATTTCACTGGGTCTTTACTCTCCTGCAATACACATAACACATCTTTTTTCTAATACATATTATGATTAGCAAAAGGATAATATTTTTTTGATATTAAGATTTCCTCTACATAATAATTTGCGGACATCCATATAATTAAAAATCATACATTTTGCCATCTAATAAATTTTATTCCGCTTTTTCTAATAACTGTTAGTAAGATTCCAAATTTTTGATGTATGAATATGAAATAATTAAACTCTCTTGCTTTTGTTTGAATTCTATGTGTTCAATCTTTAGTTTTATGTGTAGTTTTTAAAGGACATTCTTTTTTCATTTTGTCTGGTTTTATTTGTCAAAGCTGTTGAATGTCTGCTAATCCTAAATCATGTTTTTATATCATCTCTTTTTCTTTTTCATTGGTATTTCATTTCCCATTTTGCTCTATCACTTACATAGTAAATCCTTTGAACAGTACTGAATTAAAAGTTCTTCATTTTCCATCTTGCCTTTTTAAGCAAGTTGTATCATTGGCAGTCATACCACATCTCCTTATTTCTATATTAATTACTTACATCCGAATGACCAATTGACATTATACCATTAACAATCCTACATTTTCTCTTCTGCCATATTCTCTTCATTCTTCCCTCGCTCTTCTTAAGAAGGTTTCCCTCCTTCTCAAAACCATGCATTTTATTGCCTTGTAATTGATGAAGGGAATACCCACTTGATACTTTATTGGCTGCAGGCTGGAAAGATATCAAAATTTATCATATACTTATAGATTATCGGTGATCCTCTCAACGAGAATGATGTTCTCACTTGAGCCGGGACGGCGAAAGCGAGAAATGCAATCGAGTTGAGATGAACAATGATAATCTTTTTATCGCTATTTTACCTATGACGACGTTGTCAATTTCATGTCAATTTCGTTAGCAACGCCACGTGCATGCTTAGTTTCTAGCGATAATTTTCCATCTCAAGCGAGTAGCATGATATGAAAATTATCACAAAAAAATATCAAAGAAAAAATGCACAAAATAGCGATAATTATGCATATAACATAAGTAAGACGTTTGTGTATGAATTTTTGGTGTTAATAATCAAGCAATATAACTACAAATTATTGTTCTGATTTTTTTGTTTGATGTTGGATACCTGGATGAATGAACAAAGCAAAAAGTGTAGTAATACCAAACATTTAACATGTTTTTTTTTTTTTTTTTGGCAAATCTTAAAAATTCTGTAGAAGAAACAGAATCATATAATTACTCTGAAAAATATCTCCAAACATGCTTTCACCATCAACCACATATACCAAAATTACATTCTGAAGCATGCATTATTAAGTTTTTAAATTCAAATCCTTTTCCAATTTTTAACCAAAATTATAGATCTATTATAACTCAAAGTAAAAAAATGCATGTATCCTAATATGTTGTATTAGCATTTTCTTCTGGTATTCTGTATAAAAGAAATTCACTGATGCTTTTTGTTTTATAATGTGCACATTATTTGTTTCTATAACCATGATATAAAAGAAACAATTGGCATACACAACAAAATAAAATAAACTTTTAATTAGCAATCGCATTATTAAAAGGCTACAATACCAACATACATAAAACCATCCACAATCTAAAAGATGGAAGAAATTAAGAAGGTAGACCTAGGTTAAGGGAAATAACTCTTAAAATCATCAGTACGTTTGTGTCAGCCATTTTCATAAATATGTTCTAAGCTTCTAGGATACATAGATTATTTCCAATCTGTTTCCGGTAAATGCTTAAATTTCATTGACGAAACTTGACTTTTACAAACGCATAACTGATTTAAAGAGTTATCTCCCTGAACCAAGGTCTACCCCCTTAAGCCTCTTCAAATACATGTAATTCTATGCAAAAAAGGTTTTGTTGGTGTTTAATATATTTTAAAGAATAGCTTTTACATTTAAACAAAACATTTCAAGTAACACTTCAGCTTCAACATGTATAGAAAAGGCTCTAAACAAAAACAAAATGTTACCCTTTTTTCAAAGTGAAATAAAATATACTGAAACTAAAAAAAAGAAAATATGTATAAAAAAAAGCATCATAACTTAAGGTCACATGGAAAACAAACTAAAAATAGACAACATGCATCGTACAAAAAATATAAAATTTGTTTGTGTAAAGTTTTACAACAGGAGAAAAGCTTGAAGAGTTGTGCCTTGTCACATAATACAAAGCAAGACTCATTAAGATTCTCTCCTGTTTCAAAACAAGTATTAATAAATTTTATTCTTTCTTACAAAATATGTATAGATTTTATCCTGCAATTAATCTTGTACAAATATTTTTTTTTTTAAATTTCTCAGCTGTGGCCGCTAATTTACAGAGAACTTAATTTGACAAACACTTTAAAGAGGATACAAAACCAACTTGTAATTTAATTGAATATACAATGATTGGTATCAAAGGACAGTTTATTTTTACCTCTTTACTTATTTGTTTTGTTAGATAGTTAATTGCAGGATAAATACATTAAAAGTGTTTGTTACTAGAGGAAATGCAACCTATTTTGCTTAGTTAAATGAAAGAAACATAAGACTTTCTCTATTCTGCAAATTTTCAGATATCTTGCATTAATATTGCAATATCATTTATAACAAAACTTATTTTACCTGTTCTGGAAAAAATAACAGACTTTAAATTTTAAAATCTGTCAATTATCCCCAAAAAATCAAAAAACACTTATTTCTTGACAAAATGTAATGACAAAAAAAAACCAAGCATTATGGGTAAACAGAATTAGATGGTAATGTTTCCTCTAGTATCAACACTTCAACATAAAAATAAGCTTTACACAATAGATTACCAGTCCTAAAGTTGAGTTCCTGTTTTGCTTGCCCAATAAAAATAAACCACAAAATAATATAAAGATATCTTTCTACTTCTGACAGCTAGATGTTATTCCATTTAAACATACATGGTATGTATGAGAATGACACTTTGAAAGTGGAGTACAATGGATTTTACAATTTATCCGTTTATAAATAGAGGGAGTGCCATCCCTAAATACCATGTATTTTAAATATTATTAGTAGTAAGGCAACTCTCTAGATATGTTTTATAAAAACATATATGGTACATGAGAATTGCACTATGAAAATGGAATACTGTGAATTTATTATGTTTTTTGAGATTCCAGATTTGGAGGGCAGTTAAACCATTGATTTATAGAGCAAGTGTCATCCCTACATACCATGTATTTTTAACATTATAAGCTTAAAGGCAACTCTCTATTTTGCATGTCTGATAATAGCATGAATGAACATTTCCCTCTAAATGATTAAATATCAATTAAACTATAGAGTTTATTGCTATTTGTTGAATCAACAAAAGCTTTTCATAAAAACTAGAAAGCATAGTACAGATTTTAGAAGTTAGACGTTACGCTATAAAAACATGATTAGAAATCGTGTAGAGATTGCTGTCTATACACATGCAGACCTAACTAATTTTAAAACTCCTAAATAAATCATGCTTTTAAGGTTCTTAATTTTGATATTGAACTAAATTGGTTGTGCATGTAACATATGTAATGGTGTTAGTTTTGCTTAGCAAATTAATGTTATTATAAGAATGTATAACAGTTTTTAGTAAATTTTCCAACCTGAGTGAGCAAAAATATTTCTGCCATCATTGACATCTTAAATAATGTGAAAAGAATATTATAAGATAACATTCCAATCAATGGAAAACTAGCCCTAAAATAGTTCTTTATCATATATTTTGTGAAGAATAGAACAGATGGTTCAAGTTTTTTTTTATACAGTCTTTAAAAATTAAAGTTATCTAGTTACCCAAATTTGACTAAAAAAAAATTCCAAACTTAATTGTAAGTAGAAGGGGTCATTGGAAAAAATTCCTTCCAACCCCTACATTTAATTTTGGAATAATCCAAGCCTCACTATGAGAATTAGTAACACCACATTTTGACCTCTTATTTTGGTCTACTCACTTCCTTATAAGATGCCATTGAACCTTTCAGGGCATCCCTAAGTTTGACAAGCTCATTCCTTTCCTGATTCTGGGTGCGTTTGATTGTCTCTAGTTGAGTAACTAGCTTATCTATGAACGACTGGAAGTGGTTAATGGTTTTTAGTCCTTCTTGGAAGAACCTGTAAATATAAAATGAAACAACCTGTATTTTAAATATTAGGTCAAACCACAGGTAATTGAGTATTGCATTTTTGTGATAACAATGTATTATATAATAACTAATACAAGAAAGCAAAGATCGAAATATATTTACTGACCAAACATATTAATTAATAAATGGCTGTAGTACAAGTGTGATATATCGGTATTGTTTGTTCAAGCATGTCTTATTCTTATATATTTTAATTCTTAGATTTGTAATTCTTAGATCTAATTTATTGACTGGTAATATAAAACATAAAATGCAAGGAACCAACGTTATGTCTTTTTCTGCAAATTCTAAATCATTCTTTGTCATGAGGATTTAACATAGGAAAATTGAATCAAAGCTTTCCTATCCAACGTTTATCTTATACCTAAACTGAAATTTATATTTAAGTGTGTGGAAGTTTCCTGTCCTTAATCAGTAGGTGGAAAATGACAAAATATTGTAAGTTATTTTTCTAAGTGAAAACTGATTCATCTAATTTTCTTAGATACAGAACAAATTGTAGATATGTATATCTATGGTTTTGCCAAAGTCTGCATTCTTAAAATTGTTGTTTAAAAATCCACAAAAAAATTGTATTCCATGAATAATTATAATTTAACATAAGTGACTTTTCAGTCAAAATCATGTTTCAATATAACAATACAATCCAAATCTATTTTCTACTTACATTGTCAGTGCACGATAGTAGTCTACTAAATGCAGCAGCAAGTCTACACCTTTCTTTGTCTTGATTTCATTCACTCTTATCAAGTACTGAAATGGAGAGAGAGAAAATGATACAATGCAACTCACCATGCTATTTACTTCTTTAACTTTGTAACCTGTATGAGTGATTGTAGCAAATAGAAAGAGATCTTTATTATTTTACTAAGATGTTAAACTTGTTTCATTCTTAATTTAGTCTTCTTAATTTAGTTTCTACAATGAAATATGTTTAAACTAAGAGATCTTTATTTCTCAAATTTTTGTGCTATTTTCACATTTCTCGATCGGTGTGAGAAAAATATTTCTCCTCACTAGTAAAAAATCTGTTCTTGGCAAATGATTAGTTGAAATTTGATTATGACGTCTAAATGTTTTGTTTTCTTCTGAATATTCCTATTATGACGTCATGAAAAAAGGCGACAATGCTTGATGACGTTGCATATAAAGAACACAAGTTTCTGAAAATCTATGAAAAAGAAGGATAAAAAGCATTAGAGAAACAGATTCCGACACTTAAACTTGCGCTTTTAATAATAAAATGTTACTGTCCGGAGTGGAGAAATATCGTAATACACTTGTTGCAGTGTAAGAATCTATATTTTACATTCATCAGAGTTTTTACCATGTGAATGGCGTTATAATGGTTAGATCTATAAAACGCAAGTTTTTTTTAACATAGAATGAACCAAATGTTTATGGTTGTGCATAATTTAACTATTTTAAGTTTAATTGGATTGATGGTTTTATCAATTGCTGTTGTAAAAAAAAATAAAAGATTTTCAGCTGACATGTTCCTCATATTAAGAGTATGTCTTGTAGTCTACATATTTTGTTGTATCTTCTTGCGCTTTTTTGTTTGTTTTTTTTTTTTGTCATTAGACATGGCTGACTTTTTCATGTTGTCAAATTTAATTAAAGTTGCAAAGAATGCGAACACTGAATTTGTACTGGTAACCAGGGTTTTGACAGATTGTTGAACAACTGTCAAGTTTCAACTATTAAACCAGGTTTAACCACTATATCCTTTAAAGTATGCTTGTGCTATGGGTTGTTTCTCAAAAATATTCATAGTGACTAAGAAAAGGTTACCAGTACTTCATTTTCAAAGTGCCTTTCCTTGGTACAATGACAATAACAATGTACTTTTTTATGGAACAGCCCTATCAGAAATATGTTTTTTTTTTGTTTTGTTTTTTTCATTTTATTCCACTAGTTAATAAATACAAGGTTTTCCCATTGCTCCTGTTTATTTTGTACCTCCTCAAAGATAATTGATATACTACCATGCAAATTAGAACATTTATTATTTCCAAGTCCTATTTAAATTTTCATACCTCACACAACTGAAGTTGAAAAACTTTTCTTTCCTTTTCCATTTCTTCAGCAATCTGCAAAACAAAATAAAAATAGATTTTTTTCTTTACTTATTATTCTAAAATTAAGATTTTTAAATGGGTAGGAAGACTCACAAACAGAAAATTTATACTCCTGCTGTATTGTTTTAAATATGATATTACTTAGAATGATGAAGGGGAGGTAATTCTAAAAGTTTCGTCCCTATAGTAAATTTTGACTTCTTTTTTTTTTCATTTTTCAAAAACTTTTTAAAACTCTATGGACCTTACTAAAATATATTCTACCATCAACAAACCACCTATTCAAGTATTTTCATGGTAACTTTCTAGCTTCCAGAGTGGAAGGTCATGAGTCAAGGTCAAACCAAATTCTAATAGAAAGCAGGATAAAAGCATCAAATAGTTCTTATTTCTACTATGAATTTAATTTGTTAAGAGTTCACACTTCAATATTTTCTCATTCTTATTCATGCAAGCATTGCCAATGGACGTTCAACACCAATACATCAACATCATTAATGAACATGCATTTGTTAATATGGAAACATTTGCCAGCCATTCCTTTATAAACCCTACCTCTGCTCCTGTGATTGTCTCCCTTGTCATACCAACTTCTTTTGCCAATTGTCGCTTCTCTTTCTCAATCTTTGAACTTTAAAGGAAAACAAATCACCATCTTTATTTTAATACATACATTTTTAGTTTCTCTGGATGAAAGGAAATCTGTATGTATGAATGTGACCTACCGAATTAGACTATTTACCGGATTTGTTATCACATAAGCAACATGACGGGTGCCGCATATGGAGCAGGATCTGCTTACCCTTCCGGAGCACCTGAGATCACCCCTAGTTTTTTGGTGGGGTATGTGTTGTTTATTCTTTAGTTTTCTATGTTGTGTCGTGTGTGCTGTTGTTTGTTTGTCTTTTTCATTTTTAGCCATGACGTTGTCAGTTTGTTTTAGATTTATGCGTTTGACTGTCCCTTTGGTATCTTTCGCCCCTCTTTTAGATGTAAGTTCAAAAATGTATACTGTGAAATTTGTATTAATTTTCATGGAATTTTCTTTGTATACATGAACAACAATTTTAAAATGTTAAACAAAGTGTAGGGTTGTATTAATTTTCATGGGATTTTCTCGCTGTATTAAAGACCCTTTGATAGCCTTCGGCTGTTTTGCGCTCTTTGGTACGGTTGTTGTCTCTTCAACACATTTCCCTATGATAAGAAATATCAATATTTCAAATGTTTAGTACTTACAATTTAGTTTCATAGTCTTTCCATGTTTTATCTAATGGTTTTCTGAGGTCACCTTTCACTCCTTTTAAATCATTCTTCAGGAATGTGTCAAGTGGAAATAACAGCATACTGTGTAACTTAGATACCTGTAAAAAGACATTCAAATATTAGGCAAATATTCGGAACACAGCCATCTTTTTGTACAAAAATCAGTTAGTTTTCTCTTTTGAATCGTTTGTCATTCCTGTGACTTTTATAGCAAACTATGGACTTTATTCATTGTTGAAGGCTGTACCATGACCTATAGTTCTGAGTTTCATCTCTTGTGAAAAATAACGCTTTGGAGACCATATTGCATTTTCTTATTTTTATATAAATAAACAAAAAAACATAATAAAAAACATTATATACACCAAAGTAAATGTTTTCCTTAATCCATGAAAAAATAGTGCAGATGAAAACAAATAAACACAGTACTGCAAATCATCATCTGCAGTGTATAAAATTTCCACATGCCCCTTAGCTTATCGTTATCTATGGAGGTGTAATTACCATATACTTACTAATTCATTCATGGAACCAGACAATTCTTTGGTGACTGTAGAAAATTTGTTAAATGCATCATCTATAACAAACATAACATAAATTTTAATTAAAAAAAATCATTTTATCCTCAGCGTCATCTTTGTAAAATGTTTGAATCATAGATAAAACTTTATGCAGCCACTGAAGCATGGCATAAAAAAAGTTGTTGATCTTTGTCTACCTATTGTTGCATGATCATTGTTATTCTTTTTATATACGGTAAAGGGTTTAGTTTATGCAGAGATGCACATTTTGTAATTTGATGTGAAAACCAGTTTTACTATTAAAACCTCTAAATACATGTAACTTATATATATATATATATTTATAAGACAGTAACTGAATTTATTTCTTAATAAACATGTGGTTGATATGACCACAAACCTTAATTAAAAACTTTAACAGAACTTAAACCAAAACTTTAACCTGGATATGGGATGGAGGGACAGAATCACAGTCGGTATAACATAAAGCCCCACTACTACAGAAGGTAGGGCATGATTAGGAATGAATTCCCAGTATTTGTTCATCACTGTTTGATATTTACCAACACAAGGTTCTTGTTCCAACTGACTTTCTCCAACATGTTCGATATTCTCAGCTAAAGTATCTTCATTTTCTACATGCTCTAAAATATAGATAATAAAAAAAATATATATATTTGATATAATATTATAATAACATGAATAAATTAGTCATTTTCAACATATACAACTAAGATTTGCAATAGCAAATGAAGAAGGGGTGCTGTATATCAAGCATACAGTGCACATATAACTAGAGGCTCTAAAGAGCCTGTGTCGCTCACCTTGGTCTTGTGCATATTAAATAATGGACACAGATAAATTCATGACATAATTGTGTTTTGGTGATAGTGATGTGTTTGTAGATCTTACTTTACTGAACATTCTTGTTGCTACAAATATCTCTTGTCTATAATGAACTTGGCCCAGTAATTACAGTGGAAAATATTTTTTACAAAAATTTATGAAAAATGTTAAAAATTAACTATAAAGGGCAATAACTCCTTAAGGGGTCAATTGACTATTTTGGTCATGTAAACTTATTTGTAGATCTTATTTTGCTGAACGTTATTGCTGTATACAGTTTATCTCTATCTATAATAATATTCAAGATAATAACAAAAAACGGCAAAATTTCCTTAAAATTACCAATTAAGGACAGTAACCTAACAACGGGTTGTCCGATCCATGTGAAAACATCAGGGCAGATAGATCTTGACCTGATAAACAATTAAACCCTGTCAGATTTTCTCTTAATGCTTCGGTTTTTGAGTTATAAGCCAAAAACAGCATTTTACCCCTATGTTCTATTATTAGCCGTGGCAGCCATTTTGGTTGATTGGCCAGGTCACGCCACACAATTTTTAAACAAATTACCCCAATGATGATTGTGGCAAAGCTTAGTTTAATTTGGCCCAGTAGTTTCAGAGAAGAAGATTTTTGTAAAAGATAACTAAGATTTACGAAAAAATGGTTAAAAATTGACTATAAAGGGCAATAACTCCTTCAGGGGTCAACTGACCATTTTGGTCATGCTGACTTATTTGTAAATCTTACTTTGCTGAACATTAATGCTGTTTACCGTTTATCTCTATCTATAATAATATTCAAGATAATAACCAAAAACAGCAAAATTTCCTTAAAATTACCAATTCAGGGGCAGCAACCCAACAACAGGTTATCCGATTCATCTGAAAATTTCAGGACAGGTAGATCTTGACCTGATAAACACTTTTACCGCATGTCAGATTTGCTCTAAATGCTTTGGTTTTTGAGTTATAAGCCAAAAACTGCATTTTACCCCTATGTTCTATTTTTAGCCATGGCGGCCATCTTGGTTGGTTGGCCGGGTCACGCCACACATTTTTAAACTAGATATCCCAAAGATGATTGTGGCCAAGTATGGATTAATTTGGCCGAGTAGTTTCAGAGGAGAAGATTTTTGTAAAAGATTACTAAGATTTACGAAAAATGGTTAAAAATTGACTATAAAGGTCAATAACTCCTAAAGGGGTCAACTGACCATTTTGGTCATGTTGACTTATTTGTAAATCTTACTTTGCTGAACATTATTGCTGTTTACAGTTTATCTCTATTTATAATAATATTCAAGATAATAGCCAAAAACAGCAAAAATTCCCTAAAATTACCAGTTCAGGGGCAGCAACCCAATAACGGGTTGTCGGATTCATCTGAAAATTTCAGGGCAGATAGATCTTGACCTGATAAACAATTTTACCCCCCGTCAGATTTGCTCTAAATGCTTTGCTTTTTGAGTTATAAGCCAAAAACTGCATTTTACCCCTATGTTCTATTTTTAGCCATGGCGGCCATCTTGGTTGGTTGGCCGGGTCACGCCACATATTTTTTAAACTAGATACCCCAATGATGATTGTGGCCAAGTTTGGTTTAATTTGGCCCAGTAGTTTCAGAGGAGAAGATTTTTGTAAAAGTTAACGACGACGGACGACGACGGATGACAGACGACGGACGACGACGACGCCGGACGCCGGACGCCAAGTGATGGGAAAAGCTCACTTGGCCCTTCGGGCCAGGTGAGCTAATAAAAAGCTTAAATCTAGTCATTTAAAATAGATTCAATTTAGATTTGGACTATCAAATGAAGAAGGGGTGCTGAATATTAAGCATAAACCCATCTATAGATTTTCTTGGTTTCGATTGTTTCACATTTTGTATCTCAGGCATTTTTAGTTCACTATACAGAATGTTTTTGCTTATTGTGGAAGGCAAACAGTGATCTATAATTGATAACATCATTTTAAACAAGTCCAGCCAAGCTGCTGCAAATACCAATTTTAAAGTATTTTGTTTGACCGAGCCAGGGATAAAATCCACAACATTCAGGATTCTAGGCATGCATGCTACTAAAAGACCATGAACATTCTTGAAAAATTGTTTATCATTCACATGTATCATGTATATAGTGACATATTTGTATAGTGTTTAAAATTTTACTTGTAAAATTACTTATTCAACTGATTTTAAAGATTTTTAAGACAAATTATGTCATGCATATGCATGTCTACATTTTCTATTTTTTAATTCAATTATAACTTAAGTGACAGACAATGAAATCACTATCCCCACCAGGAAAACGTGTCTTATTTTAACAATGCCTTCAATTGTAAATATGGATCATGCGTACATAACATTTCTGCATTGATTATTATAATTTTATGTTCTAAAACTTTTAACCTTTGCAATTTCGAGTAATATAAATAACACTTCTGAATTTAATAAATTGTATTTGTAAACACTGTAAATGCTTATTTTGAAAGAAACATAAAGTCAGATTTGCAGTTTGCAATTTCTTATGTCAAACTTGTCTTATATGCTAATGAACATTCTAAATCTGCTGCATTTGATTGCAGAGCTGTTCTAAGTCAGGAACCTGTTGTTCAGTGGTGTTTTTTTCAATGTGGTTCATAAGTGTTTTTCAATTCTTGTTTCTTATTTAGATTAGAATCTTATGTTCAATAGTTGTTGTTTGTTGATGTGTTTCTAGTTTCTCATATAGATGAGACTTGGTTTTCCCATATGAATGGTTTTACTCTAGTTATTTTTGGGGCTCTTTATAGCTTGCTGTTGTGTGTGAGCCAATGCTTGAGTGTTAAAGGCCATAACTTTTTACTAATTGTGACTTGGATAGAGAGTTGTCTCATTGGCACTCATACCATTTTCTTATCTCTATATTCTAACATAAGATTTCTTACTTTTGATGGAGTTGTATAAAGCTTTGACTGACTTCTTCATCTTTGACACACTGCTTCTGTCTATATCTAGTTTCTAAAATGAAAAAAATATGAACATGGTTAAATCACTGCTGAAATTCTTGTGACAATGAGGGTGTTTTTAACGACCTTGATTACCCATGAGGGTCTGCACGGTCTGCCATATCTATTTTATTGATAGATTCTTGTTTCAGACTTTTTATTTCAATTTTAAATGAGGGTGGATAGGATCTTTATCGGGACTCCCAGATCAGGTGTTTTTAAGCATTGGACCCTGGAATTAATTTTTTCGAATTTCGGGATGTCAAAATTTAATTTTTTTTTAAATTGGGGACCTCAGGATTTCATAGCCTTGGATTTTAGGATCAGGACCCCTCCTATGCCCCCCCTTTTTAAATGATACATGTATAGAATATTATCAGGTGGTGATATAAAGAAAACAGAAATAAATGTATTGTTCAATTTGAGCCAACAAAGCCTAGATAATTTGCTAGAACAGAGTTGCATTGTCTCCCCTTTGCACATATTTTTTCCATAGAAAAGCAAAACCTAAAAGCCTTTTATAATTATTTCAAAGTAATGTATGCTTGTTAGCTCTTACAATGCAATTTTCAATATAATGATAGTTTCCAAGGGGCATAACTCTAATGAAAATAGTTGATAAGGATTTTGTGTCTGTTCTCTCATTTAAGGCTCCTGTCATCCAGGATTTTGACAAAAAGGGGGCATCAAGACAAAGTTAACAGGGGGACTTGTAAAATATCTTTGTATTACCATTCCCTTTACTTAAAACTTTAATAAACTTAACATCTAGAAACTAAAAGCAAACAAATCATAAAGTTTAACAGGTTCATTCCTTTAAATTTAGGAGCATATCGAATTTATGAATTACTTCCTTTTTTACTGTGTTTATTATCAACGATTATTTATCAAAATGATAAGAAAATCTTGTACATAAATTTCAACTGTAACAAAGTCTTGTATGAATTATACAAAATCACAAGGAAGATTTTTTTATTGTAAATCACATTTCATTTTTTTATCCAAAAAAAATCAAGAGATTTATCACAATCTAGAGGAAATACATGTGACACATTTGTTTCTCTCTCACTTCCTTACACACAGGGTTTATTTCCTGTTCACTGATAACCCTTGTATAGAAAAACCACTTCAGTCATTTCTGTTGTTTACTTTCTGTACAAATGTTAACCATGTTAACTGGTCAATACTTCATGTACTTACAGTAAAACTTGTAAAAATCGCTAAATCATAGCAAGGTTCAGGACTTAAAGGTTCTGAATGTGTCATGCAATTCAACTATGCACATGACCCGGAGAACTCATTCAGCAAATTACAAAATGCATGGTCATGTTTGTATCAGTCAGAATAATATCTTTAAATCTTTAAAAATGATCCAAAGCATGATAGTCCAAAAATGGTCATGGAATTTGAATGTTACATTATTATCCCTAGTCCGAGATTCAGAGTAATCTCTGACTATATTATCCGTAGTCTTTTTCATCAAGGATTTTTGTCTAAAAATCATCAATATAACTCTCAGCCTTAACAGGTATAAAGTAAAAATATATCAACTATACAAATAAGTACATTTCCAATCGTGATAAAAATTGTAATGTAATACATTTGTAATATGTCTCACAAAAGGCTATGCAAATAACCAGAATTATCTGTACTATCAAAGAAAGAGAAACCAATTCATAAATGTTAGACAGTTAAAATTACAAAAGTGGACAGTGTAAACTGGATGTGTACGTAAAAAATGTAAAATATGTTATTTGACCCTTTAATCTTTTCATGCTTTTATTTGAATTGAATTCCTTAAATCAGTATTTAGGTTATTTAAGACCTGCGGATTTATACACAGACCTACAGAAAAATGTTAATAATGATGTTTTTATTCCTTTCTCAAATTTCAGGTAATTGTAAATTCTGAACTAATAGATGATCTATAGGCATCCTTTAATTTGGTTTAAATACAATATCAAAAACTTTGAAAACATAAATTTGTGAAAAGGTCAGATACGAGTTATATAACAGAATCCTAAAGATCATTTAACGGTAAATATATATACCTCAGAAAATTCAGTAGTTGATTTAGGCCAATCAAAAAAGTATGTGTGTTTACTGTCACATGCTGAACAATACAGTGGCGGATCCAGCCATTTTAAAAAGGGAGGGGGGTTCCAACTATATGCTCCCACTCAAATGCATTGATTGGCCAAAAAAAGGGGGGTTCCAACCCCCGGAACCCCCCCCCCCCCCCTGGATCCGCCACTGCAATAAAAGGTTAGGTAGATAGGATATTTTTTATTTTTTTTAGATAAGAGTCTATCATATCTATAGGAGCAATATAGTGACTTTCACAGTGCTTAATAAAAAATGGTCAATTTTTTTTAGGGTAGATAGAGGTTCATTAAACAGACATACTTTTTTGTTTGGCCTATATAGGAATTCAGTGGTTGATTTAGTACATCCACCATGTGTAATTGATAGTCTTTAAGTTTATAAGTACATTCAGTTTTAAATCTATACATCAAACAAAAAAAATGTCTGATCTTAACCTTTGAACATCATCCAATTACATAACTACATAGAATCACACACCAGTGTTTCCCAAATTTTTGAAGTAGTAGAGTTTAAAATCTTGGAAACAACTTAAACAAGGGACACATACATGTAGCTTTCTAGTTCAACATTTACATGTATAAGTTCAGTCTGCACCAAAAAAATTTCCAACTACTAGTCCAAAGACCAATATTCTGCCATTCTTCTTATGTGCCTAAACAAAGTTTTGCAAATACTTGCTAGTCCAAATAAAATTTTACTAGTCTGACTAGTGGCTAACGGTCAGACTGTAAGTTAATTAAAAAGAAATAAGCATGGCAAAAATCATGAATTACATGTACATTTAGGAAGCTGTTTCACAAGATACTATAGCTATTTTCTAAACTTCTTCTAGCTTGGTCAGCTGGATATCATATATGTATACATAAATTACCATGACGGTTAAAAATCTTTTTTATGCAAAGCAGTAAATGGTGCATTCTTTCCATTTAATTTGATATTTGTGCTATTTATCTAATACCTTTAAATAGACACAAGTTATGTATATACGTTTTACATATAATTATTGAAGGGTATAATTATATGAATTAAATGTAATTCAATGCAATAATTTAAAGGTAATTGAGAAAATTAGGCCTGTTACTACAGGGGTCTTTGAAGTGATAGAGGCCCTCACTTCATACCTTAATAGAAACAGTTGTACATGTAATCATTAATAAGACCAAAATGTATGATTTTAAATAAAAGCATAAACATGATAAAGGAGTAGGTCCGGTAAGGACTGATTTTGGCCTCAAATTTCAAGTTCATCATAATCATCTGACAAAATATTTTAGACACTTTTTAAACACTAAAGCGTCTATTTCAGTTGATTCAATAATTTTAAGGGAAAGATTTTAACTGATTTCCTCATAAAAACACTCCGATTCTAGCTTAGATATGAAAAATCTATCAAATATGTCAAAATATGTCACTTTTCAGATGTTTTTTGTCAACAATGAAAGTGGCGGCATCCGAGTTCATCCTCAACCTTTATATATATGTTATCTATAATCATCAAATACAACTTACATTTCAATATTAAGAATGAACACGAATGTGGCTCTTTCATTTAAAACAGAAACCGTCTAAAATTGTGAAGATTCCAGTAATTTAGCAGGACTTATGATGCTAGTACCCAATACAAAATGTATATGTGCATTGTATTGTCTTGTCAAAAACAGCCCATATCTATGTAGCAGAAGCATTCTACTGTCCAATAAATAACTAAAAGTATACATTTTAACAATTTTGTAAAACTGCTATATTTTGGGGCTAAAAAGGGGTCTTACTGAACCTACTCCTTTCTCCTTTTCTCATTATCTATAGGGGGCTATACTTGGGGAGGGGGATGACTGAGAAGAGTGTGGTCATGAACTTAAATAACTGGGGCTTAAATATAATTGAGTAATATAAGTAATAGTAAATGTTAGGACCAGCAGATTTTGACTTTCAATTAAGTTCTATATAAACAGGAGTTCATCATGTAATGATCACATTTAACGTTTGTTACCTTATACTTTCAGATCCAATACATAAAATACATTATAAACAGCAAGTAAATGTAGTGTCTTGTGTGTAATGTGAATCTTTCAGATTTTTTTATATTTTACTGTAGGCTTTTTTTTTTTTTTAATTGTATCATCATGGTCAAGTATCAAATAAGGGCTGATCAATCTTACATTTTATAAGTTTGCGGCTGCTTTTAAAATATCATGCATTCATAAACTTCTTGAATTCTTTAAATATAAACATGTTGTAGATCATGTAGTACACAACTGCACGTTACATCCTGTTTAAATTGTGCATGTGCATCTGTTTAGGTGCATTTAAGATTTATTTGATAATTGTGCATATAACGTTTTAGCTAACTAATTAGAATAAAACTGAGTCAGGTATATTTTCTTTCCAAGACTGAAAAGAAATATATGCAAATATAAGACAGACTGGCTTACCATATTTTAATTTCTAAATACAAAAAAGGGAGTAAATTTTTTTCCACTGTTTCAAAATAATTCAACTTCTCTAATACACCTTATCGCTATTTGTCCACCATTACTGGATATCACACAGGTTCCCGAAACATTTTGACGTCATAAAACAAAATATCTGACACCACAATGGAAAAGTGATTGTTGTATGTTGACGTCAAAAGTTCAAGCCGTGATTAGCGATAAGGTGTATAGTGACAGTGTACTACATTGTAGTCCAAATAATTATGACGTCTTGAATATTAGCCTTTCAAGAGGTCATAATTATTTGGACTATTAAACTACACTGATGCTGAAGTACTCTGACAGACCAGGTCAGGGTAAAAATGTTTGAAAAAAATGGTCTGTCACTCTGTGCACTCTTGACCCTCAGATAAAAGTTAGAACAATTGTTTTTCAATGGACAAGTATGCATTCATTGGTACGATGCAATGTATATAGAATATTTATGGTTGTATACACCTAAACATTTGTACACAAATAATTTGTCCACTCACTTCCTCTAAGGAGTTCACTGTGTTTCGACACTGCGACAACCTCTTGGTGAAAGACGATGTCGTTGGTGAATTGTAGTCGTCCCATGTCTCTTTTAGAAAGTCCGAGACGGTAATTTGCTCGGGCATTTCAGTATATTTAACGCTTCTGTTGGAACATTTAGGAAGTTTTCATATCACAGGAAGTGAACTTGTCCCACTTGTCGATTCAACATGGCCTCCCTAATTTGCATATATTGGAAATGCTTAAACTATGATTGCATCCCTGACCTTGTATTTATAATGTTTGTCAATCTTTCCATGTTTCTTATTTACAATAGTATCGAAAACAGAGTTAATAATTTCTGTTGTGATCTTTTCAATATTTTTATTCCACCATTTGAGCATACTTTTAGGATGAATAGAACTGTTTATTGGAAGTGTGTAAATTGTACATAATATTATTGATTATAAATTGAGAGAGAAAGAGTTACTATCCCTAATATGGTCAATTTTGTAAAAACTAGTTTTATTTCCCTTAAAATACTTAAATTTATAATTCACATATAATTTAAAAACAAAACTATAAACTATAATTTCATTCATATGTTAATTTAAAAAATGTTATGTAAAATTAAGAATAAAGTAGAGTATAAATTTATTTTATACCAAAACAGACAAGTTATGTATACAAAGTGGATGTTCACCAATTACAATTTTCGTTAGCAGGATATGCTTACCCGAATTTCGGAGCACTCAGTCTTTAGTTTTTAACAATATTTGAACTCTTTCTCCTGGATGAACCAGGAATATTATTAATATTATTCAAAAAAGCAGATTTAAATCAGCAAACAGGTCATGCCTTCCAAGTCCTTCGACCCATTTACCGCTTTGAGATATAATCAGTCATGTTAAGCATAACGAGTCATCTTAATGTTCGATTTTATCTAAGATCCAAGAGTATTTCTTCAAAACACCTGTAGCCTTATGGCTATATACTTATGATAGCCCCAGATATATCGAGTTATTCCAAATTGCACCTGATTGTATAGAGTGTTATTAAAATACCACTGTCCCAGGTTTCTGAACATGCAACGTTCTTTATGTGCTTGTACCAAGACAGGAGCCTGTATTTTGTTCAGTACAGTTGTTGCTGGTTCATGTCTGTCATATGTACGATGAATTATATAATTGCACATATCAATGTCATGGAACTCTGTCATTAGCAATCATACTACATCTTCCTATCCGGCGTTAAAATCATTTCATACGTCAGGGCGGATCCAGGAATTTGTCAGAGGGTGGTCACCTTTTGAAATCTTAAATTAATTTTTTTATTTGTATCATGAAAATAGTTACAACTATAGAATACAATGTTACACATGATTTATAAAGTTGATTCTAATTTCATTTTTCTTGAATTTAATGCATGCGTACAAACGTGTCAACAATCACATCAAGTTCTGCATCAGTGCAAGTCCATTTAGTCGATCCTGGCCCATTGTTGCACGTAAAAATGTTTTTAGTAACCCGAGCTCACTATTAGAACGCTCACATATACAACTTGTTACATTCATTGAGCAAACAATTTTGAGAATAGCATATATGTGTGGATAATATAGTTTGTTGCATTGCATAGTGGTTTCAGCAGCTGACTTTGGCAATGTATCTTTGATATGTTTCCAGAAATGCAACTTCCTATCTACTTCCGAAGAAATTCCACATGTACTATAGGCAAGTCAGAGTTATAAAATTCAAGAAACGGGTTTCTGTTCTCAAGTATAACATTAGCGTGTTATTTCTGGTTGTTATCTCCGGAATTAAAACAAGAGCCATGACAGCGGATTTAGAAAGAGAAGAAAATCTATCATTAATGCCAAAGATCAATATACGTAATACAGAGTGCACGTCGAAATAAACTCATCATAGCGGAGTCCAGGATCAAAATTGTATATTAACGCCAAACGCCCGTTTCGTCTAAAAAAGACTCATCAGCGACGCTCGTTTAAAAAAAAATGTTTAAAAGGCCAAATAGAATAAAAAGTTGAAGAGCACTGCGGACCAAAAATTCCTAAAAGTTTTGCGGCCAAATACAGCTAAGGCAATATATTCCCGAAGTAGAAAAGCCTTAATTTTTCAAAAATTCAAAATTTTGTTAACAGTTAATTTATAATTATGAACAGATCAATTATAACTCAAGACAACACAGAATCGCTAACTATACTGGGCTGGTGATGCCCTCGTGGAAATAAATCTCCACAAGCGGCATCGACCCAGTGGTTGCAAATAAACTCATCATAGATACCATGCAGGATCAAAATTTTATATTAAAGCCGGACGCGCGTTTCGTCTAAAAAGACTCATCAGTGACGCTGGAATCAAAAAATGTTTAAAAGGCCAAACAGCGTACAAAGTTGAAGAGCACTGAGGACCAAAAATTTCTATATTTTTTTTTTTTGCCAAATACAGCAAAGGCAATCTATTCCCGGGGTAAAAAAGCCTTAATTTTTAAAAAATTCATTTCTTGGGAGACAGAAATTAACCTGCTGATCATTCTTACTCTAATAAAAATTCTGATCTTTATTAACTTGCTTGCGCTCTTATATCTTAGGATAATGAAATCAGAGCTATATGTACGTTATATTGACTAGCTCTGCTTTAGACAATGTTAGAGTTATAGAGCCACAAGCACCATTAAAGTAAAGTTGATTACCACACGTTCAGAGAACTTTACACTGACAGTGCAAAGTAATGACAAAACTCACGTGGGCTTTTATTTTTGGCCAGGTGAGCATCGACGACCAGATCGGTGTAAGATTTGTGGTGGGGGCAATCAAAAGTTGTTCGAATTTTTTTGATTTTTTTATTAATAAGATCGACCAACTGAATAAATTCGGCAGTACATATACTGTTTTTATTTTAAAAGAACTTTAAATTTATATCTGAGAGAAATTAATACCTCAGAGTAAATGCAAAGTGATATCCATTGAATAATTCAACAGCACTGATTTTTGAACTTGTAAAAACATGATAATATCATAAAAATCTTGCAAGAATTGTACACATTAGCGCTAACAATTTCCCATATAATTAATGTTTCCAAGAGACATAACGTCCGACATGTTGACGACGGACGGACGGACAAAAGTTTTCCATAATACGCCTGTAAATGGGCGTATAAAAACACTATTCAAGACTAATTAATCATATAAACCCAATGAAGTTAATCAAGAAATAAAAATTAATAATAAAATTTATCATATACTTAGACTAAATAACATATGATTTTGACTGTATGATAATAGCATAAAATTAACGTAAATTTCATATTTTTCGAATTGGTGCTTAGCGGGCTGATATGAAAAGTTTATCACATACTTCGAACGTTATCACATGCCTTTCCGTAACGTTATCGCATGGCATTCCGGTGATACTCGGCAAATTCCGGAAAATACACCTCAATGCTACGTTTTCAGTGAAAAACATCACAAAGTAGTGTACAAAACAATTATTTGGATAGTGCCCAGAAAAAAGTATATTGTGTAAAAAAACCAAAATAAATGCATTTTTAAAAGTTTCAAACATAATTTAGAAAGCAACTTTTATAAAATTTGACTTTTCCAAACAGTGTTCATTATGTAGATTGTTAAATTAATTTTTTTTGTCAATTCGTCCATATTTAAATGTTTTTCTTCTCTTTTGATGCATATGATAGAAAGATTTCATATCGAATGTACTAAATTTGGGGTCCGACGTTCGTGAACGTTCACTCTTTGAACTTCTATTTGGGAACCACATGCAAGGATCTGTATTTAATATATGAATCTGTTATTTTTCTCTATTGTTGAAGCATATGATAAAAAGATCATAACATGTCATTTTTCATATCGCATGTATTATCAGCCCTCGGTCAATATCAGCCCTAGAGCCATTCGGCTCTTGGGCTGATATTGAACCTAGGGCTGATAATACATGCGATATGAAAAATGCCATGCAATAATCTGATATTATCATATACTTAGACTAAATAACATATGATTTTTACTGTATGATAATAGCATTAAATTAACGTAAATTTCATATTTTTCGCATTGGTGCTTAGCGGGCTGATATGAAAAGTTTATCACATGCTTCGAACGTTATCACATGCCTTTTCGTAACGTTATCGCATGGCATTCCGGTGATACTCGGCAAATTCCGGAAAATACACCTCAATGCTACGTTTTCAGTGAAAAACATCACAAAGTAGTGTACAAAACAATTATTTGGATAGTGGAAAGTATATTGTGTAAAAAACCCAAAATAAATGCATTTTTAAAAGTTTCAAACATAATTTAGAAAGTAACTTTTATAAAATTTGACTTTTCCCGGCTAACAGTGTTCATTATGTAGATTGTTAAATTAATTTTTTTTTGTCGATTCGTCCATATTAAAATGATTTTCTTCTCTTTTGATGCATATGATAGAAAGATTTTATATCGAATGTACTAAATTTGGGGTCCGACGTTCGTGAACGTTCACTCTTTGAACTTCTATTTGGGAACCACATGAAAGGATCTGTATTCAATATATGAATCTGTTATTTTTCTCCATTGTTAAAGCATATGATAAAAAGATCATAACATGTCATTTTTCATATCGCATGTATTATCAGCCCTCGGTCAATATCAGCCCTCGAGCCGTGCGGCTCTTGGGCTGATATTGAACCTAGGGCTGATAATACATGCGATATAAAAATGCCATGTAATAATCTGATATTATTAGATTTTTTTATTTTTTTTTGCATGGCCCATTTTCCCTACATGTAATAGCTTTGGCCTTCTTTTTATCAAATCAAATATGTTGTATGTTATGTCACTGTGTTCATGATATGGAACTTTGTGGTATTATTTCATGACTAAAGATACTATACGGGGACATGGAAATCCTAGTAAACCCTCACTTATTAAGTTTGGGCCTTAATCCCCAATATTTCTTTTGAGGTTTGGACCCTTGTGGTACTAGGTCATAGAGATCTATACACTTGAAACTCCAGTTATTGCCCTGAAACAAGAAATAAACTTTAATAATGAGGCAAATAACATTTCAGTACCAACAAAATCTGTTGTCCAACTTTTCAAAAAATCTGATAGAAACAGACCTGAATCTGCTGATAAATTTTACCTTTAGTCGTACCATCTACTTCTGTTTTTTAAGATGCAAGCCAAAGAAAGATATTTCGAACAAGAATGTGTCCTAAGTATACGAATGCCCCATCCGAAATATCATTTTCTATGTTCAGTGGACCGTGAAAATGGGATTAAATCTCTAATTTGGCATAAAATCAGAAGATCTTATCATAGGGAACATGTGTACTAATTTTCTAGTTGATTGTATTTCGACTTCATCAAAAACTACCTCGACTAAACACTTTAACCTAAAGCGGGAAAGACGGACGGACGAACAGACCAGAAAACATAATGCCCATAAATGGGGCAAAAAAATGACATATTAGGGGCATTAACTGCATAAAAAGTTTTCTGAAGGTAATGCTGGAGGAAGACCTCAACCAGCTGATCCATTTAGCTCTAATTCAAATTGCTCTTACAGTTTTAGTATTTAAGATATAAGCCAATACTGTATTATCATTTAGTGGCGGATCCAAAATTTTCATTCCGGCCCGCTCGGTCATGCTTTAGTGATTCCTTATATAATCAACCAAATTTTCCCCAGAAAAATTGGATGCCAGCCCCCCTCTAAATCCGACTCATTTCACCCTATGTTCTATGTTTACCAAAAGCAGCCATGTGTCTATATGGATCTTTAATATTAAAGATCATAAAAGATTATCTTCCCATAGAAATTTCTTGACATTTACAACTTTATTTATTTAAGGGGCGTAGCTAGGTATCAAATCAACTGTACTGAAGCACAAATCGGCAGGGGGTCTGGGGGCCGTTCAAGGCCCCAGCAGGTCCAGGGCAGAGCCCTGATAGGGGTCCGGGAGGGGGGCGCCCCGACGGAAAACGGTTTTCAGTATTTTAGTTGCATAATTTTGTGTACAAAAATATCATATTTACTGGTTTTTATCATGATAATATTCATGAAGAAAAGTTCGAAGAATTATTAATAATTTTATATTAACACCTAAATTAACGTAGTAGTGTACAATCAAAAATCTGAAAGAAAAAAAATGATTACCATATGCCCAGTGTAGATCAGACTAGTTTTAGATTAAGGCCCATAGAGGGTCAAAGGAAAAGATTTTCAACTTTTTTGAACGAATTAATCTTTTAACTCAAATTTGGGCAAAAATTGGTTAAACAAACCTAATATTTCATACACAAAGACAATGATACATTTACTCAAAGTCAAGTCGACGGTTTTTTCTGCCGATAAAATCAGTTAAACTCGCATCAACATCAACATTGAGGTGTCGGTGTCAAATGATATGAAGAAGAGATAGATTTGAAAGTCGCTCGTCTCCCTTTGTCGATCTCAGGCAGGATTTGACGCGTCTCATCGCGCTGAAGGATCTTTCACTAGTTGCCGATGAAACAGGCATTGTCAATAAAAACCAAATAATCCTGTGTACTGAAGGGTACAGATCGGCGTTTGTTACGTTAAGGACACCAAGAAGTCAGGTATTGTTTGTTGGTGTTGTAAAGACCCGATATCTGGGTAAGGGGGATGGTGTTGTGTACATGACGATGTATTACTTGTCGGAATTTGAATACGTGTGGCTTATGTATAAATAACAAGAGGCTCTCAAGAGCCTGAATCGCTTACCTGGTAAACAATGCCTTCGGCCATGTTTTTTGACGAAATAGAAAATAAAACACAAACTTTATTTTATACACTCTACTGATCATTCAAATGAAGTTTGGTTGAGTAGTTTTAGAGAAGATTTTTTAAAGTTAGCAAATATGATGAACAAATTGTGAAAAATTGTCATTAAAGGACAATAACCCCTTAAGGGGTCAATTGACAATTTTGGTCATATTAACTTATTTGTAGATCTTACTTTGCTGATCATTTTTGCTGTTGACAGTTTATCTTTATCTATAATAATATTCAAGATAATGACCAAAAACTGCAAAATTTCCTTAAAATTACCAATTAAGTGGTAGCAACCCAACAATGGGTTGTTTGATTCATCTGAAAATTTCAGGGCTGATAGATCTTGACCTAATGAACATTTTTACCCCATGTCAGATTTGCTTTAAATGCTTTAGTTTTTGAGATATAAGCCTAAAACTGCATTTGACCCCTATGTTCTATTTTAAGTAACGGCGGCCATGTTTTTTGACGGATCAAAAATCAAAGCACAAACTTTGTGCAGGATAATCTAAGGAACAATCATGCTAAGTTTCATCCAAATCCATTCAGTAGTTTCAGAGGAGAAGATGTTTGAAAAATTGTTAACGAGGACAGACGACGACGACGGACGCCAAGTGATGAGAAAAGCTCACGTTTCCTTTTAGGAAAGGTGAGCTAAAACTGCAAAATTTCCTTAAAATTACTAATTCAGGGGCAGCAACCTAGCAACATGTCGTCCGATCCATCTGAATATTTCAGGGCAGATAGATTTTGACCTGATAAACAATTCAACCACAGTCAGATTTGATCTTTAATGCTTTGGTTTTTGACATTTTACCCCTATGTTCTACTTTTAGCCGTGGCAGCCATCATGTTTGGATGGCCGGGTCACCGGACACATTTTTTAAACTAGATACCCAAAAGATGATTGTGGCCAAATTTGGATTTATTTGGCCAAGTAGTTTCAGAGGAGAAGATTTTTGTATAAGATTACTAAGATTTACGAAAAATGGTTAAAAATTTACTATGAAGGGCAATAACTCCTAAAGGGGTCAACTGACCATTTCGGTCATGTTGACTTATTTGTAAATCTAACTTTGCTGAACATTATTTCTGTTTACAGTTTATCTTTATCTATAATAATATTCAAGATAACCAAAACAGCAAAATTTCCTTAAAATTACCAATTCAGGGGCAGCAACCCAACAATGGGTTGTCCAATTCATCTGAAAATTTCAGGGCAGATAGATCTTGACCTGATAAACAATTTAACCCCTTGTCAGATTTGCTCTTAATGCTTTGGTTTTTGAGTTATTAGCCAAAAACTGCATTTTACCCCATATGTTCTATTTTTAGCCATGGCGGCCATTTTGGTTGGTTGGCCCGGTCACCGGACACAATTTTCAAACTAAATACCCCAATGATGGTTGTGGCCAAGTTTAGTTCAATTTGGCCCAGTAGTTTCAGAGGAGAAGATTTTTGTAAAAGATTACTAAGATTTACGAAAAATGGTTAAAAATTTACTATGAAGGGCAATAACTCCTAAAGGGGTCAACTGACCATTTCGGTCATGTTGACTTATTTGTAAATCTAACTTTGCTGAACATTATTTCTGTTTACAGTTTATCTTTATCTATAATAATATTCAAGATAATAACCAAAACAGCAAAATTTCCTTAAAATTACCAATTCAGGGGCAGCAACCCAACAATGGGTTGTCCAATTCATCTGAAAATTTCAGGGCAGATAGATCTTGACCTGATAAACAATTTAACCCCTTGTCAGATTTGCTCTAAATGCTTTGGTTTTTGAGTTATAAGCCAAAAACTGCATTTTACCCCATATGTTCTATTTTTAGCCATGGCGGCCATTTTGGTTGGTTGGCCCGGTCACCGGACACAATTTTCAAACTAGTTAGTTGATAGATCAAAACTTTGGATACAATTTTTAAACTAGATACCCTAAGGAACATTCAGTTAAAGTTTGGAAGTATTTGGCCTAGTAGTTTCAGAGGAGAAGATTCTTGAAATAGTTTACCATGACAGAAGACGACGGACGCCAAGTGATGGCATAAGCTCACTTGGCCCTTCGGGCCATGTGAGCTAATAATACGCATTAGAATTAAAAATTTTAATTTTTAATTTTTTTTCCAAAGGGGGTATATTCGGCAAATTTATGTATAGGCACATGCCTAGTCAAGCCTTAGGTAGCTACGCCCCTGATTTTAAAGCCTATTGCATGCTATGAATGCAAACTGATGACAGATTCTTAGGGAGCTACCATTTGATTTTTATGGGGGGGCTAGGATGAAAAATTTTGTCCTGCTTTTTTTTTTAGTTGTAATCTCTGTCCTGCCTTTTTATTTTTTACTCTATTCGGTCCTGCCTTTTTTTTTACTAGTTATCCTGACTTTTTTTACACAAATTGTCATCCTGCCTTTTTTTTTTTACCAAGTTGCTCATCCTGCCTTTTTTTTTAACTCAAAACTCCTGTCCTGCCTATTTTTTTCAAATTTCATCCTAGCCCCCCCATAAAAATCAAATGGTAGCTCCCTTATAACATAGATAAATTGCTTCGCAGAGTGCATCTGGATACGACCTCAGAGGTCCAACGCTGAACAATTGGGGCAAAATGGACAATATTTACACTTGATACAGGTCAGAATTTGGCTTGTAATTAAATATTTGACATAACAGGTTTCTGACAAAGAATAACTAGTCAAAGATCTTAAATCGGTTATGTGATTTTGATTGCTTGATGGATTGTTGGTTGCTTAACGTCCAGTGGCAAATATTTCATGCATATTCAGGACGATTTTGTGATTCATATTAAACTTTTTTGCTTTTGTACATACTTTATGCTGTTGCGAATTGACCCTCCTCAGGCAATTTTTACCATCCCTTTGTGGTATGGTAACTTGTGGTATAATTTTAGAGATTCATACACCATTCCACAAGTTGTCTGGAAACGAAAAATGCTTATT
This sequence comes from Mytilus galloprovincialis, assembly GCA_037788925.1. Taxonomy (NCBI): domain Eukaryota; kingdom Metazoa; phylum Mollusca; class Bivalvia; order Mytilida; family Mytilidae; genus Mytilus; species Mytilus galloprovincialis. The sequence continues at coordinate 31,902,977 of CM075339.1, forward strand.
TTAGCCATTAAAATCAATCCCAACCTTCCTTTTGTGGTCATTAAGCTCATGTTTTTCATAGAATTTTATTTACTTTTACTAAAGTTATTGTATGAAAAGCAAATGTCTTCGGATGTGATATCAATATACAACCACAAATTTTTTTCCCGGATGTATAAAAACATTTCTTGAGGAGTACTCAATCTGAACATCTTTATAGCAATTCAAATATAACCAACTTACCTTTCAACAGACTCGTGACAATTAATATATAAAAATATGATTTCATAGCAGCTATGAAGTTAAATTCTAGTTCTGTTCAGCAGTTTTAATTGGTGCAAATGTGCAATTGGGTCAAAATTTTGTAAATGGAAACAAAGAATCAAACTTTCCATTAATAAATGTACATTATATATCATACACAGTAGACCGACAATAGAATTCACAAGTATATACATTATGTTCCACAAAAGAATGCATGTATACTCAAGTTAATTTGAAATAACTTTTTGTACCTAATATTTTTTTTAAACAATAACTTCCATTTGAAAACCTACATGTATGTTCCGTCTTTTTTTACTATAGCTGTGATGAATATGTTGGTTGATTGTCGGTTATTTCATTCACAAACTATTACAGACACCATGAGAATCAACCGTGTGAAGTTTGATTTGGACATCCTAATCACATTCTGCAATTGACCCAGTGCTTAGTAATTTATTTGTAAGAGTGCTTAATAATTTATTTACTCTTACAGTACTTGGTTAACCAGAGCTGCATGGAGCAAAATCTATAAATGTGTCATCTTTAATTTATTTAAGTGTATTGAGAAGACAATAATTTTTTTTCAGCTCAATATTTTTCACATCAATAATTTTTTTATCCATTTTTGTCGAGCCTTCGACTTTAGTCGAAAAAGCGAGACTAAGCGATCCTACATTCCGTCGTCGTCGGCGGCGTCAACAAATATTCACTCTGTGGTTAAAGTTTTTGAAATTTTAATAACTTTGTTAAACTATACTGGATTTCTACCAAACTTTGACAGAAGCTTGTTTATGATCATAAGATAGTATCCAGAAGTAAATTTTGTAAAAATAAAATTCCATTTTTTCCGTATTCTACTATTAATGGACTTAATTTTTTTGCGGGGAAACAAAACATTCACTCTGTGGTTAAAGTTTTTAGAATTTTAATAACTTTCTCCAACTATCCTGGGTTTGTACCAAACTTGGACAGAAGCTTATTTATGATCATAAGATAGTATCCAGAAGTAAATTTTGTAAAAATAAAGTTCCATTTTTTCCGTATTTTACTATAAATGGACTTAGTGTTTTTCTGCGGGGAAACAAAACATTCACTCTGTGGTTAAAGTTTTTAGAATTTTAATTACTTTCTTAAACTATCCTGGGTTTGTACCAAACTTGAACAGAAGCTTGTTTATGATCATAAGATAATATCCAGAAGTAAATTTTGTAAAAATAAAATTCTCTTTTTCCGTATTTTACTTATAAATGGACTTAGTTTTTTTCTGCGTGGAAACATTACATTCACTCTGTGGTTAAAGTTTTTAGAATTTTAATTACTTTCTTAAACTATCCTGGGTTTGTATCAAACTTGGACAGAAGCTTGTTTATGATCATAAGATAGTATCCAGAAGTAAATTTTGTAAATAAATAAATCCATTTTTTTCCATATTTTACCTTTAAATGGACTTAGTTTTTCTGCGGGGAACCATTACATTCACTCTGTGGTTAAAGTTTTTAAAATTTTAATAACTTTCTTAAACTATCCTGGGTTTGTACCAAACTTCGACAGAAGCTTATTTATGATCATAAGATTGTATCCAGAAGTAAAGTTTGTAAAAAGATTACTCTGTTTTTTCTGTAATTTAATTTTAAATGGACTTAGATTTTCTTACAATCATTAAATAGTAACAAGAGGAATATTTTTATTGATTTTTTTCCTCATTGTTGTTGAGCCTGCGATTTACAGCAAAAATAGGCGAGACACTGGGTTCCGCGGAACCCTTACAAATTTTTTTATCATTTAAACTTATCTTGCTTTGCATTGCCAGCACATCCTATTACTTGTACGTTGGGTATAGAACAAATGTACTATTTATAGCAAAGAGAAACAACTGGTGTTGAAAGTGTGTTATACAGAAACAGATCAGTAATTTGAAAATTACTATTTGTCCAGTGGTTTCTAAAAATTTTCCATGAAGACAACTTGGGATGACGAGTCGACACAAACCTAAGTAATGTAATGGCAAAAACATATTACTCCTTTTTGGCCAGATGCAGTGAAAATTAGCAGCAGATGTCTTACAAGAACTAGACATGCATTTTCTAATAATATGTACTATATCTCATGTTTTGTAAGTATTTTATTTTGACTTTTAACAGAAACAAACTGCTACTGTTTAATTTGTGTTTAAAAAAAATCACAGATTTGTTGTTGGTGAAACCCCCCAATTTATGTCCTCACCACTGCACTAATTCTCACAAACCCATGTACAAAACATGCACATGTAAAATTGTTTCATTATAACTCATGATCAGTACACTACGGAACTCAGCGAAATGTTTAGTAATTTGGTCCTAGCTTTGATTTGTCTTTTCAATTGTTTTCATAATTAAAGCTGCACATTATTTTCTTGTATAAAAACTCCATTGCACTAATGACGATGTTTTTGGGGAAAAACTGTTTTATAATCTGTCTACCCGAGACTCTTTATATTGTTCGTGTCTCCATGGATACGTAAAATATCTTTTCCCCTCTGAAATGAGAATTATCTTCAAAACACAGTTTTCTTGAATTGTCTAAATACTGAATCTTAACACAGAAGTTTTTTCTTTGAAGTAGGATGTCTTCTCAATTTCAATAATGAATCACACAAATCACACGAAGGTTGTGTGTCTTTTGGGACATTACGTCAATTTTTCATACATTTTCCCTGAGGTGTAATGCACTGTCTGTTTTACAATCCACAATGAATCAATAAATGCCATCATTGTCCTCGTAGACTACTCCCGTCTTTCAGAAAATGAAAGTACAACACATTTTGAATTCTCCTTCTTGAATTGGAAGGAAATTGTTTTGTCGATTTGAAAATATTGTACAAGAACACATTCAAAACGCAAGAAGAAGCACAATGGTTGATTCTTTTGGTGGAAGGGTTAACAGTCGTTCGCTGCGACCAGTAAAATTTGTAAAATGAAATTATTAATGAACATAAAATCACGATGCATTATTTCCATAGTCGATAGGATCATGTTGAGCGGAAACGAAATAATTATGAAGTTTGAAATTATTGTCTAAGCTAACATTTCATTATAGATTATATATTCTGAAGATTAAAAGTTTTATCAAAATGCTGGCTGGATAATCCAAATATCTTTAAATTACCTGTAAAAGAAATGAAAAAAAGTTTAAACATTGACAAACTTCTGATATTTACACAATTGTCAAAATATGTACAACTAAAGGCACCCGAAGGAATCTCATGTGGCAGTCAAAATACTTTCAGAGAAACCTTGTGCACGGTCTCAAAATTTTGTTTTTTTTAATCTCAAAAACTTTTAAATCTATTATGTGCCTTCGAATTTAAAAGTAACACTACCAAACATGGCATAATACATAAACATTGGATGCTGTATGCATTGTGTGTGTTACATTTAACCCCGCCACATACTGTATGTATGTGCTTGTCAAAGTCAGGAGCCTGTAATTCAGTGTTTGTTGTGTTCACTTGTTACACATTTATTTTTCTTTCATTTTTTTTTTAACATAGATAAGGCTGTCAGTTATCTCGTTTGAATTGTTTTACATGTGGATTTGGCTTTGCTCATTGTTGATAACTGTACGGTGCTCTATAGTTAATTTCTGTGTCATTCGGTCTGTTGTGGAGAGTTGTTTCATTGGCAATCATACCACATCTTCTTTTTTACATTTACGTCACCCTATTCCACATTCATGTTGGTGTTGGTTTACATGTAGTGTGCCCTTTTCAATCTTAAAACCTATTCAATAGTAGATGACTAAAATTGTAATTGGACCTGAAGGATGAAAACTGGATCAACTCATATGGATAGTAGCACAATAACAAAAGTACTGCTCTCTTATCAGACAAGGTTTTTTTTATTAAAGAAAGTTGAATGGTTGCCCCCTTAGGGACGACATAGAAAAAATCAATGAAGGATAAAAAACTTAGTTTAGTTTCACTGTTTGGGGGTGGGGGTCAAAATTATTGCAAGTTTTGTTTAATTGACTTTGATTTTATGTATATCCTTATTGGTCAATCAATTTTCCCAAATTAAGTTTTTTTTTATCCTACATTGAACTTTTGATGTCGTTCCTTATTGTTAAGAAACAGGTCATTAACTTTTCTGTGCTTTTGGATAATCATGAATGTATAAATATATCGGACACTTTCAAATATATTTTTTCTCTCGTGTTGCAAGTTTACATATCCTTTGGATATACATTATTGTAGCTATATACAGATCTATCTTCAAATGACGTACATGTAAATCTCTCAGTGGCGGATCCAGAACTTTACCTAAGGGGGGGCCCGCTCCAGTCATGCTTCAGTGATTCCCTATATAATCAACCAAATTTTTCCCACGAAAGGCCCCCCCCCCCCCCCCCCCCCTGGATCCGCCTATGTCTCTTGTTAAATTCATATACTACATGTTTGCAGTGGACATCAAGATTTGTCTCCCCTATTCTTTTTTATATTGATAGCATCATGAAATATAAATTTAAATATCTAAACCAGTCAACAATACAAAACATTCAGTCCATGAACCCACAACTTAGGGAGCTACCATTTGATTTTTATGGGGGGGGCTAGGATGAAAAATTTTGTCCTGCATTTTTTTTTTAGCTGTAATCTCTGTCCTGCCTTTTTATTTTTCACTCTGTTCGGTCCTGCCTTTTTTTTTTTTAGTTTATCCTGACTTTTTTTTACCTAAATTGTCGTCCTGACTTTTTTTTTTTTGCAAGTGTCTCATCCTGCCTTTTTTTTTTACTCAAAACTCCTATCCTGCCTATTTTTTTCAAATTTCATCCTAGCCCCCCCATAAAAATCAAATGGTAGCTCCCTTATGATGCAGGACAAAATAAACCAATAGAAATAAGAAATACTGATGTTGTGTAGTGTGCTTACCAAATACATTTGTATCATCAACTTATATGTGATTCCAATTGCAATAACATAAACACAAACTTAATTTGTGCATGTAAAAGTTTTAATCCATGAAAAGTGCTGAGGGGGTGGGTAAAATAATCACTATGGAAAAGATTCACAAGTACTCAACTGCATACTAAATATCATTAACTTATCACGAGTGGTTCCTCTTAAACGGATTCTATTACAAACTTAAAATGTGAACTAAGCAAGCTTCTACTATCAACATGACCTAACAAACTTGCACTGGTCAAGTACACAAAATCTTGAAAGTTAACATACCGGGACTATGAGAGGGGTTAATTATAGTGGATTTATCTCCATGGAAACAAGATGTGCCAATAATAATGCATCTACATACCAAATATCATTGAACTACTACTAGTTGTTCATGATAACTGACCTAATTACAAACTGGTACATTATTGACACGACAGCTGTCAGACCTTTGTCTTGCTTTTTGACACCATAAAGGTGTGAAAATAAACAATGTCATTTCACCTCCATCATTTCTAGTCTATATTCTTAAAACATGTACTTTAAATTTGTCTTTTTCAGTTTCTGTTATAAACAAACATGTATGCACACTCTAGTCTCTCATAAGTAACAAGACTGCACATGTATGATTCTTGTCCTCACTGCTCATTAAAAAATCTTGCAAAGAAAACTTAAAACATAAACCAATTCTATGAATTATTAGAATGAGGTCAAGATTAGGTGAAACATAACAGAGGGATAAATATGTATACCATTAACAGAATACAGTGTTTTCCATTCGGCATTTAAGCCGGGTGTGCCGACCACCTTTCGATTTTAGGAGGTGGTCGGCTTTTTTTTTTTCAAAATCCGGATTTTTTTCGGTTCCGTACCGTTAAAATTTGAATACTAATCCCGCCTTGTTTTCATTGACAAAGATGGCGTCCAATCGTCAAATTTCAATGTTTTCATTTATCAATCGGGGGAAAAAGAAAGGCAGATGACGATGATAATAAAGAAAATACTAGACCAAATAAAATTGATAGTAATGTTGAAGTTGTGGAAATTGAACAAAAATCAACCAAACAACGGAAAAGACACGCAAGTGAAAACAAATATGAGCAAGACTTCAAATGACTTATAGTCACAGAGGAAGGATACTACTGTTCTGTGTGCCAAAAATACGGCACAAAAGCAAGAAACAGGACAGAAACCTGGATCGAAAGGCCTTAAATCCATGCTGATGCATACAATTGTAAATGAAAGAAGAGATAAAAGAGAAATTTTTGAAAAAATAAAATCAAAGAATATTTGACAATTAATATGACTACTTCTATTTATGTTTGTTCAACTCCATTAAATGTGAATATTATACTAATCTTTATTTTTGTGACCCCCACATGCACCCACAGTAAATAAAAAAAAAGGTTGGACATTTAAAAAAAAACCACCCGGTTGCAAGTTATTTTTTTAAAACACTGGAATATGATGAACTCAACATTGACCAATGCAACAACTTGTACCAATCTATTTTATACACCAAGTTAACCTATTCAGTGGCGGATGCAGGAATTTTCGAAAGGGGGGGTGCAGGGGGGGTGCAAAACATATGTCCCGATTCAAATGCATTGATCGGCCAAAATAAAGGGGGGGTGCGGACCCCCGGAACCCCCCTCTGGATCCGCCACTGCTATTGCAAATATTATCAGAGTAAAGGACTCAACCATAAAAATTACATAAACCAGTGGAGCTTACATGTACAAAATGTAGGCAATTATAATTTATCAGAGTTTTGAATACAAGTGAACATTTGCTCAAGGCCAAGTTGGAAAACAGCTAAATAAATGGAGAATGTGTCCATGACGGCCCCCATTTAAATGTAATATTATGAAGGGCCATAACTCAAGAACTGTAAAAGAGACACTACCCACATTTGGACTTGATCTGAACTTTGTGGTAATAAGCATCGTGTATACGTTTCATAAGATTTAGTTGAGGACTTGAGACAAACCTTAGAAAGAGAACAGAAATGAAAAATTCAGCAATTTTTCCATTTGTAAAGGGGTATAACTCTAGAACTGTATAAAAAACACCACCAAAATTCAAACTTAATCTGTGTTTTGTGGAAGTTAGCAATGTGAACACGTTGCATAACATTTGGTTGAGGAAACTCAAGTCACAGAACGAAAATCTATTATGGGACTAGTCGATGGAAAACAGAGTAAAACTTTATGCCCCCTCTGCAATGGTTGGGGCATAATAATCAATAATTTCCCCCACTTAAATTCAAACTTATTCTGCTAGTAATAATAAGCCAAACTTAATCTGCTAGTAATAATAAGCATTGTGCATGAGTTTCATTTCATTTGGTTTAATCAAACATTAGAGAATGGAAACTAACTTTGGGATTTACAGATGAAAAAGGGTATTTAATTCTTAATAACTCCGCTAAGGCCCATGAATTAAATTTGCAAATGGACAAGGTAAGGCAATCCCTGTATAACGGATGTTTTCTAAATACCAAATAATTTCAAAACAATGACCAGGGCTTTCTACCTTTTGTAGTATGAAGCTACTGTCAGTCCCGTAACCCATGTCTTGCATTCTAAAATAGGCTAGTTATATATATAATTAACAATGATACAAACCTTTACTGAAAAGTAAAACCTTAACCAACATTTGTACAGTGAAACCTGCCTAGTAAAAGTAAGTTATTGAATTTAGGACTTTTTTTTTAACTAAACAAATAATTAAATTTAATCAAATCTTTTCTTCCCTACAGGATACTTCATTCACCAAAGTTCTTTTCAGCCCTAGCTACATGTATATATAAGGGAGCTACCATTTGATTTTTATGGGGGGGCTAGGATGAAATTTGAAAAAAATAGAAAGTGCAGGAGTTATGAGTAAAAAAAAAAGGCAGGATGAGACACTTTGCAAAAAAAAAAAAGTCAGGATGACAATTTAGGTAAAAAAAGTCAGGATAAACTAATAAAAAAAAAAGGCAGGACCGAACAGAGTGAAAAATAAAAAGGCAGGACAGAGATTACAACTAAAAAAAAATGCAGGACAAAAATTTTCATCCTAGCCCCCCCATAAAAATCAAATGGTAGCTCCCTAACAGACATCATGAACATTTTTCTAACTTAAAGCTAGGTAAAAGTCAACGAGACATTGATTTAGTAGTACATGTATATCAGGAATCCTGCAGGCTAAAAGGATGAGCCAATATATCAATAAGAGAGGACATGTAAAAAGACTTCAAGATCAAAGTCAAAACTAAAGGAACCAGAAAAACATATTGATTAATTAATAAAGTCAGATGGACAAAAAATGTGTACCTCACTACCTGCAATGATAAAATATTCACATCATAATTCGACTTCTTTCACAAAAGCAACGATCTGGATTCTTGGTTATATTATTTGTAAAGATATAAACTGTTCAAAATAGAGGACTGAATGTTGTTGATCGAAGTACTATTTAGCTAGCTAGGTAGTACTAAATTCAGAAGAAAAGACTAGAACAGAGTGGACAGGAAGAGCATGGACACCCAATTTTTTTCAACATAACCATTTGCATTGCTTGAAAACTATCACAATGTTACACTTTCTACCAATTATTATTTTCCATTTATTATTCATGACAAGAGAAAATTGGCATAACCAAAAATAAATGAAGATTCCCCTGGAATGTGTGCCTGGGATACAGATGAATCTACTTGCATATTATATAAAATGGACATAATAAACTGAAGAACAGTAAAAGTTGCACAACCAAAATCTTAATTGTATTGAATTGTGCAGAAGCTTCATAGCATTTGATTGAGGTCATCTTAAGAGAGTGGAAACGAAAAATTTCAGCAATTTTTCCATTTGTAAAGGGGATTAATTCTAGAATGGTCAAAATTCAAGCTTGGTCAGTTTTTAGTGGTATCAAACATTGTATACAAGTTTCATAACATTTGGTAAAGGCAAACTTAAATTAAAGAACAGAAAAAACTAGATGCTCCGCAGGATGCAGCTTTATACGACCTTCAAGTTCGAACCCTGAACAGTAGGGGCAAGTATGGACACAACATTCAAGCTCGATACAGCTCTGAATTTGGATTGTGATTAAAAAGTTGAAACAACACTGGTTTCTGACACAGAATGCATGTGGTCTAAGAACTTTAAAATTTTAAATTGGACATTAACCTATTAGTATTATGGTCTAATATCCAAAATGTAAATACATGGTTAGATTCAGCATATCAAACCCCAAAAATTCAATTTTTGATGAAATCAAATAAAGTTCAATTTTGGACCCTTTTATACCTCAATGTGGACCAATTTGATAACTGGGCCCACTTAACAAAACTCCAAATACATGGTTAGATTCAGCATATATCAAAGAACCCCAAGGATTCAATTTTTGTTAAAATCAAACGACCCTTTTGACCTTAATGTAGACCAATTTGAAAACGGGACCAAAAATTAAGAATCTACATTCGGCATATCAAAGAACCCCAATTATTCAATTTTTGATGAAATCAAACAAAGTTTAATTTTGGACCATTTGGGCCATAATTCCCCAACTGTTGGGACCAAAACTCCCAACCTTCCTTTTATGGTCATAAACCTTGTGTTTAAATTTCACCGATTTCTATTTACTTAAACTAAAGTTAATAGTGTGAAAACCAATGTCTTCGGACGACGACAGCGTCATACCAATATACGACCACAAAAAAATGGGACGTACAGGAGGGACAAGGTAAAACTTTAAGCCCCCCTACACTAATAATATAAGGGAGTATAAAAATCCTTTTTTTTAAAGTCACTGAACCATGAAAATGATGTCTAGGATAATGGACATACATGTATGACAACAATGGAAACTTAGTTATATAAGGGACAACATCAAAAGTTCAATGTAGGATAAAAAACATAATTCATATAATTTTTTCACTGATCCCCCCTCTTACCTTAATTTAGGAAAGATTGATTGACCAATAAGGATATATATAAAATCTATGTCTATTAAACAAAATGTGCAGCAATTTTGACCTCCACCCACAAAAGTTGAATAAGTTTTTTTTTATCCTTATCGATTTTATTATGTCATATCTAAGGAAGCTGAATGAAAGGAATGAAGCATCCACAACTTCAATCTTCTACAAAATACAAATAGATGAAAAAGACGGAGTCAGATAGTATATATCCGTAAGTCTTGCATCCTTGTACTTTTTGTTGAAGGCAGGACAAAAATGGTGAATGTATCAAAATTTGGTGCCAATGATTTATCACTCATGTTTTCCTTAAAAAAACGTATGCTGATCTTACATAAGGATCTGTTCCTGAATTGTGGATAGAAATATGGCATTACATTTGTACTATGTCTATTTTCAAAATGTTAACAAATTACCTAATGCCATTTCTGAATTTTACTCTTATGTTCCTTTTTTGTCCTTAAGTAAATTCACCCCAAGTTCTGTGTTTTTGTTGGGGATGTATTTCTATTTGTATCCACCTGATGAGTACAGCCTTTTTCAACTAATTTTTATAGTTCTTTCATATGTTGAAGTTACACCACTGTCCCAGGTAGGGGCAGGGATCACATTTACATGTTTAACCCCACCACATTCTGTATGTACCTGTCCCAAGTCAGGAGCCTGTAATTCAGTGGTCATCGTCTGTATGTGTGCAACACATTTGTTTTTTCATTTATTTTTTTGTATATAAATAAGGCAGTCAGTTTTCTCTTTTAAATTGTTTTACATGTCATTTCTGGGTCTTTTAGCTATGCGGTTTGAGCTTTGCTCATTGTTGAAAGCCCTACAGTGACCTATAGTGGTTAATTTCAGTGTTTTGGTCTCTTGTGGAGATTCATTGGCATTCGTACCACGTCTTTTTTTTCTATATTTATTAAAATTTGTCTGATGTTTGTGAGGCAAAAAATTAAATATTTAAAAACAACAGATGCCAAGTGATTGCCGCTTTGGCTAAGGGATCTCAAAAATTTGAAAATAGAACAACCGACAAGCATTGCAATCAAAATTTTTCTCAAGGAATACTTTTGTCATTAACATAAAGATATCAAAGGCAGCCAAAATCTTCAATCAAAATCAATTTTGCCAGCTACTACTGACTTCTAAGGAACAACTAAATAATCGAAAACTTTTGAAGAGTGCTTATCAATTGCCTTATGTTAAACAGGTTTCACTGTACAAATAGGGTATCTTCTTCTGGAACTAGCCTGAAACAAAAGTTTATTTTATTTTATTTGATTCACTACAGGAAGACACCTACCCAGTGTCACCAATGGGCTTTATTCAGCACCATTTTTTTTAAATTCTGTGCCTTCCTCCTCTTGACGTTTCTCATAGTGACTGAAGTCATCAAAAATCGAAGTGCTATGCCTATAATTGTGAAGTATTTTCAGTACTTGCTTTCCCTTTTCCAACGGCACTTCTTGCGTATCCCTGGAGTTTGTAACAGGCTTGTTTTCATTATTCTCCAGTCTTATGTGTCTGAGGTGACCGTTTGGAACGTCCTTCACATAGATCCATTTCACCTCAATCTGTCCCTTCCACTTATCCTGTGCCCACACACCCACATCAGTATTGAATTCCACATTTGTCATCATTTGGGCCATTCCACAGAAATGTCCACTTCCGTTGACACTAAAGAAAAGAAAAATTGGTCCTTTTCCTTCACGTTCCTTGTATGCCGCGTCCAAACGTTTGTTTCCCTGTTCAGTGCTACACCATACACTATACTTAATTGAACGGTGGATATCGTCCTCCGAGTAGCTCTTGATAATGAAAAATCTTGCACCTTTTGGGTTCAAATTGAAATCCTTTGGATTATATAGATTAGCCGACTTGAGCTTGTCCAAAACAGGATTGGGTGGAAGTGCAGATGCTGCACTTGACACACTCGCCTGTCCAGAGCTACTAGAAGCACTGTTCGATTGATTAGTGTTTCCTGAATAATTAGAATTCATTGACCTACTACGAGGTGCACTCCAAGATCGTCCTCCATGTTGATTTCCTTGCTTTCCAGCCACATTGTTCCTTGTATCCCAAGTTCCAATGTCCATGTTTTGCTTTTTAGGATTCATCGGAGCCCGAGGAATAGAACCTGGTTGAATTTTAGGCTGGGGACGAGCTGGCTGACTTGCAATTGCAGCCCAAGATGTCTTCTTTGGAGCCTGCTGCCCGGTCGAGACAGGTCCCACAGGAGGTGCCACATTAGTAGCGTCCCCACCTAACTGCCCAGGATCCATATATCCATTGTCCATTCCTTTATCCCCAGCAATATTCATTCCTTTAAGTCCCTGTTCCACACTATTCATAGCCGGATCACGTTCAAATTCTCCATTCATTTGTGTATACGGATCAGCGGGTATCATTTGCTCTTGCCTGTAATAGTCCTCTGGATTAGGATAACGAGTGTCTTTTCTACCCTGTCCTCCATTGCTCCAGTAATCACTTCCTGAATATTCAGTCCATCCAAATTGAGGGTATCCGAAACCACTGAACATTCCATTATAGTCATAACTACCAAATGAAAGCATTGTCGCGTCACCACCGTTTGACCAAGCACCTTCACCTAGTCCTTGTCCAAGATACGGAAATGACATGGTTGGATTATAGTAACTAGGCATGAATGGGTCTGGGCTCGACATTGGTCCTGTACTGTATCCCTGTTTTAAAAATACATCAGATATTATTAATCAACAATCTGTGACGACTTTTACATGTGTCTGTTCACATGTTAGGATTCGTTCAGTGACCTGTGATTTATTCATTCACATGCCTATTGTTATAGTTTTCTCAGACAAGACAGACCAACGTTACTGTCAAACAAGTGACGACCATGTCAATCAGATAATTAAATAATAATTATTTTCAATGTTAAATTTTAATGAAGTTAAAACCAAATTGTTTCCCCTTTCAACACTCCAGTCAGGTCTGTTTTTTACTATATAAAAGGGTCAGTTCTTTTAGTTTTTGAATAGATAAATAAGAAAATTGAAACTCTTTTTAAAACAATTATCTGATATCAATGATACTTCATCTGATAAAATCTTAATACTTGATAAACATGTTTATTTCAATTTAATCTGTCAGAGCAAATTGAATGATAGATATTAAATAAACAATGACTTCATTACCTTCATGTGAACAGACGGTGATTTGTTCATTATTTAGTTTGATTTAAAATGTCAGTGCATATAGAAAGTGTACAGTAATGTTTTATCGCTTTATTTTTAAATTGACGACATGTATTCAAAATTGTAGATAAGGTTCTAATTCATTGTTTGATCTGAAACAAAATCGTTTAGGCCTAAGGCCCCAAAAAAATATGTCTGTTTAAGGTTATATCATCAAAATAAATAGGATAGGTAGTTCGGTATTTCCATTTTATTTTTTGCGCCTTGATTTTGAGTGGTGCGGTCTGTCTTGCTGTGGTTGGAGTAGTCCATGGGCCGAGTTTACTCGTATTTTTAATGATTGGATTATTTCCCTTTGTTATTGATTGGGAAAAAATGGCCGCAAAATGTTTATTTCATCACACAAGTCGCAAATTTCCTGTAAACAGCTATCATATTCATGATTATGAACATTGGAATGTATCATGCAACATTATCTTCACTTTAAACATGTGTTCAGTTAATTTTTCACTTTACGACGGAAATAAAATGGCTTAGGGTCGGTTGGGCAACCGTAAACAGATATTTTTTGTTGTTGGCATAATAGAAATAAATGCAAGTTTGAGAGCATGATATGCCTGTCGTCTAGTTTGTGAAGTTTTATGCAATTATCATAAAGTCTTTGAAATATGGCGCGACATGTAATAGCCCCCCCTTTTTTTAAACAAAAAAATCAATAACTAAAATAAAATTTTGAATCATCACCAAAGATATGTGACTAGGTGAGTATTGCAATAATTAAAACTTGCATTCTGATAAAAAGTAATATCTTTTACATATTTCTGAAAGTAGATTTTCCCTGAGGCTTAAATTAAAATATTGTTTGTTTGCCCTTTACAGACCGACCCTATAAGTTCGTTCCGCCTGAAAATCTTTTATTTATGTTTACCAGCAAGATTTTATTTTATTTTATTTTTTGTTCCTACCAAAAATCTTATATTTGTATTTCCCACTCAAAACTTTTTTACCGGAATTCTCAGGTTTTATCTTTCCTGTATAAGGTCTAGTCCGTTTGGTATCACATGAGCGTTTGACATGAATGAACACTTGCATTTGGAGTTTCAAAGCATTTGTTTGAAATCGATGTTGAAAGCTTTGAAATCATGATTTAACGAACGTTACTCTGTGTCTTTATACATGAAGAGCATGGTTCATTCAAAAAAAGTTCTTCCAATACTAAATTATCAACGTGTGTACAAAATATTTTGTAAACAGACTTTGTATACTATGTAGGGATGGCCTTTGGTGGTCCGTAGATTAGGATGATTATGTTAATGATGCCTTCGACCAGCATTGATATATTCTGATTTATATCTGACATGAACCAAAGGTCTGTAAAGGGGAGAATATTTGGCAGTAAAATCGCCAAGTTTTTCCATACAGATCATTTATAAATGCGGTGTAAAATACGTGACAATTGAGTTTCAAGTCTTGTAGCATTTTTATTGGAAACACAGGCACACACAAAAATTTAAACACTCTAGGGACTTTTTCTACTAGTAATGTACAATGTATTTATGCCCGGACATATTTTACCAGAACAAAGTTATTTCTTACCTGCTTACAGAAAAACTTTAGGTTTGAACCTTGAAGTAAGCGTTCAAGGTACAGAGTACTATTAGTGCAAGTTGAAATTCTTAAAAATTCCAGGTATGTAAACGTTTAAAATATGCCGCACAGCCCTATATTTTGAAATTTGAAAAAAAGTTGTAGTGCATATGAATTAACTTCACATTCTACATGATATTTTTTTTTCAAAACTTGGGACTATTATACTAATAGTCCTAGAAACTTATTAGCAAAAGCATACTTAAACAAAAGCAATACAGACAAAAATGACATCATGCAGATTTTGTATCTATAAAATAAAATATTATACCTACCTGCCTACCCATGACAAAAAATGTACCGAGCTAAGTTATTTTTTGGGAAAGAAAAATAAAATATTTTACCTACCTACTTACCCTGTTTCAAAACATAGGGTCGGAAAAGGGCAAACAAACAATATTTTAATTTAGGCCTGACATCGCAATAATTATTATTAATCTCCAATTTTTGCCACTTTTCAAAAATTGCAATAATAAATGCAGGCATTGATTTCTGAATTTACCAAATACAGATCATTTGACCATCATAAGAAACAACTACGTTAAGTTTCATGAAATTTGGATATGCGATTCTCAAGTTATGGTGCTACATGTGGACGCCCGACAGACAGACAGACATTTGTATACCATAATATGTCCTTAAAAACAAACTGTTTGCGTTTAATGTTGCTAAGTGTTCATATTTGTGTTGTGTTTTGCACTTTTTTATTACAGACAGCTGTTTGTGATTTCCTTTTTATTTTTGCCCATGATTGTTATTTTCTTTCTTCTACTTGGGATGGGCTTTGCTCATTGTTGAAGGCTGTACCGTGACCGGTAGTTTCTAATTTCTATGTCATTTGTTCAACAGGATATATTAGAGTCCTACATGCAGTCAGGGTAAAAACTTGTATAAGTGTTTTACTGGTACAAAAGGTTTAAGATGTATTTGCCTTGGGACACAGATGATGCCCCACTAAAAGTTACATGGTTCGCTACTGACCCCCTACGGATCCATAGAGGGTTAGTAAAATCCATAGGGGGGGTGAGGCCGGAGGCAGAGTCCCCTATGAATTTTATTCACCCTCTATGGATCCGTAGGGGGTCAGTAGTTAACCATAAAAACGAATTTATCGGACGCTGGACTTTTTCTGCAGCGTTTTGTTGAAAAATAAACAATGAAACACAACAACATTAATAGATGATGTCGCCATTAATACGTCATGAACCCCATACAGTCTCATAGGGGGTCACCACGTGACGGCATTTAACCAATCACAACGTTATAATTCATCTGTGGTCCGATAATAGCTTATACCATTATAAAGGGCAAATTGCAAGAACTGTATAAGTGACAATACCCAAATTAGTACTTGATCTAAGTTTAGTGGTAATAAGAATTGTGTTTAGATTTCATAACATATAGTTCAGGAAAAACATAGAACGAAAACTAAAAATTAAGCATTTTATCATTTGTAAAAGGGCATAACACATGAAAAGTAAAAATGCCACCATAATTTTAATTTAATCTGTGTTTTGTAGTAATAAGCATTGTGTATAAAATTATCACATTTGATTGAGGCCTATTAAAGTCGGAGAACAGAAACTTAAATTTCTGAAATTTTTCCATTTGTAATAGGACACAACTTTAGAATGTTAATAGTAACCTCACAAAAATTCAAACTTGACCTGGCTGCGTTTTGTGGTTTCAAGCATTGTGTATATAAGTTTCATAACATTTGTTCGAGGTAAACAAAAGTAAGAGAAGGGAAACTAAATTTAGGAGATACAGATCAACAAGGCTTAAACGTCTTAATAAACCTTTGGCTATGGTGTGGGCAAATTTTTTTGTTTTATTTTTTATTTTTTCACATGGCTCAAATAAAGCGAATACTTTTTGTATGAAAACATTGTGTAGCTCACCTGTATCTATTGTGTTTAATATTGATTAAAAACAAGGTTAAAATCATAATAAATAGTATTGAATGTAAATGGGATTAAAGTAAATTTATGTTCTTACACCACACTGTCTGTGTCATGGTTATAGTGGGGTTAAAATTTACAGATTTTTTTCTTCAACACCTAATTGAACATTAATTAATTTCAAAGAAATCAGAAATTCATTAAGAATTAACAAAATTCGTTGAAGCTTGTCAAAACCTTTAGGACAAAAATAATGTTCCGACATCAAGCGTTTGGTTAAAACTTGTACAATGTTAATTCATACCGACTCCAGACTTGTGAAGTCCAGTTTTTAGTTATCTTTATACCTGATGTTGGGGTGGTTGTTGTAGATAAGGTTCAAATTCCTCGTCTTTCACAGTTTCTTTAGCTTGTCCATTTGCCACTGAAAATAAATTTAATACAGTATAGTATAGTTCAATGAAGTTATCACTCTAAATGATCTACAAATTTCGTAACGGTTTGTGGTTTACAATTTTTATTGAGTTGAATGTTGGTAGTCAATCATATTTATTGTACTGTTCATCGGAGCATGCACTTTTTTAGTTGATTTTTGTAATGATCTAGGGTTTACAATTTTAGTTGATTATTGGTAATCAATCCGAATCATAATGATTGTAGGTTTGCAATGTATATTTAATTGATTAGTGGTAATCAATCATATCTATCATAACAATTGTAGACTAAATTTGAAATATTTATTGAATTGATTTAATTGATTGGTGGTAATGATAATTAACCATATCTATTGTAATGATGGAGGGTTTGCATTATTTATCAAGTTGATTTTTGATAATTGTGGTCAATCGTACAGTACAAGACAATAGATATATTGTAATCTTTAATATGAAAATGAGACTTTGTTGTTCAATCAATTCATGATTGAACAATCTTCTATTAGCAGTTATTGTATCAATTGATGGTTGAATTCTTTACCTCAATTCTCTAGATATCGTAATATACAAATCAAATATATTGTCATTCACACAAAAATGAGCATGACAGTAGCCATTGAGTATATTAATTATTATATAATTAGAAATACAAACCCAATTAACTGTGATTCAAATAAACTTTTTGCAAAAGTACATAAATGACATAAAATATATATATCAACAAATAATAAATGACACTTTAATATTTTACTTTACTTTAAAAAAAGTTGTTGACTGTTAGTAGTTCCTATCATACAAACTGAAGCAGAAAATAAACAAAAATGTGTCCATAGTACATGGATGCCTAAATCGCACCATCATGTGCTATGTTCAATGGACTGTGAAATTGGGGTGAAAACTCTAATTTGGCATTAAAATTAGAAAGATTGTATTATAGGGAACATGAGTATTAAGTTTCAAGTAGACTTCAACTTCATCAAAAAATTTAACCTGAAGATAGACAAACAGCTGCACAGATCAGAAAATATAATGCCCATAAATAGGCCATAATTTTTTTTATCACATGACTTAGCCAGAAAATATTATTGATTTCCGTAAATATCAACACAGGCCAGACAAAAAAAGAAGCTTTCTGGTTTAAGGAATATTATCTTATTTTATCCCCAACTACAATGGTTATTTTCGCAATCATGCAAGTAGGAAAAGGGTTTTAAATTTTGTATGTCAATAAACTCATGCAAGTAGGAAAAGGGTTTTAAATTTTGTATGTCAATAAACTCATGCAAGTAGGAAAAGGGTTTTAAATTTTGTATGTCAATAAACTATCAATTGAAGCTGTTTAATAATAAAATGTGACCTGTTCCTGTATGATCTTGTCAACTTTTTGTCACAAGACAAAAACAATATGCCTGATTACCACCAAATAATTGTTTTGTGGAGAGTTGTCTTACTGGCAATCATACCACATATATACATCTTCTTTTTTTTATTCCTCAAAGTGAAAAATTAATCTTGTGTCAAATGCAAAGTTAAAAGAGTTGCCCGATACTTCATGTTCACACTCACAATCATATATATACCCATTGTTTTAATGGACTTGTGTGAAAAAAAGAGACCAATCGTAGAAAATAAGTGTCAACTCAACCACCACAGAAGAGACAGCATAACTCATTATTTTGTTGCAAAAAATAAAATGAAAATACAAACCTAAAAACCCTATTACTTTAATATTGCATTTTGACACAACCCAAATCAGATACATTCACAATGTAGTTGTATAAATTAAATTTAATTAAAGTGCAATATTCTCTTTTAACTGCTACTTGGTAGCCTGAAACAGTTACATGTCATACATTGTAAGTCATTCAAAAGCCATTCAAAATATAAAAATTGTCTTTGGTAATAAAAAGGGAAAGTTGATATTTCATTAACATCCTCGTATTGTTTATCATCTCTGCTTAAATATACAGATGAACTACGAACATAAAAATACACTTAAGTTCATTTTCAACCTTCCATATTTAGATCAAAACTTGTAGCATTTTTTCATAACCGAAAGTAAAAGTGAAATGGTTCAATTTCCCACCAAAATATTGTCAATAACGTACCTTGGTTTGGCTGTCCTTTTCCTCTCTGAAGTTGGGAGTACATGAAAAAGAAATAACACAAAATCAATGGCAAATAACTAATAATTAGATGACCAAGGCCTGAATTAATTTACGTATTAGGGCGTTTATTGATTACAGGAAATTACAAATACATTCACAAAATGGCGCATGGTGACCATACCTGATCAAGACTCGCAGACATTCCACAAAACAAGTTTCCACGTTTGTGTTCGAATTTAAAAATAAGTCTATATTGTCTATAAAATGTAAGGTTTCTTAAAAACCACACCACTATTTCTGATATATTGTTGTAAACACTAAATCTGAAGAATTATTTATCAAAGAGCACTTCCCTCCAAGGAACAATGGCGGCGTATATGCATGTGCCTCGTTTCCGTATTATCCACGTGATTGAAAGATGACGTCGACATTAAATTTCCTTATATAAAAAAGGGGGAGCAAAATATTCATTCATAAATCGGATTTATTCCAGATAGTTAATTATTGACACAAAATCTACATTTGGGGATATTTAAATGGGGAAAAATATTTACGATATCAACAAAATTTTGTTCAAATTCTGATTCAAATAGATGCAAATGTATAAAATGAGTCTATAATGTTAATTATTTTTAAATGATCCGATTTAAGAGGGTGGTTAAGGTTTATTTTCGTGCAACGTGATCGTCGTTTTTTATTTCACGTTCAACGTGTTTCACTTTTTTATTTGACGTTCAGTCGTGCAAGACGGGTGTCTCGTTCAACGTGTTCTGCTTATTTAATTTTACGTGCATCGTGATTTTTAAAGTCTTATTTTGCGTGCTCGGTATTTTTCAAATAAAATTCAAACACTTGGCAGGGATCCTCAAGAAATACTTTTTAAAAGCCGTAAACCAATTATGTCATAAATGTGTATACTAAATCGGGAATATCAAGTTAAGCAAAGAGTTAATATATACAAGAAGACAGTGACTCAGTCACCAAAAGTTTAAATAAAAGTATTTATTTTTCGTGCAACGTTCATTTCAGAAATTATTTCACGTTCATCGTGAAATTATGTCTTATTTCACGTTTTTTTCGTGCAAGCACCCCCCTTCACCACCATCATTTAATATATATCTCTGTTTATAAAACTGGCAAAATCTATAATTTTAATTTATGTTCTGCTTTATTTTCTTAGAGGTCATTTGTCAAACTTTGGGGACATTAAAAAAATATATATATATATGGGTCATTTTCAAAAAATGTCGAATTTTGAAATTGAAAAATTAATTAAAAGTTACTTATTCAAACAACCCTCTACATCAGCAAATTAAAACAAACAGTACTTTAAGAACAACATATTAAAAGATGCAATCTTAATGATGTGATACAAGAATATCTTGAAACATTTTTTGATCGGTGGTACAATATTTTGTCTATCCTGTTACCATTTTCAAAAGAAATTTTGGGTTATTAAGAAAAGGTTTAGATAAAATGTTAAGCTTGTTTTACGTTACCAATTAGATGGTTTTCAAGAGAATAAACTTCTATATATATTCATTCTTTAAAATAATAGATTATTTGCCAGTTTTCTAGGTTGTACTGAAAAATGGCTCTAAAAATTGGTTTTCAAAGGTTGTAAAAATTACCACCAGTAATGCAAGTCTAAGATAGCAATTTATATTGTTCGGCCTTTTTTCACCCTTTCAAATAAACCCAACATCAAGTAAATCCCTCATAAGTTAATTTACTTTTCTCTTTATTTCGTTGGTAACAGTAACGTACGTTTCTGATATATCACTATATAAAAGTCTATCCTGTTACCTTTTTGTCTATCCTGTTACCGATATCAGTATTGCACTTGCAAAAGCTTGATTGGGAAGATTAAGACGTTATAACCTTAAGATGAGTTCAAACAATGAAATATTTTATTCGTTTTCCACCTACATGTTAAGATAAAAAATTTAACGACGTTTTTGTCTATAATTGTCTATCCTGTTACTGTAACCATAGCAACCATAGTAACAGGATAGACATAACAGGATAGACAAATTTCTTCGTTTTTGATTGCTGTTGTGAAATAACTACTCCCTTTGGTGAAGTGATTATGGTTTTCTATTGTGAATTTGGTTTCCAACACGTTATTGCACTTTTTATAACCATACTGTTAGGGTCTGTTAGTGTAATTAATCAAAATGGTTGGTAACAGCATAGACATGAAAAAAAGTGCGCTCTATTTTTTTCACTAAATGTCTTGAAATTTCTTTTCTCTACACTGTCGTTCAAGAAACGAGGCGTTTTAAATGTAAAGATTACTTTGCATTTTTTAAATCAACACTGGCTGATTCAATATTCATAGGGAGAATAATTTAACGACTGATTTAAGTATCGGTAACAGGATAGACATGAACCTCCTGTTTGCTGATTGAATTTAGTTTGTAGATAATCTGTTACATACAATGATAAAGAAGCTACGATTTTTCGTTAAAATTATAATTAACGTTCTTAAAAAGTCCCTTTTGCAGATATCAGTCGATCAGAAAATCGGAAAAAAATCATTTGAAATGTGTTTTTCTGACAATGTACGCACACAAATACCCCCAAAATCGGACTTAAATGCAGTTTAATCTTATCAAAATAAATGTAAGGTATGTTTATTATTAATGTTCCGAATCACAAATCCGACAAGCTTTCATTTAAACCATTACAACTGAAATTTCCATTAGAAATAACAAAATTGTCATGGGTGTACTGAAAATTCGAAATTTTTTGAAAATGACCCATATAAGAATTTTTTTAAAAAACTTGATTGGGGACATGCAGTCGGCATGGTCGGTGAAAATTTCGGGTAAAGAGGGGGGGGGGGGGGGTCTCTGAGTCAGTAATAACTTGACTAAGACTGATGAGTGGTGGGTATTAGGAACCTGCGGGTTACTCAGTTGTGACGGCTCCGAGATGCGGCACAAAATAGGATAACATTAATATCGGTCTGCAGCAGGAAATTACGGGAACAGTGGTTTTTTTTTACTTTCAGAAATGCATCTATCAAAATTGGCTTCAATCTATACAACTCAGTACCGTGACCATATTCACTCAGTATTTCATAGATACATCTTCTTCTTTTAGTCGGTAAGGAACCGCGAATTCAATAGTTGAATGTACTAGCTATAAGGTCCCGCGAAAACTATACACTGTGTCTGAAAACACGGAAAGTTTTCTCGAGGCTATTAAAAAAAGAGGGACAAAAGATACCAGAGGGACAATCAAACCAAAAATTAGGGGTGATCTCAGGTGCTATACAGTAATTATATGTTACATATCTGCGATCTGGAGTGAAGTAGCTTCTTGTAATGAGATTTTATCTTCATCCATATATCTTTTTTTTTTTCAAGGTATTTCGACCATCGTAAAATGTACTCACTGCTTATATATATTCAGTGTTTCTACTACATACTAGCATAAAAAACGCTGCTATGGCATTACCAATTTTGTCACGACGCTACAAAGGACTATAAAATCTTTCAAAATATACCGTAATTTCCTCAATATAAAGAGGCGTTTCCGGCAGTAGGTGCCTCATTCAACTTGGGACCATTCCAGTTACAGTGGCGGATCTAGAGGGGAGCGTAGAGGGCGTACGCCCCCTTTGATTGTACTCTTTTTTTTTGTAAAATGATAAAACAGACTTGACTTCGTTAACTTTGCCATTTCTCGTGTACTCTAGTACTTTTTTTTTGCGACAATTCTTTACTTATCAGTAAAGATATTTTTCGCTGGAATTTCACCATTCCATCAAACAGAACGTAATACTCTACAGACTTTTACACTCTTATGAAAAAAAAAAGTTCCACAGACATATTAATTAATATTTACCTACGAAGGCATGTTTAACCCAAAACGCCCAGCCTATTTTAAAACAACATAGCTGAATAATTATCCCAAGTGTGTATAAGCTCTAGATATAAATAGATTTAAAGTCTAAGGTATGAACCATTTGATTTGAGGAGGCAATCCTAGATATTTGCGAGAAAAAAAGACTTTGATTTTTGCCTTACACAAGTTCTGGCCGGAACTAGATTGGACACAATAATCTTGTCCACTTTTTTGCTATAAGAAACAAAAAAAAAAAATCCAACAGCATTTAATGAACATAATGAATAAAACGGTTTTTTGTCGTGGGGCATGTTTATTTTTTAGTTGCTGTAAAGCATAAGGATTGGACATTTTTTATCCTGTATTGTCCCTATTAATTGTCTTTCATAAAATGACAGTATGGATCCAAAGCTATATATATATGTACTGATATGTACTGATAAATTTGACGTGGGACTTGTCAGTACAAAATAGACATGGAAAATTCTCGCCGGTTTGTACATGTTGTAAGTTAGGTTATCATTACCTCAAATATTTCATCAGTAACGCTCGACTTAAAAAAAGTTAAAAAGGCCAAATAAAGTACGAAATTCAATTGAAGAACATTGAGGACCAACATTTCTGTTTTGCCAAATACAACTAAGGAAATCTATTCCTGAGGCAGAAAAGCCTTAGTATTTAAAAAAAAAAAGTTTTGTAAACAGTTAATTTATAATTATGACCATATCAATGATAATTAATGTCAGCATAAGTGCTGACAACTTACTGGGCTGGTGATGCCCTCGGGGAATTAAAACTCCACCGGCAGTGGCATCGACCCAGTGGTTGTAAATAAACTCATCATAGATATCAGGAATGAAATTTTGTATTTGCGCCACACGGGAGTATAGGTTCGATAATAGTTATCAAAAGTACCAGGATTATAATTTTATACGCCAGACGCGCGTTTCGTCTACATAAGACTCATCAGTGACGCTCAGATCAAAATAGTTAAAAAGCCAAATAAATACAAAGACACTTTTTTAGCCTAAATTTCCAATTGAAATTTATTTACCAATTTCACAATGAATGATAGCTAACACAGTGACTCGATAGGAAATAAGTCTTTTTGTTGCAAATTTACGTTCCTACGTTTTATTCATGGGCACTTCATGATGTCACAAATAGTACTCATTTTGATTGTTAACAACAACAAAAAAACAATGAAAATAGGTCAATTTCCATTGAATATTTGGACAGGAAACATAGAGCGCATACGTCAACAAATTAGATCTTTAACAATAATGTTTGTATTGACATTTTGCATGTCTAACTTGAATATTTAGGTTGTCGACGGCTGCACTCTATGTTTTCTGATCTTAAATTTGGCTGAATGATCCTGCCTATTTTGTCAAATTTCGCCAAAATCCCTTATTTTGATCTAACTGGGATGTAAAAATCAACGCGTTAAAATAAAAGTATGACAGAAATTGTACCATAAAACTTTCTCAAATGTCTTTAAGTCAACTTAAAACATTTTTTTACCTTGAAGCATTGAACTTTATAATTGGGTCCTTACCAAATTTACTCAAGACGCGTAGGTGTTACATCCAGCCGGCCCCTGCCTTCCAACTTCAACTCTGCAAACTACTAAGTGTGATTTAATCGTGACTCAGCATCTTCTATTGTCTTCTTTCTTTCCTTTCTGCATGCAATTATATATTTTTTTTATTTATAATGAATTTTTAGTTGTGCTTCAATTTTTAGTTATGCTTCAGTTTTGAAATGTTTAGATGTGTAGATTCAAACAATATGTTTTCTGAAACTATCAAGATGCTTGATTTTTTAATTAACAACATATTTTTTTACGTAAGGAGGATGTGTTTTTCAATAGAATGTCGGCGTTCCAATGGCAACCAAATGTGCCCCTTTCTTGCCGACTTGTTTCTGTATTATAATGAGGCTGCATTCATACAGGATAGATAGAAAGTTAGCAATATCTTTCAACTTTACTTTCCGCTATACAGATGGTGTTCTCTCAATAAACAATTCGAAATTTGGTGCTCACAAGGAAGATATTAAACCAAAAGTTCCAAATGGTGAAGTTGAAATCATCCCTTCGTTAATTTATAGATTTATGAATAATTTCTATTCAGAAGTCCGTTTTAAGGATATCAATTATAAAGTTCATTTAAAGATATCGGTTCTGTCATCCATTTAGGAATATCAATCCTGAATTTCATATAAGACTATCAATCATGAAGTTCATTTTGGGATATCGATCCTGAGGTTCATCTAACGATATCAGTTCTAAAATCAATTAAATTATATTTATCCTGAAGTTCATCTAAGGATATCAATTTTTAAGTTCAATTAAGGATATCAATCCTCAAGTCCATTTGGGGATTTATCATGAAGTCCATTTAGTAAAATCTATCCCGAAGTCCATTAAGTAAAATCTGTCTCGAAGTCCATCTAAATTTATAAGTCCTGAAGTCAATTTAAGGATATATATCCTGAAGTACTTTTAAGGATATCACTCTGAAAATCCATTGACGGATACCAATCCCGACGTCCATTCAATGATAACAATCCTCGTCAATTAAAGTATATCAGTGATGAAGCCCATTTAAGAATATTTATTCTGAAGTTCTTTTAAAAATATCTATCGTGAAGTCCATTTAAGGATATCAAACATAAAGCTCATTTAAGGATTTCAATCCTGAAGACCATATCAGGATATCAGTCCTGAAGTGCATTTAGGAAAATTAATAATGAAGTCCATTTGAGGTAATCAATTTAAAAGCCTGTTGAAGTATATCAATCCTGAAGTCCATTCAATCATATCAATGCTGGTCTATTGAATGTTATCAATTCTGAAATCTGTTCCAAGATATCAACCCTAAAGTCCATTCAAAGAAATCAATCGTTGGTTCAATTTTAGTTTTTCTTGAAATGTAAACGAGGAGGTCCTGAAATGTCAGCATATTATTCTGAAACCGTATTTCTGAGGTCCTCAGTGGTTTATGATAAATCTGTGCCTTTTATTAGGTAAGACATATAAGATTTTTTTTTAAAGTAAAATCCTGTAAAACCTAAACCAGATGATTGATTGATTGGCAATTGCTTTACGCCGCATCAGCAACAAAAGGCTATATCACGGCAAGTGTGTGACCAGATGATATCAACTACAGATAATATTGTCACAGCTCTTGGGGTTTCATTTACACTGCCATTTAAGAATATAAATATTGTTTATCCAAGAGCACTTATAGTTACAAGAATTAAGAGTGCGCACGCTGGCATGTTTCACCGACTGTGTGAGGGCTGTATAGCAAGTCATGGTTGTTAAACTCCAATCATCATCTCCTGGTTTACTGAACATTGATTTCATGTTGAAAGGTTTAACTAAAAGCACCACAGAAACGCAGGTAAGATAAATGCTGTTAGACAGACAAATACACTATAAAAAATAGTTTGTACACACAATTGAAAAAACAAATCTAAACAAAAAGAACTTAGCATTGACATGTGAACCATGAAAATGAGGTCAAGATGAGATGATACATGTCAGACACACATACACCATCATTACATACACCAAATATAGTTGACCTAAAAATTCCATTTTTTAAAAAACACACAAAAACTCAACATTGACCAATGAACAATGAAAATGAGATCAAGGTCAGATGATACCCACCACATAGACATAAACACTTCACAATGATCTTTCTATACACCTAATATAGTTTACCAATTGCTTATAGCACTTGAAAATCCGACGAAAACAAAAACTTAACATTGACAAAATGCCAATGAACCATGAAAATGAGGCCAAGGACAGATGCTACCTACCAAACAGGCATGAACGCCTTACAATGATCCTATTCCTCACCTATTATAGCCTACCTATTGCTAATAGCACTTGAAATTCCGACGAAAACAAAAACTTAACATTGACAAAATGCCAATAAACCATGAAAATGAGGCCAAGGACAGATGATACCTACCAAACAGGCATGAACGCCTTACAATGATCCTATTCCTCACCTATTATAGCCTACCTATTGCTAATAGCACTTGAAATTCCGACGAAAACACAAAAACTTAACATTGACAAAATGCCAAGGAACCATGAAATTGAGGTCACGATCAGATGAAAACTGTCAGACTGATATTCATTATAATCATTCCATACATCAAATTTGTTGACCTGCTGCTTATAGTGTTTGAGAAATGGACCTAATACATAATTTAACCTCAATTACTGATCCATGAAATGAGGTGAGGGTAAGGTGAACTCTGTCAAATGGTAGACGTTGCAAGGAACCTATTTACCATATATGGTTATCTTATTACTAAGGGGTCATCCATAATTGCCAACCATTTTCCAAAGTGTACAAAAAATACACTTGGAGGGATGGAGTTAAAAACCATACACTTTTATTTTATTTATCAAACAGACAGATATTTTTCAGTTTATTTTCAATGCAAATTTCTATATTAAACTAAACTATAATAGACTTGATTTTTTTTATTTAGAATCATTATTTTTATTCTTTTCTTGAAATCAGAAAATGGTTGTACACTTTTTTGAGCGAGGATGGGGGGTTTAAAAAAGTGTATGTTTTGTACAGGTTGGAAAATTGTTGACAATTATGGATGACTTCCTAATAAAAAGTGAGAAATCACATTGTTTAGGAAAGTATTCCATTTTAACCAGTTAAATATCTAGTTATATATTTTGTGCATAACAAAGAAGAGTGTCATGACCAAAATTTAGAGAAACAGCCAGAAAAGTCAGAAAAAATATGTTTAACTGAAAAAATAAAAAAACATGTATTCCTTATAAACACATATATCTTAAGGAAATGCTATTGTAAATGTAGTTAGGGTGTATTAATACACTTCCACATCTAATCGTTGTGGGAATATTTACTCTGATGATAGAGTTTATGGAGACTGCAAGGGAAAGAATTGTTGCAACTGGTCAATGACTTCACTGGTGACAAAAAATGAAAGCATAGCCCTTTTTTTAGTGGCAATTCAAATTTCTTTTCCTTCATCCCTGCCAACCAACTAAGAGAGGGATAGGACCTTTATCAGGACTCCGGGATCTGGTGTTTTTAAGCTCGGGATTTCGGGATTTAAATTTATTTAAAATCGAGACCTCAATATTTTCGTATTTTTAAGCTTGGGATTTCGGGATCAGTACCCCTCATACCCCTCCCCCCAACTAAGCAAAACCTAAAGGAAGAAGTATGATAAAACACTTTATTTGGCCCCTAAAATTGCAATAATAGTTTAAACATGTAAGCCTTTCAAAATTATCTCTTGCATATGAATAAAATATTGTCACTGGATGTAAACCAAACAACAATCCATCAAATAATTGACTATATTAATATCTCTAGTAGGCTATGTCCAGTAAATACAGAAGTTATTGTGAGGTATTAAGGAAATTTCAAGGGTAGGGAATATTCTGAAATAAGCAGAAGGCAAAAAAAAAAAATTCAGAATCTAGATTTTCCTCATAAATTCTAGAGTTGAACTTTGAAAAAAATAATTTGATTGATAGCATTGAAAATGTTCACACAGTGTCAGAATATGTTTTACAAAAAAACATACCCTCTCACTGTGAAGTTAAGCAGTTGCTCCCTTATTAATGCCAATGGTGTGAGTATAGAACTAATTACTGATATTTCTAACTCACAAAATAATTTCTAAATTAACAGTACCAAACATAAATGTAGCAAAAGCACAAAGTAATAAATGTAGATGTTCATATTTCATTATTTATTTATTATAAATGAATAAAAAGATAAACAAACCAGATACAAATAAACTTATAAGCATTAATGATTTGGAGGGCACAAATAATTATTATGGAATTCACACTTTGTGTCACAATGTCAGATTTGTCATGGAAAATGTGCTCTTTTCAATTGGCTTTTCACAACAAACCCTGTAGAAAATAAAATGATTTAGAATTTCCAATACTTAAGTAATAACCATTTTAAATTGGTGACTGAATGCTTGTTTAGAAACAATAACATCAAGTTGCTGAGCAAAATTTTCATTAAAACAGTAACAGCTATATATCATTTTTCCATTTTGTTCTTTTTAAAGTTTAGACATAAAATGCTGTACCTCTCTTTGACTTCATTTTGACTTTGATGTAGTGGTTTATCTGAATTTTTAATTATTTTTTGTAGTTTTAAAAAACCTGAAGTATAAATATAAAATCTGTATCATAAAATGGTAAATTTGAAAGTAAAAAAAACCCAGAACAATAAAATCTAGCATAAAACAATGAGCAAATACTGTAATGAAATTAAGCCCACTAAAAATAACAAATAGAAATGCCATGCAAAAAAAATCATCAAAATATTTACATATTCAAATTAACTAAAAACAGTTACTTAGAATAATAAGATTACATATATTCATTGTTTACAAACAAGTAATTGACACACCCCTTTCAGAAACTCACATTAAAATCAATGATAATGCCTCAAAAACTATAACTTCATGCAAGTTATTGCCCTTTCTCCAAAGAATTCCTTTTGCCATTGAAAGATAAATCGATATGTTAACTCAAATACCTGGCAATAAGTCTATTTTAACAATCTTGACCACCCATGAAGGTCTTGCATAGTCAGCTAAATACCTTGCAAAATTAAAAATGAAAAAAATAATTTCCCAACATCTCTTTATACTGTTTTAAATTGTGTTTCAACTTAATAAGACAGCTAGGAATGTTTGTATACAAGGTAAGTAAAAAATCTGTTAGTTCTTGAAATTCTTTGCATGATTTTGAAATCTATGAAAGGGGACATAACTTAATTCAACTTTATTTTTACAGAAAAAAAATCAAGAATTTTTTTTTTCTCAAAAAGTTTATAGCTACCGGCAGTGAGTTTTAATCGTATCTTTTTCACTACCACAAAACTACTTCATTTTACCCTTGTTTACTAGCGCATTTTCAATTTTTACAAACTGGTTTCCTGGACCCATGATCTGACAAGATCGTGAGCCAACTTGGACAATTTTCCAAGCAATTTTAATACAGTGTAACCTGTCTAATTCCACACCTAAGTATTCAAACATTCTGCTTTAACCGACACACTCTCATGGTCCCAAAATATGCCTATCCTTGCTCATCATGCTAACATATATTTTATGCTAAAAAAAAACCTTATAGATGCTGTTATATAATGCAGTTTAAAATCAAATACTTTGGCAAAAAGATTACTATCCGAAAGAAGAATACCAGCCAGAAAAGTTTAACTATGACTAGACAATAAGTCAAAAGCTGAAGCCTTTGAAAAAAAAAAATTGTAAGCACAATGCCATCCAACAATGATTTAAACAAACTACTTATTCAAGGCAAATAGAGATTATTCACTCGGTAGTTTTGGTAAACTTAAGCAATGCAAAAATGAAGGGTTTATTTGGATTGGAAAACACATCTAGTTGAAGTTCAATTTACCTATCTCTTTAACCGTTTTTATTTTGCTGATATGTTTAAACATTATTCATTGTACCTTTCAGATTGAGCAAAAATACACACATTTTCAACTTAATATTGCAGTTAACTTATTTTTTTTTCATTTGACAGTACAGTAACAAGGAGCAATTTATGGAGATGTCTGATGCATGATGTGTATAAATGGTGCATTATTGAGCAACACTGGCATGTGATTGTCAAAACAAACTCTTCATTTCATAAAAGATAAAATATTATATACAGTTGACTCCATAGTGGTCGTCTTTAAAATCTGATTTGATTCAAACTATTTCTAGAGCAAATAAATAAAATGCTCTGCAAGCACAGCCTGATATGACTGCAGAGATGGAACACTGAACATTATATTTCTAGCTGCTGTTTCAATTTTTTAAAAAGAAAAAAAATACATATGATATGCTTATATATAATTCGTTGTATATTCTAGATTGAGCATAATTATCTAAGTTCGTTATACAATAATATTACAGAAAAAACAAGGTTATTAAAATATACTCTTTTTCTCTCCATGACTATTCATATAAAAGTGTGAGATGATTTATACTTAAAATATTAACAATTAAATTTCCATCCACCTTAATTAAATAGAAAATAAAACAGTATAAGAGTTCCATGGTATTTGGACTAAGAACATTTCTACCATTTCAATAAAAGCACCATTCCAAGGTAGATTAAAAAATATTGACAATACATTTGGACACATTATATAAGTTAATCTGTGACTAGAGTTATATACTAAATAGAACACACTTTTGTATAAATACTGTTAAAATGATATAATTGTAAGTTTAAAAATGTGGGTATTAAAAATGACCACCACTTTCCTATCCATCATTTATTTAGAGAACAACTTTGAATGTTATTTCTTGTGCTTCTTTTATTCGAAAAAAATCTTCATTGCTAAAATATTATATCTTATATACAGCATGGAAAGGCTACCATAACTGATGAGATCACCCAAAAGTAAAAATGATTTTTAAAAATTGTATAAATATAATAAGAAATTTTACAACTATATTATGCGGAACAAATCATCTCAACTTGTTACAGTAAAATTTTTCAACATTTGAAATACGCTGTAAGCCTAATTACTTTGAAAATTTATCAAAAATTTATAAATTATAGCCTAAGCATACCAAATGGTTCATAATGCACTTAGTTCTAAATTAATTTATCAGACATTTAAAAATCCTTACAGATTGTTTTTGCTAACTGCAACTTTATATTACAAAACATCAGCACTTGAAGTTTTTGTTTAAAATAGAATGTTTAAGAACAAAATCAGCTATAACCATTTAAAGAATTGATTCCAAATATGCATATTCATTGCAAAATTTTGCACATGCTTTCTGCTTTAAAGTGGTACGGAAGACCTTGACTAAAATTAATTTGCTTGTTTAATTTTCATAAAATTTTGAAAAAACATTTACCTTGACATTTATTGATCAAAATATAAAAATATATATATAAAAAAAGACTTCATCGAAGAAAAATTCATTAGATATATATCAGTTTGACAAACACTAATTTTGATAACTTAGAAGCTTTATATTTCTTTAACAATAGAACATGATTAAAACATTTATCTAATTTTACAGAGTTATCTCCCATGTAGTGTTATGTACCACCTTAATTTTAACTAAAACAATTAGCATAGGATTAAACCTTATAGCAAATATCCTATAATTAGCACTTTACGATTGTTTAAAATAGTTCTTTTTCACTTCCCCATCCTAATCCTGTTTGTTTACGAAGATTGTCTAAAAAGTCATCATTGATTTCTTCTGTTGTAAAATAGCCATCATCATCATCAATCATCTAAAAAAAGAAAAAACATAAATTAGTGCGGAATTATTAGGACTAAAGTAGGGTTACAAGGTCAAATTTTAAAATGTTCTCCAATTACCAAGTCACCATTAATCAATTTTGACAGGTTTAACAATGGACATGTGTTTGAGATCCCATGTTCATGTGTGGTTATTGAATAAAAATTGTATAGAGTGATTCAATGCTTTTTTATAACAAATTCCAATCTATACAATTATTGTACAAGCAATAAGTGAATTTCAATTTGGTACAAATTATACTCTGTGCAAGCACTTTTTGTACAAATAACAATTTTTACAAAGTCAAAAAACAAATAATGATATGTACAATTTTCAATTACATGTCTTATCTGTTGATAAGAAATCACACAAACAATTGCAGACTATAATCTATATCTAACACTTACAAAATCACCACTATCAGCTTGGTCCATTGTACTATGTCCCGTCTTTTTACTAGCACCCATTGTTAATCTAATTTTCTGGAGCTCTGTCTCTAGGTCTTGAGAGTCTGGATGGACGGATTGGAATTCTGGTTTTGCAAATAAGATTTTGGCAACTTGTTTTGAAAGGCTTTGAGGGTCTGAAAAACAAAGAAAAGAAAAGAACTAGATAAATATTAAACATTTTCCCATGGCTTTATTTGTAAAGTGTATTGTCAAGTATATCACAAATATTATGGGGTGAAAATGGAATGCTTATTCCTAATGTTGAAAAATCTGTGTTTATATTCTAATTGCAAACTATGAAAAATTATATTTCATTGGGTTATCATGTGTCCTGAAATTATTTGACCCAAAATTTCTTAAATTCATTTATTA
Source organism: Mytilus galloprovincialis (assembly GCA_037788925.1). Lineage (NCBI taxonomy): Eukaryota > Metazoa > Mollusca > Bivalvia > Mytilida > Mytilidae > Mytilus > Mytilus galloprovincialis. Next base: position 31,936,382 of record CM075339.1, read on the forward strand.
AAGTCATATGAAACGAGTGACTGATGAAAAATAATGTTTATTCAATTCTTGAACCAATGCATGTATTTATCATAAACTTAGTCTTCTGTGCCAATTTTATAATTTTTTATGCAAACATATCATATAATCGTCAATTTTTTTCTCTCTCTGTCTGTTATGATGTGAAAATATGGAGGCTAAAAATTTGTCGTGTTTTGAAGCCAAAGTTTACAGATTGTCACCTTATTGTAAACAATCAACAAAGAAGCATGGATATTGAGCACATGTATAACATGTTCAATCAGATAATAGTTTCTTTCACTGAGAGATCCATGTGTATTGTGATCACTGGATTTTTACCAGAAGGGTCTCGCTAAGATCACTTTGCATACTGAAAGTATGTTGGTGAATTGCTTTCTGAAAGCAAGCAATCAATCAAAGAGCTGAAAAGCTCTGAGGGGAAAGATGGCCCTTGTTTCTTTTTCTTTTTTTTTAGGGGGGGGGGGTATCTTTTGATAGTCTTCATATAAAGAATGAAAAAAAGAACAGCTAGAAGGTTGACAATATTGAAATCAATTGTTGTTTAATATTTCGTTTCCTTAGTTTAGGATTCAATTTGGACCAATGGAAGAGATCTGCATCTTCTAAATCTAAACATTCGAATAAAGTTGATAATTATGTAAAATTCAAATGAATTCTGTCATTTAACAACAACTACAATATTTTCTGAAATCTTAATTGTGTGCCAATGAACTGCAGGCTAGGCCATTTCCATTTTTTTGTGACAGTACTCTTAAGATTTTAATTTTTTTTCTTAAGAAAGTTAGGACTAAAAAATCTATATAGTTTTAAATTTCCATTGATAAAGTTCCCAGTTACAACTTTCATCATAGGGATACATTTTTTTTTTTTTTTTTTTTTTTTTTTACCATTACAATGATTTATTTGTTGGTACACACAATTTAGTTTTAATGGAAGACTACTAATCATATACTAAATGTCACATTTTAAGTTTTATTTTAGTGGATAATTACTCATCAATTGAGGTGCTCCTGAATTGGAGGAAGATTTACAAAACAGAATTTTACAGAAAAAATGAAAAAAATCGTTTCTCTCCCCAATCTCATGTATCTCCACGGACTTTGTTTACTTTGAAAGTTGTTGACCTACAAATTAAAGTATTGCATGTTGATGTTTGAATCATCTACAGCAAACATAATTATGCTTAAATTAAACAAAAACCAATTTATAATTAGTGCACGAACTTTGAGAATGATTTAAATAACCTGCTTTTGCGTAGTGTGGCATTCCAACAATGACGTCACTATAAAGTATAATGTAGGTTGGATAAATTTAGAATATCTCGTCATACTGATTTTCCGGATTGTAAAAGAAACGTAAATAGTGTAAAGGAGAGCTCAAAATACGACAATTTCGCTAGAAACAGAAGGGAAATGTGTAAAAAAGTGTTTAAAGTCAATCTATTCATTTGTGTGTCTCGTTCTCATCAATCTCAGTAAGATTTGTTGGGGGGTTTTCCACGCTATAAAAACAAAATGAATGATGTGAGGGGATGTCACTCTGGTCAACCCCATTAGGGATTGACGGCTTGAAGCCGTCTTTCCCCAAAAACAAGTGACACTGCGAGCTACTGCTCACTGATAATACCCCCTGCAAGGATAATAATAATAGTGTAAAAATATGCAAGTGTTCGGTAAACAGGAAGTTGTCGAGTGATGAATCTGAAAACGCATCACACAGTATTAAACCCTGAAACCAAATTTCAGAAATCCTTGTATAGTAGTTCCTGAGAAAAATGTGACGAAAATTTTTAACATGGTTGTCATGTGTAAAATCATACAAGTGTTTCGGTAAACAGGAAGTTATCAAGCAATGAATCTGAAAACGCATCACACGGTAAAGCAGACTTGTATAAATCCTGAAATTAAATTTCAGAAATCCTTGTATTGTGGTTCCTGAGAAAAATGGGATGAAAAATATCCTTTTTTTATGGCGGGGGTATAAAAGCAGGGGTATAAAAAAGTAAACTTTATCTAAATGTGGCCAAATCAAAGAATTTTCTTCAGAAAAAAAAAGTATGTACATAGGTTTTATAAGGAAAAATATCCATTTAGTTTAAAAAAAACCATATGCATCATTTTTTTTTTTAATTTGAGGTTTCATATGTCTAAGACTTTAAAATTACCAAAATTCATTTTAGCAGCTAATTCTTGTTGTAATTTTGGCACATCAGACATAGAGACAACTTGTAAGGCACTGTCAATCAAACTGAATATCTCCACCTTATCTTCTTTACTCATTGCATACAAATCGACCATCTGAAAATACAAATATAGGAATTGCAAATGCTATATCAATGTAACTTGCTCTTATCCTACACACTGTGGGACTAGAAAAAAATGTCGGAATATGCATGGTGTCAAAATATGCGTTTTTTTTCTGCAAGGATAGGCATATTTTGGGACCATGAAAAGGTGCCCTTTAAAGCACAATGTTGGAAGACTCAGGTGTCAAATTAAATAGGTTACACTATATATATTTTAGTCAATTTATCTAAAAAATAACTTGATGTGCTCATGGGTTGTTGTTTAAATGTTTATTTTGTGTCTGTATTTTATAATAAAATTGTTGAGCAAATTTTGACAGTATATGCCTATTCTAATCTATTTGTTAATTGGTTGTATTTAATTTTGTTAGTTAAAGGACTGATATATTGCTAAGCAAATGATTCTGCTCAAACTTACTAAACATTGCCACTTCATGTTGAAACAAGGAAATAAAACTCAATCAATCAATATAAAGACTGTTTTATCATAAAACCTCCTATTCTTACATTTATACAATTGACAATTATGTGTGTAAGAGTTGACTCATTACATCTCTTCTCCTTCCAGAGCACTTGAGATCACCATTTACCACCTGACAAAGGAGGAATTACATATTATTATTGACCATCCTTTAGTCTGTCTTTCTATATGTCCATCCTCCCATCCTTTCATTTGTCCTTCCATCTGTACCAAAAGTATTTTCACATAATATAAGCAAGCTTGAGCAGGGGCGCTCATGTCCTCAGACACATTCTTCTTTTATTTTATGCCATTGGGTTGACAGTTTTAATTCGACTTTTGATTTCTTCTGCCCCTCTTTTACAGTAGTTGCAAAAGCCAAGGAGTAGCTATTACTTTCTCTTTTTTTTATATAAAGTATGCTCTTTAAATTAGGACTTCTTACGTACAAGGAAACGTATATTTTTTGTTATCATATATTTACACTATTGTACCTGTTGTACTTTATCTTTCCAGTTTTCTCTGAAGTCAGTTTCACTATCAAACTCTTCATCTATATAAAGAGCTGTAAATTTTCTAACTACTTCAGCAATGTCTGATCGGAACCCTCTCGGACCATCTTCACTATCAATGCGCTTGGCTAGACCAAAATCTATTATCCTGGTCTGTATAATACCTTTAGATTCTTGAAGCATCACATTGCCAGCTGTAAAATAGAGAAAATAGCTACATTGTTTATGTAATATGTAAAAATTTAAAAGTCATTTCTTTTCAAAATTGTACGATACTGTGGATTCATATATATTCAACAACAAGAATGTGTCCAAAGTACACGAAAGCCCCACTTGCACTATCCTTTTCCATGTTCCATGGACAGTAAAAATAGGGTAATAATCTAATTTGGCATTAAAATTAGAAAGATTATACTATAGGGAACATATGTACTAAGTTTTAAGTTGATTGGACTTCAATTTCATCAAAAACTACCTTGACCAAAAACTTTAACCTAAAACTCACTCTTTCATTTTCTATGTTTAGTGAACCGTGAAATTGGGGTCAAAAGTCAAATTTGGCTTTAAAATTAGAAAGATCATATCATAAGATACAAGTGTACTAAGTTTCAAGTTGATTAGACTTCAGTTTCATCAAATACTACCTTGACCAAAAACTTTAACCTGAAACTCCCCCTTTCATTTTCTATGTTCAGTGGACCGTGAAATTGGGGTCAAAAGTCTAATTTGGCTTTTAAATTAGAAAGATCATATCATAAGCAACAAGTGTACTAAGTTTCAAGTTGATTGGACTTCAGATTCATCAAAAAATACCTTGACCAAAAACTTTAACCTGAAACTCCCACTTTCATTTTCTATGTTCAGTGGACCGTGAAATTGGGGTCAAAAGTCTAATTTGGCTTTAAAATTAGAAAGATCATATCATAAGCAACAAGTGTACTAAGTTTCAAATTGATTGGACTTCAGCTTCATCAAAAACTACCTTGACCAAAAACTTTAACCTGAACGGACGCACAGACGAACGAACGAATGCACGAACGGAGCCACAGACCAGAAAACATAATGCCCCTCTACTATTGTAGGTGGGGCATACAAACAAGTTTTAGCAGGTTTGGGGGTTCAGGTGACCCTCAAATTTAAATGTTCAATTTTCTATATCCGTTTAAACAAAATTTGGTAAATTTGTGAAATTTAATATTAAAGAAAATGAAATTTTTTATACTCATTACATGAAAACTGGTACCTTAGAAAAAGATGAATCCACAGTATAAACTTCTGTAAAAAAATTGCCTTGCTATCAATATCAATGCAGGTCAAAAGTATACAAAAATCTATATATGCTCAAGCCACATAAATCGTACACTTCAAAATTTTCAACAATAAATAATCTCGAAACTTGCTGTGAATTTTAATTCTGTCTTTGTAACAGTTCTTGCAGTCATTAAAATATTGAGCACAATTATAGTTATCAGACTAAGAAATTAACCAATCAAAATACTGATTTGGCGTTTCTAGCACAAACTTTGTACTCCAGGTATTAGGTAATGTTTTATGACCGAGAGCCCAAATGTTCCCCAGATATCTCATCTAAAATGTATAAGGTAGGGGATCCAAAATTTCTGTATTCTTCAAATTTTTAGGGCATTTTTCTTTACCCTAAAAATATCACTTATTTTGTAAAATTCTCAATTAAATAAATCTACGATTTAAATTTCTGTAATTAGATGATTTTTGTACATCTATGTGTTCACTTCTGTAATCAAAACAGTATTACATAATAATTTTACTTTCCATATTTATTTTATATTTTTGAACTCCCATTACTATCGATACTATATATGTTTTGCTCATTTTTCTCTATTCATGGATCCTTATGGTCACTATATTCTGTATACCCATCCACACCCTCATGTATGAAATGATCTAAGATTATTTAATTTGCGCTTTTGCTATAAAATACTTAAACAAAAAGCATCCAAATACAACCAAAAATAATTTTTTGGAATGGAATTTTATGCCACTGTCAAACAAATGAGATGCTTAGCTATCTTTAAAACTAGGTTTAATCCACTATTTTCTACATAAGAAAATGCCTGTACCAAGTCAGGAATATGACAGTTCTTATCCTTTTGTTTGATGTGTTTGAGCTTCTGATTTTGCCATTTTGTCAGGAACTTTCCGTTTTGGATTTTTCTAGGAGTTTGGTATTTTGTTTTTTTACTTTTTGATACCCCAAGAAATAACCTTGAATATGTCTTTCTATGTATAGTTTTTTGTGGCCCTGTTCATCTTTCCATTTTTTTCTTCTTTTTTGTCATGATCAAAGGCTTTATCAGCTTTCTACTTATAAATGAGTTTCGAATAAAAATTGAGAATGGAAATGTCGAAATATCTGTTTAGTATCTTCAGCCTTTTTTTCAAATGGAGAGTCCACCTAGCTTGTTTTAAATCTCTTACATTAAACTTACGATGAAGATCTCTGTGTGCCCATCCTTTCTGATGCATAGTATGTACAGCTGATAATAAACCATGGAAGACATATAACGAAAAAGGTCTGGCTAAGTTAGGATTTTCAGCTCTGATGTTACCCATGTGTGTGTCTATTATGTCCCTTAAAGTAATGCCTAAAATAAAAATACAAATACATGTATCACTGTCATTTAAATTGTGTACGAACCTAATACAAGTATTCATTTCCTTATTTTTTAAAATTTATCCACAACAAAATATATTAATAAGACATTGTAAGATATATAAATAACAGTTAACAAAAATTAAAATATAATTTGATATTCAAATCCCAATGATACTGCAGCTTCCTCTACCATTGAAAATTGTCCATAACACTATAGCAAATAGTACTGAAAGTGGTGTTAAACACCAAAAATCAATCATAAGTTTATATCCCACAATTCCTATATCATATATCCATAATTAGCAATAAAAATCTTTTGAAACAAACACTGATGTTTTCTTTATAAGGATCACATGAGTAATTTTTCAACTGATTTTTGTCGAGCCTTCGACTTTAGTCGAAAAAGCGAGACATAGCGATCCTACATTCCGTCGGCGGCGTCCACAAATATTCACTCTGTGGTTAAAGTTTTTGAAATTTTATTAACTTTCTTAAACTATCCTTGAATTGTACGAAACTTGGACAGAAGCTTGTTTATGTTCATAAGATAGTATCCAGAAGTAAATTTTGTAAAAATAAAATTCCATTTTTTTCCGTATTTTACTTATAAATGGACTTAGTTTTTTTCTGCCAGGAAACATTACATTCACTCTGTGGTTAAAGTTTTTAAAATTTTAATAACTTTCTTAAACTATCCTGGAAATGTACAAAACTTGGCCAGAAGCTTGTTTATGATCAGGAGATAGTATCCAGAAGTAAATTTTGTAAAAATAAAATTCCATTTTTTCCGTATTTTACTTATAAATGGACTTATTTTTTTCTGCCAGGAAACATTACATTCACTCTGTGGTTAAAGTTTTTAAAATTTTAATAACTTTCTTAAACTATCCTGGAATTGTAAGAAACTTGGCCAGAAGCTTGTTTATGATCAGGAGATAGTATCCAGAAGAAAATTTTGTAAAAATAAAATTCCATTTTTCCCGTAATTTACTTATAAATGGACTTAGTTTTTCTTCCAGTTAACATTACATACAGTCTGCAGTTAAAGTATTTAAAACATTTTTAAGATTCTTAAACTAGCCTGGATTTTTACCAAACTTGGACAGAAGCTTCTCACAATCAAAAGATAGTATCGAGAGGAATAATTTTATTGATTTTTTTCATCATTTTTGATGAGTGTGTGATTAAAAGCAAAAGTAGGCGAGACATTGGGTTCCGCGGAACCCTTGTAAATTTTTATAGTTTGCTGTCAATGCTGTAACTCCATTGTGCGGGCTGGGGCAGGGTTGAGCACTCAGAAACATGTTTTACCCCACCACATTCTTTGAGTGCCTGTCCCAAGTCAGACTCCTGTTTTGTAGTGGTTGTCCTTGGTTTATGTCTGTCATATTTGTTTTTCGTTCGTAAATTGTTTTGTTATAAATGAGGTTGTTTATAGTTTTCTCAATTGAATTGTTTCATATTTTTCATGTTGGTGTCTTTAATTGCCAACTTTATTTTTTTTTTGGTGTATTTTTCTCTATTTATTTATTTATTTTGCTCTTTCTTCTACACCTTTTGCCCTGTATTTTCTATTCTGAAAATCCCATCCAGAACGTAACACCAACCTCTATCTATTTTCTCCATGAAGATATGAATTTTATTGCCCTCAAGTTTGAAGCAGTAAAGAGCAGGAGGAATTCCTGTTTCATTCAAATCCACCCATGCCCTAATTTCTTCCTCTCTAAAATAGGAGATCATCATCTACAAATGTACAATATAAATATAGTCAGACAGTTTGTTTATTTACTTTTGTCTAGTTGACAGCTCTCAAATATTGATCAATCTATTTTTTAGGATAAGAAAATTTAGGTATCAATGAAAAGTTGTCTTTTAAATTTGTGGATACTTGATTTTGTTCATGTTATGGTTTGACAATTAAGTTAAAATTAAGGCGGGGTCATAGAGTAAATATATGTAAATTAAGGGTATGTAATACAAAGTTTCCCATTGAAACAGGAAGATGGAGAAATGTACCACGAAATGAGAGAATTTGTCCACTTTGTAAAGCTGGTCTTGGGGATGTGTACCACTATATATGTATATGTACCAATTATAAAGTTAAAGATTTAAGGGGGAAGTTCATACCTCCATATTATTTAAAATATCCAAATGTTAAAAAAGTGCTGGGCATGCTTAAATATTGTAATAATAATGTGCTGTCTAAGCTGTCAATTTTTATTCAAAAGGTAGAAAAGATGCTTGTCTGATTTAAAACTGCAATAAACAAAGATTTATCTCTGTAGATGTATAATTTAAAAATGTATACTGTATGTATTGTGAAATATGTTGTGATTTATATTGTGCATAATATGCTCCTGTTACACAGTCTTCTGCGGCTGAGTTTTCTTTAATAAACTATGAAACTATGAAAAAACTATGACAAGTTCTGTATGAAAATCTATGAGGATTTCTATTTCATTGTGGTTCCCGAAATAATTAAAACACAAATAACAAAAATAAACAAAAAAATAACAAAAATATTCAATATACCGGTACCGTAAATCAACTAATTTTTATGAGCGACTTATTTTCGTGAAGTAGAAAAATAAGGCAAATATAAATCGCCGCGAATATGTTATACATGTAATTCGATTTTTCCTTAATTATCTTCATGAAGACAATTTTAGAATCGTGAAATTAGTTAGAAAGGACTAAACACAAAATAAAGTATCCGCAAAAATAAGTTGGTATACAGTATGCAGTAGTTTCCACAATTAAATTATTTCATACTTCAGTCACAGACTTTTAAATCTAACCATACACATACCTGCCAACTGTCACTATTTGCAGGGGGATTTCCCCCATAGAGGCCCCCAAATGGAAATTTTGAATAAGCAATCGAGTCCACAATTTTAAACAAAACAATCAATTAACAATTGCTATAGGCTTGTAAAAGTATGAAGAAGCAAAAAAAAACAACTTTAAAAGACATTTCAAGGCCCCCATGAAGGTTTTGTAGGACTATAAGAGCAAGCTTGCACGTAAAACCCCCATGGTCATTTTGAAAAGTTGGCAGGTATGCCATACGGTATGGTTTTTTTTCTCATTACTGCCAAATGGTTGCCAATTGTAGCTTACATCCACTTCAATTTAACTTTGGTAGATAGCTATCTCATGGGCAATCATACCACATCTCCTTATTTTTATAGTAGACTTATATTTTTAGGTCGACAGAATCCAGATATCTTACAGTTTAGTAGATAGCAATCTCATTGGCAATCATACCACATCTCCTTATTTTTATGGTAAACTTATATTTTTAGGTTGACAGAATCCAGATATCTTACAGTTTTATGAGCACTTTCTGTTTGAGTTGTCTTGTCCTTTATAACAATGATATCACCAGCAGAGTTGCCTTTCCCTAACACATCTTTTGTTTTGGTAAACTCCCTACCTTCCCGATAATAACCTGCTTTTGAAGTGACCTTGAAAGATAAAAAAAATTGTCTCAAGTCAGTTTTTCAATATATTGGCTTGGATTGGATTTGACAAAATTTGAGTTTGATTTATTTCCCTTGGCAGCCATTTTTATGTGTAACTGGTTGATTTACTTATTCCATTAACCAACTGTCAAATTTATATATACTTTTTTCCTGACCCTTAAAAGTTTTTAACATTAAATTGCATGTGACGTTACATACTTGTGTTAGTGGTTAGTGGTATTGTAACAGTTAATTTCATCCTGTATGATATTTTTCTTGCAGAAGTTTTGACACCGTAAATAATTGTCAGACATGGTATTTCATTGGATATATATTCTTCTGGAGGAGTGAAATTCTTTCCATTTTAAATTACTGATTCATAAGGAAAATATTTTACAGTAAATTTATTTCTGGGTATTATTTTACAATTAACATCTGTGATATTATTTCTGATTACAATCATTTGTTTTTTTTAATCACTATCTTAGCTTTTATTCAAATACCTTATTATCATATCGCATGAATATTATATAGTAAAGATTATTTTCATATTAACTTTTCGATGTTTTAATCACTGAATATGACTACTTTGGCTGGAAAAAAAACCAATTTCACCCCTTCTATCTGTTAAACTTTCTGGTAACAATTTCATGTCAGTGGAATATCAAAGTGAAATAATGTCCTGTGGAAAGAATCTTACAATATAATATGCAGTTTTTTTCTGCCAGATGTTATTTCATTTGGAGAAAAGATGCTTTACAGTATTACACTGATAATTAAAGTCAAAAGAAAATTATTGAAATTCACAATTCTTCAAAAGTTTCTGTTCAATTTTGGAATAGTTTGCCTTCATAATGTCACACATAAAGATTGCTTATGTTGGAATGTTAGATGAAACTATGAAACCAATGTTTTGGCAGACACCATCTATAAATCATATGACTTTACTATATATCCACTTGTTATAGGATCAACTTTACCCACTCTCAATCTTTAAAAAATTTCTAAAATTTTGAATGTTCCACATCCAGATTGAATATTAACTTACCAGAACCAAAGAAGTGTTTGATATAATATATCTTACATGAGTTGGGTCGATTACTACAACAAAAATTAATTTAATTTTTTAATTCTTATAACTATAATTTATAAATTATGTATATATAGATGCTTTATATTACAAAGTTTCTGTCACTTATATGTCTGTTGTTCTTCACCTTATTTTTATGATTCAGTGACTGCTGGAAAAAAATGTTTATTTTTTTTAGTCATGTGAATTTGATTTTTTTTAAATAATGTAGTATATATATCTTACATGAGTTGGATCCAAAACAACACCAGATGGAGCTTTATGTTTCTTGAGATAATCAATCATTTCCAGACAGGCGTCCATCTTGACCTGAACATCATCATCTGTACGAGGCTTGGTTAATATGTTGGCGTTGGATGCATCCCACCATAGTTTTCTGAGAAAGAAATAACAACGAGTGTTATGATCAATAGCGCTAGGATAAGAAAATGAAGAGAGATAATACTTGAGAAGAAGGGAACGATACCAAAGGGATATTCAAGCTCAATGTAAAAGTAAAACTCATAAGTTGAAAACAAAACACCAATAATGCCATGGCAAAGAAAATGAACTATAACTAGCATTCATTAACTGCATTCTTTAATTAACTGGGATTGTCGGTCAAAGATCAATGATTCTCTCTGGGTATTCTGGCTTCATTCACATGAACTAACTGCCACAATATAGCCAATCATGCTGAAAGTGGTGTTTACAAAACAACAATCAATCAACTGATCAGTGTGAGACCTCTACTCTCAGATTAGTCTTTTGTGTTTTGTTCCTTGTTTTTTTATGCTTTAAATTTTTACCAATCTAATGAGTCAAGCCATTTTCAACTGACTTTTTCAGTTTGTTCTAATGTTGTGCCCAAGATTAAAGGATTAGAGTGTTTGATGCATGCAAACCCCCTAGTAATTCAGAATTGTTTTACATTTTAGCATGTCCGTGCCATGTCAAACTTGATATGAGGCATTGGAAATGGTTTTGCTCATTGCTGAAGCACTACAGTGACCTAGATCTAACATCTATGTCATTTCTTTTATTTTGTATCCTATGGATAGTAAGTGTCTCATGGGCAATCTACCGGTATCATGCTCAGTATTTTTCTTTTGTTGATGTGGTTCATATGTGTTTCTTGTTTTTTTAATATAAATTATCATTAGAACGTTGGTTTTCCTGTTTGAATGGTTTTACACTAGTCATTTTTCTGGCCCTTTATATCTTGCTGTTAGGTGTGAGCCAAGGCTCTGTGTTGAAGATCATACTTTGACTTATAATGGTTTACTTTTACAAATTGTGACATGGATGTAGAGTTGTCTTATTGGCACTCATACCACATCTTTTAATTTATCCAAATCTCCTTATTCTATGTGTATTTAGAAGCTAATTATCCTACTTCTACCTTGATCTTTCATCTTTGTACTGTATGACTGGTCTCTTCTGATCATCTACACCAATTACAGCTAAAAGTATTCAACAAATTAAAAGTTTAACGTTTATCTTTCATGTTTCTTTCATAAACTTCAACATTATTATAAATTTTAAATACATTTTATTTGAAATACAGTATGTGCTTTAAAAATCTATATTTAATGGATAATGGAATGGATTGTTGCTGAACATATGCATCTGGAGTATCTACAAAAAAATTATTTATCCTTATTCAGCAAAAATTTGTAGCCTTGTGATTAAAATTTATATTCTCAATTGTTAGTTTTAAAATAAAGAAGTAAATCAGGCTGAACAGTATTTGAAATAACTCCATCTATATATGTTAATGATCAAGTTAATTATTTTAAGTACCGGTAATGGCTGCAAAAAGATCTTAAAACAAATTATGGCAATATTAAAAAAAAAAAACACTTATTAGTAGATAGACCAAGAAAAAAGGACTACTTCAATTTTTAATCTTCTTTACACATAGTCTGAAGGTAAAAAGGTTTCTTGTGGAGAGTTGTCTCATTGGCAATCATACCACATCTTCTTTTTTATATTTACTATTTACATTCATAATTTGTTTTTGCATTACTGTCATAAGGCATAATGTCTGTTAAAAAAATCCATTTATAGATCTTTTATTTAAAAGCAAGTAAATACAAATCACAGCACTCATTGAGAGTATAACTGTTTAAAACCTATTTTACTGTAGTGTACATGTGATATCTAAAGATTATGTCACATTCTTATAATATGTTCAAGAATGTGTGAAATTGCTACAGTGTTACTAAATAAATATAAGCATTTGAATCATCTGAAAATTATTTATGACTGTTTTCATAACTGATTTTAGGAAGTCAAGAATGAGTACATGTTACATATATATGTATATATTCTATTCATTTCTTAAAATGAAAAAAAGCATGAAATAACAGCTTTCTTCGTGTACAAGAGATAAAAAGCAATTGTTTATCAACTGTCATTACATATAAACAGAGATTTGTTGAGAAATTAAAATATATTCAATGTTATGTATTTAGCATATTTTACTATATTGATTTTGATTCTTTCAGAAAAAACAAGAATGTGTCCAAAATACACGAATTCCCCACTCGCACTATCATTTTCCATGTTCAATGGACCGTGAAATTGGATAAAAAATATAATTAGGCATTAAAATTAGAAAGATAATATCATAGGGAACATGTGTACTAAGTTTCAAGTTGATTGGACTTCAACTTCATCAAAAACTACCTTGACCAAAAACTTTAACCTGAAACATGCACTTTCATTTTCTATGTTCAGTGGACCCTGAAATTGGGGTCAAAAGTTTAATTTGGCTTTAAAATTAGAAAGATCATATCATAAGGCTAAAGGAACATGTGTACTAAGTTTCAAGTTGATTGGACTTCAACTTCATCAAAAACTACCTTGACCAAAAACTTTAACCTGAAGGGGGACAGACGGACGAATGAACGGACGAACCAACGAACAGACAGACACAGACAGACGGACGCACAGACCAGAAAACAGAATGCCCCTCTACTATCGTAGGTTGGGCATAAAAAAAAACACATCTGCATACCTGTAGATCACACACAGAATGTTATAAAGTAAAAACATGAGAGGTCAGTAAAACGTAACTATCCCTGATAAATACACCTTATCGCTATTTGTCCGCCATTACTGGATATCACACAGGTTCCCGTAAAATTTTGACGTCATAAAGCAAAATATCACAATGGAAAAGTGATTGTTGTTACAATTAGTTTTCATGGATACTTTATTTCATTTTTAGTCCTTTCTAGCTATCTTTGCAGCAATTCTATTTCATAATTTTAAAATTTACTTGATGTAGGTAAATAAGGTAGGTTCTAAGTTTCACATTTATGCAACGTTTTACATTTTCATTATTTTTCACCTCGCTGAAGTCACGGAAAAAAGTTGGTGTAAAGTATCATGAATATATAAACCATTAGTCGGACACATTTGACCTTCTTGATTCCAACCCATGTATGTACATTGATGTTAGTTTGTATGAGTTAACTGATTATAACATATATATATACAAGTGAATTATACATATATACCAGTACCTTTAGTTACATTCTTTTCCTTAAATTATGAAAAAAGACATTTTATTTGAGTATGCTGATTGGATAATGGATATAGGTTTATTGATATACAACATCAAAAAAAACAAGGAATGCATAAAGTGTTGTACTAAACATATCCCTAATCCATATATGTATGATAATATATGAAATCTTCCAGTTCCATAGCTTTTCAGAAAAGTGTAAAGACAAAGTTGATTTTATTTAACCTGTTGAAAAATTCAAAGAATTGGCAAACAAAAAGTTACGCTATAGGTGACCCAAAGGTCTAAACAGCACTCCACCATTATAACCTATCTTTTTCAAGTTGATAAGGATATATGAAGTCATCTATTCAATAGTTTTAAAAATAAGTGTGATGGAAATATTTGTTTTTATTCAGCATTTTGAATCATTTATAAGTCTCCACAAACTTAAAAAAAAAATTTAAAAATATAGTACCGGTACTTTAAGGTGATACCAAACACCTTGACTTAAATTAATTTGACATAAAAATGTAGACAAAATATTTATACTGACCCTTTAACAAAAATATTAAAATTTCATTGGATATTTGACAAACCTTAATTTTGATCTTTGGGAAGCTTTAAAATATCTCCTTAACATTAGAACACGATTAAAACTTTTAGCTGATTTCTACAGAGTTATCTCCCTGTACCGCCTTAACTCTATGTTGTTACTCACCCTCATTCTTTCTGAGACTTTGTAATAATAGTATAGTCCTGGCTTGGGACGTAGGTGACAGATCTTTGACCAGCTCTGTCAGGTCATCTGAAACTAAATTGAGATATGATGAGTACAACTTTTATTTAAATATCCATCTTGAATAAAAAATCTTTTTTTCAATCGTTCGTTATTAAAGATTAAAATATAGCAACATTTTATAAAGTTGGCAATCCGCAGTAATCATAATCCTTTTAAGGAGGGTCATAATGGGAGTACCTTCATGACAAATAAAGGTAAAAAATCTTACCAAATGATATGAATACTAGGGGGTCTCTTTTTTCAAATCTGTCCATCATGTCCATGTGATCATTTAATTTTTTTTAAAAAACTTACGAACACTCTCCTGTATATCAATTGGTTGTGTATGCAGAACCCTCGGAGAATCTGTTTCTGTTGTCATGGTTACTGGTCAAACTGTCATGAAATGTATTCACATGCTGACTGCATACTATATCACAGCATTATACAAGTATACTAAGGGAGCTGTGTATTAAGTCTGAAAAGATACAAGAAGAACTTTGAGATAATTAATGATATCCCATTTTAAACAAGAGGCCAAAGATATGGAATATTTAAACTCATATATTAAAAAAGAAACTGACATTGCTGTAGACAAATGTAACATGCATGACACAAAAACCGACAAACAACAATACACAAACTAAAGATTGAGCAACACAAACCCTACCAAAAACTAGGGTTGGTTTCAGGTGCTCCAGATTGGTAAGCAGATTCTGTTTTCAACATCTGGCACCTATTGTGTTGCTCGTATAACTAAAAACTCATTGAAAAGTTTAATTCGGTAGGTCACATTATTGGAAAATATGACAAAAAAGTATTTAATTATTCAGGCAGTTAAAAAGAAATGAATCTGAAAACCAATTATCATGATAAAAATTTCAGGTAGCTCTTATTTGCATTTCCAAAGAGAGCTGTGGTGTAGTGGTTAGTGCATCAGACTACTAACACAAAGGTTCCTGGTTGGATCCCTGATCCAGGGAGAACATTTCTGGGACTGAATTTTTGGCTCTCCCTTGACACCTATCTTAGAGTGGTATTATAAGACTTGTTAGGCACAATAAGAAATACTAGCTGTTTCTACTTGTAATGATTCTAAACTCTATTTTGCACATAAATCTCAACGTCATAAGTAGCGTGACGTTACAATACATATATAGCGGTACCGCGAACGTCTAATGAACACAGTCCTGAACATCCAGGGGGCCCGCGAATGATAATTTAAGTAATAAATAAAGAAAAATTCTTAAAATGAAATAACTATTGTCTCTCAAATGAAATAAAAAACTTTAACTATTTACACTTAAACAGTCTTTATGTTTTACGGAACGGTTGAATCCAACTTTTGATTTTCTCCTTGGCATCAGTTTTTGCTTTTCTAGTTGAAGTAATAGTATTGTCACTAGAATCACACGGACTATCTGTTGATAAGAGTTCAAGTGGATATAGCTTACTTATCGGTCTAGATGTCGTACCATTTTTAGTGCGTAAAATGGCAGACCTACTAAGTCCATCTCTCCCATAAACTAACTTAACGATAATCGCTATATTCCACACTGTCCTTGGGGTATCATCATGAATCTGTACAATGTCGCCCACTTTAATGATCTGGTTGTTATTTCCGGTGTTTCTATGTTGTTCTCTGAGTGAAGTGAGATATTCTCGTCACCATCTGTTCCAGAAGTCGTGAATAATGCTTTTTTGAAAACTAGATTGTCTATTTGCTGTGTAATGTGTTAAGTTTTTTACGTTCTCCTCACTGTTGTAATTATTTGTTCCTGAATACGGTAAAGTTTTAATCCGTCTTCCATAGAGAAGATGAGACGGTGTAAGCGGTTCATCATCGGTAAGGTCCGTTGATACGTGGGTTAACGGACGATCATTTAATATAGCCTCTATCTCGGTCACAATTGTCTCTAGCACTCTAAAAGTAACTAGTGCTCGTCCTAACACTTTCTTTATGCAATTCTTGGTCAAGCCGATCAATCGCCCCCACCAACCACCATACCATGGTGCACGCTTCGGAATAAATTTCCACTGAGTTCCATATATGTTGAGTTGTTCCTGAATAGTAGTAGATTTTGTAAGCATTTCAATTTCCTTCGCTGCTGCGGTATATGTTGTACAATTGTCAGACATCATGATTTTTGGTAACGATTTGCGGCTGGTGAATCTCCTAAACGCTAGAATGAATGTTTGTTCTGTAAGGTCTTCAACGATTTCCAAATGCACAGCTCTAGTGTTAGCGCAGGTGAATAGACAAATATATGCTTTACTAATACCGTTGCTTTTTGTTCTCACATTCAATGCTCCTGTGAAGTCGACACCGGTTACGGTAAACGGTGGTGAATCATTAAGTCTGTCGGACGGCAGTGGTGGTGGTTCGGGTGTAAGATAGGGTCTTCCTGTAATTTTACGGCAAGTAACGCAATTACGGAGTATTGATTTCACACATTGTCGAATCGACGGAATCCAGTAAGACTGGCGAATAAATGTCACTGTACTTTCTAATCCAGAGTGAAAATTCCTTGCGTGTGCATCCATAACAATTAATTTACAAAGTCTGTCTTTGTTCGGTATTAGTACTGGAAATTTAGCTGATTCATCAATAGGTGCATTGTTAATTCTCCCGCCACAACGGATAATGTTCATTTTGTCTATGTACAATCTAAGTTGCTTCACTAGCGCATTTTTCTCTGATTTGTTGTTAAAACTCTCAATAACATCCGGGTATTTACGCAGTTGCGAATCTCTTAGAGTGGTATTATAAGACTTGTTAGGCACAATAAGAAATACTAGCTGTTTCTACTTGTAATGATTCTAAACTCTATTTTGCACATAAATCTCAACGTCATAAGTAGCGTGACGTTACAATACATACATAGCGGTACCGCGAACGTCTAATGAACAACAACACCATTTGCCAGTATGGTCTTGAGGAAACAATGATAGTCTCTCGGAAGGTGACAATAAATGGCTGACCTGTGTCAAGAGAGAGACATATCTCTTGCACATAAAAGACACCCTTGAAGATTTCGAAAAAGAGCAGGCTAATGCAACTACAAGGCAGCACTACCATTCACAAAGTGGAAAGGGATTAATATAAGTTGCAATAACTTGTTTCCTAATCCACTATAAGTAAATATGTTTAAACTAATTTCCATTGAAAATGCAACAAAAGTTCATACATGGCATGCTTTTGAATGATATACTGTGATTACTGTCGGCATTGTTAGTGTCATAAATTATGAATATTTATTGAAGTGTGTCTTATTGTATTTCAGAAATTTCTTATTTCATCTTTTCTTTATTATATTTTTTTCAAACAGTCTCACGCACTTAAAATATAGATTTAAATGCCTTAACTATGCTGATTACATTGACAGCTTGGGCCGATTTGTGAAGATATATTTTGTAAGATTTTTATGATAAAAATCGAATAATTGTTGGACATGTTTGATGCATGCCTTTTCAGTAATTGTCTTACCTGAAATCAGCATAAAATCAAACATTATTTCTCATTGATAATGATTGTTAAAGTGGATAAGTGCTGTTTGGTTTGATAAAATTTCAAAGTCACAAACAATATGGTGACCAAATAATTTTCAAACGTAGACAATGTTCAAAACTAATTTTACAGATGTAACATTGTAAATAATTCAATTTGATTTCACTGTTGATATGGCAACTACATTTGACATGTTATTGTCACTTTAATAATACCCAAGTACATATCCATGATATCTAAATAAAGTAGACATTAAGTTATCATCAAAGTGATCAATATGATGAAAAAAATCAAACATGGCAACTTATCAAGATGCAAGTTTTGACAAGATCTGTGTGCATGTAGATTAATCTTGTTTGATTCTTAATGAAATTATTTTATATGCTATTATTTTTTATTCATAAAAAAAACCTCAAATGGATGGTACATGTAGCTGAGGTGAAATATCTATACTTTTCTATTTGCTAATCATTACACATGTAACCAGTTAATTTGACACATTGTTTATTAAACCAGTGACATGCAGAGTTATCAAACATGACTATAACAGGAGTAGTTGAACATGTACACAAAGTTTATATTTTTTTTTGTTAAACTAAACTTGTTGTTTTAGTTTAAAAAAAATAGTTGCCATGCATTGAAATGTTTTATTTTTAATGACAGACACACTGAAACAACCATATACATGATATAATTTTAGTCATATTTTTCTATTGGTCATGAATTCTGCTTTTATGTGTACATACATGTAGAAATCTACTACAATTTCACTTGTTTTTAATTGTTTGGCTGTTTCTGTTGTACTACCGACACTGTTGATGTACAACCATTAAATGAATAATATATGAACTAAAGAATAATCAATCTAAAATTTATAGTAAAACAAAAATAATAAAGAAATGTTTTTTTCAATAATTGGCTACACTTTTTTTGGATCTCCTGTAGTTGGTGATCGCAATACTGGTATACTAGTATTGTGCACAATACTGGTATAAAAATTTTGCACCAGTATTGTATTCCAGAAATTGTACCAGTATTGTGTTTTTTTTAAATAAACAATACATATAGGTAATTAATCTTTTATTAAAGGCGTCACATATACATGCATAATGAAATTACCATATATATGACATGACAATTTTGTAAGTAATGATTGTACATGTGTGTTTTATTACAGGGTTTTCACTAAGGCGAGTCCATGAGTCCTGGACTCATCAAAATCTGTCTGGACTCACCATTTTCAAAACTGGTGAGTCCACAGATGCATCACGATTGAAATATTTTGTATAAACTGAACACAGTTAAACACAAATATCATCTTTTTATAGCAAAAGTTTAAAAGTGATCTGAATTTAATGTCATTTCATTGCTCTGTTAGGAAATGGAGACTAAAATATTACATTATATTGCAATAAAATATTTTCTTCTTTCTGTTGGACTCATCATGGCTAAAAATGAAGAGTCCCTGGTCTCACCTTCAAAAATCCTTAGCGAGAACCCTGTGTTTAACTGATTAAGGGATACTGTCTGAGCATTTTAACAAACTCTTTACTTTTCTTCCAGCTCTTGCTTTCCAAGACTCAATAGTATATTTTAGCAAATTATATATTGGCATTAATGCTGTTATAGCTTCTGTATCATCAGCATTGGTATTGTTTATTTCTTCTTCAGATGGTATTTCTGCAACCCCCACTTCCTATGTTGATATTTAGGTGTTCAGTCTGTGGACTTTCTCTTTTAACACATTGTACAAAATGGTGTATTGCCCATATGGTTTCAAATTAACTGCTTGAACTACCCTTAACATTCATGTAGACAAACTATTTAATTTGATTATAATCAGGTTCTCCTATTAAGCAACTTTTTATGTTTAATGGATATTGATATCTTTTATCTTGTTCATTGTGAAAATAAAAACCAACAAATGCATAATGAACAATGTCATGTATTAAAATATTTGTAAAAAAATATAGGATGGCATACATGTAAATGCTGAATTTACAGTGTTATAGTGTATTAATTTATTTGAATTTATCAAAATTTAACTCAGATAAAATAACATGAATAATAAGCTTTTATTTTACTTTATCAAAATTGAATTAAATAAAATATTGAAATATGATAAAATTATTAGCAATTATTTATATCATGTATCATTAACAATTGTTTGAATAATATGAGTTAATTACAGTAATATTTTGTTTATAAAGTTATTATTTTTAACAGGTTGATAATTGATTTCACAATTGTCCTCATTAATCTTTTTGAGTTCATTTAATCTCCCTTTGACCTTCAATATCTAATTTTGCATAAAATTCAGTTTCATTATACACCTTTAAGTAGTCAACAATACAACTACAATACTGGTATATTAGTAATGTACCAGTATTGTTTTTTTTTTTAAAGTTACAATACTAGTTCAAAATTTTTATACCAGTATTGTTGACAATACTGTTAACCAATATTGCAATCACCAACTTTAAGAGATCCCTTTTTTTAAATCAAAATGAAACAAGAATGTGTCCTCAGTACACGAATGCCCCACTCGCACAATCATTTTCCATGTTCAGTGGACCGTGAAATTGGGATAAAAACTCTAATTTGGCATTAAAATTAGAAAGATCATATCATAGGGAACATGTGTACTAAGTTTGAAGTCGATTGGACTTCAACTTCATCAAAAACTACCTTGACCAAAAACTTTAACCTGGAGCGGGACAGACGGACGAACGGACGGACGGACAGACGAACGGACGGACGAACAGACGGACGGACGCACGGACGGACGCACAGACCAGAAAACATAATGCCCCTCTACTATCGTAGGTGGGGCATAAAAATGCCTAAATATCCAAAATTATTTCAAATTATCTTCAATCTTGTCTTAAAAAAGTAGTTGAAGAAGATCACCAATAAGTCCCTTTTTATTTCAAATTATAAATATATTCTCAAAGTAAATACTAATGATTTTTGGCATAAATACTAAGGCCCTAGCTCTCAAATTTGCTTGTATAATGCATATATAATAATATTATATACATATGAAAGCTCTTCAGACCCATAAACAGTCAGGGGACTTACTTAAACAAGTGATTGTCTAAATCACTGTTTCAAGTAACATTATTTCCATAAAGGTTGGAAGTTAGAGTTGTCTTTCTTTAATAATCACCTATTTAAGTAGTACAAATTAACAGAGACATATATACACAGAGATTGGCAACTCCGTGAAATCCCGTAAAAGATCGCGGCCCGGGATGAGATTCTCGTCGATAAATATTAGAACTTGTAATCAAGTCAGGGATGAATAACCTCGATAGATAATCAAGAAAAGCAATGGGAAAATTATTTCAGATCATATTATAATTTCTTTTCTAAAAAAAACTACTTGAAATCGTTATATTCATTTTTATGTATTTATTGAGAAAAATATTTTTTTCTGCATTTCATATAATTTAAAAATTCAAATCTGGTTATGATCAATTGTTATTACAAGAAACTTCTCTTTACCGCATATCTTTGCAATAGTTTGCTCCTTAATTACACAGTGAAATTATGTGTGTCCGATTTTCCGGTAATTAGTCCCTTAGAGTTGTGACTGTTGATTCACAGGTGTGTGATTACGCAATTTATTGCCCTCCGATCACCTGAATTTTGCTGGAGGTGAAGTTCTATATGGATTATTACTTGGTAATTGTTTTTAAAACTAAACAAATTCTGACATATTATTTTAACCATGACCAGAACTTTATTTTAACAGAAGCACTGGCCAACACTATAGTATTCAATCAGGAAAACAAAAAGTCTTTTAACATGTCAAAAAAAGAAATGAAGCAACTTTTTCATATATAAAAAATATGTAGCCAGTAGAATTTTGTATCGTGAGAAACTGATTTTATATCTGTTTTTATTTAATTTCAATTTTTAATTGTCCATTTGACCTAGAATAAAATCATTTATGGAACCTTTGCATAAATTTGATTTTCCTAAATGCACGTACATTATAGTGTTGTCGAAATCACTATTTTTGCTGCCATGAAATATTGAATATGAATCTGTCATTATTTGTAGTTTTTTTTAAGAATTTATATCACAGACTCTGGTTAAAAACAATTTGTATCATAAGTACATAAAAATGCCCTGGTGAACTGTAGAATTTTAATGTTTTGTTTCATAGATCACCGGAGTACTACAACATTCTCATCTTTACTCTTTCCTATCGGGTAGTGAAACTTGAGTTTGAAATTAGAAAGATTTAAAATTGTGCACAAGTTTTATCTGATCTTTTGTGGGTTTATGTTGTTCAAGGTAATTTTTGGTGCAGTTATTTTCTTTTCATTTGTTATTTTTTCCTCTGTGTTACATGACCTTGTAATTTTTGTATTGCCCCTTGACATCTCCTGCTTCTGTTTAAACCTTTTCCACCAATATCTTTTATTTAAAACAGATGTCATCTGTTTTAAATAAAATAGTCTCATTCCCGGAATTTGTTATACAGTAATTCATTTTTATCAGCTTTTTTATAAGCATATAAACTGCCTGGTCTCTTCACACAACTTATGTTTAAGACGGAATGCATCAATAGGTACATACATGTACCAGGTTATGGATATATAAGTACATGTTATGTGCTTTTGACCTTCACAAGAATTCTTAAACATTCATAGATGTGCAAAGAATATTGTTGTCGTTGGGTTGTTGTCTCATACCTCACATTTCTGTTTAGTTATAGCATCTGTGCCTTTTCAATTTATTGCAGAAAATATTAGCATAAACATTTTTTCAAAACAGGAGAGGTGAAATAGTGATCACAGAATGAGGACATGTAAAACTGAAACAGATAAATATAAATAAGCACCATTGACAATTTGTTAAAGGACTGAAACAAACATAGATGGTGACCAATGTGAGCGACTAGTGTACAGTAGTAGAGTGAACATTTCTTGCTTCTTTTTCTACACATTTTGTCATTTCATGTAAACAATTAAATATGTTACTTTCCATGGAGAGGAAGGAATTTGTTAAACGAAATATTTTGCTGTTTAGTACTGTCAAGATATATCACAGGGGTGTTGTAAGATAAATGAACAGTTTCTCTTTTTTTTTTACATTATACTACCTTTATGCTACAAGGGTAGCATTGTCCATTCTCATGATGTACAAATATATTATAGAGTGGCCTTCTAATGATAGTCATACATGTAACTCTTTTAATTTTGTTTAAATTAATATTTTTCAGTGAAATTTAAGTTGTTTTTTTACATTTTTCATTTTGATATCGTTTTTGAAAAACATGTCTTTTGATGTCTTATATTTTATAAATCTTCCGCATAAACTGTGATCCAGTATTGTCTGTCTCTCGAAACAGTATTCATATATTATTGTTAAAATTGAAACATTCATCAGTCGGAAAGCAAGCCCTTAGAAACGACCGTTGTTGCTACTTTCTTAAGACAACAATGGAACTGATATTAAAACCCGCCATTCTGAAATTGCGTTAATTTCGCGGAATTTTTTTTTGGCGCCAATTTGGAAGTTTATCCCTTTTTCAGTTTCCTACTAGCCATTAGGGTCTGTAATATATTTATTTCAATTTGTTAAGCATGGATTATATTATCAACAGGAATAAATTCTCAAACCTGTCAAATTGGCCGTCTTTTAACGATCCCGTAATGCCGTTGATCGTCGTTTAAAATTATTTTCTTCTCTTTTTTTCATAGATTTAATAACAAAGACTATATGTACTATACAAAAAATTAATAACACGTATTTCAAAATAAAAATAAAAGCATCAAGTATAACGTTCTATCACCCCTTGGGAAACCCCGTTTTAACTAAATTCCAAAATAAGGACATTTTTTGACATTGTAGTTTTTCGGTCTTTATACACATTGATGTCACCTTGCATCTAAACACAGTCAATGTACACATATTTAGTATGTTTGTTTGAAAAAGTAATGGCGAGATCAGCTGTGAATATTTGACTGGATTAATATATTCTCTTTAGACTAAGTCAGTGAAATGTATGACTTAACTAAAACAAGGTAAGTAAATCGTATACTGTCTTTGCTCAACACTAACTGCTTTAGATGACCGACATAAAACACATTTTGTGATTTTAAGGAATCCTGCAAAAGTAAATGAAAAATTATTGTCCTAAATTTGAACTTAGGCAGCCAACAAACCATTTGATTTTCTGGTGGGGTTAGGGGGTGGTGGCTTTTGATTGTTTTGAAGAAAAAAAGTTTGTTTCCAATTTTTGGATAAAAAATAATTTGTTTTGGGTTGGTGGCTATTGAGTATTGATTGTAATATAATTTGTGTTTTTACCCTGAGAAAAAAAATGTTTCTTTTACCCTCAGCTGCCATTTAATGAAATGCTAAAATTGAAAAGAGAAGAATTGTTTTCAACTTGTCAGGGGAAAAAAATCCATAGTTCCCCCTCCCTGAAAACAAATGGTTGCTGCCCAAACAATCTCTTTCAGAGTATCATTTTAATCAATCTTATTCAAAGCTTTATCATACTGACATGAAGTACACTGACTTAATTTTGACTTGTGATCTAAAACATAATTGTCCACTTAGCCCCCAGAAACTGCTCTGAAATACTTTCACATAAATATAAAAATGCATAGTTTTTTTAATGTTATTAATTATATTTTTTTTCAAATAGAAAAAGAAAAATATTACTGAGTCTATTTTAATCTTATTAATTTTCAAGTTCATGATTAGCACCATTTATTTATTGGTTTAGTGTGTCATTTTATAATTTGAGCCCATTCATTGATTTAAAAACTATAACTTGCATGAAATCAATGAGATAACATTTATTGATATATTTAGATTGTTCATACAAAGATTGCAAATAATTTTCCTTTTATTTAAAACAATGAACAGAAGATTTTACATTCAGAATACTTTCATTATGATCTCTTTTAAGTTTAAATGAAAAAGGTAGGACCTACTTGCAAGTGTCAGAAATGAAAAGGAAATCAACTCCTGTTTTTTTTTATCATTTTTATACTGTCTTGATCCATTATTCATGAATATTTAGACTACCCCTTGTATAAATTGAGTAGACATTTATTTCTGTGTTAAAATAATTTGGTTGCAGCAGTAAAAATACCTACCAAAACATGAATATTAAATTAACTCTTGGAATATTAAATTAATATTAAATTATTAACCCTATTATGGCACATAGGGACACATCTAGGGCCTATTTCACTGGGACTGAGTTCTGAAAAGTGATAAAATGTGTTTCTCTATTTTTTGGCACATGTTTATAGTATCAAAATGTATATAAGAGATTATTTTTAATAATATCCACTTGTAAATAACAGCATATGGTGTTTGATATAACAATAGTTTTTCATGATAGTGTCAAACAAAGGGACGTAACTCGTGAATTACCGTCGGCCCCGCTTCGTCAGAAATATCGACACTTCTAACTGGCACATTTGCGTATCTGTGCATATCAACTGGCACAAATTTGACATATATCATAGTCAAAGTTATGTTACATAACATAATTTAAATTCAGCATAGCTTCCCGAGAAGTTAAGAAAGAAAATTACGATTTAAATTTTTTTTGACCACATTTTTTGGTCAACACCTACACTTTGAAGACATATTATGAAAGAAAGAAATGAGTTAAATCCATAATTGAGTTAACGAAAATATTCCTTATATACTCAAGAATGTTCACTTAAAAGCAAATTAGTTTTAATTCATTGTAACAGCTACAAATTCAAAAAAACGGGCTTCCCTTTTTTGGGTAAAAAAATGCCCATATATGGTAATCACATGACGTCCATTGTTGCTTTAAGAAATGGGGTCAAACCAGTGTCAGCTTTCCGACTGCATACTTGTTTTTGTGCTTTATTACAAATGTCTATTATCTGAATTTGCAAAATACTTGTCTAAAATTTAAAAAAAAACAATGTTCATAACTTATTTCATCGACACAAAATTGTCTCGTGCCAATACAATATTTTTTATATTTTCCCCGGGCGCCTTTTCTTTTCCCAGTGCGCTATATTTTCTCCCCCGGGCGCTTTTTCTTTTCCCCAGGCACTTTTTCTTCAACCGGGCGCATTTTAGTAGGACCCCGTATTTGCTACTCAAACAACATGAATAAGTGATTCAAAAATCACTTATTTCAGTAAGTCCCCTGACTGATAAAGTTGATAAGTGTTGCTTTCACTTTTTTACTGAGTACAAAATATTATAAGTATTCAAAGCCTAACTACAATGTAAAATCACAAATGATACTGAGGTTGCAAGATCTTGGTCCTTGGAAGGAAAAGTAAGAAGAAAACCAACAGCCAGGCAACACTTTGACTTTGTGACTGATCTTCGATGAGAAGAATTACTATATATTTTTAATTTTTTTTTAATGATGTATCCTTAATTGTTACCCTATCTTGGGCTTACGTTTGTGTTTTTCTTGTGACTCAAGCAGCACACAATCAATCCCAATCATGTGTGATAGAGGAGGAATAGAGTTACGGGTTACAAAGCTTGAAATCATCCACCATTTTCTAATCATGTGACCATCTCCTACTTCTTCTTTTCTGTAACATCCTCCTACTAATGAGGACCACATCCAATAAGGATTTAAATAAAACAGTTGAGATGTATTTACACGGACACAATAATGTTAATCATCAATGAGGTTTATATTAAACTGGTACAAATAGGCGATAAAACCGATTTAAGAAATAAAATACACATATCACTGAAAGTTTCATCCTCCATAAAACTCCATATCGATTTTGTCAACCATGTCAACAGCAAATTAAAAAATAGTCCAAATAATTACGACGTCTTGAAAGGCTATTATTTTTTTTGTTTTGACGCCTTACATCGACGTCATAATGCTGAAGTCACCATTTTCGGTTGGACTTTGAGAGCATAATTTGCTCTCAACTTTGAGACCAATATGCAAAGCAAACTTATATCCGGGTGAAATTTGATCCGGAGGAAAAAATGTCACAGTAGTTGTTGTTATTTTTTTATCCGGAGGAAAATATTTCCCTGGGATATTTTTTCCTTTGCCGTGAAATTCTATCTGGGTAGTTAACTCATTGAATAGTTATTAGAAAAAACTTATCCTTTAAAAATACTATGAAATATTAATAGTGTATTTGAAATAAAGCGAAATTGTTAAAAAAAAATGTATTATAATGGGAAATAATTTCACAAATTATCCTTGAAAATATGTCCTGAAATATTCAATTCAATATATCATCCTTTTAAAAAGAAAATTATCATGAAACATAGGGAAGAAAACCAGAAGTAATTTCAAAGATCGTAATTGTGAAAATAATATCATGATTAAATAAGGTTAGTGAAATACATGTAAAAGTGAGTTGTTTTCAGACCACAGTACAAATATAAATTTAAAAGTAAGGTAGAAATTAAGTTGAAATACTACTGTTAACAGTAATATTTAGAAGAATTTGATTATGATGATATTTTTAACTATATAAATAGTTTTGTCTGGGGACAGAGATGTAGTTGTCGATTATATGGAAATCAGATAAATCATAGCATAACAATATATTGGTACAAAAGCATGTTTAACAGCTGGATAGTTTTTACCTGTGAAATGTTATCTGTCTTATTAAATTAAGTTGTAAGTCATCTTTTTATATAAATGAATATATAAAAAATAAGATTCAAGGAAAAATTTCACTATAAAATAGATTCAGAAATATATTATATTAATATCTTTAAAATATAAATTGCTCATAATTACCTCCCTTTACTAAATCATGCAAATTTGGTCTACCTTTGTGAAAATTTTATAACTATAGTCAGGTATATATTGATTGTGAGTAATTTACATAGTAGTCAATGGGACTCTATTTCACACGGTTCTGTGAAATATAGTACGGCAAATATATACCGGTACATACTATCCGCATAACACAGATAGATTTTCACTCCTCTGGAAAAAATCAACCTGTGAAATACCATGCCTGGAAGAAAATTACCGGGACAAAATATCATCAGGATAAAATATCACAGAGGAAGAAATAAACCGTTACAAATACACCTTATCGCTAATCCCGGCTGACCCGGCCGCTTGAACTTTTGACGCATACAACAATCACTTTTCCATTGTGGCGTCAGATATTTTGTTTTGTGACGTCAAATTTTTACGGGAACCTGTTTAATATCCAGTAATGGCGGACAAATAGCGATAAGGTGTATTTGTGATGATGTAACATGTGTAATGCGTCAAAGAAAAATATATATTAGCCTTTCAAGACATCATAATATTAAGGCGTCAAAGAAAAAAAAAATATATAATAGCCATTCAAGACGACATGATTATTACTTGGACTATTCTCCTACTATGAATAACAAAATTATGTATTTTGGATAACATATTCCGTTCTCCATTACTGTTTACCTTACAACAAAATTATTTTCATTTACTAGTGTACATTATTCTATCTGGCGGCATTTTGTTCCAGATCATGGTTGTCTTTCTAAAAAAAAATTAACACCTCACCCCTATTTTATTTGATTTTGTATTTACATATCGTGTCATAGATAAAATTTATTTGTTCAGGATAATATTATATATTTAATTGTTTGTTTTAATATGTCTCTTGATTGAGTTAAGGTGGCTCGGGAGTCTTCCTCCATTTTGGATTTTGAAATAGCAGATAACGTCTAGATCTTTGATGAAATGTGCAAATTTTGAGAGTATTAATGTAGTTAATGTGTAAGACTTTTGATGTAATTATAGACAAATGTGTGTTTGATCATAATTACGGCTGTAATTTCTCAAAAACATTAAGTGTTACTTTTATAACAGAAAGTGTTGTGAATTTACCTATTCTAATCTGTAGCAAGAAAACAAGTTCGGTTACCCCATTTATTTTCTTTTTCTTATCTGAGAGCATGTTATAAGAGCTATCTGCTCACATTGTATCTTAAAATTCTATCATGTAGTTTTCTTTTTATCACACACAATTTGATTTTTCATGTATCATCTATACCAGAGACATATATACACATTTTATGTCTCTGTCTATACACAATCTTACAATTTTGAAAAACCCGTAGCTCATGTAGCTTTACAAAAAAAAAAGTCCGGTGACCCATGCTTTTTATTATATTTTAATAAAAAGCATGACAAATTATTAAAAAATTCTATCAATTTTAATTAAGACGCCCTTGCCACCTTAAGCCATTTCAATTGATTCTTTCTATGTTGCGATGTTACACAGTATAAATATTGTTTCAGATACGGGTGAAGATTGGTTTACATATTTTAACATTTAAACCCGCTGCATTTGTTTGCACCTGTCCTAAATCAGGAACCTGATGTTCAGTGGTTGTCGTTTTTTGATGTGGTTCATAAGTGTTTTCCGTTTCTCTCTATTTTTTTTATGTAGATTAAAACGTTGATTTGTCCGTCAAAGACCTTACTTTGGCCTATGATGGTCTACATTACAAATTTTTGTTATGTTTAATTGAAACTGTCAATATCAACTATTAAAGTTACTATGAATTGTTATCAAATTGTATTGTAACCTGTGTAACCTCAAAGTGATGAAAACCATATGGCACAGCCTATATATAGACTGTTACCTACCACAGTTGTATCACTTATCGCGATATATAATACGATAACTTGCTTGATTACTTTAGTGTAGAATAAAATGCTAATCTATTTAGATGCCTTCTACTCTCAATAATGTTTTTCAAAAGCCGGACATCTGGTAATACAATGAATCAAATATTTATCTTCTATACGACAAATAGGGCAATTAAGTGCATCTAAATTGTTGATACCAAATTTTGCTTTCCTTGATTGTAACATGTAGGTTTCAGTTAAAATTCTTGCCGATGATAGCTCGTTTCGTTTCACCTTAAATATTACAAGCCGAGTTCCAAACTGGGTGAATTCACCAATTTTAATTAAGTTTGTATCTTGACGATTTTATGTTGACATTTGAGCTATTTCCTAATTTTATTGTTTCAAAATACCAATGTTGCAGATCTTACTGTATGCTTCCAGATGGTGTATTTTCTCTGAGTTTTTCTATTTTAAACAGGTTATATTCCTAAAGAACATATACGGTTCTGTCTAACAATGTACCGCGTGACCTTGATTTATTGGGAGACGATACTGCCGCAGTAAAATTTCTTTCAAATTTAAATTTCTGCAAATAAAATAGAGTGGAGAAGGTTCACTTTTCTTTTATGGAGCTCGGATGCAAGCGGAGGAGCACCTAAAAGTGAGTAGATCCCTATTGCGGCTGTCTTGGTTGGTAATGATTGACGGTGTATATGAAGTCCCTCAGCGATTTAAGTTGTTCGATAATATGGAAATATTAAGTACAAAGTAGAGGTGATCAGGTATCGTTTAATGAAAACTGTACTAAATAAACTCATCATATATACCAGGACTGAAATTTAGTATTTACGCGTCGTTTCGTCTACAAAAGACTCATCAGTGACGATCGAATAAAAAAAGTTAAAGCGGCCAAATAATGTACGAAGTTGAAAGGCATTGAGTACCAAATTCCTAAAAGCTTTGTAAAATACAGCCAAGGTAATCTATTCATGAGGTAGAAACGCCTTAGTATTTCAAAAATTCAAAAAATTTGTTTATGATTATGACCATATGAATGAAAATTCATGTCAACATCGAAGTGTTGACTACTGGGCTGGTGATTCCCTCGGGGAATAAACCTCCAGCAGCAGTGATGAATTACACGACTGCCGTGTCATATATATAAGTAGCCATGGTTAAAAGAAAAATCGATGCCACAATAGCAAGTCAGATTTCAATATTATGTTCAATCATTCTGTAAAGTTTTTATGATGTAGATTGATTGTTTTACAAGGATTCATTCTTATGTATTGTTTTTGTACATTTTGCAGACCAAAAACAACCCCACTAAGTTCCCAATTCTGTAAAAAAAAAGTGATAACAAAAACCTGTTGGAGGAACCGATAACCCATTTCCTTCGCTCTCCCAAAACCACCGACAACACCGTACTACGAATAAGTCTTCAAATGCAACTGCAATAA
The DNA here is from genome assembly GCA_037788925.1 of Mytilus galloprovincialis. Taxonomy (NCBI): domain Eukaryota; kingdom Metazoa; phylum Mollusca; class Bivalvia; order Mytilida; family Mytilidae; genus Mytilus; species Mytilus galloprovincialis. The sequence goes on from CM075339.1 coordinate 31,967,710, forward strand.
TTTGATATCTATCATATTGTATTAATGGCTTTTCGTAATTAGATGATTCAGAGTCATGAAAAGAACTTATATGTGATTACGCGAAGGTGATACGTAAACGGTACCGCATCGCATGCTGCTTGTTCAGCTATGAAAGCAATTCAGAAGACTCAAAAGTCAGGAAACTTAAAACATCAAATCTATATAAAAAAAGAAAATGTGGTACTAGTTGCAGATATATCTCTACACAAGAGACCAAAATGACACAAAAATTAACAGCTATAGGTCACTGTACGGCCTTTAACAATGAGCAAAGCCCATAGAGCATAGTCAGCTATAAAAGACCCCGAAATGACAATGTAAAACAATTCAAACGAGAAAACTAATTGGTTTGAGTGTTACTGATGAAGGTCAAGTCAGTAGAGCGCGTAAGATACAGAAAACTTATCAAGTAATAATACTTAAGTTTATCCTTCAATATACTTATTTAAATATGTTATATCATGTATATCTATTATATAGTCATTTTATAAAATGTACTGTTGTAAAAGTATGATTTATTGTAAGTAATAAGGATGCTTTTATCCCTGACAGAAAACCTTAGCCGTATTGGTCATAACTTTTTGGAACTTTTGCTCTTCAGTGCTCTTCAACTTTTAAGTAGTTTTGGCTTTCGAACTTTTTTCATCTGAGCGTCACTGGTTGGTCTTGTGTGGACAAAACGCACGTCTGGCGTAATAAATTTTAAATTGATACCTTTTGTAAGCTATTATTTAAGAAATAATTGATGCAAGCTATACTTTATTGTAGTTTTAACATGGGTAAGCATTATATTCGTGATTATTTTTGCCCGAGTGATAGTTAGGGCTAAAATAACACGAATATAATGCCTATGTGGAGGTTAAAAGTATGATATTTTCGCTAATATAAACAAACACGTCTGTTCAGCCATAACTTTTAATAACAACTTAAAGAGCCCACGGCGACGTCACTGAAGTCGCCAACGTCGCCAATGGTAATGAACAAAGATCTACAAACTTAGGAACGTCGTAATCCCGCGGTAATCTCGACATACTGGGGGCCGCAAAAAGTGGAAATTATCTTAAATTTTACATTAACTGTCCATATTTGTAAATAAATCAAATTAAAAAAGTCTCTATCTCCATGAATGAACTGAATTGAATTAACTAAGTTTTTGTTCACATGAATGAAAAATTTGAATTAACTTCGAAAGTCCTTTTTAAAATTGTTTAAGTTCTAGTTTTCTTCATCATTTTCGTCTATGATTGGTAATTCGTACGCTTCCGTATCTTCTTCCGGACCTTGGCACTTGCTAATCGTCTAGATTGAGTACTTCTGTGTGTTGTGTTTAGAGAGGTTTTTATATCGTGTTCCTCTGGTTTGTGCGAAACAAGAATGCTTACTATGTTGGTACATATCAATGCGTGTTCGCTTTTGTCCCTTATTGAACCGGAAAGTAAGAAACCTGACTTTGACTTTACGGCGGTTGGACCATTTCCTCTTACGACTTCATTCTCGACTAAGTCCCAGTAGTAGTCTGCTCCGATTAATAACGATATTTCGAAAGACTCTTCCTGTGTTACTGGATGTGCTAACTTAAGTCCCCGTAAATAGTTCAGTCCTCTGTTGATGTGGCGAATATTGTTCTGCAAAGGTACGGCAATCATTGGTACAATTAGAACGTGTATCGGTATTTTCTGTCCTGCATTTGATTCTACGAACACTGTTGATTTATCTAAATGTCGTACGTTTTTGTTTCTATCTCCAAATGACGATAATTGTAGAATTTCAATTCCCTCTGTATGTAAATTAAGTTTTCTTGCTAAATCTTCGGTCACAAATGATCGCTGTGATCCCTCGTCAAAAAGTATATGGGTATCTATACATAAGTTGTCTGACCATACTGGTGCGACGGCAGTTTTCAAAAGTACATGCGTGCGTACGTCATTTGACGAGGAGTGTAGAATTGTAGTGTCCTCTTTTTTCTGATTTGTATCATTTACAATATTTACAGATGTCTGATTCAAATTTGGGGAGTTCTGTAAATGTCCATTGCTAATAGGAAAATTCGTATTCTGTGGGCTGTCATTTGCATTTTGCTGGATATGTCTGCTGGTGTCATTATCATGGACAATGTTGCTGTTAAATGGGTTATCGGTACACAGACTTGTGTGATGTCTTTTATTGCAAATGCGGCAAAACTGATTTGAATAACATTCGTGTATACGGTGTGTACCTAGACAGTTGAAACACAATTGTTCGCGTTTTACAATATCCATGCGTGTTTCTAGATCAGATACATTCGTGCAATGCGCTGGTGCGTGTAAATCGTGACAGAATACACAAGGTTTATATTGCAAATTCTGGTGTGTATGTCTCGTATCTAGAGTTTGGTTTGGTGGTTTTATCCATTTTGTCCCGGTAAAGAAAGACGATGCACTTGGTAAATTGTTAGAAGTTTCAGTGTCTTGTCCCGCGTCAATTATGTTTATTTCATTGCAAATACTTTTCCGGAGGTCTCGTAATAACCAGTTTTCTGTTCCATGTTCACGGGCAAGGTTTTTTTTAATTTCTCCCGGTAACTTACTCAAAATGATTGGCACAAGTAATGTTCCATAAGAATCTTGTGATTGGCCTAAAGATTCTAGCCCTCTTACGTAAGTTTCCATTTGATCATAAAAGTGTCTCAAACTGACAAGATTGTTTCTTGGCGGTGTAATTTCTAATAAAGCTTGCATGTACGCTTGTGTAATTTTGTGTGTTTGCCCGAATCTCTCCTTCAACAAAATAATGGCGTCTGAGTAGTTTGCATTAGTAAGCGCAAAACCTGCTATGGTGCGTAATGCTTCATTCTGTAATTGTGCTTTGAGGTAATTAAATTTCTGGACATCGGTCAATGAAGGGTTTAAATGTATAGCGCATTCATACGAATCCCAGAAAGTTTGCCACTCTAATATGTTCCCTGTGAATATCGGAAGTGTGAGTTTGGGTAAGTAATGATTCTGACTGCTTGCGGATGTATACGGATTTATATTAGTACTCACTGTGTTACTAGCTTGAGAGAACGGATTTTGGAATGGCTGCGTGCATGAATTTTCTGTGAGGTTTGCTGTGACGAACGGTTGATGTTCAACATTTAGTATTTGTGATGAAGTTTCTCTCTGACGTGACTGTGATGCGGTATGCGTATCTTGAATAAAATTTCGTATGTGTCTGATTTTTGTTTCTAAATTTATACAATACTCATCTGAGTCTAGGATTTCATCTTCTATATCTTCTGCTTCCGTTAGGTTAAGTATCTGTTCGTTCAAGTTGTTCAATAACTTTTGCTTCTGGATAAGGTTGTCAAAAGTTGCGGTTAATTCTTCTGGATCGAAATCTATATCATGCTTCGCTGCATCTATCTTTCGAATGAGTTTGGTAACAGCACTTCTGTTCCCGGATCGTATCGACTTGAGCTTCTTTAAATCCATTGGTCACGGTACCATAAATGTGGAGGTTAAAAGTATGATATTTTCGCTAATATAAACAAACACGTCTGTTCAGCCATAACTTTTAATAACAACTCAAAGAGCCCACGGCGACGTCACTGAAGTCGCCAACGTCGCCAATGGTAATGAACAAAGATCTACAAACTTAGGAACGTCGTAATCCCGCGGTAATCTCGACAGCCTAAGTACCAAGTCAGTAAAATGACCATTGTTATATGATAGTTCGTTTCTGTGTATGTTACATTTTAATGTTGTGTTTCTGTTGTGTCGTAGACAGGGATGGGGTCGATTACTTTAAAATGTAATCGATTAAATTACAATTACTTTGCTAATAAAATGTAATCGATTACATTACAATTACACCCTATTTTATATGTAATCGATTACATTAGATTACTTTTCTTCAAAGTAATCATGATTATTTTAGATAACTTATGATTACATTGTATATTGCAATATCAAAGTTTTTTTTATAACTTTTTATCTTCACAAAAAGCTAATTTTGGTGATTTTTTTAAAAGCCTTAATTAATTCATCTTATTCAAAAGAATTTATAGACAAGTACAGTACAACATGTGTAATTTAAATAAATAGCTTTAGACAAGTGTCCTTTCTCTATGTAAAAGAGATACCTTTATTTTTTTTCTACAAATTTTAACCAACTGCCTAATTAACAAAAAACCTAAACAAATAAGGAAATATTAATTAAGTATAGTTTTATTGTCTGTTGGGACATAATTGACACATCCATTAATGTTTTTCGGGTGTTAATCACTACTTCCATTTTTTTTAAACAAACAATAGGTGAGCTTGGGTATTAAAATTGTATTGTCTTAATAACAATATCAATAAAGTAAAAAGTGGTTGATTGTCATTATTTGTTTGAAAATTTGTAATATTTGATTTAATTAATAATTAATAGAAATATTGCTAGGTGAAAACACAAAACAACTTTGTAACTTAGGAAAGTATATATTTCTCTTTAAATTAAGAAACAGTTCATTGTAATAAAAAATATTTTGTATTGATGAAACTTCTGACGTCACCTATTGTTTACCATGCACATTGTTTGTAATATTATGCGATATGTATACACTGTACATGTACTTGTTTATACTGACGAGCCGTAAGGCTCAAAGATAATAAAGAATAAAACTTAGAAAGCACATATTATACACGAATTTATGGGAAACAAAATTTATTAAATTTGTCAATAAATGAAATCTGGTTTTCACTTCCATTTTGAATTAAGTGGGCCAATCAAGGCATATTCTTTTATCATAAGAGCTCAATCTCACAACAAAATATTGGAGAGGCAATTTCCTTCAGTTAACTCTTAACAAAATAAAACACTTGGTTATACAAATTTACATGTATATAGATGATACAATTTATCACATTTAACAAGGTCCCATCATTGTGAATACTAGTTTCATGATTTTTCATTCAAGCTTTACATTTTCTTATTTTCATCTTGTCTATCAAAAACTGTTTTCATATATATACAAGATTTGTAATCAGCAAGTAATCATATGAATGTAATCTTAAAGTAATCTAAAAGTAATCATGATTACACCTGTATTTTGCAATGTAATCGATTACATAACGATTACTTGTAATGGCATAATTACTGATTACATAGGATTACACTGCAAAATGTAATCGATTACAGCTGATAACGATTACTGATTACGATTACCCCATGCCTGGTCGTAGTTTTCCTCTTATATTCCCTCAGTTTTAGTTGGTATCCCGGATTTGTATTTTTCTCAATCAATTCATGAATTTCGAATAGCGGTATAGATACTACTGTTGACTTTTTTTTTTATCAATATGCGGATGTATTTTTATTTCAACCATGTTGAAGTCTTAATTTTAAAAGCTCTCAATAATACAAACCATATGACAACACACAAAACACATACATACAACAGGCTTTCTAACAATTAAATATTAGAAAGATGTGGTCTATATCTGAATAAAACAAAAAAGTTGAAATAGTTAGCTGTCTTTTGTGCAAATCTAGTTTTACTATGAAAGTCTTTCAACTTGTTATTTGTTATGTTATATATATGTTACAGTAAATAGGTGAAATTAGGAATTACATGTAATTACTAAAATTTAGGAATTACATGTAATTCCTGATGCACTTAGTAAATACAAGTAATTCCTAAAACTGCCCAGTAATTACCAGTAATTACTGATTTTAAAATGAATTTTTACACCTATTTACTAACTGTTAAAACAATGTTGTAATATGGTCAACTGATCAAAAGTTATGGTAATACCAAGGATTTGTATACAAACCCTTGGTAATACTAATTAGAAAATCAGTGAGTATTCAGCTATTGAAATTTTAAGGGTTTTTCAGAACCCAGTGTCTCGCCTACTTTTGCTGTGAGTCGCAGGCCCAACAAAAATAGGAAAAAAAATATTTATAATTTTCCTCTAGATACTATTTTTTGACTAGTTCTGTAGAATCTTCTATCAAAATTTGTTTAAATTTCAGGATGGTTTATGAAATCTAAACTTTAACTGCAGAGTGTATGTTATGTTAACTAGAAAAAAATAGTCCGTTTAAATAAGAAATATACGAAAAAGTATAGTTTTTTTAAACAAACTTCAGTTTATTTCTAGATATTATCTTATGATCATAAACAAACGTCTGTCCAATTTTGGTAGAAATCCAGGATATTTTGAGAAAGTTATCAAAATTTTTAAAAATTAACCACAGTGTGAATGTAATGTTAACTGGCATAAAAACTAAGTCCCTTTATAAGTAAAATACGGAAAAACTTGATTTTATTTTTGCAAAATTTACTTCTTGAAATTTTTCTTTTGATCATAAACAACTGAAGCTTCTGTTCAAGTTTGGTAGAAATCCAGGATAATTTGAAAAACTTATCAATTTAAAAAATATAACTACAGAGCGAATATTTGTGGACGCCGCTGGCAACGGAATTATTAGGTTGGTTTGCTATGTGTCGCTTTTGCGACAAAAAACACAGGCTCGACGAAAAGGAAAAGAATGTCAACATTGAAAGTAAAACAAAAGGGATGGACCATTTAGTTGACTTTTTCAATCCACAAAAAGATCATTCTTATACAGGAAGAAACGATGATAAAATTTTGTTGGAGGTCTTGAAGAACTCATAAAAACACGGAAATATGAAAATGTGACTTTTAACGCCATCACGTCAGCTTCATCGCAAATGTTTGACAACAGAAGTCGTAGTTAAACCTATTTTGTAAAAGGAATTTAACTCATGTAATTGGACAAGTTGATATGCAGAGTGTGCCTGATGGAGATTTTAATGTAACAAAATTATGAGATTTTAAGAATTATCAAGATCATTTAACCAAGTTTGCCATAATCTAATGTCTATCTTAAAAAATAGCTGGCTAAGTTGCCTATAAATTTCTCAAAAATGTTTTTCTCAATTTTGGATTTATATCATTGTCTTGCATGCTCAAAATGATTTTTAGGGAGTTTCAAAGCTTATAAAACAACCATTTTCCAGTTTCAATTCACAAACACTGAAGTGTATGCACTTCTAATGTGCCTTATAATCCTTGATCCTTAAGTAAGCCCTAAAAATCCCTACCCCTTACTTTCTTATTTGATATCTTAAATTATGTCTTTAATTTTTAAACAAAAATATCAAGTTAGTAAATAGCTGTAAAAATGACAAAAAAAATCAGTAAATACCTGTAATCACTGAAACAACTAGTAAATACATGTAATTACTAAATTGACTAGTGATTACAGGTATTTACTGAAATGTTTAGTAATTACGTGTAATTCCTAATTTCACCTATTTACTGTAACATATATATAGTTTGCCAACTGTTTTAATGAGTCGTATGTAAACGAAACGCGGATGTGGTGTGCCAAATTAAAAGCCTGGTATCTTTGAATAGTTTTTACATTGAAATGGCAACTAATTAAACATGTTAAATGAATATAATTTATATTACCAAACCGAAATATAAGACGAAATGCGCGTCTGGTGTAATGACATTTTACTACCTACATTTGTCTATACAAAGATTTCTGTTTCCCTTCATTGACTATTTCACCTCTTAACTTGTTATTTTTTCATTGTTTTTTTAAATGTGAGAAACAAGAAATATCATGAATATCATGAATATGTCACAATGATTTTTTGTTGATTTAATGGCAGATCAACAAAGCTTACAGTCAATCTTATTTAAAAGTGGTAGTATATTGTATATCGGTTTAATCAATAAGTAAACAGGATATGAATGAACGACCTATACCCATAATTCAACAAAATCTATTTTTGAATAAACTTCCTTGTATGATATCACAAATATATTTTCTTTGTTTAAAAACGCTCTTATAATTGCATACATCAACATGATCAACTTAAACCATAGTGAATAGATAAATACATATAATAAGTCGTATTTGTTTTCATGGAAAACGACCAGGGTCAGCACTACCATGACTACATGGACTACCGAGGATCAATCTTTAATGTGCGTATTAATAGAAGGCTACATAGACTGCTGATTTTCGATTTATTCCAAAGTCCTATCATATATCAGTGTAACAGTTTTATGAAATATATATGCTGAAACCCAGCTCACTACAATGAGTACCAGCACACCCGAGTCACGGGAATTATTACGCCTTTATAAATGTGTCGTCGAAACAGGTACAGGCGTTCTAACTGCTTTTGCTCAAAATAAACTTTTAGCAGCGTACAACGGAAATTTTAAACAATTTCTTGATGACAAAAAACATGAACTATTTCATCTATGGCAATCTAAGAAGTTATCATGTTGTGAATGTCCACCAGCAGGTTACAATTTTAAACGAATGAGTCACATGGACAACTGGATATTAAAAAAGCTTTATGCTGATAATGGTTCTGAAAATAGGTCACACATTCTCCGTAATGGTAGAGATGTTGTACAAGTGTGTCTTCACAAATATGTCACACGGAGTATTGCGATTCACGAACTTGATATTAGTGCAATATCGTTTCTCCTTCGAAATTTGATAATATTGTCCGCAAACGAGACCACTACATTGGATATAATTACCACTACAAGAAGTAAGATTTGCCATGCTTATTCAATTAACTGTTATACCCTGACCTTAATGAATTCAACGTGGACTGAATTAGAAAATGCTTTAGTAGATCTAACAGACCCTTCTTACAAATGGAGCACCCGACAACAAATCAAATACTTGCGCAAAATTGATTTAGAGAAGGAAGAAATAACGGAATTAGTCAGTAAAGTTGAGGAGGTGAGTATATTTAGAATAATGTACTTGATTCACTACAAAAATAAACCAATCATCAGTGTTTTATGAACTGATTAATACAAATGGATGATGCAAGCACGCAGTCTTTTGTTTTGCATATTTCTGTCATATTACCACAACTACATGATTCTGAGCATTGATACAAAAACCTTATAAGAACACAAAAATACTTTTTATGGATATGATTTTGATATGAGCAGAACAATAAGATTATAATTTAAACCATTCAGGTGTCCTCATTTCCAGTTTGAAGACAAAGAGAATAGCATTAAAATGTTAAGTTGAAGTATGCAAATTTGTCCATTCTCAATTTTAAATGTTAATTTTATGACATTAAACTGATACATTTTAGAAGATACACTTTTATAACCTGGTGCAAGAGGGTATGTGTCAAAAACGTATACCTTGTACAAAAACCCTGTACAAATTATTACTTGTACAAACTGACATCTTGTTCACAACATATAATAAATACAGAATTAAAATGACCAAATCACCCGCCTTATGTAGACTTATGTTACACTTATGGACAGACATGTCTAAAATTTAAATGTTATAGGAAATAACTAAACAAGTCTATTTGAGTCTATATGCGTAAAATTCAAATGCTATAAATCAAGTTTTTACTTAAAATCACACTGAGCGTTTAAAAAAAGAAGTACAAATAGAAATATTAATCATCAAAGTTAAAATAATTAAAAAAATACACAATGCTTTTCGAAATGACTAATTTTTATAATAAAACTCACTGTTTATAATTATAAAAAAGATAAACATTAAATAGTATCGCTTGATAAATTCTCATGTGCTAAATAGTTTTAAAATTGCACATGGCAAAGAATCTTGTATATTTCACAAGACACTATTTCGATAAATTACCCTCCATTTCAAGAGTATCAAAACCATCAATTAATGTTCTAGCTTTTGCAAACAATTCAAACATAATACATGTAATATCTTCATATAATGGTCAAACAAAATGTTTTCCCCTTTCAACATCGTTCCTATTGCATAGGCATATGCATAGACTAATATCATCTACTGGTCGGAAATATCGTCCTGTCTCGATCACCAACGGCATAGACCTGATACGCAGCAGGGCAACATGTTTTTGGAGTTGCAACTTAAGGTAGCGATCAGATTTAACGCCTGTTTTGTACAAACGGTATGTCATTAATTTATTTCCGTTCACATTGTTGGAATCGTTAAACAACGTTTGTTTAAATTCATCGTTGTCAACAACATCAAAGCGTTCCCTTATTGTTCGCATAACAGTTTTTGTAGAAATGAACGTATCGTTAAAAATTTCAGTTGCATCAATGGTTTCCACGAAACATTTTACCTAAACGTACCAGTAATAACGTCGATTATTAGTCTCCTCAACAATCTTTCGAGTTTAACGCGTATCATCAGATCACAATATCCGACTTAATAATCGTATCCATGCAGTTATTTGTTTCGTTAAGGTAGCAATACACAGTTAGAAGTTTAGTTTCGCATAACGGCAATGGTGAATTTTTTAAATATGCAAAATTTTGTACAATAAAATTGATTTTTAGATAAGTGAAGAATAATTTATCATTCTTAGTTGGTTTATATGAACATTTAGATTGTTTTTATCATTTTTTATAGGGCATTTTTCTGTTTGACAGTCCTTTTTTCCTATCCGTACCGCCCATAGGTCCATAAATTATTGTAGTGTTTTTCAACAATGATTTGTCTCTCTATCTTTTCAATTCAATTTTATGGAAAAACGAGCAGAAATGCATATGATTTTTTTCCCTCTTGATAGTCATATGCTTATGGTTTCAATAAAGGTATCACTGTATTGATTAAAATTTTGCTTTGAACCAAATTTTGGAGACTTTTGTGACATGTTCAAACCCCTTTTTTGCACTAATTTGTATCAAATAAATGTAGATTGGTGCCATGGTTACACCAAAAAGAGATTATATTTCATAAATTTAAAAAAAAAAATCCTAACTGTGTATTGCTACCTAATCACGAGGTTTAACCAATATCTCCTCAAATCGCAGTATTTGCGGTGTATCTTTCAACAGACATAAAAATGTAGCTGCTTTGTTCTAAAAAAACAAAGTAAAATAACAAAAATACTGAACTCCGAGGAATATTCAAAACGGAAAGTCCCTAATCAAATGGCAAAATCAAATGATCAAAAACGTCAAATGAATGGACAACAACTGTCATATTCCTTCCTGATCGGCATTCTTTAAATAAATGAAGATAATGGTGGATTGAACCTGTTTTTATAGTGCTAACAAACTCACTTGTATGACAGACGCATCAAATTCCATCATATTTATAACAATGCGTGAACAAAACAGACGCAATCGGTAAATTGTCAAAATAGGGATAGAGCCACCAAGACCGTGTCACAATCTCAATCAAAATAAAACAAAAAGGGTGAAGGGGCAATAGTGGGTCTGTTAACACGTTAACAACACCTCGATTTTGGCTAAAACAGTTAACAACAAACGCAAAATTGCTGATAACAGTTAACAATGTGGGTTGAAAACATTTAGCAGTTTAAATTTATATCAGATAACAGTTAACAACACCTTGAAAAAGGCCAAAACAGGTTATATAAAAAGGTATTGCCCCCCTCAACAAAGAAATATATAATAAAGAATAGAGTGTTTCAGTGAATACATCTTTGTGCCCATATTCCCGAACTATGAATTAACGCTAGTTCAACCATAGTAAATTGTTAATGAGCTTAACTACTCAATCAAAAGTCTTCCTCATATCTATGAAACTGACGAATGTAGATTGTTTTGATAGTTATCTGTTTGATATATCTGAGGAAGGGCTATATATATGCTCTCCACAACTGCATTTCAAAAGAAAGTCATTTTATTCCTTACACAGATAAAGAATATCGTTGTCCTCTAACTGCTAACATAAACGTTAATTTACTACAAGACACTACAGTAGATTTTGCTCGGTACGGATGTAATCGTGATTCCCCTGTAGTTTGTTATGAGGCGTTTATCGTTTGTTCTCGGTTTTAATATGGGATTTACAACTCCAGATGTCCACTGTTCAGGCACTTTACCCAGTTAAAAAAAAGAAGTAAAATCACAAAAATACTGAACTAGGGGAAAATCAATTCGGAAAGTCCATAATCACATGGCAAAATCAAATAACAAAACGTAACAGAAACGAATGGACAAGAACTGTCATATTCCTGACTTGGTACAGGCATTTTTGAATGTATAAAAAAGGTGGATTAAACCTGGTTCTATAGCGCTAACCCTCTCACTTTAATGACAATTATTATATATAACAAATAGTAAGTCGATGGCACTTTCATTCTTATGCACCTCTGATGGGATTTCATCATATACGGCTGTTTTGCGTTATTTCGGATGTTCAACGGCATTGACTATGTCATCACTGGTTATATTATTGTTATGATCAGACAAATCCCTCATTATTTCTTCATTGACTAAATTATCGAGATCGTCAATGTTATCCTTACTTGCGTATAATGTTTCAAAATCTGACTTCCAAGTATTGAGAACTGCATCCCTGTCTGTACTACCGTACAATCCGGGTTCACTATTTCCCATTGTACACTTTCAGTTCTATCATTTGCAACAGTTTTCCTATACTTAAAAAAAAAAAAAAATCACGCTTGAAATTCGAATTCCACTGCTTCGGTAATTATCCTAGTATGAAAGTTAATTTTTCTTTTAAATATCCGGTTAAGTTTATTGAAAATTTTCGTTTTGGAGCAATAATATCTGTCATCCTGTCAATTGTATTTATATACAATCAATCAAGACATTAAAATAGACGCGCCTTTTCCCCCGTTAACGCGAAGTAAACGCGAAATTAACCGCCCGTTTACTCTTTTCTAAATTAGAAGACGCGCCTATTTCGCGTTAACGCGGAGGTAAACGCGAAAACTTCGGAATTAAGGCACAGTTAACGCGGCGTTTACATGAACGAAGTGCAGGCTAGTAAACACCGCGTTATCTTTTTCGCCCGTCAACATGTAATATTTGGTCTACACCCAACTGTATCTATACGGATGTTGTTATTTAACAAAAAGAAATATATGTAAAAGAGGGACGAAAGATACCAAAGGGACAGTCAAACTCATAAATCTAAAATAAACTGACAACGCCATGGCTAAAAATGAAAAAGACAAACAGACAAACAATAGTACACATGCCACAACATAGAAAACTAAAGAATAAACAACACGAACCCCACCAAAAACTAAGGGTAATCTCAGGTGCTCCGGAAGGGTAAGCAGTTCCTGCTCTACATGTGGCACCCGTCGTGTTGCTTATGTGATAACAAATCCGGTAAATAGTCTAATTCGGTAGGTCACATTCGTGAAAGGGAAGGGGATTGTAGTTACGACGTAAGGAACATATCCGATATCATTTGTTAAACGGTTATTCCGTAACGGTCAAATAATCTTAAAATCTTATTCTTCCCATGGTAGTCAGAAGAGAGTAAAACCGATTGCCAATAAATGCTTTGAATCATGAGGTTTTGTTTTACAAGCAAGACTTTATTTTGTGCATAAAACTATAATTGTGTTAAGAAAGTATAAATTTGTTTTCATAACATGTCTAATACTCTTTTGGTATCGTCCGATTTGAAAGAATGATTTTTATCAAGCCAATTTATTAAAGACCGTATATTTAGCTTATGAATATTTTGACAAATAAAACTTCACAGTCAAAGCTCCAATCAATCTTTCGTAATGTAAAAGTGAAACAAATTCATTGGAATTTAATCAGAAATTATCTTTGCAAATACACGATAAAACACTAAGTTCCTTCCCGAAATATGTACATTATCATTTTTATATCGATAATACATCAGATATTTTAGCATAACAATTTTTTTCATGTAGTACTCTCGTTACATTAATAAACAAAAGGTGTATTCAGCAAGTTGCATAATACTGCGACTTTTCTATTATATGTATATATTGGTCAATGATAGCTGGCAAAAATCAAGCATGAACGATTTCCCTCTTGAAAAATAGATGTATCATGTATATATGAATTTGACAACAATACAAATAGTCCCATTTCCTCCTTAAGTACACTTTTTTCAAAGCTTATTTTTCTAAATAAAGGCAACAGTAGTATACCGCTGTTCGAAACTTATAAATCGATAGCAAAAAAAACAAATCCGGGTTAAAAACTAGAACTGAGGGAAACGCATTTAAAATATAAGAGGCGAACAACGACACAACATTAAAATGTAACACACACAGAAACGTACTAAGCATTAGACAAAATCCGATGAGAATAAGAAATATAACATTAAAACTAATTTGGGATAGAAAAGTACCGTCTCACGTCTTATAGTAATGTGTATTCACACTCAAATGTAAGAGGAAACAAACGACAAAACAGAAACATAACGTTAAAATATAACACACACAGAAACGAACTATAATATAACAATGGCCATATTCCTGACTTGGTACAGGACATTTTTTATAGGACAAAATGTGGGTTGAACCTGCTTTTGTGGCATGCCAAACCTCCCGCTTTAATGGCAATGTTAAATATAACACTACAATGACAACACAACATAACAGGACTACATACACATAAATAGGAGAACATATTGGACAAAGAATTTATCGAATAATAGCTAACGAAATGCACCAGATTTGAAATTTAATACGCCAGGAGTGGGTTGCGTCCACACAAGACTTACTAGTGACGCCCAGATGCAAAAGTTCAAAAAAGCTGATCCAAATACGGCCAGGGTTTTCTGCTTGGGATACGAACATCCTTATTATTTAGAATAATTTATACTTTTGCAAACAGTAAATTTTATGAAATGACTATATAAAAGATATAGTACATGATCAAACTGAAGTATTAACTAAATACAGAAAAAAAAACTGGATACATTACATAAACCACCACAAAACATAGACACACCGGATTCAGTCAAGTACCAACGCAAAAGGTACTTTTGAAATTGTAAAAAAGGACAAAAAATGGCGTCATATTTGAATTCTAAAACAGAACATAAAAAAGTAACAAACTATATGAAGCTTCTGTTTGCTTAAGACAAATGAACTATGACTCTAAATGGTGTAGGTTTCAAAGACTGGATCAACGTTAAGCGGATTTTGGTTTTACTAGAAAGATTGTAGAATGTTTATTATCGGTTTCATAACGAATACTAATATGATATTGCTAGATGTCAGCTCGAGGTATTTGATTTTATCATATTGATAAAGGAGCCTTTGAAGGAGGATCTTAGTGTCTTGTGTACTTCAAGTTTTATCAAATGTTTTTATCATTATACTCCCGCGATAAAAAAAAATGGGGGTATACTGGTTTACCTCTGTCTGTCCGTCCTTCCATCTATCCATCCGTCCATCCGTCCGTCCTTCCCCATGAATATTTTTCGTCGTATCTTTCTCAGGAACTACACTAAATTAAAGGGTTTATGAAATTTGGTTTCAGGGTTTATATAAGTCAGCTTTACCGTGTTGTGCGTTTTCAGATTTATCACTCAACAACTGCCTGATCAAACACTTACATCAGTTTACACATGACATCCAAGTTGAAAATTTACGTCACATTTTGTCTCAGGAACTACATTATAAGGATTTCTGAAATTTTGTTTCCGGGTTTATATAAGCCAACTAACCGTGTGATGCGTTTTCCAGATTCATCACTCAGCCACTTCCCAAGTTCCTGTTTACTGTCAAGTATTTGAGTGGGGGTATCATCAGTGAGCAGTAGCTCAAAGTTTCACTCGTAAGCCCTGGATAACTAGCTATCGACTTTCAATTTCAGTGTTGATTCGATACAGTCACTATTCACGTTATTAAACAATCAATTTTAAAGCAATAATATAATGGTTGAAAGTTTTTACGAGCAAATTTTAAGTTTTTAAGCAGAAATAAATGATACTCCCTCTAAAATCAATTTCACTATTAAGAATAAAGCTACAGTACAGTTTGTTTTGATAACAGGTATTACAAGAGGTGAAATCCTGCTCGAATAACAATGTGGGTTATCTTAACGGCATGGAAACTAGAATTAGAAATGAGTCAATCAATAATACAGATGCTATCAACCAACACACAACTGAGGAAACAAGCTTTTATGCAGCACAAACGAAACAAGAGCTATCAGAAAAGATACAAAATATGGAAGAAAACATACATAAAGAAGTGAAAGAAGTAAAGACATCTCAAGAAAACAGTTATCAAAAGATTGGAACCGAACTACATGAGACAAGATCGGGTATCAAGGAGGTAAAGGAAGACCTAGCGAAAACACAAGGCAAGTAATTTATGTTTTTTTTCTCTCTCATTAAGTTCGGAAAGCTATGTTTTTGATTAATTGTATCGGGTAAACAGGACGAGGCCATTTCATATGGAACAGCTGTTTAATTATTGATACATTTTCACTGATTATTTTGTGGTACATTGTACATGTTGTCATTTTTGTTGTAAATATTCTTTCTCTAGTTTTTGGCTCAACTCACTAGGGCAAACAGTACAAGCAATTGCAAGAAAAGAGAACTCTTTGTGTAGGATTTCCTGCTGTGTTGAAGACCCATTGATGGCCTTCGTTTTGTTTTCTGATCTTTGCTCGGGTTGTTGTCTCTTTGACACATTCCTTATTTCTATTCTCAATTTTATCAAATGCTAAGATAACAACCACTTAAACACGCATACTATAAATGTATTAGCATTTGCATTTGTTGAATTTGAAATCCATTTTAGTTACGATGGTAGAAATGTCACGAACAATAAAGAACTTAGAGATGTTCGTGAGGTATGAAAGACCTAACCTACTCGTACCCGAGGGAGCATATTCAGGTATAATATCTTTAACACTAGTAACTTCACACACATATATATATTGGATATCCAGCATTTGTTGTATTTAAAAGAAATTAAGAAAATAAAAAATAAAAAATGTTATAACTTTAAGCAATAGCAACGAAATATACACAAATGAATGAAGAAAATAACAACGTTTTATTCTGATAATATAATTGTGTATGCTTATTTTAAAAACAATAAGATTAATACCCTTTGAATCTTAGATGCAATGGAACGTCCTGTCCTGTGGCAATTAGCAACTCCTGAGAACTGGAACCTCGAAGCTGTAGAAACAACTCTGCGAAGTCCATCACAGAAAGATGAATTTTTTAAAATAAAATTTGTGAAGAAAGGCTCCTTGATTATGTTGACAACAATAGCAGCAAGTGTACTTAGTGATTCTCAAGCATTTGAAGCTGCGGTCATGTCGTTCCTGACGAAAATGATGGAAGACTGTGATATCAATACAGAAATACCTGGCCGAGTTGATGTTAGGCTTCATATATTGAATGCTAACGAAGGTTTGTGAAACTTAATCACTAACGTACTTGAATCATGAATAATGCCTTACTAACCCCTTGAACAATGTTGAACAAATACATGATGTATGTTATGAAAAATCGTCTGCACTGTCTACGTATTAACATATGACATAAGACGAATGAAAGTAATAACAACTGCGAGGGATTCTGTAACGTGTAGAAAACAAACCATTTTTCTAAACTCAATTTCGATCGAAAGTGGTTTTGTATCTAGACACCCCATACTGCCAAATGGAAGCCCCACATAAGCAAAGAGTTAATTGCCGGAACTTGAGAAGACATGTAATATCTGTATGAACAACTCAAGCCTTAAATATATATACGTTACAAAATAATTGGAATAAACAGTTTTTGTACAATTGAAATAAACCGTTTTTTGTTTCATGTGGTATCGAGTTTTTGAAATTCCGTTACATACTAGTCAAGCTATGGATTCAGTATTTTATTTATTTTCCATTTTATGCTTTTTATGTCACCATTTAACTGTAAAATTTAGATAAAGTCACGGATCCCAGGATTCGTCTACATGATAAACATACAATGCAAAGGAAGTGTCGTTACAATGGAGACGTTGTTTCATCAAAGTAAACTCACATATTATTTCATTCATAAAGGCAAAAATATAAATAGATCAATTTTATTTTACTCCATCTACCTTTTCTCATTTACAATAATTCAAATGAATTAAAAAAAAATTGTGCATGATTTAAAGATAAACTAAGTGCATTAAATTTGAGCTTTATGTATTGTCAAGCAAAACATGCAAAATACAAAGACAAACTTGGTTTTTTTGAATTATGTTATTCACGCAACGAGTTTACTTTATCAGTTCAGCTGTTATCATTATATATGCTGAAAACACACTTAAAAAAACCGAAACATAACAAGCATACAAAAAAACTCAATAAAAATAACAATAAAATCAAAAATCAAAAAGACGAAAATAATGCAGACACTGACAATTAATCAAGCAAGTGAAAAGTAAAATCAAAAAAATAATGAACTCCTAGGAAAATCCAAAACGGAAGGTCCTTAATCAAATGGCAAAATCAAAAGATCAAACAAATGAGCAATGACTGTCATATTCCTAACTTGGTTCAAGCATTTTCTTATGTGGGAAATGGTAGATTGGACATGATTTTATAGCGCTAAACCTCTAACTTGTATGACAGTGGCATCACATTCCATTTTATTGACAACGTTACAAGAACAAAACAGACATCATAGATAAATTTTTCAAAATAGGGGTACAGCAGTCATTACCGTGTCACAATCTCAATCTGAACAAAAACAAACAATTTTTTTAACAAAGAAGCACAAAAAAAACACATATTAAATTAAACAACCATGTTCCTTGCTATCTTATTTTTGTATTTTATTTAAGACCGGTTACCGAATAGCTACATTAATACAATTTTGGTGTAGAATCGCGCATTCGACGTCATAATGTAAACGTCACACAGGTAGAGATATAAAATAATTTTGTCGCTCAAAGTAAGCAAAAATAATAAAAGAACAAACACATAATGGCGTGATGTTTAAAGTACAAAGCCAAGTCATGTATATTAATGAAACACGGACTAAGCACACCAGCAAACATTAAAGATATTACCAACAACACATTGATGGATAATTACCGATCCACGTCCAAAAAACAAGGTTGCCATGCATAGTATCAAATTCTTATAATTTAACGCAGACACATTATGTTGATAAGTCAAGGTAAGAGTTTTGCACGACTTAAAATGGAGTAGCGCTGTTTAATTTTTTTTTCTTGTAGTGTCTCTTAGTTGTGAACTTCCACTTGAAGTACGGCATGAACAGGCTTCAGGTATGTGCTTAACACTTAGTTCAATTTAACAACAATATTAAAGTCGTAGACCTGTTTCTAATTCTTTTTGAAATCCAGGTCAAATTTAACTTTTCATTTGTACATTTAAAATCTTTGACATATTCATATGGAATGCAACATCTGACTTATGACAACGATCATCATATCATTAAGGGTTAAGATAAGAAAATAAGTAGTCAACATTGTCATGATTGTGTTATAATTGTAATCTTAAATATATAACAACGATAAACAAAAAAGCATATCTCAGTTCGTAAGTTCGTAAATAGTCATGCATAACTTCTATTTTAAATCGTCATTGAAAATGGTTATCGCTAGAAAATTATCAAAGTCATGTAAACATTTTTATTTTATAATGCAGAAAATTGAAAAATTGAAAGCTGTATAATTGCCGATTTATCAACTTTTCATTATAATTTTCAAAGTTAACAACGATTTTTTCCCCACCTGTCTATATCTTATTTGCCATGCAGCCATCCTTATTTGCATTGAAATATTTTACTCCATCTACATGTTACATACCATTTCTACTACCAGTTCCAAAATGTCTATTCTCCATCAATGGTTGCACATTTTCCAAATCATATCTTGATATACAAGAAGAGATACGTAGGAATAAAAAAAAGTAATTTTGTCCGACTAGTAAACGATCAAGTAAATATAGATTGTTATGACTATGGGAATTTGATTATGTCTTGAAAACCAACTTAAAATAAAATAAACCTAAATAATATATCAATGTTCATACATATATACAGTCCGACTAAATTTAAGTTCCACCTATTTTTATTGCATCGATTTTTTTTTCATTTTGAAACTCAATCAATCCTCGAAAAAGATAAATCATTCATGTTGCAACTTTTCTTAAATAAACCATTAACAAACCACAAACTTAATTGTGATTAAATATGAAGGTTCTATGCAAGCAAGTTTTGAATCCATAGAAATAGTGTAAAATTCACAAATCAGAAACGGAATTTAAGTTTCACTGTGATTATATTTTTTCCAACAATTAATCATCAAATATCTTAAATTTTTTTTATAAAAAACTTTGGTATATTCGTCAAATTTTATGTCAATATTTGAGTCAATATGATTTGTAACCACCTCTTTTCCCGCACTGTTCCTTAACACGGCGTCTCATACTCTGTGCAAGCCTCTAAAATTTGGTCGAGGAAATCTATTCCATTCATCAACAGTTGCCACACTTAAATCGCCAACATTTTGCGATTGAGATTTATGTCAATGACATCCCGAACATGTTTGCTTGGCTTATGTATGGAGATATCGAAGTTAAAAAAAATGGCAATGGTTTCTTGCTCTTTGGACTCGGTTACAATCATTGATCTGTGGGGTATAGCGTTGCCGTCCATGTGCAAAGGGTCTTGACGCAAGTGGATGCTTATAAAAAATGGACTTCAATGCTTCTAAGCACCACATCCCTGTATGTCTGTCCATTCATATTACCCTCCAGAATATGCATACGTAGCCTACAACAGTATAAGAAGCAATACGATATTGTAATACCATCAACACTGAATGCAGTCCTTGAGAAAATGTCTTTTTGGTTATAGGTCGTTTTATTTTCC
Organism: Mytilus galloprovincialis; assembly: GCA_037788925.1. Classification (NCBI taxonomy): domain Eukaryota; kingdom Metazoa; phylum Mollusca; class Bivalvia; order Mytilida; family Mytilidae; genus Mytilus; species Mytilus galloprovincialis. The sequence goes on from CM075339.1 coordinate 31,988,341, forward strand.
CGTCAAATGAATATTCTGCCGTGTGCTGGTCGAAACGGAATCTGTCTCTCATATGACCAATGAACGTTTTACCAGCTTCTAAAGTTCAAGCGTCGATGGTCAATAGACCATCAGAACCTGATTATACGGTGTCTGGCTGTTGGAGCAGATCTCTTGAAAACACGACGTGCTCTTAGTTTGCCTCTATGATGTCGACGGATCAATGTTCGAACACTAATACGACCACCTGGAGGCCAATGGTCTAAGCTGCGAAGTAGGGGGTAAATTGGTTTGCTTTACCACTCCAAATAGGCAGTGTGTTATCACGAAGGTCAACATGACGTTCAAAAAGTCTGACAAAGACGATGTGATTAACATTGAAATGATTACATATGATCCTAGTTCTCCTACCGGCATTTACATGACGATTGCTTTCCAACGGTCAGCAACATAAAACTTACGCCTTTCCACATCATACAATGAATTAACGGAGGTAAAATTTCACCTGTACGGGGGACTGTAGGAAAATGATTTAAAGGTATCGAAGCAATGTATTTTTAAAAGTGCAGATGACCTTTAATAAAGGTTGCTTGACGGGTTTATCGGAGTTCAATCTTTTTGGTCGTAATGAATTTCCTTGGTGTGTGTCAAAGGCAATACATAACACCAAACATGAACTTTTTTTTCACAATAGTTATTAAAAAAATATTGTAAGTTATATTTAGGTGGTGCAGGTGCTTAACTTTTGGCGGACTGTAAAGTACTTATAAATGTTTTATACAATGTACCTCACATTACTCCATATACAAATATGAAATGCATAAAATTCATGTAGTGGGAATTGTTTTATATATATGATAACGTTAGAACTCTATTAAATCTTATGCCAATATTGTAGATCTATTTCAGCTAATAATAGACTATATGGCAAAATGTTTTGATTTACGGTGCTAAAATTTGAACCATGTAGGCCCAACTTTTAACTAACTTGGTTCAGTTATGTCTCATGGTTGGTAAGAAAATGCTCTTTCAAGAGTTGAAAACGCTATTCATTTTAGTCCATATCTATAGGCTAATGAATTGGTAACATTTACTACAAATGAATGTTCTGGAAAATAATATATATATATATATATATATATAAGTACGTCTGAGTCAGTGACAACCCTACAACAGATGTATCCATCGGATCGCCATCAATGATGGTGATACATGGCTGTGTACATAATGTATATACAACTCGTCTAAACATCAACCCAACAATGTTAGATCTAACATTGTTGGGTTGATGTTTAGACGAGTTGTATATATATATATATATATATATATATATATATGCAAATACGTCAACTACATTCATGTACAACTTTGTAAACATTAAACTTTGATACACATAAATGTAACACAATTTGATAATAAATTTTTTATCTCATGAATCTTAAAAGTTGCATTTCCAGTTTGTTTTATTTTCTTACTATCGGACGGTAATTAGCTATCAAAATAAGTCATAGGCGCGCTCAATTATTAAAAAAAAAGATATGGGATGGTTGCCAATGAGACAACTCTATACAATAGACCAAATGGCACAACCATATGTCGCCTTCAACAATGAGCAAAGCCCATACCGCATAGTCATCTATAAAAGACCCAAAACGAGAAAACTAACGGCTGTTTATGTACAAAAAAATTAACGAAAAACAAATATGTAACACATCAACAATCGACAACATGGAACTGAATTACAGGCTCCTGATTTAGGACAGGCACAAACATACAGAATGTGGAGGGGTTAAAAATGTAAGCGTGATCTCAACCCTCCACTTAACCTGGGACAGTGGCGTAACAGTACAACAGAAAAACGTAAAAGCTGCGTTGATATATGATTCACGAAAAAGACTTCAATTAATTGTACTGTATATCCCGGCATTCAAAATCGGGAGTTAACGTCACGTACTACAGGAAGCAGTCAATAAAAAATTGAATAATTACTGATTTTCTTCTTTTGTATTGCACACTCATAGTTTAAATTTTGTAAATATGTATTTTATGTAATAATGTATATAATTAAACGTTTAATTAAAAATCGCGAATTTTCCCCCTGTAATGTTACATATCGCTTGAAATAAGGTTTTAAATGGTACATACTAATGTTCACATCGATGAAGAATTCAGTAACTGTTTTATTCATTGTGGAAACTAAATCACCGAGTAAATGATTTACCAGTTACAAGTATTCGTTGTTCATTCATTGAATAAGAACCAACAACCGAGTAATGTTAATCAGAATGTCTAATTTACGAAATTCTAATGCTTTATGTTTATCCTTTTATTATCAGAGTTTAAAAAAGAATTAGCTAAATCGGTTTCACCTGATGTTGCTTTTTTGAATGGTGACGACGAAAAAGAAATTGCATGGGTGCAGTATGTGTCGACCAAGTTAAAGACAAAATTTGACGTTAACTGTGCTATCCTTTCTAAAGATTATCTGAATGGGTTTCCGTTACGAACAAGCATAGGCCAGTATTTCCACATGTTTCAAGCAGTAATACTGACCATAACAAAGAAAAATTATCGACTGTATGATTACTATATAGAAGATGATATGCCAGTTATAGCTGTCGAATTAGATTACATAAATGAAATTCGTTTGAATTTAAGAAAATGTCAACACATCAACTGTACAACCTGTGAGCATCTATGGTTTCCCCGACTTATGAGTATTTTGAAGACTAAGTTACCAGGTAAGTTATGTATATAACAAAATGAATATATAAACCTTTCAGATTTAACAACTTTTGTCAGCTCATATTTTGATGCAGAAAGCTTAATAAACAATGAATATCAAAAGTTAACCCGACATACATATTAACTGTGCATTTACATTCAGATATCGCAGATCAAATTTATTTGTTCATAGTGTATCAATTTACGTTTTTTGATTGAGTTAAGCCTGCCAATTGATAATTCACGTATGTTTTTCTATGTTGTGATGTTGTTCTATTGTTTCAGAAAAAGGGAGAAGGTTTGGTACCATTAAAACGTTTAATCCCGCTGCAAATGTTTGCACCTGTCCTAAGTCAGGAATCTGATGTACAGTAGTTGTCGTTTGTTTATGTAATTTATACGTGTTTCTCGTTTTTCGTTTTTTTATATAGATTAGACCGTTGGTTTTTCCGTTTGTATGGTTTTACATTTGTAATTTTGGGACCATTTATAGCTTGTTGTTCGGTGTCAGCCAAGGCTCCGTGTTGAAGGTCGTGCATTGACCTATAATGGTTTACTTTTTTAAAATTGTTATTTGAATGGAGGGTTGTCTCATTGGCACTCACACAACATCTTCCTATATCAATTTACTTCAGGGTTTGTTACTCGTGCTGTGTGGATGCAGTAGAATGTGTCCCCGTGCTTGTAGTGTATGCCCTTATATTTTTCAGTTATTAGTTGTTTGCCTGTGAGAGAGCTTTCCTATATTTAAAGTTTTATTGTTTATTCAATATTACGACGTTTGGATGTATTGATACTCATCCACGCCTGCTATTTGTTATTATTGCCCCCTGCTATGGTTTTACTAAGATTTCTTACAACCTCTGTTTTTGCCCTGTGTTTGTTATATATGTCAGTTTTGTTATATCTAAGTCTATACGTCGAGCCTTTTATAACAGTTTTTGTAGGAGTTCTTTACTGCACTCCTTATAACTCCCTATTCCATAACTTTGATCCTCATTCAATGTTACAACCTCCGGTCTTTTTTATTGTTCCTATACCCCTATTTGATAATCATGATTTTACGGAATGGAAAAAATATTATTAACAACACAACTTCTAGGTTATCTACGTGCACAAATAAACGTATTGGTAATGCCATAACAGCCAGATTATTTAACAAAAATGCGCGTGGATATCCACTAATTTTTCCGTGCAATGCCAAAAAATGACTAACCTGTTTTAGATTAACTTCTCAAAATACTATAAGGTCAACAGTGAACAGGAGAACATTTTCGCTCTCCTTTTCCTGTGATATTACCTGAAAAACTAAAAACCTAATATATGTGGTAACTTGAACCCAACCTAAATAAAGGCAACAGTAGTACACCGCTGTTCAAAACTTGTAAATCTATGGACAAAAAACAAAATTGGGGAAACACATTATATATAAGAGGAGAACAACGACACAACATTAAAATGTAACACACACAGAAACGGACTAAGCATTAGACAAAATCCGATGAGAATAACAAATATAACATCAAAACCAAATACATGAATTTGGGATAGAAAAGTACCGTGACACGTCTTATAGTAATGTGAATTCACACTCAAATACAACAAACTATGATAATATATAACATTGGCCATTTTCCTGACTTGGTACAAGTCAAGAGTGGTATTCAATATGTGGGACAGACGGGACGAGAATATTACAGAAGAAATCAGGAACACCTCTACCGCTTTCGTAGACCCAAAAAATTCAAAAGTTTAGTATATCAGCATTTAAATAAGCATAATCATAATTTGAAATATATAAAATTCCAACCCCTCGAAACCGTTCAGAAACAACCAGGAGAATCGCACAAGCAATTTAAAAATCACGCGAAGTTCGCGAATTGTTTTGGATAAAAAGACTTCAAAAAGCTTATCCTATCGGTCTAAATGATAAAATATTAGGGCAAGGGAACATATCTGAAACTTCTATCGATGTCATTAATATTGTTGATAAACGACTTAGAAATAATAGGTCTCATGGTAAACGCATAAACCGTAATCAACGTAGTAAACATCGTATAAATCATACACTTGCTGATCTGTTATCTATAATAAAGAATAATGGCAGACATCAAGTATTATGAAAACTAGCTCATATACCTATAAGTAAATTATATGCTATTTTTCTGGAGTGTGAAAAAATTTCTTTTTTTAGCCCGTTTTATAAATACGCCCGTATTATTACAGCCTTTTGTCATCACAGGCTATTTCCTAGTATGGATAAACCTGAAAATCATAAACGGCATTTTCTTAAATTAAAATATATAAATAGAGGTATTGATTTTATTAATTTTTCTAGCATATTCAATGACCCTTCTGTCTATAGCTTAATACCTCCATATTTTGATAATATAGAACAACCCATTATTTCGTATTCTTATAAAAAAAACTAGCAGAAATTTGATTTTTAGTTGTACGTCAATTACAACAGACGTCAATATAGAAAATAATGTTTCTTCCACTTGAGACTGCGAAACATCTAGTTTTAAATATGTTCCCGTATGGTCATATTATTACAGGAGACCTCAACATTTTCGAAGACCGTGAGGTCATAACTTTTCTAAAGAAAGGACCGAAATACCGTCCTCCATCTATAATAGATTGGAAACAGTGTCGTCAGGTCATTAAAGACGCTCTGTTTGCCTACTGGAAAAATTGGCGCAAACGTGAAAAATCTGATAAAAAATCTTCAGACAGTTATTTGAATAAAATTATGAATACTGTTAATATTCTAATATCTCATTTAGAAAACAATTATGAAATTAATAATAGGAACCATGATGTTCCCATTTCTAGAATAAAATATAAACTCAATGTTCTCGCAGAGCGGTTTGTGTTCGTACCGGCCGACAAGGCAGCCAATAATGTAGTGGTGGTGTGACGCATATGCTACACGGAAGTTCTTCAAAACGAAATTATCAATTCCTCTACGTTCAGGTCAGTGCACCATAGAGAGTCAAATCGTTAACAAGCATACCACTGCCACTACCCAGCTTAAAGCATCTTCCGAACATTTGAAAGTCCCTACTATGTACTGGTTACCGAAATTACACAAAAAACCATTTAAATTCCGGTTCATCTCCGCTTCGAGTAAGTGTTCTACTACTAATCTATCAGTGCTTCTAACTACCTCCCTTACTACTATCAAAGAACTGTTTATTAACTTTTGTAATAAAGCTTATGAAAATAATGGTATTAATTATTTTTGAAGTGTTAAAAATTCTTTAGAGGTTTTAGATAAAATACATGCTTTTGGTGGTCCTTATAATTCTGTTGACAGTTATGATTTTTCTACTCTGTACACTACACTTCCACACAATCTTGTAAAGAAAAAGTTTTTGTATTTGATAAAATGGTCTTTCGAAAAATCTCATTGTAATTTTATTTGCTGTAACTCGTTTCGTTTCGGCAATAAAGTGTATCGTCAGGTAGTATATGTATTCCTATGGGTACTAACTGTGCCCCTTTAATAGCGGATTTATTTCTATATTGCTATAAATCTCAGTTCATGACCAAACTCAGTAAAGACCCATCATTGTTATATTTGGTTGATACATTCAAAAATACCTACCGTTATCTGGATGATATGTTTGCGTTGAATAATCCAGAGTTCTCTAAATATACTTCCGAAATTTACCCAAAAGAACTTACTTTAACTAAATCTAATATAAACAGCAGCAGTTGTCCTTTTCTAGATTTAGACATTTCAATTTCAAACGGGAATCTTCATACTAAAATTTACGACAAAAGTGACGATTTTTCATTTCCTTTTGTTAATTTTCCATTTTTAGACGACGATGTGCCTTTGGCTCCATCATACGGTGTTTATATATCCCAACTCGTTCGGTTTGCCCGTGTGTATTCTGATGTCATAGATTTTAACGAATGTAATCAATGCATCACTGGGAAATTGTTGTGTCAGGGATTTCGATACCATAAATTACTTAAAACTTTTACCAAATTCTTTCATAGATACAAAGATATGATTAGTAAATTTGGCTGTACTTGTAGAAAACCTATTAAAAATGGTATTTCACATCCTAAATTTTATGATAATATTGTACTTAAAGCGAGGAAATCAGTATGTGATCCGTGTAAACTTATCGAACCTTTAAACAAACTTATAAGTAAGGGTTATCGTACCAATATTGTAATTAGATCTCTGAATATAGTTTACATTGGCACTAATATCGATTTTGTCATTAGCAAATTAAAGCATAACTGAATTGTGTCTTCTTTTGAGGCGGGATGTATAGAGACACAGACACGTTGATTTTTGTCTCTGTAGAAGTCGCTCCTCGCTATCCTACTGGCTGTCGATACCTTTATTTTTGGCATTGCACAAGTCCTGTCTTCTCTGACTGTTCATGACGTTAAAATGCTAAATCCCCGGGATGTGTTTTAGTTGATTTTTGTCTCTGATGCATTATTTTTTATTATTAATTGTTTTTGGCTTTTAACTAGCTGTCAGTAACTGTGAGTACTCTCAAATCGTATTTTCTTGTTAAAGCGATCTGTTGATACTGTTTATAATGCCTTTTTGTTATTTTATATTAATATGGAACTTGTCTATATACAAGCTTTGATTATTTGGATTATCTTCTAATTTTCACTACATTTGTATAAACTTCAAGATTTACATGTATTATTAAAACCGGTTTTTTTTTCAAATGTGATAATTTTCGTAGGGTTAAATATTTCGCAGTAGTGCCTTGAATGTTTATCCCTAATATTTTATTAACTGTGCATTTACATTCACATATCGCAGATCAAATTTATACGTTCATAGTGTATTAATTTACGTTTTTTGATTGAGTTAAGCCTGCCAATTGATATTTTATCGTATGTTTTTCTATGTTGTGATGTTATGCTATAGTTTCAGAAAATGGGAGAAGGTTTGGTACCATTAAAACGTTTAATCCCGCTACAAATGTTTGCACCTGTCCTAAGTCGGGAATCTGATTTACAGTAGTTGTCGTTTGTTTACGAAATTTATACGTGTTTCTCGTTTCTCGATTTTTTATATAGATTAGACCGTTGGGTTTCCCGTTTGAATGGTTTTACGTACACTAGTAATTTTGGGGCACTTTATAGCTTGTTGTTCGGTGTCAGCCAAGGCTCCGTGTTGAAGGCCGTACATTGACCTATAATGTTTTACTTTTTTAGAATTGTTATTTGGATGGAGGGTTGTCTCATTGGCACTCACACCACATCTTCCTACATCTATATATAAATACTATTAACACTTGTTTGAGCATTTTAACAATACAATATTTAAAACAGACTTTTAAAATCTTTAACACATTAAGTCTTCATATATCGAGTAAATTACCTACCCTTTTATCTATTATCTGCATATTCGCATGATCATTTACAATGTTTTAAAAGAATAGTGGGTTCTGAGGTACACGGCGTTTTAACTGTTTTATCCGTTTTTCTGTTTTTAACGTTGTCCCCCGTATAAATGTCAAGCAACTACTACTGGAATAAACATTATTTGTAATTTATGCTGGTTAGTTAAGAGAGCTTATAAAGTCGTAAGAAACATCAACCATTCACTGAAGAAACATACATGTTAAACATTAGCAATATTTAAAGTTAAAAGAAAATAACAATTATACGGAGAACGTACAATCGTAAAACACCATGGCTAACACAGAAAAACAAATTTTCGTACGATAACACTGAACTTTGAAAAACCGTGATAATAGCTTTAATCTAGATTTCTTGTCATTTTGTAACAAACCTAAAGGTATTAATGGCAAGTTTATATTCCATATTTTCCTTAACAGACAAATCAAATCATGAGCTTTCATTAACATTTGACATGGAAGTTCTAATCTCACTTTTGAAATAGAACCGTTGTTTAAATGGATTCAATTTAGCAGTGACTTCTTTAAAGAATGATGTCATGACTAACATATGCTTCATATGTATTGACATGAAATTACAATGACTTGCTATATATGACAATTTACAAAAGTCATTTTCTTAGCCAAAATGCAGTCTATACCGATCTATTCTATAGTTTTGAAAAATGATGAATATATATTCCAGTAACAAAGTTAATGGCTCGAATCCGTCAGCTTCAGACCGAATTTCGACAATCAAGACTTATTCAGTGATGCTTGAGGCCAAAATATTTGAAAACAGAAAACTGGTAAACGCAAACGTTGAAAATGAACAACAACAAAAAACATAATAAACTCATCATAGATACCAGGATTAAAATTTCGTATTTGCGCAAGATGCGCATTTCGTCTACTAAAGATCATCAATGTCCTTCGAATCGCAAAAAAGTTAAGAAGGGCAAGTTAAGTACGACGTTGGAAGCACAACCTAAGCTGGTCGAGGAATATATTGTAAATTTCAATAAGATATATCCTTATTTTTACAAGTACTGAATTTCTGATTACGCGGAAGGTGAAAGCCTCGGTGACTCGCAGTCCATTATAAGAGGTATCGACCCAGTTGTAGTATTACAAGATACCAATTTTACAGCTTCATATGTATCTCTATAGGTCACATTTGAATTTATAATATTATCAAAAAGTGCGTAAATATCATTGGAACAACAGGGAAGAAATGTAGACTTTAGGAATTCATTTTATGTTGCTATCTAACGACTGCCGTTTCAAATTTATTAACTTAAAATTTAACTGGTTCGATCAAAAAAGATAATTTAGTGTTTTTCGTTAAATTTAATTAAAGTGTTTAAAATTCATAACGATTTTCTCTCATATCAATTATATAATACCTCAGTCAAGTTCTTCTGTTCACGATATGTTTGCTCCAGAAAGAAGTGTGGTGACCTGATTCAACTCACGGCTATATTTCATTGTAAATATATCAAATCTTTAATGATAGAATCAATCTTCAAACGCATTAAGGGTCAAAGTGTGATGAAATTGCTTTAAAAAATGCCCATATAAATATCATTATTGAATCGAACATTAAAGTGAACATGCATTCATTTGAGCAGCCTCGTTGATAGTCTGGGTAGAAAAAACGGAAACAGCCCACCTTCCGGAACCTATGCACTATAGATATCTCCCATTGTTCGCCTTATACGATAGTATATGTAAAACAAATATTTTCATTTTATTTCTTTTGTTTTTTCCATCTTCATGATGTTTATAATTGCAGATCGTTTTAGAAAAAGTATTGAAAATTATGCAGAAGAAGTCGATGTTAGTTGTGAAAAGTGCAGAGATTCAGGTAAAAACGTTATCATTGATTTTGGAATAATGTGAAGAGAGTTTTACAGACTGGAGATCAAAGCACACATTTCCTTTTTTTGGGCAATTAATTTAGATTATATACCTATATGGAGTTATTTTCTTTCAGAACCATAGGTCATATTTTCTCAGAATCAACCCGGACGATACCATGTTTCAATGAAATATGCTCCAAAGCATAAAATAATGACCTGCGTCAGTTCATTATTTTCCTTGATAAAAATGCAATCTATAATTTACTTCAAAATTAAATTCGTCTCATAGTTTTTTGTTGCCGATTTGGGAATTTATCTTTTAAAGTTCAATCGATGATAGGTGTAAAAGAAATCGTCATTGTCCGAATTTTAATCTTAGAAACACATATGTGTCGTTTTGTTAATTTATCGCTACAATACAGAACCATTATCATATATGTGAGATGAGTTTTAATGTATACTTTCATAAATTAAAGCCAGATTTAACATATTAGTGTGTAAGATTTTGAAAATCTTATTGAGTCCCACTGAATAAGTTGATTGATTGTTGGATGCTTGCTTAACCTCCAGTGGCAAACATTTCATGCATGTTCAGGACGATACACCCTAAATACTGTGACCTACATGTATTTATATTTGTCTTTGTGTCAGTTCTTAACTTTTTTAAATTTATGTATATATTTTACTCTATCACATGATCAACTAATAGGATATTCTTATATTCTATTGAATAACATTCACGAAACTCATGATAAGGTCGGGTGGGGAGGGTATATAATTATGTTCTAATTGTATGTTAAAAAAATATATTGCTATTCAAAAAACAATCTTTCTGAATATTTCATTTGATTCAATTAAAGCTGTTGAAAAAATAACCACTTTTCCGCGATAGAAATGTCACTACAAATAGAAAAAAACATACCCCCCTCTTTTCCATAAACTAACAATTATTTACTTACAATGTGTCTAGTATTTGGCATACACTGTTATCGGATGGTAACAATTCATTTGTGTGTTTCTTCATACAGTTCCAGTAATATTTTTTATTGTGTATGGATAATAAATTTTAAAAGGTTTATATCTAGATTAATAAGTGAGTTTTATTCCACATTTTAAATGAGCCGTAGGGCGTATTCAAACCTGACCGCATTAGAAAGGAATATCCAACTTTAGTGTTGTCGGTAACATATGATACTAAATTTTGCAAATCTTTATAAAAAATAATACTTTTTTGACGGTATATAAGTCCGATAAAGCATATTTTAAGGGTTTTCTTGTCATAGAACACACCCCGGGGTGTCAGGATTGCTAAAGAAAAGACCTCCTTCCTATGGTCGGTCTTTCATATTATCGATCCTGACACCACCCGGTGTGTTCTACGACAAGAAAAACCTTAAAATATGCATTATCTATAACAGAATCAGTATTTACATTGAGTCGTTGTATTTAAACCTTTTTTTATAATACGCAGACACTTTTTTAAACACTTTTTTTATAATGTAAGTAATAAATGCATGAAAACATTCCCCTTGGTTTTTCCTTTTATGCTTTCAAATCTGAGTGCATAACGTAAACAAAAATAATTGAAAAAATACGTGTACACAAATCCGTTTATTCTTAACCGAATATATATGTATCAGTATGAAATACAATGTAGGAAAGAATATACTTCACAATTTTCCTGCAAGGAAACACTTTCATAATAAATATGAATGCCAACAAAAAAAGCGACTAATGTTAAAAATAACACACTTCATAACACGCCGGGTACCATATTTGGAGCAGGATATGTTTACCCTTCCGGAGTACTTGATATTACCATGATTTTGGTTGAGATCGTGTTGCTTAGTCTTTAGTTTTCTTTGTTGTGTATTGTTCTCTATTATTTGTCCGTTAGTCTTTTTCTTTTTTAGCCATGATGTTGTCAGTTTATTTTCGATCTATGAGTGTTACTGTCCCTCTGGTATCTTTCGCTCCTCTTTCATCAATTTTAGAGAAAACAAAGGACCGGAGGAATAATGTTAAAGAATAACGAAAAGAATGGCCAGATAGCTTCATAATGTTACAACCCTATGTTAACAAAAGTTGATAAACATATTGTTATCAAATCGTTAGCAGTATAAAAGCATAAGAAATAAATGAGAACCAGGTTATCCCACTTACAAAAACATATCATTTAATTAGGATGAGATATTGGCGATTCATAAGTCTATCATCATGATCATGGCTTCTATAAATATTAAATTCAACATCAATTCCGAGGAATAACTTGGTTTACATTTAATACCTTAGCTTTAAAAAAAATCCTTATATTGCCGGATTATCAGCATTTCGAATTCCTGCAAAGGAAAGTCTATTAGAGTGACATAAAAATCTGTCCGCAGTTAGAGTTTCGTCAGAAAGTCAGTATTCACCTCAAAAGCTTACAAATACTTTGAACAGACTAATTAAGAAGGGATATAGTTACGATACTGTTGTCAGGTCATTAAAGATTGCATATTTTGGCTTTAATATTGTTTCACTTATAGGGTCTTTACTTCGGAACTAAACATATTTATTAAAAAAAACAGTTGTTGGCAGGCCACGGATTATGTTTTTCTCATATATTTTATGATAGTATGATACTAAACCCCTAACGGGAGGGATTGTGCCTGATATTCATATGATGAAGACATAATCTTTCAATGAGTTAAATTGAGGCCTGGAGCTGGCATGTCAGTTAACTGCTAGCAGTCTGTTGTTATTTAGGTATTATTGTCCTTTTATTTATTTTCTTTTGTTACATCTTCTGACATCGGACTCGGACTTCTCTTGAACTGAATTTTAATGTGCGAATTGTTATGTGTTTACTTTTCTACATTGGCTAGAGATAAAGGGGGAGGGTTGAGATATCATCGATATGTTTAACCCCGCCGCAATTTTGCGCCTGTCCCAAGTCAGGAGTCTAGTATGACGTCCATTTTCACTGTACTAGTATACATATTTTTTAAGGGGCCAGCTGAAGACGCCTATGGGTGCTGGAGTTTCTCGCTACATTGAAGACCAATTGGTGGCCTTCGGCTGTTGTCTGCTCTATGGTCGGGTTGTTATCGCTTTGACACATTCCCCATTTCCTTTCTCAATTTTATGTTTGACTGTTTACTTACGTAGTGTTATTTACCATATGTAGATTCTAAAACATTCTTTGGAACTTTTTTTAAATCTCGATCTTTTTCTGAAATTTGTTTCATCATTACCTTCGATTGTTCAACCCTGTGTTCCACCATTTTCCATGTGAAATTGAATAAAAAAAATGTTTATAAGAAATAACTCAAAATGCGTTCCGATATAAAAAGATAGTAAGCTCAGTTTAGTGATTTTGGTTACCATACAGTGAAAAAAGTTGAAACATGTCCTGGGTTTATCATTGATAAGGAGTTCGTACGGTTTTCTATAATTGCGAGCATCTACTTCAATAGAACTTTGTTTGATAATTGTCTCATTGGTAATCATACCACATCTCCATAGAGACACAAGTGATCAGTATGCTGAATTTTTTTTTATTACTGGCATTATATTGGTTGCATTTGGAGGTAGATTTTTTTAACAAACTGTCAGCAATCCTACCTATGAGAAGGAACTTTGTGCCTTTTCTTGTCGACCTCTTCATATTTTCATGAGTCGGAGCTTCTTTAGGCACTTGTCAAAAACAAGAATACCAAAGAAGTCACATCATTTAATTCACAGTCAGGTATATTAATGATGTCCATTTACAATCAAAACATTTCTGATTGGGTTCTATTGATATATCCTCCAGAATAGGAAATGAGGGAAACAACAGACACGACTTCATCCGCTTAATTCGTTGACCTATAACTCGAATTTGACATTAAGCGGTCATCTATGTACCTTAATAAATGACAAAATCTTCATCATTTCTGATGTCAATTAAAGATATAAGAAAACAGTGTTATACTCATTTACATAGCAGTACAAAAAATAAGTAGTGTAGGTAAACCAAATTCATAATAGGAACTTTCAAACGTTCAGAAGAGGCCTTAAGCTGTGATATGATTATGATATGACTGTTTACTATATGACTCTCTGCGGAACACGGACTTTTAACGTCACAGAATTTAAAATTGTTTTCTTACGTGTAGTATGTATGTCCTATCATCTACACAGTTTCATGAAATCTGTGTGGTTACAAATGAGTGTACAAGTGAGAGGTTTTCTAGCTATAAAATCAGGTTTATCAACCATTTTCTACATCATATCATTAATTGACATCAGAAATGATGGAGATCTGAAACAATAAATCATTTAAGTAATAACACTCATAAGGATATTCCTCTCCTCACAATGATAGACCTCTCCTTTTATCTAGTGAATTAACAAAATGTTTATACGAAATGTATTGTTCTAGTCTAATATTCTTAATCTTGGAGCCATGACGGTTCTTTTCTTTGGCCACTGGAATGTCTGATTGAAGTTGAAGCTTCATTAGGCGGCGAAGAATTAGTTTGTGGTAAATCCAACGGAGTGCTTAGAGTAATGGGCGTATTCAGACCCTTTGTTGCTATTGACAAGTTAGGTAGTTGTGAATGATTTTATGCAATGTTTGTAGGGTGTGACTCAATTTGGTGAGAGTCGTGACCCTCATCGTTCTGTTCATCAGGTGTAGTAGATAAGTCTTCAGTGAGAACGTTCTTTTCTGCACTAGGTGTAATAGAGAGCTTTGTTGTACCCCGAAAAGACGATTCGGGTAGCACTGGCTTTAATTTCAATTTAATTTTGTTTGGCTAATAATTTCAAATCAGTGTCAATTGATATCCTTTCTGGGTATTTGTTCAATGCTCCGTATTTTCGAATAAAATTTCTGTTGCGAAGGGTAACTCTATCCGATCCATCAACTCGTATTACATATTGGTCAAAATGTCTAACTTCAATAACTATTCCTGTTTTGTCCCATTTTAGGGGATTTGCACCAATCTGATTCTTGATTCGGACATGGTCACCAATAATCAATGGAGGTAGTTGTTTTGTGTGTTCGGAAAGTCTTTCCGCTACTTTCATGTGTCTATGCCTCAAGGCCTCCTCGCGTTAAGATAAAGTGTCACGCCATGTGTCATGGGGTTTATACAGACTAGGAAGAATTGGAATGAAATCAAGAATCGGGCGTCCAAATACACACATTGCTGGTGATAATCTTGTGTCTCAATCAGGTGTATTGCGATATTGTAGGATTGCTCGTTGTAAAGAATCTGTTTCAAGTTCACCTTTTGGTCAAATGATTAAACGTTTGACGTTTTTACGCTAACTTCAGCTCTGCAATTACTAAGCGGAAAAACAACCGATGAAAGGCGATGATGCACTCCCCATACTTTAAGGAATTGTCTTGTTGCAGAGGCAGTAAATTCTGGTTCTCCGTCTGACAATAACTCATCGGGTATCCCGTACGTAACAAATGTTATTTGTAAGCAGTCAATTAGACCTTGCACACCATTGTGGGCTCTCTTAATCTGTCTATGACCACCAGGTAATTGACGCCTTTATAATGGGAAAAATCAGCGAACACACATCGGAAAGGGTAAATCGGATAAACAGGTGGTGTTGACGGAGCACTTGGTTGTGATGGTGCCATGCGATTACATTGGTTACACTCATTTCGTAGAGTAGTGATATCTGGGGTTATTCCAGGCCAAAAGATTGACAATTCTGCTCTTGACATAATTGATGTTACACCTTGGTCTGCTGAGTGGAGTATTGCCAAGACATTTTTGCGGAGTGAAGATGGAATTACGATGCAATCCTTATACATGACTACACCATCTACTGTGTAGAGGTCTTCTCGAAAGTGGAAGAATTCACGAAGTTCAGTAGGCATTTCATGTCTGAATTCAGGTATTCCATTCTCAGTTATGAGTTCTTCACAACTACCTGGCTTTATGCATTGCGGCAACAACAGCTAAAGTCTCACCCTCTACTGGAGCATACCGTGATTCAGCACCATGAGTGAAGCGACTGCCTACTAGTGTAATTTTCCAAACCTTGTGACAACAGAATGGTAAAAGCTTTGGGCAGTTGCAATGTTTCTGAAATTACCAGAATCCAAGGCCGCATTTTGACCAGTCAATTGCTAAGCAAGTCGGTTAAGATTTGTCAAATATGCGTACTCCTTCCCCGATTTCGCTAACAATACTGTCTTTGTTTCCTAGAAGATTTTCCAGCTGATTATCCCAACGAAATGGTGTGCCAGGCTTGATCAATTGACGAAATGGTTGCAAACGATCGGCCATATTAAATGCATACACAACCTGATTGACAAGACCAAACCACGATCTAACGTCTGTTATGTTCTTCGGTGTAGGGAAATCCAATATTGCCTGCAGGTTTCTTTTGCAAGAGCGCACGCTATCTTTTGGTTTTTTTTTTCGAATCCAGCGAACTCAACTGTATCTTGTGCGAAGTGGAATTTCTCTGGGTTTAAAGTTATACCATGTTTTCCACAAATCTCCAACCAATGACAAGCTTGAACGAAACTTTCCTCAATATCATCGGACCACAGAAGAGTATCGTCTACACATTAGTCTTGTGTGGTACATCGGCCACGATTTCGTCGAACCTCCTTGTGTAACCATTACCTAATGCATAGTATCCTTGGGGGGGGGGGGGGACAGTCTTACATCTCTATCGTTCCCATGGAGTGATAAAGGTGGTAAGATGTCGGTCATCTTTCCTGATGGGTACACGATGATAACCATTTCAAGCGTCAAATACAGTCTTTGTCTTTCCTCGAGGGACTGCTCTTGCCTGATGGAAAGGCGATTGTGTAGAGCTAGAGCGTTGAGAGCCTTAAAATCGACTGTCGATTTTCCATTCTTTTTAAAACATATAATCATACAATGACACCATGCTACAGGTTCGCCGACTGGAACGGGTTCTATAACACCTAGCCTGACATCTTGATCTAAGGAAGCTTTCACGTCGTTCTGCCAGTGCAAGGGAACTGGAACAGGAGTATGACATGCAACTGGGGTTGCTTTAGGGTCAATCATCAGTTTCAAAGGTGGACCTTCCATGAGTGGTAGTGGTTGATGTTCACATGTATTAAAAGTACTTGACTTGTAGTGTTCAAGTAAAAAGTTTTGGAGTTTCGGTACGTTCTCCTTTGTAGGTGGGAACGGAAGTGTCACTGGTATCGGAGGAGGTATTTGCCTCTTAGACCAGTTGCAATCAATTTATGTTTTGAACTTGTTCTCATCGTTTGTCAGTGCGGAGGTATCTGTGACGCCTGCGGTAATTTCACCAATAGTAGGAAAGGTCTTTGCCGTTGACTTTCGTTGCTTGGACGTTTTACTTTTTTCTATTTTTTCTGAAACAATGGCACCAGCGGCTGCCGAGTGAACTGCAACCACAACGGCGTCGAGATCATCCGTCTCATATATTGCAATCCGGTAGTGGGCACTTCACTTCAGGCATGTTGTAATGTTAAAGTATGTTACGTCAATGGTTTCTCAAAAGTGTTGACACATCTCCATCATAAATGAGTATAACATTGTTTTCTTATATCTATAATTGACATTAGAAATAAATCAATTATTTAATAACAATCATAAGGATATTCCTCTACACTGAATCACTTTTTATGATAACATTGTCTAAATTGTTTTTAATCTATATATTAAGCAACATTTACCGTTATAGGGATGGGTTTTTTTCGTTTGATATTTAGAACTTTCACAATATACTGCCAACATTTATCCAGAAGAACTTAATTCAAATAAATAAATGTAAACGGTATAATAACTGTCATTTCCTAGATTTATGTATTTAATTTTACATGGGTAACTCTAAGCTAAATTTTACGATTAAAGGAACGATGTTTTGTTCCCTACTTATTATTTTCTTCTTTTGAACGTTGATGTCGCTTTGACACCATCTTACGGGGTAATATATCACAGTTGGTTTGCTATGCCCCTGTCTATAGTGACGTTTAGATTTCAATGAACGTAATCTATGTCAACTGGTAATTTGTATAGTCAAGTAAATTATTCGATAGATACAAACATATATAAACAGTATGGCCCCTTAATTTTACGAAGATGATGTTTACCGAGCCCGGAAATACTGAAGCTATACGGGTAAACTTACCAATCCTTTGAATGAACATATTCTTATAGATTATACTTAGGTTACCAATTCAACACTGTAATAAGATCATTGAATATTGTTTTTATTGATATAAATAATGATTTTATTATCAGTAAATTAAAAGCAAACTAAATATTACTAGTATGTTATATACATATACACATTCACGGATCTACAATCTGTCGATACCTGTAACTTGGCATTGCACAAGGTCATGTTTTTTTTCTGACTGTTTATGACGTCTTTACACTAAATCTATTGGCCGTTGGATGTGTACGGATTGATAGTTTATTCTTAGATGCATGTTTTTTTTTATTAGTTCTAAGTAGCTTTGAACTAGCTGTCAGATAACTGCGAGTACTCTCAGATCTGTTCCTAATGTCTTTTTGTTGTCGGGATGTACAAGTACCCGGCCACGTCCACTTTTATATTTGTTCATCTGATGAGTTAAGCCTTTTTCAACTGTTTTTTATAGTTCATTCTTTTGTTGTACTGTTATACCACTGTCCCATGTTAGGGGAAGGGTTGGGATCCCACTACAAGTTTAACCCCGCCACATCATTCATGTATGTGCCTGTTCCAAGTCAGGAGCCTGTAAGTCAGTGGTTGTCGTTTGTTTATGTGTTACATATTTGTGTTACATATTACCGTTAGTTTTCTCGTTTGAATTGTTTTACATTGTCATATCGGGACCTTTTATAGCTGACTATGCGGTATGGGCTTTACTCATTGTTGAAAGCCGTACGGTTACCTATAGTTGTTAATGTCTGTGTCATTTTGGTCTGTTATGGACAGTTGTATTATTGGCAAACATACCAGATCTTCTTTTTTATATAACAATTAAAAACTATAATTATATCTTTGAATATTGATTTGTTATTGGTAATAATATTGATCTTGTTTTCAGTAAAAGAAAATCGAACAAAATATATTTTAATATAAATATGGATATTAATGGCCCTGCAATTTGTCGATACCTATATCTAGCCTATACACAAGATCATGTTTTTCTCTGACTGTGTATGACGTTTTAACACTAAATCTATCGGAAGCTTTTGAAGCATGATTTGTTTTATATGTTGGTATTTGCATTGATCTAGCTGTAAGTAACTGCCAGAACTCCAAGATTTGTTCTAAGTGGGTTGACTATAAGTAGCTACTATGTCCACTCAGTTGTTTTTGTTACTTGTGTATATGATTTGCATCAATCTCAGCCCTTTTCAACTGGCTCTCATATTGTAAAGTTACATCATTGTCTCATGTTAGCTAGAGGGTTCGTGCCCTTGTTGCTGTATACCGTATTTTTTTTGCGCTCATTAGTTTGTACATAAAAGAGGACGAATTTTTTCTTTGCATTTAGACATTTCGAGGCCGTCTTAGCTAACAACGCGGTATGGTTTGTACTCGTTAATAAAAGTCGTTGAATGACCTATAGTTGTTTATTTCTGTGTCATCTGGTCACTGATAATCACAACTTCATATTTTTATATTATGTAGATGTGCCTATCGAAATACATTATTCATTATTTTCTTCGTATATCAATGCTCCTTTGGACGTTTTACATACACACATCATTGCAACAGTTTGTTATCGCAACTTCGTCAGTCTATAAGTCCTGAAGTTGTCATCGAAACGTCTCTGAAGCAGCCCAAATGAATTGCATTTAATTTGTAGTTGATGAGTACATTATTAGAAGCTGTGCATAATTAATGGACATTTTTATAAGTTGATTTTTGAAATAGTAATAAGTCTTTGCAAGTTGAATCTTGTGAGATTTTGCTCAGGGACAAGTGGGAAAGGGGATAGGTAAGCGTGTTCACGGAATTTTCTTTTATAATCTATTTGTGAGACGCGTACAATTGGTGCAATCTTATTGATACGAAAGTTAACTTGGAGCAGCCGTTTTGGCTAACTTATAAAACATCAAGCAAACAAGCAACTTAACTTCATCGGTGGGAAATTTTTGGTTGTAAGCAGTCTTGAGGATATGACTCTTTACACTTTTTGGTCTACATAAACACACACAGGTAATATGTATGAAAGGTGAAAAGGCAACGCATTGAAAACATATTTTTATATGATGGGATATAAACAACATGATTTACGTTGCTTCGTTCCCCCTTTTTTTTTTATAGTCTCTCCAAAATACAATTCTATACAAATCATGGATTTTTCATAGTATTTCACTGCGTTTGTTTTGGATCTACGATTGACGAAATGTTCAAACGAATGCTGTATAGTGTCCTGATGCATATATGGTGTTGTATTGTTTTGAACCATCTTGTCGATTTCGGCAGATTAATTTTTACCAATTATCAATCATTTTTACCAATTATCAATTAATTTTTACCAATTATAAATTATTTTATTCCAACTATAAATACATTTTTACGAAGTATCAATTAATTTTTACCAATTATGAATTAATTTCTTACCAATTATAAATACATTTTTACCAATTATAAATTAATGTTTACTAACTGTATTCTATAGTTTACCAACTATAAATAATAACTAGAACGCTTGACATGATAAACTCGTCCTAAACATGAATTAAATCGTTGTTTTTGACGTTAAGCGACCAACAATCAATCAAAAGTCAGTCAGTATACTATTCCAATATGATACCGCCTCAACTTTTCATTTAACAGAACACGAATAATCTGTCTTTGATGATGCGTTCAAATAGTTTTGAAATCATCCTAAAATATGAAAACTTTTGACTTCAGTGATTACAAAGAAGACATGCTTGCACTCAAAATTGTGTTGTAAAGGTATTTCTATATTGCTGTTATTTGTATTATAAAAATCATCCTGAGCTAAAAAATATACCAATTTATGATACACGCCAATATACATGATATAATTTTCATAATATAGTGCAACTATGGTCAGTTTTTGTTATACTAGTCAGTTTGAGATATGAAAACTAGTAATTGTTTTTGGCTCTTCAATAGTTTGAATAAAAAGAGGACGTGCTGGCACTCTTGAAGAATATGATTTTTATTAAAAAATGTACTATATAATAAAGAAGATGTACGTTAGTAATGTAACCAATGTTGTTTTATCAAGGAGAACTTTGTTTAACTTGGTGAGTACTCTATTTACAAATGTATCAAATCTGGATTGTTTATAAGAAGAAACAAATACCATTTCAAATATGCTATCAGTCAATGTTTGAAGCAGTCCTGATCACCAGTTCGATAGCGTTGAGTAGACCAACCTAAAGTTAACTTTATAACAGTTCTGGTTTAATCACAGTTACTGTAGTGAAAATCGTCATAAACTTATTGCAGTGTTGATTTCGTATTTATGATCAGTAGGGAACTGTCTAAAGATTAGTTTCTCGGCAATCATTAAAAAAGTCCTAGGTCTAAGTCTTCCTTTTAAAAAAAATGTTTTCATTCTTTTTCGTTGATGATGTGCACTACTTTTTGATCTTTTAATTTATTCTTTAGTGTACGTTTCAGCTTGGTTTGTCTTTGCCTTTAACGGACTTGTATTTGGACCAAAGTCTGAGTTCTTGTCATTGTTGAAGGCTTTCGGACGAACTTTAGATGTACATTCTAGTTTTTACCTGATGAATAATTGATTCATTGTCTCTCCTTATGTTGCAGTTCATTAAAACATGTGGTGTGTGCAAGAAATCACTATAGTAAGTTCCTGCACTAATCATTTATACTTCAAGATTTTGTTTTTTTCATCACAAAATTGTATCATAATTCTTTTCGTAAACGTTTCGTTTTAGCGACCACAGCAGTCTATCATGGAATTGGATTGGGAAAGGAATTATATGTAAAGCGGTTAATGTTTTGTGGTTCACTTACGGATGAGTCATGGATACTAAATTTACTTTATCAGATGTCGAATTTCCCAGATCCATACAAGATTACAACTTGGAATAAGTCTATCGGAACTACATTTCAATATATCAGAAAATTACAACATGCAACAGTTGTACTGAATTCACCAAATTTGTTAAAATGTAAACAAATAAATGAATACATTGACTCTTATCACCACGACAAAAACAGTACGTTATATTTGGTAAAGATTGCTCCCACAGAAAGGTCATGTTTTAGTCATTTTGTAGACAAACATATTGATGCTACACGAATGAACTACAAAGAGCTAGTAGATAACATTTTCTACTCAGCTGAAAGTAAGTAAATTGATTGATTTATTGTAAATAATCCAAATTCCATTTCTTTATAAAAATATTTCGTCCTAGTATTATTATCCTCAATTAGGAGTTCTATAATTTTGTCTATTTCTGACCTTATATGATCATTTGTGCAATGTGTCTGATAATAGTTTTCATCTGTTCTTTCTACCGTCCACCAAACTGTCCGTCTATAAGTATGCACCAAATCTATACTCAGATGAGTGCTCAAAAACATGTTTAATCTTGTCACACTCACAATATGCCTGTCCAAAATCAGTAATATGTAGGTAAAAAGTAAAATCACAAAAAAGTCAGAACTCCGAGGAAAATTCAGAACGGAAAAGTCCCTAATCAAATGGCTAAATCAAATGATAAAACACATCAAACAAACGGACAACAACTGTCATATACCTAACTTTGTACAGGCATTTTCAATGTAGAAATTTGAGGATTGAACCTGGTTTTATAGCGCTAAACCTATCACTTCTATATAAATCGTATCAAATTCTATTATATTTAGGTTAAATTGTCAAAGTAGGGATGCAGCAGTCATCAACGTGCCACAATCTTAATCAGAACAAAGTTAAAACAAATATTTAACAAAGAAGCACAAAAAAGTATATATTAAATTTAATAACCACATTCATTGCTTTCTTATATTTGTATTGTAAATCAACCCATAAAGAATTGAAATATTTGAAGTCCTGTGACTGAATGTCTAGGTTTTCATCAACTCTGGAATAGAATCGCGTGTTTGCCGTTAGAATGTAAACGTCACACAGGTAGAGATATAAAATAATCTTGTTGTTCAAAGTATTTTTTAAAATATAATAGAACAATAACATAATGGGGAATGTTTAAAGTACAGAGCCACCTCATGTGTACCAAAGAAACACAATATGTCACACGTACAAAGAACACAAGCAAAAATGAACGATTATACAAACAACACATTGAAGTAATATTAATAATAGAACAAAGACAAATAAAATAACTATATAACAAAGTTATTTAGATGATAAACAACGTCAGTAACATAATCTATACACTAAGATCATCATGTAATATTTGTGAAGTTGATAAGAACAATCTATTTAAGGGGTGAAAATGTGTAT
Organism: Mytilus galloprovincialis; assembly: GCA_037788925.1. Classification (NCBI taxonomy): domain Eukaryota; kingdom Metazoa; phylum Mollusca; class Bivalvia; order Mytilida; family Mytilidae; genus Mytilus; species Mytilus galloprovincialis. Next base: position 32,011,710 of record CM075339.1, read on the forward strand.
CAAGTCAAGATCTATCTGCCCTGAAACTTTCAGATGAATCAGACAACCGGGTGTCGGGTTGCTGCCCCTGAATTGGTAATTTTAAGGAAATTTGGCCGTTTTTGGTGATTATCTTGAATAATATTATAGATAGAGATTAACTGTAAACAGTAATAATGTTCAGCATAGTAAGATCTACAAATAAGTCAACATGACCAAAATGTTCAGTTGACCCCTCAACTGTTATTGCCCTTTATAGTCATTGTTTACCAATTTTTCGTAAATTTTTGTAATCTTTTACAAAAATCTTCTCCTCGGAAACTACTGTGTCAAATTTAACCAAACTTGGCCACACTCATCATAAGAATATATAGTTTAAAAAAATGTGTGCGGTGACCCGGCCAACCAACCAACCAAGATGGCCGCCATGGCTAAAAAAAGAACATAGGGGTAAATACAGAGTTTGGCTTATAACTCTGAAACCAAAGCATTACGAGCAATCTTATATGAAATAAAATTGTTTATCAAGTCAATATCTATCTGCTCTGAAATTTTCAGATGAATCGGACTGGTTGTTGGGTTACTGCCACTGAATTGGTAATTTTAAGGAAATTTGGCCGTTTTTGGTTATTATCTTGAATGTTATTATAGATAGAGATAAACTGTAGACAGCAATAATGTTCAGCAAAGTAAGATCACCAAAAAAGTCAACATACAAAAAATGGTTAATTGGATATAGGAAGATGTGGTGTGAGTGCCAATGAGACAACTCTCTATCCAAATAACAATTTAAAAAGTAAATCAATATAGGTTAAAGTACGGCCTTCAACATTGATTCATTAAGGATTTATTGCCCTTTATAGCAAATTTTTAACAATTTTCATAAATGTAAATTTTTGTAATTTTTTACAAATTATTTTCTTCTGTAACTAATGAGCCAAGTTCATTATAGATAGAGATAATTATAAATAGCCAGAATGTTCAGTAAAGTAAGATTTACAAACACATCACCATCACCAAAACACAATTTGTCATGAATCCATCTGTGTCCTTTTTTTTAATATGCACATAGACCAAGGTGAGCGACACAGGCTCTTAAGAGCCTCTAGTTATTACAAGGGACCGTGTGACAGAAAAATAAGACATTTTCTCTTGACCGCGCTTTATAATCAGTTTGGTTTGACAGTTTTTAAGCAGATATAGGACGTTGATCATCTTATTTTAGAATTTTAATAAATACATTTTGTGAACGCAACACCTGCACGTCTTTTGTTTAAAGAAAGCTCTCGAGCATTGTGTGATATTATGTGTGAATAACCAAATTTCACAGTCATTTTGATCAAACATTTTACAGACATTATGGTGCTTTGATATTTTTGAAGTATTTATATAAGAACATCCTATGAAAGTATCTCATTTGAGATAATTTGACAGAAATCTTTTGAACTCGGTTCTATTGTTTGTCATCACATTTTCTTGATCATTTTGTACAGCTATGTTGCCCCGACAATTCATTAGAGTTATCTGACTCTAGCTTCGCAAAGAAGTATCGTACAGCAATCCGTTTATGAATTTAAATTGAAATTAATATTGTTAGAACTACTTGATGTTCCAAAAGCATGAAAAGTATTATCTTGATATTTTGAATTATTTACAAATTTTTTTATTTTCTACCCCAAAAATGTATAACTTTACCTGTGTTTGGCAAAACCGATCGAAATTTTGGAACTATTCTTTGCATTTTTTTGTCCCTTTCATTATTGTTTTTGATTCGAGCTCATTCTGGAACACAAAATCTTTATCCATGTATCGATGACGAGTTTATTGAAAACATGTGTGCCATATATACGTGAAATTTTAATAAAAAGTTATTTTGTTTACATATTGCATGTTTCAAAAAGAATAATGGTATAAAATGTATATACAATGCATGTTCAGGAATTTTGTTTTTTTACAAAGATCGTTATCAGTTAACATTTGATTGATAATATCCCTTTCGAATGTTTGTTTATATATGTGCAATAATCTAAATGTTATTGCACTAATCTTTGATATCGATATCAATCTGAATAAACATGATTACATTGAGAGATACATTCCAACATTCCAAACTAGACTACATGGGACACGTATCGATAAATTTTGTATACATTGTTGTCCTGTCAATATGTTCTCAATAATAAGTGGCGTACTCAAATGACTTATACAAACAGGAAAAAAAATGTTTATGTCGGTAAGCATACGTATCACATAACACTATGTATTTATTAGGTATTTCAAATCAATTGCTCATGTTCATAGTAAAGAAAAAGTCTTCTGTTCTCAGCGTTAGCTATTTGTAAGAAGGAAATGATATCATATCAAAACGTATTTTTTTTATTCTGAAGCGTTGTTTTATTTATGTCATTAAATTTACACGAACGACTTTATCAGGGGTAATAATCAAACATATTCTTGTAGAGAAACGTTGAAGAGTTCCATAACTCAATATTAACAAAGACTAATATATGTTGTGTCCACTGCATTACTAGCATCAAACTATTACAAATTAAGATATTAACTTTTTTTTAAAAGATACTTCTAATTGACTGTATATTAAAACGCAAGTGTGTATATGAATATAAAATCATCGACATGTCATTTCAGATTTCCTTCTGAAGCCAAGACAAAGAGAACTTACTGATGAAGCAGGTTTTGTATTGTTACGGTTTACGAAAAAAAAAAACTGTAATCCAGTTGTTAGGCAATCTCTCGCCATGTTTAGTGTACTCTTAATGCATACTATGTTTAGGATAGGAACCTTACTATGATGTATATTTTAGTAAATGGAAGCTAGTTGATACTTTTTGCCCAGGTTACTAGTAATGATAGCCTTGTTCTATAGTACCTAGGCGATTACGATTGAAATATACATGTTTGTCATCCAAAACCGTATGATGGACAATTAACGTTTGTTTTTGTTTCGGGTGATTGTGACCTCCTAGACGTTAACAACTCTCCTTGACGGAAATTCATTTTTTCAGAAATTAGAATATGATATTACTTTTTTCATTCTTCAGTGTAAAAATTAAAAAAAAAAACATTCGTCGCTTTGTTATTTGCTAATTACTATGTGGTATGTCTGTTTATTATCACTGACTAGTATATATATTTGTTTAGGGGCCAGCTGAAGGACGCCTCCGGGTGCGGGAACTTCTCGCTGCATTGAAGACCGGTTGGTGACCTTCTGCTGTTGTCATATCTATGGTCGGGATGTTGTCTCTTTGACACGTTCCCCATTTCCATTCTCAATTTTATTAATAGGATATGATTTGCAAATATCCGGTTACACTTCTAATAGTGCGTTCACATGTCTTTATTATCATGCTGATATCCAAATGAATTATCATGCAGTCGGAAAATATGACGATTTTGACTACTGCAGCTGCGACACAAGTTAAAGGTTAAAGACTAACATATATATTATATATATATATATATATGGCAATGTAATGTTGAAATAAGAAAATAGAAAAGAAATAATTTTGATTTCAGAAATTGAAATCGTCAAGTGGAAATTTATAATGTTGTCTTTCATTGTTTGACAGCTACCACAGATCAATAGTGACATATAAACGTTTTAAAGGCAATATTGTCAATGAATCATACAATAAAAAGAACCTGATGTTTGTAAATATAGATATATTCATATATTTCAGATGTGACCCCAAAGCGAAGACAAATTTCACGAGCTGAGGAAAATTTTAAAGCAAAAGGTGTTGTAGTGTTCCTTTAGAACAAAAATTCTGAAAAAATACAAACATATTATAAAAAACTCTTTACGAATCTCTCAGGTTCATTACATGAAAACATATACTGTTCGTGTTTGTAACAATGTTTTAGATTTTAACGAGAGAAATTTATGTATTACTGAAAAATTATTACACCAGGGTTTTCGATATCACAAACTAGTCAAAACTTTTACTAAATTTTATCATCGGTATAAAGACATCATTCGTAAATATAGCACAACATGCAGGCTTCTAATACGTTCAGGTATTTCACATCCAATTTTTTATGGAAATATTCTTTATAAAGCACAAAAGTGTCAGTATTAACCTCAGAAACTTACAAAACCTTTGAATAGACTTATTAAGAAGGGATATAATTACGATACTGTTGTCAAGTCATTAAAGATTGCATATTTTGGCGTTAGTATTGAGTCACTGATAAGGTCTTTGCATCGGAACTAAACACATTTATTTTAAAAACAGTTGTTGGCATGACACGGGTTATGTTCTTCTCATATATGTAATGATGGTATGATACTAAACCCCTAACGGGAAGGATTGTGCCTGATGTTCATATGATGAAATCATAATCTTTCAGTCAGTTTAATTGAAGTCTGGAGCTGGCATGTCAGTTAACTGCTAGTAGTCTGTTGTTATTTATGTATTATTGTCATTTTGTTTATTTTCTTTGGTTACATTTTATGACTTCAGACTCAGACTTCTCTTGAACTGAATTTTAATGTGCGTATTGTTATGCGTTTACTTTTCTACATTGGTTAGAGGTATAGGGGGAGGGTTGAGATCTCACAAACATGTTTAATCCCGCCGCATTTTTGCGCCTGTCCCAAGTCAGGAGCCTCTGGCCTTTGTTAGTCTTGTATTATTTTAATTTTAGTTTCTTGTGTACAATTTGGAAATTAGTATGGCGTTCATTATCACTGGACTAGTATATATTTGTTTAGGGGCCAGCTGAGGGACGCCTCCGGGTGCGGGAATTTCTCGCTAAATTGAAGACCTGTTGGTGACCCTCTGCTGTTGTTTTTTATTTGGTCGGGTTGTTGTCTCTTTGACACATTCCCCATTTCCATTCTCAATTTTAGGTTATGATTGTAATAAATGCCATAGCAGAAGATCGTATGAAGTTTTAAATTAACGGATTTCGTCTAATTCAGTATTCATTTACGAACAATCTTTCTCTGTTTATTATGCTTCGAAGACGTTTTTTTGGATCGATGATTTTGATAAAGGTTAACTTTTAAAAAAAAGTGTTTTGAAAGCACTTGATTGATGCAGTGTTGTTATCAAACGATTCCAACTCATAAATCTACATGTAAAATTCTGCTGATTGTTGAGGGACGTATTTACTAATAATGATATGATTGTTTTACAGTATCTTATTCAGCTATGAGGAAGTTTTCATCAGGTAAGTGAAGTATTACTATTAATCAAAACGAGATACAAATGTTTACTTATATTGTTATTATGATAGTGTACGATATTACATGTTTACAAATCAAATCGTATCAGTGTATCAAACAAAACAGGGCATTTGTTTATTTTCTGTTTAAGAATAAAATTAAAATAAAAAGGTTCTCTCAAAACAGAAAAATGACGGTTTTCTGTTTTCTTTCCGTAATGTATTTCAATGGTGAGTTTTTAATGAAGTTAATTTTATTAAATTATTCTTGTGTAGTTTTGAATCAAAGTCGATGTTAAAAGTTGGATTGGGATTTCATATAGTTAGACTCCCTTCTGTATGAATAAGGTACACTAAACAGCAACAATAAAAATTTCAAGGTAGAGGTTGACACAAAATAAACATAATGCATCTGATTAGCTTTTGAAACAGCCATATAATGCCAATTAATGTTGTAATAGGGTATTATATAATTTATTTTTTAGTTTTGCTTTCAATTATCGTAATTTTACGGTTGTTTTACAGATATATCATTACAGTTAGAGCCTTATTTCCCGAACAGTAAGTGGTATTTCTGATTATAAAACCGAGATAAAAAAAAGCTTTCAAGGACACTGGGGTAAATGTGATATCCAAATATGGCAGACGATGTTTCTGGTCAATTTTGTAATAATAATATATTATTCTTCGGTATTTCGTGTTTTTTTTAAGGTATTACTAATTTGAAACTGAAATACTTCGTTTTTTTCATAATTCAACCGCTAAATGGAGAAAATAGCCATAAAAAATATAGTGATGATATGGGTAACTGAAGTGAATAAATTATCAATGTTCAACGTAACTTGAAATATTGACATCGTAACTGATTATCTTTCTAAACAATTAAATCATGTCTGAAATGAAATTAATGTCTCCGGTTATTAAAATGTAATAAACATGAATCAGAACTGTTCTTTGAAGTCTTAAAACTATTATGTGTAAATATTGATCAGGCTACCAATTCTGTATTTCAATATGGTCAGCAGGAAGGATAGCGAGGTAGAGGACGGAGATTTGGTAGCCTATCACAGATGAAATATATAAGTAAAATTGAAAACGGAAAGTCCTTTAGCAAATGAAAAATAATCAATCTCAATCTCAAACACACCAAACGAATTGATAACAACTGTCATATTCTTGATTTGGTACAAGCATTTTCTTTGAAAACTATTTACACCACTGGGTCGATGCCACTGCTGGTGGACGTCTCGTCCCTGAGGGTATCACATTTCGGTGTTGACATGAATATCAATAATGTGGTCATTTTTATAAATTTACTGTTGACAAAATTTAGAATTTTTCGAAAAACTAAGGATGTTCTTATCCCAGGCATAGATTACCTTAGCCGTATTAGACATAACTGTTTGGAATTTTGGATCCTCAATGCTCTTCAACTTTGTACTTGTTTGGCTTTACAAATATTTTGATATGAGCGTCACTGATGAGTCTTATGTAGACGAAACGCGCGTCTGGCGTATAGAATTATTATCCTGGTATCTTTGATAACTATTCCTATGTAGAAAATGATGGATTAAACCCGGTTGTATATCTAGCTAAGCCTTTCACTTGTATGAGTTACATAGATATTCCATTATATCAACAACAACAAAATTAACAAAGCAAACAGACATGATAGATCAAAATATCAAATGTTGGGGTACAGTGTATCATAGTCAACATTATTTTAAAATCTTAATAACTGTAAAACAAAATTTAAATCTATTTCAACCGAGAAAAAGAAAATGGCATATAAACACTTTAAAGATACAGTTCATAAGACAGATTTGAAGGCAAGAGTACTAAATGACCTTAGCACCGTAACACAATGGCAGTATGTATGAATACTGAGCCACCCCGAAAAAAAATAATCAAACAGTAACATAGAGTAAAGATTAACAATATACGAAGACAAAACAAAATAACACAATATCATGTACATCAGATAATAAACAACAAGTACCTAAACACTACATTTCAAGACCCCCAAGGGTGACTGGAGATTGGAAAATTGGTCTCTTTTGGTCTACCTCTGCGAATTCCATAGCCTAACTAGGGCGTCCGTTTAGCTGTGCGGGATGCACAAGTACACATCAACGTCCGGTCAAATGGGGATGCTAAATCGGATGCATTATGTAGAGAGAATTCCGTGCTCTTTGTGCGCTAATAACCCTTGTAATAACTCTTTGTGCGCTAATAACCCTTGTAATAACTCTTTGTGGGGTCCATATATGGCATGTGGCAATGATAAATTTCCGTCCCTATACAATCTGCAATTTCCGTGGCAGTCCAAATTTCTTCGACCTTCATCCTGGACGGCCTCTGATGCAAGACTTACATGTACCTACTATAACGTTTTCTCGTCCTGAATTTATATATAATAAAAAGAAGATTTGGTACGAGTGTCAATGAGACAACTCTCGACAAAAGAATAAATGACACAGAAATTAACATTTATAGGTCACCGTACGGCCTTTAACAGTAAGCAATGTCCATACCGCAAAAATCTGCTATTAAAGGCCCCGAAAAGACAAATGTAACTCAATTCAAACAAGTCAACTAAAGGCCTTATTAAGGTACACAAAAAAAAAATAACGAAAAACAAATATGTAAAAAGCAACAAACTACACGACAACCACTGAATTGCAGGCTCATGACTTGGGTCAGGCATAGGCAAATACAGAATATGGCGATGTTTAATATGTAAACTAGCGTCCAACCTGTCCCCCCTAACCGGGGACAGTGGTGTAACAATTACATAAGAGCAGACTAAAAAATCAGTTGAAAAGGCTTAACTCATCAGGTGGATACTGAAACATATATGATGTTACGGAGGGGTGTTTGCGAAAAATACCAGTCGAGGGACTGTAAAAATTCTAGGGCCGTTAGGCGAGGGAAATTCGGTCCCAAGACTGATATTTTTCGCAAATATCCCTCCATAACATGATATATCTGATAGATTTTGATTGGAACACTTTGTACTCCCTGTATGTTTTACTTGAAAGCTGTAATTGCTTACCATGTTTATGCATATTTTCGAGGATAAGAGGATGTTATCATAGAACCGCGGGAATTTTACGTGTACCAATACGCGTTAGCTCGCTTTCTATGTAACGTCATATCCGTGAACGTGGGAGGGTACTTGTACATCCCAAAACAAACAAACACTAAACACAGATATGAGAGTAATCGCAAGTACTGAAATCTAGTTCAAAGCCGATAAAAATGTATAACAAAATCATGCATCTAAGACTAAGTTATCATTTATAACACATCCAACATTCGAAAGATTTAGTGTGAAGACGTCATAAACAGTGGAATTTTTCCAATTTTGTTATAACATTGCAGGCATATATTTTATCATCCCGATGATTTCATATATTTTGACGAATTTATGACAGTTTTATTTTCGATAAAAATGATGGTCCGAACTATTAAATCGAAGATAATGAATGAAGCACAAACATCTCTACTCAACAGTTTGGGATACCCTTCTCTAAACAGTTATTACAGTTACAGATATCATCTATACAGTTTCCCATATTCTAGCGATTTTTTTTAATCAAGATTTCTCCATTTAGCGGTTAAACTATTAAAGAAGCTTCGTTTTTCAGTTTCAAACTTAGTAATACTTTAAATAAGGCACGACATACCCAAAAATAATACAGAATTATTACAGAATTGACCAGAAACATCGTCCACCATCTGTGAATATACGTAACTCCAGTTACGGAGATCACATTTACCCCAGTGAAGGGGAAACGATTCTTTTATTTTTACACATATTTGCATAATATTTTATTAACCAGAGCAAAAACATCTTGCATCTATTAGTGTTGCCTACTACTCAAAATTTACGGGACATGATAATAACTTGATTTCTACAAAAATACAAACATCGAAATTAGATGAATCAGATACAAATTAAATGAATCAATCTGTGCTCCACTTACTAGAAGTAGTAAAGTAAACAAAAAAATTGTATATAAATCAAAATTTTATGCATGTTATTCTTTTGAAAAAAAAGTTGACCTTCATTTTATATACCCAGAAGTATTCACTACGGTTTATTTAATACTATGAAGACAGATGACTAGATAATTTTAGAATGAAAAAAAACCGGCAAATTTTGAAAATTTACGTCGGAATATGGTGATGTGAAAATTTGAGACCTTCATTTTCTGCAAACTTTGTTCGCATTTAATAATCCATCATATTCTTCAACCAAAAGATGCCAATGATGACATTGGATTACTCGACGAAAAAAGTTGAATCAGGGGTGGTTGTCAGAGTAATTCAAGCTATAAATAACCATTTTTTTTTTTATCGAAACTGACAATACAACACAAATAATGCTCAGTATGCTTCATTGTGCATAACAAAATGTATTTAATGAATGGCTATTATCTATTTTGATTTTATAGAACCATAAAACTAATTTTTGACTCTTCACATTGAATAATCCGCGAAACGGATTATGTAAAATGTGAAGAGTCAAAAATTAGTTTTATGGTTCAATAAAATCTAAATAAATTATTGCCATTCATTATAAATAAATTTCTATCAAAAATAAGGCTCAAAGAACTTTTTATATTATTTATATTATCAATAACAACGTACACACATGTTGGCGTATGAATACACAACGTCAGAGTGGGCGTGTCGCCATCAAAATTGACAACATTGAAAATAAAACTAATAATTTTAACCAATCAGAAGACAGTAAAAACACCAAATTTATTTATAATGTGATGTTCATAAATGAAATTATTTTGTATAAATAGTTAAATCACAACATCATGTAATTCAATGTGAAATAAGTGATATTTTAACATGATCATCACCACCTTAGGGTAATTTTGACCTTTTGTTGACATGTGGTGAAATTACTGATTAAGGAAGTAAAAAGGATCAAAAGTATGCGCTAGTTGTTTAATACAATTTGGTAACGCACTAAACCTCAAAAACCCGTTGAGGAATAAAACAGTTTAATTTTGCAAATTTAGTGGTTAGTTGTAGTAAACAATAACCAGAGCGGCACATATAAGCCTACTTGAATGCACGAAATAGGGAACTATAGTTTCAAATGCCATTTGGACACATAACTTACATAATTCAAATATCATTGATGTACTCAATTTTATTTCACTAAACATTTAACAAAACATATAGCAGCTACAAAAGGTACGCAGATGACGAAACCTGAAACAAATCAAATAAAAATATAACGGCATAATTTAGATCATTACAAACACAGATACAGACTGTTATGAATCAGTTTGAAATTGTTTATATTAATCAATTAGTACACAGCACATAAAACAAACGGACGTAGAAACAAAGGAAAAAAGTTACAATTATGATCTTACTCGCAGATACTCACAGCTATTCATAGTCAAATTATAAGTAATTAAAAACTTATATTAGTGATTCATCAACCGTATGAGAAACAGCATGCCATGCAAAAATATAAGTTTACAGTATCTACAAGATGAAGATTATACGTAACTATTCATAAATGCATAGCAGTACATATTTAGTTTTTCCCTTTAAAATTAATTTGTTCAAAAGATCGACGAATTTGTGCATGGAGTGTTTCTTAATTTACGGGCATTTTAAACATCATGGCAGTTAAATTATCATCTTATATTCTGATTAAAATAGTAATTCTGCACAGGAGCAGCCGAGTTTTGAAGCGAAATTAGTATCTATGAAATAATTGTTTTTTAAGTTTTGAGTAATTTCTCTTTATATTGGTGCCTTCGTGATATGTGAACTTGATGCAATTAATTCGACGGTACTACTTAAAAAGTGCAGATTATGATACCTAGTCAAAACGCTAAGCCATTATTTCATGTTCTTGTAACGTTTGGATTTGACGGAATGCGTTTTGTTAAATTTTACTTACAAACAACCCTTTTAAGTTTATTATGGTTCTAAAAAATTTAAATCTTTGTATGAAAACAAATTTAGAAAAAAGTTTTGAAAGAACACTATTTATACAGTATCATAATAAGATTTTCATTTCTATAACTAGCTTTATAAAGCTCTTTGTCGTTGGACTTCATTAATCATAATCTTATTGTTGTTTTCCAGTCTTTATGAACGATATTCTTTTTATGAATGTTCCTGTTAAGTTTTAAATATCTGTTGATAAAAGTAAATAAGAAATGTCGACTTATAAAGATAAAACACAATATGTGTTATCATCGTCCTTTCAAACTAAATTAAGAAATGTATTTGCCATATATAAAATAATTGACCGTTTCCGACTGCTGCCTTGATGAGTCTTTTATAGACGAAACACGCGTCGGTGTAAATTCAAAATGTCATCCTGGTATCTATGACGAGTTTAATTAGCACTAGTGAAATGTTCGCTAGAGTTTACTAAAAACAAAATGATGTAAAGCAATTTTCAACAGGCAAAATCCATAATCAGCTGAACTTGGTTTCAACTCATAATATATCAGAGTTATAAGTGTTATTCATGTTATACGACAATTAAGAAATGATTCTTTCATGCCATGCTTGATGCTCATGTTAACATGGATAGGCATTATATTTGTTAATATCTTAATACCGAGCGTAAGCGAGGCATTAAATGTTTACATATATAATGCCTATCCATACGTGCACTGTATTCAAAGCTAAAAATGAACGTCTTATTAGAATCCGAACTAAACAACAATGCATTCAGTGTTGTTTATCTTTTTAAAATGTCTCTATAAGGACTGATTAAATAACTATTTCTAATAAGTTTAATTGATAAATTAGGTTTCAACACATATATGTTGCTTATCTGGCCTAGAGGACAAAGTGAACTTGTTTTATCACTGGGCGTCCATCGACGATGTCATTCTTTACACAATTATTCTTCCCCTACTGAACCAACTAAAATCAAAGATAGCCACAATAATCATTGGCATGTTGTTTTTAAAACTTGTCCGATGGGTAGAAAAGAAAAAATGTATGTTATATCTATTATCTCGAAAACTAACCATTGTACGCCTCAATGAATGAGCCTTAAGTTAAGGTTTATGCTTGGCAATTCTTTTATAGTAAAGCATGACAATATTGTTTGTCTGTTAATTCATTGCCTATTCTCCATACGTAAAAAGGTGGCTAGATAAGAAAAAAAATCTACCGATAAACATTAGATCAACCTCTTTACATATGAATAAAAAAAAATTGTGTTATTGGTATATACAGTGTGTAGGGTTTATCATGTTTTTGAGCCAAGGCTCCGTGTTGAAGAGCGTTCTTTGACGTACATTTGTTGACTTTTACAAATCGTGACTTTTGATTGAGATTGTCTTATTGGTAGTAATATCACATATTCTTGTATCTATTTATGTTTTTTTGCTGGTTAGACACATATAATATACTAATACTATCAACCTGACACTTCTTATTCTTACCTACACCAACAAGTACATTGCATATAGACATGATAGAGTCCGCCTTCCATCTGCATTTGTTTTACTGTTTGCTACTTTTAAATACTTCTTTCAAAAGTGCTATAAGTTGGATAGAATATCGACTGTTATCTTCTTAGTGGACGTCTCGAATATATCATAAGAGAATCTTTATGTTTCGGAAATATACATGTATGAACAATTCAAGAATCAAATGAAAACTTCCAATACCTATACAAGAAAAGAGGCCCCTGGAATAGGCAAACTTTACTCACAGATTAGCACACAAAGATACTGTGAATCTGGCTTGTCATATTTCGAAATGTATATGACATCCTCAGTTGACTTATAATACAGGGGTCTCCAACCAGGATAACTAACTTTGAGTGAACATTGTTGTGACATATTATATAATGTCTTATTTTTGTATATTTTTTTAATCAAATATGATAATTTTGACATACTTAAGTTAACAGCCTTGTAACCCGGATTCGTTTTTTTCTCAATCGACCTATTACTTTCGAACAGCGGTATATTACTGTTTTTTTTAGAAATGTCCTATTAGGGAAGAGAACACCAATAAAAGCTTCTTTGTTTCCTTTTATAACTGAGATATCATCATGGGCCTTCTATGAGGAGAGCTTAAAAAATACAGTGAACATAAAAAGAGGTCACAAAAATTAAACAAAATTGATAAGCAATTAATTTTGTATTCATTTTATGATGTTAAAAATGTTTATTAACATAAAAACGTAAAATATAAGACTCATTGTTGATGTTCCAAACAAAATAAATAGAAATACATGTATAGTCAAGTTTGACGTTGAAATGCATAATAGGGAGACTAGAATGAACGTGGAAGGACAGAAACAATAAAAATCCACAGCTATATCTATGATGAAACTCGGCTCTCGCATTTACAAAGACGCAGGATTGTAAACACACATAGTCTAACCTGTTTTGTATTTCACGCGATTCCCATAATTTGTGTTCTTAAACCTTGATTTCCTGGTTTGAAGTATTTAACCAGCTTTTAATGTAATATTGTAGGGTCAATAAATCACCAGGTCTTTTTTGGATTACACAGAAGCAAAGAAGAATTATCCACCCATTATCCGGATGTTCATGGTAATGTATTGACGGGATTATAATTAATACAAATGTTTGACCGTACAAATTTCAAATATCATAAAATATAAACAGAAACAGTTATGTAAGCATTTCAAAACTTGATCCTATTTGTGTTGATAGGGCTAAAAAAAAAGGCAATAGTAGTTTACTGCTGTTCAGAAGTCAAAAATCAATTGGGAGAAAAACAAATCCGGGTTACAAACTAAAACCGAGGGTGACATATCACCTATGAGAGGTAAACAAGGAAACAACTGGAACACTGAAGTGCAGAAAAATAACAAACAGCATTGCAACATACATGTTAATTATTAGATAACTACTGCTGTATTCCTGACATGGTATAGGAATTGTTTTGCAAAATGATGGGTTGAACCTTGTTTTGTGGCTAGCCACATGTACCGTTAAAATGACAATTCTACATGACAGATATGCAGTACAAATGAATGCAAGATTCTAATATGACGTGTTTTTTTCGCTTTGTGAACAAACCCGTGCTCTAAATCCAATAAAATGTGTTTGCACATGCGTATATTGATTTCTTCAAAAAAATGAATTTTATCAAATTATCATGCACCTAATATATTTCCTTCACTTTAAACACTTTCAAACTCTTAAATGATGCATATGCTGTTACTAAATCATTTATTATGACTGTAACGTGTTGCATTCCGAAATTGACATATTTGACCTAGATACGGCAACCTTTCATGCTTGCTGTTCAAACTCCTTCCTGAAAAATCACAAGGGCAGCCGTTTGCTTCTTTAAAAAAAGGGGGGTCATTGAAGAGCCGACACAAACGTTTTTACACTTATACTTATCGCACGTATAAAATTACCTTAATTGTCCTATTCAGAATCGAAATAATTGATGCAAGCTATACATGTACTTTAAACAAGGGTAGGCATTATATTCGTGATTATGTTTGCCCTAACGTTTGCATCAATTATTTCGATTCTGAACAATGGGACAAAGAAATACATAAATGAATAATATAATAGTACATTTAGACATGTTATCAACAGAATAACAACGAATACGTAAAATAATTTAGGACAGTACACAAAAACAGCACAATAGAATTAGAATTAAGGTGTTCTGCCATCATTGATTTTCCCCTATTAGTCTCTGTTAAATTTAGACTTCTCAAAAACTTGTGTAGATTTTATCTTTGTTTAAAATAAAGAAATACTTGGCATGAGTAAAGTTTCATCCTGTCCAGTACTATAGACAAAGTTTCACATCACATTTTACTGGAAGTTAACCAGTGGAATTTTTACCTCTTTTTTACCTGTGTTCTCGCTTCATTAACCATGTAACCTTAAGTTTCGAAAATATTCTAAGAAATCACCAAACTGAAATGGTGCTTTGAAACGCCAAGATATATGTTTATGACCTAGACCTGTTTTACTGCTATGAAATGTAGGTTTATTTCTTACAACTGTCAAATCCAAGGTAATATTTTTCCGACCCTTTCTTGTGTGTAACTGGATGTGACGTGCTATGATTTGGTTGCATTACATCTCAATATTAAAAGGCTTGAATAAAAAAAAATCGAAGTGTGTTAAGTCCGTATAAGACTCATTGTTGGTGTTAAAAAAATCAGTTGGAAAGCTAAGTCAGTTTTGACGTTCAAGAGCATTATAAGGGGAACTACACTTTTAGGGGAAGGGTAAAATAAAAATAAAACAGAGCTCTGTCATGACATAAATAATTTACGATAAAACTAGGCTCGTGGTTTTACAAAGACGTAGACTTGTAAACAAACCTAATATCGCCTCTTTCGTTTTTGATCGAACCTCTTATTTTTTGTTTTGTTTGTATGATCTTTTTGCATTTATGAGATTTGAACTCAGAGAAAATGTACAGTCAGTGTTGTTGTTGTTTTTTTTATTACTTTTAACAAGTATTGGTTGCACGAGTTGGCTGACCGTTTCGGAATAACCGTTTCATAAATGATATCGGATATGTTCCTTACGTCGTAACTACAATCCCCTTCCCTTTCATGAATGTGACCCGGCTACCGAATTAGACTATTTACCGAATTTGTTATAACATAAGTGACACGACGGATGCCAAATGTGGAGCAGGATCTGCTTACCCTTCCGGAGCTCATGAGATCACCCCTAGTTTTTGGTGGGGTTCGTGTTGCTTATTCTTTAGATTTCTATGTTGTGTAATGTGTTCTATTGTTTGACTTCTTTCCTTTTTAGCCAGGCGTTGTCAGTTTATTTTCGATTTAAGAGTTTATAAAAAGAAGATGTGGTATGATTTCCAATGAGACAACTGTCCACAAGAGACCAACATGACTCAGACATTAACAACTACAAGTCACCGTACAGCCTTCAACAATGAGCAAAGCCCATATCGCATAGTCAGCTATCAAAGGCCCCGATAAGACAATGTAAAACAATTCTCACGAGAAGTTTGACTGTCCCTCTGGTATCTTTCGTCCCTGTTTTGCACCAATATCTTTGACCACAGTGCGTGGCTATATTATACATGTAGAAGATACGAACACTTGGTCTTTCTTTTGAAAACGAGTGGGGTGATTCAACATTGGTGCACGAAAATTAATTTTAAAACTGTATGCATCCCCGTCAAATGCTTATGTCCGATCGAAAACATTTACAACTACGTTGTTTTTGGAATTACTTTTTTCGTTTGATCACTTTTGAAAATGAAACTAACGTATATAATGCATTTTTGAAAACGGAGTGTTAGTTCATGTAGAAAACACTTTAAAAATGATTGTTAGCTCGCTAACGGCATAACATTGTTCTTAATTTAACTTGTGCTTTCATGAATATTATGCATATATGTCATTTGTTTTTTAGGTTCACCTTTTAAAAGGAGTAAACATGAAGAAACTCACAATAATCCGTTGTCAAACGGTAATGTATTCTATGTGTAGTAATGAATAAGTTTTGATAAAGAAAGGAAGATAAAGAATGTAGACAAAAGCTGTTTATCGAAGTTCAAATTTAATGATAAATTAAAAAGATAGCAATTAAAGGTTTTTATTTTTTCTTCAACTTATCAATTATTTCTTTAATCAATATTGGATCACTTATAGGATTTTGCCTCAGAATTAAACATTTTTATTCTAAAACAAATTGTTAGGATAATAAGGATTTTTTATCCTATAATTTATGATACTGAACTATTAACGGGAGGGATTGTAGTTGATTTTCATATGAAAACACTATCTTTAGATCAGTGTAATTGAAGGCTGGAGCTGACATATCTATAATTATCTTTTGTCCATTGTTAATGTTTGTGGTCACTATCATTTTGTCAAGTAACTTCTATTTCCCATTCTGCAATTTGACTCGCGTATTCTTTAAGGTGGTACCTAACACTACAGGGAGATAACTCTGTAAAATCAGCAGAACGTTTTAATGACGTTGTGTTCATATGGGAATATTATGCTTCTCAATGATCAAAATAAGTGTTTGTCAAACTGCTATATAACCAGTGTCATTTGTCTGATTAAACGGTTGGTTCAATTTTTTTTGAAATTTTTATATTTTTGTCAAAGGGTCAAAGTAAATACTTTGTAAAAATTTTAAGAAATTAAACGAGCTAAATTAATTTTAGTTAAAGTGTTAGGTACCACCTTGAAATGCGTTTTACTGTTTGATTGCTGCATGTTTGCTATATCTACATTACCTAGAGGTATACGACTCATTGTTGATGTTCGAAACAAAACAAATGGAAATGTAGTCAAGTTTAACGTTGAAATGCATAATATGGGGACTAGAATGGACGCGGAAGGACAGAAACAATAAAAATCCACAGCTATATCTATGATGAAACTAGGCTCTTGCATTTACAAAGACGCAGGATTTTTAACATATAGTCTAAGCTGTTTTGTATTTCATGCGATTCCCGCAATTTGGGTTCTTAACCCTTGATTGCATGGTTTGAATTATTTGTGAGATTTGAAAATCCGTACGTTATCGTTTACTGTAAATTTGTAGAGTTAATTGGTCTCCAGGGCTTTTCAGGAGTACACAGAAGCAGTCAAGGATCATCTACACATTATATGAATGTTCATGGTAATGTATTGACGGAATTATAATTAATACAAACGTTTCACCGTATAAATTTCAAATAAAATAAAATTAGTTACAGAAACAGTTATGTAAGTATTTCAAAAAATGGTCCTATTTGTGTTGATAGGGCTAAAAAAAAACAGTAGTTTGCTGCTGTTCAGAAGTTAAAAATCGATTGGGAGAAAACTAATCCGGGTTACAAACTAAAACTGAGGGAAACATCAACAATAAGAGGTAAACAACAAAACAACTGGAACACTGAAGTGCAACAAAATAACAAACGATATTGCATCATACATGTTAATTATAAGATACCTACTGCTGTATTCCTGACTTGGTATAGGATTTTATTTTAGCAAAATGAAGGGTTGAACCTTGTTTTGTGGCTAGCCAAACCTTGCGCTTTCATGACAATACTATAAAACCGTTTAAGTGACAATACTACATGACAGATACTCAGTACAAATAAATGCAAGAACATTTCGGATAAAGAAATACATAAATGAATAATATTATAGTACATTTAGACTTGTTAATCACAGAATAACAACGAATACGTAAAATAATTTAGGACAGTACACAAAAACAGCACAATAGAATTAGAATTAGGGTGGTATGGTTGATTTTCCCCTATTAGTCTCTGTTAAATATTGAATTCTCAAAAACTTGTGTAGATTTTATCTTTCTTTAAAATGAAGTAATACTTGGCATGAGTAAGTTTCATCCTGTCCAGTACTATAGACAAAATCTCTCATCACATTTCACTGGAAATTAGCCAGTCCAATTTTTTATCTCTATTTTACCTGTGTTAACGCTTAATTAACCATGTGACCTTAAGTTTCAAAAATATTCTATAGAAACACTAAATTAAAAAAATGGTGTTTTGAAACATCAAGATATATGTTTATGACCTAGAATTGTTTTACTGCTATGAAATAGGTTTATTTCTTACAACTGTCAAATCCAAGGTAATATTTTTTTTTACCCTTTTTGTATGTAATTGGATGTGACGTGCTATGATTTGATGGCATTACATCTTAATATTAAAAAAATCGAGGTGCGTTAAGTCCGTATAACACACATTGTTGGTGTTCGAAACAAATCAGTTGGAAAGCTAAGTCAGTTTTGACGTTCTAGAGCATTATAAGGGGTCTAACGACACATGCAATTTACGATAAAACTAGGCTAACGGTTTAAAAAAGACGTAGACCTGTAAACAAACCTAATATCGCCTCTTTCGTATTTGATGCGAACCTTATGTTTTGTTTTGTTTGCATGTTCTTTTTGCATTTATGAGATTTGAACTCAGAGAAAATGAACAGTCACTGTTTTTTTTTTGTTTTTTTTTTAACTTTTAACAAGTATTAGTTGCACCAATACTTTTGCCTAGAGTGCGTGGCTACATTATAGAAGATACGAACACTTGGTCTTTCTTTTGAAAACTAGTGGGGTGATTTAACATTAGTATACGGACATTTTTTTTTAAACTGTATGCATCCCCGTCAATGTCCGATCGAAAACATTTACAACTACGTTGTTTTTGGAATTATATTTTTCCTTCGAATACTTTTGAAAATGAAACTAGCGTACGTAATGTATTTTTTAAAACGGAGTGTTTGTTCATGTAGAAAACACTATAAAAATTAATGTTAGCTCGCTAACGGCATAACATTGTTCTGAATTTAACTTGTGCTTTCATAAATATCATGCATATAGTCATTTGTTTTTTAGATTCACGTTTTAAATGGAGAGAAAATGAACATAATGACATGAATGAAGAAGAAATTTACATGAGCCTGTTTTCAAACGGTAATGTATAATATTTGTAGTAATGAATAAGTTTTGTTAAAGAAAGGAAGATAAAGAATGTAGGCAATAGCTGTCTCTCGAAGTTCAAAGTTCATGATAATATTATTTTAAAACAAATTGTTAGGATAATAAGGATTTTTTATCCTATAATTTGTGATACTGAACCATAAACGGGAGGGATTGTAGTTGACTTTCATATCCTATCTTTAGATCAGTGTAATTGAAGGCTGGAGCTGACATATCTATAATTATCTATTGTCCATTGTTAATGTTTGTAGTCACTATCATTTTGTCAAGTAACTTCTATTTCCCATTCTGCAATTAGATTCGAACATCCTTTAAAATGAGTTTACTGTTTGATTGCTGCATGTTTGCTATTTCTACATAACCTAGAGGTATAGATGGGTTGAGATCTAAAAAAACATGTTTAACCCCACTGAATGTTTGCTTCTATTTAAACAAGAGAATCTCTAGAGTTGGTAATATTTGTTTGTGTACATACTTTTGGTTCATTTGTTTGTTTCGGAATTGATAGAAATAAGAAGATGTGGCATGAGTGCCAATGAAACATCTCTCTATCCAAGTCACAATTTGTAAAGGTCAACCATTAAAGGGGATGGCGCCAGAAGAAGAATATATTAATGTTACGGGATCAATTTTAACCACGCCTCTATTTGTGGAAATTTTTCGCTGCGTTAAAGACCCATTGGAGGCTTATGACTTTTTTTTTCCTTTTAGTACCTTTGGCTTGTATTTTTTTTAACTATGTAAATAATTCGTTGTATGTTGTTGGTGGTTTGTTATTCTTATAATTTATAATTTAATTTTGGATGTAACGCATCTACTGATTGGCTGACGTCGTTTTGTTTATCAGCTCATAGACATAATTTTGTCATGTGACCGTGACGTAATCAACGTTTTTTTATGATTTCCTCGAATTAAGAATGAAATTATAAGAAATGACTGTATATTTTTCCTGCCTATTCGAAATAGCATAAAAAAGGTGGTGCACACTTTAAAATAACCCGCGACGCGGGTTATTCAGTGTCATCACATTTCTTATTATATTTCTTCATAGACAGAAAAACATATTAGTCATTCCTTAATTGTTCAAAGGAATATAGGAAAACAAGTACAAATAGTTTAAATAGTTTTTAAAAATATAAAAGTAATTCTGCGTATATATAAATTGATGATGGGGTATCGTCTGATTTTTCGGTATCTTAATTCTTTGGTTTTCAATCATTGTTTGACAATGTATACAGAACAACTAGCGGATATTTCTATCAATTCATGCACCTAAGGTAGATAAAAAAAACACAATTAATGATTAAAGTAACACAATCTTAGCACAAATATAACGTAACGCAAAATGCTAAAGATAATTTCAGAATATATCAGAGGAAATAAAAAGAATGCACTGGGCCCTACAGCGTGTTTTGCTTAACGACACTGGAAATGTATCACACATAGTATCAAAAATATGTTGATAGCTTGTTGTCTGTTATCAACAAGAAAATATCATAGACCGAATGCCAATCACGACTAATATATGTATATATATATATATATATATATATATATATATATATATATATATATATATATATATATGTAATAATTTTAGGTAAAGGTATTCAGGTCAGCCAGATTAGATTTTGTTTGCACTTTTGTAATTATAGACAATGCAGTTTCCCATTTTAACTCTTTTAACATTTTTATGCTTGAAATAAACCACTTTTGTTAAATTGTTTCGTAAAAAATAATATTCTAGAATGGGAAGTTCGTATGCACTTCAATATTTTCAAAGGTCAAAACAAAGGGCTGTGCGGTAAACTTTCAACATTTTTATGTCTCCCATTTCTAATGGTTAAAACGTATACTAAAATTCTATACTTTCCTTCCTTTCACTTTGGGTATTCCTCAGAATCTAATTTTGCCGCTATCCATATGTGTTTTTATACGTTGGACATTTCCAAGTTATGTTTCTATGAGATGAAACATAAAGATTATAGCTGGGAACCAGAATGTATACGTAAACAAACAATTTATGAACAATATATATCTCCCCGAAATTAGCGTTGTTGATTAGATTACCTTAGCCGTATTTGGCACAACTTTTTGGAATTTTGGATCCTCAATGCTCTTCAACTTTGTATTGATTTGGCTTTTTAACTATTTTGATATGAGCGTCACTGATGAGTCTTATGTAGACGAAACGCGCGTCTGGCGTATAAAATTATAATCCTGGTACTTTTGATAACTATTTACACCACTGGGTCGATGCCACTGCTGGTGGACGTTTCGTCCCCGAGGGTATCACCAGCCCAGTAGTCAGCACTTCGGTGTTGACATGAATATCAATTATATGGTCATTTTTTTAAATTTTCTGTTTACAAAACCTTGAATTTTTCGAAAAACTAAGGATTTTCTTACCCCAGGAGTAGATTACCTTAGCCGTATTTGGCACAACTTTTTGGAATTTTGGATCCTCAATGCTCTTCAACTTTGTATTGATTTGGCTTTTTAACTATTTTGATATGAGCGTCACTGATGAGTCTTATGTAGACGAAACGCGCGTCTGGCGTATAAAATTATAATCTTGGTACTTTTGATATTTATTTACACCACTGGGTCGATGCCACTGCTGGTGGAAGTTTCGTCCCCGAGGGTATCACCAGCCCAGTAGTCAGCACTTCGGTGTTGACATGAATATCAATTATATGGTCATTTTTATAAATTTTCTGTTTACAAAACCTTGAATTTTTCGAAAAACTAAGGATTTTCTTACCCCAGGAGTAGATTACCTTAGCCGTATTTGGCACAACTTTTTGGAATTTTGGATCCTCAATGCTCTTCAACTTTGTATTGATTTGGCTTTTTAACTATTTTGATATGAGCGTCACTGATGAGTCTTATGTAGACGAAACGCGCGTCTGGCGTATAAAATTATAATCCTGGTACTTTTGATAACTATTTGTGAAACAGCTGTAATAACAAAATGCAACCTATGAAATGATCAATTTATGATTCATAATACCGGTATGTTATGTCATATATGATATGGCTACACACAGTATCAAGCATGCAATTCTTTCATACAAAGATGCAATCAAATTCACACCAACAATTCCAATAGAACATACAAGTAGCTTACATGAATGTAACTAAATACGTTTTATAACACCATGCATTAAAACCGAGACGTTGTACGCTTTAAGATATGCTAAAGAAATTATGTAAGGCAAACGAGTTTAACTGTTTAGTTAATAATAAACTCATCATAGATACCAGGACTAAATTTTATATATACGCCAGACGCGCGTTTCTTCTACAAAAGACTCATCAGTGACGCTCGAATCCCAAAAAGTTAAAAAAGCCAAATAAAGTACGAAGTTGAAGAGAATTGAGATCCAAAATTCCAAAAAGTGTTGACAAATACAGCTAAGGTAATCTATGTCTGAGGTAGAAATCCTTAGTATTTCAAAAAATTCAAAATTTTGTAAACAGTTAATTTATTAATATAACAATATCAAATATAATTCATATCAGCACAAAAAGTGTTGACTACTGGGCTTGTGATACCCTCGGGGTGATAAATCTCCATCAGCAGTGGCATCGACCAAGTGGTTGTAAATAAACTCATCATAGATACCAGGACTAAATTTTATATATACGTCAGACGCGCGTTTCGTCTATAAAAGACTCATCAGTGACGGTCGAATACTAAAATGTTGAAAAAGCCAAATAAAGTACGAAGTTGACGAGCATTGGGATCCAAAATTCCTAAAACTGTTGCCAAATACAGCTGAGGTAATCTATGCCTGAGGTAGAATACGATTGTGCATGCGTTTGTTCGTACATCTTTGTTAAGCTTTTTTACAACGTTCGGGCAGCGTTTTCAATGCTCTTATAAATTGATATGGCATCTTAAATGCATATTTCGTATCTGATTGGAGATCATTTGTTATGATAAACTTCATATTTTAAAAGTGGACTGTATTGTTGGTTTTAAAGATAGGTTTTTGTAATTATAAATGAATGACATTTTACTTCGTCTTTCCGTTAGATTTATCATAAAACTTTTTTTTGTCATCATGATTTGGCCACAAGAAATTCCTTAACCTCACTTTAGCACAGATTTATCTTGATCACAATTCAATTATCCTCTCCTAGATTCATATTAAAAGAAGACAAGGAACAATTGCAATGCATGGCAATTTAGCATAAAAAGTGAACATTTACAGGTCACGTAGGGCCATAAGCAATAATAACATCCTATAAAAGGCATTCGTTATAGTAAAAATAGTGACTGAAATCAACCCTTTTTTCGCTTTGTTTGAAATCGTCTGACTTTGTGAAGCATGATAAGGTATCTGTCAACGGTTTAGTGGGCTAGGTTTTCCTTTCGTAGTTTTCATTTTCTTTTGATATCTCCATTTTTTACTTAGTTCATAAGTCTCTGATATGTTTGTGTCACAACCATAGTAATTCACAATAAAAGAGGGACGAAGGATACCAGAGGGACAGTCAAACTCATAAATCGAAAATAAACTGACAACGCCATGGCTAAAAATGAAAAGGTCAAACAGACAAACAATAGTTCACATAACAAAAAAAATGCTCTATATATATTGATGTGTATTTTAATATTTATAAGTTGAGTACTATAAACATACCACCAGAAGGGATATTTTATATTGTCAGTTTTTATTGACTTATACAATTTTAATTTTAATTTTCTATTGATATCTCCACTTTTTACTTAGTTTATAAGTCTCTGATATGTTTGTGTCACCACCATAGTAATTCACAATAAAAGAGGGACGAAGGATACCAGAGGGACAGTCAAACTCATAAATCGAAAATAAACTGACAACGCCATGGCTAACAATGAAAAGGACAAACAGACAAACAATAGTTCACATGACAAAAAAACGCTCTATATATATTGATGTGTATTTGAATATTTATAAGTTGAGTACTATAAACATACCACCAGAAGGGATATTTTATATTGTCAGTTTTTATTGACTTATACAATTCTAATTTGAATTTTCTATTGATATCTCCACTTTTTGTTTAGTTTATAAGTCTCTGTTATGCTTGCGTCAGCAACATAGTAATTATTTGCTTTTTTTGACAAAATTGAACCTTATTGGCTACTGAAAAGGAATTATTATTTCATTATGTGTATTTCATTACTGATTGATCAAAACAAATAAATATTTTAGGTTTTTCATATATCTCGTAGCTAGTGCCCCTTTAAATCTTTGTTTTTCTTGCTGCTAACTTTTAATGTAGCCATATTTCATCACCATCAGCATATAAACACTCGATTTAGTTTGACTAACTTACAAAATTTAGAAATTAGAGGATAAAAATATGACTGTGTATCTTTACAAAGCTGAAATCTTTAATATGTATTTGCTTAAGGGCATTTAGTTCAAATCACTATCACACAAAATCGTTTTGGCATTTATTTTGTCCTCCATCTAACAGATTGGAAACATAATGAATATGTTTATATTTGTTTACATGACTTTTTTTCTATTGTAGATACAATGTTTTCGGCTGATGAACAGCAGTGATGCTGGAGGATTTAAGACCAATCAAACGAAGAGTTTCCCAAATAAAACTAACATTTTGTGACATCCTGTCAAATGCCTGTTTGTTTAGCTAAGATATTGATTTAATCGTAAAAAACTTTTTTATTTTTAAATGCTTAGATTTTCAGCTCTCTGCACAGATATCCATGCACGTCGTGTTCTTTTATATAGTAATTGATTTGGGTAATGCTTACTTAAACAAAAATAAATGTTCTTTATATAAATATTTAGTTGATTTAAAAATAGACCTATGTATCAAACGAAAATCATAAAAAGTTGCTGTTAAAAAAACCTTATTCTTGATTAGAAAATAGTAAAATATATAATCATACATGCGTATAGTAGACTTAAAAAACAAGTTATGAAATTGAGACATAATTACTCAAATAGGATTACAATGAAACCTGAAAATATATGTTTGTATATTGATTTGGATAAAATTGATACAACAGTTTTTACGTGATACATGACGGTCAGTAATGCACTGGGCTGTTGCATACATGACAAGGTCGTGGCCATTGAGAAGATGTGATTCAACAACTGTACGATTAGTAAATTTGTATATTATGCCTTTTACCTTTAATACTCTTATGATATATTCTGTACTGTGTTTTTATTATTTTTCTTTTTTTAAAGTATGGAATCAATTCATGTTTGGGTTATTACTGTGCATTTACATAATGATATTATAACAATAATATTTCATTATATCCTCAATTAATGTACAACAATACCCATATAGAATTTACATGGATTTTGATCAAGTTTTCTGAAACCTCTATCAATCTAGATATCAACAAAAAAATAATTGATTTAATTCAATTCTAAGATGTTATCTAAAAATAAAAGGTAACTTTTCATGATTTCTTCAGAGGATTGTTCATTTGCGGAAGAGAAGTAAATGTAATTACAACTAAACAATTCTGCGCAATAAGGAGCATTGGTGGTATGTAATTTGGGACAATATCAAAAACATCCAAGTCATGATAACTTCATTGAAATCATCCTTTCTTTATAACAGTGCTGTACATGTGTTTATATTCTAGTATTTTCATCATATAAGGGTCTGGCAACCATAGAAGGGAATTTATATTTTGGAATGTCATAATCCTATTTAGGAGTTAAAATTTTGTCCAGTATACAGCGGACATACATGGATTAAAGAATTTCTTCAATTTGGTCGCAACAAGCACGCTTTGAGCTTTCAGAAAAGTGCTTTGGTATAAGATGTTTAGCTAAGACAATAAGGATATTACTAAGCTTACAAAGTATATTATAGTAACTTCGTTTACCACTACCGAAATATTACTGAGGGTGAACGTAAATTATACCTGTTCAGTATTCAGTTTATAAATTTAGCGGTTCATATCATACGTATTGCAAAAATAGAATAAAATGATTCGAACACTAAGCTTTTTTTCTGCAATACTCGGTTGTGCAAAACTATCTGATGTTATATGAATAATAACTGGAAGTGACACTTTTATGTGATTAGGAGAAAAGTAATAACGATAAAATTTTAACGTAGAATTTGACAATCAACGAATTTCAGAAAATTAAAAAAAACAAACAATTTGGTTCCCTGCTTCATAACACCATTATGAAACAATGGATTGACCATATATTTCCAAAAAATACCTGAATCGATGAAACATTTTTTTTTGTAAAGAAGGAAATTAATCATCATTTTCATAACATGGCTAAGATAAATTCGTGATTATGTTTTGTTTATTAAACAAACAAATCTCATTTATGGATTTTTTAGTAAAACGTTAAACCGTTAATTTGCAGCTTTTTGAAGCCAAAATTAATTAAGACCCGGATGTGAGTGCGGGATGTTTGTAAATGTAAGCATGCATTTGACTAAACCTTTACTTGATACGTCTTAGGACATGCTATATGCCATACTATCCATCAACTACAACTATTGTTTTAATGTTGTTTTTTGTGTGTGTATGGAATAATGTTCTATACCATGTTTTAATAAATCAAGTGCTTTATAGAGCATGCAGTTAATTGAAAAGAAAGATTTCTATCTAATTTTAGAAAATAGAAAAAAATATCTGTTATAGAGTATTTCCTTTTTAATCTGTAATTTGTGTGAATGTAAAAACAGTAATCAAATACAATAAATGTAAATATTTGTTACTAATGCTATATCATGTATCTATATTCATATATTCAAATAAATGGGTGAAAGGTATTAACTTCTTATATTTATCGATGTATGCCAATTCTGTTTCCGATGAATCATAATCTGATACACCTTGCCACTTTGGAAATACTAATTCTATACGTGGATCTGTTGGAATGTTTTTGTATGAATAAAAAAGAAGGGGAAGAACAAATCATCATATTAAGAAAATAATTAACGAATAGACAAACGACAGCCAATAAAACACATGCACATAAAGCTAAGATACTTTGAGATTTATTAAGTATACAATTGATCGAAACTGTTATCATGTGTGGACATATCTTTAACGCTCTATGTCGGAGCTAATGTAATCTCTGTTGTTGTTTTGTTCTCAACCCACTCTCATTTACAACTTTCACATGTAAGTCAATATATGAGGCAGATTTAACAGAATCTGAAGTATTGTTTGTTTCATGGAATAGATTGGATAGATACGTTCAACATAGTCATTACACTTTGAATTATCTACAGTGAGGACCCAATGTACATAGCAAGTGAAGTTAAAGGAAAATGATAGCTTCTTTTTATTCTTCATAAGAATCTTCTTAATGAAGTCAGTCTCATATTAATGCAGGAATAGGTCACCAAGAAGGGGAACACAGCTGGTTCCAATGATAAGGTCGATTATTTCTTGACAAAAAGTTCACCAAAGATATTAAATAAGTTGTCAATAAAAAAGTTAAGCATCTTTATCATATCGTTTCAGAGAATATTTTTTGTTTGAATCAGAGTGATTTTTTTTTATAAAATAGGAATAAACCATTCCCATAACTATATACTAGTACTTGTGTCTACGTTGGAAATTTTGTTTTATCAAATAAAGCAGGATCAACTTCTTTAATTTGTCTTTCGGTTTGATATACGCAATACTATATGGCATGAAAACGAGTTATTGATTATTGATACATATATCAAAATAATCTTAAAAGTTTCACTGTTGATTTACCTATAATTTTGTTATTGCGGTTTTTTTAATTTTTTTTATTTAATTGTTACATTTTTTAATTTAATTTTGTACATTTGAAATTCAAATATAGATACACTGACAGAAGCTTACACAATGAATTTTAATATGACGACCTATTATCGTCAACCAGTATACTCGCAATATATTTACCTTTAGCGCAAACGCAGTAATACACAAAAACAGCTGTTCTGCTTTACGACAAACTTGTTTGTACTACCATATATTCTCAATTTTCTACATCAAAACTCCTAGTTTACGTAGGCCAATATTAAGATACAGTATATTTATATCTCTATTCTACAGCAGAATCAACATAACGTCCATTTTAATTTGATTTCCACGGTAAAATTTCATACAACTAAAACTCCGCGGAATGATTTTATTGTCTTGGTATTGCAACGAAACAAGATGACGTCACAAGTATGTTTCCGTAAATAAAACATCAAATGTAAATACAGGGCGTTTTAACCCTCTTGCCGCCGGAGGGACACATATGTACATGGTTAAATATTTGCAAGCTTCTCATTAATGCTGTATCTCTTTCAATTAAAAGACCAAAGATTGAACGGTTTTATGTTTTCTCCTATAGGTCCGAAATGTAACGGTAATTATGTCGTGACGTCATATATCGAATGATGTCGTTGTTTGGCATGTTACGTCAAAGACGTCGAGCTGTCGTATTTTCCGGCATATGAAATGCAAACTTGGAAAACGGTCGGCAGGAAGAGGGTTAAAGCTTCTTGTACGCCTCAGAACGAATAAAATTACGTCGGAAGAATATAAATAAGTGTTAAAATACCTTCAACAAAACAAATCTTTGAATAATATATTATTTTTTATATTATCAACCTTTGGTTAAACAGAACAGCCAAAACAGTATCACACGTACAGGGCTTTCACGGCTAACACAATTACCGAATTTGTGATATTAGAATCGAATAATTCATGGCAGCCGTAGATTTGTTTTTAAATAACCATGGGTTGGGCATTTATATTCGTATTTTAATCTTATATAAATAACCCAACCCATGGTTAAATGAAATCAAATCTACGGCTTCAATGAATTATTTCTTAATTAGAACATATCAATTCACAAACAAAAATGAATACAATACGAAAATGACGCATATAAGTATGGAACGTAAAATATGTTGCTGAAGAGAATAACATAATTATTATAACCACTCATCCCTTTTTTAGAAACTTTTTTCTTTCTCAAAACAGATAAAAACTTTTGATTATCTGTCGGATAAAAAGCTGAACGAGGAATTAACTAGCAATCACTACAAACTCTTCAGAGTCTGAATTGACCAGTTTTTGTGCTCGACCAGTAAAATCGAGCACACATTTTACTCGACTAGTCTCGACATTGTCTCGACTGTACTTAACTGTACTTAAGTGTACTCGACTAGGTCTCGACTAGGTCTCGACTTTACTTAATTAGTCTGATTCAGTACTTGATGATCTTTGTGTAGTCTGAAATGTTCTTGACCAAGGCTCGACCTGTCTCGACCTGTCTTGACTAGTCTCGACCTGTCTCGACTAGTCTCGACTCAGTCTCAACCAGTCTCGACCTGTCTTGACTAGTCTTGACCTTCAAATTTAGTTTTGACTGGTGTAAATCAGCCCATCTAACTAAATTAAATATTGATCTTAAAAAATTCAAGCTTATCAGGTAGTTTGATTTATTGCTGTGAAATGAAAGAACTTAATTTTACAATATGTAAAAAAATTATTATATAAAAATTCAGATAGGCATCTTTAATTTTTTTTATAACTTTATCAAATCAACTTGGATTTTCATCAAACTATGCAGATATCTTACATATATATCAAGCTTACTGTATTCCATTTCATTTAGTTTTTTGTTGTATTGCTGTAAAATTTAAGAATTAAAGTAATCTTGGTATAAAAAGCTAGGATTTGCAATTCCGACAAAATAGAGATAGTACACTTTAATTTTTTTAATAACTTTTTCAAATCAACTTGGATTTGCATCAAACTATGCAGCTATCTTACATATATATTAAGCTTACTGAATCCCATTTCATTTAGTTTTTTGTTGTATTGCTGTAAAATTTAAGAATTAAAGTAATCTTGGTATAAAAAGCTAGGATTTGCAATTCGGACAAAATAGAGATAGTACACTTTAATTTTTTTAATAACTTTTTCAAATCAACTTGGATTTGCATCAAACTATGCAACTCTCTTACATATATATTAAGCTTACTGAATCCCATTTCATTTAGTTTTTTGTTGTATTGCTGTAAAATTTAAGAATTAAAGTAATCTTGGTATAAAAAGCTAGGATTTGCAATTCGGACAAAATAGAGATAGCACACTTTAATTTTTTTAATAACTTTTTTCAAATCAACTTGGATTAGCATCAAACTATGCAGCTATCTTACATATATATCAAGCTTACTGAATCCCATTTCATTTAGTTTTTTGTTGTATTGCTGTAAAATTTAAGAATTAGATTAATCTAGGTCAAAAAAGCTAGAATTTGCAGTTCGAACAAAATAGAGATAGTACACTTTAATTTTTTTAATAACTTTTTCAAATCAACTTGGATTTTATTAAAACTATATAGCTACCTTGGTGATCTTACTAAATCCCAGGTTGTTATGAAGTTTTAAAATATATTTTTTTCAAATTTAATGACATGACACTATACATGATTTAATTACATCAGTACACCTGAGTTTTACAGGTAAAAAGAAAGCCCTACTTTTCTTAAACTCGTGTATTACTTATCTAGTGAATTAAAAGCTCTGCGATTTAGATTTAACAGGATGTTGCAACTTTGAATAAATGTTATTTAGAATTTAAAACTCTCTGGTAGATGTGATCTTTTTAATAAGTTTGCCCCAAGCAGAAGGTATTGCTTTATAAATCACCACAAATCAGAAGAACTATTTTAATAATTTCTAATGTTACATCCCTTTTTGATATATTTATATAGTGTATATCAAAAGGAATAAAACATTAAAGGAATTATATTAATATTTTATGTATACTTTTTCCCAAATTATGAGAAAAGATATATTTCTAATATCGTAGCTTTTTGACCTAGGTTAATTAAATTCTTAAATTTGACAGAAATACACCAAACAAAATAACAACCTATGATTTAGTAAGATCAATATATTGCTTAAATTTGACAGCATTACAACAAAAAAACAAAATGACCTGGGATTTAGTAAGCTTAGTATACATTTAAGATAGCTGCATAGTTTGATGAAAATCCAAGTTGATTTGAAAAAGTTATTAAAAAAATTTAAAGTGTACTATCTCTATTTTGTCCAAATTGCAAATCCTAGCTTTTTATACCAAGATTACTTTAATTCTTAAATTTTACAGCAATGCAACAAAAAACTAAATGAAATGGGATTCAGTAAGCTTGATATATATGTAAGATAGCTGCATAGTTTGATGCAAATCCAAGTTGATTTGAAAAAGTTATTAAAAAAATTAAAGTGTACTATCTCTATTTTGTCCGAATTGCAAATCCTAGCTTTTTATACCAAGATTACTTTAATTCTTAAATTTTACAGCAATACAACAAAAAACTAAATGAAATGGGATTCAGTAAGCTTGATATATATGTAAGATAGCTGCATAGTTTGATGCAAATCCAAGTTGATTTGAAAAAGTTATTAAAAAAATTAAAGTGTACTATCTCTATTTTGTCGGAATTGCAAATCCTAGCTTTTTATACCAAGATTACTTTAATTCTTAAATTTTACAGCAATACAACAAAAAACTAAATGAAATGGGATTCAGTAAGCTTGATATATATCTAAGATATCTGCACAGTTTGATGAAAATCCAAGTTGATTTAAAAAAGTTATAAAAAAAATTAAAGATGCCTATCTGAATTTTTATATACTAATTTTTTTTTTACATATTGTAAAATTAAATTCTTTCAATCACAGTAATAAATCAAACTACCTGATAAGCTTGAATTTTTTAAGATCAATATTTAATTTAGTTAGATGGGCTGATTTACACCAGTCAAAACTAAATTTGAAGGTCAAGACTAGTCGAGACAGGTCGAAACTGGTTGAGACTGAGTCGAGACTAGTCGAGAGTGGTCGAGACTAGTCAAGACAGGTCGAGACAGGTCGAGCCTTGGTCAAGACCATTTCAGACTACACAAAGATCATCAAGTACTGAATCAGACTAATTAAGTAAAGTCGAGACCTAGTCGAGACCTAGTCGAGTACACTTAAGTACAGTTAAGTACAGTCGAGACAATGTCGAGACTAGTCGAGTAAAATGTGTGCTCGATTTTACTGGTCGAGCACAAAAACTGGTCAATTCAGACTCTGAGGAGTTTGTAGTGAATTTAAATAATACTAGTTACAAGTTTTGGATTAAACGAAAAATAAAGAGAACTTGAAGAGTTTGTATTAGTACAATTCGATTATTTACTCTAGTTATAACTGACATGGTAGTATCAGTTACACATATATAAAGTCAATATAAATTATCATTTTTTTAGAACTGTATACGTTCCGACTGATAGGCATGTCTTTGGTTAGCCATCGCCATACACATAAGCATGATTATTACGATACTTAGATAGACAAAAACTCGTGTCTAGTGACAATATTTTGATCTTTTTATTTACAAGGGTTTTATGAGATCACCCATGTGTTTAAGTAGGGTTCGTGTTGCAAAGTCTTTAATTTCCTTTTTGTGTTTTGTTTACAATGTTTTTTCACCGTTTTTATTTCAACGCCTTGTCGTTGTCATTTTATCATCGACAATAAGTTCAAATATCCCTTTGGTATGTTCCGCATCTCATTCAAACATATCGTTTTATGTGTCTCTGATTTCTATAAATGTTCAAACATATAAAAAAGATAACAACTACAATAGAAAATCATTTAAAAAAATAGATACATGTATACATGATACACATAATTATTTGATAACTTGTATTTAATGAGATGTTGCTATTGGAAAAAAAAACATATTATTAACAAGCAATTATTTATCAAATCAAACCGAAGCATGTACAAAACATATTAAAAAATGAACATTTATAATGAATCAGATTATAAGCAGTTGAATCTAGAAAATATCCATTGAATACACTTCGACGCTGACAGTAAAACGAATTTTACCCAGAGTTAAAGGTTAATTTACATATAGACTATACAGACTTTAAATGGCACATGCAGTGCTATGCGAGATCTATCAGTATATATATATATCCAACAATCGAATGTATAGATATAATTTCTCTTTTGCAAGTTCTGTTAGATATTTTGTTATGTCAGATGTTCTTTGTTTAAGACGTGGTTCTATATATTCCACTTTCGTGCATTTTGTTGTTACTGTGTTATAAATGTTTGTTAAGACGTTCATTTTGTTCTGAGTTATAATCTGTTAATTTTGTATGTGGTTGTATTTTTTTTTTTTTTTTAGAAATTTCCACACAGGTCTTATATGTCAGTATAAGGGAGTTATTCGATGTTCGTCATATGGGTTTTTGTTTTAAGTTTTTTTTAATGTGTTTACTGTATCATAGTTACACAAAACTCGCACGTGATTTGAGAAATGTGTCCTTCATTTGACATCATTTTCTTCATTTCAGTTTGGGGTTTGAATTTCGAGCTTTCTTTTCATAGCAGTATCGTATGTACGTTCATTGATTAAAAAGATTTTAAAGGCTTTGTATATATACATATATATATATATATATATGTGTATTTTTCATTTATTAAAAATATAATCTTTGCTTCGTATAGACGTAACCCAACGATATGTTCCTCCAATCTGCAAGAAAAATGACATAGTGACAAACAGAAGATTTTAATTCAACTCATACATTGTGTAGCGTTATTACAATTTGTTTATACATTATCTTTTTTTGAATTCCTTTAGATCATTTACATCATTTACACAAGGAAATGTCTGTACCAAGTTAGGTATCAGGCAGTTGTTTTCCATTCGTTTGCTGTTTTTGAGTTTTTCATTTTTTGATTTAAATTTTCCTTTGAATTCGGAATTTTTTGTATGTTAACTTTTTACAGACTCATATACTGTTTGGGATAAGAATGTCAAAAGAAAAGTTTGATAATAAAAGATCAATGTTTATTATTCTTGTTCTTTTGGATCCGTTGTTAATCATGTTATCCGAATTATGAATTAATATTTCAATCATGAATGCAATGAAACATGTTGAATTCTTCAATTATAAAAATGCATGGTAAAACGTTTGTCCTGTTATAAAAACAAGCGTTTGACTGACTGTCTAATGACATAAACGGTACGAATTCTTCTGCACCAGTATTTCGACATTCAATGTCTCTTCTGTGATGTTCGACGCCAAAATATTTGAAAATCTGAAGTTTATTAAAAGAATGAAAAGATATAAGAACAGAAAGTATAGCCAAAGCCGGGCAAGGAATCAGAGTGTTATACAAAGTATTAACATGCCTTAAATGTATCTTTATGGTTTTTGGTAAAAGTAAACGAATGATTTCCATGCAAACCAGGAAGAAATGAAGCGATAGTACAAGAATTGTTTGTGTTATTTCAATCGACATTTTGATTTTCAGAACAAGTCAACAATTTCCGAGATCTTCAGAGTAACAAGTTTGCTTAACAACATTATTTGAAATCTTTAATAGATTAATATATGCTAAGAATACACGAAAGCTAATGCAACAAGGTATGAAGTTGTTAATATGTTTAATAAACATGTTATAATTCAATTTAAAAATACACAGACAGAACGTTAACATTGAACGTCATTTTCCTGATACATTATTTACATATGTAATATAGAAATTAAGGACAGTCAATACATTATATGGACCTGTTATATTCGTCCCGGGCAATATAATCTTTAAAGCGGTCCATATATAACGTTATGTTCTTTTATGAATTGTCATGAAACACAGTCGCCCTCGTTCGTGTTAGTAAAGCAGGAAACTTAAGTCATGTTTTTTTCCTAATAGACCCGACAAGAAGTGTTAAAATTAAGAGAAACAAATCAGTAAGGAAAATAGAGAAATGTAGAGTTTACAAAAATATCTGACATCAAGGTAAAGAAGATCTTCTCTCTTCAGTTTAGAAAATATCTTGCCTTATTCAATATCTAAAAAATTTAAAAGTAAATGGACTCTGATACTGATGTCCAAATGAGTCTGCGAGATCCATGAGTAAGAATTTAAGTATAAGGTGTGCTTCCGGATACGACGCAGCAATCAAACCACAATAACAACGAAAATATAAATTAAAAAGAAATATTTTTTCAATAACAAACAGAGAAAAGGAAAAGTATCTTCAGATAGGCTATGAAAATAAAATATTGTAAAAATAGAATCAAAGGAGAGTAGACAATATCAGACTTCACGACAACCTACAGATCATTGACAAAAAGACTGAAAAAAAATGAAAACTATGTCGTCTGCTCCAATTACGAAGTAAAGGAAATTTGACATTAAGGATGTATGAAATAAACCCTGGAAAACTGATCGTTGTATGTTAAGGAATTTAAATATTAGATACATGAAATAGTTAAACAAGTAACATTTATAAGATTCAATCCTTATTAAAATTTTTTTTTTTTGAAAAACAAGCTAAAATTAAAAGATGACTTGTGGACACATATCAAATGTAAGATGGACACATACACCCTCCTTCAAAAATAGTTCTGACTAATCATATGCATATACATGTTACAACTGAGGTCATGAAATGAAATGGAAAAACTTGACCATTGAAATCTATTTCATTGATATCATGTTAGTATGTCAAAAATATATCAAAACACCATAAAAAAAGTAAGATCACAAAAATACTGAACATCGAGGAAAATTCAAACAGGAAAGTCCATAATCCAATTGCAAAATCAAAAGCTCATACACATGAAGCGAATGGATAACAACGGCCAGAGTCCTAATTTGGTACATGCATTTTCTTAAATATCTCTTTTGTATGAAATTGTGCTTTTGTAAAATATTTTTGTATTCTGGTTTCAAAATTTTGCTAATGTGTTTTGTCTATATGACTATTTTTGCTTTTTTTGTAACATATTTGTTTGTTTTTATAGTGATTAAGACAATGTTGACTGATGTACCCCTATTTTCGAGCATAGCTTTGTTTACAAAGCGAAAGAAGCACGTCGTATTAAAATTACAAATTATTCATTAAGATTGAGAAACGAAGGAGAATTGAAACGGCGAATGTGTTAAAGAGGCAACAACCCTACCAAAGAGTGCCAAACAGCCAAAGGCCACAAATGATTATTCAACGCAGTGAAAATAGATTTTAAGACTGTTACTATAATAGTAATATTAGGAAATAATGTAATATAAAAAAGAAGATGTGGTATTATTACCGTACGGCCTTCAAGACATGTTGATATTTAGATTTGTTTTTAATTTTCTTTTATCTTAACCATTTTTTTTTTATTTGAATGAATCTGCTAAGTTACAAAAAAGAATAAACAACTCATGTAAAGAAAGAAATCTAAATATAAGTGTTTTGTCAAAATCATATATACTATAATATGTTAATACATAGTTTTCTTCATAAAAGTACAAAGGAATGACCACAAAATCATTTTGTAGATAGATATTTTTGTTTTTATTTTACTTACATTTGACTAAATATTGAATACTTAGTATTTACCAAGACATTTTAAAACATGCATCAATGAAGATTTAAACATATCAATAATTTGTGTTTACATTCATTGCAGACCAACGACTGCCATTTTAATGTAGTATTTTATCTATGTAATCAATACAACTTGTGTTAAATGGATAAACAACGAACAAACAAGATTGAACTATGGGTAATTTCAATAGACTCAGTCTATGTTTGAATAAACGTCCTTTAATATATCTTTTATTTGTAAATAACGACATATATAATTTGGAGTCATCATACGTAATTGTGTGTGTATGGAATGCGCCAATGTCGATTAAAAATCTGTTATTGCAGTAAGTATCATAATATACTGATATAAATTTTTTATGTAATTAAACGTATGGTAGGATGCAACAATTATAAAAGATGAACTGTTTTTCTATATAAAAAAGTACATTAATTTGCAAAATATTACATGTCACACTGCATGGGATACATTGACTCAGTCATCAAAATAACATTTTCACAAAATATTTATACTAATACATTGTACGGTGAGTCAGCATTTGCAAATCACAGGACTTTTTACGAGGCGTCATCACATGTACTTTCGTTTTCCCTTGTAGGGAAAACGGTAGTATTTAATTTTCCCAGCATTAGGTTGGCCTTTTGTGTACCCAAGGCAGGTGAAGGAAGTCAAATTAGGAGCGCTGTGATTGGATGTAAAGGTACAATATATTTTTTATTTATCTATGAATAACTGCAGTGTGTATATTTACAATATAAATTTTAAAACCTATTGAAATATTTTCTAGAGAATTATTCGAAAAGACTTGCAAAATTTCATAAATTTGGTGCAAAATGACGGTGGGCATGGATAACATAAACAAGCTCCGTTGGAAGTTGGTCATGATACTATTTGGCTTTTATTTTTAAAACTGAGTAATAAAGTACTAACACAACATATAACTGTTTTATCCAGGTTTTTATCTTAAAAAGTGGTAAATTTAGAAAATGTTAACATTGTCGCCTATGGCAGAATAAATAGTACCGTTTTCCCTATACTAGTGTACTGAAGAAAGCAAGGGAAATCAAAGTCACTCAAACTGCAATTCTTTTATACTATTTTGAAGCTTTTGATTAGTACATTTGATTTTTATCACAAAGAATAGAAATTTTCACTGAGAACAATATTGTGTTGAGAAAAGTGCTGAGTCATCATGATAAGTCAAATTGATTGGTAATGATATAAAACTTTATTCTAGGATGTCAATACTAACTATATTGTGTAAAATGCACCATATTATAGTTCTTTTGTATTTGATTTCACCTTTCGCAATGATTTTTTCAATTGGAAACACCAGAATTTAAGTCGCGACAAATATTTTTTACTTAAATGTTTGCCTTTTTTGCTGCATAATTCCCTAAATGTATAACTTGGCTATTTCTGTAAACATAATCTATTAAAATGGGAAATTGTCTGGTTTAGTTTGTACTGTTTATGGAATTAGGCAATATTTGGTCACATTGAAAGCATTTTCAGTGTTAGAATTGTTCATCTAAGAAAAAAAGAGGCCCACTTGAGGCTAAATTTACATAGAATTTATACTCTCCTGTGTAAAGAATTGTTCACATTCTTGATAATGCATGCAGCAAATATTTCAAAAGTGCTTCATTTTGTAGTTTCTTTCTTTTATTATATCAGACATAAATAATTTTTCATTTCCTACTGTTTGAAAGGACTTTTGTTGGAAATTAATACTCCCAAGGGACATAATTCAGCTTTTTCATTGATTAATGCAGGCAACAAAGGCAACTTTACAGCTGAGTAGTTTGCATATTTAATGTTTAAAGTGTCTAATATCTTTGTTTTCATCATCTCAAGACAGAATAATAGATTTTATAACAAGCTCTAAAAATTTCAACCACAATATGGCATACATGTATACTAAAGCATGGAATGGAGATTAGTATGAAAAATCTTGAATTTGTGCATTTCTTGTAAATTTTTGATAAAATGAATACAAATTGAATGGAACTGTCCATTTTATCTGTTTAAATGGAACTATTTATCATTCTTTTTAAATAAGATAAGATATGATTGGATACAGGTTGTTTATTAAGGCTTTTATGAAAGAAGTAGAGAATGAGGTAAACCAGCATGTAGGGGTGGGGACATAAAATGATCTATGTTTCTTTAAGTACTGGGGTCATACAAGTATTTATTATAGCCAAGGTTTTCACAATAGCCCAGTATTGCATTAATAATGTCATAAGAATTCTTATATCTTTATGTCACAGTATAGGGAAAACGGTAGTATTTAATTTCCCCAGCATTAGGTTGGCCTTTTGTGTACCCAAGGCAGGTGAAGTAAGTCAAATTAGGAGCGCTGTGATTGGATGTAAGGGTACAATATATTTTTTTATTTATCTATGAATAACTGCAGGTTTTTATCTTAAAAAGTGGTAAATTTAGAAAATGTTAACAATGTCGCCTATGGCAGAATAAATAGTACCGTTTTCCCTGTACCAGCATACAGCGGAAATTAGGCATGATTCCTTAATGACATCAGCTATTTAATCACTGTAAATCTAAAAAGTTATAACGTAGCGCCTGCCCAGCAGCAGGCTGTCGTAATACACATCTACACATCCCAGCAAACTTGGAACTATTTATGCTATGTTAAATTGGTATCGGATTCGGTTTGACACGGAACGTGTTTATCATTGTTAGTATTAATTACGTGAAAAACTGTAGTCCTTAGAATGATTTTTGAATAACACTATTGTCCTATAAAATATCAATTAAAAGTAGATTTGTTTTACGTCATGCCGGCTACATGTAACAAATTTGACCTCTTAGTATAGATATCAAACAAGAAAATACAAATTATTCTCATAGCGAATACACCTATGAATTTACATGCATGTGTATGTTTTATAAATTAATATGCTTTTAAAAGATACATCCAAATCGTTTGTGTTCCTTTCGTAATTTTGCATAGCTGTTTTATAATAGTATACGTACATTATTACACAAACTGCGCATATGATTGCAAATTCTCAAGCCAAAGATTATTGTTAATCTACTACTATATAAATAAAATTTTGTAACTGCTTGTTCTAAGTACATACCTTATGACTGTTTGGGACACAAGTTGTGAAAGCTTTTATTTCGGCTCGGCCAAGAGGAATATATAGAGGAGTAGGTCGCAAGTTTACCAACTTTCGAGTTTGATGTCAAAGTTCAACAAATGGTGACATAAATAAACAATTAACATAAAGCACGTGTTGTACGTCAGAAAAAATTGCATTTATAGAATAATGCTATGTATATTAGTTCATCGTTTTATTTCGAAACAGAGGTAAAATAATTAGCTGATTCAATTTGCTCTATAAGAATCAATTGTTAATAACAGCCACTACATATTTGTTACAGAATACGTATACGTGTAATTATCGGCGAGTGAGAGTACAGAAAGACAAAAATGAATAACAGTACATTTATAAAACATTTCATTAAATAAAGAATTATCGTTCACTTGAAAGTTTACGTACACTAGTTACATAGTAAAACTGAGCCACTCAAGTGAATAAGAAATACTAAACTTTAAATAAAATGATAATATTTCACATAGAACGTTATAAGTAAAGGCAGAATATACTGAACTGAGATCTGATACTATAAGCTCTAACTGTAAACCAACGTAAGACATTTAATTTTTTTAATTTCAAAAGAAATTATATGTGTGCCAATATATTCACTGAACATATAAGTGTGGATATTTAAATATAATTTAGGGTATCGTAATTTAAATTGCGTCAATCAGTAGCCAAGGTAAATATAAGTAAAATCTAAGTTATTATATGGTCTAAGCCTTATATTTGCTTTAATTGCAGGTAAACATTGTTCACTTTGTAAAGAATGTGCAAGTTATTGTGATATAAAGCACTTATAACGGACTGCAATAAATTTTGATACTCTGCAATTTTCATTCTCAAAATGGATTGTTTTGAATCTTTGCAAATTGGCTAAAATTCTATGTTTTTTGCCTGAAATCTAGGAGTTTTAACAACTATATCAAGTTGCATCATAACGGAAAATGAATTTCTTTTTGTTTAGAGAAATTGCATCAAACTTTTAAATACTACAGCTTAATTCAATTTTTCTTAGAAAAAAAAGACAATTCTCAGCTACCTTCAAATTCTTCCTGCAATAACAAAAGAAAATAAATAATATACATACTAATATTTTAGCATTCCCTTTTTCTAAGTCATATTGTACTTTTAAATTTATACAATAAACTAAATTTTTAGCTTTCTGAAATCTTACATTCAAAACTCAGGGCTAAATTTTTAGCTTTCAAAGATTCTCAATTAGATGTAATCGGCTCGAGTTTTAACTATAAATTTGATCAATGTGAACAAGAACAGTTAATACATGAAAAAAATGCTAAAGTTTTAGTAAAAAGGAAATTTTGGGTTCAATTTTTTCTGCTAAAATTTTAGCCATTAAAACATTTTTAACAAGTACATAAATTTTGTTTTTTCATGATTTAAAATGCTAAAGTTTTAGTTTTTACAAGGATTTGTATAGTATTATACAAATCCTTGGTTTTTACAACAACATTTTAATTAAAAGTGAATATTTATCTATTAAAATCAAGTTTAACGGATTTCGCAGATGAGATTTATTGTTTGATCTAGACAAATCACGTGTACGTGTATACATGTAATTGCATGAACAAGAACTGCATTTTCCACATTCATTGATTAATATGCTGAACATGCTGATTGGTATCCTCAAATTATACTAATCAACTTTTGGTAGATTGCTATTGCTTAATCTATAGTTGTTTATGTGGTTTCAGAAGACTTATTTTTTAGTCCTTTTGTTATTCTACGCTTTTCGACACGGTATTGTCAGTTATTTTTAGCCAAATGAATTTTGATGATGCTTCTGGTATTATCCACCTCTTGTATACTATAAAGCCATATACTGAACTAGGCAGTATTGTATATGGTATGTCCATATAACACTTTATATTATATGAAATTTACTCTACGGACCCTATTTCAAGTCAAAAGTCATGAAAAATTATTTTTGGAAATATGAAAGAATGTATACCTGCAAATGGACAACAACAAACTATTGGACGAGCTGCTTGTACATATTCAACAGCTAATAGAACTCGTGCATGGCCATCTGACATCCAAAGATATTTTGTTGACATATTTTCATTCAAATCATAAGTAGTAAAACTAGTCAAATATATAGAAATACTTATCTTAAAGTCTAAGAGTTTCTCCTCCTCTTTTGGTATTTCTCTATCTTTAAAATAATATTACCAT
Organism: Mytilus galloprovincialis; assembly: GCA_037788925.1. Classification (NCBI taxonomy): domain Eukaryota; kingdom Metazoa; phylum Mollusca; class Bivalvia; order Mytilida; family Mytilidae; genus Mytilus; species Mytilus galloprovincialis. The sequence continues at coordinate 32,054,064 of CM075339.1, forward strand.
TTCTATTTAGAAAACACAAACAAGAGATGTTTTGTGATATAGCCATATATTCACATAAATTTGCGCCATTTTGTAATGTTTATAATTCTTTGTCGTTCAAACGCTTTAAATATACAATAAATCTATACATTTTCAAACATTTTGGTGATTTATATTATTAAAGCGCTTTTATGATAAAGATTTTGTCTCTAAAATGCTTGGATTACATTTAGATTGTTTTGTTTGTAAATATATTAATATTGTTACTACAATGATGGCAATTCATTAACGTGATTTTTTATGTGAAATAATATAGGAATAACACAGAGCTGAGAGGGTGATAGAACAGATTGCTACCATAAGAAAACATTGTCAAACGTGGTGAAGCCAAGCTTGACAATGCTTTTTCGAGGGGTACTAGTATGCTCTATTACCCTTTCAGTTATGTGTTATTTCATTTATTATACTGAATGTCCTATCATTATTGTCTTTTACAGATGAATTTTAATTTAAAGTATTTTCTATGACGTCACGTACATAACAACGTTACGTGTATCAGAAAAATCAACAGAAGTGAAGTAAGATGTTTTATTTTTCAATTGACAGTTAAATAATAAAATCTGAGCCAAAACGTAGAACTTGAGCATTGTCTTTAATAACTTGATGTAAATTCAATTCATTGTCCTCTAAATTACCGATTTTTGATTGATCTAGCCGGGTGGATGACATTAAAAAAAATTACCCGCTAAGCCGTTTAATAGAGTAAATTAACACCCTCGTATGATATTTTAACGTAAAGTATAATAAACTCGATTATTTCACTTCTCTGTTGTCGAACAACAATGTTGTCGATAACGATGTCTCAAGGCAAGTTTTGTGTTGTGTAGTATTTGCGAAAATCGTATTGTAGGTGAAAGCTTTAAAAACGGGTACAGTCCTTCCATACACCGAATATACAAGACCTATTGCTTATAGTATCTGAGATATTGACTTGACCACCAAAACTTAACCTTTTTCACTGATCCATGACATAAGGTCGAGGTCAAGTGAAAACTGTCTGACGGCCATGAGGACCTTACAAGGTATGCACATACCAAATATAGTTATCCTATTTCTTATAGCAAGAGAGAAGTTAACATTACAAAAAATCTTAACCTTTTTTTTCAAGTAGTCATTGAACCATGAAAATAAGGTCAAGGACATTGGACACGTGACTGACGGAAACTTCGTAGCATGAGGCATCCATAAACAAAGTAGAAAGCATCCAGGTCTTCCACCTTCTAAAATATAAAGCTTTTAAGAAGTTAGCTAACGCCGCTGCAATTTAATGTGGTAAGAAAATGACAAATTTTCTTACACACAATCACTCCTTGACTGTACAAATATAAGTAAATACAAATCATCTCAGAACTGGGCAACATTTGCGAAAGAGACCGACTCTAGCAATCCATGAGAATTGAAGGAATATAGTATGAATAGACACTAACAGAAACACACATACATATCTACCAAGTTAAAAAGGAAAAGAGCTTTCTAGTGGTGATCTCTGAGGCTTGGTAAACAACTTTGTAAAACCTTTGTATTTCGGATTATTGAAAAGCATGTTATGTTATTTTTTGTATGTTGATTCTTTGCGATTTCTTTTTGTGACAGTTAAACCTGCCCTATGCTGGCACAGCCGTTTTATAGACAGTTCTAGGAACTGAAATATGAGCCATTCTCCTTCTGTAGGAAGTTGAAAAGTAACTTAGGCAACTAATTGAACACCACAGATCTAACAATGCTAAAAAAACCACCTTCACCTCAACATAACACGTTCCAGACAAAATATAAAATTATTCCCTTTTAGAATTCAAGAAAATATTTTTTCTTGTACAATCTTCAGGTTTATTTTCTATTTTACTATTGGCAAACAAGAGGTGGCTGCATGGAAGACCTTATATACTGCTTAAATGTCACAAACTACCATTCATAAGCTTAACTCCAAATATAATATACTCCTTTAATAGAAGCCAAGAAAACTTTGAAAAAAGTGAAAAACATAAGTCGATTAGACAGACGGAGCGGAACCTTTACACTTCATCTTGGTGAAGCAGGTAAAGTATGCTGCATAATTTAATACTACTTCTAAAGAAAAGTCTTTGATAGATATATATCTTTATTTTCACAGACATGCTTGATACAAAGTTACATTGAAACTCTAAGTAGTACAATACAATATGTGATGTTAGAACAATTGGTTACTTTTATATATAATAATAATTTTGGCTAAGTAGGATATTATTTATACTGTTGGCTATGTATTATACTATTATGCAAATTACAGTTTCAGGGATATCATTATTTATCATTTTTTTCCAGGATAGACGAAACCAATTTCATTTTTCGTTTAGCCTAAAAAATATTTGCATTCTTTGTTTAACTGAATATAACATAACTTTTTAATTAATATGAATTCGAATAATGATTTTTTAAACTACTTCCCTACAAAAACTCAGAACAAGAAAGAACTGGGTCTTCCTTTTTGAAATTGGGATTTGTTGATCAAAAAGATTAAAAGGAAACAAAATAAACAATGAAGGTGTCAGAAGACATATTTCCATACACTGATTAAAAGATATGTGGTTTCTATATTTTTACTTGAAAAGGGGTGACCATTGGCTACATCTTTTTTGGAAAAAAGTTACTTCCAGATTATTCTCTACCAAGATACAGTAGAAGTGATACAAAATATATATGAAGAAAAAATTGGAACATTTTGGTACATGTTGTCCAAAGTCATAAATATAAGTAAACTCATAATAGATACCAGCCTAGATAAGACCATGGATTTCAAATTGAAAGACCCTATGTATCTATGTCTTACAGTTATAATGTTACACCTATATGTCCTTTATGTCATATACAGAAGAGGAAATAACTCATATGGAGTTTCTAAATGGTTAGCAACAATATATGTATTTATTGTAGTAACAAATTAAAAGACAGATCAATCCCTTCATATATTAACATGATTAATACCACATACAAATCTAATAACCAATATAATAACGAATTTAATACAAATATCAATTTTGCTGAATAACCTGTCAATAGAAATAAGATGTGGTATACGTGCTAATGAGACAAATCACAATTCAAATCACAATGTGTAAATAGTAAACAAGTATATGTCTAAGTACGGCCTTCAACACCGAGCTTTGGCTCACACTGAACAGCAAGCTATTGAGTGCCCCAATATTACTAGTGTTAAACAATTCAAACATGAAAGCATATTAAAGTCTTTTGTGTACACTTTAAAGAACAGCTAGTAGATATATGTAAAAATTATATCTTCAATCTATTTTGATTACAAAAAATGTCTGATTGGACAATTCTTGTTTTTCAAACTATAAAAACTGACATTTGTCTGCAATAACTAGACAAAATGGCGGAAAATTCATATATGTTGCTGATATTGCATCTTTTAAAACCTGCAAATGTAATTACCATTTTTGGCTGACCATCATATAATTAACATTTGTAAATACATAATCTTTATAACCTAATTACAAAAAGTAAACAACAATACATGTACTTCTAGAAATAATACAGTTTAATATACTAATGCTTATGACTTCTGCTTACATTAACATGTGTATATCAATAGTGGTTAAATGTACATTATATAGACAAATAATTCATTGTAATATTAATAGGACAGAGCAGAGCATGTAATGATTATATAGTGAAGGCAGACACCTTGCAGGTAAATAACAAACAGGAAGACATTTTTTATAAACAAAAAAGATAGTACCTCTTAGATTCTAAAAATATTGTTGAGGAATTTTAACTATATTTTATTCATTTATACCTCTTAATTGCTACCAATATGAAGATTATATCATGCCTGTATTCATTTCTTGCAAATGAAGAGTGCAATTGCTTCATACTGGCTGAACGCAAACAATATGAATAACATTACAAGCCTTATATTTATATTCTATTTGATCCAATAATAACTTTATTTCTTCTTAATGGCATAAAGCCAACAATGATAGTAATATCATTTATTTCTTGCAAATGAAGAGTATAATTGCTTCATACTAGCTGAACGCTAACAGTATGCATATCATTACAATCCTTATATTTATATTCTATTCGATCCAATATTAACCTTATTTCTTCTTAATGGCCAAAAGCCAACAATAATAATAATAGCATGTTGACACAATTCAATAGTTACATAATTCAAAAGATAATTTCTTAAATCTAAATGCCTTCATTTGTTCTTTGATCTGGTATACTGCAGTTCCTCTTTTCTTAAGTATAAAAGGATTTATTATGCATTTCTATTAGCTCTATTGATTCAAAAAAAAAATATCATATAAAAGCTGTAAAACATCTTGCATCCTGATTTCCGTGGAAAATCCTGCTGAAGTCACGTTAAGCATCTGACTGTAAACCAGCAATACTGCATACTTGTTACAGATGAATATAAAATTAGTCCTTTCTCTTTCTTTTTTTTCTTTGTCTTAATCTTAAAATAGAATATCCAGAAAATTACTATCTCACAAAATAAATGGTAAACCAATAAAATCTCAATCGTTAAAGGAACATAATTTTCATAAATATCACTGAGAAATGAAGGTTTGAGATAAAATGCAATGCATTTTGGGAAAAAAATTGAAAATGCCTTAAACTCTTTTGAAAATATTTTATCCGCAATGATTTTTCAAATTGATCTATACATTGCTCATATGAAACTATGATATAAGTTTTATAAAAACTCTGGCAAGAGAGCACAAAAAATGTAATTTTCCATCTATACTACTGAAGGACGAGACCTATTCCGTTGAGCCACAACTCCTCTGACACCATACAAGGTCTGAAATATTTGCAATATAACGAATGAATGTATAATATTTGTACTTTCTAAATATGTTTTTGAAACAATCTGTTTAACAGAAAACGCCAATTTTAAAGAAAATATTCAAATTTAGAGACCATTATTGATTGGTTTCTTAAACGCTTTCGTGCATGCTCAGTCGACATACTGTACACACAATTTAAAAACTGTTTTGGTTCAACACTTGCCCAATATTGTACCACGATTTTGCAGGCATCTTCTAGTATATTTAATGTTTCCAAGAGGCATTACTCAATAACATTATTAATTCTCGGCACTGATTTTTGAACTTACCAAGATATTGCTAATCCTAACTTTGATATGAGTTTTATTATAATCAGGCAAGAATTGTACACTAAAGAGTTCCTTAAACACCTTTTTCCAGTTCTAGTGGAAAGATATTCTTGATAAGGCTGATATTTGGTTTATGGTGAGACTATTCTTTCAATATTTTTAAACAATGAATTGAGATGTGATAATTTTTTGTGACTTCACTTTTTGGTATATTCTGAGTTCTGGCATTTTGAACAACCTTATCTAGAAACAGAAATATAGATTTCACCAGTGCAACGAGTGTGATTTGATATTTCTGCACTTAATACAGTCACAGTTTTTAAAATATTTAAAAAAAAAATGAGGCTTGAAGAGATTTTTAAATAATCACAATTCAACTGTTCAGAGTGAACAAATATCATCATACACGATTTAAAGTGATGAAATCTGTTTCTCTTATGATTTTTATCCTTCCATTTCAAAAATTTGTAGAAAATTGTGTTCTTTATATACAACGTCATCAGACATGGTCATCTTTTAACATGACGTCACAAATACGAAATTTCAGAAGAAACCAAGAAAATTTTACATCATAATAAAATGTCGACCAGTCATTTAACTTGCTAAGATATTTCACTAGTGAGGAAAAATATTTTTTTCACACCAATCAAGATATGTGAAAATATCACAAAAAATAGAGAAACTAAGATTTATGTACTTTTAAGAAGTGAATGCAAAGGAAATCATACTTCTCTTATTAAGCCTTCACTTTCTAACATTTCAGTAATGCATGAAGGTCCAGGATCCTCTGTTTGCACCAGCTGTATTGCGTCGCTGTTATGCAAAAACCTCGTATCTCAATTTTTTGTGGAAATCTTTTTAGCGATTATTTAGGATTAAATATGTATGTTCCACTGTATGCGAAAATATCTGATCTTCTAACCAATCATTAATCCGAATTCTGACAATTGTGACGAAAAAGTGTAGTCGGATTGGTGAGACATTTTGTTGTGCGAAAATATCGTATCTCAAAAGAAAAACACTTTGCACGGCAGCTGACATTATAACAGGTACAGTTTTATCAATTTTAGGTTCTCATAGCTAATAAAAATAATGAAAAGCTTTGAAAATACAATATAGGTGATGAAATGTTTGCTCCTCTTGGTAATTGATTGGTTAGAAGATCAGATATTTTCGCATACAGTGGAACATACATATTTAATTCTAAATAATCGATAAAAAGATTTCAGTTTTTACTGCCTGTTGTAAAATTATCAAAACCTTAGATACGAGGTTTTTGCATAACAGCGACGAAATTTAATTTAATTTGGTATATCTATAATCTTGTGCGTTTCCAGTAAATTCGTCAATGGCCATCTTGTTATTTTAGGAGTGGATTTAGTTGGATTGTTAAGAAATTCCCTCCCCCATGTATATTCTTGGAAATTCAAAAACATCTCATTTTCATGACGGCGTTTCTGACCATTTCAATCCTGCTATCATCGTAGTGCTGTTGGCATATTATATGTATACCTATTCAAGGAAATTATATCATTAGTGTTATTGCCTTCTAATGCTTTTAGTTTCAAGTTTTGTATGGCTTGATTGCTTTGTTTATATAATTGTTTTTGGAGGCATTGTTATTATAGATTGACATAAATAGGCAGAACTTCTCCAGTTTGTATACTTGATACTTAAATATTATTGTATGTTAGGTATAACACAGATTATAATGTGTACGAGCTGAAGCTCTCAGGGGGGGGGGGTGTTCACCATTCAATCATACTTTACATTAGTACAGCTATTATTTTATAACATCTAAGAGTCCAACATATTTCTTGATATTCCTAACCAGAAGATTATATCGACAAAAGAAGAAGTATACTTAACAACAACATTATTTTCACTTACTGTGTATTATATGACGTATTTTTTCTTCCAATTTAATGTTTTTCTATAAAAAAAAACAACATTTCACAGCAGTTTTATACTTTTACTTTGATACTTCATCCCTTATTTTTATTAACTTTGTATTTACATTGTATCACATATCAAATTTATTCGTTCATTGTGTGCTTATTTGTGTCACTCCGATTTTTGATTGAGTTAAGTCATTCCAATTGATATTTTATAGTGTGTCTTTCTATGTTGTGACGTTATACTACTGTTTCAGAAAAGGGAAAAGGTTTGATACCATTAAAACGTTTAATCCAGCTGCAATTTTTTGCACATGTCCTAAGTCAGGAATCTGATGTTCAGTGGTTGTCGTTTGTTTATGTGGTTCATAAGTGTTTCTCGTTTCTCGCATAATATAAATATAGATAAGACCGTTGGTTTTCCCGCTTGAATGGTTTTACACAAGTAATTTTTGGGGCCCTTTATAGCTTCTTGTTTGGTGTGAGCCTAGGTATCGTGTTTAAGACCGTACCGTGACTTACAATAGTTTACTTTTTTAAATTGTGACGTGGATAGAGAGTTGTCTCATTGGCACTCATACCATCTCTTCCTATATATATATATATACGCATGTGTGCTGTTTGGTCTATTTTAACTATCTGTTTGGTTCAAATCAAGGTTATATACATGAATGCATTCATGCTTTAAAATCGGAATACAAAGCAATGGTAGTAAAAAAATAGACATCCTTTTTTTTAAAACCACATAGGTTGAAACTTACCCGAGGAATAGTGTTATCTCCTGTTATATCTAAATCAAACAATTCTATTTGGTTTTGACCAGCCTCAGGCAACCAAGAATCAGTTGAGAATTTCCTATATTTCCAAGTAACATGGTTAGGACGGTCACAAAAGAGCCTAAAGTAAAAACAAAATATCACATGAGTAATACAAACTAAAAAGTTGCTCGTTTCTGGATCCTGTTTGCTTCTATTATATTAGGTTGATTTTCTAGGCATTTCACTAAGTATGAAATTATAGTCAGGGTCATGTCACATGTGACAGATGGAAACTTCTTACATGGCATCTTTATATAAAGTATTGAGCTATGAACCATCACTTTCAGCAGATTAACATGTTATTATCTTGCAATCTGAGACTCTTTGTCAAGGCATACAATAATTTCTTATTTTTTTTTTTTTTGAATACTTTTTTATCTGATATTGTCGGTTGTTTCCTTTATTCTTGCGGCTAATTTGAAGAAAATCTGATCAAAAATGCTCTATTAGTATTAGAAATCAGTTTTTGAAATTTCAAAAACCCCTTTCCAAAAAATTGATGGTTCAGTTCAGATTTTTCTGATTATTCCTAATTTTTATTAAAACTTCATTATCCAAGTGATAAGTGTGAGAAAAGTGCAATCATTTCTAAATAGTGTGTACTTTTGCTAAGTATTTCTTGCTATGAACTGTTACATTTTAAATATGATTAATTTATTTATAAAAGAGACTCTAAGCTGTATAAAATACATACCAAAACTGATGTTGGAAGGTATGGAATGACATCTAACGAAGAGAAGTGTCTAACCATGATTTGACATCTCGTACACATGCTAACACTTTCTGGTGTGGTTTATCATGAAAACTTGATTCTATTTCCTTTCGTAGCTGAGGAAGAGTCATGGCATAAACCCGTCGTAATCTGTGTGAAATTACTAAAAATCGTTGATCAATGTCCTCATGTGTATGTCCCTTCAAAAAGAAAGACAAATAAGCCTAAACAACAACAAACTTATCAATAACTAAGACATATTCTACATATATATAGAAGAAGGGAATATTTGTCTATGGACAGCAACCCAGCAACAAATAATCAAATCACAAACAAGCTACTTTCCCTAGTGACTCAAAAAACCTAACAGCGCATTATATACATGTTTTTGAATTCAAGGATCAAGACTACAAAACTATAGGTTAAATTAAACAGAAATTTTTACATTCATATTGTACTGCTACATGCTTATCCTATTTGACCTTCCGATTTTTTGGGACTGTGCATAGATAAACTTACAAGCATGTTATGTGCAATAAGTTTAGTATGGTCATATTATTTTGCTATTATACAATGCACTAATAGCAATTACTGGTATATATAACAAGAGGCTCACAAGAGCATACATCACTCACCACTAATATTTTGTGTTAATCAGTATCATTAAAATTATTTTTGAATGTATGAATGTGTACTTAAACATGCCATTCTAAAGTTATTGCAGTTATAGTGTCTGCAAACTAGATCTAACAGGAAATCATTGAACATATCTTTTTTTCTAAATGGGCCAACACATATTTAATCTTTTTGTATCAGACTATCACAAATATTTGCGTTGGTTTATCTGACATTTGTCTGAGTGTTAAAATGCATTACAAGTAGAAAGATAATATCATAAGGAACATGTGTATTACGTATCAAGTTGGTGGGACTTCAACTTCATCAAAAACTACATTAACCAAAAAATTTAACCTGAAGTGGAACAGACGGACGAACGAACGCACAGAAACACAGACCAGAAAACATAATACCCATAAATGGAACATAAAACAACTCTTAAGCCAGATTCCTTTGTAGAACAAGAGTCTTAATCACTACTGTTGAAGACAAAGTGTAAAGGTTTCAACCATATATCTAGATATATATAAATATATATATATAACTCGTCTAAACATCAGCCAAACATTGTTAGATCTGTAAATTGTTTGTTGTTCTCTCGTCGGGATTAGAACCCATGCTATTGAGATATCGTGACACCAAATCGCCTGCACTGTAACCGGTGCGCTAGACCATACGACCACCTGGGCTTCATTAAAATGAAGCTTTCAGTAGCCGGGTGTTACCTTTTCACGTCAGTTTTAATCTAGCGTACTACAGTACATGATATATAAGGCATGAAGATGTTATTTACAGATCTAACATTGTTGGGTTGATGTTTAGACAAGTTGTATATACAATATGTACACAGCCATGTATCACCATCACTGCTGGTGATCCGATGGATAAATCTGTTGTAGAGTTGTCACTGGTTCAGACGTACTTATAAATATATATTTAGAATATTGCATCAATACTGATTTTTTCCAGATTGTAACATAAACAATAAGCTAAAAAAAAAAGGTAGAGCTAAAAACAAGATAACATAAGGGACAGGTGTGTATAGCCAATCTGTTCATTTGTTTTATCCTCCATATCAAGTGAATCCTAAATTCTATGTTGTTTTTAAATTAATGAAGCTAATTCAACCTCTGGAAATCTGCAAATCGGACTATATTCTAATGTCAATGAACTAGCTCATGTCGGCCACATAAATGGATATTTTGGAACTTCAACTTGTCAAATATATTGATCTGAAATCTACTCATTTGTACCATTTGTATATATATTTTAAAACAATTGAAAAATTGATAATAAAAATTATTATGAACATCAATTCAGTGTTATCATTTTTGACACAATTACCCTTTCCAGACATCACACTTCTTACAGATATGTAAATAACTTTTAAATTTTGCATGCCTTATCAAATGATCATTATTGTTTGATTTGACACATTGTTTTTGCAATCTGGTAGAAATATTGTACAATAATTCTTATAGGATTTGCATATAAGGGAATACGTTGATCTGATTGGTCGAGTTGATCTTGACTTTGGTTATTTTTCGATAGACGACGTGCACCGAACTTCTTTACGTAACCAATGTAAACAAGATGGCGGTGATAATAACAGCGACGTTATTTTTTTTTTATTTTCACTGCAAGTTAATCGTTAAATAAAATATTACACATAAACTTTTGTTTGAATGATAGTAAGAGTTTTTGCAGTTTTATTTTTATCAGACATCAATTTGCATTGAGTACATATTTTTGCGTTAACCAACTAATATATGCATGCGCCAGGCCGTTAACCAACAAATATATTCATGCGCCAGGCATATTCAATGACATCAAAATACAATTTACGTGTAATAGAGGTAACGAGTGTGAAAAAAATGATATTCCCTATCTCCAATTTAAAAGAATTATAAAGATTGGACGCCTTTTAAAGGAATTTATTGGTGTATAAACTGGACCAAGTCACTTACAAACATATCACAAAAGTCCTTCGGGGATTAATCCTATAATATAATAGACCATAACAATCGCTGTGGTGAATAACTCAATGTTTTATCTTTTCCTTTTACCTAACAATTATCAAACCAAATTTAAATTCATAATTATGAGATTTTGTAGTTTCAAATCCAGATAAATTTTGACAGAATAAAAACTGATTAAAATGTTATGGTGACTTACTGATCATCTTATATCTTATTACTTGGATAATTGATAATGTACAACTGTATACCTTTGGTGAGTCCATCCCTTAAAGTGTGGAATGTTAGTCTTTGACTGATCCATTCCATAATGATAATACTCATCGCTTTCGTCAATTTTATACATGCTTCGTCTTTCTTCGTGTAGTAGTCTCTTCTTTCACTCCTATGAAATAAATTAGCATATGCTTCACAATCAGGTATATATTGGATCTAAACTAGCATTTAGTTGGGTTTGAATGCTGTAGTTATAAAGAAAGTGGAGTAAAAGGAAAGTACTACAAAATTGATTGAGGCATACAAATATATTGCTAAAGTACATATATAACAAAATATTTGAGAGGAAAATCGCAAATGTCATGTGTAAACAAATTAAACTAGAGGCTCCGCCACGTTGTCTTATTTATAGTTTATTGTATGGTATTCTCATTGGAAAACGAAACAATAAAAGACAAGAGGCTTTCAGAGTGACAGCAAAGCAATTTTTTTAACAATTATTTGTGTCCTAGCATTTTCATTATCACAAATACCATAACTCCTGAACTGTTAAAGTAAAAATCGTCTCTATTAAACTCGACATCCATTTTGTTATCAGTATAGCAACATTTTTGAAATAGCTTTTTTTTTTGTCAAATGTAGTACAATTAAGAGACATTTATAAACTTAAACAATTAAACTAACAAAAGTAATGTGAAGTGTATCATATAAGATTTGGTTCAAGGGATTCAAGTTCAATGTTCAGTTGAATAACAGCACCTTTGTCTATCAAGGTGAACTTTCAAAAAAATTTCAGCTGATTTTTTTAACAGCATCTTTTATTTTATGCATCTATAGTTTGACCTTCATGCATATGTTACAAGGATTTATATTCTTTATCTAAAAGATCAAAAGTATTCTAAGGTAAATGAGATTATTCAATCAGATATGACAAGGTTTTGGATTTGAAAAGCCTGAATCACTCAGCTGTAATATTTTGTGTATCAATGATTATATTTTGTGCTATTTAATGATTACAAATATGCACACGCTGTTTTCATTTTCTTGAAATTATAGTTTTTACAAATGAAATGGAACATTTGTCGAACAGCAAATCATTAGAATTGATTTTGGCAAATGTTGAAATTAAAATAGCTACACTTTAACATGTCAGTGTGGCAAATATTGAAAGACAATTATCCACGCATGACTGAAGGAACATGGCCTAAATAATATCCATGGAAAAGAGATGTGCCAATGCTAATACAACTACTTACCAAATCCCATTGACTTATCACAAGTAGTTGCCTATAAACAAACCTAAACACAAACTAATACATGTAAACTACGCAACATTTCAAAGTCAATATTCTTCTGACAGAAATAAAAGAGAAGCAAAAACAGACAAACCTGAATCAAAGTTGGATGGTCTGTGTATCAAAATGCATGTAATAGTGACATGAGTGACATGAATTAGACTTGGTACATCCGGGTGTTGCAAGGTGATTTGATGAAAATTGTCACATAAATATTTTAGGAGTGATGATCTTTGCTCCTCGGTAAAATTCCTAGTTTTATCAGTATAGTCCTCACAACTATTTGCGGGATCTCCTACTTTTGGCATTAATTTTATGTTTTTGAACAATTTGGAATATATTTCAAAATATCGAGATGCATATTGCTTCTATCCAGCATTAATTTTGAAAATTCGCCTTTAGTAAATTTCTGTGCTTGCTCTGATGTATCTTTGGGACAACATAGAAAGGTTTGTGTGTTGTTTGTCCTTTGTTGATGAGTTTCATAAATCTTTTGAACATTAGTTGATTTTGTTTCAGAATTGTCTCTTCTTTTAGGGGGTTACTCTTTACATGAATTTCTGATGATTTCTTCTCTACAAATAAAATTAGATCTTTAGATAAAGTAAAATTGGAAAAAAAAATGAAACAATTTATAAACGTAAAATGGAATAAGCATTATAATGATAGTTTATGACTGAATATAGATCGTTACAAGTCTTAAGGTTGTAATAGTGATGTTGGGTTTCCTCTCTCATTCATTTAAACCCACATACACATTTATAGATAACACTTACAAGTTACATCCTCATACTCTGATCATAATGCAAATCATCTGAGAAAATAAATATTGTTGAAGTGCAGCATAAAATAAAATGTGAAGTATGCATTGTTTAAACAGAATTGATGAGAAAGTTTTAAGTTTTAAGAATTTCCAATTATGAAAATAATGCAAAGTTCAATTCTGTAATCTGAATGTTATTCTTCTCTTGTGTGATTTTTTTCTTATGTTGAGCTTCAATATACATAATATATAGATTTGGAAACAATATCTACATTTATTTCAATGTTTCTGTTCTTTACTCTGTAATGCGGGGTTCACACAGTGCCGATTATTGCTCCCGTTTGAGATCCGACAGCGTTAAGACATCAAAAATTAAAAAATCGGAATTCTATCTTTAATGATCTGCAATGTCCTATCATTGTCTTAACGAAGTCGTATACGTTCGTACCAGATTCGTACAGATCGGGAACAGGTCGGAGAGGTCGACCAAGCACCCCGACAGTTAGGTGCGTCCATTCGGGGGAGCTCAGCCGATTTTGTCTAGTCGGATTACAATCGTGACTATTTCGTGACAGTTTCGGCTGTATCGGATCAAAATCGTAACTCTGTCCTGGACGGTGTCCTATGGAACGGGGATGATCTGGAGAAATTTGTCATCGCTGTTTTTTTCCGATGTGTCCAGATTGCATTCAGATATTGCCGAATACGAACCGTCTTTGCCGAAACTGTTCCGGAACAGTCAGATTATTAATACGAAATTCGGCAATAATACCCACGTCAGAGTCCCGACTCTTACAGAATATGAAACGACTGAGTCCAGACAAAGCCGTTTGTAATGCGGTACACCAGTCTGTAATGGGATTGCGTTCCGACATCATCCCGAATATGACGACAGGTGTAGGATTTTAGATGCGTGCAATTCAAGATTCAGATGAGCTGCTATTGTCTTAAGTAGCATGTGTGTGTGTGTGTGTGTGTGTGTGAGTGTCATTCATTGACAGTACTTTGACCGGTCCACCATGCAATGTGCTCGTATGCTCAGATTTCTACAGCAGGTTGCTCTCATGGAATTGGAAGAAGAAGAACATCTGTTTGCCAATTATTATTTAAAAAGAAGGGCACAGCGATTCGGTAGAAATAGAAGATACCGGGTCAAGCCCTGGATATCTAGAAGGGGGCAGCTCGGCCAGCACGACACATTGATGAGAGAGCTGAGAGAAGAAGACCCAGACGCTTTCACCAACTACATGAGGCTGCCCATTGACCTGTACGATGAAGTGCTACAATGTAGCTCGAATCACACCCCGAATTACCAAACAAGATACCTGGTGGAGGAAAGCCCTAGATCCAGGACTGAAGTTTGCCTGTACAATGAGACATCTAGCATCCGGCGACAGCTACAGTAGTATTAAGTAGGACTTCAGGGTTCCCAGTAACACCATGTCAATGTTTGTCCCTGAAGTCTGCCAAGCCATCATTGATGAGTACGCTGCAGAGGTAATCGCATGTCCCACTACCCCAGCAGAGTGGAAGGAAATAGTAAATGAATTTCTCGTCAGATGGAACTTCCCACATGTGTGCGGTGCGTTGTACGGAAAGCACGTTGCGTGCAACTGCCCACCAAATACTGGATCTACTTATTATAACTATGAGGTTTTTTTTCTCAATCGTCCTGATGGCCCTTGTGAATGCGGATTATAAATTTATCTGGCTTGATGTTGGGCCAGATGGAGCAGCTTCAGACGCTCAAATATATAACGAGTGTGAGCTGAAAGAAGTACTACAGAATAAGACCATTGGCTTTCCTGATCCTGAGCCACTTCCTGGAGATGACAGAAACATGCCATACTTTTTTGTTGCTGACAATGCCTTTCAACTGAGAACTGACATGATGAAGCCTTTTCCTTTTCGTAATATGACAGTAGAAGAAAGGATCTTGAACTACAGGTTGTCAAGAGCACGCAGAGTAGTGGAAAATGCATTTGGCATAATGTCTCAGATATTTCAAATACTGTTGTCCACCATGCAACATTCTCCTGACAATGTTAGAATCATCGTACAGGCGTGTGTCTGTCTCCACAACTTGATGAGAATACGCTACCCAAACATGAACATCAACCAAGTTGATCGTGAAGATGTCGAAAACAAAACGATCATACCCGGAGAATGGAGATTGGGTCGAAACATGCTGCTTGACGTTGTTAATGTTCAGGGTGCTAACCGTGCAACGGTGCAGGGAAAGAGGCAGAGACAATATCTCAAACATTATCTTAACTCAGCCGCTGGTTCTGTACATTGGCAGATGAGAATGATCAACCCTCGCCGTGAATGAAGTTCATATGAACAAATGACAGAATACCATGATGTATATGTCTCATCTTGTATATATCAATGGGCTTTCAAATTAACAGAGGAGTTTAACTTGTGACATTACTAGTACTTATTTCATGGCATAATAAATAGCTGTTTAATGTTTATTAAAACAAACAGACAAACAATAGAACACATGACACAACATAGAAAACTAAAAAATAAGCAACACGAACCCCACCCAAACCTAGGGATAATCTCAGGTGCTCGGGAAGAGTAAGCAAATCCTGCTCCACATGTGGCACCCGTCGTGTTGCTTTTGTTATTACAAATCCGGTAAATAGTCTAATTCGGTAGGTCACATTCATGAAAAGGGAAGGGTATTGTAGTTACCACATAAGTAACATATACGATTATGGTTATTCTGTAACGGTCAACCAACTCGTGATGGCGCCCGTAAAATTTACGAAGGGATGATTTCAACTTCACCTGGAACTCTTGGTTTAATAGCTTCCTTGTGAGCAGTTTTGAATTGAGTTTACCTGTGCGTATTGCTGTATTTTTGTTTATTCTACATGGGGTAGAGGTATAATAGGACGGTTGATTTCTCACAAAACATGTTTATTCCCGCCTCAGTTTTGATGTGACGTCCATTTTCACTGAACTAATACACATTTTTGTTTTCAGACTAGTTGAAGCCGGCCTTCGGATTCGGCATTTCTCACTATGTTAAACAACCATTGGTGTGTTGGACTGTTTTCTGTTATTTGGTCAGGTTGTTGTCTCTTTGACACATTTTCCATTTCAATTTTCAGTTTTATTCTGTGAAACTAAAACACATTAGTTCCAATCCTACAATTGTTTTGCAATTATTATACAGATTTAAGAGATTACTTCAAGATTTAATGAAGAACAGCAATCAAAGCGCTGTAAAATACTAAAATGTAAAAAGATGTGTAAGTTTTTGTCTCATGTACATCTTTTTTTCCTTGCAATGTTCTCATACAAGTTTGCTGTAATATAAATACAGCATATCAGCAAGCAGTTTAAAATCAAACTTATAATCAAAATGCGAAAAAAGTCTAAAATCAAAATTTTAATAATAATGACACAATCAAATTACCCATCAGAAATATTTTAATAAAATTTTTGAAAGATCAAAATGAGGTTTGGTCCTTATAATGTCAATCAGCAGACACAGGTTTCACAATTGCACCAATTTCGAACCAACTCACTAGGTGATGTAGTAGGAGATATATTCAGAGTATCGTTCAAGGTGATATCCAGCAAACTTTCATCCTGATCACCCGAGACCACGGTTGAGGTCGTGACAGATTTTGGCCTACTCTGACCAGACGAGGAGCCATGATGTACGCAAAGTGCAGGTGGTCTCGAGTCCTCCGTGGCCCATGTGCCAGTGTGAGATCCAGCGTGAGATTCAGAGTAACCTCTGTGATATGCGGCACCATAACCAACAAACCGCTGCGACTGCATGCTGTTAAAATGACAGAAAAATAATACAATATAAGTAAAAAAGGCTCCGTGGAGACTTATTTGGCCCAGTGGGTCTTGAGAAGAAGATCAAAATATGAAAAGATAACAGACGGACGACGGACGCCAAAAGATGACAAAAGCGCACTTCATCTTTTGGCTCTGGTGAGCTATTTATGACATAAATATATACATTGACAAAGTTTAATAAATGCATACAAAATATGTTTATATATACAAATGTATCTATTCTTGAGATAACTTCTATTATGTGTGCCGAATCGTTCTTTCACTTTAAGGTCAGTTTGTAACTAAAATTGTGATATTTAAAAGCACCATTCCTTCAACTGTTCCTGATCTGATACCTTGATTACTAAAATATATGCTACATAGTTAAAGATTTATATAGGATCTTCTGCTGTATATGTTGTTCTCATTTACAAGCTTATAGGAATTATCTTGTTTTAAATATCTACAACTTTTTATTTACTTGTTACATCTTATAAAATAAATCCAGATTATTTTTGCAAAGAATTTCCCTGAAGCCGTTACTAAGGCCGTCTTTAACTTGTAGTGAGGTGAGAGTCTTTGAGATGAAGAACATCAAAACAAGCGCTGTTCCTTGGCTATTTGTGATTTTTTTATACAGTGCATGTACTGATTTTAGGTCTGGGATGAATAGCCCCTATCCTTTGTTTTTTTCTTATATATAATTACCGAATTTCGGGCGGCAGGCTTCTCAGGCGCTGCTCCTGGGAATGCTGCTGCCGGAACTGCCAGCGGTGTAGAGTGACATCCCCCAGTACCACTGTAACTCATCATGATGTCAAAGTTAGCTTGTTGGGACATATGAGCACTGGTCACAGACGGGAATGTGTCATGCTGTCTATGTAATGATGTGGAAGTGTGTGCCTGAGTCTGTGACTGAGTCTGCGGCTGGGTAGTTGGTGTGGACAATGTTGAGGCGATCTGCCATTTGTCGTTTTGTGCGTCAAATGACACAATAAATGTGGTAATCTTCTTCTTAAAACTAAAAAAAACACAGAACCGTTAAACAATACATGTATAAGTTGACATGCAATAAATAATAAACACTATAAAAAAAAGTTTGTTCAATAAATTTTATCAATAAAGGACAAGGTATGATAAAGGCATTTTAGACGCCATCACCATGTGACTAATTATCAATTTCATAAAAATTCCCTAAATTCAAGCATTTTACAGGTGGAATAGTTACAAATAATGCATGAGCGCATCCATGAACCATCGAGATTTTTGGCATCGATGTTTCCCATACCAATAGCTAGGTTTGATGTGAAAATGGAATTTTGAACGAATGCGCACCTATTCATTTTCTCCCCAAAATGACCAGATATTGCTCGAAACTATGCAATCCCTCAAATACTTGCACATGACGTCAAAAATACTATATATCAGAACCCAAAAGGTTTTATCGAAACTAAGAAAAGCATTATAAATTCTATAAAAAATTGCTTTTTTATGGTATTTTGTGCATATAATATGTTTGTCATTTTAGGAGGCCAAAAACTTGCCTTTTCCCATCTTGCCCTTTAATGCAAATATTTGGAATATCATATTTACCTAGGCCACAGACTTGGGTGCAGACTCTCAGCCACAGACTCGAACCAATTGCAAAAGCCTGATCTAGACGAGTCTAACTTCTTGGGGGATGATACAATAGGAGTAACAGCAGTAGCCATGATCTCAGCTCGGAACTTGGCTGTTGCGTCGGCCCTCTCTTTCATGTGACTTAAGAAGGCTGCATCCTGCTCCTTCATTTTCTGTGCATGTGTCTTCTTCTTGCCTCCCGTGGAGGAAGGAGGCATCTGTTCTAGGGAAATGGTCGTATGAGTTGCTACAGGATCTTCACGTCCATCAAGTACCATATTGATGTCGGCAATGTCCTCGTCATGCCTGTGCTGCATGTCCTGCGTTGATTCCTTATCTGCAATTGAGAATGAAGCATCGTCTACAGTAGCATCAGTAGCAGAAGTAATTTTTCCTTTAAGCTGAAAGTACAGAAACAAACATAATTAATAATTTAATTATTGAACGCAATAATACTGAAAACAATGAAATGTTTGAATTATACCTATGTATATGTCAAAAATGAAATATCAAATAGTATTTAAAATTTATCCAAACTTAAATATTTGTTTATTTTTAGCTTTGATCAAAATTGAATAAATACATTCATTTATTTGCATAATACTTGCATGAATAAATACATTCAGCTATTTGCAAATTACTTGCATGAATAAATACATTCAGCTATTTGCATAATACTTGCATGAATAAATACATTCAGCTATTTGCATACTACTTGTATGAATAAATGCATTCAGCTATTTGCATAATATTGCATGAATAAAATAAATTCAGTTGTTTGCATAATACTCACACTTACAGGCGTCTTCTTCTTCACACGGTGGATATATGGCTTGTGAAATTTAAGGTTATCCAGTATCCACTTCTCACGGTCAGTCAGTTCGGCTCCTGATCCAGAGGGTCGGGCAGCCAGTTTACCATACCTCGTTCGAACACTGTCGTACCAGGTCAACAAACATCTAACTGAAAATACAGAAAAGAAAAGCAATGTAATTAAAAGAAACATATAAATGCTCATAAATCTCATAAT
Organism: Mytilus galloprovincialis; assembly: GCA_037788925.1. Classification (NCBI taxonomy): domain Eukaryota; kingdom Metazoa; phylum Mollusca; class Bivalvia; order Mytilida; family Mytilidae; genus Mytilus; species Mytilus galloprovincialis. The sequence goes on from CM075339.1 coordinate 32,073,978, forward strand.
TAAATTTCATAACTAAATCTCATACTTATCTACAAATTTACACCCCAAATAATATCATAACTATCTTCACGTGTTACATTTTACATTAATCTAAACATTTAACACAAAAAAAACATTATCATAACTAAATCCCATAATAACTTACTATCTCTGGATAAGGATTATCTATTTTAAATGGAAACAATCTGTTTATAGCTGTTTGTAGAAGTGCTGAGGCTGAAGTGATTATCTACCGTCGCACGATTTTTCTATAGGACGGAACTGTCACGTGGAACGGTTTCTAACGGATTGTTTCCGTTGGAGTCGGACTGTCGGGTCTCTGTCGGATCGCATTCGGCAACTTCGGGATGCTGTCTGGACAGAATCGGGCTGTTTTTACCTGGCCAAAGATATGAATCAGATTAGAATCGGATTGAGAACGGGATAATCGGGACAAATTCGGCTGAAAACGGCTGAATCTGGACGCTTCCTGAACAATATCTGATTGTTGTCGTGATTAAATTATTTTCTTTACAAATTTTAATTAAAGTTTGAATTTCCATCCACGATTCACAGGATCTTGATCAGACTTTTGACAAATTTTAATCGGGAATGGTCCTGTCAAGGACGGCAGTAAAAATCGTGAATGTGTGACCCCAGCTTAAATGGTATATTATAACAGTTTCTTTAAAGAGGTTAACATCGTAAGCTGTAGGACTGTTTTTTCCTGAGGCCCTGAAGGATGTAGACCTTGGTTAAGGGAAATAACTCTTATAATCATCAGTACGTTTGTGTCAACCATTTTCAAAAATATATTCTAAGCTTCTAGGTTACATAGATTATTTTCAATCTGTTTCAGGTAAATGCTTAAAATACATTGATGAACTTGACTTTTACAAACGCTTAACTGATTTAAAGAGTTATCTCCCTGAACCAAGGTCTACCCCCTTAAATTATACATGTATTACTTAGGTGTACACACATTTTTATATCAATTTGTAGTCAATGTTCAGCTCTTTCATTTCAAAGATTAGTACAAGAATACTTTAAAGTTCATACCAAACTACATGTTCATTCTCATATCATTCACACTACCTTGGAAGCTATTTCTATTACTTTATTCTGCATGACCATTAACATGAAAATTGCTTGAGGACGATGTGCAGAGCTCACAATTTTTCACATTCACACTGTTATCATTTGTCACTTACATGTACAATTTATAGCCTCTATAGTATTATCATTTACATCTACTTTACATACCTAGTACCATGTACACGTATTTTGAACATAGGCTAGCTAAATATATAAAATATACACATAACCGTCACACTATAAAAGATAAACATGATAAAGACATTGATGGACATCCATCTCTTAGCAAGGGTCTATTTTATCGGCTTCGGTAAAAAAGCGATTTATATAGAGTTTTGTTATTTTGCCGGTCTTAAAACAAACAATTTTACAAACAATAAAGAACATCCTAACCGCAAATGTTGATGTGCATGAAGAAAACCTCACATATAAAATGACAATTCAAGTATTAATGGACAATACAAAAATATAAAATGTATACAGAGTCACATCTGACCTGATGTCTCAAAATAAAATTCCAATCACGAAGGTCAGTGTTCCTCATACAGAATGCACGATATCAACTGGTGATGAAAGACCAAGCAAAAAAAAAAGATGCATGAAGAGTGGGTGCAAGGATGGGAGGGGCAGCAATGAATAATTAAACAAACATTTGAAAATCTAGTCTACTTAATACAATTTTTAAAAGTATAATTATTTCTATTAAATCTTAAAGTCTCAGTTAATGAATATGTGAATTAACATTAAATAGTTTTATCTATTTACTCTCATAATACACAGTAAATAAATTAGTGTCATATTAACTTTAAAGAAATAAAGGTCAATTATTAAAGGTCAAAGACTATAAATTTAGTTTTTTTCTGATATCCGAATTATCTAAAAAATATTTATGTGATTTATTCTGTAAATGTTATTACATTTAATACCAGTATACCAAAATAATATAAACTGCTTGAAGTACACAATCATAAACATTCTTAACTTTGTACGTAAAAAGTCTTCAAATCGTTAACTTCCCATGCAAAAGTAAAAAACTGTAAAAAGTCATAAAAACTTAAAAGATTCTTATGTAAATAGTGTATATAAGGTTGTTGTGTTATGATTGTTAATTAAGTTTTCTTTTATTTTTTGGTGGTGGAACTGTTCGACATACGAAATTATGGTTATCCTATATCTATTCAAAGACTAACACATTATTGAAATCTCAGCTAGTAGCCACATATATCATTTGCGCCGATGATAATTTTTTTCAATAAAATGTCTTTCATATAGTCCGGAGCCGGCAAAATAGCCACTGCCTTTTACTTACATTGCTTTCGGTCGGTAGTTATATCCTGCATTCCTTGTTTATCTTTATATGTATTAGTCCATATGGACTGGTGTGGACCCTCATATAACATCAAATTAGTTGCTATATTGTATAAAACAGAATCCGGGTCCGTTCGCCCTTATTCATGTTCGCTCTAGTACATTTTTACCTGTTTGTCCTGATTTTTATGTGTTGTTGTTATCTAGTTGCATAATGCATGTAATGTTTATTATTAGAACAGAGTATACTAAAGTTTGTTGAAAACAATCGCTGAATATTTGTATTGACGCAACCAAAATATTTATTTTCCTGTGATTTGCATAGATGAATTCTGGAATACAATGTATTTATCTTTATTGATATTTATCACCAATTTAAATAATTCTATTCAATCAATTTATGCAGTAAAATAATAAATAACCTTACGATAAATATCCAAATTCCTGATCTTTTGTAAACATACATGTAATTGTTTCACATTCAATCAAGTCACCCACTAATCCTCACTGTTACGTATATTTTATATACGAAAAACTTTAATGAAATTGAATATTGTTTTTTTTTCTTAATTAGTTAAGGTATGACTGTATCTATTCGAAATAACATCAAACATGTGATCCACACTTAAATTTGAAAGAAAAAGATATTACAGTCATTCTTTCAACATTGTTCAAGTATAGTTTTCAATTATTGAAACTTGTGCGCACAACTTTAAAGCTTGTGCCCGAAGCGCTAGCCTGACCACTACTACCTAGTCTCTAGACAAATTTTACCAAATATTGAATTCGAATATATAAAAATTAATCGATGAATTATTTTATACCTCGACTACTTACCCACTGATAATTGACATTTTACATTTAATTTAGAAGCGACAGAGTTATCCGGTCAACCAAGGGTTCCCTAGAATCCTATCTCTCTTGGTCTCTCCATAGTCCCAAACCAATTCTGCATCTTTTGGTATATTAACTTTAGACACCAAGAAAAGTTTCTCACAACTTTTTCCTTTTGAATTATCATGCATCACAGATATCAGTTTAAAACTCGGAAACTGTTACGAATGATTGAAATATCGTGCTTAATTTTCCTCTTAATTAAACAAAACTCCACGCTTATTCCTTTTAGCATCTAACACTAAACTCGTTACAGGATCAAATACTGCTACTGGGGGCAAATTTTTCTCTGTATATTCCTTCTCGCAATCTTCATTTTCGGAACTTGTTTGGCGATGAAGGTCAACAGCCTCAGTTCGAACATTTACGTATCTAAGGTATATATCTTCAAATCAGTTCTTTTAGCTGCAATGACAGACGACTTCACTGATTTGACAAAATCCTCAATATATGGAATAATTACCAACACGTCCCTTTGATGGCGATTTATTTCTTTTAATTTGGGATTCCTAGGCATTTAGTGTGCCGATTTTTAACACTTATGTACTTGATTAAGCCGACGTTCATAGTTAACTAATACACAGTTTAATTGACATGTCAGATATAATTTAGTCGTTGTATGTTGAAAAGTTTATACAGTGCTGGTCTCGATTGTTAAGTTAATGCATATTATATGAATCATTATGAATAACAAACACAGGATGGGTTTATGAAATCATCCCGTTAGTTTTGCTGTAATAAAATTTGTGATCACAAAAGATCTATACCATGCGTACAGTTCCATTAAATTCTTCAAGAGTGCAAACATTAATGAAATTCTTAACTTGGGGCATGAACAGATAAAGGTGACATTGTGAAAATTAACAAACCTTTTAGAATACGTATATACATTTGTACCTCCTTTTTAACGCTTTGTCAACACTTTGAGTCCGTTCATTCGTCCGTCTGTCTGTCATCCATACATCTGTTAACTTTAAACATTTTATCTTCTCCACTAAAACAACTACATGTAAAGGAAAATGGAAATAAACTAAGCAGGAAGCACCTACGTGAGGTCTTTCATACAATTTGCCCATTTTGTCCAGATGGACAATCGTTGTTACTGATTGACTCAGTTCTCAAAAATCTTCTCCTCTGAAACTACTTTACCAAATGCATCACACTGGACTGGATACATATTTGAATGGTCGTTTATAAAATTTTCTCATTTGCTCCGATCGGACTACAAAAATGATCCCTGTGTGCAATCTTTTTTCGCCTGATCGGTTGATATAACAAAAATTCCCTTCTCCCCCGACATGGCCTTGACCAAATGAAACGAAGCTTGACAGGAAGCACTATTGAGAGGTTATTGACCAACTTTCCGCATTACGCCCAGTTAAGGCAGTATACATAGGCAGCATGTGCGATTCTTGTTTCTCGTTATTCGTCCGTCTGTCTTTCTGTTCTCTTTTTACTTTTTAATCTTCTCTTCTAAAACCAATAAGCGGAATTGAAATTAACTTGACAGGAAGCATCTATGGGATGTTTTCACAAAGTTATTCCATTTCGCCCTGATTGGACAACAAACATGGCCACTATGTGTAATTCTTGTTTCTGATTTGATGACATAAAAATGTTATCCTCTGGAATTGCTTGAACAAATGGAACTAAACTTTACCGGATACATCTATGGGAGGTTCTTTAAAAAGTACATTTTCATTTCGTCTTAATCAGCCAACATTCAATACCGTCATAGTCAATTCTTGTTTCTCATTGGCTGCTTTATTAAGAAAATCTCTGAAACTGCTTGGCCAAGTTCAACAAAATTTGACAAGAAGCTTCACTAAGTCTTGTTCTTTACAAAATCTCCGCATTCCGTTCTTATTAGAATAAAAATATGGTCGCAATGTAAAGCTCTTGTTCACGATTTTCTTACATAAAGAAATTATTTTGCTCTGAAACCGCTTGTCCAAATAGAATTGAACTTGATAGAACACATATGTGGGATATTTTTACGAAGTTTTCTCTCTTTCTCTCGAAGGACATTTATGCAGAAAAAAATGAAAAGGGGAAGTGAATGTAGAGTGACTGCTTTAATACCATGCGAGCTATACATGCTCATCCCTCTGATCCTCTATTTTATATCTCGATCAGTAAGATAGTGAAGCACAGTACAGCACGCTACCTTATACATGTACATATACACCTATTACGAAAATTCACTGACTAGACAAAAGGTACATGATCGCAGGTGCTCGGGAAGGAAAAGCAGATCCTGTTCCACATCAGGCACCCGTCGTGTTGCTTATGTTATAACAAATCCGGTAACGCCTGGCTAAAAATAAAAGAGGACAAACAGACAAACAATAGAACACATGACACAACATAGAAAACTAAAAAATAAGCAACACGAACCCCACCAAAACCTAGGGATAATCTCAGGTGCTCGGGAAGAGTAAGCAAATCCTGCTCCACATGTGGTACCCGTCGTGTTGCTTTTGTTATTACAAATCCGGTAAATAGTCTAATTCGGTAATTCACATTCATGAAAGGGAAGGGGATTGTAGTTACAACGTAAGGAACATATTCGATATCATTTGTGAAACGGTTATTCCATAACGGTCAACCAACTCGCAATGGCGTCCGTTAAATTTACGACGGGATGATTTCAACTTAACCATTTGGAACTCTTGGTTTAATATCTTCCTTTATTAACAATTGGTTGAGGCAAACTCAATGTTGACTAGGGAAACGACAGAATTAGCACTTTTCCATTAACATAGGGCGTAACTTATGAAGTTATGAACTGTAAAAGTGACGCTATTCAATTACAAGTTTGATCTGTGTTTTGTGGTACAAGTATAACGTATAGATATTGTTACATTTGGTCAAATTATTTCAGCGAATAAGACTTTTTTTTTTATTATTAAAAACAGCAACAGGTGCAACGTAAGGGGAAAAGCTCACCTACCCGTGCGAAAATGATTTTAATCAGAAATCATAAATTACAAAAAATGATCATTACTAATTCTAATTCCACGAATTTTTGTTTTTACGAATATAATCCGTTCTAACCAATTAAATAATTCGTTATCACAAATTACAAAAAATATTTTGCACTTTTTTTTACACCAAAAACCCCCATATTTCCGGCCCAAATTGTATTCAAATTAAATAAATTACAAAAAATGATCATTACTAATTCTAATTCCACGAATTTTTGTTTTCACGAATATAATCCGTTCTAACCAATTAAATAATTCGTTATCACAAATTACAAAAAATATTTTGCACTTTTTTTTTACACCAAAAACCCCCTTATTTCCGGTCCAAATTGTATTCAATTCAATCAGATGAAACATAAACGTTTTCAAATATTCGTAACTTATATTACAAAAAAAGTAAAATCACAAAAATACTGAACTCAGAGGAAAATCAATTCGGAAAGTCCATTATCACATGGCAAAATCAAATAACAAAACACATCAAAAACGAATGGACAAAAACTGTCATATTCCTGACTTGGTACAGGCATTTTCAAATGTGGAAAATGGTGGATTCAACCTTGTTTTATAGCGCTAACCCTCTCACTTTGATGACAGTCTCATCAAATTCAGTTATATTTACAATGTTGCATTAACTAAACCGAAACAACAAATAAAATAGTCAAAATATTGGTACAGCAGTCATCATCGTGTAACAATTTTAAAAGGAACTAAAAGGGCATCACCTTCCGTCCAATATCAGATAAAAACATATAATTAGAATAGTTTTATTTAAGATATTGAATTCCCTTACATTGGTGATTCTCTACGTAATACACTAACTAACAATCACAAGATGTTTGAGGTAAAGCGACATTTATAAACGTTTGACTGGTTGAAATCAATTCGATAAACGAGGGTAGATGATCTAACTACTGATGCATCTAAGTTCTTCCTTAACATATACACTGTCTCCAATACATTTCAACTGGATAAAAAACGACCCAGACTTGCTTTTCATACATAACTGATAAAAAACTGACTAAAATGTAACAAGATGTGAACAATTGTAAGTCAAAATTTGACCTTCAACAACGGGCAAAAACCATAACGAATCTAAGCTATGAAAAAAGTAATCGATTAAAAATGAAGACGTTAGGCCTGAATTGAAATACAGCTTTGAAAAAAAAAACCGACAGATGGCAACCATCGACAACCACTAGTTTTGGGCACTCGTGACAGGGATAAACATGTTTGTTAGCGCTCCACATTCCCTCCCAACCTCAACCCAACCAACCCCTCATTCTTTCCTCCTTTATTGTTACAGGTTTGTAAAAACACAAAACTTAAAAGTGAGAATAGAAATGGGGAATACTAGTATATCAAAGAGAAAAAAAAAACGACCAAAGAGCAGACAACTTACCACACAGTATTCGCAGCTAGTGAAAGCTAGTTCAATGCCGCATTTTCAATTAATAGATAAACCATGTTCTAGTCAATTAAAATCTCAATCGGTACTCATCAAACAAATTTCGCAAAACTTAAGTTAACATTTGATTTTTTGTTTTGCAGAACTTCAAATCTTGCACTAACAACCATTATTGCCATAAAGATGTCTACATCAGACATCAAAAGGGACTGTGGGATATTCTAAGTAGTTTTTAATCTATGGGTACCAATGTGTCCACTGATCAGTTGGTTCCATCATCAGGTGGATCCCCTCTTCCCGTCTGTTTCGGCGCTGTCCGCGACAATCTTCCTGTGCCTGTTTTCGAACTTTTCCAGCCAAGTTTTTCTTACTGGTCCAGTTAGTCCTATGGACCCCAAAGGCTCTCCAAAATGTTTGAGAAACAAAGCCTCTACAGCCTACCTCCACTGGAAAATACCATGTCCTCCAATTCGGCTCTTGAATCGGAGGGTTGTTGTTACAACCATTATTGTCATAAATATGTGTACATCAGACATAATAAAGGGAATGCTGAATATTCTAAGTAGTTTTTAATCTATGGGTACCACTGCGCAGCTGGTTCCATCATCAGGTGGATCCCCTCTCCCCGACTGTTTCGGCGCTGTCCACGACAATCTTCCTCTGCCTGTTACCCAACTTTTCCAACCAAGCTTTTCCTTATTGGTCCAGTTAGTCTCATGGACTCCAAAGGCTCTCTAAAATGTTTGAGAGACAAAGCCTCTACAGCCTACCTCCACTGGAAAATACCATGTCCTCCAATTTTTCTATTGAATGTCTGTTACCTGATACTTGGCAAGCATTCTCTCATGTGCTTCTCCCAGTCTTGTTTCCATAGCAAAAGAAAGACCTGTCTACTGATTATGGACCATAGCACAATGTCTTGTCGGAGGGTTGTTGTTATAATCTCTCTTGGAAAGTTAGTCTTTTTGATAACCGATACATGTAACAGCGTTTTTAAAAATTATCTTAAATGAAAAAAAAAAAACCAGAAAACAGTGAATTCAAATATTTAAAAAATAAAAAAAAAAAATAGGGGTTATTTATTTTTCTCTATAATAAAAGTTCAAAACAATGCCAACATCTAGAAATTGACAATGAGGGTCGTTTGAAAACAAAACTTTACGACAAAAGAGATGATTTCAGCTTTCCAATTGTGAACTTTCCATTTCTAAGTAGCAACATACCAGCAGCACCTGCATACGGGGAATATACCTCCCAATTGATACGATATTCCCGTGCTTGCATTTCCTATCATGATTTCCTTGCTAGAGGGTTGCTGCTCACAAGGAAGCTATTAAACCAAGAGTGAAGATGAAATCATCCCTTCATAAATTTTACGGACGCCATCACGAATTGGTTGACCGTTATGGAATAACCGTTTCACAAATGATATCGGAAATGTTCCTTACGTCGTAACTACAACCCACTTCCCTCTTATGAATGTGACCTACCGAATTAGACTATTTACCGGATTTGTAATAACAAAAGCAATACGACGGGTGTTACATGTGGAGCAGGATTTGCTTACTCTTCCGGAGCACCTGAGATCATCCCTAGGTTTTGGTGGGGTTCGTGTTGCTTATATTTTAGTTTTCTATGTTGTTTCATGTGTTCTATTGTTTGTCTGTTTGTCTTCTCTCATTTCTAGCCAGGCGTTGTCAGTTTATTTTCGATTTATGAGTTTGACTATTCCTCTGGTATCTTTCGTCTCTCTTTTAAGTAAACAGATAACAGCTTATTAGTCAATTACAGTTACCAGATATAGGAAGATATGGTGTGAGTGCCAAAGAGACAACTCTCCATCCAAATAACAATTTATAAAAGTAATACATTAAAGGTCAATAAACGGCCTTCAACACGGAGCCTTGGCTCACACCGAACAACAAGCTATAAATGGCCCCAACATTACTAGTGTAAAACCATTCAAACGGGAAAACCAACGGTCTAATGTTAACAGCACATATATTTTCAAAATAACAGTTAACAAAGTATTAAAATGCCTAAAACACCTGAAAAAACAAAATATTGCACCCCCTCTCAAAAATTATATTAAATCAAAATAGACTCAACTTTGCTCATATAAAACATGTACCAAATATATGCTAGGTATATTTCTATCAATTACTCAATTTTCCTGCAAATATGACAACTTTTACATACCAACAACATAAAGACACTAAGTACAGATCTGAGAGTACTCGCAGTTACTGAAAACCATTTCAAAACCGTTGGTATATTTCGGCCCTTTTATTTATGTTATTGTGTCATGAAACCATTACTGAATAACTTGAGTTAAAGATCGCTCTTTCCTACGTACAACCGTTTACATTATTTCATAAATTCCTAACTAAGAAAATATGCAGTTGACGATCGCGCTTTCCTACCTTCCGTGAAAGTTTAATTTTTTTCAAAGTCTTTCACGTGCACAATAATGCAGTGACCATGCAATTACTACTCAGAAAGAGTATTTGCAAATAAAGAGCGAACTTTCGTTGTCTACAGTATTATAAACAGAACTTCACAAGAACGATTATGATGTGTATTGAAGTTAAAAGTTGAAAGAGGTGGAATACCAAAAATAAGTATAACATTTCCATTCTGTCATAAACTCCTTACTAAAAAAGATTGAGATGACGATCGCACTTTTCTACCTACATTTAAATGTAAAGTCATTTTCCATTTTCACTTGCGAACAAAAAAAATACAGTGACACTTTACAAAATGATCTTCATGCTGTTATTGTGTCAGGAACCCCTTTCTGACAAACTTTAAGTTATATATCGTTCTTACCTACCTAAACCGTTTCAATTCTATGAAAATTTCTAAAATAATAAAATATTAAGTTGACGATCGCACTTTCCTACCCTCACACGTTTAGTTTTTCAAAGTCTTTTAGTTGCACATTTATAAAGCACAGTTACCGTGCATGCTATGACTGTGTACTAGTGTGCGTCTCAGAAAGATGGATGGGTTTATGAAATCATCCCGTTAGTTTTACTGTAATAAAATTTGTGATCACAAAAGATCTATACCATGCGTACAGTTCCATTAAATTCTTCAAGAGTGCAAACATTAATGAAATTCTTAACTTGGGGCATGAACAGATAAAGGTGACATTGTGAAAATTAACAAACCTTTTAGAATACGTATATACATTTGTACCTCCTTTTTAACGCTTTGTCAACACTTTGAGTCCGTTCATTCGTCCGTCTGTCTGTCATCCATACATCTGTTAACTTTAAACATTTTATCTTCTCCACTAAAACAACTACATGTAAAGGAAAATGGAAATAAACTAAGCAGGAAGCACCTACGTGAGGTCTTTCATACAATTTGCCCATTTTGTCCAGATGGACAATCGTTGTTACTGATTGACTCAGTTCTCAAAAATCTTCTCCTCTGAAACTACTTTACCAAATGCATCACACTGGACTGGATATATATTTGAATGGTCGTTTATAAAATTTTCTCATTTGCTCCGATCGGACTACAAAAATGATCCCTGTGTGCAATCTTTTTTCGCCTGATCGGTTGATATAACAAAAATTCCCTTCTCCCCCGACATGGCCTTGACCAAATGAAACGAAGCTTGACAGGAAGCACTATTGAGAGGTTATTGACCAACTTTCCGCATTACGCCCAGTTAAGGCAGTATACATAGGCAGCATGTGCGATTCTTGTTTCTCGTTATTCGTCCGTCTGTCTTTCTGTTCTCTTTTTACTTTTTAATCTTCTCTTCTAAAACCAATAAGCGGAATTGAAATTAACTTGACAGGAAGCATCTATGGGATGTTTTCACAAAGTTATTCCATTTCGCCCTGATTGGACAACAAACATGGCCACTATGTGTAATTCTTGTTTCTGATTTGATGACATAAAAATGTTATCCTCTGGAATTGCTTGAACAAATGGAACTAAACTTTACCGGATACATCTATGGGAGGTTCTTTAAAAAGTACATTTTCATTTCGTCTTAATCAGCCAACATTCAATACCGTCATAGTCAATTCTTGTTTCTCATTGGATGCTTTATTAAGAAAATCTCTGAAACTGCTTGGCCAAGTTCAACAAAATTTGACAAGAAGCTTCACTAAGTCTTGTTCTTTACAAAATCTCCGCATTCCGTTCTTATTAGAATAAAAATATGGTCGCAATGTAAAGCTCTTGTTCACGATTTTCTTACATAAAGAAATTATTTTGCTCTGAAACCGCTTGTCCAAATAGAATTGAACTTGATAGAACACATATGTGGGATATTTTTACGAAGTTTTCTCTCTTTCTCTCGAAGGACATTTATGCAGAAAAAAATGAAAAGGGGAAGTGAATGTAGAGTGACTGCTTTAATACCATGCGAGCTATACATGCTCATCCCTCTGATCCTCTATTTTATATCTCGATCAGTAAGATAGTGAAGCACAGTACAGCACGCTACCTTATACATGTACATATACACCTATTACGAAAATTCACTGACTAGACAAAAGGTACATGATCGCAGGTGCTCGGGAAGGAAAAGCAGATCCTGTTCCACATCAGGCACCCGTCGTGTTGCTTATGTTATAACAAATCCGGTAACGCCTGGCTAAAAATAAAAGAGGACAAACAGACAAACAATAGAACACATGACACAACATAGAAAACTAAAAAATAAGCAACACGAACCCCACCAAAACCTAGGGATAATCTCAGGTGCTCGGGAAGAGTAAGCAAATCCTGCTCCACATGTGGTACCCGTCGTGTTGCTTTTGTTATTACAAATCCGGTAAATAGTCTAATTCGGTAATTCACATTCATGAAAGGGAAGGGGATTGTAGTTACAACGTAAGGAACATATTCGATATCATTTGTGAAACGGTTATTCCAGAACGGTCAACCAACTCGCAATGGCGTCCGTTAAATTTACGACGGGATGATTTCAACTTAACCATTTGGAACTCTTGGTTTAATATCTTCCTTTATTAACAATTGGTTGAGGCAAACTCAATGTTGACTAGGGAAACGACAGAATTAGCACTTTTCCATTAACATAGGGCGTAACTTATGAAGTTATGAACTGTAAAAGTGACGCTATTCAATTACAAGTTTGATCTGTGTTTTGTGGTACAAGTATAACGTATAGATATTGTTACATTTGGTCAAATTATTTCAGCGAATAAGACTTTTTTTTTTATTATTAAAAACAGCAACAGGTGCAACGTAAGGGGAAAAGCTCACCTACCCGTGCGAAAATGATTTTAATCAGAAATCATAAATTACAAAAAATGATCATTACTAATTCTAATTCCACGAATTTTTGTTTTCACGAATATAATCCGTTCTAACCAATTAAATAATTCGTTATCACAAATTACAAAAAATATTTTGCACTTTTTTTTACACCAAAAACCCCCATATTTCCGGCCCAAATTGTATTCAAATTAAATAAATTACAAAAAATGATCATTACTAATTCTAATTCCACGAATTTTTGTTTTCACGAATATAATCCGTTCTAACCAATTAAATAATTCGTTATCACAAATTACAAAAAATATTTTGCACTTTTTTTTTACACCAAAAACCCCCATATTTCCGGCCCAAATTGTATTCAATTCAATCAGATGAAACATAAACGTTTTCAAATATTCGTAACTTATATTACAAAAAAAGTAAAATCACAAAAATACTGAACTCAGAGGAAAATCAATTCGGAAAGTCCATTATCACATGGCAAAATCAAATAACAAAACACATCAAAAACGAATGGACAAAAACTGTCATATTCTTGACTTGGTACAGGCATTTTCAAATGTGGAAAATGGTGGATTCAACCTTGTTTTATAGCGCTAACCCTCTCACTTTGATGACAGTCTCATCAAATTCAGTTATATTTACAATGTTGCATTAACTAAACCGACACAACAAATAAAATAGTCAAAATATTGGTACAGGAGTCATCATCGTGTAACAATTTTAAAAGGAACTAAAAGGGCATCACCTTCCGTCCAATATCAGATAAAAACATATAATTAGAATAGTTTTATTTAAGATATTGAATTCCCTTACATTGGTGATTCTCTACGTAATACACTAACTAACAATCACAAGATGTTTGAGGTAAAGCGACATTTATAAACGTTTGACTGGTTGAAATCAATTCGATAAACGAGGGTAGATGATCTAACTACTGATGCATCTAAGTTCTTCCTTAACATATACACTGTCTCCAATACATTTCAACTGGATAAAAAACGACCCAGACTTGCTTTTCATACATAACTGATAAAAAACTGACTAAAATGTAACAAGATGTGAACAATTGTAAGTCAAAATTTGACCTTCAACAACGGGCAAAAACCATAACGAATCTAAGCTATGAAAAAAGTAATCGATTAAAAATGAAGACGTTAGGCCTGAATTGAAATACAGCTTTGAAAAAAAAACCGACAGATGGCAACCATCGACAACCACTAGTTTTGGGCACTCGTGACAGGGATAAACATGTTTGTTAGCGCTCCACATTCCCTCCCAACCTCAACCCAACCAACCCCTCATTCTTTCCTCCTTTATTGTTACAGGTTTGTAAAAACACAAAACTTAAAAGTGAGAATTGAAATGGGGAATACTAGTATATCAAAGAGAAAAAAAAACGACCAAAGAGCAGACAACTTACCACACAGTATTCGCAGCTAGTGAAAGCTAGTTCAATGCCGCATTTTCAATTAATAGATAAACCATGTTCTAGTCAATTAAAATCTCAATCGGTACTCATCAAACAAATTTCGCAAAACTTAAGTTAACATTTGATTTTTTGTTTTGCAGAACTTCAAATCTTGTACTAACAACCATTATTGCCATAAAGATGTCTACATCAGACATCAAAAGGGACTGTGGGATATTCTAAGTAGTTTTTAATCTATGGGTACCAATGTGTCCACTGATCAGTTGGTTCCATCATCAGGTGGATCCCCTCTTCCCGTCTGTTTCGGCGCTGTCCGCGACAATCTTCCTGTGCCTGTTTTCGAACTTTTCCAGCCAAGCTTCTTCTTACTGGTACAGTTAGTCCTATGGACCCCAAAGGCTCTCCAAAATGTTTGAGAAACAAAGCCTCTACAGCCTACCTCCACTGGAAAATACCATGTCCTCCAATTCGGCTCTTGAATCGGAGGGTTGTTGTTACAACCATTATTGTCATAAATATGTGTACATCAGACATAATAAAGGGAATGCTGAATATTCTAAGTAGTTTTTAATCTATGGGTACCACTGCGCAGCTGGTTCCATCATCAGGTGGATCCCCTCTCCCCGACTGTTTCGGCGCTGTCCACGACAATCTTCCTCTGCCTGTTACCCAACTTTTCCAACCAAGCTTTTCCTTATTGGTCCAGTTAGTCTCATGGACTCCAAAGGCTCTCTAAAATGTTTGAGAGACAAAGCCTCTACAGCCTACCTCCACTGGAAAATACCATGTCCTCCAATTATTCTATTGAATGTCTGTTACCTGATACTTGGCAAGCTTTCTCTCATGTGCTTCTCCCAGTCTTGTTTCAATAGCAAAAGAAAGACCTGTCTACTGATTATGGACCATAGCACAATGTCTTGTCGGAGGGTTGTTGTTATAATCTCTCTTGGAAAGTTAGTCTTTTTGATAACCGATACATGTAACAGCGTTTTTAAAAATTATCTTAAATGAAAAAAAAAAACCAGAAAACAGTGAATTCAAATATTTAAAAAATAAAAAAAAAATAGGGGTTATTTATTTTTCTCTATAATAAAAGTTCAAAACAATGCCAACATCTAGAAATTGACAATGAGGGTCGTTTGAAAACAAAACTTTACGACAAAAGAGATGATTTCAGCTTTCCAATTGTGAACTTTCCATTTCTAAGTAGCAACATACCAGCAGCACCTGCATACGGGGAATATACCTCCCAATTGATACGATATTCCCGTGCTTGCATTTCCTATCATGATTTCCTTGCTAGAGGGTTGCTGCTCACAAGGAAGCTATTAAACCAAGAGTGAAGTTGAAATCATCCCTTCATAAATTTTACGGACGCCATCACGAATTGGTTGACCGTTATGGAATAACCGTTTCACAAATGATATCGGAAATGTTCCTTACGTCGTAACTACAACCCACTTCCCTTTTATGAATGTGACCTACCGAATTAGACTATTTACCGGATTTGTAATAACAAAAGCAATACGACGGGTGTTACATGTGGATCAGGATTTGCTTACTCTTCCGGAGCACCTGAGATCATCCCTAGGTTTTGGTGGGGTTCGTGTTGCTTATTTTTTAGTTTTCTATGTTGTTTCATGTGTTCTATTGTTTGTCTGTTTGTCTTCTCTCATTTCTAGCCAGGCGTTGTCAGTTTATTTTCGATTTATGAGTTTGACTATTCCTCTGGTATCTTTCGTCTCTCTTTTAAGTAAACAGATAACAGCTTATTAGTCAATTATAGTTACCAGATATAGGAAGATATGGTGTGAGTGCTAAAGAGACAACTCTCCATCCAAATAACAATTTATAAAAGTAATACATTAAAGGTCAATAAACGGCCTTCAACACGGAGCCTTGGCTCACACCGAACAACAAGCTATAAATGGCCCCAACATTACTAGTGTAAAACCATTCAAACGGGAAAACCAACGGTCTAATGTTAACAGCACATATATTTTCAAAATAACAGTTAACAAAGTATTAAAATGCCTAAAACACCTGAAAAAACAAAATATTGCACCCCCTCTCAAAAATTATATTAAATCAAAATAGACTCAACTTTGCTCATATAAAACATGTACCAAATATATGCTAGGTATATTTCTATCAATTACTCAATTTTCCTGCAAATATGACAACTTTTACATACCAACAACATAAAGACACTAAGTACAGATCTGAGAGTACTCGCAGTTACTGAAAACCATTTCAAAGCCGTTGGTATATTTCGGCCCTTTTATTTATGTTATTGTGTCATGAAACCATTACTGAATAACTTGAGTTAAAGATCGCTCTTTCCTACGTACAACCGTTTACATTATTTCATAAATTCCTAACTAAGAAAATATTCAGTTGACGATCGCGCTTTCCTACCTTCCGTGAAAGTTTAATTTTTTTCAAAGTCTTTCACGTGCACAATAATGCAGTGACCATGCAATTACTACTCAGAAAGAGTATTTGCAAATAAAGAGCGAACTTTCGTTGTCTACAGTATTATAAACAGAACTTCACAAGAACGATTATGATGTGTATTGAAGTTAAAAGTTGAAAGAGGTGGAATACCAAAAATAAGTATAACATTTCCATTCTGTCATAAACTCCTTACTAAAAAAAATTGAGATGACGATCGCACTTTTCTACCTACATTTAAATGTAAAGTCATTTTCCATTTTCACTTGCGAACAAAAAAAATACAGTGACACTTTACAAAATGATCTTCATGCTGTTATTGTGTCAGGAACCCCTTTCTGACAAACTTTAAGTTATATATCGTTCTTACCTACCTAAACCGTTTCAATTCTATGAAAATTTCTAAAATAATAAAATATTAAGTTGACGATCACACTTTCCTACCCTCACACGTTTAGTTTTTCAAAGTTTTTTAGTTGCACATTTATAAAGCACAGTTACCGTGCATGCTATGACTGTGTACTAGTGTGCGTCTCAGAAAGAGGTGCTATTAGTATAAGAAGATACCAAAACGAACTATTGCAGTTCACATTTTAAGAAGAAATTAAAAAGCCAGGATAGGACAAGAGAAAGAATCAATCACTGTTAAGGATGGCGTTTTTCTATCTCTTAACATGTGACCGTGATGCACCAAGGAGTTGGATGACAAATGCGGATAGCAAACATTATCTGAATATTTTATTTTGTCAAATGCCCATTGCTTAAATAAATTTAAGTTGTTAAAATTAAAACGTAATTTTTCTCTTGCCGAAAAAAAAGTTACTCATAACGAATTGTTCTTTCCGATTAAAACACAAAAAGAGGTTTAAATAAAAGAAAAACATACAAACAAACTATCACTGTGTTCATTATTAACAGAACTCTAAAACAGAGATTGAAACGGTTAAACCAAATCAAGCATAAACCAATGATCGCCCATCACTTTTAAAAATTATAGGATAGTTTTATAGATTTGATTTAATGATAACCGCTATAAAATTGCAGATGCGAAAACACGATTTATATTTTGTTATTCTATCATAAATTCCCATACGAATGACATTCCTTTTGACGAACACTACACATTGTGACACAGAGTGAGACAAAGGTTGAAATAATACAAAGAAACATGAAATTATACAACTATCGCTGTCTACATTATTATAAGCAGAACGTCACAAGAAAGATAATGATGTGTATTAAAGTTAAAAGTTGGAAAAGGCGGAATATCAAAATAATCATAATGTTATCATCCTGTCATAAACTCCTTACTAGGAAACATTTAAGTTGTTGATCACTCTTATCTACCTACAAGCACTTACATGTAAAGTAATATTCACTTGCAAAAAAAAAAACAATTACACTAAGGGTCTTTCTTTTTCAATTATGACATAGAAAAAAGATAATTAGCAAAAACAAGAAAAACATATCGCTGTCTTTGTTATTAGAACAACTTCATAACGAACATTTAGCCGCAAACATAGATAAAACACGATAGCCCTTTCCTATCATTAAAAATATGATAGTGATGTGCATCAAAGAAAAAAAAAGCTGCAAAAATGATCTTTTTGATGTTATTGTGTTACAAACCTTTTACTGACGAAATATAAGCCTAAGATAGCTCTTTCCTACCTACAACCGTTAAAATTATGTCACAAACTTCATACTTAGAAAATTTAAGTTGACTATCGCTCTTTCCCACCTTCGCGCACTTAGTTTTAGGGTCATTTTCACTTGAAAAAAATAACGCTTTCTTTTTACAATTATGAAACAGAAATATAAAAGTTGACAAAAAAAAAAAAAACAAACAACAAGAGGCTCTCAAGAGCCTGAATCTTTCACCTGTAATTCTTTCATCAATGATTATTTTTGTTTTTTAACGAACATTAATCAATAGCATAAAATTTCCTTTGAAATGATCTTTGTATCTGTCATATTTTCTTCAAAATCAAGGAAATGCACTTTATCCCTATGTTCCATTTTAGCCATAGTTGCTATGTTTCTTGACATACAAAGAAATAAAATATAAAATTTATACTAGAAACTCTGAAACTCATTCGGCCCAAGTTTGGCTGAAATTGATTCAGCAGTTTCAAAGTAGCAGATTTTTTAAAGTAAGCAAACTAAATGAACAAATTGTGAAATTTTTCAAAAGGGCAATAACTCCTTTAGGGGACAATTGACAATTTTGGTCATTGAACTTATTTGTAGATCTTACTTTGTTGAACATTTTTGTGGTTAACAGTTTATCTTCATCATTAATAATATTCAAAATAATAACCAAAATCTGCAAGATTTCCTTACAATTACCAATTTAGTGACAACAATCTAACAATGGGTTGTTAGATTCATTTGAAAATTTCAGGGCTGACAGAACTTGGCCTATTAAACATTTTTACCTCAATCGGATTAGCTCTAAATGCTTTGGTTTTTTAGATATAATCCAAAAATTGCATTTTACCACTACGTTCTATTTCTAGCCATGGCGGCCATGGTTTTACGAAACAGAAAATAAAACACAGACTGTATTCTAGATAGTACTATACCCTTAGGATCATTCAGCTAAAGTTTGGTTGGAATTGGTTCAGTAGTTTCAGTAGTTTCAGAGGAAAAGATGTTTGAAATAGTTTACACCAGACGGACGACGACGACAGACGGAGACGACGGACGCCAAGTAATGGTTAAAATATAAATATAAATAAATATTTCTGTCTGCGTTATAAGAATAACTTGATATCGAAGGTTTAGCCACAAACATAGATTAATAACGATCGCCCTTTCCATCATTCACAATATGACGGTGAGATGCCTCAAGAAAAACAAGCTGAAAAGGTGGAATGCAAAAATGAACAATGCTCTTCAACTTCGTACTTTATTTGGCCTTTTTAACTTTTTTGAATTAGAGCGTCACTGATGAGTCTTTTGTAAACGAAACGCGCGTCTGTCGTATATACTAAATTTAGTCCTGGTATCTATGATGAGTTTATTTGATGTTATTAAGAAATGAACCCCCTACTGACAAACTTACAGTTAAAGATCACACTTTCCTACCTACATCTTTTTAAATTCTGTCATAGTTTTTTTTTAAATATTCAAGTTGCCGATCGCTCTTTTTATACCATCTAGACTGAATTAATAATTCAGCTTCCGGTGGCCTAGTGCTAGTTCTAAAAAAGATCAGATTGATAGATATGAGAGCCCAGGTGGTCGTGTGGTCTAGCGGGACGGCTGCAGTGCAGGCGATTTGGTGTCACGATATCACAGTAGAATGGTTTCGAATCCCGGCGAGGGAAGGACCAAAAATTTGCGAAAGCAAATTTACAGATCTAACATTGTTGGGTTGATGTTTAGACGAGTTGTATATATATATATATATCATTCCTAAATACTGAAAAAAAAGTTCAGTTGACGATCGCCTTTTCCTACCTTTCCTACCTACAAGTGTATGTGCATTCAAATTCTAATCGTTGTGTTCATGAAAGATCAGTAACTTTATATTGCCCTACAATTCTGAAACAACAAGAGGACTGGTATAATTCGACTATAATCAAAACAAGGGAAAAACATACTGCCGTACAATCTAACTATCAGTCAAAATGTAACCATTGGAAAGTATATACACAGTGTACGGTTTTCTAATATTTTGGTAATTCGGGAGACTGTACATGTCAAGCGGGGCTCCGACATTCGAAAAATAACTAGTTGCGTGATTAAAACTTTGATGAACTAGTAAAGTAGTATAGTATGAGTAGTATAGTTGGCCAACGATTGTAGAGGAAAGCTCCCAAGTGAGTGTACAGTAAATTCGCAAGCGATTGTACATTCAACAAAAATATTCGACATGGATAAAATTAATGTATTTGGTTTTCTACTGCGATAATGGTTTTGAAACTTCCAGACAGGTAAGACTATATACCAGGAATGGTACACGTGAACATTCTGGTAGCAACGATTGTTTTTTCGATGTTTATTTGACATTTTTTATCGCTGTTTTGTGGCAGTTTCGATTGTTTTACTCGGAGCTCCTCCATTCTAAGGAAAACGTTTGGATGGATATTTGTTTTTTACCATTTGATTGAATTTACATGTTGAATGTTTTAGCTACCGAAACTTGAAGCAGAAACGTTAAACAGTAACATAAGAGTTCATCAAAGTTTTCATCAAGCAACTTGTTATATTTCATGTGTCGGAGCCCCGCTAGACAGTCTCCCAAATAACCAAACTATTAGAAAACCGTACAGTTCCGTTCCTACACTGTGATATACAGTTGATACATTTACAGATCGGACTACTGTTCTAGATTTTATATCTAAATGAGTTGACCTTAATGAGACGTGGGTGCTATTGGCAGAGCCCGGAACTGTATAAATGGAGCCTTGGGCGACAATATATTGGCTATGTTTTAAGAATGATAAGAGCAAAAACTAACTATTTTTGCATATTATTCTATTCAAAGAATTCACAAGTGTTCTGTCTTGTCTTGTGCTTTGATTTTTATAAGAATTTGTGTTTTCATCCAAAAAAAAAACTTTTTCCGAAAGTATTAATAAAAAAAACAACATTTTTTTGGTTTAGATTTTTTACCAATTTTTGTTAAAAAAACAAAATTTCAATTTTCAGAGAAAGTCATAATAGAATTCGGTCTATTTTCATTTCTTACACTTCTTGTCTGGATTAAGATTACTGAACTCTTAAAAATAAGAAGTGTGTTGGTCTAGTAAGTTAACTCCAAATGAAACATTGTTAAACTTTGTTAATTCTCCAAACAACGTAAATTGTTATTGGGGTGCCGTGTTTCTGTAGATATAAACGAACAATGACATTTCCATAACTGGTTTACAAATTTAATTTGATATTTGCATGCTACAAATAAAGTCTATAATATATTACAGAATGAAATTTAGAACGATTTTTATTAAAATAAAGACCTTACCACTGCCCTTTTGTTAAATGATAGAGTAGTTAATTGTAGTAGTTGACAGGTAAATTTTAAACTTTAGTGCACTATTCATATAACTTGCTGGCCTTGCATTGTGGTGAAATTGATTTTATACAAATAAAATTTAGGGATGATTGTCTACTTAAAAAGAAAATTGCGGAGAAAGATGTCAACACGGTCGATTAAATAAAATTTATGTCACGTATATTATACTAGATGTACATTTTTTGTATTTTAAGAAAAATATAACATCAAAACTATAGTTTTTCAATCACTAGAATAGGTAACTGGTTATTGACCGAATGATGACCGTGAAAGTAAATTCATGTGTGTTCTACTGACCCTTTATAACGTACATGCTGTACAAGAAGAATTCCCTGACCAGTTTTAGCAATGAAATTTCAAAACCTGTACATTAGAATATATTTAAACCGCAACACCAAAAGTTGCGGAGTGCGATACATGCGATAGTCGGTTGAAGAGCTCTCGAATGGTGCTCATTTGTTTTCTGTTATTATGTATATATATGTCCACTTTAAATAAAACTTACTAACTTTCTTACTTTCAATCGTGTTATTAACAGTGAAAAACATGTGTTTATCTCTTGGACGATTCATGCATTGAATCTTCCGTCTGTCATATGTCCGGAGAGTTCGGCCAAGTACACCCACAGCTAGGTGTGTCTACTTAACACGCTGGATCAGACATTCACGATTTTTACTTCCGTCCTGTTGAAAATTTAAACTTTTATTAAAACTTGAAAAACATTTATTTAATCACGACAACAATCAGTTTGTTCTGGAAGCGTCAAAATTCAGTTTTTTTCATCCAAACTTGTACCGATTATCCCGTCCTCCATCCGATTTTAGTCCGATTTGCATCTTTCCCATGGTTAAAAATGACCGAATATATCCTGACAGCGTCCCTATGAAGCTGAATGCGACCCAACAGACATCAGACAGTGACCAGACAGTGAACCGACGCTGACGAAAGATATCCGTTAGAAAACTGTCGCTATATTTGAGATGATCAGGTACTGTCGGAACGCAATCCTATCACAGTCTTCTGGACCGCATTTCAAACGGCTTTGTATGGAACTCAGACGAGGGTATTGTTGCCAATTTCGTATTAATAACGGGACTGTTCCGGAACGGTTTCGTCAAAGACGGTTCGTATTCAGGATGTAATCTGGACTCAACCGACAAAACACAGCAATGACAAATCTCACCAAATCATGCCCGGTCCACAGGACAATGTCTAAACAACTCAGAACATTGTTACGATTTCGATCCGATACAGCAGAATCTGTCATGACATAATCAAGATTGTAATCCGACTAGACAAAATTGGATGAGTTTTCCCGAATGTTACGAGACGCATCTAACTATATGGGGTGCTTGTCCGACCTCTTCGATCCGTAAGAATATGTAACGAACGTTTACAACAGCGTTCAGGCAATAATAGGATATTCCAGATCATTGTGGAATCCGACTTTTTTACTTTTCGTGTTTTAACGATGTCTGATTTCAAACGGGAGCAATAAGCGGCACTGTGTGAACGCCGCATCAACGTTTCAATTTTCAGTTACGATACACAGGATCTTAATCAGACTTGGGATAAATTCGAATCCGGAATTATCCTGTCATGGACAACAGTAAAAATCGTGAATGTGTAACCCTGGCTTAAATCGGCTCTATTTTAATGTCTCCGCGACAAATTGTCAGCGGGGCATATTTTTTTTTATATCCCTGTCTTTCCGTCTGTAAATCTAATTTACAATAACAGTGGTATATATATTAAATGCTACCCCTCTATCAGCATATATGCTATATCCTAGTAAGTAAAGTTAAGTTTCTGCTTTAACATGTTTAATGTAAATATTTTTAACATTTCTGAAATGGGTTTTCTAAGCAAAAGCAAATTCAGGATAAGAATAAGAATAAGAATAAGAATATTTTATTATTCCAATCAAGGGCCCTTGATGGTCAGCATAACATGTACACATAGAACAATACATCATGATTTGTAACAGACAAACATTTTTATATAATAAAATGAACCATAAAAAAAAAGTTCAGAAGGTGTTATTATCTTCATTCTATAAAAGTCAAATACAGTTAGTTCCAGGCAGGATCAGAACCATAAAATCATTACGATTATCATTGTTATTACATACATTAATTAACATTTCGTTTAACATCTAGACATGTAATAATATAGCTCCCTAAATATTTTAGTACAGACAAATTTTCATTAGTAAATAACCAAACAAATTTTGCCTCATTTGAAAGATGTATAAAATTAGGACAAATACAGTTTATCTCCTTGAAAAATATCTCCCTATCATTTTTGTATGCTGGACAACTAGTTATAAAATGTTGTTCATCTTCAACCAGATTTATGATTAGGATATGATTTAGATGTTTAAATTATTTTTGACGAACACTTCTTTAAAACACATTTTCTAATATACATATGGAAATGGGGAATATGTCAAAGAGTCAACAACCCGACCAAAGAGCAGACAATAGCCGAAAGCCACTAATGGGTCTTCAACCGAACGCAGCGAGAAAATCCCACACCCGGAAGTGGTCCTCAGCTGGCCCCTACATAATTTAGTGTACTAGTTAATTATATATATAAAAATAATCAATACCCCTTCAGTCTGTCCCTGCTCACCAAGTGAATGATAGTTAGAATTCTAGCAGAATAAGTTTATTGTTAAAGTTTATAAATCTCAATTACACGTAAAACCGTAACAGTTTGTCGTCAACAGCACATTTGTATATTTACAAAATTAATCTAAGTACATATGTTAGCAACATTTATGATGAACTACAACCTTGCAATATCTTTTCTACATTACATCCTATACATTTGACTGACAAAGTTCCTTTTTTTCTTAACCATATAATGCTACTGTGAACCTCCTATATTTTTTTTTTCTACATCAATTTTGGAGAATATAGCAAATCACGAACTTTGTGAGGAGTAGGTGGTATCATTTTATTGTGAGAGCTATGCGATCTATACTTCTATTTATGTACGAGTATACGGTCCGGACCGTACGCGTACGGTCTTAATACTCATATGGTCTGGAACATATCTACATTTACGAAGGGAATTATAATGTTTTAGTTCCGTTTCTTCCTCTTTTTTTATCTTTTTTTTTTCATTCAAGCTTTCCATGCAGGTAGTGTTTATTTTGTTTTACATTTTCTTGTTTTGTCTTTCAAATATTAGCATATGAATAAATTATTACTTTTTACTGTATTTTTCATTTGTAGATTATATGTCAAAAATGGTTGCTGATGAATAGTTTACATTTTTTGGATTATTATCATTTTATTTAAAGACACAAAGATGACCAAGACAATAAGATAAAAAATAAATCAGTCATCATGACAGAAATCCTTATTTGAGCCCTTGTATGAGTAATTTTCTTTCTGTAGAACCTCTAGTCTTATTGTCATTCTGAATTCTGCCCAACATTGTAATTATATAGAATGTATACATATAATTTGAATTTTGAATCAGTGTGGCTGTATCATATCTCTGTCGTTGTTTCGGGTTGCCTTTTCTTATCTGAACAGCAATAGTGTATGTTTCTATAAAGGCAACTATAATGATCAGCTTATATGGTTATGTGAAGTATTTGGAATTTGCTTTTATGCATTAAAACAAAGGGACAATCAAACTCATAACCAGAAGACAAACTGACATTGCACACACGTCATAGCAAAAAATCAAACAATAAAAAAAGACTAGCGCCAGTCTTCAAAGCACTACACAGAAAGCTAAGGATCAACAAATACCTTACAAATACTGGAAGAGGTCTAAGATGCCCAGCAAGGGTGAGCAGATCCTGCTCCACATGTGACAATAGTCTTGATGGTCATGTTTAATTCAGCTGACAAGTCTCGTGCATTCGAAGTGATGTCATATTTGAGGAAGGTTACAGAGGATTGTGGTAACAACACTTGGAAAATATCCGTGTCTCAGATATTCCCTAATGGTCAACCAACTCGTGATGGGTCTGTAAATAAGTCAAGGGAGGACTGCAACTTTATCTGGTTGATACCCTAGGTTTTATGAGCTTCTTTGTAAGCAGCAACCCTCTACCACATAAATCATGTAAACTTCATAACATGACATCAACTTGGATATTTACTTCATATAAAGGAACTTCATCCATAGAAAATGAAATGTTCACAATAAGGAAGCTGAAACTAGAATTGTGAGTCTTCTCACAATAGCATTCCCCAATCCCGCACTATTTTATGCACATCCTCATGTCTTGTACTATAACTGTTCATCCTTCCACACCAGTCCATCCGTTACGGAGGCGCTTACCAGACAAATTGACAGACATGCAGACCTAATGACATATCGTAACTTTGGACAGTTTTGAAAACATATCTTACGACTATGGCATGTCCTACAACTATCATAAGACATGGCTCAGTCATAAGATATTTTCGAAAACCAAGCCCCTTGTCAATAAGGTTATTAAAAGACCTGGTTATTATTAAAGCGAGTACTATAAAACATGATAAATATATATTATCGACTTTGTGCACTTGCAAGTATAGTATTACATTTCCAGTGCGAAATAATAATCTCAAAGAGTACAAGATATTATACTTGAAGTAAAGAATGTCAAAATACATATATCGCACATCTAATGACTTGTCAAAACCTGCCGGGATTTAGGTATAGGAACATGTGGTATGAGTGCCAATGAGACAACACTCCATCCAAATAACAATTTATAAAAGTAAACCATTATAGGTTAAGGTACGGCCTTCAACACGGAGCCTTGGCTCACGCCGAACAACAAGCTATAAAGGGCCCCACAGTTACAAGTGTTAAACCATTCAAACCAGAAAACCAACGGTCTAATCTATATAAAAAAAAATTAGAAACGAGAAACACGTATAAATTACATCAACAAACGACAACTACTGTACATCAGATTCATGACTTAGGACAGGTGCAAACATTTGCAGCGGGATTAAACGTTTTAATGGTACCAAACCTTCTCCCTTTTACTGAGACAATAGTATAACATCACAACATAGAAAAACACACGATAAAATATCAATTGGAAGGCTTAACTCATCAAAAAACGTAAATTAACACACTATGAAGTCAACGAATAAATTTGAGATGCGATACCTGAATGCATATACATAGTACATTGTATAGATCAGCAACACTGCAATAGACATATTTTGTCGAAAATTGCATCTGGTGCAATAAAGGAGTAGGTTCAGTAAGACCCCTTTTTGGCCCCAAAATATAGCAGTTTTACAAAATTGGGAAAATGTAATCGTTAAGCTATTTGTTGGAAAGAAGAATGATTCTGCTACATAAATATGGGCTGATTTTGACAATACAATGCACATATACCCAGTATTAGCATCATTAAGTCATGCTAATTTACTGAAATCTTCACAATTTTAGCATTTTAGTTAAATTTTAGACGGTTTCCGTCTGAAATGAAAGTGGCCGCATTCGTGTTCATTCATAATATTGAAATGTAAGTTGTATTTGATGATAATACATGATATATATAAAGGTTGAGGCTGAACACGTATGCGTCCACTTTCGTTTTTGACAAAAACCATCTGAAAAATTACGATTTTTGGCATATTTAATAGATTTTTCATATTCAAGCTTGCATAGGAGCGTTTTTAATGACTTAATCAGTTAAAATCTGTCACACAAACTAATGGAATCAATTGAAATAGTCACTTAAATGTTTAAAAAGTGTCTAAATTAATTCGTTAGGTGAACTTGAAAATTGAGGCCAAAATCGGCCCTTACCGGACCTACTCCTTTGTATCCATAGTCATGGTACTAGCATTTGTTCATGTTTGAATATTAATAGCATGTAATCTTTATTGTTTGTGGTTTGTACTTGGTTGAAGGTCAAATAGTGACAGCGCATTGCTTCTACGGGTGTGTTTAACTACATTGACTACTCATGAGAGTCCTGTGAGTTGTCAATTTGACTATCATATCACATTTCCTATATCTTTCTATCAGATTTCGTCCATTTTTGTACACAATATTTGCCACTGAACGTTAGACCCCCATTTGTCACTGTCAGTACTGTGGTGTCTTTTTCACGTTTTTACATGCCGTCTCATATATATAATCATGGTGGAACTTTCTAGAGCATGATTTTTTTTTATGTGTTTTGTATTTCGAAATTAAAGAATATATACATATGGAAAAAGTAATGCAACGCCGTATTTTTTTTTTTTTTTTAACCTTAGAAAACTAGCCTCCTTTTTTTTGATATGATATGATAAATTATTAGTATAATGATATTTAAACATTTTACTGTAATCGAACATTACGATGTCAGACATTAAAAAAACATAATTTTAAAATGATTGTTCACAGCATGTATGGTTGATCTTATACGAAAAGGGATCAATACTTGGTGCAGCTTCTATTCGACAAATTTGTTGCTGAGGTAACCTCAACCATTCCTGATGAAGGACATTGTTTATTTCATGCAATGTTTGAACTGGGGTGTATTTGTGCACTTTGTGCCCAATGATGTCTCATATATGCTCGATATGATTCAAATTCGGGCCTCGATCAGGCCAAGGAAGATAAACCGACTTTCATTGGACCGATGGATCGTCCTCCAAGAAACTAATTTACAACGTTGGCGAGCTCTGCACAGTTGGATACAGGCCACTCTTTGTTCGTAAACAAAGGTCTCAGAAATGGGCTTTTCGCACGATAACCAGTAATTATGAGTCGATTTCGAACAGTTCTTGTTATAGTCTCCTGTATGTCAACCACTCTCTCTTTTTTTAGGGGGGGGGGGGGATTGTACTGTTTGCAAATGGTTCCTTCTGACCAACCTTCATAAGGTTTGGTTTTCCCTATTTGTTGTTATATGGGGGTATTTCTGATCTCGGTAGGTCTTTTAAGCCTCGGTCACTCCTTAACGGATAGCTTGAACGGATGCCTAAACGGATAACTTTTTTTCAATCTGTTCATGTCCGTTAGACGTCCGTTCTTATCCGTTAGACGTCCGTCCATATCTGTTACATGCCCTTTAGCGTACGTTTTATCCGTCGACGACTGTTCTGTCCGGTGGAAAATTTTGAGCATTTTCAAAACTTTGAACGGACGTCCAACGGATGAAATGTCCGTTGAACGTCCGGTAGGCGTCCGTTTTGTACGATACCTGTCCGTTTCGTTTCCGTTTTGTATCCGTTACGTGTCCGTTATACATCTGTTGGAGGTCTGGTAGATAAATTCACTAACGGACTTCTAACGGACGTCTAACGGATAAAACGGATGTTGAACGAATGTGGAACGGACTTCTAACGGACGTGTAACGGATAAAACGGATGATGAACGCATTTGAACTGGATAAATGCCAATTGAAAATGTCGCGTCAGAAATGCCAATTAGATTTCGTAAGGTTCATGAATTCTTATTATTCATAATCGATCTTAGAGTAAGGGCACGTCTTCACAATCAAGTAGCTCTTATTCAGACCAGACACTGCCCTTTGGCGGCATTTTGAATATCAAACCAAAACCAGTTACACAGAAACATTTTGAATATTTATGCAATTTACATGTTTTATTATTGTCGCCTTTAATTTTTACCTATATCTTGTCCATCCGTTTTATCCGGTACGCTTTCGTTAGGTGTCCGTTTTATGCGGTACTCGTCCGTTGGATGTACGTTCGACATCCGTTCTGTCCGGTACGTTTCCGTTTCTGGTACGTTGCATATCCGGTGTGTGTCCGTTATACATTCGTTACGCGTCAATTTTTATTTGTCAGTACATCAACGGACACCTTTTCTTTTATCCGTTAGGCGTCTGTTCGTGCTATCTGGTAAGGTGTGACCGAGGCTTAACATGATTTGTTGCCTGATTTTTATTCATAAAACGACTTATAGTGGAGTATGGTGCTGACCAACTATAATTTGTCGAACAGACATACCTGCTTGTCTCATGCTGATAATCCGCCGTCTTACTCCAGTTAAGAGTTGTCGAGAACCCATTACATGGTTTCATTCACATAACTTTACAAACTTGTTAAAGTTATTGACCAAGCAAGTCGGCATATATCATTTAACCCACACGGCTCTGGTGATCATAATTAACCCGATAACGTAGCAGTTCGTGTTAAATGGTCATCCCGGGCGTGCAGATTAAAGGATATATACCGATTTGATTGGCCAATAACTGTTTAACACATGACGCCTTCAATTTATGTGATTATTTTGGAAATATACGGACGATAATCCGCAATCCCGGACTCCCATGAAAGTTTCTTGTAGGCTAAAGAAAGGGGAATTACACTCTTATGTAGTTAAAGGTGTGTAAGTATTTAATAACTATTAACTTTTTTACATTTTTTGAGAATTCGATTTAATGGTAGATTTTTTTTTCGTTTCTGTTAAATTTATTCTCAATTTTTATATAAATAAGTGACGAAATTGTGTAGAGACCTCTATTGTTGAATACTACTTCATGTTGCCCTCTATAGATGTCCGTAACTTGTGTTTGTCGTATGTATGCTGTCTTATTTACGTATAATCTACATCTCCAGAGCTACAGTTTTAGTTCGGTTTGGTGTACTTTTTGAATATGCAAGAAAAAATCAAAATTGACAGGGTTATTAAGTTAAGATTAATTGAATTTCTTTCGCTATATAATATGCTAAGAGGAAGATGAACCAAGGATAGATCTACATAAATTTATACAGATAAAGTAAACTGAAAGAAAAAAAATCTCGTTTCAATCTTTAAATTTGTTTCTACTGTATTAATTATTGAAGACATGTCGTATCTTTATAAAGTCTGGTTGATCTGCAGCTTATTCCCCCTTAAATATGACCCTCCTTAAAATCGAGCATAAAATAGTCACTTAAAAGGCATACATACATGTATCTAAATAGTCGTAATAAAATCCATTGAGTAAAAAACTAATCCAAATCGGATTTAAGTTATTTGGATATTCTATAAAAAAAAAAATGAGTATGGAAAACCCGACCAAAGAGCAGAGAACAGCACCAATAGGTCACCAATAGGTCTTAAATGCAGCGAGAAACTCCCGCACCTGGAATCGTGCTTCAGCTTGCCCCTAAACAAAAAAAAGTATATATTAAGTTAAATTAGAATACAGATAGATAGATATACATCACTGTTTTAACAAAAATTACCAAAAAAATGTTTTTTTTTATCGGTTTGACTTTGAAACACTGATTTGAGATTTACATTGAATACAAAAAAAATCATAAAATATTTAAGATCCCACCTTTTGATTGAAAACAAATACAATGTTTAATCGTAAAATTGTCAAAAATGTTTTTAGTCTCGTTGCACACGATGATGTTTTTTTTTTTTTTTTTTTTTTTTTTTTTTTTTTTTTAAACTTTATGGAATTACATGTACACACCTTTCAAAATCCAGGGTCCGCTCCTACAGGTCAGAGTATTTTGAACTGTGCAATATATCTGATGTAGTTTATGCACACTTTTACTATGCATTATCTATTCCATATTATAGCACAGTAATAACAAAGAGACTTTACCCAGGTCATGTGTTGAAAACAATGAGGATAAAAGCAGTTATTTTGCTGTTTACGGGAACAGTAAATAGAACTTATCGAGTCGACATTTATTTCGATTAAACTCAAGTGAGATTTAAATAACGTTTAACTAGTCCTATTGCAATAACTTATATCACAAAACAATATAGAGTGTTTTTTTATTTTGAATTTCAAAATACCTTTTTCCATGTGTATATATAGACCGTTGAAGAATCTTATTTTACGGTAGTTTGCAGGATGTTAGACTAGAAGTAAAAGTCGAAGCCTTTATGGGCTATAGATAGCTAGGACACAAGATGTTGTTCCAATGTTAAATTAATATAGTTAAACTGATTTAAATAGCAATTACAGTCAATCTTATGAAAAAAGACACGGTCACCGCGGATTATTAGAGAAACTATGTGGAGCTCGCTTCGAGATTATAAAGCGTATTGATAGCAACATTTAGTATAATTAACGGATGCGTATAACACATTCTTAGTCATTTTGTAACATTCAAATTACATCGACCTAATATACATTTTCGTAAATTCCATATTCTACAAGCCGTGCACTTGTCGGTCTAAACTGATTAGTGTATTACTATGCAATGTAGGCATTTTAATTATATCATTTTGAAATTGGCGTACCACACGGCCGTTTCTTTATTGAAAATGACACATTAAATTATCATAACAAATAAGGTGAACAAAAATTAGAAATAAACTGAAAATAGGTGCATATCCCTTGTTGATGTGTGCAAATGTTAAATGCTTATTCAGCAAAGTGAAATTGCCTTTTAAATTTGTTACACACTATATTTTCTGAACGAAACGTATATATCTAATTTTCTAAAACCTATACGATTGCCTTTTCTCTGAAAAAGAAGCTTATTGTGCACGTCGCTTGATATGCATGCCAAATTATGCAAGTATTGAATAAAGATGTAAAATATTTATCACTGAGACAGCAACCTAACAGACAAAATAAAAACAAAACACATGCGTTTGGTATCCATCTACCGATTTTCTTTATTGGATTCACTATAGTTCCAGCTCTAAATCGATTAGGGTGTTAAAAGGGAGTCGTAACATCTATAGGAGCGATCTTCCATTTCATAAAGAAGCAAAAAAATTTAGTTGATAATATGAGGAAGGCGCTACCTTAACTGCCAGCTTTATACTAAGACAATGTCCTATATATTGATTGGTTGTTGGTTGTTTAACGTCCAGTGGCAAATATTTCATGCATGTTCAGAACAAATGATCTAGGCTACATTAACATATTGTTTATGTCTAAAATAAAATTATAAGTTCAGATGGAAAATGTTTAGGGAACGAACATTGAACTTGAAAAGGCATGAGGGGTTATGGTATTTTTCCTGAAAAAAATATTCTGATTCCCGAAATTGATGAATAAAAAATCTGTTCAAGCATAGGACAAAAAAAATATTTTGAATCCAGATCTTCATCAAAAATGATTTTATCTTTCAGATATATGCAAAATAAATTTAACTTTTATATATCTAAAAACATAAAAACTTCCCAAACCGCACATGTAATATGTACACATTAGTTGTTTAGGTGATAAAAAGGCCGTATTTGCCAATTTGTTATGATAAACCTTAATACTAGTGTTAAATTTTGACTAAATAATTTTAATTGATAGGGCTGAAGGGCTTCGGTAAAAAAAATCTGACTCGAATAAAAAAACATTTGTATTTCTGATCATCTTCAGTTTGTGAGTTCTACATCAATTTCATGAACTAATTCAGAGTCGGTTTTATGACATTTCTTGCATACTTTTTTTTATTACATGTACTGTACATGATGTAGCTTACTTTTCAAGTTTTTATATGACTGCAAAATAAAATTGAGAATGGAAATGGGAAGTACAAGCATGTAAAATTTTGCTTTCGAGTAATGCTTAATCATGTCAAAGTTGTTTTCAAGAAAACACATTTGGTTTCCAGACAATAACTTGAGTATAAGTGAATGGATATCTATGAAATTTTACTAGAAGGTTCAATACACAAAAGGAAGATCAGAATTGATTTTGGGGTTATGGTACAACATTATTGGGGGTGGATTTTTTTTTCAAAATTTTGGGTTTTTCTTCCAAAAATTACCTTATTTACATTGATTATACTCATCTAGTATAAATAGATGCAACAAATACTGATTTGGCAGGAGATGCACTCAAAATAGGGTGATTTAAATATTTTATCTGTTATTTGTGCATTTTTCCTATGATATGTACTTCTTGACAATGTTGGTGTGAGTATCATGATAAAGAAAATATATGTGGTAAGTATATTATATTCACAATTGACATGCGCCAGTGCTCTGCAAAAGGATCTTCTTTGCCTCTAATTCCAAAAATTGCACATGATTTTTTTTCTCACAGAAACACATGAGTTATTTGGTAAATAAAACACTTGTCATTGTTTGAAACTTTCAGTAATAAAATTCTAGTTTAGCCTGTTTGAATGTTTCACTGATTGTGTGAAAATTTCAACAGAAAATGTACAAAACACTTGATAAAATTGCATTATCTGCAGAATTATTGATAAATTTCCTCACAATATATTCACAAGGACATAGAACTAACATATTGTCCATGCTATTCTGATCTGAGTTTTTATTCATACATATATTGGCATGGCTGGTGCTGTTTCAAGTTGTCTTCTTTTTCGGTTTCTTGAGAAGTATTTGTTTAACCTGTTCAGTCACTATAAAGTGTTACAATTCTTATTTAGACGCAACACATAAATAGTGACCAAAAAGGTACTGCTTTCACATGAGAGAAGCTAGAAAAAAAATTAAATGTACACATTTTCAATATTTTTGTAGGACTTACTATCATATGAAATTAAGGAGATATGTAGTTAGAGACTTCTGCTAAATAGAAATATGTGGGTTCACCTGATACCTGTTTTCAAATTAGTCCATATTGAAGTTTAAAGGATCTTAAATTAAAATATGTTTGAATTCAAGTGACATACAAAACAAATGGTGTTTTTTATATGCTAAATATACATCTGTGGTTGTATCAGGCTGTGCGTGGCGAAGCATTTTATTGCCTTTAGGTTTGTACTTTTTTTTTGCTTTGGTCATAAAAATAAATTTGTAGTTCTGTTGTAAAGTTGCTAACATGAGAATACCCAAATTGCACCTAAACTGTCATTTTTTTAACAACTTTTTTATGTACCAGACAAAAGTTTATTCTGTGCTTATTTTGTAGACTATATAAAAAAAAAGATGTGGTATGATTGCCAATGAGACAACTATCCACAAAAGACCAAAATGACAGACATTAACTACTATAGGTCACCGTATGGCCTTCAACAATGAGCAAAGCCCATACCGCATAGTCAGCTATAAAAGGCCCCGATAAGACAATGTAAAACAATTCAAACGAGAAAACTAACGGCCTTATTAATGTAAAAAAAAAAATGAAAGAAAAACAAATATGTAACACATAAACAAACGACAACCACTGAATTACAGGCTCCTGACTTGGGACAGGAACATATATAAATAATGTGGCGGGGTTAAACATGTTAGCGGGATCCCATCCCTCCCCTAACCTGGGACAGTGGTATAACAGTACAACATAAGAACGAAATATATCCTTGTTTACAATTTAGTTACACCAATTTAATTTTGAGTCCATGTAGAGTCATTGAAAAATGAGTTTGAAATTACATCCAAACAATCCATGATACTGTAATGAGCCTCATTATGAGGTCAGTACCCAAATTCCATACATCATTACATGTATGGTTAATTTCAAATCCTTAAAACTGGGATATAAACAGAGATTTTGTTTTATTTCTTCAAATATTTCGAACAATTTGACATTATTCCATGCTTTTACTATTATTTTTCGAAGAAAAGTATGCTGGTAACAAATCTAATTTGCTCATTTTAAAAAGATGATAATAAGATAACTTCACATGGTGAAGAAAACTTGTAAGATTTTTGCAGTTGTTTTTTTTTGCTGAACAGGTGCAATTTGGTTACTGAGTACAATTTTGTTACTGTGATGTAATATAACCATAAGTGTGTATTGCTAAATAGGTTGAAATGTGAACCTGATAGTAATATAGTGATAAAGTACTTGGTAGAGTGAAAATGTTTTGATCAGGTTTAAACTGATGCATAAAATATGCAGGCGACTGCTGCAGCTTGAATTTTAAAGGATGTAGCCCACATACTTCCAAGTAACATGCCCTGTATATACCTATCAAAGTCATGGTATTCTCATGGGTTATCATTATAACTCCGTCTTCCCATAAAATCCAATTTTGGACCTTTATGAAAAAATACAAACTACGAAACACTCAATTATGTATGATTTCCCAACTAAAAGACATTTCAGTATATTCGCCCAACTAAGAACTGGCTATATAGAATTCAATTACTATAAGAACCGAGTAGGCCAAACCAACGCCATAAAGTCATGCAACTGTGGAGCACCTGAAACGCCTCAACATTTCCTTCTGGGGTGTCCCTGCTATGAAAACGAACGAGAAGATATGTTACACCAAATATCCAAAGAGGTCGGGGTCAGAAACTTGAATTTAGCTACTATTCTAAAGAGACTGGACGGCGAGAACACAGAAGAGACAAAAGACAAACTACAAACAGTGGCACTTTACATTGATAGAACGGGTAGATTTAATAATGCTGTTCTACAATCCCAATCTTAATCAGCGCATACCAATTTAAAGCACAGAGAAGAAAATACGTCGAGGAAAACCGCACATTGGGACGATTCGTGCCA
Source organism: Mytilus galloprovincialis (assembly GCA_037788925.1). Classification (NCBI taxonomy): domain Eukaryota; kingdom Metazoa; phylum Mollusca; class Bivalvia; order Mytilida; family Mytilidae; genus Mytilus; species Mytilus galloprovincialis. Next base: position 32,110,149 of record CM075339.1, read on the forward strand.
ACAGGCCTTAAGATTGAGGATTGAGGATTTGGACAATATGGAAGCATACAATATATATACAGTAGTCAGTTCTAAATGTACTACGCAGACTCAAGTCTCCTTTTGTGATTAAACTTAGAGAGAGAAAACAAAACAGTTTCCATCTCCTGGGACTGTATAAGGTGCGACATAATCAATGAAAAGATTTGTTGAGAGTTTGCCAAAGGAAGTACCAAATTAGAAGATCGTGAATTATTTGAATAATTTTTTATGTTTTAAACTTTTGTTAAGTTTTGAATTAGTCTGTGGGTTACCATTGGATCCAGAGGGGGGACGGTCCCCCTTTTCTTGGGATTTTTTTCTTTTTATTATATAGGGAAGCACTGAAGCATGACTGGAGCGCCCCGTCAGCGGGCCCCCTTATGAAAATTTTTTGGATTCGCCATTGACTACACGAATAACCGTGATCACATCTAACAGTATAATTATCACTGGTCCTTGATGTGGGGAATTATGTGGCAGATGAACATCAGGCCCGTAGCCAGGAACTTCCAAAGGAAGACCTCAAAAACTCGACTTTAACAGTCACAATTTGAACAGAACGTTGACTTAAACAGTCCTTATTTGTTTTCAAGGGGTGGGGGGTTCGTCTGAACCCCTGAACCCCCCTGTCTACAGGTATGAACATAAGTAGTCATGGTCAACCAGTGCACCGGAGTTTACCCCGCATGCCACATGGCCATTATAAAAAACAAATCCGAAATGTATTGATTGCAGAGGTTTTTTCTGTGTTCCCATGGTTGGACGGAACTTTTACGCTAAATATTTTATGATTGTGTGACTTCTAAATGAAGTACCTATGATTATTTACTAGGTAATTTGTTTTTGACCTCACTGATAATGGAATGTTGAAGCAGACGAAACATGGCGTCAGATGTTGTTCCCCTAACTTCGGTAATTTCCGTGGTACAATAAAATTTAAATAAGCTACACAAATTACCAAAATTTCTGAATTCTTGTTTTTGCAAACAAATAAAATTCACGTCGTATTTAACATCGAAATTATTTCGATCTGTCCCGTTTTTTCAAGATCGGGTTGAAATGTTAAATTCGGCCGCCATTAAAAAAAATAATCGTACGAGATTTAATGAGAGTGACGAAACTTTTCAGATGGGTCGTGTAAAGAGAGTTATCGTTCTTTATTCCAAAACGATGCTTCTACCATAAGTGCCAGCTAAAGCTGGCATATTAAGACTTTTACCACGGATTTTGAGATTTTTTTCGAGGTTTATAAATTTTGATAATTGATAAACTATTACAAGGTTAATAAGAGAACATCTATAGAATGCAGGTGCAAGATTTACCGCGCTGAAGTATGTTCATTAGGGACCGGTCAAAATTTATTGTCACATAGGACCGGTGCAAAAAATAAAAACATTTAATAAAAGTTACAACCCTATGGCTTTCTGACTGAAAAAAAAATGATGTCCTATGCCAACTTAGTAATAAAAAAGTTGGTGTCCTATCCTACTTTTCCAATGTATTGTAAATAATAGTATACTTAATAGAGGCATTTAACATATGTTGTCTTTATAATGTGATCAAAAGCAACAGTTTCATGTTTTATTTTGTTGATTCAATAATGAATAATGAAATAGTTCATTATTCACTATTCAACGTTAAATGATGAATAATAAATAATGATATAGTTTATATCTCAGTATTCAAGTTGAAAAGTACATAATGAAATAAAAAAAAAGAATGACTGTGACACTAGTACTTAGTCTTTATCCCGTATTTCGGAACTCGTCGATTTGGTGCTATTCAACAAATATTCAAATTAATATACTAAGAAAAAAAAATCACCCTTTGAAATTTTCCTCTTTATCTATCTTTTTTTCAGTTTCGGAGCTTAAACTAGTTTATTTCCCTAACTATTTTAACAGAATTTTCTTTGTAAATGATAATAAACGATATAAACGACCTACATACCAAAACATTTATAAAAAATATCATACATTGTCTTTTATTTTTAGTTTACAGATATATCTTATACCACATTCGAAAGCTCACCAACAGAGTAATAAAAGGTTTATAGTAAATATGTTCCACGACACCTATTAGAAGAGTTACGGAGAACCTAAATGTCGAAATACGCGTGAACATTAAAAAATAGCTTATTTTGAATAATGGACTTCTGCGACCCGCCATTCCTTACGGACAGAACACTTTATACACCTTTTGAAAGCTTGTTGATAGAAGAACAAAATGGATATAAACAATATGTGCCACAGTGACCATTGGAGGTGTTATGGAGGACAAAAATGGCAAAATACGCGTGAAAATTCAGAAATATCCAATTTCAAATATTGGAATGGATATTTTAAATAAGGAAATGGATTGCTGCGATGCTTTAGCCCCTAATTACAGATATGTCTTATACCTTATTCGAAAGCTTCCCAATAGAAGAACAAAAGGTATATAGTAAATATTTCAGCAACGCGTTTTAGAAGAGTAAATGGAGAATCTAGATATCGAAATACGCGTGAACATTCAGAAATAGCTTATTTGGAATAATGGAATGGACTGCTGCGACCCGCCAAGCCTTAGACAGAAGACTGTATACACTTTCTGAAAGCTGGTTGATAGAAGAACAAAATGGATAAAAACAATATATCCCACAATGACGTTAGATGGGTTATGGAGGACATCAATACCAAAATTCGCGTGAAAATTCAGAAATAGCCAATTTTAAATAATGGAATGGACACTTTAAATAAAGAAACGGATTGCTGCGACGCTACATAATTACAGATATGTCTTATACCTTATTCGGAAGCTTACCAATAGAGGAACTTAAGGTACATAGTAAATATATTCAGCAACGCCTATTAGAGGAGTCACGGAGAACGCAAATGTCAAAACACGCGTGCATTTTTAAAAAAATAACCTATTCTAAATAATGAAATGGACTGCTGCGACCCTTAAGCCTGTATTTTCATACATATATTATACCCACTTCGAAAACTCATCAATAGAGTTACAATGGGTAAATAGTAAATATGTTCTGCAACGCCGATTAGAGGAGTAACGGATAACCTAAATGTCGAAATACGCGTGAACATTAAGAAATAACTTATTTTGAATAATGGAATGGACTGCTACAATCCGCCAGCCCCTATATGTAGAACACTTTATTCTACCTTTGAAAGCTTGTTGATAGAGGTAAAAAAGTGGATATAAACAAAATGTGCTTAATACGCGTGAATATTAAGAAATAACTTATTTTAAATAATATAACAGACCCATCAGCCCCTAGATACAGAAAATGTCATACACCTTTTGAAAGCTTGTTGATAGAGGAACAAAATGGATATACACAATATGTGACGCAATGACAATAAGGGGTTACGGAGGACCTAAATGCCAAAATTACGCATGAAAATTCAAAAATGGCCAATTTTGAATGATTGAATGGATATTTTGAATAATAGAATGCATGGACTGCTGCGACTCTTCAGCCCATAATTACAAACATTTTTTATACCTCATTCGAAAGGTAATTAATAGAGGAACAAAAGGTATATACATTTAGGTATATAGTAAAACTTGTTCCACAACGCCTATTAGAGGAGTCACGGAAAACCTAAATGTCGAAATACGCGTGAATATTAAAAGAAATAACTTATTTTAAATAATGAAATAGACTGATGCGACCCACTAGTCCCTTTATTAGAAAAGTTTATACACCCTTAGAAAGCGTGTTGATAGAAGAACAAAATGGATATGATAAATATGTGCCGCAATGACTCTTAGAGGGGTTACAGAGGTCATGAATACCAAAATACGCATGAAAATTCAGAATTAGCCAACTTTGAATAACCAATTGGACTGCTGCGACACTTCGGGCCATAATTACAGATGTATTTTATACCTCATTCGAAAGCTTTCCAAAAGAGGAACAAAAGGTATATAGGTATAAAGTAAATTTGTTCCGCAACGCCTATTAGAGGAGTAACGGAGAATATAAATGTCGAAATACGCCTGAACATTAAGAAATAGCTTATTTTTGAGTAAGGGCATGGACTGATGCGAGCATCTAGCCCCTATATACAGAACAGTTAATACACTTTTTAAAAGCTTGTTGATAGTGGAACAAAATGGATATACACAATATGTGACTGAATAACAATATTAGGGGTTACGGAGGGCATGAATGCCAAAATAAATTAAGAAATAGCCATTTTTGAATAATGGAATAGATATTTTGAGTAATGGAATGGACTGCTGCGACTCTTCAGCCCTTATTACTTATATCTTAGACCTCATTCAAAAGCTAATCAAAAGAGGAACCAAATGAATAAAATAGATATGCTCCGCAACGCCTATTAGAGGAGTAACGGAAAACCTAATGTCGAAATACGCGTGAACATTATGTGGAACGCATCTATCCAATCGAACTAGAGATAAAGGATACTACAGATACAGTTAAGTCGGCTTCATATCTTGACTTACATCTAGAAATTGACAATGAGGGTCGGCTGAAAACAAAACTTTACGACAAAAGAGATGATTTCAGCTTTCCAATTGTGAACTTTCCATTTCTAAGTAGCAACATTCCAGTAGCACCTGCATACGGGGTATATATCTCCCAATTGATACGATATTCCCGTGCTTGCATTTCCTATCATGATTTTCTTGATAGAGGTTTGCTGCTCACAAGGAAGCTATTAAACCAAGAGTTCCAAATGGTGAAGTTGAAATCATCCCTTCGTAAATTTAACAGACGCCATCACGAGCCGGTTGGCCGTTATGGAATAAAAGTTTCACAGATGATATCGGATATATTCCTTAAGTGGTAACATCAATCCCCGTCCCTTTGCATGAATGTGACCTACCGAATAGTCTATTTACCGGGTGTGTAATAACATAAGCAACACGACGAGTGCCACATGTAGAGCAGGATCTACTTACCCTTCCAGAGCACTAAGATCACCCCCAGTTTTTGGTGGGGTTGTGTTGCTAAGTTTTTAGTTTTCTATGTTGTGTCATGTGTACTATCATTTGTCTGTTTGTCTTTTTTTTTTTAGTCATGGCGTTGTCAGTTTATTTTCGATCTGTCCCTCTGGTATCTTTCGCCCCTCTTTTGCAAACAAAGTTTACCTTATATCCTACATCACTTATGAAAACAGTTTGTGACTGAGGTCAGACTAAGATAACCGTTGACAACAAAATTATCTGCAATAGTAAAAAAAAATGAAAATAAGGTATATATTGCATGCGTCCGAAGCGCTATTCTGGGTTGATCTTAATCATTTACGCTCAGAGCCTGATATTTGAAAGACGAGGATGTAAAAAAAAAACAGAAACAGTTGAAGAGCTGTTCGACCAAAAGAACAAAAAAATAAGACAACATAGTTGACGGTCAGCTGCACTTGGTGGACTTGAAATATTAGGTTTTTTTTATTTAAATATTTATAATTGGACAATTGAAGGGAATTAAAGGAATTGCAGAATCTAAAAAAAAATTGAAATTATATCTGTAATTACCAATGTAATTTCAACTGATCTTGCGCTTTAATTTGCATATGGACAGTCTTTTTGAAGATGTGTGCGATAAGGATGATTTCCGTTACAATTATTATTGATTCTAATCACTTATCAGTGTCACCAAACGGATATATAAAAGAACTGACGGTATGATACTAGTATGGGACAAATAGTTGAACACTAATTGATGAGTGTATCACAAAACACCTGTATATATACGGACTGGTCCATGATGATCAAACCGGTTAAACCCCGCCAGTCAAGTGAAATAAATCAAGTATTAACATCAGAGCAGTTAAAAGTAAATTAGAAATATATTATAATTGCTTCCTTTGTTGAAAAACCATTTAAAAACAAATAATATAAAGGTCATACAATTATTCAAGCATTTAGGAGACAAAAGTCAAAACATAAAAGCGCTTTTAATGCTGAACTCACCTGAACGTTTGAAAAGTCCTTGATTTATCCTTTGTCTAAAGCGTTTGAAAGATAAAGAATTTTGAAGACTTCAAAATGGCGCAAATTTATATTTTATTTATAGTTAAATGGCAAAAACATCAAATTTTTCTGTTTTATAAATTGCAATGAGAATTTTATTTAGAGAAAGAATCATACCAAAACAGGAGGAAACATCAGGAATCTTTTACGTGAGTATTTCTTTATATTTGACTTGTTTATCTAGTTTTTATTTGTATGAGAAAATGTAAACAAAGTATCTACTGGATCCATATGCTCATGTACAAGTTCTATAGCTGATATGTATGTTCAAACAGCTTAGTCAATTGTTGATTGTTATACATTTTTTTCAATTATTTTTTTATTCATATTTTGGACATCTTCACTCGCCTGTCCAAAGCCAAACTGATCCCTCTTTAGGTTTGTCTTGTCTTGACTTAATCTTAATGGTTTATATATTGTTTTTAAAACAAACGACGTATAATATATGTGGACACAACATATAATAAACAGTACTGCCTGGTATACAATATGAATTTGAAGTATACAAAAGGAGGATGATAACAAACATTTAGCGATAATACCGTGTCATAAATATGCAAATGCAGCTATTGTGTTTCTTTGAAACCTACATGTAAATAAGTACCTGTGTTACTTAGTACTCTTAAATCAAGATACAGGGGCAGATCCAGCCATTTTCAAAAGGGGGAAAAGGGGGGATCCAAACATAAGTTCCAGGAGTCCCCCCTAATCCGCCCCTGAGACATAATATACATAACACCTCATATGTGAAATATTTTACATTTACTGTATCATCGTACAATTTCGTAAAAAAACTAAAACTTTAGCATTTTATATCATGTAACTTTAATATAATAAGAACTTGTTCAAATTTTGAAGATTGCTAAAATTTTAGTTTCATAAATTAAATCGTTTTTTGGCAGCTAAAATTTTAGCCGTAAGAGTTTTGAATTAAAATTTCTGTAGGCTAAAAATTTAGTTTTAATATATAAATTTATTGTGTATTATATATAAAAAGGGAATGCTAAAGTTGTAGCAAACATGTTATTTCTTTTCTTTTTATTGCAGGATGATACTAAACCAGTTCGGAATTGTTTTTTCTTGTTTCTTTTATAGATAAATTGTATTCAGCTGAATTATTGTAAAGCTGAACGCAGTTTCTCTGTCACAAAAGAAATTAAGGTTTTTCAACATAGATGCGAATTGTTTCTCTTTATGAAATGGTTATTTAAAAAGATATATGTAAGTAATCATACATTAAATTCAAAACACAGGTTTTTAGCGAAAAAACATAGATTTTTAGCCATTTTGCAATGATTCAAAACAATCCATTTTGAGAATGAAAATTGCAGAGTATCAATATTTATTGCAGTCCGTTTTATTAGATTCAAAATAAGATATTTGAAGTTAACATTTTACAGGTGTTTATTTTATTTTGTTTTATTTCCATGAATGTTCAAGCTGAAGATATCATCTGATAATACTACTAAAAGTAAACACTGGGGGTCCGAATATGAAGACGACTGCACATCATACGCATCGCCGGTTACGGGATTTTTACGACTGTTTTGTACTGCTTTTTGTAGGGTTGTTATCTCTTTGTATTCCCCATTTTCAATATCAATTTTAAGCTTAAGTTGTCATCTCAAAATAATGTGTACGCAAATTTACTGTATCGCGTTCATTCTCTAAAATTTTGTGTTGATAGGAGAAAACAATTTATTAAATTAATCAACTGTTTTAACTAAAGGACTAAATCATATATACTATAATATATTAATACATAGTTTTCTTCATAAAAGTACAAAGGAATGACCACAAAATCATTTTGTAGATAGATATTTTTGTTTTTATTTTACTTACATTTGACTAAATATTGAATACTTAGTATTTACCAAGACATTTTAAAACATGCATCAATGAAGATTTAAACATATCAATAATTTGTGTTTACATTCATTGCAGACCAACGACTGCCATTTTAATGTAGTATTTTATCTATGTAATCAATACAACTTGTGTTAAATGGATATACAACGAACAAACATGATTGAACCATGGGTAATTTCAATAGACTCAGTCTATGTTTGAATAAACGTCCTTTAATATATCTTTTATTTGTAAATAACGACATATATAATTTGGAGTCATCATACGTAATTGTGTGTGTATGGAATGCGCCAATGTCGATTAAAAATCTGTTATTGCAGTAAGTATCATAATATACTGATATAAATTTTTTATGTAATTAAACGTATGGTAGGATGCAACAATTATAAAAGATGAACTGTTTTTCTATATAAAAAAGTACATTAATTTGCAAAATATTACATGTCACACTGCATGGGATACATTGACTCAGTCATCAAAATAACATTTTCACAAAATATTTATACTAATACATTGTACGGTGAGTCAGCATTTGCAAATCACAGGACTTTTTACGAGGCGTCATCACATGAACTTTCGTTTTCCCATGTAGGGAAAACGGTAGTATTTAATTTTCCCAGCATTAGGTTGGCCTTTTGTGTACCCAAGGCAGGTGAAGGAAGTCAAATTAGGAGCGCTGTGATTGGATGTAAAGGTACAATATATTTTTTATTTATCTATGAATAACTGCAGTGTGTATATTTACAATATAAATTTTAAAACCTATTGAAATATTTTCTAGAGAATTATTCGAAAAGACTTGCAAAATTTCATAAATTTGGTGCAAAATGACGGTGGGCATGGATAACATAAACAAGCTCCGTTGGAAGTTGGTCATGATACTATTTGGCTTTTATTTTTAAAACTGAGTAATAAAGTACTAACACAACATATAACTGTTTTATCCAGGTTTTTATCTTAAAAAGTGGTAAATTTAGAAAATGTTAACATTGTCGCCTATGGCAGAATAAATAGTACCGTTTTCCCTATACTAGTGTACTGAAGAAAGCAAGGGAAATCAAAGTCACTCAAACTGCAATTCTTTTATACTATTTTGAAGCTTTTGATTAGTACATTTGATTTTTATCACAAAGAATAGAAATTTTCACTGAGAACAATATTGTGTTGAGAAAAGTGCTGAGTCATCATGATAAGTCAAATTGATTGGTAATGATATAAAACTTTATTCTAGGATGTCAATACTAACTATATTGTGTAAAATGCACCATATTATAATTCTTTTGTATTTGATTTCAGCTTTCGCAATGATTTTTTCAATTGGAAACACCAGAATTTAAGTCGCGACAAATATTTTTTACTGAAATGTTTGCCTTTTTTGCTGCGTAATTCCCTAAATGTATAACTTGGCTATTTCTGTAAACATAATCTATTAAAATGGGAAATTGTCTGGTTTAGTTTGTACTGTTTATGGAATTAGGCAATATTTGGTCACATTGAAAGCATTTTCAGTGTTAGAATTGTTCATCTAAGAAAAAAAGAGGCCCACTTGAGGCTAAATTTACATAGAATTTATACTCTCCTGTGTAAAGAATTGTTCACATTCTTGATAATGCATGCAGCAAATATTTCAAAAGTGCTTCATTTTGTAGTTTCTTTCTTTTAATATATCAGACATAAATAATTTTTCATTTCCTACTGTTTGAAAGGACTTTTGTTGGAAATTAATACTCCCAAGGGACATAATTCAGCTTTTTCATTGATTAATACAGGCAACAAAGGCAACTTTACAGCTGAGTAGTTTGCATATTTAATGTTTAAAGTGTCTAATATCTTTGTTTTCATCATCTCAAGACAGAATAATAGATTTTATAACAAGCTCTAAAAATTTCAACCACAATATGGCATACATGTATACTAAAGCATGGAATGGAGATTAGTATGAAAAATCTTGAATTTGTGCATTTCTTGTAAATTTTTGATAAAATGAATACAAATTGAATGGAACTGTCCATTATATCTGTTTAAATGAAACTATTTATCATTCTTTTTAAATAAGATAAGATATGATTGGATACAGGTTGTTTATTAAGGCTTTTATGAAAGAAGTAGAGAATGAGGTAAACCAGCATGTAGGGGTGGGGACATAAAATGATCTATGTTTCTTTAAGTACTGGGGTCATACAAGTATTTATTATAGCCAAGGTTTTCACAATAGCCCAGTATTGCATTAATAATGTCATAAGAATTCTTATATCTTTATGTCACAGTATAGGGAAAACGGTAGTATTTAATTTCCCCAGCATTAGGTTGGCCTTTTGTGTACCCAAGGCAGGTGAAGGAAGTCAAATTAGGAGCGCTGTGATTGGATGTAAGGGTACAATATATTTTTTATTTATCTATGAATAACTGCAGGTTTTTATCTTAAAAAGTGGTAAATTTAGAAAATGTTAACATTGGCGCCTATGGCAGAATAAATAGTACCGTTTTCCCTGTACCAGCATACAGCGGAAATTAGGCATGATTCCTTAATGACATCAGCTATTTAATCACTGTAAATCTAAAAAGTTATAACGTAGCGCCTGCCCAGCAGCAGGCTGTCATAATACACATCTACACATCCCAGCAAACTTGGAACCATTTATGCTATGTTAAATTGGTATCGGATTCGGTTTGACACGGATCGTGTTTATCATTGTTAGTATTAATTACGTGAAAAACTGTAGTCCTTAGAATGATTTTTGAATAACACTATTGTCCTATAAAATATCAATTAAAAGTAGATTTGTTTTACGTCATGCCGGCTACATGTAACAAATTTGACCTCTTAGTATAGATACCAAACAAGAAAATACAAATTATCCTCATAGCGAATACACCTATGAATTTACATGCATGTGTATGTTTTATAAATTAATATGCTTTTAAAAGATACATCCAAATCGTTTGTGTTCCTTTCGTAATTTTGCATAGCTGTTTTATAATAGTATACGTACATTATTACACAAACTGCGCATATGATTGCAAATTCTCAAGCCAAAGATTATTGTTAATCTACTACTATATTAATAAAATTTTGTAACTGCTTGTTTTAAGTACATACCTTATGACTGTTTGGGACACAAGTTGTGAAAGCTTTTATTTCGGCTCGGCCAAGAGGAATATATAGAGGAGTAGGTCGCAAGTTTACCAACTTTCGAGTTTGATGTCAAAGTTCAACAAATGGTGACATAAATAAACAATTAACATAAAGCACGTGTTGTACGTCAGAAAGAATTGCATTTATAGAATAATGCTATGTATATTAGTTCATCGTTTTATTTCGAAACAGAGGTAAAATAATTAGCTGATTCAATTTGCTCTATAAGAATCAATTGTTAATAACAGCCACTACATATTTGTTACAGAATACGTATACGTGTAATTATCGGCGAGTGAGAGTACAGAAAGACAAAAATGAATAACAGTACATTTATAAAACATTTCATTAAATAAAGAATTATCGTTCACTTGAAAGTTTACGTACACTAGTTACATAGTAAAACTGAGCCACTCAAGTGAATAAAAAATACTAAACTTTAAATAAAATGATAATATTTCACATAGAACGTTATAAGTAAAGGCAGAATATACTGAACTGAGATCTGATACTATAAGCTCTAACTGTAAACCAACGTAAGACATTTAATTTTTTAATTTCAAAAGAAATTATATGTGTGCCAATATATTCACTGAACATATAAGTGTGGATATTTAAATATAATTTAGGGTATCGTAATTTAAATTGCGTCAATCAGTAGCCAAGGTAAATATAAGTAAAATCTAAGTTATTATATGGTCTAAGTATTATATTTGCTTTAATTGCAGGTAAACATTGTTCACTTTGGAAAGAATGTGCAAGTTATTGTGATATAAAGCACTTATTAGTTTCAAAATAAGATATTTTAAGTTAACATTTTACAGGTGTTTATCTTATTTTGTTTTATTTCCATGAATGTTCAAGCTGAAGATATCATCTGATAATACTACTAAAAGTAAACACTGGGGGTCCGAATATGAAGAAGCCGGTTACGGGAATTTTAAGACTGTTTTGTACTACTTTGTGTAGGGTTGTTATCTCTTTGGCATATTCCCCATTTCCAATATCAATTTTAAGCTTAAGTGGTCATCTCAAAATAATGTGTACGCAAATTTATTTATAATTATAAATGAAATTGGATATAACTATTATTCATTTTTTTTAATATATATACTTTTTTTGTTTTGGGGGCTATTCGTTACCACTGTGTATAGTCATGAAGGTTATATTAACACTTTCAACTGACTGATTGTTAATTGTATCAAAGCTTTATGGATTAGGAATTTGTTGGTCTAATCTTTAGCTGTGACCCATTTCAAGGGTGACTCCGATTGTCATGGATTTTGATGTTCCCTATGTCCCTGCGTTGCACATATTGTATCAGTGAAAGGGCAAAACCACATTTCATAAACACCTTACAATTCTTGTACACATGGCCGAACTTTCAATGCATTTACATATATAAAAACTTTGATTTTAATTGATTCTATAAAAACCTGGCAAGAATTATTGTACCTACAAGCAAATAAATGACAAATTCAATGTTGCAATTCGTAAACAATTGTTTTTCTTTTAGTCTTTTAAGTAATTTTTAAAAGGATGTTTCAGGTTGTATCTTTTTTATCAAGGAGCAAAGCAATGGAGTTAAATGTTTTACATGTTTTACATGTTAAGATATTTTTTTGTTTGTCCTTTTTTGCAAATATAATACATAAAAGAGATTTGTTGTTTCTATAATTTAAAGATCATTAAACCTCGAGGCTCTTAACCAAGTTTCGGATTTTTAAAATTATTTTGTAATCAATTATTTATATCTTTCATGTTTACTGAAAACTAATTGCGCAAATATGATTTCATTATCTTTCATCGGGTTTTCCTTTTCTTTTCATTTAGCTAACATATTTGCAAGGCATCATACAATTTATCTGCAGATGTACCTATAGTGATATGTGTGGCACTTTTTCCAGATTTCAGTGTAGCATCGCTTGCATTCATATCTCCATTCATAGGCACATATTTACTTTACACACATTAAGTGACATACGCTCATACATGATTAGGTGTCTGCTGGTCCTCGTCAATAAAAAAAAAGGTTGATTTATTTCAACAGCCATAAACGACATTCACCAGACATCAGATAACAAGAAAGCTGGAACACAAAAAAAGACAAAGGGTATAATGCTCTACAAGCAAATTGATATGCTGTAAAGTTATTGGGACATGTTGGCCCCGTTACAAATGTAAGGTCATTGTTAAACGTGTTCAAGTTTGTGTTAGTCATTCGCCTATATCAACTTTTTAATTTATGCCATAATGATTATATTATAATTCTAACAATTTTTTTATCATTTTGAGATCACCCTAGTCATTTACACTGTCTTATTCGTTGATTTTCTGACTAGTATTTGGACTCGGGTCGGAATAATACACTTAATGTACATTTCTACTTCTACTTCTACTACTACAATAAACGGAGGGAGTTTGCGCCTTTTAATGTACTTAATTGATACCAATAGTGTATCACTTTTGTGTACAATGTTTTATTACTCCTGATTATATCTGATGATAAAAAAACTTGACCTAATTTTATTAATTAATTTAAAAAAGAAATGCTTAACTAAAAATTGCTTGTAATAAAAGCAGTCGGGTGAGGCAAGAATTCCTCGTAGACAAATCTTGATAAACAAGAAACGGCGAACTACTACTCAAATATGCACGAAGAAAACATGCATGAAACAAAAACCAAACAAATTTTGTTAGTAATGTTCATCAATTTCATCACATTGGATATATCTTGTCTTTATTGTTTGAGGAAAGCCAGAATTCACGACGAAAAAAAACATCGTAAACTTGTTCAACATTATAAATCGATTAAATAAAAAAGAACCTAGGACGAAACAAACCTACAACATTTTTGTCGAATACGAATACAAAAACTGTAGGTTGTAATATTTTGTACCATTTTATACCTTTCATGTTTTCATTGTAATGAATACATTTATTAATTGAAAATTCATGGTAAAGGTTTTAATTGTATCAGTTCACTCAATTAAACTAATGTCAAACAGAAGATAAATAATTAACTACATTAAAGTACTTACTAGCGTGTTTTACCTACCAATGAGTAAAACAAAATACATTCGAACAAACGTCGCTGTATGATCTCATAGATATATTTAAATTTTTAAGTTGCTAAAATAAATATTATAACAAAGTTAAAAAAAATCATTGGTACATGAGGTAGACATAACAAAGAAACTAATTCAAACAATTGCGTTCTAATATAATTAAAACCAATTGTCTCTAATTCAACAGTTAGCGAAACTGTTGGGCAGCTAATATTGTTATGTTAATAGAATGTTTCACTGCTGTTTTCCATTGTTATTGCATCACATGTTTTTGAATTCAGAATTAACAGATACTCATTTTTTATTAAAGGAACAATATGACAGGATGTGGGCTATTCTACAATCACAAGAACTTCACAATAGGTAGAACATTTGTGAAGTAAAAGACTGAAGACTTTTCTGAATATTACGTGTCACACTGCATGGAATACATTGATAAATATATCATTGTAGCATTTAAACAAATATTTATCAAACTTCCCCACTACAATGAGTACCAACACTCCCGAAGCGCAGGAATTATTACGCCTATATAAATGTGTTATCGACACTGGCGCTGACGTTCTTGTGCCTTTTGCTGAGGATAAACTTTTAAAAACATACAACGGAAATTTTGAAAGGTTTCTTGATAATAAAAAACATGAATTATTTCATCTCTGGCATTCTAAGAAGTTATTATGTTGTGCATGTCCACCCGCAGGTTGCACTCTTAAACGCACAGGTCATATGGACAACTGGATCTTTGAAAAGCTTTACGATGATGTTGGTATTGAACATACGGGACATATTATTCGAAATAGTGGAAGGGTTGTACAAATGTGTCTTCATAAATACGTCACACGAAATATTGGTATACATGAACTTGATATTGTGGCATTGTCGTTTCTCCTTCAGAATTTTGCGACTTTGTTACTAAATGAAGATATAGCATTGGTTACAATAAAAAGAAACAGAAATAAGATTTGTCATGCTCATTCTCCAAACTGTTATGACATGACCTTTCTAAATACAGCATGGAAAGAACTAGAGAAATCTCTAGTAGATTTAACATCTCCTTCTTATAAAGGTGTCATGAAAAAACAAATCAGCTACTTGCGCAAAGTTAATTTAGAGAAGGAAGAAATAACAGAATTGCTGAAACACGTACAAGAAGTGAGTATATAAAGATAGTTCAGCTGATGCACTACTTTACTTATCAATTTGCCATTTCAAAATTTAATCAAATGTTAGTAACTTAATTGGTCGTATAAAAAATGAAAATATCGTCAAGATATATAACACAGAATGTATTAGACATTCGACTTATTTGTACTTACCAAGTTATGTTTCATCCAACAAAAAAGTACCATACTACACTTACCAGTATTATTTGTAAGAGTCGATGATTCCAGAAATAATTTAAATACACATTCAAGTGGTAAATGTGTATGTAATACAATTCAAAACAAAAAATCGATTATATTCAGCGTTAAATTCAAACTTTTTAGTAATGAATTTCGAAAACGCTTTGACAACGTTAAACCAATGACCTGATAAGTAGATTAATACCGCGTGGTCACGATATGCTCACATTTGTCAAGTATTTTGCTCTTGAGATTTACGTAGTAATTATTCAAATAGGTGACAAGATGAGACAATTATCTACCTCAGATATTCGTTGTCTACAATTATAGTGTGCATAAATATAAATAATATCGTTATACAACTTCATAATTTCTTTCTTCATGTTATATACCTCAAATATCAAAAAAGGGGAAACAATTTCATTGTTAAAACAATTGGGCCATGCATTGTAAGATGAACAATAAAGAATACAAATTTGACAAAACCATATCTAATATGCATTTTTTTATAACGTCAGACTCATGATAGCGATGTTGTTGTATCAAATAAAAGTACCATCACAAGCATTTGAGAATTCGACACATTTAGATCTAATCAAAACCAATTGAAAAGTTGTTGGTAAACATGTATGGGGTTTTGGTATTCAACATGCGATCCTTCCAATGATTCACCACCAATCTGTATCACTTAAAACGATATAAGAAAAAGTGGCTTAATAGTCAATATAATGACTATTGACATCTTTTGTTATGCAAATAAAGCGCAACGCATGACCTTCATTAATGAATAAAACCCCATAAATTAAATTAAGCTATAAAAAGCCAAGATATGATAAAAAAAATACATACTTTGGTCTGTGTTAACTTTCCTTGAAAACGTGTAGCAAACATGTCTTAAATAGTTCTAAAGAGAACTTCTGTATAATTTTAAATCTCGATCTTTTTCTAAAATTAGTTCTAACAAAAGATTGTTCAATCCTGTATACCACCATTCCTACTAATAGATATTTATTTTAGTTTCAGATGCACGATCTTTTTTAAGTTGTTGTACGTAATGATAAGCTTTAAAATGAAAATTCACTGCCACGTCCGGTCTGTGTTTTTCTTTTATTTTGTTACTTGTTTTACTGCTTTGTATTCATCAGATATGTTATGCCTGTTATATCTGAATTGTAATGTATTTTCTTATGTTATACTGCAACACCACTTTCACATGCCATTGACAGGATTTAAAGCCAGAAAAAATTAGTAATTCTTCATTTGCATTTAGTTTAGTAATTGTAGTTGGTCCGTGTCTCTTATATTTGTTTATTATAAATTGTTTTGAAATAAGTTAGACCATTAGTTTTCACACAGTTACATTGTTGTATATTTTTCATATCAAGGCCTTTAATAGGAGCATGACTATAGCAAGTTTTTTTTCTTATTATTGAAAGCTATTGGGTTGTCTATAACAACTGATATTCACTCAATTTGAACTTTGGTGGGTAGTTGTTTCATTGAATTACATTCCATATCAACTTATTAAATAGCGAAGGTCGTTTGTAAAATGTATTTTACCTACAAAGCGAGTTTTCCACTGTTTCACGGTATACTCTCCTCACCCTTTAGTCCAGCAGCTAAGTCCAATATTTTGGGACAATTGATCACTTTGTGGTAAAGCATGAAACTTTGCACAGTGTTAGTTATGATGTTTATAAATATTTTTGGATATGGAGCCATAAAAAAAAAATTCCACAATGGCCGCCAATTTCAAAATGGCCGCCAACAGTCATAAAGCAGAGTCTAAAAATATAGTATAATTTATCATTTGAAAATAAAAACACAAAACTTTGCATATTGCTAGTTATGATGATAATTAATCTTTTCTGAATATGGAACAATAAAAAATAATTCCATAATGGCCACCAATTTCAAAATGGTGGCCAACAGTCATGAGGCAGAGTCCAAAAATATGGCTTAATGTCCTTAATTTATCTTTGAAAATAAAACCACAAAACTTTGCATATTGCTTGTTATGATGCTAATTAATCTTTTATGAATATGGAACAATAAAAAATAATTCCATAATGGCCGACAAATTCAAATTAGGAATTTAAAGGAACCTTCCCAAAGTGATGTCAGGAAAATTCTGTACCCCAGTCATTGCTTTCTTTGGTCAGTATGATTTAGTTTGGACCCAACATTCAGGATCGTTTATATTCTCAGTCGACATTAACGAAAGCACAGCGCTTCTAATGTATAGATGTGCAAAGAAACTATCAAACCGTCACATAAAAGATCATGAACCTACAGTTTGTGCTTATTTGGGAATCATGATCCTCTGTAAGACTAGAAAACGTGATCTACATGTAGTAGATACTTTCTTCAAACTTGGACTATTTGTCTCCTACCACTGAGTGTTAGAAATTTCTACTTCCATGGCTTATGACCGTTATGTAAAAGACGGTATAGTTTGCCCTACCACAAAATGTATTTACTTCATCTGCTGTAGACAACATTGATCACAATCCAAGCAGTATATCGTCAAAAGATTCATTCGATGGTACAGGTATATCTTTATTCCAACATATTTCAGAAGATGTTCAAGGCGTTGTTCAAACATTTCTCCAATCTGAACCCATGTTGAAATGCCAGTCAAAGAGAGTTTCTCTTTAACCATTACCAGAGAGTTATTCAAATCTTCCACCAGCTGTACTAAGATTCAAAGAACCAGATATCCCATTAGTTGAAGGAGAACATTCAATTTATATGTCCTCATTCCCAGCTGCATTAAAAGGGAAACTCAAATGGCTAAAACATGTTGCAGAAAATTCAAGTGTTAAGGCTAAAGTGGGTAAAAATATTTCATGGTCCGCCTATCATGCTGTAGTACTGCCAGATGCGAATAAATTATCAGCAGTGTCTGCCCTTATACCTCTGTTTCATGAGCAAGCAAAATCTGTTGCATTGATACGACACTCATTGAACATTATTCGTAACGCTGTAAGAAAGCTAAATCCAGGTCAAACTCCAGTTGTTGCTTTTAACCAACCCCTTTTCACAATAGCAAAACAATTATAATGGAACTGGCCTCAGATGTATGGCGAGGATCACTTTGTAATGCTGTTCGGCGGCCTACACATAGAAATGGCTGCGTTCAAAACATTTGGTAGTTGGCTTGAAGATAGTGAATGGACAAGTGTTTTAGTAAATGCACAGGTTACATCACCAGGTACAGTTGATTCATTCCTAAAGGCTTCTCCTGTTACAACAACACGAAGAACACACCAAGTTACAGCATGCACACTTAACCGTCAATTGTCAAACGCGTACTGCCAGTACAAAGATGTTTTGAGGTATGATGAGGTTATCTTAGAATTTGAAGAGTGGAACTATCTAAACAATCTCTTCACTTTAAATTCTGGTATATAAATCTCAAATTTGAATAGACATTATTAATATTTATATGGTCTATACGTGAAGGTAACTTTTTATTATATATTGAAGCTCTCGCAAAGATCATTCCTTGGTTCTTTGCCTTGGATCACACCAACTATTCACTATGGCTGCCAATTCGTCTGCGTGATATGCTCCAGTTGCCAAAAAAGAGACCAGAAACCCACAGAGCAATCCTTAGCGGCAACTCTTTTTGTCACCAAGACCGAGAAGAAATTTTCCTGTATGGCTTTTAATCAAGCTGACGAACAAAATAATGCGCATGTTATAGCAGATAGTGGTGCTGTTTGATTGACGGAAAATCCAGGAGCGCTTCATAGATTGATGGTTGCTGGGCCTGAAATGGCTAGTTTGGTAAATGAATTTGAAAATGCCACCGAATGCTTTGTATACACTAACGAATCTAATAAACCTCATCATGAACAAATAGTATCCTTCCAAGAATCATTCCAAACAGACTGCAGATTGAATAGCTGTGGATAGGTTTTGGCACTAGGAAGAACTTCCGATATATAAGTTCGTGGATGGTGCCTTGTCCTAGGACCATTGAATCGAAAGTCGTTTCACTGTGTCATGCCTTTACCGGTTGTGACACAGTCTCAGCTTTTTCTGGGAAAGGTAAGAAATCAGCTTGGGACACATGGTCCGTATATGAGGAGTTTTGAGAAGCATTTCTTCAGGTTATTGAGAATCCAAATGAAGTGGAAATTTTAAAAGTGTTAAAAGTAATAGAACGGTATGTTGTGCTTTTGTATGATCGGTCTAGTACAAATTATACGATGAATGAGTTAAGAAAATAGTTATTCACACAGAAGACAAGAACAATTGACAATATCCCTCCAACACGTGATGAACTTCTTCAACATACGAAACGTACAGCTTACCAAGGTAGTGTTATTTGGGGCAATTGTTTAGGTGCAAATCCAAGTATGCCAACACCAGATTTATTTGGTTGGCAAAAACTTGATGGTACTTGGGTACCATTCTTGTCTGTGCTTGTTGACGCTTCAATGTCATGCCAAGATCTCATCCACTGTAAGAAATGATGTCGAGGAGCATGTAAATGCTTGAAAGCAGCATTAAAATGCACAGCAATATGTAACGGCCAAACGGACTGTGAAAGAGAAACTGATTGAGTCACTGTGCTTTATTTTGATTTTCCTGCATTTTGATCATATTTTCATTATAATTTTGATCTATGTTTATGTTAAATAGCTACTTGGGAGTTTTTTCTATTTCTTACCTCATTTCTAAAAAGTAAATTCTCTTTGTAGAATTAAATACTGCATATGTTGTTGTTTTTTTTTTCATTTCAGGAAAATTGTTAAATTTTCTAAGGTTATTACCTGTAACTGTGGGGGGGGGGGGGGGGGGGGGGGGGGGAACTCGTCAAAGACGCCATTTTGAGTTGAATCGACCATTTTAATTTCATAGCTAATGTCACTTATTACATAAAATAATATGTTTGTATATACGTGCTTGTATTGAAAAAATGATCAAGTATTTTTTAATCATTTTTATACCATATTTAAAAAGAAACGTAAAATTTTGACATGTTAAACGGCGCCATTTTGAATATTGCTGCCATTTTGGAAATATAATCTATGCACCTATGTATTGTTGATACACTGTAGGCCTGTATTTATATCAAATGATCAGTTTCACGGATTTGGTAACTTTCTATCACACAATGATAATGTACACTTACGAATACTTTCAAACTTAGACATTTTGACGCGCCATTTTGAATTTGGACGCCATTTTGATGATTTCTTTATTATAAGGTTTACGAAAATAATAACTGACATATCTTAATTGTATTTCATTAAGTTTGTGACATCTTCTGAACTCATTAAAATTGGAAGTCTTCATCAAATGAATGATGTTATACTTATGTCGGCCATCTTGAATTTGGTCGCCATATTGGATTTTTTTTTTCGTGGCTCCATATCTGAATTTTGTCTATACCCCTTAATCTTTCACTATGCCAAGTTTCATGCTTTTACCATAAAGTGATAAATTATTCTGATATCCGC
This sequence comes from Mytilus galloprovincialis, assembly GCA_037788925.1. Classification (NCBI taxonomy): domain Eukaryota; kingdom Metazoa; phylum Mollusca; class Bivalvia; order Mytilida; family Mytilidae; genus Mytilus; species Mytilus galloprovincialis. The sequence continues at coordinate 32,131,066 of CM075339.1, forward strand.
TGGACTATGTATCACAATTTCAGTGGCACCTGCGTATGAAGTCATATTTTTTATATTTTACGGAATTAAAACGCTAGCGTATACAAAAATCGAGAATTGATGCTTATCAGCACCTATCAAGAAGTTGTTGTAACATGTGTAAAGATACTAACCGTCTCGTTTACAAGATGTAAGGATGTAAGGATCCCATCACATTTAAGTTGTTTGTCAGTTTAAAACAATTTTTGTAGCAAAATATGACTTATATGTTTCACCTATTGAAACCGATCATCCACCCTAGTTTTCTCGTATTATGTCAACTGTCACTAGTCATGTGTTTCCTAGAGGGATCTCTGATAACACTAATGAAACAGAAATTATTTTTACTACCAAGAGCATCTGGACTGTCTCCTTGTTTTAAGAGGTTCATGCTGTTTTTTTCTTGTGTTATTTTTTACTATATCAAATCTATATGTCAATCATGTTTCTCCCGGTAACCGTCTTGTCTATTCTCTGTCCGTCTAACAGCATTTTGTATTGTAATTTGATCCAGTGTTCGTTTTTGATGATTGAGATGACTAGTTTAACTGATATTACACATTAAATACTACCTCACGAACAATTAAGACATATTTACCGATGCAATATTGTAAAGGTTTCATTATTGGATTTGAATCATCAACGTAAAATAAAAGGTGTAACATGACAGTTGTCACTAATGAGGAGGTTCGTTTAATCTAACTGGTAAATAAAGTTCAATCACCAAACGTTTATAACGTGATATAAATTATCTTGTTTTTCGCGTGTAGTATTTTTAACTGGTGTACGAACTATTTCTGTTTCCTTTTGTTGGTCTTTTATTACAAACTTCGTAGTTTGATAATCCTTTCCTGTTAGAGAATATGTGTAATCAATGGTTTATAAAGTTTACCATGGCATGGAGTAAAACAAGAAAAAATATTCAATCTGCCGTCCGAAATGTAACCCCTTATCACCAAAGATGAGATGTCATAAGATTTGAACAAGAGGAATAAGATCTGTGACATAAGTTTGACTGAAGCTGCTTATCGTTGGTACGCTTTTTGTGACTCATTATTTTGATGAACCGATTGTGTCTTTGAACTTTCTAGCAAACAATGATATATTCTAAAAAATCATAGTTACATAACTATCATTAAGCATTACAAACATATTTTGATCTTCGCTTCAGGTGCATTTATATATTAAGATCTTATTAGAAACATTTAGAAAGTACCGCTTTATTACATGAATCTTAATTTAAATAGTGTCCATGCATTTCCGGCGAGTAATGCAAAAATATTCTTAGGAATAAGAGTAGAATTAGGGTACATATTATATGAAACCAATGGTGTCATGGATTGGAAAGAGATACTAGGATAAATAACATATTTTTTTCTTTAAGGGTATCAAAGAAATAGAAACACTAAACAATACCGCTATTGAGAAATGTGAAAAAAAGTTTAAAACGACGGTCGTTGAGGAGTCACTTGTAATCCAGCAGTGTATATCAGACGGATCAGACTCAATGAAACACGCACATGATGTTGTCCTACAAGAAATAAAATCATCCAAATCTGATGCAAAGGAAAGTGGAGACAAAATATTGGAACAGATCAGTATTCTCAACACCAATCAAGCATCAAGTGATTTGGAAATGAGCAAGCAGTTAAAACAAATAGGTAAAATCGACTGAATAGTTATGTCACTCCCTTTAATTGATAACGTCAACCAATACATAGTAAAAACATAGCAGAAATAGTAGAAAAGTCAAAATTGTCACCGGAATCAAAAGGAACATCATTTGCATGTAATTTATCTAAAATATCCAACCACTCTTTACACTATAAAAATGGTTTCACTCAACTATTTTCATAGGTTTTACTACAAAAATTGATATTTTTCTAAATGTGATTTGCGAAAATCAACCATTTTCAGACTTTTGTTTAGTTTAACCTACCTGCATTTTTTAATGTTACATGTTTGGGTCTTTCAATTAATGTCGTATATGCAAATGAGAGAGAAAATATCGTCTTTTCCCTGGTAACCAAACGGTATTATCTGAAGATAATCTGTAGTAAATTTGTCATTTTCTGAGTTGATACCAGGTATCAATTTATTGTATATTAAACTATTTTCTATATTGTAACCCCTTGATACCATTGTCAGGTGGTAGTGTAGGGGTACATGTATGTTAAATCCTGACTATTGAAAAACAAATAAAAGATAAAAAAAAAAGGTATCAAAGATCGATAATTTCTTTTTATTCGATGGATAAATGAATAATGTGTAAGGTGAAATATGCCAGTACTATTTTTTCGCGGTTTTTTTGTGAAATCCTTCCACTTTTCAAATGTTTGACTTCTAAACCGATTTAATGCAGATACCTTCAGATGAACATATGTTCAAGTGTACGCTGCTTAATTTGTATTCAAGCAAGTTCTAAAAATCTTTACATTCCGCACTGTGTACCTGGAAATTTCGAAGTCGATCGACTTCCGTCGACACAAAGATAAGTTAATAAGATATATTTTTTTTAATAAGATCAAGAATATGATAGTGTGATTTGATATCAACTGATTTTTATTTAAAACCAAATGTATCCGAAAGGATTTTTGTGAACTAGTCCGAAATATAGTGTTCGACAACTTACCTTTACATCTGTATGACGTATAACTTATAATGTAAATTGAAAAAAGAAGTATACTTTACAACAAAATTATTCTCATTTACCTGTGAATAATATGACGTATTTTTTTTTAAAGTTGATGTTTTTTTCTGAAATTGCATTTCCCAGCGGTATAATACTTTTACTTTAATCATTCATCCCTTATTTTATTAACTTTGTATATACATTGTATTATAGATCAAATTTTTTCGTTCAGTGTATGTTCATTTGTGTTACTACGTATTTTGATTGCGATAAGCCATTCCAATTGATATTTTATATTTTATCTTTCTATGTTGTGATGTTACACTATTGTTTCAGATAAGGTTTGGTACTATTAAAACGTTTAATCCCGCTGCAATTGTTTGCACCTGTCTGAGAGAGGATTCTGATGTTCAGTAGTTGTTGTTTGTTAATATGGTTCATAAGTGCTTTTCGTTTCTCGTTTTTTTTATATATATATATCTATAGATTATACCATTGGTTTTCCCGTTTGAATGGTTTTATACTGGTAATTTTAGTGGCCCTTTATATCTTGCTGCTCGATTAGCCAATGCTCCGTGTTGAAGACTGTACCTTGACCTATAATGGCTTAATTTTATAAATTGTGACCTGGATGGACAGTTGTCTCATTGACACTCATACCACGTCTTCCTATGTCTATTCATATTCAGTATTCTGAGTCTAAATACCTTAGTTTACCATGGGTAATACAAAACTAATATAATTAAATGCCTTGTAAACAGCAAATTAGCAAACTATTCGTACTTATAAAGATCGAGGTAAATACGACAAATTAAGGTATATATTTACCCGGTGGTAGCATTAACTCAGGAGTTAGTGATCAGGTGCCGACATTGTAAAAGCAAACATTTCCAAAACTTTCCATGCGATGACTTTTAAAATGACCATTCAACAATTGGGACAAGATCCCTAATGCGCCTTGAAATGAGGAACTCAAAAGTCACGTGTAAACAAAAATTCTCTGTGTAGTGATATTTGACACTTTTCTATGATAAACAAGTGACTGAGCTTAACCATTTGAGTTAATTTAGAAAGTAGGGGAACACAGAATAAATGTGTAAAATCTATGGAGCTATTAAATGTGTTCAAAGTATTAAATTTTCAAAGAACTTTTTGTGTTAAAAATGGGATTATTTACCATGAGGAGCCGCATCACAAAAGGATACTCGGGGTTTGCTAATTTACGGAAAAAACAATCTCACTTCGAACCCCGAAAATTTAACCACATATGTCAAAATGTCTCAGCTTCGAAACGAGCCATCACACATATCCAAGTTAACGATATGGACTGAGCAACAGAAGAAAACGTTACCATTACGGCCTATGGAAAAACTAATGCGCATCTGTACCCAATTTAGAAGCTCAATTCCAGAAGTTGTCGGACTGATTTATGGATGATTTCACCTGTACACCACCGAAAATGATGGTTAGTATTTTTTTATTTATACCTAGTTATCATAAATGGTTTAAGATAAATATTATTGATAAAGATCAGCAAAAACTCAAGGAAATTTTCGCTTTTAAAATACATTACTGGCACGGGGCTGAACACTTTTTTTAGGCACAATCATAACTTTGTTTACTTCCGAGAGATCCGAAAGGAATTTGTTTGCTACATTGAAAAGGCAAGAAATAACTTTTAAATATTATTAAATTGTAAGTAAACATGACACAATATAGTCTTTGTTATGTAATTATCACTCTGGTCTACAGGAATACCTGATAATCAAGGGAGATAACACACTTCATACGAGTAAAGTGAGATACATCATCGCATGTGCTTTAACCAATGATTTGACCCCTGGTCAGTAGATATCATATGCATAAAAAACAGAAAAAACATTTACATGCTTTAAGAAAATCATGAATTATTATTTTTAATGCACATGAGCAAAACAAAAGATATTGTCATTTCTCAGCACTGAAAAAGGGGGAGGGTCAAACTTTTTTGAAAACAATATTTCTGCACCTATTCAATTATTAAGCTAGTTAGCTACTACCCATTGCTTCTAATACAAAAGGTTTAAATGAAGGTGGCTAAGCCACAAGGGAGAAGCATTTGTCTTTCTTTGTGATTAAACTTTCAAGAATAAGATTTTTCTCTCTCAATAATACTTATGTATTTAAATCAAATGATAACAAAGCCTGAGTATTTTTTTGGTCTTATTTCAGTTCCAGACGTATCATTATTTTCAACCTGAGATGGCAAACTAGAGGTTTTAAAAAGTCCTGAATAACTGGTAAGCATTTTGTTTTATTAGGCAAGCTCTAAATTGTTTTATATGATATTTATGCAATTGAAATTACAGTCGGTATGTTAAATATATGCTAATATGAAAACTGTTGCTATGGTCTTGGTATTAAATGAAAAGGCTTAGTTACAGATCGTTACGACTCAATATTTCGAGTTAAATCTTGCGGCAACTGTTTCTCATGTAACACTGCAAACTATATTTAGGACTACTTTGATCTGTCGTTATTTAATGACGCCATTATACATGTGATGTCACAATGTTTCCGTTAAGACCTCTTGTGGATTTCTCACTGATAAAAGGTTTTCACTGAAATACATGTAAAAAACATTTTTTTCTCAAATAGAATTATGTGAAAGGACAAGTTTTGAAAATTTGCACTATATTGTACTCTAATTATATGATATGGATGATTTCCAAGTAGTTTAGAGTGGTTTTAACAGTATTAAATACCAGATTTCCACTGGTAAGAATAATTATTTTGGTGTTGTTTTTTTTATACAACCTTCATTTTTGCATAATTTCTCTGTCAAAATGCACTTTAAGGCACAAGAAAATTTTGTAGAATGCTTTAACAGGGTCTGTGTATTGTAATAAGAGGTTATAATTCTGGAAGAAATTACTTATACATACTCATTGTATTCAAAATAAATGAATATAGCGACGAAAGTGTCATTGCCTTATAGTGGTAAAACAACTTTATTTTTTTTCAGAAATGGACAAAAATACACAGATTTATTCAGAATGTTATACCGATGAAGATCACATAAAAATATTTGGAAAAATCAGAAGTATGGATTTCAATAGGGGACAAGATCCCTAATGCGCCTTGAAATGAGGAACTCAAAAGTCACGTGTAAACAAAAATTCTCTGTGTAGTGATATTTGACAGTTTTCTATGATAAACAAGTGACTGAGCTTAACCATTTGAGTTAATTTAGAAAGTAGGGGAACACAGAATAAATGTGTAAAATCTATGGAGCTATTAAATGTGTTCAAAGTATTAAATTTTCAAAGAACTTTTTGTTTTAAAAATGGGATTATTTACCATGAGGAGCCGCATCACAAAAGGATACTCGGGGTTTGCTAATTTACGGAAAAAGTAATCTCACTTCGTACCCCGAAAATTTAACCACATATGTCAAAATGTCTCAGCTTCGAAACGAGCCATCACACATATCCAAGTTAACGATATGGACTGAGCAACAGAAAAAAACGTTACCATTACGGCCTATGGAAAAACTAATGCGCATCTGTACCCAATTGCTTTAGGAAAGTTTACCTTAGTTGAATATGGCTATTCTTCTAAACCCCTAATGACCAGAGGATGATAATGTTTCTTTTGGACATTAGAAAAAAATGAGTATTACAAATGAGGATTCGGAGATGCTGTTTACTGATTGTACATGTATCTGCTTAAAGCGTCGGTGTGATAGACAGAAAAAGAGGTGCCTATTGTGATACGGTGTAATCGCTTTTTTATTGTGATGACTTAGAGTTCGTTTATCATTCGGTTGATCGGTAGGAAATACATATGTTATATGCTATGCTAGTTTGTAGAACTCCCAATAATGTCTTTTTTTCTTTAATTAAGTCAATCCAGAATATGTGTCTTCACTGAATTGTTACCTGTCATGAACACCGCTGTGGTACCACTGCTGACATAGTGAATAAACATGCTAGTTGAGGACAATATGTTGACAATGTATGAATTGGTCATGTGTCAGTGTCATATAAGTTGAATCAGTTTCATTAATTATTTAAAGAATCATTTGTTAGAACTATTTAAACATTTTTTTAACAATTTAAATTCATATACATCCGTTTTATTGGTAGCAGCCATCACTTAAAGAAAGTATAAATCTCAAACATTGAAACTATTTTTTTTACTTACTTCAAGATCTTTTTTATAAAGAAAAAAAGTACTGCCGAATAATCAATCAATAGAAGGGACAGATTTGATACATGTATTTCACTTTTGTTCTCATAAAATTATAAAAAATATATATGTATTTCATTTTTTTAGTTGAAATGTTACATCAAATCAATAATACCACCTTTTCGGTTAAATATGAGCAGTCTAAAGGATCATCAGAAGGTGAGTATTTCAATAAAGAAAAAAGTAGATAATTAGTTACATTTTACTACTAGCTTCTATAATCAGAATAGCGGCGAAAGATACCAAAGGGATATTCAAGCTCATAGGTCATAAATAAACTGACAACGCCATGACTAGTAAAGAAGAAGCTCAATAGATAAACAACAGTACACAAAACACAGCATGGAAAACTAAACACTGAGTAACACGAACCCATCAAAAATTGTGTGTGATCTTAGGTGCTCCGGAAGGGTAAGCAGATCTTGTTTCACATGTTGCATCCGTTATGTTGATCATGTAAATGCAAACTAGATAATAAGTCTAATACGGTATGTCACATTCGGAAAAAGGGAACGGGATTGTAGTGGCAATCGACATAAGGAACATTTTTGTCTGTTCAATGGATATTCCATTACAGTCAAAATGCAGCTGATTTAACATATTAGGTAGGAAGACCGGAACAAAAAGGACATCTCTGACATAATAGTTGACAAACTATCTTTAACATATATTCACACATTTCAATTACGTTGTAAAAGATTAAACGAGAATTATGCTTATTTACTAAAAAAATATCAGCGTAAACGCATAACTAAATAGTTAATTCCTAATAATAAGGTTATATATCGGTTAAATGACGATGTTATTAATTGCATCCAAATTAAATTTCAATGATTGCAAAAAGAAAAAAAACAAGAAGGTGTTAAAAAAAAATAGAATACTGTCTAATTGGTTTATTATGACTATTATAGACTAATCATAATATTTCTTTACTTTTTGAATATCACAAAGGTAACTAATTACTTTTTCTACTTTGATACCTGTAACCTGTAATATACAGAACAACAATCATTGCATTAAAAACATGCAATTTCTACCAATATAGAACTTAGTTTTGTCATGTTGCTTTACAAATATTACTTTAGACAACCATAACTGACATCAAAAAATGAAAACAAAATTGTATATATATATATTTATAAAAAGCTAAAAAATACTGTAATAGCACGAAATGTTTTGTTTTATCAACATGCAGTAGGTCTTTTGGTCTACGTCTTCTGCTATCGCTCACGTGCATTGACAATGAACATAGATATAATGTTCTCTGACAATAAATCGTCAGTACTAAACCAAAGTCTCAAAGGGACCGAACTATATTAATTTGTTTACAGAGGAACATACGATACAGTTAGAATTGGAATGCATGTTTACGTACACCATTTAATCAAAACAATATACGACTGCATTGTTGCACTCATATTTCGATAAATATTATTTAGGTGAGGAATGCCTTGTGTTATGGCAACTAGTAACTCCAGCAAATTGGAATGCTGTAGAAGTTGAAGAAATTCTGACTAGGTTTGAAGAAAAGTTTAATGATCTCCCAATGAAAATAAAATTCGTAAGGAATGGATCATTAGTGATAATGACCACAGTTTCTGCTGAGGTTTTCAAAGAGTCGTCAGCTTTTCAGTCTGCTGTGAAAGCATTTTTAACAAGGATGGTAGAAATTTGCCATATTGATACTCACATGTCCTGTAATGTCGATGTTACGCTGCATATACTGGAAAGCGATAAAAGTAAGTACCACTATATCATACTACATTATTTCACGTTTAAATTTGGAAGAGTCTCGTTAAGTCAAGTGTTAACATTTTGTCCTGCGAGGGAAGGAATTGCTGCCATGAAATATGAGTTCATCGTTATATAAGATTTCATAAGAAAGAAATATTAAAGGAATGACTGTGATATTTTTTCTGTCTATGAAAACATAACATCAAAAATGTGGTGCACACTGAACTACGCGGGTTATTTTAAATTGGCACCACATCTTGTATGTTATTTCGAATAGACATAAAAAAATATTACAGTCATCTCTTATAAGTTAATTCTACATTCCATTTTAAACCGGAGTAAACCATGAAAAAAAACGTGGATGACGTAACAGTCACAAGACAAAATAATGTATATGAGCTTATAAACAAAACAACGTCAGCCAATCAAAAGACGCGTTACATCCAAAATAAAATTATTACGGAATATTACTGGAACGCATATTACAGGATTTGTTCATAACAGAATACATTTATGATATATGTGTTCCAACAGGAACAAATATTATGGCATTGTTTATAGCAAGTCTCTATGGGAACTTTTGTAAGGTGGAGATAAAAGTAAAATAACAAAAATACCGGAAAATTCAAAACGCAAAGTCCCTTACCAAAGGGAAAAAAACCAGCTCAAACACATCAAACTATTGAAAAACAGCTGTCATATTCCTGATTTGGTACAGCTAGCTAAACCTCTTAATAGTATGACAGTCGCATACAGTTCCATTATATTGACAATAATGTGTGAACAAAACAAAGACATACTTTATAGGTAAAAAAACAAAAATAGGTAAATAGCAATGAACATTGTTTTTTAATCTTCATCTCGAAAGAAACAAACAAATGTGTCAACAACAAAAACAAAAGTCACAAGTTGAACATATAATTTCATTACAAAAAAAAATGTAATTTTGTTATCATTTAAGCAACGACTAACCATTAAAGTCATATGAAACGAGGAAGTTGTGAACAGTAATGTTATTCAATTTTTGAACTATGCATGATTTTAACATTATTTGCGCAAACATATCGTAGAATCGTCAATTGTTTTTGTTTTCTCTCTGTCTGTTATGATGTGATAATATGGAAACTTCTTGATTGTCGAGTTTTGAATCCGTAGTTTACCGATTGTCACCTTATAGTAAATAATCAAAGTAGCATGGATATTAAGCACTTGTATAACTTGTACAATCAGATAAACGTATATTTCAATGACAGATCCATTCGTATTGCTATCACCGGATTTTTACGAGAGGGTCACTCTAAAGTCACTTGCATACGGAAAATGTGTCGACGAATTGATTCCTGGAAGCAAGCAATTCCGAAAATGTAAATTTCTTCTAAATGTGGATAAATAAAAGAATTTTCTTCAGAAAAAAGTATATGTACATAAGTTTTATAATAAAAACTATCCATTTATTTATAAAAGAACCATATGCATATTATTTTTAATTTGAGATTTCTTATGACTTTAAAGATCAAGTGACGCAGATGTTATAAAATATACACGTATGTCTGTCCGTGGCATTGAACAAGTAGCACACCCAATACCGTATACTTTGTTTAATTCTAACTTCTTTTGATACCTGTAACCCTCTACCTTTTTATACTTGAATAATATATCTGTTTTTTCCGCATTTTATCATACTCCTTCAGAAGCTCATTGTTAAAATTTATATAAAGTTCTTTGATTGTTCAGCTCATTTGAATATGACCTAATGAATATTTAAGACTTACACTGGATCGATAGCATACGCAATCAATCAGATATGTTTTGTTCCGTATTCTTCCCATGTTTTCATTCATTAAATTAACAGTTGCTTGTAATAATATTGGTGTGTCATACCTTCTGTTTGTCTCTGTTGCAGTTCAGTGTTTCTGTTGTTCTATTGTTTTCCTCGTATAGTTGATCTGTGTTCCTTGGCTTTAATTTGTAACTTGGATTTATTTTCTCTTAATCGATTTATGACTTTTAAACAGCGGTATACAACTCTCATAAATATTTAGTTCACTTTGCGTCACTGTTGTAGAAAACCTATACCATTTTGTACATATTTGTTCTATTGTCTTTTGAAATGTATAATCCCGCACTATGTCATGAATTTCTGTCTCTAATTATGCTACCAAATTTGATTATTATGTTTCCAAAGTATAAAGTTTGTTGATTTATTATTGTAACTTTGATATATAAAACGTTGATATATTCTTTGTGGATATATGCTAATCACCTTTTAGATCGCCTAAATAGGCGATAAGTTAGAGGTGTCCGCTAATACCATTGTTGTAGATGTAAAATTTAAGAAATGATTCATAGAAGCCATAGATTTGTTGGAAATTTAAAATAACCTTGGACGTGATTCGAATTATATCCTGAACGGGTTTTTTTTATTATTTTATTTGTGTTGCTCTCTCGATTTTATCTATCGTAATTTTTATAAAATAAAGTTTAGGCCGGAGACTTATATTTTGAGTATTAATGATAAAGGTATATTTGACGTACAACATACTATTGAACTAGAAATTTCTGCATGCTTTCTATTTATATTTCTTTTTTCTTTCTTTTAGTGAACCTGACTCGCAGTTTATCAAACAGACCTATATCAGAAAATAAATTTGTTCAAACTGAAAGTATGTCAAATATTGTTTATAACTATTTCTGAATTACATAAAGCAATTAAAGTTCTGATCAGTCAAAACAAAAGAAATAATTTGAAACTGGTCGATATCGTTTGACATTTGCATCTTTTATTTAACTACATTTTTTGTTGAACCTAATAATTGAATTGTGTTATTTGTTGGTAAAGATCAAAAACAAGTCATTCGATGACAAACATATTAGTAGTCCCTTAATTCATGTCAATTCTTTACAAAATTCCATGTTAAACCAGGCTTATAATTTCCTATGTCAGACGAGCGTGTTGTCTCCAGGTTTATAAGAACTGTTGATTGTTTAAAATTGTACGTTCAATACTTTATCTGTCAACATAATTTCAGATAATAAAAAAGGGTAAATAAAAAAAATATGAATATCAATATGAGTGAATATACGTGTATTATACCACTGTAACTTCTAAATGAACTAAATGAACTAAAAGTCATGATGTTAATAAATAAAATCATTCTGTTTACCTTTAAAAGCAGTTTTATCTACAAATAATATGAATTCAAATGTTAGATATCAAATATGAACGCATGGGATATGTTTAATTTCCATACGTCAACTAATACTGCACACTAATATTTGCATATACTGACAATGTGTAAATTTTTATGTTCTAATGAAAATGCAGAGTGGAGACGCAGTAAAACTCTTTTAAAGTCATTAGTTTTAAACGAGTCGGAAAACAAACAAATGACACAAATAAATATTTGAGGCGACCACACTTTAACGACTAACAGATCGATGCTGTTCCGTTTTATAGAAACAGCTCTATAAAATGTCCGACTGCTATTTAAAAGTTTGATAGTCTGATATCGAATGCTTCTATTCCTAGACCGTTTTATAATCAATTTAAGAAATTAAATGTTTATTTTTCCTTTTGCTTCTTCTCACCAATGTCGATTTTGAAAATATAACTATCAATTCTTCTTCGGAGATTTATTTAAATTAAATACGGTAGAAAGTAAAAACACAAAAATACTGAACTCCGAGGAAAATTCAAAAAGGAAAATCAAAAATCAAAAGGCAAAATCAAAAGTCCAAGCACATCAAACGAATGGATAACAACTGTCATATTCCTGACTTGGTACAGGCATTTTCTAATGTAGAAAATGGTGGATTGAACCTGGTTTTATAGCTAGCTAAACCTCTCACTAGAGGAGCGCCACCCGATTTTGTCAATAACTGAGCTGGGAGAGTGCAATGCAGGCAGCCGAACATATATATACACATAAGTTTACTATGTTAATTTACGTGTTGATATTTACACTATCGAAACTCTTTCTCTTTGATAAGCATAACTAAACTTATTTATGTTTAAAAATGCAATGTCATAAATATTAATCATATTTAGTAAAATTTGTAAGGAGGACAGAAAAGTCTATGATATATTTCTTTTCGCAACAAACAGTTGTCTAGTAGAGATGACTGACACAAAGTCACCAGGTTCTTACTTTCATTTTATACTTTAAGACTATTCAAGTGTATGGTGTTTAATGAGGCACTAGCTATCAAATTCATGTTCACTGATTTGACTCCAAGTCTAACATTTATCTCATATATTTTTTTTAACAATGTAAAACATTTATCCAAATTATAAAACGTCTAAAGTAAACAGATTACAGGACATGGGCATGATAATATGTAGCTTCGTTTTGTGTGTATTTTAGACTCGATGCCATCTAATTAACTGACGAGTTGACCTCGCAAATACCACCGATGCCCATATAAGCAATATAAACATAAATAGAGATGTAAATATATAGCGGAACTCGAGGAATTGAGGTCTAATTAATTATAGAAAAACTAATCCAAGAATTCAAATAGAGAAATATATTCAACGATGACCGAACAACACATTAATTCCCGAATGCGCGGAGCGCATGAGTTAATTATCAGTGTTGTTCGGTCACGGGTTGAATATTTTTAGATATTTGAATTCTTTGATAAGTTAATCTTTTTATTACATTGGCAAATGATTTTTTTTATGAAATTAATGTGGAAAATTTAAGGAACTATATCTTTTTTCTACGCATTCACAATTTGTTTTGGTCCGATGTTTTCGACGTCTTGGCTTAGAATTCAATGTAATTCACTGCAACCAATGTAATAATTTCATTTATAGATTAAACATATATTTTATTCACCTTCTTTACAAGTATAAGATTATTGGTGTTTTTTTTTTTTTTTGGGGGGGGGGGGGGGGGGGTCGAATCAGTCAATCAAAGGATTTATCTTTGTTTTACTTTCAATGGGGACATTCTTTTCTGTTAAATAATTAAACACGTACACAATTAGTGCGCTATCCATTTCCAGCTATCTTAAAGAGTTGATATTTAAGTTCACATGAATATTATTATTCCACTTTTTCACTTTTATTAATGTTTGAACGAAAGCAATCATACTGGGGATTCATTAATATTCGTTGAATACCAAATTTTGTGGATTTCGTTTGAACAGGAGAACCACGAATTAAAATGTTCAACGATTTACAATTTTTCAAAAGTATTCTTTGCAGACTTTGCCAAAACAACGAAATTTTATATCCACGAAAATGCAAGTTTTCTTCAATCCACGAAAATTGATACCGACAAAAATAAACAAATCTTCAGTTTTTTTATATTTTGTATATAGCTCGTAGAAAGTGCCCCTTTGAGTAATTCAGATAATCATATCAAAATATAATTTTCCTTCTCACCTCCCAAAAGAGTTTTAAACATTTGGTTCACAACTGAGTTAAGGACAAAAAACAATAACAGCAATTTCGTATAAATAGCCAATGAGTTTTTCTTCTTAAATATACAATTATAAAACAATTTCAAGAACTCGCTCGCATTTATATACCAAGAACACTAAGAAATAGTCTACAGAGGACTGCTCAAAGAACTCATACCCCCTAGCTTAATTGTACTGATAGTATCTATGAATCAGTTCGAAGCTTATTGACAGAGAATGAAAGATTGTAGTAAATGTAAGGTAAGCTTCCGTGTGTTGTGGTTATTGATGTCACTCCACGTGCAGTCATACATTTCATATGGATTGTGTAGATGAGTTTGATGCAAATTGTCTTATATAGTTTTGTTTTAAATCATTACTTTTGAAACAAACGTTTTTTGGAATTACCTACTCTGGAACTCCTCAGTTTGTTTTATTATATATGATATTTATACTGATTTGTTAAAAACTACGTAGATTGAAATAAATAGTGTATGCTTAAGTCTTACTGAATGAATTTGTTATATATATTGCAGTCGTAGAATCTTCGACAACCCCTAATCCAACAGTCGTTGATGATGAATCACCTATGTGAGTACATGTATACGAAAGCTGAGAAGGATCAACTATATAATTCGGAATTCGGCACGTGTACAGAGTTTTTATTCCAAACCAGCATTATCACAAAGATCAGACGAACAGTAAATGTCCTCAATAGCTTATGAACAAAACATAAATATAAACTATTTTTATAAGGTGGAGTAGTTAACATGAATACAGACATTTAATATTTATATCACAATAATAACAAATAGTGGTTATTTCAATAATTAATAACTAAGTTTATTACATTGAAAAATGTCTGAATGCCGAATTCTGAATGCTGAATTCTGAAATATAGGTGAGCCTTCTCGTCTTTCTTCATATATGATATCATAATGATAGATTGATTTGTAAGAATCGTTGTTATTTCTCCTAGTACTATATCGACGTCGTTGGCATGATGTAAATAAACTCATCATAATACCAGAATTACAATTTTATATTTACGCCAGACGCACGTTTCGTCTACAAAAGTCTCATCAGTAAATGATTTAATTGATTTAGATCATAAAGCTATGAACTTAAACCTACTTAATATAACAAATATGAAATATTGTCCTGTATGTGTTAATTCTCAATGCTTTCTCGACTTCTGTGCGTGGACAGGGAAAGTGTCTTCCGCTTTATTCGCATCATGTCTTCTTCTCTGTTCAACGTAACAAGCAATCATTTTTAAAGACTATAATAAATCGATAGTAGATAAAAAAAAAAATAAAAAAAAACAGAAACAGAAAAAAACAGAAAAAAAATATTGGTCATTGCCCTTGTTTTTGAAATGTAAGCAATTGAAAACTTGACGGGAATTAATTTTCTTTTCTGACATATAACATTGGAAGTATTTTTCTTTAAAAAATAAAGATAAAAAAACACGGATTTTTTTCAAGATTTCGAAAATGACTTTTACAAATATACACATTTATACAAATATAAAATTATGAAAAGACAGCTATCCATCCCTGTTCATTTTATATTAAAACAAATATATATATAGGTCAAAACCACGGTCATCAACACGGAACATAGTCTCCTATCGAACAGCAAGCTATAAAAAAACTCAAAATGATTATAGTGTAAAACAATTTAAAAAGGGCAACCAACGGTCTAAACTATATAAAAAACGAGAAATACATATTAACCACACCGACAAACGAAAACCACTGACTTAAAACAGGTGCATAAGAATGCTCTTTTTGAATCGATGACACAATATAAATACGCTATCAAAACGAAGCTGTCCATATGACATAGACGTTACAGGTAGTAATACAAATGATGTATGAAGAGGTCAAAAAGACAACTTTAACCTTATCAAAAATAGTGTTGATATGAGTCTTTGGGATTAGAAACTTACTTTAATTTGTCTACAAAAAAAAACATATAACAACAATGCCAATTTATTAGCATTTTTAAAATATGTTTTCTGTATTTATTTTCAATCGTTATCATCATTTTCTTGTTGTACTACTCTTGAATTAATTTCTTTCAATATCTAATAAAAAAACAAATATTTATTTAGGTATGGTGATGATGCCACATTTTGTAGCAGTTGTCTTCATAATTACAAAAGAGTTGAAACACAATCATATTGTCTTGATTGTTCAGAACCTATATGTGATAAATGCGGTGGTCTACATATAACATTCGCTCCGCCTCATACTATAACTAATAAAGTCAATGTAGATATTATATATCATCCATCTTTAACAGTTTCAAATTTATGTTCAGTTCATAAAAATCAAGTTACCAATAGTTTTTGTACTCAACATGATGCTCTGGTGTGTGATGTATGTGTAATGAACGGTCATAGCAGCTGTGTGTCCGTATTATCAATTCAAAAAGCTGCAGAAAATGTAGCAGAGGGATCAATCATGGTTGATCTAGAGAACAGATTGGACAACCTTGGAATAGTAATTGAATCGTTGATAACCAACGAGGAAAAAAATATATTACATGCAAATGCAGAGAAAGAGAAAGTTCACAAAGAAGCGAATAGCATCAGACAAAGAATAAGTTCACATCTCGATGGACTTGAAAGGGAATATGCCGATAGGTTAACTGATGTAGCAGAAAAATGCAAATTAAGTCATAAGTATTATTTACCATCGAAGCTACGTACCGCAAAAATATTGACAAATCACGTTGAATCAATAAAAACATTCGAATCTGAGTCAGCAATTTTCACAGCACTGAAGCATTTGGATAGAAACGTTTCTAGGCAGGAGTCGGCAATTCGGAATTTTCTAAATGATATACAGTTTAGACGTCTTGAATTTAACCAACCTGACATAGAAAATATTGAAATGAGTTTGCCAAATTTGGGAAGTTTAACAGTTGCAAATGCATCAATAACGTCGTTAGATTTTCAAAGTCAATTGCATTTGGTTAGAAAACGCAAAGGGAATATTGTTTGTCTAGACTCTTTCAATTTTGACGATATTGGATGTGCAGTGGGATCGGGATGCTTTATAACCGGAGGCAAACTATTATTTACAAATTTTGATGGTAAAAATAGTCTTCATATATTAGACAGGAATGGATTGGGATTGATTATAATTGAACTTGATGGTTATCCAATGGATGTTGCGACATACAATTCAACCATTGTTCTAGTAACAATTAGGTACAGAGGTATACAAATTATTAATGTCGACACTAACATGTGTGGACGATATATTTATCTTGGACATTTTTATGCAATACAGTGTGAAAATAGAAATATTTGGACAAGTACTGGTGAAGCCACAATTTACAGAATTGATATTGAAGGACACCTTCTGCAGAGTTTCAATGTAGACTTTGTTGCTAGACAAATTGCTTTGAACATTACCGGGGAACACATGTTTTATTCGGCTTTAACTTCAGACAAAATATACACCTTGTCAAAATCAAAAGACGCAAAACAAGCTCTCTTTTACACTTGTCTAGACAAAAACACTTTTCATGGGCTAGCAGTTGATTGCAACGGCAAAATTCTAATTGCGGATACAAATTCAAATTGCATTCGTAGCATTTCGGAAGATGGGAAGAATGTAGAAACTATTCTCAGTATAGATGATGGGATATCAAAACCCGACCACCTTCAGTTCAATAGTACGACAAATGAACTACTGGTGCTAAGTGTAGCGAAAGGATCTATTCAGATATACAAACTGATTTAAACCTTGGTGGGAAAACGTTGTTCGCTCAAAAATATTCATTGAAGCAGGATCGTTATGACTTTATTTAATCATAACCTTTCAAGAGTCTTTAAATAACTTCGCGTCTGGCGTAAATATAAAGTTTCAATCCTGGTATCTATGATGAGTTTATTTACAACCACTGGGTCGGTGCCACTGCTGGTGGAGATTTATTTCCCCGAGGGTATCACCTGCCCAGTAGTCAGCACTTCTGTGTTGACTTGAGTTATCATTGATATGTTCATAATCATAAATTAACTGTTAATTAAACTTTGAATTTTTGAAATACTAAGGCTTTTCTACCTCAGGAATAGATTACCTTAGATGATTTGGCAAAACCTTTAGGAATTCTTGGTCCTCAATGCTCTTCATCTTCGTACTTTATTTGGCCTTTTTAATATTTTTTATTCGAGCATCACTGATGAGTCTTTTGTAGACGAGACCGCGTCTTGCGTAAATATAAATTTTTAATCCTGGTATCTATGATAAGTTTATTTAGAATATTCTGATTACATAGCGTAAATGTATATCGTGTTTATCTGAGAAGAACACATACGTAAATATATTTGTATGAAAACTAAAACAATATTCGTATTCATTCAATTGAGATGTCACTGATTGTATGTCTGATAGGTGTTAATAATGTATTATTGTACACAATTATGTATGGTTCAGGGGTTTTGTATCTATATTAATATTATTTTTACATAAATAGATGTTGTTTTTCCAATCCAATCGTATTGTTAGTATATAAAGTTATCATACTTTTCGTACCAGAAATCTGACTTTAAATAAACCGAATAAGAACACTGATATCCAGTCAACAGACTAACAGTGTGCCTTTGTTGGTAAATTATTGGTTCGTTGGGCGTACGTTGGTGTTTGCTGCACAACATTGGTCCAACGTTGGCCCGCTGTTGTCAGTTCGTATTTTTATCTCATGCTGGTTATAAATAACCGGGCCAACGTTAGCATTATGTTAGTAGCAAACACCATTTGTTGTTGTCTGCATCACAATTTTCAACTTATGTTGGTCCTATGTTAGGCCGATGTTGGACTCAACAGATAAATAAATCTTATCTATCTTATCAAATTTTGTTCACTTTATTCATTTTCATGTTACCAATATTTGGATTCATGCTTAACATACTCATATGTTTACCCGTAGTTGAAACTATCAAACACAACTTGCTTCCAACATCGGGCCAACATATGGATGATATGAAATTTGATAAATAAAGATTGATTATAAAATATTTTACTCTTTATTTCTATTAGGAAGGCGGATAAGTTCGATTGTTGCACGCTTTATGAAAAGTGAATGTTATACTGAATGTGATCATTGACTGAAATCAGAATTACTACTCTATGTTGGGCCAACATTGGTCCTATCTTATACTCTATAGATTAGCCAGGTAAAACTATATAATGGGATATTAATACGGTAATAAAAAAAAATGTTCCTTAAAAATAGATTGCCTGATTAAAAGTTTAAATTTATTATTATCATTATTTATCATAACTTTCGTTTTCATTCAACTTTGTATAACATAATAAGCAATTATATTCAGAGTAATATTTGATGCAACCATTCTATTAATCAAACACATGTTGATAAGGTTGACCACATGTTAGACAAAGTTCAAAGATAGTTGCTATGGTAATTAAGTTTATAGGAAATCTGAATGTAATGGGATGGTCACTTTTGAGGTTATTTCCTGTCGTGTATTTGTAAGAAAGCAGAAAACAAATAAAACAGAAAGAGAATCCCGTCATCAGAGATTCAAAGAGAAAGAAACATGTAAGTTGCAACTTTAAAAATTCTGAAATATATATATAATTATGAATGACAAATACAATATGATTTTTAACCTGAAGGATGTTGTTCACAAATAAAAATATAATTTCAATAACTTTATAGTGTTGATCTTGAAGTTTATGTTTCGGGTGAAACATTTCTATATTTTGGTTTAAATCAGTTTTAATCCTAAATAAGCATGACAAATTTGCCACTGAACGTTAGTATCATCAAACAAATTTTATAGTATATATTATTTTATTTTTGAAATCTTTGTTGAATATGACGATTGCATTTATTAACATTATAAATGGAAAAGTCTGTCGTATATGATGTACCTTGTTCTGTAATGTTTTAGAAATGTTGTTTATTGACATAAAAATATAAAAGAATTCCAGACTTTTGTTAGTTTTGTTTTATATTTGTTCATATCATAATCACTAAACGTGTACAATATATTTCTGAAACATGATCATATACACTTGTGCATATATAACAGAGTTTGAGATATCAAATAGTGCATTAATTTCTTCTTTTTTTAAGATTCAGTGCAAGAATTCGTCGTTTATATATATATATATATATATATATATATATACGGACTCCACTGAATTTTATGCTTTGTCCCCGGCAAAACTTCAACAAAAAAAAACATGAATTTTGTATTTGAATAGCTTGTAGCAGTAAATATCACAAAATGCTGACGCTTCTTCTTTTAATTATATGTATGCCGTGCTATAAACAGTAGGGGGAAAAATGAACTTGATCGAAAGTCATATATAAAAAAAATTAAACAGCATGTATGTGTAATAATTATGTTTTTAATCATCTTATTAATTGAAATCGACGAAGAAATCTAAAGAGGAAATCCATTAAAAGAGTTTTTCTTTGAAATATAAACAAAATAGGGGAAAAAATGTTTTAAAAAAATATACCACACTTTAGGATATTTCTAAACGGTGTCTATCTATCAGATATTAAATTACTTGAAGTATATTTTCTTTTTGATATACAATTTTACATTCAAATATAAATTTATAGGTCAGGTATTTGAGTACTACAGAAGACAAAATAAATCAGAGTGCAAAACGAATAGTAGGAATCATTGACAATATTCTGGCTATAAAATGCATAGAAATGGAGATGGGACAAAATGCATTCTACCATTTGAAACCCCAGAATGGATAACTTAGTAAGTATCATAATAGCCATCCTTTATGCTACATCAGATTCGAATTTAACAGATATACATAACATGTTTAAAATTTCCGTTAATGCTGGTGTATTTAGATTTGACTTTGTATTTTTTAACCAGAATTATTTATTTAGTTAGAACGTATTTTTATTTAGTTCTGTTGCCTGTATCAATACCTACCCTCAATTTTCCTACTTAACGTAGCTAGCACGGTGAATGCTAACCATTTATGTAAAACATGCATTATGCATATTGCCTTGCCTTGTATAGTCTAGGTTAAATATTAAAAAAGAGTCTTTTCTCTACCTATGTATCCTATTTTGTTGTGCCAGGAGACCGGAAACAATTTATTTTTTGATCTTTTTGTTTATTTCTAGAAGGATTTAATATATTCTTAAGAGATATACATTGAGTACTCATTTATTCATTACTTTATTACAGAGGCAGTGAAATTCTTTTTATGAAGATATGTTATACTGGATAAACGATAAAGCATAAGACGGAGTCATATAGTGACAAAGTGTAGTAGAAAACAAAAGGAACACTCTCGTGAATAAAACCATGTTAAAATACAGGACTAGGAAAATAGCTCTATGAAATCAGTAATCAATGCCTTCATACAGAGCTTTGACATTGCAACATAAACCGTAATGATTTTATACAAACTTGTGATAAATGAATTATCATGAATAGACTTTTGAAATTTTCATCCTAGATCTGATTTAGCATTGTATAGATACAAAAAAAAAATAAACTTTTAATAGTTTGCTGGTTGTCTAGCTAATAATAAATTAGCTATTATAATATATTCATCATTAATGTATATTTACATTATTTAAGAAAAATAGGTAACATGGATATGTTGATTGAATACATTGAAATATGGGTAAAATTCAAAAGTACAATTCCTGGAGAGACAGATTAATTGATTGTTGGTTGCTTACACGTCCAGTGGCGAATATTTCATGCATGTTCAGTACGATGGAGAGAAAGTTTAAATGAAGTTAAGAATGGAAATGGGGGTTGTGTTAAAAGAGACAACAACCCGACCATAGAAGAACAGCCAACAGCAGAAGGTCACCAACAGGTCTTCAATGCAGCGGAAAATGCTCGCACCCAGAGTCGTCCTTCAGCTGGCCCCTAAACAATATATATACTAGTTCAGTGATAATGAACGCCATACTAAACTCCAAATTGTACACAAGAAACTAAAATTAAAAATAATACAAGACTAACAGAGGCCAGAGGCTCCTGACTTGGGACGGACGCAAAAATGCGGCGGGGTTAAAAAGGTTTATTAGATCTCAACCCTCCCCTTATACCTCTAGCCAATGTAGAAAAAATAAACGCATAACAATACGCACATTAAAATTCAGTTCAAGAGAAGTCCGAGTCTGATGTCAGAAGGTGTGTCCAAAGAAAATAAACAAAATGACAATAATACATAGATAACAACAGACTACTAGCAGTTAACTGACATGCCAGCTCCAAACTTCAATTAAACTGATTGAAAGATTATGTCTCCATCATATGAATATCAGGTACAATCCTTCCCGTTAAGGGTTTAGTATCATACCATCATAACATATATGAGAAAAACATAACCCGTATCATGCCAACAACTGGTTTTTAAATGAATGTGTTTAGTTCCGATGCAAAGACCCTATAAGTGAACAATAATAACGCCAAAATATGCAATCTTTAATGACCTGACAACAGTAAAGTTTGTATAACTACGTTGGTCAAGCGTTTGTTCAACTTCGGCTGTATTATTCCATCATTGGGAAACGTTTGACCTATGTATTGTATAAAACCTTACAACGTTGTGCCAACGTTGAGCCATCAAGGTGGGTCAACATAGGGCCACTTTGCACTTATAATTTGGCCAACGTTTAAAAACAACGTTGGGCCAATTAATGCACGTTGGGTCATTGTTGTGCCAACGTACTCATGCTGTCTGGATAAAAGTATTTTCTTTGATTTGAATAATTACAAAAGACGACATTTTTGGTTATCTGAATTTTAAAAAAAAATATTTTAATTATGCTTTTAGCGCGTTAATTAACATACGATACACATAAACTCATTAGTTCTTGGAATAACAATTTTCCTTCGGGTTATTAATTCAACCTTTTAGATATGTTTATGTTGTCTTTATTGTTACGAACTTTTATTTTATTTCAACAGTTTTACACACAACTAACCATGTATAAACATCCAGTTTTTTTACACTGATGGTACTTTATCAAGGCGTTACTTATGCTATGCTTGGCACAATATCATTCTATCCTCGAACTACTTATGACCGCAAATACATAGGCGGAGTACTGGTTGTTAATAAAGTCTTTGAATACCACGTTCATAGGCAATGAAAATAGCTTTGCGGTAACTAACATGTTAATACTTACAAACACACACACACACACAAACACAGTGCTAACATGGCTGCATTAAGTCAGTAGCCTGGAATCCAATGATTGTCACTGGTTGCTGTGTGTCGTATTTGTTTGTCGTTTGTTTGTGTAGTATAATTGTGTCATTCCGTGTCTGATTATAGTTATCAAAGGTACCAGGCTTATAATTTAAAACGCCAGACGCGCGTTTCACCTACATAAGACTCATCAGTGACGCTCAGATCAAAATATTTATAAAGCCAAACAAGTACAAAGTTGAAAAGCATTGAGGACCCAAAATTCCAAAAAGTTGTGCCAAATACGGCTAAGGTATTCTATGCCTGGAATAAGAAAATCCTTAGTATTTCGAAAAATTCATACTTTTGTAAACAGGAGATTTATTAAAATGACCATATAATTGATATTCATGTCAATACCGAAGTGCTGACTATTGGGTAGGACAGTTTACTATATAGATTATTCATTTTCAAGGCCTTGAATTGAACTGTAATTGTTCACATTAGGTGTTTATGGAAAATTGTTTCTTTAAGGAACTTTTGCAAAAAAACACACTTATTAGGATTTGTCATTTTAACTTCTAGCTTAAGGGGATCATAATGAAGGAATTGTGAGATGCTTTTTTTCTGGAACTTTCATTGCAGTAACATGTTTAGGTCAAGTAAACCATCGGTTACAAATGATTTCAATAATAAATGAATTGATTAATTACCACAACAACGCAGTGATTTGCCAAACATTTTCGAAAATAAAGAGTCAGGTAAAAAGTAGAGCATCGAGTTTCAAGATAACAGCTGTTCTAGTAGTTGAGGTATCGGTTTTCTTCAACTTTGGCTACCATTAATGGAGATTACAGTTCTGCATTGAATGATAATGAACATTTTAATATGTTTTCTCCATTGAGCAGAGCATAACACTATTATATATTCACACCATCCTTATAATAAATGTTTCTCGATTGAAAATGTTATTTTTACCTTTCATATAGGCTGCAATTGTATAACATATTTCCTGTTGTGGCAGTGCTTTTTGTTTAGAGACTGTTTTTGCATTTGGTTTTCAATTTTCTGTAAACCATTCATCAATTCGAAGCAGTTTGCTTGTATTTTCATAGTGAAAGCATGATTGGCCTGGTTGTTGCAACTACAATTGCATGATTTTGGTACTTTTAAGTGCTAGTTGATTTGAATAGGCTAAGTCAGTAAGTGAGCAATAATAAAAGAACGATAAGCGATGATCAGTACATTATTTTAGAGAATTTGACGGATACTATATCATGTGTATATTGACTGTCCCTCTGGTATCTTTCGCCCCCCTTTGCATAAATCCTTTTCGGTGTTCTAGTAAACAAAATGACTTCATTTTTGTTAGCAGCTTAACAGTGATGAGTTGTAACTTGTGAGCACTGTTCGGTAATGTCAACAACCAACTGCATGTGTGTCGATACTTTGAATTTAATTGTTGAATGAACTAATTTATGTTTTCGTCATACATTTCTCCATTACAACTAAGCAGATTGACATCATCTTTCAACAGCAGCCTGATATTGATGAGTTGTAACATCAGCTTTCTTTTGAATCTTGTTTTTATAATACTTTTATTTGAGTGGTAGAATACCGGTAATCTTTTTTTGTTCGACTTTACACTGTAAAAATCTTTTTGAGATAGAGCAGTTGCATTTTTTTTATTATTATTTCTTGTCTAAAAGAAATTCACTATGAAATAACTGTCTTCTCGGGCCATTTCAAAGTGTGTACTCTGGTTTTTAGCTTAATTGAACTTACTTCTGTCAAGTTTGCTGATTAATCTGTTTACCGGTAATGAAGTCGAACAAAAGAAGACTACCGGTATTCTACCACTTCAAATAAGAGTGTACAACTATTTAAACAAATAATATCAAAATTATAGAAAAGTCTACCAGCTCTATTTAAAATATGAGGGTCTAAAATTCAGTTTGACAGTTCAGACATACACATTTTTGAACCGTTTATAAAATTGACCAAATCACCACTTAAAATAAAGATTCAGCACACAATTTTTTTTAACAAGTAATTGCATGCCCTTACTTAATATGTCATGCATGAAATATGTGTTGAGAATAGCTCGAAGTTATAACGTTACGTTTCCCGTATTTACGTTCGCATGTTTGTGACGTTACTTTCATCGTGTATGGGCTTCGCCATTGTATATATTATCCGCAAAGTAAACACAACGCAAAGTACATATACGACTTACTTAGTTTATTCCACACAATATGAGAGGGAAAATGGGACAGTGTAAAAAAAATATTTGCAAGTCTATACACTGTTTAAGGACGATAATTGTGTCTTTGGACCAAGTGTCACGCCTGCTTTACTGACGACCGATTTTATAATAAAAGTATCAAAGATAAAGGTTTACTACAAGTATCATATAAATTTAACATTATCAATGATCCATGTAAAAGAAATCATGGTCAGATAAACCCTGTCAGACAGACATATACACAATAGTATCATCCCATCCACCAACTTTTGTTGACCTACTGCTTATAGCATCCAAGAAAGAGACTAAACTAGGAAAACTATACATTGACCAATGAACCATGAAAATAAGGTCAAGGTCAGCTAAATCTTGCAAGAAAGACAAGTATTCTTTACAAGCATTCAATACATAAAATATAGTTGACCAATTGCAAATAGTATCCAAGAAATAGACCACACTATGAAAACTATGACTAACCCTTTCAATGCCAAGACCAAAATTCAAAATTGCCAAGACGTTACAAACGTAACAATATTACGACGTCGTCGATAGTTTCCGATTTCCAACGTTGACGTTCCTACTGCTTTCGTCAGCTATTGCTACTCTTTTTCAATGCATAGGACACATACTATTTATTCATTGCACGCTGTGGCGATTGTGGATGTTTGCGTATCTTTAGAGGGAGGAGCAATAATCATTAGTAATATAGAAATTAGTTGAATATTGGAGCATAAAAAGAAAAAGAAAATATTGCAAAAAACAACAGTAAACTAACAAAACAATGCAAGTTAGAAAAGCCGATAGTTTCAAAAAAAAATATGACAGAATAATGGGCAAGGTGTCTAACCATTTGATTGTCCTTTCATGGACGTATTTACCACATCTCCTTTTATTCATCATTGACGTATTTACCACATCTCATTTTATTTATCATTGACTTATTTACCACATCTCATTTTATTTATCATTGACTTATTTACCACATATCCTTCTATTTATCATTGACGTATTTACCACATCTCATTTTATTTATCATTGACTTATTTACCACATCTCATTTTATTTATCATTGACTTATTTACCACATTTCCTTCTATTCATCATTGACGTATTTACCACATCTCCTTTTATTTATCATTGACGTGTTTACCACATATCCTTCTATTTATCATTGACGTATTTACCACATCTCATTTTATTTATCATTGACTTATTTACCACATCTCATTTTATTTATCATTGACTTATTTACCACATTTCCTTCTATTCATCATTGACGTATTTACCACATCTCCTTTTATTTATCATTGACGTATTTACCACATCTCCTTCTATTCATCATTGACGTATTTACCACATCTGCTTTTATTTATCATTGACGTATTTACCACATCTCCTTCTATTCATCATTGGCGTATTTACCAGATCTCCTTTTATTCATCATTGACGTATTTACCACATCTCCTTCTATTCATCATTGACGTATTTACCACATCTCCTTCTATTTATCATTGACTTATTTACCAGATCTCCTTTTATTCATCATTGACTTATTTACCACATCTCCTTTTATTCATTGACGTATTTACCACATCTCCTTCTATTCATCATTTACGTATTTACCACATCTCCTTTATGTCATCTTTGACGTGTTTACCACATCCCCTTTTACTCATCATTAACCCATTTACCACATCTCCTTTTATTCATCTTTGACGTGTTTACCAGATCTCCTTTTATTCATCATTGACGTATTTACCACATCTCCTTTGATTCATCTTTGACGTGTTTACCACATCTCGTTTTATTTGAACGATGAAAATGAGTTCAGGGTCAGACAAACCTGCGAGATAGACATGTACAACTTACAATCATGCTGTGCAACAAATATAGTTGACCAACTGCTGATAGTATCTGAGAAACAAACTTAACCATAAGGTTAACTTAAAACTAACCATTGAACAAGAGTTCAAGGTCAGATGAAACTTACCAGACAGATATATACAGATTAAAATCATTCCATACACATACAATAGTTGACCTTTTACTTATAGTACATGTATTATTACAAAACTAGATCCAAAAAATCTTAGCATTGACCATTATCTATGAATTGAGGTCGATGGAAGCTGAACTCTCTCCGACGGATATGTAGACCTTGCAAGAAACTAAGGAACTGTGTAAGATAAGACACCTCAATACTAGGTATGAAGCATCCCGGTCGTCTTAATTCTGAAATAATAAGCTTCATACAAATAGTTTACGCTGTCGCCGGATAGCTCAGATGTTAGTTTCTTAACCTGCATTATTTTCAACAAATATGTTATAATAAAAAATAGAGGTCGATATCTAAAACTGCCAGTAGAGGAGAGGATTTGTAAACTATGTAATTTAGAAGTTAAATGACTCGCCTGCTTTATTGTCCATTGATTTTATGTTGATAGTCCTAAATATAAAGTTTTACTACAAGTATTACATAAACTTAACATGATCCAAGAAACTGATGCCAAGGTCAGATAAACTCAAGCTACAAATATATGTCACACCTTATAATCATTACATACACTGAATATATTTCACCTTTTGCTTATAGCGTAAGAGGAACAGACTAAAGCATACAAACATTATATAGACTAATGAACCATGAAAATAAGGTCAAGGTTAGATAAATCCAGACAAACATGTATACGTTATCATCATTCTATGGAAAATTGCAATTAGTATCTCAGAATCAAACCTAAACAGGAAAACTGAACATTGACCAATGAACCATGAAAATGAGGTCAAGGTCATATAATACCTGCCAGACAGACATATACACCTAACATGCATTCCAAATAAATGTGACCTATTGCTTATGACTTAAGAAGAACAGATCAAAACACAAATACACTGAGCAATGAACCAAGAAAATTAGATCAAGGTCAAATAAAGACTACCAGACTAAACATTGCCATACACCATAATAGTTTACCTATTGCATACAATATAAGAAAACAGACCAAAACGCAGAAACTAAACTTTTCACCACTGAACCATGAAAATGAGGTCAAAGTCAGATGACACCTGCCAGTTAAATATGTACACCTTACTACCATTCTATATAGCAAATTTAGTTAATCTTTTGATTATAGTATCTGAGATATGTACTTGTCCACAAAAACGTATACCTTTCTCACTGATCCATGAAATGAGGTCGAGGTTTAAATATAAAGCATGAGAATTCAGGTCTTCTCAGCTTCGGAAATATTAACTTTCTAAGAAGTTAGTTACCGCCACTGCCGATGCAAGGTCACTATCCTTAAATTCCGATTTTTGAGACTGAAATCGCATACTCGACAAAAGCTGTCAATGATTAAATAAACTGTTAACACAGACATTATGTCTCGCCTTTTTGTTATTTAATGTTGCATATGTCGAAACTAAAATAGAAATATTTTAACATGTAAGTTATGCAATTATGCAAATATTCACTGAACCATGTCTGAAGGCACAGGGCTTAACAGGTTTAACTCTGCCTTCTTTATTGTTTTCAGATGTCAATCTTAATTACAAAGCTTGAGCAAATATTGACACAAAGCAAGCAAGCCAAACCTGAAAGCCAAACAAACCCTTAACTTGTTGGCATTATGAAAAGAGCTGTAATATATTGCTGAAAATTGGTCTTTATTGATGTATTTGAAGTTAGCAGCCAGTTCGTTATTCGATATTATATTCGATATTCAAAATTTATTTGAAAATCATAAAAAAATTAAACACTTGATAACATTAAATGCATGATTTTCATAGTTAAGAGGACTGATAAGATACGCAGGAAATCGTTTAATGACCTCTTCAAGCTGTCGTAAATTCTCGTTGTCCTCGAATATTAACACTTTTCTAAGTTGCATATTTGACTTTTTGTCTTTATGTTATATAGATTTTTATCAATACAACAACTTCAAAGATGGACTTTAATATACGATATTTCTAAAAACAGAAAGAAAAACCGATAATCTAGAAACATTTAGAAAAATAAATAGAAATATTTATGGAAAGCCCAAAAAAGAAATATATAGTGAAAACCTACCCGAGACCGCTTAAATGAGGGCGAGACCCCCTGGTATTTCAATGTCCATAAAATTCAACTAAATCAAAAACTCTGTATATATATTAAGATTGTATTAGAAGGATTTCCCAGGATAATGTCATCTTCCATATATACGGAAGTCATAGATTGTCACTTTTCAGCTAAAAATTGTCAAAATTTTAGGACAAAGGGCCAGGGCAATAGTGAGAGCCCCCTGATCTCTCAATCTTTCTAATATTATGCAAACATTTAGTTAATAGGTAGATACAAACGTGACTAAAAGGAATTTGGGTAAACATCCTGTCTTCCATGTTTACGGAGCGCCCAAAGATCCAGTTGGATATTCAAAATATATAGTGAAAACCTACCCGAGACCGCGTAAATGAGGGCGAGACCGTCCTGGTCTTTCAATGTCCATAAAATTCTACTAAATCATAGACTCTGTATATATATAGATTGTATTAGAAGGATTTCCCAGAATAATGTCATCTTCGATATCTACGGAGGGCATAGATTGTCATTTTTCAGCTAAAAATTGTCAAAATTTTAGGACAAAGGGCACAGGGCAATGGTGAGAGCCCCCTAATCTCTCAATCTTTCTAATATTATGCAGACATTAAGTAAATAGGTAGATACAAACGTGACTAAAAGGAATTTGGGTACACTTCCTGTCTTCAATGTTTACAGCGCGCCCAAAGAGCCAGTTGGATATTTAAGCTTTCCATATATATTTCTAAATGTTTCTAGATTGATCGTTATTTGTTTTTGTTTTCAGATATAATAGATTTAAAATTAGAGTTTTGATGTCGTTTTATTGATAAAAATATATATTACATAAAGATAAATATGCAACTTACATAAGCATTTATAAGGGGTTTATATTCGAGGACAACAAGAGTTGAAGGGTCATAAAACGATTTCCTACGTATTACGTATCTTTACACCCCTTTCAGCAATGAAATTGAATGTAGGACAGAAAGTCACAGGACAAAAAGTCACAGACAAAAAGTCACAGGACAAAAAGTCACAAGTCATTTTTTCTGAATATTTTCTTTGAATAAAAAACACTTATTTCTACAAAAAAACTTTATAGTTTTTTTTAACTATTGTATATAAACCAACATTGTAAACAAAATTTATCCAAAAAATAAAGATGATCAAATAATTGTTAAAAAACACAAAATGTCAACGTGGCTTTGTACTTAAATGGCTTCATGGTGCCAAATAATATACCCTTTGCATGATTAAAATTAAATAAATCTTCATTTTTCAAGTATAATGACACATTTCCTACACTTTACATGAATATATGTATTAAAAAGTAAATATTTCAAGATATTTTTCTTATGTATTCAAATAATTGTCAACAGATTATTTGTGACTTTTTGTCCTACCAAATTTGTGACTTTATGTCCTGTGACTTTCTGTCCGTTTACCATGAACTTCATGCATTTAATGTTAACAAATATGATATATTTTATGATTTTCAACAAAATTTTTAGCAGCCAGTTGGATATCGAATATCAAATGACAAACCGGCTGCTAACTTCATATCCATTCTTTTTTGGTACATAAAAATCTTATCCTCTGTCATTTCGCATTGTCAAAACGGATCCAAGAAAAAAGAAGATACAAATAAGGTACTAAGAATCAATGAAATCAAGCAAATGACAATCTTTGGTGAAAATTTCTGGAAGATTCAAGAAGTGCAATAACTTTTTGGGAGAAAAATTCAAACATGTTAACATCAAGCTTATCAGATAAAAGTGGATCAAATCCACTGAAATGTCTTTCCTCTTTAACATTTAAGAAACAAGAATGTGTCTATAGTACAGATGCCCCACTTGCACAATCATTTTCTATGTTCAGTGGACCGTGAAATAGGGGTCAAAATTCTAATTTGGAGTTTAAATTGGAAAGATCATATCATAGTAAACATGTGTTCTAAGTTTCATGTGATTGCACTTCAACTTCAACTTAAAAAACTAACTTGACCGAAAACTTTAACCTTAAACTCGCGCTATCATTTTCTATGTTCAGTGGACCGTGAAATTGGGAGTCAAAAATCTAATTTGGCATTAAATTAGGAAAGATCATATCATAGGGAACATGTGTACCAAGTTTTAAGTTGATTGGACTTCAACTTCATCAACAACTACCTTGATTAAAAACTTTAACCCGAAGCGGCACAGACGGACGGACGAACGAACGCACAGACCAGAAAACATATTGCCCCTCCACTTTTGTAATGTGTTTAAAGTCATTGAAATCAATGTATTAAATATATCCTCCATCAGGTCAAATGAACCGATTAAATTGACCTATAATTGTTTACTTTTTCCACATTGTGACTTGGATGAAAAGTTGTTTCATTGGCACTCATACCATTATCAATGATCCATCTATAAATTATTTCAAGATGAAACGAACCCTTTCAGATATGTAAACCTTATAATCATTCGAAATATCATTGATGAGTTTCAAGCATACCAAAGAAAAAAACTCGAGCATCTTTAATTGCTCAATATCAGAGAAACCAACTTTACTGTGAAAACTCAATAATCACCAATGAACCATGAAAAAGGGTCAAGGTCAAATGATCCCTGTCATACAGACACATACACCTTGCAATCATTATACACACTAAATTAAGTTGACATATTGCTTATATGCATGTAAACAGTTCCATGAATCAATCAACAAGGAAGTATTTCTAACATTAAAAAACAAGCTTGAAACAGCATAACTGAAGAAAAAACAATTATTTTCTAACCATTTTATTGGCAAAACATACCAGCACTATCATGGCACTTTAAAATGATAATAAAAAGGATACATGAGGTATGATTAAAACAAATGGTATAAAATGATATGTAACATCACAGATGCATTTTTTTTATGAAATTAAAAACTTCAGTTGTACCATACAATCTGTTTTGATATCAAACAATGTAATTCTTAAAAAGTACTTAAAAAATACACATTATAAATTGATATTTAAAACCTTTCTTAAGACTTAATAAAACTAATCTGTCTCTAGTTAAAATATCAAGAAATGCTATTTCAAGACGAGTCCTTTATAACATCAGCTTGAGAAATATTTTAGACATTAGATAAAAATTATCTATTTAGAGATGACATCATGCTCAACCAGTTAGTCAATAATGTAACATTTAAAACAAAAGCCATCTAAATGTGTTTCTGTGAATTTTATTTTATTTTATTTATCAGTGTCAATTGCAAAATTGCCAAACAATATGAGAATAAAATAAAATTACATACATGTACATGACATTTTAAGCCAGTGCATTTTGTCCATTGTATACCTGAGCAGAAGAAAAATCACAGCATATATCGAATGAATCACAAACCCAGTCAATATGCTATCAATAGCAACTTTAATGTTATAAGCAACAAAAAATATCAGTCTATCATCTTCATAGAACAAAATATTAACTGACAAAAAGGAATGGTTAAACATATGATCTGCTAATGTAAACATGTAAATATCTGTTGGTTCCAAATTATTACAATATTCTTGTTGAAATGACATTATTTGTCTACCAGATATGTCCTAATTAAATATCATTCTTAATTTGAATCCTAGTTAACCATCATCTAATACATTGCGTAGATTTTTTGCTTTTCAATATATTACATAGAAGATGGGTTCTCATAGAAGCACTAACAGTTGTTTAACATCATTTAAATTCTAATCTATATCTGATGCTGCTGGCTCTTAAATCAAAACCTTTGCAGATACCATTGATATTTTTTTAGCCTGCTACACCTTATTTAAAACAGCACTAAATTGTGTTAGTCAATTACAAATCAGCCATATTCTTTTTTTTTGTGCCTAAACCTCATTCATTTCAAAGGCTTAATCCAATTTTTTTTTCAGTTGGTGATTCAGCAAAAGTCTTTTTTTTCAAATTTGGACTGATCAGGGTTTTTTTAACATTGCTAAATGATAAATATTCTACCAAGCTTTGATAACTATGACTAACATGTCTCATTATATGCTTGAACTATAAATCAAGCTACTGAAAGGTAATAATACATCAATAAAGAACCTTGAAAACTTCAATTTTTATTCAATACTTGATAAACATTTATTAAGCTTATTTCTTGAACCCTTTACTTATGTTTTCCTTATATATGAAGCGAGAAAAAAAAACCAGCTTATTTTTTATTTCATCACAGTTGTATTATTATTGCACTAGTTTGGTTATCATGGTTGTGAATCAATGCTTTGGCATAAACAGTTATCCATTTTACATGCATTTATTTTGTCTCAGTTCAATGTCTATCCCATAAACATATTGTTTTCTAGTAACTATAACTATAACCAAATAAGATAGTACACAATAACATTTATCAATGACAATGTTACCATTATTCATAACAGCATTGTCTAATTGGACAAAACATTTATCAATGTAACAATGTTTTGTAAATGCATTATCTAATTGGACAAAACATTTATCAATGTAACAATGTTTTGTAAATGCATTATCTAATTGGACAAAACATTTATCAATGTAACAATGTTTTGTAAAAGCATTATCTAATTGGACAAACAAGTTCTTATATGTGAGTAAATACTGCCTATATCATAGTCACGAATCAAACCAGTCCTAACAAATATTTTACGGTTTACCCAAAGTGATTCAGTAAAAAAATCACTCTTGCTGGTGAAGCGTGTATTGGAGTTGTTGCTGGTGATTAAGAGTGTATCTTAGTGAATCACTGGGATTTCTGGTGAATTGTGATTATCATTCCTTGTCATATCCTTTTTATCAAATACATGTATGAAGAGGTATTTCAGAATGATTATCAATAATCACTTGAAAACTCACCAAAAGGAAAATATTTTCATTTATACACCTTGTAGGAAATGTACAATAGGACATGACAAGTTTGATCCCTTAACCCGTATTCAATAAAAATAAAATATATGATAAAAGCCCCATTATCTATGGGAACCAGAAATAAAAAATATAACTTGTTCTGAACAAAGCATCGTTTTGTGAAAGTCTAATATCAGCTGGACTTCCTGAGTTGCCCATCAAATCTGTCATCTTTTCAACTTATCTTCTATTACAATCTACAATAGTAAAATGAAATTATTAAAAAAAACTAGAAGATACAAGACTGAAGTTTAACAACTAAACTTGTTGAATTTCAGAATCACCATGAGACCAGAAATTTAGAGTTATATGTTTAACATCAATATTTCAAAATTTAAAGATTTGTTTTTTCAAACTTTCTTTTTATTTAACAATTTAAAGAGGTCATTATTGACCCTAAATATTATTGTAATTCATAATAAACATACGTTAATTCCTCTAATGCTTTCAACAACTTGTCCTTGGCTCTGACTTTTAGTTCCTACAATACAACAAACAATTAATAAACTATTAAGACATACATCAAGTTTCTATTTAGGATTTGTCAGGAGGAAATGTGGTGCCAAACTATCTAATACCCACAAAATTTTATATTTATGACAAAATGAAGCATCAAAACCATAAAAAGTGTCAACTATATCAGGCACAGTTGCTCACATCCAGGTAATTTGGTCCCATGTGGATAGCTGCATTATTTAGTCCCTGTAAGTTTCACTGACAATATACACCATTGAGCATGTTGAGTACCAAGTAGATACATGTAGTTGTCTCATTGACTATCATACCCCACCATATTTACTTATTTTATCATAGTTTTTAAAACTATTTTCTGAAGTGGTTCACAAGATGGTTTTTATAACAGTCTTCTTATTTTCATAAATAGTTATATGAATTGGGAATTGTGTGTACTAGACACTAGATTATTCCAACCACTTTTTTAGCTTGTCAATTTCCAGAGGAGTCTGTGATGGTCTGTTTTCCTGCATTTTGGTATTCATACAATGAATTACTATTCCTCATAATATTTTTGGGATTTGAAGGAATTAAAATTTTCAAATACTTATTTTTTCTCATACTGTTAAATCCAATCATCTCAGTGTTCTATTTTTCTTGCATGTAACATTACAATATATATCGCATATTTAAGCAGCTCCAATATGTTAATTTTCCCTTTTTTTTCATATTTGATGTTTGAAACTGACTTTATCAAATGTTTTGAACATTTCCCATTTTTTTCAAATCCACATGGACCACTCAATGTTTCACTGCAAACAGGGTTATTTTCTCTTACCTCATAGTCACATAAAATTTGCTAAAATATTTAAAACAGCGCAAAGAAACAGTTTTTCGAACGGCAATTGATACATGTATGAAGTACAAACTTTTAAACTGAATTCAGTCTACTTGTGAAAAGTACAATTTGTCAATGAAAGGTTTAAGGGAATACGATACAGTAGCAGGGGCAGATAATAACGTTTTCAAAACTTTTCGTGTTGTTTTCGCGACTTTGGTAACCAGAACGTTGTAATTTCGCGATGTTTCTAATAAAAAGTAAACATTTCACGACGTCGCTTTAAAAGAAGTCATATTTTGCGGAATATTCAGACGTCATAAATTTCGGTTGCGCAAATTAAAAAAAAGTACCTGCTAACAAGTGGCCATGCCGTTTCTAAAAGAAAGAGAAATCCGCCGAAGAGCAGTGAGATCAAAGGAAATACTTGAGATGAACAAAAATAAATCAAATACAACTTTGCAGGACGAAATTGAAGAAAAGTTGATACATATGTAGACTCAGAAGAGAGTACTGACAGTATAACATGGAAAGACGGAAGAAGATTTGTAGAGCTTTTTAGTCTGGTACTGAATTACTGACAAAACTGATCAGCCCAGCAGATTCTGCTCAAAATAGAAAATGAAAAATTGCAAGGATGTGGGGTCTATCTTACTATTCGTTGCTTAAACTGTAACATGCTGAATAACATTTTTACAAATAAGACACACTTCGGAACAAAACGACCTGCAACAGCTAATAATGAGTATTGGTATCTCACTATCTGCTTAACGTCCAGCGGTAAATATTTAATTGCACATTTATTACATCCAAATGTTATTTTAATGAAACTTAAAGAAATGTTTCGGAGAATTGTCATTGTAAGGCCAAATTTAACAGACTATCAATAAAATAACAAAACCGACTGCATGTGCGAGACCTTCATGGGTGGACAAGGTCGTATAACACTCTTATTCGTAAATAGAATAATAAATATAATAAGAGTGTCTCATCCTGTTCTGGACTTGAAATTGGTACATTAAAAAAAAAACATCTGATTTTAATTGATATTTTAAAAACATATAATATTGTATGTGTATATAGAAAAACTGTCAATAAAAGTCTGTTAAAAAGATTTTTAAAAAATATATTGGTGCCGTTTTTGGTTTGAATTTAAGCAAAATATACCAATAGATGCAGAATTGTCACACGTTAGTTTGTTTAATTAGTTGCATTTTTTGTGGTATATGAAACTGGATGTAATAGACCAAAACAAGAAAACACTCGTTCACATGCTGCTTAAAGGGCTTGTAATTAAATGGTGTCTTTTGGTATTGTACATCATATTTGTATTTCGTTCATTGTTTTGTACTTCAATCAGGCTGTAAGTTTCCCGTTTGAGTTGTTTTACATTTGTCAAGTAGTAGCCTTTCATAACTGACTATGCGGTATGGGTTTTATTCATTGTTGAAGGCCGTCCCATGTCCTATAGGCATTTATTTCTATGCCATTTTGTCTCTGGTTGAGATTTGCCTCATTGGTAATCATACCACGTCTTTTTATTTGTATAAGCATATCCCTATTGCACTTCCATGTATTGAGAGATAAAAATTGAAGTATCGGCAAATGTACGCTAATTGCAGACAGACAGATCAGAAAGTGTACACGTTAAAACTTGTCGCTGTCAAGTTGATGAGCAAATATGAAGTCATGAAGTAGGGTTGTTTCTGAGAAAAGTAACAAACGTATAGTTTGACGATCGGACACAAGAACAAAGTGTTTTCAATATAGTTCTACTTCTAGACAAACAAGTAAGCCAATATTCATACATATACGCCGTATAAAAGGTTATGTAACTTATCTATTGATAAAGACATCGTTCAATATTATTCTCTAATACCGGCTGTTGTACTTCCTATGAAATGTTATATTACAACTTCCTTTTTGGTCGATTGAGGCAAAAATGACACAAGTTAAATTGCACGAAACAGCTCTTATTATAAAACAAGGAATACTCTTTATAATTAAATTTGAAAGATGATTATCTTTTGAATGTAAAAAGAAAAAAAATCAAAGTACGCCGGGGCCTTTTAAAGTTGACGATACGGTATCGGTTTTGTCATTGTTGAAGGTAATACTGTTGTCAATTTATGGTATCACCTCACTTAATTCATAGTTGGTTCACATTTTGTCATGTCAGGGCCTTTGAAATAATGTTGTCTATCCTCTTCCAGTACATGCAGCAATTTAGAACTAATGTCGGACGGAGTTGCACTTTTATACTTCTATCAGATTTTTCTTTTTTGCCGTACATCTGATAAAGTAATCTGCTAGAATCCTTTTTTTTTATCCTTTTTTTTTTATTATGAAAAGGTTCCTGTCCAAATTTCTTTTCGTAAATGTTTAGCACAAATGTTTTGCCATTTTATGAGTAACCATCTTATAAATTTTTATGATAAGTATCAACGCTTTGAAAAACATCTGCATATACTTGACAGCGTACTCGTGTACGGTGGGAATGATTACACGACGTTGTTGCGATTAAAACTTAATTTAACGTAATTTAGCGCCATACTGACAGAGTTCGTAAAAAATTAAGGTATATGGCTTTTATTGAAAAAACAAGCACATGGACCCCAATTTTTTTCTTTTGCAATCAATCAAGTACTGTTTCAAGAACACTCCGCCAAAATTTCAGGAAAAAATCAACGATCAAATTTTTTCTGCACTTCCGATAAGACGCAAAAATATGGTCGATTTCTTTATTTCAAATATAGCAATCTAAATCCGGAACATGATGATTTGATTCAACCTTAAACTTGTTTCAGCATGATGATGCCATGGATCAAAGGAATATTTTACAAAAAACCCGGTTAAGTTATGACTTTTTGTTCAAAAGTATTGTTACTTTCTTTAAAAGTCCTAATTTATGAAATTTCAGGGATTTTCTTCCAAATATGCAAATTTCGAACCAATTTATCTCAAAAAGTAAGTCATGAAGGTACTTTAATTCTTTGCATATTTGAAAAGTACACATTGAAATTGACCTTCTGTCAAAATTTTAAGAAAATATCAACGAGGGATCTCTACTGTATCATATGCCCTTTAGATCATTACTTTATGTCTTAGTCTTTTTTAGTGGTAAAAAGCATTACAAAGCATCAATCAATCATATCAGGCATCCTGTAAATAAACTAATCATAGATACCAGGACCAATTTTGTAAGTGGCTTACATCAAAGTCCCTGATGGATAACTGTTAAT
Organism: Mytilus galloprovincialis; assembly: GCA_037788925.1. NCBI lineage: Eukaryota > Metazoa > Mollusca > Bivalvia > Mytilida > Mytilidae > Mytilus > Mytilus galloprovincialis. Next base: position 32,170,028 of record CM075339.1, read on the forward strand.
TTATCTTTTTTTAAATAAGATGTGCCTTTGACCTAATCTAATGTTGTATAAATTTTGTTTTTTTGTTTTTCATTCTACAGTGTCAATGTGAAAATACAAATTCGGTATAACATCAGCGCTAACAATATATATCTTTACCTCATCTTTATTGTATGAATACCCTTCATCATGTTTTTCCTCAAGAAGTTCAATCTGCTTCAATTTCTTCTCAATTTTCTTGATTTCTCTTTTCTTAGCATCTTCAAAATTCTATGAAGTAAAAAATTTCTAACAATCAGAGGTATTCTTAAGAACAGTAAACAAATATCACAGTTATTTGTGAACGGAAAAAATACGATTTTTAATCCATCATTTGATAATTGTCAAATAAAAACATTCTCTCTTTAAATCAGTCTGTTCAATACCATTTTATGGAGAGTACTGTGTCATATGAATCAACCTAAATAATTATGTGAATCTAATTGTCAAGACCTTAAGGGAAATAACTCTCAGTAAAATATCTGTACAAGTCACTATCATAGACAAAATGTTATATATGAATGCATGAATATTGTGCATCTTTGAGAGTAAAATCAGCATTTCATATTTCTTGATTTTTTTATAACATTTGGATTTATAAGTAATCATTGTGTATCAATTTTCTTGCATTTCATTGGTATACTTGATTCAAATCAGGTAAGGATAAGAATAGAAAATTTGTAGAAAATAGAAAAATTGTCCTAAGCCTTCAATCTTATATAAGAAATTTGTACTTACTGCATTAATGGACCCCTCTTTTACAGGGGAAACTGAAAGAAACAAAAAATACATTTAAATGAAGTATTTGTATGGTTTTACTTTTAGACTTTATTTGAATGATTCAGATGTCTTTTAACAATTTTAATCTGCATAACTTATGCCAGATACTCTTACAAGTATAATAAATTTTCTGTATGTGAGACAACTTTTGGTAAAATTTATTATATATTAACTACCGAAATTCACATTTTTTACTAAACTTTTTAAAAATCTTTGAAAAAACATTATAATTTTCAGTTTATCTAGGCTGAGTACCAGATAGAGTGCAAATTGGAACCAGTATCAGATCAAACAGATTCCAGATTTTACAGATGGCAGATGTTTATCTATAATTTTAGTATGTAGCCTTTTGTATATAAAAAAAATAAAATCACGAAAAACTGATCTCCGAGGAAAATTCAAAACAGAAAGTCCTCAATGAAATGGCAAAATCTCAAATAATAAAATACATCAAATGAATGAACAACAACTGTCATATTCCTGACTTGGTACAGGCATCTTTGAATGTAGAAAATGGTGGATTGAACCAGGTTTTAAAGCGCTAAACCTCTCACATGTACGAAAATCGCATCAAATTTCATTATATTGACGAAGATGCGTGAACAAAATGTCACATAGAGGTACAACATCAACACGAAACCCAACTAAACTGGGGTTGATTTCAGGTTCTCCGGAAGGGTAAGCAGATCCTGCTCCACATGTGGCACACATTGTGTTGCTCATGTTATAACAAAGCCGGTAAATAGTCTAATTTGGTAGGTCACATTTGTGAAAAGGGAACAAATGTGAACTTCCAAAAAGTTAAGTACTGTATACGAATTTTCTACAAATGGCTGCTAACAGGAACCATAGGTTAATAAATTATTCCAATTTTAGATTAGGTTATTTTCGAGGTTTTACCAATCAAACTAGAGGCTCTTAAGAGCCGGTGTCTCTCAACTTGGTCTATGTGCATATTAAACAAAGGACACAGATGGATTCATGACAAAATTGTGCTTTGGTGATGCTGCTGTGTTTGTAGATCTTACTTTATTGAACATTCTTGCTACTTACAATTTTCTCTATCTATAATAAACTTGGCCCTCTAGTTACAGAGGAAAATATTTTGTAAAATTACCAAATTAATGAAAACTGTAAAATATAAAATACTACAAAGGGTAATAACTCCTTAAGGGGTCAACTGACCATTTTGGTCATGTTGACTTATTTGTAGATCTTACTTTGCTGAACATTATTGCTGTTTAAAAAGTTTATCTCTATCTATAATAGTATTCAAGATAATAACCAAAACGGCAAAATTTCTTTAAAAATTACCAAATGGTGGGGGGGGGGGGGGGGGGGCAGCAACCCAACAACCAATTGCCCAGTACATCTGAAAATTTCAGGGCAGATAGATCTTGACTTGATTATTAATGAATATCCTCATCAGATTTGCTCTAAATGCTTTGGTTTCAGAGTTATAAGCCAAAATCTACATTATACCCCTATGTTCTATTTTTAGCCATGGCAGCCATTTTGATTGGTTGGCTGAATCACAGCACACATTTTTTTAAACTAGATACCCTTAAAATAATTGTGGCTCAGTTTGGTTAAATTTGGCCCAGTAATTTCAGAGATGAAGATTTGTGTAAAAGATAACAAACATTTACGAAAAATTGTTAAAAAATGACTATAAAGGTCAATTACTCCTTAAGGGGTCAGCTGACAATTTTGGTCTTGTTGACTTATTTGTAGATCTAGTGGAAGATATTAGCAAGTAAAATCGAGGGAATTGTGCAAATGATGATACAAGCATGAAAATTACCACAAAGCATCATTATTATATACTTTGTAAGAAATAACTGCTGGCCATTAAAAAAAATATATTTTTCAAGATGGCCACGGCCATTTTCTAAAATGGCTGTTTTCTTTAGTTTGAAAATACTGATTTTTCTGTAAAACTTTTCGTTGAACTTCTTTTAGTAAAAACCAATTACCAGGTTTGGTGGCTACCTTCCTTACATCACATATTTATTAACAAGAGTGCACACACTGAAATGTCTCGCCTTCTATACTAATCATTGATATTATGTTGATAGTCCTAAGTATAAGTATAAAGCTTAGCTTTATTACAACTGTCACATAAACTTAACATTAACCAAGATAACTAAACAAAGACCAATGAACCTTGAAAATGAGGTCAAGGTCAGATGAACCAAGCCAGGCAGACATGTACAGCTAACAATGCTTCTATACAACATATATAGTTGACCCATTACTTATAGTTTAAGAAAAATAGACCAAAACACAAAAATTTAACTGTGCAATGAACCGTGAAAATGAGGTCACGGTTAAATAAAACCTGCGCAACTGACATAAAGGTCAAAAAATATTTCCATACACCAAATATAGTTGACCTATGGCATACAGTATTAGATAAAAAGACCGAAACTCAAAAACTTAACTTTGACCACTGAACCATGAAAATGAGGTCAAGGTCACATGACATCTGCCCGCTAGACATGTACACCTTACAATCATTCCATACAACAAATATAGTAGACCTATTGCATATAGTATGAGAAAAATAGACCAAAACACAAAAATTTAACTATAACCACTGAACCATGAAAATGAGGTCAAGGTCAGATGACACCTGCCAGTTGGACATGTACACCTTACAGTCCTTCCATACACCGAATATACTAGCCCTATTGCTTATAGCATCTGAGATATGGACTTGACCACCAAAACTTAACCTTGTTCACTGATCCATGAAATGAGGTCGAGGTCAAGTGAAAACTGTCTGACAGACATGAGGACCTTGCAAGGTACGCACATATTAAATATAATTATCCTATTACTTATAATAAGAGAGAATTCAACATTACAAAAAATCTCAACTTTTTTTTCAAGTGGTCACTGAACCATGAAAATGAGGTCAAGGACATTGGACATGTGACTGACGGAAACTTCGTGACATGAAGCATCTATATACAAAGTATGAAGCATCCAGGTCTTCCACCTTCTAAAATATAGAGCTTTTAAGAAGTGAGCTAACACCGCCGCGGCCACCGGATCACTATCCCTATGTCGAGCTTTCTGCAACAAAAGTTGCAGGCTCGACAAAAATGAATATTTGACATATCCAGTATTTACGCATGCGCGAAAATGTAACAAAATTCTTTCAAAAACATTTGATCTATTTACTATATATTTAGTGTTTTTGGATTTCTAATGACATTATGAATGGGTTTATTAACATTTTTCAAGGTTATGATTCACATGTGTTTCACACTTTTGCGCATGTGCAAACTATTTATAGACATCAAGAGTGATTTGTATGCACTTCCAGGCAGTTCGCAGGTATTCGATGGTTAAGGCGAAAATGTAGTAAATCTGGAGAAACATCAAATGTAACTGCAGATCAGCCACTTTTGGAAATGCCTAAGCAAAGTTAGTGGGAGTGGCCTAATTTGTAAGGAAAATATAAGTATATCGTCATGTTTGGTGGATTGCACATTGAAATGACTTGTTATAAAACTCTGGGTGATATATTGGGTGATAGGGGATGGACATGTTGTCTTACTGAAGCCAATATTGCAACACCAAGAACGGCAGATTCTTTTTATGTATGTTCAAATGTACCTAGGACTAGCCGGGCGGATCAGACAACTGCATGTATTTTGCTTAAAAATTGTTAATTTCAGATTATGAAAGCTAAACTCAGAATATATAATTATGTCATTACTCTGTGACGTTCTATGATTTAAAAGACTGGTGTAAGGAAATAGAGTCATCTCGACCGCAGTTTAATTCCTGGCGTTTAATTATAAATTAAGAACTGCTTCTGATTTTGGTATTATGCTCATTTCATGAGTGAGATTTCGTACTTTTAAAACAGTGATAGCGTATTGTTTTAGGTCTTGATCGTGTAAATTATGCTCGATCGTTACCGACTCATCTCCGAGATATGAATTCCCTTCCCGAACATCACCCAAAGGTGGCAATGGAATTTGAAAATGATAATTTCACTGTACGTAAGGCCAGTATATTTTTTTCTTGTAACACAATTGATCAGGCACAAAAACAGAATAATGCAATTGTGAAGGGCGATATTTGTGCCATAGGATTAACCGAAGATCCCATTTAGACAAATGGATGGTAGCTGGACCAAGAGTCGGTGTACTAGAAGATTAATTTGAAAGATCTAGTGGTTTAGATCATTCTTAAACAGACGAACAACATAATGAAGACTCTACGAAAACACAAAAAGATTTCTTTAAACAGCTTTAAAGGCTTTGCAAAGTGATGAACGAGTTTGGAAATTAATTTCTAGAAGAGTCGTCAGATTTGTAATAACAAGAGTGCACACGCTGAAATGTCTCGCCTTCTATACTAATCATTGATATTATGTTGATAGTCCTAAGTATAAAGCTAAGCTTTAATACAACTGTCACATAAACTTAACATTAACCAAGATAACTAAACAAAGACCAATGAACCTTGAAAATGAGGTCAAGGTCAGATGAACCATGCCAGGCAGACATGTACAGCTAAAATCTGCGCGACTGACATAAAGATCATAAAATATTTCCATACACCAAATATAGATGACCTATGGCATATAGTATTAGATAAAAAGACCAAAACTCAAAAACTTAACTTTGACCACTGAACCATGAAAATGAGGTCAAGGTCACATGACATCTGCCCACTAGATAGGTACACCTTACAATCATTCCATACAACAAATATAGTAGACCTATTGCATATAGTATGAGAAAAACAGACCAAAACACAAAAATTTAACTATAACCACTGAACCATGAAAATGAGGTCAAGGTCAGATGACACCTGCCAGTTGGACATGTACACCTTACAGTCCTTCCATACACCGAATATACTAGCCCTATTGCTTGTAGTATCTGAGATATGGACTTGACCACCAAAACTTAACCTTGTTCACTGATCCATGAAATGAGGTCGAGGTCAAGTGAAAACTGTCTGACAGTCATGAGGACCTTTCAAGGTACGCACATATCAAATATAGTTATCCTATTACTTATAATAAGAGAGAATTCAACATTACAAAAAATCTCAACTTTTTTTTCAAGTGGTCACTGAACCATGAAAATGAGGTCAAGGACATTGTACATGTGACTGACGGAAACTTCGTAACATGAGGCATCTATATACAAAGTATGAAGCATCCAGGTCTTCCACCTTCTAAAATATAAAGCTTTTAAGGAGTTAGCTAACACCGCCGTCGTAGCCGCCGCCGCCGGATCACTATCCCTATGTCGAGCTTTCTGCAACAAAAGTTGCAGGCTCGACAAAAATACTCCATTTAGGAAATTGTTGATTCGGAAACAGGTAAGATATGTAAATAAACTCTTAGAAATTGGTCCAAACATTACAAAGATCTTTTGAAGCAAAAGGAGGACCTGCTTTTTATAACCAAATAAAAAAGAACAACTTCCTATTTGTGCCGCAAAATGAAACTGGAAACGTCTTTGTCAAAAACAAAGCTAGAGAACCTTAAAAGTGATTGCGATATCTTTTCTAGACTTTTCATTTCTTGTCACAGTAGACAGTTTTACTTGGAATATTTCTTTATCCATAAAAACCAAACTTCTCCTCCGTCTTTATCTCAGGATGTCACTTGAAATAGTGTTATTAAATCGCTGCAAATGGGTTTACTTGAAACATTCTGCGATTTGCTGATTCAAATTCGGATGCATTTATCGTTGGTGGGGCAGCAATGGTTAATTCCAGGTCACAAAGTTGGGCAAGAATATTTGATGATTATGCTAATGATGCCATACTGCCTTATATAAAAATCTTGCATCGATAAGTAGACAAAAGTAGACATTGTATTTGATGTTTACTAAATGAATAATTTAAAGGCTGTGACAAGACAAAGGCAAGGTTCTTGTGCCAGATGGTGTTGGTTCTGGTAGAACACCAAGGGTATGGAGTAGTTTTCTCTGTGAAGATGACAACAAAACGAAATTGTTCAAGTTTCTTGCTGACAAAATTGCTTCTTAAGAGACTAATAAAAATGTATATGTTACTCATTGTGAAAATATTCTTTGCAATATCAATAAAGATACTTGCTATCCATCCCTTTGTAATCATGAAGAAGCAGATACACGAATGTTTGTCCATGTTCGGCATGATTATGAAAAGTGTTGTTAAATGTAATTTTAGGTAGTACTGACACAGATGTAATAGTATCAAGAATCGCAGCAATCGAAAAATTAGGTAGAACAAATTGTGGATAGGTTATGGAAGGAATAACGACTTTTGATAGCTTCCTGCACGTGACATATCAAATGCGTTTGGTCCTTGTGTAGCTGCTCTTCCTTTCGTCCATGCATTTAGTTGATGTGGCACTTTGTCGAATTGTCATGAGAAAGGCGAAAGGTCAGCTTGGCTAACAATGGAAGGTTTTCCAGATGTAAAGGATGTTTTTTTAGGCTTAAGTATGAAGCGAGGCACGATGTGAATTGTTTGCCAGGAAGCAGCGGCATTGTGATGCAAGTCCGCATACAAGAGGTTCTTTTCCAGAGCACATTAAAAGAGAAGTATATCAAGGAGGAGTTGTTTAGGCTAAGCCTGATTCATGTATTCGACAGGTACGTGTTCCAAGTCATGAACACTTGGGTTCAATGAAAGAAAGAATCATCGACAGTTGGAAACCAAAATGGACTTATTTGACTGCCTTTGCATCCTCGTGTCAGAAAATTTTGAAATGTAGAGGCGAAAATCGAGCTGTGTTGGTAACTGTAGATGCTACCGTTCTGGCCTTCCTTGTACGGGTTGTTGTATAGGCAACTATCAGATAATTATAAAATAAGCAACCTGTCTTTCTAACCAAACTAGGTGTTTACACTTGTTAAGTTGATGGAAATTATAAAAATATTTTCTACGTATTTGTCGCCATTTTGGAACCGGTGTCATATGGTATTTTGAACCCCCTAAAAATTGAACCCGGGGTCAAAATACCATGCGATAAAATGACCCCGGGGTCATTATACCGCATGGTATTTTGACCCCGGGGTCATTTTTCACATATGGTATTTTGAACCCCCCTGCGGTATATTGAACCCCCCTGTTTTTGATAAATAATATTGCAGATAATCTATAATACTAAAATTACGAGGTCCAATTTATCAGCCGGCATCAGGTAAAAACGACATATCAAAGAATTCAACTTTATATATAGCTAATATAGGACAATTGTGTAGATTAAAAATTACATCACTCCAGACCCTTTTGTTTTCCACATAATTAATATTGCCAATAATTAACAAGTTCCGGGTCGAATCCGGTACCGATACCAAAAGTATATTCACCTGTTACCCATTACCTTATCTGTACGTTCCGCATCTAACAGGCGCACCACCAAATGGTGTATTTGATTTTACTATATACACGGGTCATAATCACAAAGTCGACACAACTAAATTCAATCATTGTCAAATTGGTCCCTATTGTAGTTTTTTAATTAGTAAAACTTTCTAAGATAACAATACGAATACTAAAAATTGGACTAAGGCGTATAGGTACAGTTTTCAATTTGTTAGCGGGCATGACGCAAAACAGCGAATCAAAGATTTGAACTTTATTGGACAATGCTGTTGATTAAAAAATACTCAATTCCAGGACCTGAATATTATCAATAATTGAAAAGTTCCAGGTCAACGGGTTCAAACAGAAAGATTTGAAAGCAGAGAAAACTGTGTATCTTATCATCGGCACGAGTCGACTTTATCAGATGACAATACCAATACTAAAATAAGGCTCACGCATAGTTATATACTTTAATTCAGTCACGGACCCGCGATATCACGGGTGTGTTCTAGTCTAATTTAAAATTTATTGGCTATTAATTTTTTTAATTTGAGGTCTATGGTAGGGGGTTCAATATACCGCAGGGGGGTCAAAATACTATGGCTAAGTAAAATTTTCAAAATATCTTTTCCAGCATATTTAATACATACAAACTACTCATTGGAGTATTATAACCATCTTAAGGAGTTAGAATAGCTAGAATGTTTGAAATTTAAGGTCTATAGTAGGGGGTTTCAATATACTGCAGGGGGGTCAAAATACCATGGCTAAGTACAATTTTCAAAATATCTTTTCCAGCATATTTAATACATACAAACTACTCATTGGAGTATTATAACCATGTTAAGGAGTTAGAATAGCTAGAATTTTTGAAATTTAAGGTCTATAGTAGGGGGTTCAATATACCGCAGGGGGGTCAAAATACCATGGCTAAGAAAAATTTTCAAAATATCTTTTCCAGCATATTTAATACATACAAACTACTCATTGGAGTATTATAACCATGTTAAGGAGTTAGAATAGCTAGAATTTTTGAAATTTAAGGTCTATAGTAGGGGGTTCAATATACCGCAGGGAGGTCAAAATACCATGGCTAAGTAAAATTTTCAAAATATCTTTTCCAGCATATTTAATACATACAAACTACTCATTGGAGTATTATAACTATGTTAAAGAGCTAGAATAGCTAGAATTTTTGAAATTCAAGGTCTATAGTAGGGGGTTCAATATACCGCAGGGGGGTCAAAATACCATAGCTAAGTAAAATTTTCAAAATATATTTTCCAGCATATTTAATACATACAAACTACTTATTGGAGTATTATAACTATCTTCAGGAGTTTGAATAGATTGAATTTTTGAAATTCAAGGTCTAATGTAGGGGTTTCAATATACCGCAAGGGGGTCAAAATACCATGGCAAGGTAAAATTTTCAAAATATCTTTTCCAGCATATTTAATACATACAAACTACTCATTGGAGTATTATAACCATGTTAAGGAGTTAGAATAGCTAGAATTTTTGAAATTCAAGGTCTATAGTAGGGGGTTCAATATACCGCAGGGGGTCAAAATACCATGGCTAAGTAAAATTTTTAAAATATATTTTCCAGCATATTTAATACATACAAACTACTTATTGGAGTATTATAACTATCTTTAGGAGTTAGAATAGATTGAATTTTTGAAATTCAAGGTCTATTGTAGGGGGTTCAATATACCGCAGGGGGGTCAAAATACCATGGCTAAGTAAAATTTTCAAAATATCTTTTCCAGCATATTTAATACATACAAACTACTCATTGGAGTATTATAACTATGTTAAAGAGCTAGAATAGCTATAATTTTTGAAATTCAAGGTCTATAGTAGGGGGTTCAATATACCGCAGGGGGGTCAAAAGACCATAGCTAAGTAAAATTTTCAAAATATATTTTCCAGCATATTTAATACATACAAACTACTTATTGGAGTATTATAACTATCTTCAGGAGTTAGAATAGATTGAATTTTTGAAATTCAAGGTCTATAGTAGGGGTTTCAATATACCGCAGGGGGGTCAAAATACCATGGCAAGGTAAAATTTTCAAAATATCTTTTCCAGCATATTTAATACATACAAACTACTCATTGGAGTATTATAACCATGTTAAGGAGTTAGAAAAGCTAGAATTTTTGAAATTCAAGGTATATAGTAGGGGGTTCAATATACCGCAGGGGGGTCAATATACCATGGCTAAGTAAAATTTTTAAAATATATTTTCCAGCATATTTAATACATACAAACTACTTATTGGAGTATTATAACTATCTTTAGGAGTTAGAATAGATTGAATTTTTGAAATTCAAGGTCTATTGTAGGGGGTTCAATATACCACAGGGGGGTCAAAATACCATGGCTAAGTAAAATTTTCAAAATATCTTTTCCAGCATATTTAATACATACAAACTACTCATTGGAGTATTATAACTATGTTACAGAGCTAGAATAGCTAGAATTTTTGAAATTCAAGGTCTATAGTAGGGGGTTCAATATACCGCAGGGGGGTCAAAATACCATGGCTAAGTAAAATTTTAAAAATATATTTTCCAGCATATTTGATACATACAAACTACTTATTAGAGTATTATAACTATCTTCAGAAGTTAGAATAGATTGAATTTTTGAAATTCAAGGTCTATAGTAGGGGGTTCAATATACCGCAGGGGAGTCAAAATACCATGGCTAAGTAAAATTTTTAAAATATATTTTCCAGCATATCTAATACATACAAACTACTTATTGGAGTATTATAACTATCTTTAGGAGTTAGAATAGATTGAATTTTTGAAATTCAAGGTCTATTGTAGGGGTTCAATATACCGCAGGGGGGTCAAAATACCATGGCTAAGTAAAATTTTCAAAATATCTTTTCAAGCATAGTTAATACATACAAACTACTCATTGGAGTATTATAACCATCTTAAGGAGTTAGAATAGATAGAATGTTTGAAATTTAAGGTCTATAGTAGGGGGTTCAATATACCGCAGGGGGGTCAAAATACCATGTCTAAGTAAAATTTTCAAAATATCTTTTCCAGCATATTTAATACATACAAACTACTCATTGGAGTATTATAACCATGTTAAGGAGTTAGAAAAGCTAGAATTTTTGAAATTTAAGGTCTATAGTAGGGGGTTCAATATACCGCAGGGGAGTCAAAATACCATGGCTAAGAAAAATTTTCAAAAAATCTTTTCCAGCATATTTAATACATACAAACTACTCATTGGAGTATTATAACCATGTTAAGGAGTTAGAATAGCTAGAATTTTTGAAATTTAAGGTCTATAGTAGGGGGTTCAATATACCGCAGGGGGGTCAAAATACCATGGCTAAGTAAAATTTTCAAAATATCTTTTCCAGCATATTTAATACATACAAACTACTCATTGGAGTATTATAATTATGTTAAAGAGCTAGAATAGCTATAATTTTTGAAATTCAAGGTCTATAGTAGGGGGTTCAATATACCGCAGGGGGGTCAAAAGACCATAGCTAAGTAAAATTTTCAAAATATATTTTCCAGCATATTTAATACATACAAACTACTTATTGGAGTAGTATAACTATCTTCAGGAGTTAGAATAGATTGAATTTTTGAAATTCAAGGTCTATAGTAGGGGGTTCAATATACCGCAGGGGGGTCAATATACCATGGCTAAGTAAAATTTTTAAAATATATTTTCCAGATATTTAATACATACAAACTACTTATTGGAGTATTATAACTATCTTTAGGAGTTAGAATAGATTGAATTTTTGAAATTCAAGGTCTATTGTAGGGGGTTCAATATACCGCAGGGGGTCAAAATACCATGGCTAAGTAAAATTTTCAAAATATCTTTTCCAGCATATTTAATACATACAAACTACTTATTGGAGTATTATAACTATCTTTAGGAGTTAGAATAGATTGAATTTTTGAAATTCAAGGTCCATTGTAGGGGGTTCAATATACCGCAGGGGGGTCAAAATACCATGGCTAAGTAAAATTTTCAAAATATCTTTTCCAGCATATTTAATACATACAAACTACTCATTGGAGTATTATAACAATGTTAAGGAGTTAGAAAAGCTAGAATTTTTGAAATTTAAGGTCTATAGTAGGGGGTTCAATATGCAGCAGGGGGGTCAAAATACCGTGGCAAAGTAAAATTTTCAAAATATCTTTTCCAGCATATTTAATGCATACAAACTACTTATTGGAGTATTATAACTATGTTAAAGAGCTAGAATAGCTAGAATTTTTGAAATTCAAGGTCTATAGTAGGGGGTTCAATATACCACAGGGGGGTCAAAATACCGTGGCAAAGTAAAATTTTCAAAATATCTTTTCCAGCATATTTAATGCATACAAACTACTTATTGGAGTATTATAACTATGTTAAAGAGCTAGAATAGCTAGAATTTTTGAAATTCAAGGTCTATAGTAGGGGGTTCAATATACATTTTTTGAAAATTTTACTTAGCCATGGTATTTTGACCCCACTGCAGTATATTGAACCCCCTACCATAGACCTTGAATTTCAAAAATTCAAGCTATTCTAATTCCTTAACATAGTAATCATACTCCAATAAGTAGTTAGCATGTATTTAACATACTGGAAAAGATATTTTGAAAAATTTTACTTAGCCATGGTATTTTGACCCCCCTGCAGTATATTGAACCCCCTACTATAGACCTTGAATTTCAAAATTTCAAGCTATTCTTATTCCTTAACATAGTAATCATACTCCAATAAGTAGTTTGCATGTATTAAACATACTGGAAAAGATATTTTGAAAATTTTACTTAGCCATGGTATTTTGACCCCCCTGCGGTATATTGAACCCCCTACTATAGACCTTGAATTTCAAAAATTCAAGCTATTCTAATTCCTCAACATAGTAATCATACTCCAATAAGTAGTTTGCATGTATTTAACATACTGGAAAAGATATTTTGAAAATTTTACTTAGCCATGGTATTTTGACCCCCCTGCGGTATATTGAACCCCCTACTATAGACCTTAAATTTCAAAAATTCAATCTATTCTAATTCCTCAACATAGTAATCATACTCCAATAAGTAGTTTGCATGTATTTAATATACTGGAAAAGATATTTTGAAAATTTTACTAAGCCATGGTATTTTGACCCCCTTGCTGTATATTGAACCCCCTAATATAGACCTTGAATTTTAAAATTTTAGCTTTTCTAACTCCTTAACATAGTAATCATACTCCAATAAGTAGTTTGCATGTATTTAACATACTGGAAAAGATATTTTGAAAATTTTACTAAGCCATGGTATTTTGACCCCCTTGCTGTATATTGAACCCCCTAATATAGACCTTGAATTTTAAAATTTTAGCTTTTCTAACTCCTTAACATAGTAATCATACTCCAATAAGTAGTTTGTATGTATTTAACATACTGGAAAAGATATTTTGAAAATTTTACTTAGCCATGGTATTTTGACCCCCCTGCGGTATATTGAACCCCCTACTATAGACCTTAAATTTCAAAAATTCAATCTATTCTAATTCCTCAACATAGTAATCATACTCCAATAAGTAGTTTGCATGTATTTAATATACTGGAAAAGATATTTTGAAAATTTTACTAAGCCATGGTATTTTGACCCCTTGCTGTATATTGAACCCCCTACTATAGACCTTGAATTTCAAAATTTTAGCTTTTCTAACTCCTTAACATAGTAATCATACTCCAATAAGTAGTTTGCATGTATTTAACATACTGGAAAAGATATTTTGAAAATTTTACTTAGCCATGGTATTTTGACCCCCCTGCGGTATATTGAACCCCCTACTATAGACCTTGAATTTCAAGAATTCTATTATTCTAACTCCTTAACATAGTTATAATACTCCAATAAGTAGTTTGTATGTATTAAACATGATAGAAAAGAAATTTTGAAATTTTACTTAGCCATGGTATTTTGACCCCCTGCGGTATATTGAACCCCCTACTATAGACCTTGAATTTCAAAAATTCAATCTATTCTAGCTCCTTAACATAGTTATAATACTCCAATAAGTAGTTTGTATGTATTAAACATGCTGGAAAAGAAATTCTGAAAATTTTACTTAGCCATGGTATTTTGCCCCCCTGCAGTATATTGAACCCCTACTATAGACCTTGAATTTCAAAATTTTATGCTGTTAAGTCTCCTTTACATAGTAATCATACTCCAATTAGTAGTTTGCATGTATTTAACATACTGGAAAAGATATTTTGAAAATTTTACTTAGCCATGGTATTTTGACCCCCCTGCGGTATATTGAACCCCCTACTATAGACCTTGAATTTCAAAAATTCAATCTATTCTAGCTCCTAAGTAACATAGTTATAATACTCCAATAAGTAGTTTGTATGTATTAAACATGCTGGAAAAGAAATTTTGAAAATTTTACTTAGCCATGGTATTTTGACCACCCTGTGGTATATTGAATCCCCTACTATAGACCTTGAATTTCAAAAATTCTAGCTTTTCTAACTCCTTAACATAGTAATAATACTCCATTAAGTAGTTTGTATGTATTAAACATGTTGGAAAAGAAATTTTGAAAATTTTACTTAGCCATGGTATTTTGACCCCCTACCATGGTATATTGAACCCCCTACTATAGACCTTGAATTTCAAAATTTTAGCTGTTATGTTTCCTTTACATAGTTATTATACTCCAAATAGTAGTTTGAATGTATTAAACATGCTGGAAAAGATGTTTAGAAAATTTCACTTTGCCATGTTATTTTGACCCCCCTACCATGGTATAATGAACCCCCTTCTATACATCTATAGACCTTTAATGCTAAAATATCTAGCTACTGTAACTCCTTTACATATTTATTATACTCCAATAAGTAGTTTGTATTTATCTTAGTAGCTTGAAAAGATGTTTTGAAAATTTTACTTTTTAGATTAACTGAGCCATGGAAATTTGACCCCCTCCCCCTTTTTTACCATGGAGAATTAAAACTTATGTCTATCATTCTATATAAATATTTCAAAGAATTAAAGTGTCCAAGCTACATGGTCTAGTTAATGCTTTAAGAAGTTTTTTTTATTGAAATTTTGTTAGTTAAGACTTCAGAGCACTTACTTAAATACCCAGCAAATATTTTTCTTTTAACCAATCATTGAAAATTGACCTCCCCTTCTTGTATTAATGATTTTTAATATTTGATTAGCGTTTATATAATGTTAAATGTTTTATTAATCATCTAGAATGAAAAAAACAGGGGGGTTCAATTTACCATGGGGGTTCAATTTTCCATACAGGGGGGGTTCAATTTACCATGGGGGGGGTTCAATATACCATAGCGGTATTTTGACCCCGGGGTCATTTTACCATGGGGTTCATAATACCATATGACACCGGAAGTCACTATTTTTCTTAATTTATGTGTTGTTTTGTCGTACTTAGGAACTTTTTTAACGTTTTATCATAACTTACATAGGATGATACATCCCTTGTGAAGTTGCTTGAAAGTATAAAAATTGAAATTTTTGACTTTTTTGCCGGCATTTTGAAACCGGAAGTCACCTTTAGTTTCATTAATGTATTGTCTAGTCATAATTTAGGAACTGTCATTTACTTTTTATCAAATCTAACATTTGATTTTACATATAACACACCTTTTAAAGGATTAACGAATTATTGTCTACTTGTAATAACCCCATTTCCGAAATGTGTGGTGGCCATTTTGAAAAAATGATTTTTTTTTCTGGCCAGCAGCGGATTTTTTTTAAGTATCATTTAGTCAACCTTTATACCAAATTTCATGCTTGTATCACGATTTGCACAATTATGTCCATAATATCTCCCACTAATCTAACTTTACTGAATATTATTGCTGTCTACAGTTTTTCTCTATCTATAATAATATTCAAGATAATAACAACAAGCCGCAAAATTTCTTTAAAAATTAAAGAACCTTAGTGAGCACGCTCACATACCCAACGTCCCCACATTGTCATTGGAGAAATTAAATAAGTATAAGAAAAAAAAATTGTATAAGAAAAATTATTGAATAATAATTTCCTGTTAATATACACATCTACATAGTATGTCCTTATTATCTACAAAATTTCATGAAATTCTGTAGTGTGTTTTCAGAGGAGTTGAGATGACAAACTGTTGCAGAAGTACATTGAAGCAAATAAGTTCAAAGGGGCGTAACTCCTAGAAATAAAATTGAATTGTAATTTCCCGTCGATATGCACAACTACATAGTATGTCCTTATTATCTGAAAAGGTTTCATGAAATTCTGTTGTGTAGTTTTAGAGGAGTTGCGATGACAAACTGTTGCAGTATCTGAAAAGGTTTCGTGAAATTCTGTTGTGTGGTTTGAGAGGAGTTAGGATGACAAACTGTTGCAGTAGTACATTAAAGTAAATAAGTTCAAAGGGGCGTAACTCCTAGAAAAAAAAATTGAATCGCAATTTCCCGTCGATATGCACAACTACATAGTATGTCCTTATTATCTGAAAAGGTTTCGTGAAATTCTGTTGTGTGGTTTGAGAGGAGTTGCGATGACAAGAAACAGGACTGACAGACGGACGGACGGGTCAAAAACATTATACCCTCCGCAACTTCGTTGCATGGGGTATAATTACAAATTCAGGGGCAGCAACCCAACAACAGGTTGTCCAATTCATCTGAACATTTCAGAGCAGATAGATCTTGACTTGATAAACAATTTCACCACTTGTCAGATTTGCTCTAAATGCTTTGGTTTCAGAGTTATAAGCCAAAATCTACTTTTTACCCCTATGTTCTATTTTTAGCCATGGCAGCCATCTTGGTTGGCCGGGTCACCGGACACATTTTTTGAACTAGATACCCCAATGATGATTGTGGCCAAGTTTGGCCCAGTAGTTTCAGAGGAGAAGATTTTTGTAAAAGTTAACGATGACAGACGACAGGACGACGGACGCCAAGTGATAAGAAAAGCTCACTTGGCCCTTTGGGCCAGGTGAACTTATAAAAAGGTTGGTTGTCCTATTGACCCAATACTTTTCAGCAGGTGTTAATACATACAAAATTTTCAGCCCAAATAACAATTGCAATAAAAGATTAATACCATCTCTTAAAAACATTTTCTTACCTCTGCTTATCTCTCCAGTATCTGATGGTACTTTAACCACAACAAATGATGGAGATGTAGGAGCCCCTTCTGTATCTGCAATACAATTTCACAAAAAAATTAAACAAATAAACCAGTATGTTTGTTTATAAGTTACTTCTTACAATCCATGCATGACTAAATGAGTCTTCAGATATATACAAAGTGAAAGTTGTCAATAGACCTTCAGACCATTTTTCCATATGATTTACTGTCAGAGTTATGGAACATAATTCAAGGCATATCTTAATTAGTTTGTCATGCTTGCTATTCTCTTTACTATAAATTCAGGAATAATTGCATGCATTTATAATTGTTTTTTTAAAGAATGAACAAAAGAGGGAAATTAATCCAAGAATATCTGCAAATAGATATGCATTAGATATCAGAATGTGAGTTCTTATTATCCTGATCCTAATTGTAATCCAGTCCCTTTATTCACAATAATAATTATCTTGCAAAAGTTTCTGAATTTCCATTATGTGAAATTTGCTTATTGTTTGAAGATTCATATCCCATGTATGACTTAACACTTTTTGAGTACTTTTTCCCTTTCTGTCAATACAATAGAAGAAAACTCTTGACTCTTAACACTACTGTAAATTCAGAAATTATTTCAATTTTGTCATTTTGCACTAAAATGTGATTTTAAATTTTTGAGATATTGAAAAATCCTAATTCAAATAAAAAATTTCAAAATGAGTTTAAATTATTGCGATTATAACCCTGTTGCATATTTTGCAATAATGAAAACATGGCAATAATTTCTGAATTTACAGTTTTCCATACTTTGAAAGGGGTTCACACTTACCTTTAAGCACCCCTCTTCCCAGGCCAACACTAAAGGCAGAGGGAGGTAACAACGCTACCCCTCTACCAATGCCAGCAGGGGCTCTAGAAGGGGCAGGGGGACTTTCATTTTCCTTGTTTCCACCAACAAACTTTACAATATCTTCTTCTCTATCATCCAAATCTGCAAACTGTCCTGGAGATTGCATTTCCTCTTCTCTTTCAGTAGCAGCAAACTGACTGTTAAACCCTAAATAATACAAACTAAAATTGGAACAAGAATACTAAACACTGAAATAAATTTTAGAAAGTAAACAGTTCTGATTAAAACTTATTTTTCTTTGAAATTGATAAAATTTCAAACTTTTTTTATTTTTTACAGACAAATTAAACTATGAAATTGTGCTAAAATTAGGATAACATCTCTCTTAGGCAAAGTAAACCTAAAAATACTATTCTTTTTTAGACCTTTAGGAACTTATATTCACAAATGATTTATTTGTTTGGCTTTCAAAACTTTTCATTCCAAAGCTTTGTAAATTTAGTGATTTCTTTTTATGATACAATGTGATATCTGAAATGTATTTTATCTTAAATATTCTAGTCATTATCTCAATTAAATAAAGTTTTAGACTCTTGTCTTAATTTCATATAATAAAAAAAAAGCTAATGCAGCAAACTTGGTCATTCATTTGAATTCTTTTTTTAAGTCATATAAACTAACTTTATAAAACTTTCTGGTCAATCACCCTAAGGACAATTTAAAGCATGTTCGACCAAAGGAGTTCTTCGGTAAAAGCCATAACAGCACAAGTCTTATTTATTCACTGTTTAAGCTATGATTCATTGTGATATCGGTAAATAAATTCCAATTTAAAATTTTAGCTAAAAAAGTGGGCCATTTAAGGGCCTTATCAAACCTACTCCTTTTGTGATACATTACCAGAAGAAAAAAAAATTCAAGGCCAACATGCTATGGCCAGACCACTAAGAAAGTCTTAAGTGTTTGGAACATATCTATGTAAACTAATAAACATTGGTTTTCCTGTTTGAATGGTTTTACACAAGTAATTTTGGGGCCCTATATAGCTTGTTGTTGGGTGTGAGATAAGGCTCTGTGTTGAAGGCCATACATTGACCTATAATGGTTTACTTTTATCAATTGTTATTTGGATAGAGAGTTGTCTCATTGGCACTCTCACCACATTTTCCTATATTTATTTGCTGCTTTTATACTGTACATCAAACACACCTGGAGGTCCTGTTTTTGATTTGGCTCCATTACTCATCATGCCATTAACTTGTGCTGTGCCATTCATAGCCTGACCATAGTTGTTCATGCTCATCATGCCATTAACTTGTGAAGATCCATTCATATTCTGAGCATAGTTCAGAGCAGATGCTCTCCCCATAGCTCGTCCAGCAGGTGGCAAAGCTGCAGCCATACCACGACCCACTGCAGGCACACTGCCACGACCTACTGCTGCCATTTTCTGTGCTCGTCCTGCTGCCTGTGGTATTTCTGGATTCATAGCAGCTCCACCTGTTGGTAAAAATCAAGAAATTTGAAAGACTAAAATACATGTTAGGTCAATCAAATTGTTCTCAAGTGTTTTTCAATTCATCAGCATGAATTCCATAATTCATTAAAATAGATATTTCAACACTTTAAGGAAATACCTGACATTTTCATTTTTTAAGGGAGGAAATGTGGTTGGGTTCATGTTGCTCAGTCTTTAGTTTTCTATGTTTTTTCTTGTGTACTATTGTTTGTCTTTTTTATTTTTGCCCATGGCATTGTCAGTTTATTTTCGATTCATGAGTTTGACTGTTCCTCTGGTATCTTTCGTCCCTATTTTATAATATTGAAAATCTAATATCTTATGTTTTAAACATTTTTTCTCTTACTGTTGTCTGCCTGGTTATAGTCTTTAAACATTATTTAACTAACCCCCACTAATTCAACAACTCCGAAACAGCAGTGATCGGGAAGGACGTGCGCCCTGCGCCTATAGCGCATATAGACAAGAAATGGTGCAAACAGTGACAAATGTAAGCGCCTACGTGGCGCACAATACTTTTCACTTCATTTCGAAACGTTTAGATATCATCAAATGAATTTCCTATCGTGTCCATGCCGCCATGTGTGTGTACACAACTGTGTAATGTTCCTCCAATAATAGGAGCACCTTTATATTTGTGGGACGTCTCGGGTGTTTTCATATGATAATAGAACCATGCGATTTCACGTCTCGGGTGTTTTCTTATTGTAATAATAAAACCATGCGGTCTGACTGATAACCCGAAAAACGTAATTAACCATCATTCATGATATATATTTTTTTTTATAAACAACTTTAAATTTGTGAAATTTGGCTAGTACAGACGAGATCTAACCCTTATAATAATCTCATTCAGTTTCGCTTGCTATTATTTCGATAGAAGAACCCCAAAGACTTTTTAGGAATATAGTTTTTGTCTCCAAGACACTTAACTGTCTTTGTCATTTTTTGGTCTTTTGCTCATTTTGACTTTTTGTAAACATGACTTCTTCAGCGATTTGTTGTTTTGTTCTATGAATTAATGGTACTCTATACTGTTATTCTTGTCACCGTGATGAAGTGCAGAGGAATTGTCTGAAATGTCCTCTGATAAGGAACGTCTGGAATAAGTATGGTATCGGCGAAGACCCAAATTTAATGTAAAAAAAACCGACATGAACATGAATAAGACAACAGTACGAGTTTAAACATTGTAAATAAAGGTTAACTTAAATATTGTTGGGGATGGTAGAAGTTATTGTATATTCATTGAAATTGAAATCACAAAATCACAGGAACAATATCCATGATTTTATTAATGTAAAAGTAAGTACCTCTTTGCCAAAATATACTGATACTTTTATTTTTCACAGAAGTCAATTCGAAATGGTACAGTCATTTTACAACATGGCCCATTATTTTTTAAAATGGCCCATTGAATTTATTTTTGAGGGGCCCTGGGCCCATGGTGAAAAAAACCTTCAAGATCACTGAAACAGTGAACTTTTTATCGTGAACAAAAGATTTTTATTACATAATCTGAAAGATGAAACCTTTAACTTTACAGGAAAAATACTCCCACTGCTAGGAAAAATCTGTAAAGAAAGTATCAGTTTATTATGTAAAACCATAATTATAGCATATTTTTAAACTAAAATAGAAGTTGCAGCTAAATGATATCATCAAAGGCATAAACCTTGCTTCTTAAAAGAAGCAAAAACAGATAGACAAACGGATGGAAGAAGGATTGGACCCAGACCAGAAAACATATTTCCCCTCTTCTATCATAGGTGGGGCATAAAGACCAATATATTAATCAGTTAACTTTGCTACCAACCTCGTCCAATGCCTGCCATTGCCAGACTGTATGACAACACTTGTGATTGTTGAGGTGGAGGTTGAGCTATCATGAATTTAGAGGCCTGGATACGTGGCTTGCGGAGTTGTCCATGGTCTTCCTCTTCTTGTTTCTCTTGCTGGGGATACCTAAACAAAGCAATTCTCATCACATCACATTTATATAGAACCTGAAAAGGCTTTTAGCTGAGCTCTTTCAGTATCATGTCATTTAATATAATAATACATGTATAGACTAAATACAACATAAGAATAGAAAATAAATAATGAAAAACATACTAAGGACTTAAATTAATCCTGTGTCACTTACAAGTGCAAAGTGTTATCATTTTAACTGCAAAAAAAAGTAGGTAAATATAAGTAATACACACATAAACCAAAAAATTCTTCAGATGCTATGTCTTAATCATGAAGAAGCTTCCATTTAAGTTTTGATACAATCTATGAACTTTAACAAGGTTAAACATACTGATGTGTTTCATCAAATGCTGGACAATAAAAAAAATCTGGTTTAAATGTCAGTGAGACAGCAAGACCACCATTAACTTGATTTTTTTTTTATATATATATATATATATATGACAAAATCATCGGAAATTAGTTGATCTTCCGCTCAAAACAGATGATCTGTATATGTTTGATTTAATTTATTTTGTTTTCTCTTACATGGCTGAGCAGCAGGGTATTTTGCCACTGAAAAGGTTACTTGCCAAAAAATTATCAAATACAACTAAGTCAAAAGTCAGTTATATGAATATACTGTTAGTTCAGAAATTATTGTGTATATTTGTTATTTTAATTTTGTAATTTTTGACGAAAATGTGATTTAAATTTTTTTGCGATATTACGAAAATTCCTGTTTAATGCACATTATAAAGCATTATCAATATGCAAGTTAAAATTATTGTGATTATAACCCTGTCACAAATTTTTCGAAATAATAAAAACATCGCAACAATTTCTGAATAGTATATTTTCTGACAAAAAAAAAAATACAGTTGCGATAAACATTAACAATTTTGCTGGATGTATAAATCATTGAAACTTACTGCCTCTGATCAGGAGGTAGATGACATTGACTTCTCCAGGATCTCTTCTCAGATCTACTCATTCTGAAAAATATAACATATATCTATGAATATAACTAGTATAAAACATACCTGACAACTTTTCAAAATTCCCATAGGGATTTTACATGCAAGATGGCTCTTATAACCCTATAAAACCTTCATAGGGGCCTTGAAATGTCTTTAAATGTTGTTTTTTTTGCTTCTCCAACCTTATACAAGCCTATATATATATGGACCATAATTTGGTTTTCGGCCTTTGGTTTCTTTTAGTATCCTTTTTTATAAGTTCTAAAATTTTAACTTTTATTTTGTGGGTTGTGTTGGTGTTAGAATAGTATGAATGGAACAATTGAGTTTTTCGAGAAAAAATTAATACATTTTGATTCACCGTTTACGTGACATGAAACCAAACAGGAAACCAATCTTTATTTTCTTTATTTTGCACAATATAATTCAAAAGGCATAAATAAACACCATTACTAGTGTTACTTGCTTCATGTTAATATTTAAAATCTATTTTCAATGTTATATTAAAGTTTTTTTTAAACCTGACAGGAAACCATAAGAAACCGAAAGCATTTTTTTAGTTTTATTTTATTGCAAAATCTGCTTTAAATAATCTGAACAGTATACTTTTTCTTAAAATCCATCTTAAATGTAACAGTATTATAAAACTCTTAAATATGTGCTTGTTTTGAAAACAATTAGTACAATTTATTCAGAATTTTCCATTTTTTCTTCATTGATACAGGATACCATAATCGTTGTATCTTGATGTTTAAGCCAAAACTAGAGGCTCTAAAGAGCCTGTGTCGCTCACCTTGGTCTATGTGAATATTAAACAAAGGAAGCAGATGGATTCATGACAAAATTGTGTTTTGGTGATGGTGATGTGTTTGTACATTTGTACATCTTACTTTACTGAACATTTTTGCTGCTTACAATTATCACTATCTATTATGAACTTGGCCCAGTAGTTTCTGTGAAAAAATGTTACCGGTAGTAAAAATTTACAAATTTTATGAAAATTGTTTAAAATTGACTATAAAGGACAATAACTCCTTAGGGGGTCAATTGACCATTTTGGTCATGTTGTCTTATTTGTAAATCTTACTTTGCTGAACATTATTGCTGTTTACAGTTTATCTCTATCTATAATAATATTCAAGATAATAACCAAAAACAGCAAAATTTCCATAAAATTACCATTTCAGGGGCAGCAACCCAACAACAGGTTGACCAATTCATCTGAAAATTTCTGGGCAGACAGATCTTGACCTGATCAACAATTTTACCCGAAGTCAGATTTGCTCTAAATGCTTTGGTTTTTGAGTTATAAGCCAAAAACTGCATTTTACCCCTATGTTCTATTTTTAGCCATGGCGGCCATCTTGGTTGGTTTGGCGGGTCACGCCACACATTTTTAAACTAGATACCCCAAAGATGATTGTGGCCAAGTTTGGATTAATTTGGCCAAGCAGTTTCAGAGGAGAAGATTTTTGTAAAAGATATATAAAATTTACGAAAAATGGTTAAAAATTGACTTTAAAGGGCAATAACTCCTAAAGGGGTCAGCTGACCATTTTGGTCATGTGTCTTATTTGTAAATCTTACTTTGCTGAACATTATTGCTGTTTACAGTTTATCTCTATCTATAATAATATTCAAGATAATAAGCAAAAACAGCAAAATTTCTCTAAAATTACCAATTCAGGGGCAGCAACCCAACAACGGGTTGTCTGATTCATCTGAAAACATTAGGGCAGATAGATCTTGACCTGATAAACAATTTTATCCTTATCAGATTTGCTCTAAATGCTTTGTTTTTTTAGTTATATGCCAAAAACTGCATTTTACCCCTATGTTCTATTTTTAGCCATGGCGGCCATCTTGGTTGGTTTAACGGGTCACGCCACACATTTCTTAAACTAGATACCCCAATGATGATTGTGGCCAAGTTTGGTTTAATTTGGCCCAGTGGTTTCAGAGGAGAAGATTTTTGTAAAAGTTAACGACGACAGACGACGACGACGGACGACGGACGCCAAGTGATGAGAAAAGCTCACTTGGCCCTTCGGGCCAGGTGAGCTAAAAATGTATTTATATTTGGTTTTGATATTCCAGTTATATACAATTTATTCCAAATCATTGGCAATGTAACATTCTTTAAATCCAGTAAAGAAAAAAACTTTTAACTTGGAATTAAAATCTTTAAAATAGGCACAATGTGATACTTGTGACCTGTACACCATCTACATGGTTTCCACATTTAAACCTACTTTAGTGGGCTAAAATTAATAAAGTACTTCCTTTCAAGTCATGCATGGTAAAAGTTTACTTCTCCTTTGACAAGTTTATTGCTTTTCTGATAAGTGTTTGCAGAACATGAATAAAATATTAATTAAAAACTGTGACAAAGATGCTAACTTTGTACATTCCAAGTGTAACGGTATATTAACATGTATTTTTTATTAAATTATATTTATTCACCTAAAATATCCAGTAATATTTACTGCTGAAGTTAAATCAATCCAACGAGCATTGGTACAATGATAAGAGACGTAATTTCGATTGATTTTTCCAAGGACTCTACACGTCATTATCGGGAAACGAAGTGTGTTCTAACGTCTGTCAAATATGAAATCGATTTTGTCAAGTCATTGGGCATTTATTTTCACACAGGATCGTATGTAACATTATGCACATAGGAAAAATAACAGACCACCGGCGCAATCTCTTTGACAATTGTATTTTCCTCTTTTAAACAAGACGAAACAAGTCTACAGATTATGTTTGCTAACATCCCGTTGGAAACAAAAACAATGTTTAGACCTAGTATTTCGTACATATGGCCGTAATGGCGTGATCACATGTTGGTCACATGTTTCACGTATGACCGGAAATGATTAGAACTTAGGACAAAAACAATTTTAATAAATAACTGGACTTCTGTTTCGTGTGAAATGTAACGCATAACGATAACGTCATTTTCTTACTTAATTATTACGAAGATCAGAACAAGAATGTAAATCATCTCTGATTTTCCTGTTTGAACATCTCGCGAGAGTTCATATTTGCATATTGTTTTTAAGAATTCTATTACAACAAAGCAGATTACATCATCTAAAATTTGCTTTACGAAATCGGACACAAAAGTCACGCCACTGTTCTTTCATCTGCTACATAAATACTTATAGTTCTCGGCATTTTCTTCTCACTATTCTTATTGGTCGATGTTCTTTGTTATTTGAAAGCAAAAATTTCGAATTTGCCGGTGATGATTATCTATAAATCAGTCAGTGTTATGCTCTTCGGAAGCAAAAAGTAACGCGAGAAACGACACAAAAATACGGTTGTAGAATCTTAGAAATTAGTATATTTCAATTTTTTTTCTAGGCAAGAGTAGCATACACTTGTATGTTGATAAAAATAATGGCATCTTTAGATGTAGTTACAACTTTTCTTACAGTAATTCACATTTTATCACTTTTCTTTAGTTATAGGAAACGGAGCCCAATAGCAAATTATGGTCCATATTTAGATAGCCATTGTTAATTAATTGTTTTGTTTAAAATTGTGGACATAATTGCTTATTCAACATTTTGAGGTTCAATTTAAAGATCAGGTCCCGTGTTTCACAACAGGTAATGTGAAGAATGACTGGAATTTCTGGAGGTTATTGATGCTGTCAAAAATGGTCAGTCAGTTAAAAGCGATTAATCCTATTTTCACAAACAGTATACAGATTATTTGACCATCACAAGAAACAACAATCTTAAGTTTCATAAAATTTGGATAATTTGTTCTCAAGTTCTCAGGGATTAACAATATTAATTTAGAATGAGAGACAATCTGAATGAAATACAGACCCTATATCTAATGCTTTGCTGGCATGAATCTGACTACATCAGCCAATGAAATTTTAGCCTTGAAATTAATGGAGGCATCTATTAATCCCTCAAAACCAGAGAATCAAAAAAAGAAATTTACAGAAGAAAATATATAAAGTATTTAAAGACCTGTGTAAGCAACTTGGACACAAAATATTGTTTACATTGGTAGAACATCTGTTTTGAGGTGATGTACAATTTTTTTTTTAATGTTTCAAACTGAATCTTTGTTAAGGTTATGATCAATGATTATCAAGAAAATATGTTAACTTTTCATATCAATATTCAAACTTTTTACATATATATTAATCCTGTTCATTGCTCAGAATAATATTACAGCCCAGAGTTAGTGCTATGTCATTCATTAACAATACTGAACCATATCTATACTTACCCTGACATATCTTTATACTCCATCCTAGCAAAGTAAGAAGGATCAACTCCTATTCTTGGGTTATCTGGTATTTCTATCAAAATAATTGAACTGCAATATTAGTTGTTATTACAAAACACATTTATTTTGTCAGAATAAAATCAAAGTATGTAAATACTACCTTCAGCAAGCCAACTGAGCAAAAGGCTCCCTCCTTAGATTCATATTTTGTTTCTTTGGTAGGATAAATTAATTCTATATTAAACATGTTAAACAACACTTTTGTTTTAACATACAATTAACAATTTATTTGCTTTAACATCGCTACAAGAAGTAATCTTATCTTTTGTCACTGATCTTATAAAAAGACATGTTAATTTGATCTACATTACTGTAAACCTAAATGATTAAATGAACCTAAAAATGTGGGTTACAGAGAAGCCCATATAAGATGTGCAAAAATGTACCCACAGTTGCTATCACTTGTCATCAGTTTCAAACTAGTTTTATGCACATTTTCTGAAAACTCTCGTTAACATTTCCTCATACCGCCATCCAAATTTCAGGAGGAGTTGACCTTCACTGTGCCAGGTCATTGTTTTTCTTACCTTCGTCCCAATTTTCAGCACCCCTACTTGGTCTGTTCTGGTCATCATACTTGGGTAAATCTGTGCATCCTTTGAAGTTCTTCCCATCCTCTTGATTCTTGGACTGTTCTGAAAATCACAAACACAAATAAAATGTAAGGGCTATTCCATTAAAATGTATGTGGGAGGGTAGAAAGTTTAATTATTGAAAGTGGGTCATGTTGGTTTTTCTTTCGGTATGCATCTATTACCATTAAGCAAAATTTTCATCTATTTCCACCATTACTGTTTTATTACTCTCATAGAATTTCGTTGAATTCTTAGAAAAATCCATTCAGCAATGTTATTGACATCAAAACAATGACACATCACCTATTTTTAGGTTACGTAGAGCTCTTTTTCCTTATTAAGGCCCAGAGAACTACTTTATAAGTCTGATTGTTAGCGTATTTTTTAGGATCAGAAAATGATTTGATTTATTTTAATATACAAAATTGGCCAAGTATTTACTCGTAAAAGTAATTTTATTGTATGCCATTGAATGTAAATGGACTGAAAAAATACTTTGATGCATTGATGACATTTTTATCATGGTTATAGTTATCTGTAACATGTTTAAAGCGTTTAATACAGAATTTTCCAATCGACCATCAAGGGTCACATGTCAAAATTCTTTACATTTTTAGTATGCAGAATAAAAAAATTAGCATGTCCCAATTTCTCTATTTAACGTGATATTCATTTGTTATTTGATCTCAAATTTATTCTATAATGTTAAAATTCATAATACAATAGGCCTGACCTATATATCATTTAACATGCGCAAAAACCACAATCCAATACAAAGGTAACGAACTTACAAGCATGTCTACTTATTTAACGGAATCAGGTCACAATAAGAAATGTAGACGAGGTTGACCATGTTTCTGAAACTATTCATCAATTAGAGTATCAGAAAAAAGTAAAATCACAAAAATACTGAACTCAGAGAAAAATCAATTTGAAAAGTCCATATGGCAAAATCAAATAACAAAACGCATCAAAAACGAATGGACAAGAACTGTCATATTCCTGACTTGGTACAGGCATTTTCAAATGTAGAAAATGGTGGATTAAACCTGGTTCTATAGCGCTAACCCTCTCTAAGATTGTTTTCGAATAAGAACAAAAATCCATTTACATTGGATAACATTTGCTATAAGTGGTCTCATTAATTAGCGACAAGAAGCGTTATTTTAGCGAAAAGAAGCGACAAGAAAGCATTTTTTTTTTTAATTAAAATTACTTATTCCAAATAAATATCAAAAGAATATTAGAACAATTTTAGGGACATGAAAGTTGATATTGATAGAAAAAAATTGAAACATGTATTTACATGATATTTTATCATGTATTATGTATAACAGCCAGTATTACGTTTACCCCGCTGTTGTAATATGAGATTACTTTCCCTGTGTTTTAGAACAATAATATATTTATCTTATAATTTGATTTTTTAAAAACTTTCTTTGTACATATATTAAGCTGGCAAAATGAATTATGTGTACATCATTGTCCTGAAAATACAGACACAAATTGTGAAATATAAAGAACTGAAATCATACAAGAGGAAAACATAATTAAAATGTGAATATACTTCATCATTTTATTTAGTGTATATTGCCTCATTTAACAATATTTATCATGTTTATGCATATTGCATGTATTGATTGTAGATTAAAGGACATTGATGAAAATTTTGAGTTTTCAACAGGTGTTCACTATTTACAATGATTGTATATTTTAACACGAGTAATTGTATAGTCTGACGTGTGTACAAAGTTGAAGGTGTTAATTGGATGTTATTGTAGCAATAAAACAAGGGACACAAGCCTTGTTAATCTTGTTTGATATTCTGCATTGTGTATTACCTTAGGGTGAAGCCATAGCTAAAGTTGGTCCTATCAGGAAAAATGAATTGTACAGTTAGAAAGGAAATAATATTTCATGTTTTTGTTTCAATAAATCCTTCAAAAGAAAGGTGAAAAATCTTTGTTTTTTATTTTCATTTTATGGCGTGTGCATTTCCTTCGCTCTTACAAATATTTAAGTTCTTCCAAACCTGCTTTATTAACATGTATTTGTGTCCTAATTTGTCATGATAAAACATTATACCAAATATCAAATCAAATTATTTAAGCATGAAAAAAACAAGTGTGGAAAACTGATTTGCCGGACTGACAGTTGGACAGACAGACGAGACAAAGTGCAAACCGAGAGTCCCCTTCGACTTTGTCCGTAGGGGACTAAAAAGCTGTTTGGCACTTACCATAACTAAGTATTGGTTCCAACATCGCCTTGTCAGGACAGTTAGCGATGTGGTACCTCAACTCAGGCTTAGGCATCTCATGTCTGGCATTGAAAGGGCATGTGGCAAATTCTCTTCCTGTGAAATTCTGAAATTAAAGATAAACAAAATTAACTAAAAGTACACAGCTTAAGGTATAAATGAATGAGCATATTTAATAATAAGTATATCATGTATATTCTCTGCTCATACATAGATGCCAACCCCTTTTGACACAATCAGTAACAAACTATCAAATTTTCCGTATTTTTGAAAAGTTTTCAGTAATCATTCATAAACTTGCATTTACCATTAAAAATTACTGACAAGTGGTTGCAAAATGATGTGCACTAAGAATTGTCGTTCAACATGTTGTCTCTAGTATGTATTCCATTCATTAACTGTTCAGATGTTCTGGACTCGTACATTTTCGTTGTGTCAAGGAGAAGTAGAGAAAGGGGGAAAGCTACTCATAAAATGTAAGTTAGTCTCTTCGGAAGTCAGTTAGTTCCCAACAAAAGGTTGATAACTCCCGAGAAACCGGAAGCATTACATTGGCGTTTTATAAATACCGGACCAGGACGGAAAAGTAATGATAAAAATCCGCGTTTTAAGAAATTGAACTCGATGATTGGGAATCCGTAACTATTCCACTTTGACCGTAATAGCGTAGTTTGTATCGCAAAATCAGAAAAACTACGGAAAAATTGTAATGGTTGGCATCTATGTTCATACCATTGCGTGATTTTACATGATGTTAAAATAGTTTGATGAACAATTGGTTTTGGTAAAAAATTGTCATTTCACATATTTCTCTCTGTCATTGTCTGTACTCTCTTCAAGGTTATGTCAGGATATGGATAAAACAATTACTATCTGTTGTTTGGTAAATATGGGGTTAAATCGACTTTTGAAAAAGTGATATTTACTTCGGCCTTTGTCCTCAGTGAATATCAGTTTTTCAAACGCTAATTTAACCCCATATTTACCTCATCAAAAGACAATAATTATGTATTAATACCAAGTGAGGAATATGAGTTGTTTTGCATTGGTTTGATGTGTTTGAGCTTTTGATTTTGCCATATCAATAGGTTACTTTTGGCTTTAAATTTTTCCTTTAGTTCAGTATTTTTGTTATCTCTATTTATATCCCATGTTATTCATGTGTTTCCAATATATATTTGGCCAAAAAAAAATATATGTCTGTTTATGGTTACATCATCAAAATTAATAGGGTAGGTAGGTCAGTATTTTCATTTTATTATTTTTTTCCATTTTTTTTTTTTATCAGGATTTTGAGTTGTGCGGTCCGTCTTTCGGTGGTCCGAGTTAACCCATATTTGTAATGATTGGATTATTTCCCTTTGTTATTGATTGGGAAAAAATGGCGGCGAATTGTTAATTTCATCACGCGAGTCGCGAATTTCCTTTAAACAGCTATCATATTCATGATTATGAACATTGGGATGTATCAGGCAACACTATGTTCACTTTAAACAAGAGTTCAGTTTATTTTTCACTTTACGACGGAAATAAAATGGCTAAGGGTCAGCGGTCAACAATAGGGTCGGTCAGGTAATCGTAAACAGACATCATTTTATTTTTGGCCTTTTCATCATGTTTCATGTCTGACACACATCATGTGATAGTTCATGATGTATTATATATATGCCACAGAGAACAAATTTGTGTGTATATCTTTTTCTGATTGAAATAATTCTTTAAGGTTAAACACCACTTACTTCAGCCCAAAATTTCAACTACAACTTTATTTCAAACATTCTCAGAAAAAAATTATCATGACTTATCAAATCACATGTTAAGGTGTAACACCACTTATTTCAGCCCTTTATTTCAATTACACTTTATTTTTAATCATTCTAAGGAAACATTTATCAAGACTTTTCAATTCACGTAAGTAAACCAGGACATAAAAACAATGAACATCCATGACATCCTGTCTCATAGCACTTGAAATCACTGAACACAAGGAAGATAGATTTTAAACAGAATCGTCTAGTGTGTAGTTTTTTAACTTAATACCATTCAAAGTGGAGAAGGAAATAAATCATTTAAAAATACATTTTACGAGTTATGTAGTACGAAACTATGTTTTATTATAATCGATATAATTTTGAAATTTTAAAAATTCTGAAGTTCCACATCATAATAATTGTATTTGAAAGAAATATATCTTTTAAAAATCTGTTTAACAAGTTATGAAGTACATTTGTACTAAATATTATTTTATTTCTAATTGATATTTTGTGAGCTTTTCAATTTTTTACTTACACATGTAAAAGTTTTTAAGTTTAAAAGCTCATCATTCTGAGAATATCTGACAGATATTTATCTTTTAAAGATCTGTTTTATGAGTTACGTACATTGTAGTACGAAATAATTTTATATTTATCATGTTTATAATTGTTATGTTGGGTGATTTTCAACATGTACAAGTTTGTAAATTTTCAAGCTCCACATCATGCTTAATGTATTTGACAGAAATCTATATTTTAAAAATCTATTTAACATTGTTTTACTGGTTAAGTCATGTATGTAGTACTAAATATTTTTTATTTAAAATTGATATTTTGTGTGATTTTCAATTTTTAACAAGCAGGTCACATGAGTGTATCTGACAGAAATATACCTTTTTAAAATCTGTTTTTAAAGGTTATGTAGTACTAAATATTTTTTTACAGGCTTTGAACACATTTATAATGTCCAAGATAATCAATACAATGTACATGATGTACCAACCAAATGTTACATTAGTATAGATTATTCTGAAATTTACTTTTTGAATTGCATATATATATATTTAAATATGCAATATGTTGTTCAACATTATTATATTAACCATGTTTACATGTATAAATTTAGATTTTTTATACATTGTACCTATTTCACAAGAGAAATGTTGTGAATATATTTAATTGACAGACCAAATTAAACAAACAATCTATCTGAATCACTATAAATGCCTTGCTCATTGTTAAAGGTCGTACTGTGACCTATAGTTGTTAATGTCTGTTTCATTTTGGTCTCTTGTGGACAGTTGTCTCATTAGCCATGTTGGCAATCATACCACATCTTCCAGATTTCACGAAATCTTTTTTACCCTGGGGCCTAAAATAAAATATTGTTTGTTTCCCCAATCCCGACCGACCCTTCAAAAACAGTGCTACTCATAAAATTTTATTGTCAAAACTAAGTGGAAAAATTATTTTATCAATTTCAAATTTTTCGGCTTGCAGCATCGTCCAATACTATAATACTATTCAGAATTTTTGAAAAAAATGAAATGATTTCCCTACCTTCCTACCCACACCTTTCTTGGCAGGGTCGGGATTGGGGAAACAAACAATATATTAGTTTAGATCTGGTGGTCCTTGAAGAAAATCTGCAGGTCCTCACTATTAATTTCATTGAAAAATACTAAAATTGTGTCAGTCCTATGCCAAATTTTGGTGGTAAAATCCTGAGGACCACCACTTTTCGCGAACTCTGATCTTCTCCTTTATATTACATGGCCGAGCTGGCAGTTTAATATAACATATATAAAGAACAAGTTGTAAGTTTTTGAGTCTTAAATTTGTAATTTGTTTTAATCTTGTATTTCATTTGTTACGCGTGTCCCATGTGTTTGTGCCCAACCACCAATATGATCATTGGACCAAAGAGAACAAATTATATACGATTCCAGGTCTATATTAACATTTACTCTCAACTGAGTGAACAAACACAAGTGAACAACATGAACAAAGGATCCCTGAGTTACTATTTAACTATGGAATGCTCATTTTTGAAAATTTATTGAGATGTATTAGCTCTGACTGAAATACATTTTGTATGAAGCTGACTATAAATTTTACCCTTCTACATTTCATCAGATGATACTGCATGCGTTTGGCAGCTACCATGTGAACTTTATCATAAGGACACTCAATCAGCTGCTCCGGGTCAGGAATGTGGTAGTATGCCATTCTGAAATATAATTAACATGATTAATGAAACATTTAAAATGATTTTTAAATTTTATTGTTGATACAATTTTTGTTTTCTGTCCATGGCCATTGTTTTGTACATACGGTGAAGTCCGGTACATCCATGCACTTGTGACGACTTCACTTCATTGAAACTGATAAAACCAATAATTGGATAATATTGTGTGAACACATTCATCACGTTCATAACATACTTTTATTTCATAAAATCTTTTGTTTGTTTGGTTTCATCCTTTAGATTTTGGATAATGTGTCCAAAATTAGGGAAACCTGTTCTGAGTGTTCCTCAAATGTCCAATAATTTTCTGCACCTGCATGCCTTCCAAAAATAGCTTATTTTGAATAAAACAAAGAATTTCTACTACGAAATGTAGCGGAGTTAGAATGAAACATGGATGCAGAGCAAAAATTATTTTTATCTGATATAAATTAGACTGAAATTAAACAAATTTTATCTGATGATGTAATTTTTTTTTATTTGGAATAGTCCTATTATGGTTAATCAAGGTATTTCAGTTATTAACGCTTGAACTTATTTTATTCTTTTTTTTTATCCCTTAGAAAGATAAAAAAAATAACAAAAAAGATTTTGTTTGTGTTGCTATAAATGAGCGATATCACAGGCAGCACAGACACCAGATACTCCTCTGTAAATCTGGCTGTTAATTTTCAGGTTGGAATTGTCCTTTCAGTGTGTGTTTTTTTTCCAAATCGGCATATAATCAAATTTTGGGATTGGGAGACATTTTTCAATACGCGAGTTAAACTCTAATTATCTGGAGTTATATTATTCAGGTGTTTAGAAGGGTAGTGATGAGGGTACCTTCATGATGTATAACGGTAAAAATTCTTGCCAAATGACCATAACTGTAATTTTTAGGGTATGACGATAAAATGTACACTTTCTCATAGACGATAAAAAAAATTAGCTGAATTTGACAAATCACGCCAGCCTCTTTTTTTCTCCAAAAATAACGGCAACAATTATATGAGACTTCTGACGAATATCAATAAGAATAATTTGACGAATAACGGAAAAATTTGAACCAATTTGTCAGACAAAAAAGGTAGCCAAAAATGACCATTTGACAACTGACGGTAAAGGGCATTACCAACCTCATCGGGGGTCTCATTGGGGGTTCCGATCCCGGATCCCACTTACTGTTTTGTCAGATTCCTGTATCCCACTTACACTATGTACGTAAGCAATTTTCATTTTTTTGTCATTTCCTGGGTTCTGCTAGACCTCATTTCCCGTTATCCCGACACAATAGTTTGACTTTCACGTGTCATGCTTACAAAAAATCGGCAATCCTGCGTCACGCTTAGACCCCAATGAGACCCACCTCATATATAGGGGGAAAATCTAAGACAAGTAAATTTGTTCAGGTATATTAGGTGGGTGGGTAGCGGGGAGAATCATATTATTCAGGTATATAAGGGAGGGTCTCAGGCAAGTGCACAGTGCGTTGGTCAATAGTCAATATTGACATCTTGCACCAAATGACCAAACGGTTTAAAAGGTAATATCTGCATTGTTTATGGGTAAAATATAATAGTAACTTTTATGTGAAACAGCATCTACCCAGATATAGAATAACTATCAGGCACATGAGCCCTCGTGCACGTGTCGTGAATGGTTTCCCGCGATTTTTCCTGCAATCAAAATGAAAGAAATGAAAGAATAACTTTCGTTTTCAAAATTCAACACTGCAATGTAAACATTTAGAAAATGCAACGACTGTTAATCATTATACTTACCTTGGACTTATATATTTAAAGATAAAAGTATTCACAAACAAACTTGTTGTCATTTCATTTTTTTCACAACTTAATCACTTTGACAAGGAAGGAAACTTACCCGATGTTTTCATTGAATTACGTGCACGCGATTGGTTGATGTCAACACGTGGAAATACGGCTAGATTTATAAAATACCGAAAAGATTTATCAGCCTGCAACGGACTTTAATTCGTATTCAGTTTTGAGTTAATTCGAATTTCGAACTTATAATAGATTCAGAAATAAATTAAACTAGAGGCTCTTAAGAGCCGGTGTCGCTCATCTTGGTGTATGTGCATTCTAACATATCATGGATTCAATCCAGTGGCGGATTCAGAGGCTCGGACTTTTTTTTTTTAGTAAAAAGGATTAATCAGACTATACTTCGTGAACTTTGCATTTTCCGAGTATTAAATTTTTATACGATAATTCTTTACTTATAAAGATATTTTTCGTTGGTATTTGCTGATTGTCATAGTCATGTGTTTTGCTATAGTGGAGTTGACTGACCAGTGCGGTGAAAAAACGTCACTCCGTCATTTTGAAATTCAAATTACAGTAATACACATTGCTTAGGCTGAGAATGTCATGACAATCAGGAAACTTCCAAAGCGACACAGGATTGAGCAAGAAACTATTGACTTTTATGTCACTATTCCACCAAACAGAAAGTAATAGTAAATACTCTATAGACTATTACACTCTCATGAAGAAAAAAAGTTCAGCTATATTATTTACCTAGGCTACGAAAAAACATGTTTAACCCCAGCCTGTTTTATAAATAACATTATAAATAACAAAATTGAATAATGATCCTCAGTCAGTATAAGTTCCAGAAAGATTTCAAGTGTCATGTACGAACCATTTGATTTGAGGAAGCAGTCTGAGATATTTGAGAGAGAAAAAAATTGACTCTGACTTCTTGCCTTAAACAATAATTCTGACCGTATCTGGATTAAAAACAATAGTCTTGTCCACGATTTTGCTATTAAAAACGAAAATTTCCAACAAAATTATTTAACATAAAATGAACATAATAAATAAAAACGGGCGTATTTTTTTGTGACCGGGGTTTGCATGTCTGACTAAAATGTCTGTTTCGCAGGACTTATACATATTGAATACTTTTTTTTCAAGACAAGACTGTAACCTGCCTGCTGGGTGTGACCTTTATGTCTCTATTAGTCGACCGTCATTCACAACTTCGTTGTCATTTCAGCCTGACACTTTCGTAGTCTTTGATGGATTTGGAACCCCTCACTTCGGTTCCCTAAGTTATATTGGGTGAAACATATCAATCAAATATTTTGATAATAACTGCTTGTTTGTCTTTTTTAACTCGTGTAAGTCGTATTGTAAATTTCATCGAATTTCCATGTCTATTTTTTACTGACAAGTATACATCAAATATATCAGTACATAGCATTGGGTAAATACTATTACTTTATGATAGACGATTAATAGGGAGAATACAGCATAAAAAGTGTCCAACCCTTACACTTTACAGCAAGAATAAAATATACATGCCCCAAGCCAGGAACCGTTTAAATAGTGCATATTACACTTATTTTATGTTTTTTTAGCCCCAAAAAGGTCCCAAATTTTTTTCGCCTCTCTCCGATCGCCGAAATTTGAAATCTTCGCCCCCTTCCAAAATCCTGGATCCGCCCCTGGATTCCATGACAAAATTGTTTTTGGTATAAATGGTGATGTGTTTGAAGTTCTTACTTTACTGAACGTTCGATCTTGCTACTTACAATTGTATCTATAAAAAATGAACTTTGCCCATTAGTAACAGCGTAAATTATTTTGAAAAAATCTACCAAAATTTCCCAAATTGATCAAAATTGTTGAAAACTAGAGGCTCTAAAGAGCCTGTGTCGCTCACCTTGGTCTATGTGAATATTAAACAAAAGAAGCAGATGGATTCATGACAGCATTGTGTTTTTGGTGATTGTGGTGTGTTTGTACATCTTACTTTACTGAACATTCTTTGCTGATACAATTATCTTTATCTATAATGAACTTGGCCCAGTAGTTTCAGTGGAAAATGTAAGTAAAAATTTACAAATTTTATGAAAATTGTTAAAAATTGACTATAACGGACAATACCTCATAGGGCGTCAATTGACCATTTTGGTCAAGTTGACTTATGTATATGTCTTACTTTGTTGTACATTATTGCTGTTTACAGTTTATCTCTATCTATAATAATATTCAAGATAATAACCAAAAACAGCAAAATTTCCTTAAACTGACTACCAATTTAGGGGCAGCAACTACCAATTTAGGGGCAGCAACCCAACAACCGGTTGTCCGATCCGTCTGAAAACTTCAGGGCAAATAAATCTTGACCTGATAAACAATTAAACATATTTGCTCTAAATGCTTTGATTTTTGAGTTATAAGCAAAAAACTGCAAATTACCCTTTTGGTTCTATTTTTAGCCATGGCAGCCATCTTTGTTGGTTGGACGGGTCACCGGACACATTTTTTAAACTAGATACACCAATGATAAGTGTGGTCATGCTTGCTTTAATTTGGTCCTGCAGTTTCAGAGGAGAAGATTTTTTTTTAAATTTAACGACGACGGACGCCGGACGTCAAGCAATGAGAAAAGCTCACTTGGCCCTTCGGGTAAGGTGAGCTAAAAAAAAGGGCAATAACTCCTTAAGGAATCAACTGACCATTTTGGTCATGTTGACTTCTTTGTAGATCTTACTTTGCTGAACATTATTGCTGTTCACAGTTAATCTCTATCGATAATACACTAGTCAACAAAAGAAACGATACAAGACTTTTTTTTCAAATTAAAGATACAGTTTTCCGTTCATTGGACCAATATTGAAGTTAGTCATACTTAATTATTATGGAAATATAAATCCCTTTAAAAAAAAAAATTTTTTTTGCTTTCATAACGTTTTTTTTTGTGATTTTTTTTTCTCACAAAATTTACATAAAACGACAATTTTAAAAACAGAAGTTCCAACTAATGAAGCTAACCTCTCATTTGAAGGTAAAGACAGTGTTTGCCATCGATTTGTTTTAAAAATTCATACAGTCTCTTCGTTTATTTTTTAAGCAAAGTTTGGCCCCACGAGAAATCGTTAAAATGTATATATTATCAACTGATTTACCATAGACAGTATGTGTAAAGTGATATTCAAAAAGCGGTAACAATCTCAAAACTTATTCGAAAGGTTCCAAATTTACTGTGTGTTGTTTTCACATCTAAACCATTGATTTGAGACGAAAATATTTTTTTTGTCTCCACTTTTAGAGATTTCAAAAAACACTTTTTTAACCCAAAAAATGAAAAAAAAATAATCATTCAACCCATTAGTTACAACATGAACATAACTTGATAAGCATATTGAATAATTTTTTTCAGTACTTAGAAAATTATGTGTCGATTTTTTATTCAACTTTCCGCAAAACTTATTTGCACCCTATGATCGATTACACGGAATTTCGATACTTTCCGACAAGTTTTGATTTTCATTATCATATGTGCATACATTGCAAATGAAAGCTTTTCAAAATAGTGTATCTCATTTTGTTTTATATTTAATACTTTTTGATAAATTTTATTTCAAAGTCGTGTATCGTTTCTTTTGTTGACTAGTATAGTATTCAAGATATTGACAAAAAACGGCAAAATTTCTTTAAAAATTACCAACTGGGGGGGGGGGGGGGGCAGCAACCCAACAACCGGTTGTCCAATTCATCTTAAACTTTCAGGACAGATGTATAATGATTGATCGACTTGTCAACAACTTGTCCCTATCAGATTTGCTCTAAATGCTTTATTTCAGAGTTATAAGCCAAAATCTACATTTTACCCCTATGTTCGATTTTTAGCCATGGCGGCCGTCTTTGTTGGTTGGCTGGATCACTGCACACATTTTTTAAACTACTTACCCCAATGATTATAAAGTTTAATTAAATTTTGCCCTGTAGTTTCAGAGGAGAAGATTTTTGTAAAAGATTATACAAATATTCAAATATTTATGAAAAATTGGTAAAAAAATTCTATAAAGAGCAGTAACTCCTTAAGGGGTCCACCCCCCTTTTGTGGGAAAATTTTTGTTCATAATATAGGGAATCATAGAAGAATGACGTACTGGATCCCCCATCCCCGGATCCGCCACTGCCGTCTTTAAGTGATTATTTAAGTTCATGATTATTTGATAATTTAGGAATGCATTTTTGACCTATTCTATCATCTTGTTTTAAAAATGGATGTCAAGTTAGCAGCCGGCTCGTTATTCGATTTTCAATGTTCAACCGGCTGCTAGCAGTCGGTTCGATACTCAAATTTATTTGATAATCATCCAATCGAATTAAAATTAAATCCTTTAATTGCTCCTAGCTGTTTTGATATGTCGCGCATCAAGGTTGGCTCTAAAGGTCACCAGATTTGACCTGTCTATCGGGTTTCGTTAGATCCTTGATGTGCGACATATCAGAACAGGAGCACTGCATTAATGGATTTAATTTTGATTAGATTGATAATCATCAATATTAAATTATTCCACAACATTTATAGTATGATACTCCTAGTTAACTGAAGTGAAGTAAAATGATATATTATGTAGGAAATCGATTTTTGACTCTTTCAAGCTATCGAAAATTATCGTTGTCCTCAAATAAATCGCACATTTGTCTTTATAAAATACAGATTTTCATCAATAAAACGACATCAAATCTATACTTTTATATATGCTATTTCTAGAAACATAAAACACTATCACTCCGGTAATATTTAAATTGAAGATATGAATAGAAAAAATTGAAAGCCAAAATAAAAAAAATACATACATTTGTAATGAAAACACAAAGCATACTGAATAAATGACATTGAGACCCCTCTGATCTCTCAAAAAGTCGATTGTGAGGAACTTCTTGTCGTCTATGCCTTTTGAGGGCTAAAAGTTCCAGTTTGTTACAATAAAATAGTATTATTCGTATTCTATTCTTATAGAGAAAAACAACTGGAGACCCTTTAATTACAGTGATCAATATCCCTGGTCATTCAATGTCCATACAATTCGAATGACGAACAACATTAAGACAATGAAAATATCCAGATGTTATCAAAAGGCTTTCCCAAAATGATGTCGTCTAAGTTCTTCTATATCTACGGTGGTCTTAAATTGTAACTTTTCATCTAAAAAAAATAGTCAAAAATCAGGTTATATTAAGGGCATAGTGCGCATGGTGCGATGTTTTTTGTTTTGTTGTTTGTTTTACTTTTTCTTCCAACACAAATCATGTTTTAATAAATTCTACATCAGATAAATCATTTAACCCTCTACTCACCAAGACACAACTATTACCAATTCTTTTTTGTCAAACACGATTTCCTTTTCTTTACAGAAGAATACTTACCCAATTTGTAAATACATAATAAGGGCTGACCTAGTAGTCATAATAAACGAATTACTGGTGAAAAATAATTTTATTCCAATTCTTGAACCAATACATACAAACTTTTGTGCACGAGTTTATCATTTTTTTCGCATAAATTTCGTATAAGAGTCAAATTTTTTTCAATCGGTCAGTGTTGTTGTAAAAATATGGCAGGTAATTAAATTTCGTTTTTTGAAGCCGAAGTTTAACGATTGTCACCTGTTTGTCAACAAACAACAAAAAACATGGATATTGAGCACGTGTTTACATGTACAATCATATAATAGTTTATTTAAGGACATCGATCCATGCGTGTTGCGATCACCGGATTTTTACAAGATGAGTCAAACTGAGGTCACTTTGACGGAAAATATGTTGGGGAACAGATTTTCAAATCGGATCGCCTCGTTAAAAAAGTCATCATAATTTCACTCTGTAAAATACGATAATCAATGCAATGGTTTTCGTAAAAATCAATATTTTTAAAATAGAGTATAAGTTTCAAAAACAGTATAGAGAATACATCAATTAGGCAGCAACACCGCTACACGTTTGTTCAGTTGGTTAATAAATGTTAAAGTCGTCATCCATAATTGTCAACCATTTTCCAAAGTGTACAAAACATACACTATTTCAGACCCCCTACCATCCCTTAAAAAGTGTACATCAACCATTTTCAGATTTCAATATAAAAAAAGAAGATGTGGTAGACCCCCTTTTTGCGAAAATATTTGGTTGCTTACATAGGGAATCACTGAAGCGTGACCGGAGCGGGCCCCCTCTTAGGTCAGTCAGTGCGCCCCCACTTATGAAACATTCTGGATCCGCCACTGAATGGGGACGAGTTAGTTATACATGTAGTATAGTTAGTATGGGGGACAGTCGTAGTTAACATGGTTAATACATCATATTTTGGACTACATATTTGTGAAGTGCTCCTTTATAGACGGAGGGATTCCGTACTTCAGAACAGAATAGGATGGCGACCCAAAATAAACAGAGCACTACAGGTGATAAATCTACCGAAACAAAAAAGCATATAAATGTAGATTTAGGTAAAGACAAAGTGCAGAACAGGTTTCCATTTGTAAGCATTATTTGTGTTAAGCATTGGAGACTTATCTAGTTAGAGCAAACATGAAGATCATGTAAGTTAGACGACACCGGGTGTAAGACAATTCGGCCCAAAAATAACTCGGACCGTTTGCCCGAAAAAAATGCGTCAAGTCCGTACCAAAATAAATTCCACAAGGAGTTTTTTTCGCTTTTTCTTATTTTAATACATCAATTGATATTAATGGTATTTTGATAAACACATGTCAATATAACAGTCGGAGGGACTTAAGTAAGTGATTTTTAAGGTTTTAATGTACCCTTCTGTAGCCATTTTTGTACGAACTTTTCAAACTTCAATTGTATCAAAACTACATATAAAATGAATAATAGAGATAGGCCATTTTGTACATATTCCAAGGGGAAACTTGATGCAAAGCATTATTTTTTACTCTTCCATTGCATTTAATAGAAAAAGAGGACATTGTGGCAAATAAATCAAGATTTTTATAGAAAATCCACAGCCTT
This sequence comes from Mytilus galloprovincialis, assembly GCA_037788925.1. NCBI lineage: Eukaryota > Metazoa > Mollusca > Bivalvia > Mytilida > Mytilidae > Mytilus > Mytilus galloprovincialis. Next base: position 32,212,553 of record CM075339.1, read on the forward strand.
TGTCTGTGTACTCTCATATTTGGCAATTTGATGACTGATAGATATAGGATTATTGCATGCAGTGCTAGCATTGATTTCCTTAAAACAACTTTATAAATTGGTTAAAACAAATATAAATATGGCCAAAATCAAGTACACCTTTTCGGGTGCGCTCGACTTTATATATATAGTGGCTCAGCACGAGGTATTTTGGAAATTACAGGTGGCTCAGAACTTTGTGTAAAAAATGAACACTAGCACATCATAGAAAATCAAGTGAGTAATTTATGTTTCAAATTTTATAACAAAAATCTCTTTATTAAAGGCTGTGGATTTTCTATAAAAATCTTGATTTATTTGCCACAAAGTCCTCTTTTTTAGCTCACCTGGCCCGAAGGGCCAAGTGAGCTTTTCCCATCACTTTGCGTCCGGCGTCCGGCGTCCGTCGTCCGTTGTCCGTCGTCGTTAACTTTTACAAAAATCTTCTCCTCTGAAACTACTGGGCCAAATTGAACCAAACTTGGCCACAATCATCATTGGGGTATCTAGTTTAAAAAATGTGTGGCGTGACCCGGTCAATCAACCAAGATGGCCGCCACGGCTAAAAATAGAACATAGGGGTAAAATGCAGTTTTTGGCTTATAACTCAAAAACCAAAGCATTTAGAGGAAATCTGACATGGGGTAAAAATGTTTATCAGGTCAAGATCTATCTGCCCTCAAATTTTCAGATGAATCGGTCAACCCATTGTTGGGTTGCTGCCCCTGAATTGGTAATTTTGTGGAAATTTTGCAGTTTTTGGTTATTATCTTGAATATTATTATAGATAGAGATAAACTGTAAACAGCAATAATGTTCAGCAAAGTAGGATTCACAAATAAGTCAACATGACCGAAATGGTCAGTTGACCCGTTTAGGAGTTATTGCCCTTTATAGTCAATTTTTAACCATTTTTCGTAAATCTTAGTTATCTTTTACAAAAATCTTCTCCTCTGAAACTACTGGGCCAAATTAATCCAGACTTGGCAATAATCATCTTTGGGGTATCTAGTTTTAAAAATGTGTCCGGTGACCCGACTATCAAATCAAGATGGCCGCCACAGCTAAAAATAGAACATAGGGGTTAAATGCAGTTTTTGACTTATAACTCAAAAACCAAAGCATTTAGAGCAAATCCAACAGGGGTAAATTTATTAATCAGATCAAGATCTATCTGCTCTATAATTTTCAGATGAATCTGACAACCCATTGTTGGGTTGCTGCCCCTGAATCGGTAATTTTAAGGAAATTTTGCTGTTTTTGGTTATTATCTTAAATTTTATTATAGATAGAGATAAACTGTAAACAGCAATTATGTTCAGCAAAGTAAGATTTACAAATAAGTCAACATGACCGAAATGGTCAATTGACCCCCTAAGGAGTTATTGTCCTTTATAGTCAATTTTTCACAATTTTCATAAAATTTGTAAATTTTTATTAACATTTTCCACTGAAACTACTGGGCCAAGTTCATTATAGATAGAGATAAATGTAAGCAGCAAGACTAGTAAAGTAAGATCTACAAACACATCACCATCACCACAACACAATTTTGTCATGAATCCATCTGCTTCCTTTGTTTAATATTCATAGACCAAGGTGAGCGACACAGGCTCTTTGGAGCCTCTAGTCTATCAAATGCAATGAAACAGTAAAAAATAATGCCGGAATGTCAGCCTTAAATTTCTTTAAGTTCCAGAACCTTTCATGTTTTTAAGTCTGGGATTTCGGGATTAGTACCCCTCATACATGATTACCTCTCAAAATCCGTGAAAACAACAACCAACATTATGGTCTGTCCATCATGACAACTGAAACAAAGTATTGAAAGAAGATTAAACATGATAAATAGTTTATAAATATTGCATTTCACACAATAAAAATCAATTTCATACTGTTGATTTTTGCAAAACATGGTTAAATTGTATGTTAAGGTTCATCATAACCTTTTGGCTAATATGGCCGTATTTACACCCAAAGTTTTACTCTGAGTACAGACTAACCTATGCACCTGCAACAGTTTTAAGGGATGGCAGGAACTAGATATATAAATTTCAAATGCATTTTATGTTTTAGAAAAATATAAACTTTTCTAGATTTTGCCTTCCAGTTTTTTTTTTGTTCCTGCAGAAGGTGCAAAAATTAACTAAGAAGTGTAAACAATTGAGAAGCTCCCCTCATATAATCTATGTTGTGAGTAGTATTGATTTAAATGGAAAATGGATGGACAATAGACACCTGTAAACAAAAGGTGATTTAAACTGTGTAACTGAGTGGACCGTATCAAATGAAACTTGGGTGTTTGTTTATTTTACTATCTTCTGCAGACTGAAAAAAACTGGACATGAAAATCCAGGTAAGTTGTTAATTTTCTGAAACGTAGACTTCATATAACTTTTATATATCTAGTTCCTGCCATGCCTTAAAACTTACCTGGATGTACCAGTTTGTCTGTACTCAGTAATTTTTGAGATGTAAACACGGCCATATTTTTCAATTCCTTATGATGAACCTTAAGGTTCATGTGGACCCTAGGGCTAAAATGGCAAAATTTTTCTCTGAGTACAGGCAAACATGTGCATCTGGGAAAGTTTTAAGGTATAGCATGCCCTAGATAGATAGAATTTAAATGCATTGTATGATTTAGAAAATTCATAACTTAACTGGATTTTGCAGTACACTTTTTTTCGTCTCTTCTGAAGATGATAAAATTAACAAACAGTTGAGTTTACCTTGATATGGTTCACTCAGGTACACAGTTTAAATAACTAATTATTGTCAGGTATCTATTGTCAATCTAATGTCCATGTTAATTAAAAATGCTCACTTTAATTTTTACCTGAGGGGAAGTTCTCAAACCTGTTTCCCAACTTAGTTTATTTTGGCACCTTCTGAAAGAATGAAAAAAAGTGCACGGCAAAATGCTGGTAAGTTTTTATTTTTCTAAAAGATAAAACATACTTAAAATTCATTTATCTAGGGCCTGCTATGCCTGATTTTTTTTACAGATGCGCAGGTTTGTCTGTCATTGTCTGTACTCAGAGTAAATTTTTAGGTGAAAATACAGTCATTTTAGCCATAGGGTCCACATGAACCTTATAGTGTAATTACAAACTTCATCTTGTCTTTTTCAATTTATTATTGACATCAATTTGCAAAGGTAACAAGTAATATAATTAAGGTTCCTTTTAAAAGATAGATTAGTAAATTATACTATGTATAGATTTCTTAAAATTACATACCATTTAAACCCCTTATTTAGCATTTGAGGACAAAAAAGGGGAGGCACTGTAACCCAGCTCTGCTGTTAACCTCAAATATTTTTGGATTTTTATTTCAAAGTAAGAACTCTTAGACAGTTAGACCCCCTTACTTACAATCCTTGATAAAAATGTTAATTATTTTGCTTGTTGTATATTGGCTAATTATGGGCCGAATACCTTAATGTAAATACACATTTTTACTTTGTCTTTATCAATTTATCATGATACTTAACTGTAGTTGGTTATTAATCAACTATATATATACATGATATATATCTAGGACTGAAAACCTTTTTTATGCCCCACCTACGATAGAAGAGGGGTATTATTTTTTCTGGTCTGTGCCTCTGTTTGTCTGTCCGTCCGTCTGTTTTTGGTCAAGGTAGTTTTTGATGAAGTTGAAGTCCAATTAACTTGAAACTTAGTATACATGTGCCCTATGATATGATCTTTCTAATTTTAATGCCAAATTAGAGTTTTGACCCCAATTTAATGGTTCACTGAACATAGAAAATGATAGTGCAAATTTCAGCTTAAAGTTTTTGGTCAAGGTAGTTTTTGATAAAGTAGAAGTCCAATCAACTTGAAACTTAGTGTACATGTTCCCTTTGATAACATCATTCTAATTTGAATGCCAAATTAGAGAATTTATTCCAATTTCACGTTCCACTAAACATAGAAAATGATAGTGTGAGTGGGGCATCCGTGTACTGTGGACACATTCTTGTTTTATATCGAGAAGTAAATGCAATGCATTGTAAATCAATGAGACAAGGCTTTTATTTGTTGTTGTCATACATGTTACCCGTCCGATCATTTCTCTAAAAGGCTCTTGTTGCTGATCTTATTTTGCCAGAATATTCTGTTGATCTTTTCTTAGGCAGCTGGTATGGAATGCATCTAATTAAAACAGTAACACCTAAGGTTTCAAGTACTGTACATACTCAGTACTACTGAACGTTCACAAATACTCCAGTTTCAGTTGATTTCCCCAATATATATAGTTATAATGATATGTTATTTAATTTCAGGGATGGATATCCTCGTACAACCAGAGAGCTTTGTGTGCAAGAATATTAATTCCCAGGGAAGAGAAGAAACTTACTTACTTACTTATCCTCTTCATCCCCAGTGGGACATAAGGCCACAACAAACTGCCTCCACTTATCTCTGTCCTTAGCCATGTACTGGGCTTGGCCCCAGGTGTAACCCATTGCTTCTAATTCTGCAGTAACAGTTCTTCGCCAGGTGATTCTAGGTCTCCCTGGTTTCCTTTTTCCTGGTTGTGTCCAATATAGAGCTGTTTTTGGTGTGCGGTGTTGTGGCAATCTCAGTACATGGCCTAACCATCTAAACCTTCGTTGTTTAATTTCTGCTATTATGCTCTTAGCATTAATATTACATTTCTCCAAAAGGCTCTTGTTGCTGATCTTATTTTGCCAGAATATTCTGTTGATCTTTCTTAGGCAGCTGGTATGGAATGCATCTAATTAAAACAGTAACACCTAAGGTTTCAAGTACTGTACATACTCAGTACTACTGAACGTTCACAAATACTCCAGTTTCAGTTGATATCCCCAATATATATAGTTATAATGATATGTTATTTATTTTCAGGGATGGATATCCTCGTACAACCAGAGAGCTTTGTGTGCAAGAATATTAATTCCCAGCGAAGAGAAGAAACACAACATTTCAATACCAAAAATCTTAAGGGTAAAATTTATAACTTGTGATGAAAAATCTCCTGAGGCTCCAGGATACCCTTGGCTAGGTCCTGCAACACCACCAATGACAATTGATCATTTCAATAGATTTTTGAGTTTGAATATAGAAACATTTGAACATTCTAATATAGAAAGTGATCACTGGAATGGTATCTTAAAGTTGATAGAGATATCTAATTACCACTATGAATGTTTAGGTAAAATGGACAGATGGACTACTACACCCACTTTAAATGAGGAAGAATTAGAGGAGGAAATTAACAAGGCTTCAGTAGGTGAGGAAAATATTAGCACCACTGGCAGATCCAGAGGAGGGGGGGGGTTCGGGGGTTGGCCCCCCCCTCTTTTTTTTGCCGATCAATGCATTTGAATGGGGACGTTGGAACTCCCCTTTATCCTGCAAAGGGAACCCCCCTCCCCCTTTTCAAATGACTGGATCTGCCCCTGAGCACTACCACTGGCAAAATTGAATGAATGTGGGGCATAAAATTTAAAAATTTATGACAGCTCATCCAAAGCTCTATATTTAAGAATTGAATGCTAGTTTTGTAACTTCATTGGGGTGTAAAAGTGTTGACCGAAGTACATTTTTTATGAAGTGCAGAAGCATTCAATACTTATAATGACATTTTGTATGAAGCGCTGAAGCATTCAATACTTATAATTACATTTTGTATGAAGCGCTGAAGCATTCAATACTTATAATTACATTTTGTATGAAGCGCTGAAGCATTCAATACTTATAATTACATTTTGTATGAAGCGCTGAAGCATTCAATACTTATAATTACATTTTGTATGAAGCGCTGAAGCATTCAATACTTATAATTACATTTTGTATGAAGCGCTGAAGCATTCAATACTTATAATTACATTTTGTATGAAGCGCTGAAGCATTCAATACTTATAATTACATTTTGTATGAAGCGCTGAAGCATTCAATACTTATAAATACATTTTGTATGAAGTGCTGAAGCATTCAATACTTATAATTACATTTTGTATGAAGTGCTGAAGCATTCGCAAGCTCGTGCAATATAAAATTCTACTCGGGACAATATTCCCCAATATTCATGCAATAACCCTATATTATTTAATTCACCTGTGCACTTTATTTTGGGACCACGTGTTATCATGGATGAGACGTTTTATTGAGTGATGCAATTGCTGAAGAAAAAAACATGTGATGTGCAATAAACCAATCAGACTAAATTATTTTAATGAAACATGCATCTAATGTAATTATATGTCTATGATATACATGCTAAAAGAGAGGTGAAAGATACCAAAGGGTCATTCAAAACCAAAAGACGAAAATAACTATTAACACCAGGGTTAAAAAAGAAACAGACATAATGTCAACAGCAGGCAAAACACAACATAGAAAACTAAAGACTGAACAACAAAAAAAAACCACCAAAAACTTAGGGTGATCTCAAAAGGATAAGCAGATCCTGCTTTACCATGTTCACATACCCTTTGTGGTAAACAGACTAACATAAACATCATTGGACAGCTTGTCATGAGCAATAGAAATATAAGGCTGTCCAACTATTTTGTGGATTACTGTATCTAATACCCATTAAAAAAAAAATCAACATGATCGGCCAACATTTTTTACTGAGGCCCTTTAACAGTGATAGAGGTTCAGTTTTAAAAATAAAGGGTATAATTAATGATTTTTGTGGGTCTTTTTCTGGTATTTGTATTGCAGTTCTTATTTTAAAAGCACCTGTAGCTCCTCTGAAACGACATGACAAAGTTTCATAAAACTGTTTCAAGTTAATGAGGAAACACATGTACATGATGTGTGTAGATGTGCATACCCACAAGAAATCTTTATCAGTTAACTTACTTTTGTAAGAGTAACAGTCTTTAAACCAAGGATTGTGGTTAGATCGTGTTGCCCATTATGTGGGTTCGTGGTGAATTCGAGTCCACTCACAAAGGTTATTTCGTCAGTTTAAGAGAGATCCTTTTTTTTTTTTATTTAACCCTTCAAATGAAATGATTTGTATGCAATGATAGGCATTTTTAATGATATACATGTGTAAAGAGGCCCAAGTTGAGGGAAAATTGAAAAGTTATGAATTATTTGATAATTTTATTAGTTTAGACATTATCATGATTATTAGAAACAGTATTCTGCTAAAAATGATGGTGCTAAATTTTAAAACTTTGTCAAAACCTACAACGTTTGCCACCTAAGTTTAGTTTGCCTCAATGGAATTATATTATTGTAGTGAGATATTTTATCTATCCATATAGAAGCTCAGGTATTAAAGAAGACACCTATAGATTTTGGAATTAAAGGTCATCATGATTATGGTCACTATATTAAAAATAGATTTTAAAGAAGCAAGGGGTTTTGAGCTCTGCTATTTTTTATACCTCAAAATAATGTTTTTAGATTCATATGCATTAATGATTTTATATAGTGTTTGGGCTAGACAAATAATCAAAACACTATTTGACGCTGACAGAACTAAGTATAACATTATATTATTTTATTGTTGCAGAACAAGGTCGTTATGTTGCATCATTTGGAGCTGCCTTGAAAAGTGACATGAAGAATGGTCTAGGTAAACTATGGATGACACATTTGATTGATAATCTTCTCCGTATTATTGATGATGTAAAAGTCTCGGAGGTGCTATGTTGTCCACCGTCTAACAGTTGCAATCCAGAAGTTGAACTTATTTATGGAGATGAAGATAGACATATTACACAAATGCAGTATAATGCCCCAGATTCAAGTACCCCTGTAGGTTCGTTTGATTGTATGTCATCACATGGAAGACTTTCTCCAAACTTATACTCTGAAGAGTCATCAGTAACCTCTGAGGCCAGTTGTTCAAACGTAAGGAAAGGAACAGCTGTTCCAGATTTTTGTGCAGCGCTGAAACATTTCCCTGGTGTTTTCCCATTAGTGGTAAAATTGCAACCAGCAAGACAAGAAACTGAAGGAATTTTTCCAAATGTTCAACAGATGCTGTCGAAGCTTTTCTTTCAAGATGTTGTATTTGGTATGGTTATTTCACCAAGATCATTTCAAATGTCTGTAATTTTAAAGAAGGAAGGAAGTCTACAATTTGCAAGTACAAACTTTGTTTCCTTGATGAACCCATTGAAAGATAATAAGCTTGATATGAAAAATTTGAATTTGATGAACACTTTTGTGTATCAAGTCTTAAAGTGGTCAACTGAAACTCAGTGTTCTATATAGAGAAAGATGATTAAGAGGCCTTACCAGGAATCCTAATTTTTACTCCTGCTTTGTGAAAAGTCCTATATTGTAAAGTAATTTTTGCATGAAACATGAGACCGACTATAAAATAATTGCAACAGAAGAAATAAAAGTGTCTTCATTGTGTCTGGAAATATACAAGGATTCATTAGAAAAAAAGTACCGATCAAATGCATGGATGCAGGCAGAATTTGTTAAAACACCAATTTTAATTTTTGTTGAATTTAATTATTTAAGAAAGATATATATATATATATATCACTGTAAAAAATACTTGAAATTTGACAACAATTCCTGTTAAATATTGGTTGTCAAAATATATGTTCAGCATAATTAAAGAAAATATTGAGTTGGCAATAACTTTTACAGAGTTTTGATATTTTGATAGTTTTGATTGATGTATAAGTTGTTTTTTTTTTGTTTTTTTTTATAGTTGCATGAATTGATATAGGAAGATGTGGTATGAGTGCCAATTAGACAACTCTCCTTCCAATTTATAAAAGTAAACCAATATAGGTCAAGGTACGAAGCACGAAGCCTTGGCTCACACCAAACAGCAAGCTATAAAGGGCCATAAAAAAAACTAGTTTAAACCATTCAAACTGGAAAATGGGAAAACCAAAGGTCTTATATATATATATTGTATATATACATGATGTAATTATGTAAAACGAGAAACGAGAAACACTAATGAACCACATCAATAAACAACTAGTTAACATCAAATATATAGGTCATTGATTATAACATTCTATTCAGAAATCTTATCAATGTATATATATATATGCTCACATTGCTCAGATTTAAGTTACAAAACAATGTAACACCTACAGGTCAAGAAAATTACAACTTTTCAAGGTGCAGGAATCTAACATCTGTTCTAAAATTATAAATGCTATCATTGTTAAAGTTTTTTTTAAAATACAATGGAGTTATCTCCTACTGTCAAGAGTTGTAGTTGAATCGATTTATTGACAGTGTAATATTAAATTTTACTTCCCCTGCTAAATAAACGAAATCTTTACCCTTCTCTGCTTATGAATACTGTATGCAATAGGTCTACTATATTTGGTGTATGGAATGATTGTAAGGTGTACTTGTCCATCTGGCTGGTGTCATCATATGACCTTGACCTGGATGCTTCATACTTTGTATATAGATGTCTTATGTTATGAAGTTTCCATCTGTTATATGTCCATTGTCCTTGACCTCATTTTTATTGTTAAAGACCTTGAAAAAAGGAAAGACTTTTTTTATATAAGTTAATTATTAAGTTTTTTGTAAATTTTCTTTCCTTTCTTTGAAGCTGGTGCATTAGGATTCCTTGATTTCCACACTGACGTAAAGCCTCTGTCCACATTCTCATTCCAATGAGATACTGCCAAATTTGATCTCAATTTCTATTGATCATCACCAAACCAAATTCTTAAGTCTTGAAATATGTTCACAACATTATTGAAACTGTCAACATAAAATGTGTCTTTAGAATAAAATTGAGAATGCAAATGGGGAATGTAATCTTGAGGATATTTATAAATAGTTGAACTAACATTTTTCTGGCTTTTAAATTTGTAAGTAGATGGCTCATAGTTTGAATCATCTACACCTTGATGAATGATGACAATTTTCATGGTTATCACAATAGTGGTTAACAATGTTATCCAAATTTCCTTCAGTTTTAGAGAATTTTGCTGACAGTTACGGACAGCCCAGTTAATGTGTGTTGCTATGGGTTCAACTTTATCTTCTAGCTATACACTCCAATGTATACCCTCTGAACGTTTAGTACCTTTGGAAATCGTGGTGACAGCCTTTTTTACAGCCTTGACAGCTTGCCATAAGTCATTCTGATTGACAGTAAATTGAGTGTCTCTCACAAATTTATTTACAGCCAAATTTCTATCATGTGCATGAATTGTTAGGTACAGATTTTTGTTTCATACCACATCTTCTTCTTACCTGGGACAGTGGTGTAAAAGTACAACACGATAAGAACAAACTATAAAAGTCAGTTGAAAAGGCTTTACTCATTAGACGGATACCAAAAGAAATACTAGCCGGGGACTTGTATATCCAAACAACAAAAGGACACTAAGCACAGATCTGAGAGTATTCGAAGCAACTGACAGCTAGCTCAAAGCCAATAAAAATTAACAATAAAAATCAATTTATTTAAAACCTAATTATCAATCAATACAAATCCAACATCCTATTGATTTAGTGTAAATACGTCATTTCGAAACAGAACAGTTACAAAAAACAAAATAAAATTAACGGTACCAATTTTCTTGCACCAGATGTGCATTTCGTAAATACATGTCTGTTCAGTAATGCTCGTGGCCAAAATATTTGAAATCCAAAGCTTATATAAAAGACGAAGAGCTATAATCCAAAAGGTCCAAAAAGTATAGCCAAATCCGTGAAAAGAATCAGAGCTTTGCATGAGGGAGATACATTCCTTAATTTAAAATAATTTCTGATATTTTGTAACAGCAAATTTTAATAACACAAACAATCCGTATTTTCATGCCAGTACCGAAGTTCTGGCTACTGGGCTGGTGATACCCTCGGGGACTAATAGTCCACCAACAGAGGCATCGACCCAGTGAAAGTAATAAAATTAACGGTACCAATTTGCTTGCACCAGATGCGCATTTCGACAATACATGTCACTTCAGTGATGCTCGAGGCCAAAATATTTGAAATCCAAAGCTTATATAAAAGACGAAGAGCTATAATCCAAAAGGTCCAAAAAGTATAGCCAAATCCGTGAAAAGTATATACACAGGAATCAACAGATTGCAGATCGATTGAAGTGCATATATATGTATATAAGAATAATATTATCAATTGCTTTTTTTTAGTGATAACAAAAAAAACGTCAATACAAAATGAAAACAGTATTCCGAGATCTTATTACAGTGATTAATTGACAGCCTTATGTATTGATTTTATATACAGGATTGATAAGTTTACAAGGATCGCTTCTAAATTTCCGGGCACAGTAAACAACATCTCCGTAAAAATGAGGATGTCTCGTTTGAAATTAGTTTTCTATAAGAACAACTAAACTTCAAAACTAAATCTGTAAAATAATTGAAGAATTTAGTAAAAGTGTTAAGTGATTTTCAGTAACGAGATCCCTTATCGACTTTTAACATAATTTACCATTAAAACACAAATTGCGTTTATTCCTCTGAGTTCAGTATTTTTGTGATTTTACTTTTCATTAAAATCTAATACGTCACAACAGAATTAAATGAATACATTATAAAAAATCTCCGAATTGTACACGATGATTATACAAATGCTACTGATTAAGTTCAAAACGAGAATACTATTTTATGATAAAAGTCAGTCTGTGTTGTCAAAGGAAATTTGAATAATATCACAAAACAGCAACACATAAGAATCGATGCATCAATTATGTACATTGATGTAGCATTAATAACAAACAATAATATTAATTGTTTAACAATGAAAACCTTTTGATTTAAAATATTGTGTGTATTGCTTATTTTAGTAGTAATATAAACACAGCTAATAATTTTGGACGGACTTGGAAATGGGTGTTAACAAACAATCATTGAAAAAAAATATTTTTATGAATTTCATTAGTAGCATATCAGTTTGATATCAATGAATATGTTATCACGTTAAAAACCGGTTGCAGTTGTTTTCACCTGTCCTAACTTAGGAACCTGTTGTTCAGTTGTTGTCTCTGGTTGATTTAGATCAGAAGTGTTTTTCGATTCTCATTTTTATATAGATTAAATCATTGGTATTCCTGATTAAATTGATTTACAATTATAGTCATGTTTGGTCCAATTATATCTTTCAGTTCGATGTAAGCCAATGTATCGTGTTGAGGGTTGTACACTTACCTTTAATTGTAAACTTTTTTACTAAATGTGATTGGATGTAAAGTCGTCTAATTGGCTTTCATATATAATATTTTAACATTCTAAGTACAATTGGGGGCATGCCTGATCATTAAGAGCAATTACAAGGATAACAACAAGTTCATATCTGTGACATATATTTTCCTAAATAAGAAAATTGCTTTGCATTCTACAATAACTGAACTAATTTTAAAATATGCATTTATATATTAGTACCCCGTGTTTCACTATGTTCAATAATGTACTATTTTGGACATTTAAAAATTAGATGAATGTTCTCCTCATTGTATTCCTTAAAGATCAATTCTTGTACAACTCCAGCCTTTTTGAACTATGTGCTCTTTTATGGTGTTTGTATTTCTGTGTCCGTCTTTTTCTCGGATTGGTCGGTCGATTGCATTCTTTATTGTAGGTCATATTATTCATTTGTTATGGGTAATTGGTGACATGCTCCCTATCTATAAGAAAACATCCTCCCTACATCTTGGACAACAATTTCGAATGCTACCTTCATAAGTACATGATTTGACTTAAACTCGTGGACAGCTTCAACTTTATCTGCTAAGAAAGAATAACTATAGATTCGGAACGGAATTGTCAAAATGCCCGAAACCCCGAATTGACCTTTAATCTTGTGCCTTCACTTCATGGTTCAATCTGTGAATCGTTTCTTCGACAGCATGTACAAAGTACATTTGAAATCTGTTTACGAAAATCTTCAAGACGAATAATATAAATTATTGGATCTAAAAGTGGATTAATCATTACCAAAAATTTTGTGTAAAAAGTCCATCTAATGATGTTTTCCGAACGTCCATATAATTCCGAATAGAACGCAATAATACAAGTTGGTACGTTAACAATTAGCGTGATCAACATAACTACGGTTAGTGTTTTGAGAGCCCTCATCGTCATCTGTGCCATCATCGTGTTGCTAGAGGAACCTGGGCGACTGTTTTGTCTCATGTATATTCTGACAACGATCACTATATACAAGAGTAATGTTAACATACATAAAAATGCCATTGGTATTACTAAAGCTATCTTGATACCTTCATCACTCGTATTACATCCCAGTAAACTCTTTTGAAATAGGAATATTTCAATCATTGTTTGAAGAACTGAACCTAGATGACATGCAATGCATCCAACGACAACTCCTTTATTTGAAGTCATTCCTCTAACAATACGTATGTCTAAAGCAAATGTTGCATTCAGACGCTCTAAGCAAATCAGAAAACATTGGAATAAAGAAAATATATATGTCCCTGCTGTTAAGTTTACTACACTAAGACACACATACTTATATGCTATATCAATTCCGGTATCAATTTCCGTTACTAAAGTGTAAATGATAACTTCAACTAGAAATATTATGTCACTTATACTCAAATTTATAACTAACTTTTCGAATCTTGACTTTCGTAACTTAGGCGTTTTTTTTAACACCATTAGTGAAATGAAATGTAATAGAAGAGCAAAAGACAAAACCGCTAACATTAGAATTCTTGAGAGCAGCATGCTTATTTCTCATCAACAGAGTTGTACGGTGGATATGAATATAATCCTCCAAACGTTTTATAAATCACATCTTCCCACGCACAATATGTTTCGTTTCACATTTCTTTGAAAGCATTCTGATAAGTTATTTGATAGCAAAAATAATGATTATTGCCGCCCTTTTCAATAATTTTATCTTGAATAACATCGATCGTGATATATCAACCAACTCCACTGAAATATTTTTCCGCTAATAATGCATATAAAACTTTATCCCGCGCTGTTTTTTTCATTTCTGTATTCTTGTTAAACCACATACATTTGTAGATATGATTAAGGCATTTTATGTACAATATTAACATGAAGACAGAAGAATACAGAAAAGAATTTGCTTAGAAATAAATGATGCATATTTTAACGAGACGCACATATTCCTGTGCTAATTATCTTTATAAATTAAAAAATGAGACTGTTATTAAAGAGAGAGGGTTAGCGCTATAGAACCAGGTTTGATCCACCATTTTCTACATTTGAAAATGACTGTACCAAGTCAGGAATATGACAGTTCTTGTCTATTCGTTTTTGATGCGTTTTGTTATTTGATTTTGCCATGTGATTATGAACTTTCCGTATTGATTTTCCTCTGAGTTCAGTATTTTTGTGATTTTACTTTTTACGAAGTCTTTTAAATTCTGTATCGTTTAAAAAAAATCACCTTGTATTCATTGACATCTGCATTTTGAAAATTAATATTTTATGTTTTCTTCAAAGTATTTTAACATTCTTATATTTAGCAGTCTGGAGAATGTAAATCAGTAGTTATCGTTTGATTTTGTGTATCATATTTGTTTTTCGTTCATTTTTGTCGAGCCTTCGACTTTAGTCGAAAAAGCGAGACTAAGCGATCCTACATTCCGTCGTCGTCGTCGGCGTCCACAAATATTCACTCTGTGGTTAAAGTTTTTAAAAATTTAATAACTTTCTTAAACTATACTGGATTGTTACCAAACTTGGACAGAAGCTTGTTTATGAACATAAGATAGTATCCAGAAGTAAATTTTGTAAAAAAAAATAATTCATTTTTTTCGTATTATACTTTTAAATGGACTTAGGTTTTCTGCCAAAAACAACACATTCACTCTGTGGTTAATTTTTTAAAAATGTTAATGACTTTCTTTTACTCATTATTTAATGTACCAAACTTACACAGAAGCTTGTTTATGATCAAAAGCTAGTATCTAGAAAGGAAATTTTGTTAATATTTGTTATCTGTGTATCTGTATTTTCTACATTAGAAAATGCCTGTACCAAGTCAGGAATATGACAGTTGTTATCCATTCGTTTGATGTGCTTGGACTTTTGATTTTGCCTTTTGATTTTTGATTTTCCTTTTTGAATTTTCCTCGGAGTTCAGTATTTTTGTGTTTTTACTTTTTACTTAAGAATTGAATGCTTCTTTTTGTAAATTTATTGGGGTGTAAAAGCGTTGACCGAAGTACATTTTGTATGAAGCGCGGAAGCGCTTCATTCTAAAAATGTACGCATGGTCAACGCTTTTACAACCCTATAAAGTTACAAAAAGAAGCATTCAATACTTATAATTACATTTTTTAGCTAGGATTATAAAAACACGATTTTCATGAAGTTTAATTTTTTAATTCACCTGTGCACTTTATTGTGGGATCTCGTGTCATCATGAATGAAATGTTATTGTCTCATGTAATTGCTTACGGAATAACATGTGATGTGCAATTAGCCAATCAGAATAACGTATTATAATGAAACATACATCTCATGTAATTATTTATAAATGGACTTAGTTTTTCTTCAAGTTAACATTACATACAGTCTGCAGTTAAAGTTTTTAAATCATTTATTCAATTCATAAACTATCCTGAAATTTAACCAAACTCGGACAGAAGCTTCTTATAATCAAAAGATGGTATCAAGAGGAATATTTTTATTGATTGTTTTCCTTATTTTTTTTCAGCCTGGGAGTTGCAGCAAAAGGAGGCGAGACACTGGGTTCCGCGGAACCCTTACACATTTTTTTGTCATACAACAGGTCGTTTGAATTGTTTTACATAAGTGATTTTGGGGCCTTTTATAGAGGGCTATGCAGTACAGTTTGGTTTAGGGTTGACGACCATTCGGTTACCAATAATTGTTGATTAGTGGGTCACTTGGTATCTTGTGGATAGTTGTGTCATTGAAAATCATACCACGACTTCTTATTATCATATTGATTGGTAGGTTAACGCCGCTTAAAGCACTATTCGCTATGTCATGGCGGTCAGTTTCGATGAATGATTCCTGGTTAATATTTGGCATGATTTAAATTGTAATACTTCAATATTTCGATTCTCTGTATTAGCAGGTATAATACAAATAAACATTAATAGCTTTATTGACTCGAAGTCAAAGTAGGCATACCAGTTAAAATTAATAGCAAATTGGCATTGATAGATAGAATTCTACTTCAAACAACCGTAAAAAATGAAACCAAATGAAAAAAAATCATTCTGATCCTGTACACAAATTTAAAAAATCAACACAGGAATCCATTTTTCATTTTCATTTTCGTTAAGTTTAACAATAATGGTAGTATAACATTTACATTTTGAACAAATATAGATCTGACTTATAGAAATATATATATATATATATAAATGAATAAAAGAGATATGAAATGATAGTCAATTATAAAACTATCTATTGAAGCAGAGGTAAATTATCATAGGCAATCATACGTCCTTCGATAATGAAAAAAACCTATATCGTATAGTCGGCTGCAACCCTCCGACATGGAAAATGTGACACAATTTAAATTTGAAAACGAAAGGCCTCATTCATAAATATAACTTAAGTTAACACAAGTCTAATCAGACACCTGAGTATTCCAACATTCTGCTGTAACCAAGAAACTGAGTATTCCCACATACTGCTGTAACACACAGCTAAAACTATATAACAGAAATGCACCAACGAAAATAACTGACTTACAGTTTCCTTGTAAAGACACAAACACACTTGGTTTGCTAAACCCTGCCTCAAACATTGGAAAGTAGTGATACAACACTAAACTAGAACAAACAGTAACAGCCAATTGCAATGTGCTCCACCGAAAACATCAGTGCTAAAACCAACCAACATAGAAACAACAGACATGAAGGACTGAAATGATAGAATAATGGAATGCTTTATTATAAGGAATACAAAATAATAAGCAGCAAAATATAAAGAATAAGGGAAAGGTCCGAAAATAAAAAAGACTACAGAAATGCATGACCCAAATCCAGACCCTAATATAATACTTACAATAGAGTATAATCAATAGAAGGTGAACTGTTTTTTGGCATGCTATAGAATCAGGGTCAATCCACCATTTTTTTTATTAAAATGCCCTAGACCAAGTCAGGAAAATGGCCATTAATAAATTAAAGTTCGTTTCTCTGTATGTTATATTTAAGTATTGTGTTTCTGTTGTGTCGTAGTTATTTGATCAAACTGATGCGTTCCCTCAGTTTAAGTTTGTAACCCGAATTTGTTTTCTTTCTATCGATTTGTGAATTTTGAACAGCAGTATACTACTGTTGCCTTTATTTATCAAACTTAATTGTGTATAAACTGCTGGTGAACTGGATAACAAAACTTTATATAGTTTTTACAATGGAAAAATATATATTTTTCGTAAATTATTTTCATTTAAGATCCATGGAAACTTATATAAAAAATCTTGACTCTCTTATAATTATTTTAAGGTAAAACTTCGTGCTATGTTTTCCAATAAAGAAACACTACCAGTTCTATAGACATGATATTAATACCATTTCGTTTAACATCTTTATATTCTTTTAAGGATACTAAAAGATCTATGTGTTCAATGCAAGGAAAAATGACTCCAATTAATGTTACACAGAACAACAACAAATTTCTACAAAAACACAGGAACTATTAAACTCTGACCACAAACAAATAGCCTTCAGCTTTGAAGAGGAATAAAAGTATCCCATTATATAAACAATTAAGAAAAAAGATTGAACTATAACAAAAAAAATATATTAGTTTAAACATTTTTAATGTGTTTGGGAACTATTTTATGTTATTTCACAGACACATTAAGTTTTATAGTCGCTTAATGTTTTGATATTAATAAGATATAAGCAGATATTTTGATATATATGTAAGCAAATGTTTTCAGCCACGGAAAAACAAGAAAAAAAAATTGCTGGAAACCTTGAAAATAAAATTTTATGATGAATTCTGGCTAAAAATAATTTTGAATTCCTCAATTAAATAATTCACTATAAACTAGTAACTCGTTTTAAGTTTAGAAGCAAACCATGTGTCACAACTCGCTGCCGAGAGTTCCTAACAGAAAAATGAAGAGTAGTCGATTTATCCGAAGATTGCCGATGAAGAAGCTAACTGCAAAAACCAAGTACTACTGTTTTCAAATGAATTTAGACTATTGAAAACCAACTACTTTCGCGATATATTAATTTGCGCGAATTTCCCGCGTTTAAAATAACAAGAATATAAGTCGTCACGGATATCAAACTTGTTTGTTTCCTTATTTATTTTCATCAAGTTAAATGTAGAATCGCAAAATAAATCGCTGCGAAATGGGTTCGAAAGAGCTAAACGCAAATTAATGTTTCTGCGAAAATTAGTTTGTTTTCAGTATTTCTATGAAAACGATAAAATATAATAAAACCACTAATTTCTTATTTCTTGTAAGCAAAATCATAAAGCAAAAAAGTAGCTTCTCTTATACGAAACTATATCTACTGAGTCACATTTAATTTTAAATGTTAGCAAAAATATTTCTCCTGACACACGCTAAACTGCACTCAAGATAATAGTTTAGAAATCAATCGTAAACGTATCAGAAATAAATTTATCAGAAGGAGACAAGCCATATCAGTTATTTATCTGCAATTGAATGTTTTTTCTTAATTATAATTGTGCTAAATAAGGTTTTTATACTGGAATTATGGATGCGCTAACAAATGCAGCCATTGATGGTTTGATAAGGAATGTGTATTCCCAGGACATTGAAAAGTATCATTTATTTCGTACAAGGAAAGACTCTTCTGTCATTATGTTAAATGTGGTACTATGAAGGACATACATAAGAATTACAAGCATGTCTATTTTACAATGTCATTGAATGATGAAATGAATTTTTTTTTGTGGAATAAGATGACTGATTATTTGTTTTCTGCACTGTTAAAACATTTTTTTTATTTTCATGTAAACAAGGGACCGATTATTAATTTTCACAATTATATTTATAAGGTTCGAAGAAGCTTTAAAAAATGATGCAAAATCATTCAATCGATACCCAGACCCTTTCTCAATTATCCAAAAGTAACGACTATCTCCTTTTGGAGTTACGAGAATTTTTCGTAAATTGTTAACGGCTATTATTTCGAAACAAGGTCACATATGATATTAAGAACACACCCATACAACAATACCGTACATATCAACCTAGCGGCTGAGTATTTCGATCTTTAAAACAACGCGTGTCCAATGGGAAATTACAAAACGACTATTATACCTGTTCTGAGTTCCGCCATGTTGGGATCACAGTAACAGCAATAACGATTATCAGTTTAACACCAGAAATACAAGTACGGTCTATTTATTTAAAATCATTGTATAATTGAATATCTAAAAATTAAAAAATGTAACATAGAAGTCATTAGGTCGAATTTGGATACCGACGTCCTGTTAAATAACCGAAAGAGTATATGTGTTAATTTTTGATATTGAAAATTAAAACAAACTCCTGTTTGATTCGATTCAAGCATCTATGTTGTTCAAAAGACCAGAAAAATTATTTGTAGCTAGAGTAAGTTGCCTCAAAATCATTATTTATAATGTTTAGAACTATGTTAAACTTTTTTTTACATTTTTCAATACAGCACCGTAAAGATGAATTGAAAAAAAGTAGAACAAAAATACCGAATTCAATGATAAACACAATGGAAGTCTGTTACTACTGTCAAAATCAAGTGTTTCCATCAGCAGTGTTGTCTGTTGTACTGGGTGTTTTATATTCTTCACATCGCGTATTACGTCTACGTCTTTGATGACGTACATTACATCTATTTCACTACCTGGTAAATCAAGCCCTTCAGCTAAACTTCCACTCGATATACTTGATGCACCCGACACCTGTATTATTACCATGTCTTTTATGATAAAAAGCCGTTGTGTTTACGTATGTCTATTTCAGTACCAAATGTATTCACTAAACATTCATAAACCAAACGATCGAATAATAAAGAACTGTTCTGTTTGCGAAATCCTTGGATAAAATGTTGAGACGTTTTCACTCCTAAGTTATTAAACATGAAATAATGTGCTTTAACTTAGAAAAAGAAAAAGAGGATAATTTTTTATGTTAGTACTTACTCATGTTACTGTCAGAATAAAATATCTTTAAATAGAAGTGTACCATATCACTAGAAATAGGAGATTTATGTTTTAATAGCCTTTAAAATACTTGTCAGGTTACCTTTGATATCAAGTTATGAAATTCCTGTTACATGTTTACAAGAGAAGCAACATTATTTGTAACTAGGGTAAGTAGGTAATGATAAAACATAACGCTATTCAATTTCTGAAAGTTTTTACTTAATTATATTTCATAACATTGCTTAGTAGATATAATTGATAATTAACAGCCGATATGACCACAAACTCGTTAAACTGTGAAAATGATATCCAGAAAAATGAACATGGATTGGATAAAATAACGTACTGGAAAAAATACGTCGTCAAACGTTTTCCTTAACCTTGAAGACGCATATTAAAACCGGTAGTTTACCAATCTGACGACGGAGGTATCATTTTTTCAAATGACGTATTCGGACTGACAATCAGACAGTTTGACCGAGTATATACAGCTTGTTAGAGAGAAGGAAATCACAAGAACAGTATATAATATATCTAAGATATCATGACAAGACCTCAGATGAATATCTTGAGTACCTAGAGAATAGAAAGATTGCAAAAAAGTTATAAATATAACTATTGAGTATTACAGATGTGTACAAACTATCTATTATGCTTCACAGATCAGTCTTGCAACTAAGCCCTAGAAATCAAAATGATGTTGGGCTTATCATCTGCACCACTTAAAAAAATACCATAATTTCAATTAAACTGTCACTGCAATTAAAATTTGTTAGATGACAGGAAGCACATGTTATTTTATCCTGATCCACAAGTGGTATTTGTTGCATAATTGGATTAATAGTAAATACACAGCACTGCCTCCCCCTTTTTTGAGAGGTTTTATATAAAAATTATCCTCCTTTTTATAACATACTATATAAAAATGCATTTACGTTTGATAACTAATCATTTCATATATGAATATGCTATTCAGAATCTTAAATTATAAATAATCAATATCATTATACTAAATTAAACTAATATATGAATTAATATGAAAGGTCACCTTCAAAATAAGTTCCAAATGCCCCCTCTTTTTTTCATGGGAAAAGACTATTTAGGGAAACACTGATGACTAGAGCGGTCCCCTATTAGGTCAGTCAGCCCCCCCCCCCTTTACCAAAAGTTCTGGATCTGCTCCTGACTATAGGTGCTGAACGTTATGTTAAATGTATGTTAAAATAGGTGCATTTTTTAGGCCAGAATGGCACACCCCTATAATAAAATTTTGAGGTTTCATTTAGTATCAATGGGATCTATCCCCTAGACTTGAAAAGACCTAATTGTTCTCCTTATATTCTTTTCTTTTTTCTTTTCTTCTTAACACCTTTTGACAATCTATCAATACAGGCAATACGAGGATGTAGTTGAGCTCTCAAAGTATTTTAGTAACAACAAATTAATATATATGTAATGAACTTAATTAAGCTGTTGAAATTTACCGAAATTTACCATATTAACGTCCAAAGCTTAAATATTACATATAAAACTATGAAAAATAATACATTATTCAAAATCGTGCTTCTTCTTTTTAATATCTGATGAGGTAATGTGTAAATGTAAAACTAAATCAGAATATTTACTTTTTACTTTTGTAATTTCTTTACTTGAGGGTTTATTAAAAATTTACACAATCAGTTTTTGTTTTAAACATCTGTTTTATGTAATATCATCTGTCCCTTAATCAGTAGTGGATGACATATATTTATATCTCTTCTTAACCATTTGATAATTTAGAGAAGATATGAAATTTTCACTCTGAAGGGCTTAGTTGGAAGACTGAGAAGAAATACCAATTAAGAAAAAGTCTTTTTCGAAAAACCTCCCTTAACTGTTGTTTTAAATCGATAACCATTACACAAAGATAAGACGAAAGAGCTGGAATTACGTTAGATGTTAAAAACAGGAAGTATAAGATACCGAGATATAATGTGTTCGATAACACTTTTAACAAAATTCACGTGATTGTAAACGAGAGTTAACTCGAAGTAGCCTAACCGGGAAAAGTATTCCTTTAGTCAATCTTTTCATAACGCATAGACATGTTTTTAAAACTTTAATATTATTTTTTTTCCTGAAATTTCATTGGTGCATATAAAGCATGGATTTGAATAAATTTACTTGTTTTTATATAGAATACAGGTACTGGAATACAGGTAATTTGAAGGGAAAATATTTGCATGAATGTTTTGTGAATACATTTGGTACTGAAATAGACATACGTAAACACAACGGCTATTTATCATAAAGGACATGGTAATAATACAGCTGTGTCGGGTGCATCAAGTGTATCGAGTGGAAGTTTAGTCGAAAGGCTTGATTTACCAGGTAGTGAAATAGATGTAATGTACGTCATCAAAGACGTAGACGTAATACGCGATGTAAAGAATATAAATCACCCAGTACAACAGACAACACTGCTGATGGAAACTGATAAGAATCATTCTAGATTTAGTAGACTCCGATTGATAGAGGGAGGGGATGGAGAAACTTGCTTTATAACATATAAATATTTTGGAAGTACTAAAAACGGTTTAAATACATGATATATATCAGTCAACGTATTTGTAAATAATATAAATCGTCAGATGGCATACCTCAAACTATCATCACACGGTCCCTGTTTATCTGATAAAGATAACATGGATTGTGATTCTGTCTTCATAGTAAATATTTACCCTTCAATACGTAGGCATGGGTTCACGTTATCGACAGCATTTGCCCCCTATTTTTTGCTATTGACAAGATTATAGAAAATGGTTGTGTGTTAGTACCTATTGGACCAAGGACTATGCCAGATTTTAATGTACTATGGAGATTATCTTTTTCTGTGGCCGGAAGAAGAGGATATTGACATATTCAAACTACCAAAATTTGTTTATTGTTTTACTCTTTGCATTCATAAATTGATTTTATGGGTTATCAACTGTTTCTGTCCGAAATACTTTATAATATGTTTCAAGGAAAGATCAAGGATAACAATAAAATACTAATAAACGTTTTTTAAAGAATACTAATGGATGGAAAAGATGTTTTGGTTAATATTTTGAAATTTCATTATCCGATTCTATGAGATATCCGGGGATAAGGATGCAGTCTAGCAGTGTTATGATGAAGCTTTAAACTGTGATGGTGTTTATTTGTCTTTCAGCAACAACAAAAAAATCAATGTTACGTTCCTCCTCAAAAGCAAAGAAATCACAACTTATAGGGGTTTAAATATTTGTCATTATCAACAGAAAATCTCTTATCTTTTGGGAATAATATCAAAAACTGATTGGCTAAGAGTTTGATTGATGTTTCTGAGTAGGAAGATTAGGTTTTTTCTGACTGTTAAATTGTTTTAGCACGCAGGGCAAGAAACACCATTTACGCATCTTCATCGCTGCTTTAAGCGTTGATATTATATGGTATAGCGATATTCGATTAACATTTGTCAATCTACAACACATTAATTGAATCTTCTGTGAAGCTGTCGTATAGTTGAATTTAATCAATCTAATTATTCTGCATTTGTCGTGTGATTGGTTTGTTTATTTGAGTGAAGACAATTATTTGATAGTTACATGTAGTATTCTGTGAGGGTGATGTTTCAAAAGAGAACATTTTTTCTAATAAGTTCAGCAATATATTTCGCTTGCTAAACGTATGATTGCGTTATTACTATTTTCCAGAGTGTTGCATTTGCAGAAATAAAAAAAAGATATTTGTACTAATACAATTCTGTTTCATTCTCACCAATTCACAAACACGTTTGTAATTCCTTTCCCTCAAAACTGTCCAACAGATGCTTCCAGATAGAAAATTGGATGGAGAATGTGACAATACACACGATTTATAGTATGAGAAAGGCACCTGCAAATATATATTTTCATGTAGTACATCACTGACAGTAATACACTTTTAATAAAATTAAAAATACCAATTTTCTTGCACCAGATGCGCATTTCGACAATACATGTCTCTTCAGTGATGCTTGTGGCCAAAATATTTGAAATCCAAAACTTATATAAAAGATGAAGAGCTATAATCCAAAAGGTCCAAAAAGTATAGCCAAATCCGTGAAAGGAATCAGAGCTTTGCATGAGGGAGATACATTCCTTAATATATAATAATTTCTTATATTTTGTAACAGCAAATTTAAATAACACAAAAAAAAATCCGTATTTTCATGCCAGTACCGAAGTACTGGCTACTGGGCTGGTGATACCCTCGGGGACTAATAGTCCACCAGCAGAGGCATCGACCCAGTGGTAGTAATAAAATTAAAGATACCAATTTTTTGGCACCAGATGCGCATTTCGACAATACATGTCTCTTCAGTGATGCTCGTGGCCAAAATATTTGAAATCCAAAACTTACATAAAAGATGAAGAGCTATAATCCAAAAGGTCCAATAAGTATAGCCAAATCCGTGAAAGGAATTAGAGCTTTGCATGAGGGAGATACATTCCTTAATATATAATAATTTCTTATATTTTGTAACAGCAAATTTAAATAACACAAACAAAAAAAAATCGTATTTTCATGCCAGTACCGAAGTACTGGCTACTGGGCTGGTGATACCCTCGGGGACTAACATAAGCATTACAAGTCGATAATGACCAAAAAGTATATGCTTCAGACGGAAAGACAAGAGAATGACATTACAATGAGTGCATATTCAATGTATAGTCCGCAAAATACCACATACAAAAAAATACAACATACAAAGATATTTACCACTTTTTATTTATGTAATACATGTCGTTTAGCATTTTACAAGATGAAAGATTTTTTAAGATTGAAAGACCCTTAATTTTGTTCTCTGTTGATTTCTCTGTTTGTTTTCACCCCAAACCATTTTTCATGCACATGTATGGGAATCTCCACAAGTTTCCTGGTCCAACACTATAACCCATGACTGATAACATATAATCCATCTTATTTTACCATTGCCCTCTATTTTTTCCTTCGTCAATGGTGGTTGTCTTGTCTAGCGGCATCTTTGGCATCTATGATAGGATATAATAGAAAATGTTGGTTAACGTCAAAATACACTAAAACAACAGTAAAATACTTAAAATTAATACAGAAATACTTATAGAGAAGAGAAAGAAAACGGGGAGAAATGTCTAAGAGACGACAACCAAACAAAATAGCAGAAAGCAGCTCAAGTCTACCAATTAGTCTTTAACACAACAAAACAATTCTTACCTTGAGGCTTCCAACAGCAATACTGAATACTAACTCAGCGTAAAAAAAGCATCAAAATTAAATTATCACGACGTTTTTATTGATGAGATTAAAGGGGCACTAGCTACGAAATATATGAAAAATCTAAAGTTTGATTTTTTTGGTTCAATCAATAATGAAAGTGAAAATGTGAAATAATAATTCGCTTTTTGCAGCCAAAAAGGTTCAATTTTGTCAAATTACGCTTAGAAACATTGATAATTAGGTTTTCACTTTCAAGTGAATGATTCGACCTCTTTCAATCCGTATTCATGTGAACTTCAATTTAACCCCTAGCTAGAGATTGACAACGCATGTACTGTACGTTTTCTGGTTATTTAAAGAAAAAGAATGTCAACAATGAAAGTAAAACTACGGTCAAAAGCAATGAGAAACATGTATTTTTTTTCTATAAAATAAAATCAAACAGACCTATAAAAATTCAATTGCACGTGTTGGTTTAGTCTATTCATATCTTTATTTATGTTAACATCGCTTATATGGTCATCTGAGGTTAAATCGATAGTTAATAAGATGGTGTCTTGAATAAAATAAACACGAAACGAACCTATGTTTCATCTACCCCATGCTCTGTAAACTGTTTATTTTAGACTTTTGATAGTTGGATAAACGTTTTACATTGTTATAATTCAAATATGAGAATTTGAGTCAAATCAGTGACCATGAATTTGACAGCTAGTGCCCCTTTAATGCATCTGAATGATTAGTGTTTTACTGAGAACTCGCATTATTATATCTGATATAAAGTTTTGTCTGCAGATGTCTTTAAATCGCAATGTCTAACTTGTATTTTTGTCGATTATCCAAACATCACACATAGTAAACAAACATATAAGTGTTTACTAGTATAATGACCACATCATATTACGCATTGAATATTGAAAAACTAAAAATATTCAGCAAAAATGGGAATGATTTCTTTCACTAAGATCCAAATACATCCCAGTCCGGGTCATGTACCATATTCTCCAAAGGATTGCTTTCCCTTTCAGCTACATGCTGCTGACATTCTTGTGATGCTTTGTTGTAGCTTGAAGCGTAACATTCGGGGCGTACTGAACACATGTAAACACATTTAATGATACTTCTTGCAAAGGCTGTCTCCACAAAGTCTTCTAAAATTCTGTGTCCAGATGCTCCACACTTGTATGACCCTTTACCACCTGTTGAAATAAGAAATACAAAACTCCTGAAGCGTAACACAATATATCAAACTGTGCTTAGATACAGACTTAAATATGTTCGCTGTTCTTGTTGGCTTTTATAACATATTCGGAATCATCTAAAAAAAAATATTTTTCACTAACCAATAACTTTTCTTGTAATTATTGTATTTCACATAATTTAAAAGTCAACTTTTGAAAATCTAATTCAATCGAAATTTTTTGGTGATTTTGATTAAAAAAAAGCGCCAACTTAAATATATGAAAAGTCGAGTGAGAATCATTTCCCGCCAATTTTTAATTGATTATATCTTAAAAAACCCAATATTGAGTAGTTTTTTTCTAACATCCGTATTTGGTAAAAGAAAACAACTCATACTCAAATATATTGTTCAGTATTTTTTAAATTATTTATTAATAATTATGGACATCCACTTATTTCTCAATTTTTTTTGACAATACTTAAGAAACAGACAATCTTGGGAAACATCCATTGTATTAGACATCTTGTGCAGTTATATTTTAAGAAATAAAAAAGAAGAACCAATATCTTCTGAAAATTATTATATTTGCGATAAGTCTCCTTTAGTATCTTTCGTCCCTCTTTTAATAAGTATGTCATAATATTGAGAATAATTGATATTTATTCAAAAAAGGAAATATGGTATGTTTTATATCACAACTAGTTAATTATTTTTGGTTAGGGTATACGATACGAAAAATGATTCCGTTTTCATTATGTTTATGGTTTCAACTCAAAGTAAATTTTGAAATACATTATCGAAATACAAAAATTAAATGTATTAATGAGTAACTTTTCGTATATCAGCTTGAAATGTGCACGGTTCTTTATTTGGCCCCGTTTGTTTGGATTTTGTTTGTAATTCAAATGCCTTTGAAATTGTCACTAAAATGACAAATAAATGCAAATAATGTTATCGAATGATGCCATCATTGGCATTACAAAGTCATAGAAAATTATCTTCAAAAGCATATAGAAAAATATCTACCCTTTAATTGTCTTTCTATTTTAAATTTCATTTAAAAAATCAATTGAAAAATTTACACAAAGACATAAACATTTATGTAAAATTAAAAACAAAAGAATTACGATAAAAAAAGTATAAATTGAGACGGAAATAATGCTTATCGCTTATACCTATGAATTCTGAAGGTAACTGTCTGCCGAAAATCTCAACCTCGCACAATGAAAGAGCCTCTATGTTCTCTAACTGAATACGAACAAACTGTCCCACTGTATTTTGCTGACAGGTTGCGTTTAGAAAGTCGACTTTCTCGTTTTGGTAAAAGCATTCAGAAATCTCTCCCTTGTAAAAGTCTGTCCAGTTACCAAAATGATAGGCTCCACATTTACGAGGCTTTACTGGCATAATTGCATCAATGCTAAATGATGAAAGTCTGTCAACTGAAATCATACATTAATATTTTCCATGAAACCGGTAATATTGCCTCATTATGGTTATCATACATGTATAGTATAGATTATCAAATATTGATATACTACATGTATTTTGTTAATACAAAATAGACACAAGATACAAAATACAGTGGTATATTTTGCAATATAAATACCAACATATTTGCTGAGTTTAAGAAACAGTTTTGAATGTACTTGTGCTGATTAGGTCAAATGGAATAAGTCATAAGGTAGACAGTCGAAGTTCAGCCATCGACAAAAATTTAAAAAGGCACAAAATAATTCTTGATCTTTTTAATAGTCTCATATATCCAAGATACTACATATGTTTTCAATCATTTTTATAGAGGTCTGGAGCTGGCATGTCGGTAAGTGTTAGTAGTCTAAGTTAATTTATGTGTTATTGTCAATTTGTATAGTTTCTTTTGTTATCTTTTTTTTATATTGGCCTCGGACTTCTCTTAATCTTAGTTTTATTGTGCGTACTGCTTCGTGTTTGTTTTTTTATCATTTGCTAAATCTACAGCTGGAAGGTTGAGATTTCAAAACACATGTTTAATCCTACTGTCTGTGCCAAATCAGGAGCCTCTGACCTTTGTTCGTCTTGTACGATTTTTAAATTTTAGTTTATTTCTATATTTTGGAGTTTAGTATGACGTCCATGATCATTGAACTAGTACACAGTTTTCTTAGGCATCAGCTTCGGCAAACCTACAGGTGTGGAATGTTCACGCTACCCATTGATAGATTTCAGCTGTTTTCTGCTCTTTGGTCGGATTGTTTTCTCTTTGACACATTCCCCATGTATTTTTATTTTTCAAATTTACTTTCTAAACTAGAAGATCTGTGTCATATCTTGATCATTCCTCGATATTCACAATAGACTATCAACATCTAACATTAATATTGAAAAACGAGTTGATATCAATTTTCAAGATGGTCGACGACAATTTACAAAGCATAAGTATTATGGTTCTCATTATTGTTGATAAGTATTCCGTATCAATGTCACAAATAATACATAATGGGTTTGAAGTATAGATTTTAGGTACTGACGTTGTCTGACAGCTTATTTACATGTTGTATTATTTGCCTTTGTATACCATTAACTCAAACACGAGATAGGTTAAACTAAATTAAACTATGCATTTTAAAATTTTAAGATGAAATGACAATTTAAGATGCACTAGCTGTCCTTTTTGTTTCATTTAGTAATAATGAGTCTATTTTTTACCTTCAAAAACTCTATAGTAAAGGTGAATAATACGCAAGAAAATAATTGAATTTGGTATGCTATTTATACATGAACAAAATGTCAAGACACTAGAGATTGTAGTGATCTGAAAAAAGCGCACCAAAACAAATTGGATTATATTCATAATAACATGTATTTACCGGTGAGTCTACAATGGTTGGCATATTTTGAGAGAAGTGTTAAGAGAACTAAAACGACAAATCAAAATAAGAGTAGCTACGACGCTAAACTAGTACAAACTTTACTATTGAATTGGAATAAAAATTATATGTACAAACTTTTGGTATAACTTTTTTCAAATCTAAATATATTTCTTCGAATTTCGTTTTTTTTCTTGTATCTTCCTCTGTTTTACTGCACAAAATGTCTAGAATATTTCATACCAAATTATACCCAATACATATATATCATTATCAATAATGCTTACTGCAGCAATCGTTTCGTCCCCAAATAATTACACGAGATATGAGAGATATTGCACCAAGATCTACAGACCACCAGCTGTTTAATTCGTGGTCTGTATGCGTGCAGCCGGGAATAATACTACCCCCTTGTTGGTCATTCGTACTTCCGTCCACTGCTAAGAAAGAACCCTTTTGTACCTTTTCAGATGACTGTTTAGTCTGTTTTCCAAAAGCAATGTTCTGACCTGTTAATAAACATGTACATTGAAAGTGTGGTGAATGCAGAGTCATATGAATATATTATATTTTTTGTATATTACACTATTATGTTTTCACAATTTGTTTATTTTTTATTCTGTATGAAATGTCATTTCGTTTTTAAAGATACAATTATATTTTTAGTAGTACATGGATGTAAGTCTGAGATGGTCATTTTGAACTTAACATCATCTTAAAATTATAAAGCTAGTAGTCATGTGCTGTCTTTAAATTTTTTCAGACATTTCCACTGCTGCAAACTTGGTTCTAGCATAATGATTGGATGTCAGGCGATACAGATGTGGTTTTTAGCTAATTAGATAATGCAGTATCGTGTTGTCTACATAGTTAGCAAAGGTACCAGGATTATGATTTAGTACGCAAGACGTGCGTTTCGTCTATATATATATATATATATATACAATTCGTCTAAACATCAACCCAACAATGTTAGATCTTTGGTTCTTCCCTCGCCGGGATTCGAACCCATGCTACTGTGATATCGTGACACCAAATCGCCTGCACTGCACCCGTCCCGCTAGACCTTATGACCACCTTGGCTCTACAATAATAGAGCTTTCGCTGGCAGTGTGTTACCTTTCCTCGTCAGTTTGAATCTAACGGCGTACTACAGTACATGATATAGAAGGCATGAAGATGTTATTGTTACAGATCAGCTAAATTATCTATAGTAAAGGATCCTACAAATCAATGTAAGATACAGTCACAGAAAATAATTATATATTTATAAGTACGTCTGAGTCAGTGACAATTTTACAACAGATGTATCCATCGGATCGCCATCAATGATGGTGATACATGGCTGTGTACATAATGTATATACAACTCGTCTAAAAAATCAACCCAAAAATGTAAGATCTGTAAATTTGCTTTCGTATATATATATATCTGTTGTAGGGTTGTCACTGACTCAGACGTACTTATGAATATAATTTTTTTCTGTGACTGTATCTTACATTAATTTGTAGGATCCTTTAATATAGATAATTTAGCTGATCTGTAACAATAACATCTTCATGCCTTATATATCATGTACTGTAGTACGCCGCTAGATTAAAACTGACGTGGAAAGGTTATTAATTAAGTAATCAGAATGTTCTTAATTTTTAAAGAAATATATTTCTCACTTATGTCAAATTGTAGTCAATTTTATACACAGGAAGACATTCATTATTTGTTAAAAATTTGGAATTTACTAAAATTTATGAAAGAAATATATTTCTCACTTATGATTCGGTATTTTTAAAAAAGCATATCACATTTTGTATGGATGACTTCATTATATACTATGTTTAAACTTGTGTTTAAACGACTTGCATTTTGTCTACAGTTGACTCATTAGTGGCGCTCGAATAGGAAAAGGTGGAAGACCAAACACAGTACAAACTAAAACAGCAATGAGGACACAATACATTACAGTGATTTCCAACGGAAATGGGACAAATATTATCCGTAAAGGAAGAAAGGTTGACATCGAATAAGAAAATGTATTGAATTTGGTTTTTTTTAACATAGGTTTGCAACTAGGACCATCTTGACCCCTCTCCAGAAACCAATCCCACCATATGAATTCACCAATGCTACAGAATTAAACTCACTTTACAACATGGCAATGCGCGATTTTGTAAATTTTTGCTGACATGAATTGACATGAAATTAAAGCCGCCGATGTAAGATAGTTTTACGATTCGATTGTGTATCAACAGCTTAATATATAATTGGTATTACTTTTCAAAGGCAAGGTCAATGATTATTTTAGTTAAATATGACATATAATTCTTCAACTCAGTCAAGTAGCGTAAGTAAGAAAAAATCAAAGGAAAATGTCTCTTTACAAAATACTCATTTTTCAGTATATGCATCTGTCCTGTTTTTGTATCAAACTGCTGAACAGTTATTTGTGATTCAAGTTTTAACACCACAATTTGTCATATTGAAATTGTTGATATTTTTACGCAATGAACATGAAGGGTCGTGTGACATCCGATATTTGTAAAACATGGTTTTATGAAAATAAAGAGATATGACAACGTACGACCTGCATTATACAAGGGGATAATGTATTAGATTTTATATAGTCATATAAAAAAGAAGATGTGGTATGATTGCCAATGAGACAACTATCCACAAAAAACCAAAATGACACAAACATTAACAATTATAGGTCACCGTTATGTTCAGTCTTAATATTTTTTATACATGGTGATATAAATTGTTCTTGCAATGTTATCTTTACAAGAAGCTATTCAGCTTGATATGGAGTAGATGTGATTTTAATAGGTTTTTAAAAATGGATGGACATAAGCAAGTAGTATTTTTCCTATTACAAAGAGTAAGGCCAAATAAAGAGTGATATATAATCGAATGAATTTAGAAGGCCTATTAGCAAAAGCAAAGAGAAAAAATACCGCCCCATAAACGTTATGCAGGTTCATTCCATTTCAAATAAGACGTGTTTCTTTTCGACCTTATTTCGGCTCACTATACTAAGTTTTTTTCATTTTTAGGCCACACCAATTTGATTCCTTGTTCGACGGACCCGCCCGCATCTATTTTTCTCAAAACAGATTTTTTTTATTTTTTGTATATTCCCGCTTCCCGCATCCGGAAATGTAATCATGTCCATTTTCCTCACCGTTTTTTTGTAAATATTATAAAAATATATCAACATTTGTTTTTAAAATCACAGTCTAACCTGTATATAACGATTTCAAACATAAAAGCACACCACCACACTTCTTAAATATCTGTGATAATATTTGTTTCAGCATGAAACCTATTTATTCAAAGAAGGAGTGCTCCGATATAAATTTATAAAAGCGGAAATATATACCGGTATTAAGAACAAAACATTGGTTTCTTTCCCTCTTACTTATATTCCCTATTACAATATGTTCGTTGTTAGAATAAAGTACAGAACTTCTGAAGGATTTGCCTTCAACGGCAATTATATTGTATGCTGGCGAAACAAAACAATCCATAGCCGCTGCATGTTTATGCACCTGTCCTGATTGATTCAGGGGCCTGTTGTTCAGCAGTTATCGTTTATTGATGTTGTTCATTGGTCTTCTTCTTCTTCCAGGTAAGCGGGTACCGGATTCATTGCTGAATGTTAATGGTTCCGCTTGGTATTTTCCCGTTTGGATATATAAATTAGATCGTTGGTTTTCCTGTTTGAATTGTGTACGCCAATAATTTTGGGGCCCTGTATAGCTTGTTGTTTGGTCTGTATCAAAGCCCCATGTAAAAGGTCGTACTTTTACTGTGTTTGTTGTTATCAGGTTAAGAACAATCTTCCTTCAGACAAGGGGTCATTTTTCTGATGTAGAAAAGAAAATAGAAATACCAAGGATTTGTATAGCTCTTCTATTCAAAAGCTTTGAAAACTTAGAATTTTGTACTCAAAAAGAGGAGAGTTGCATCATATTTTAAACAACTTTTTTTCTAAAAGAGGGGTCCACTTATTTTGAATAATATTAAACTGTTAAAGTAAATGTGTTAACATGGTTAAATTCAAGGAATATTACAAAATTTTTGGACATGTTTTGACCATTTAATACGAGATAGATGTATAGTTCTTTGAGAAAATATGAGCCCTTTTGTACAAACAAATATATTATAACTTATATTGATCACCCATAAAACATGAAAAAAAAGGGATATTTATAACATTAAGGGGTTGCCCTCAAACTGAATATGACTTAGATGCAGAATTGTCTCATTGCAATTGTCAGTCACACATATATAGACCAGATTTAAATATTTCTTGGTGAACAGGGAAAAAATACTTCAGAGATTAAAGAAATCACAAAGTACAAGTGATAAATCAAGTTTTAATATTGTCGAAACCTACTATTTTATGCTTACAAAAAAGAAATTATAATCGCTCGCCTTTACTTTTCAAGCTTCGCCTCAAGAATTTACAAAATAAATATTTTTTTATTTAAATTTTCAAATCGCTCGCTCGCCCCAAATTTTGGAGTCCAAAAATCCGTAGAACAAGAAATTAAATTGGTGTGGCCTTAGAGCTGAATTTAAATTGTCATTTTAATGATTTTTTTGTTTAATCTGGGATATTAAAAAAATACTTGTCAAATGATGAAATATATGCTATTCAAGTTAATTTTCAATTTCTCAGAAAACCTATATTATCAATTAATTGGCCCTAGGGATATTATCACATATAATGGAAACACATAATTCTTGCTCCTGATACAACAGCCAAGTTAAGCCGTCACATCCTGATTATTCAAAAATTTTCGAATGGTTCTTCGAAACTGCTTTTTAACAGAAATGAAATAATTCACACGTTGAGACATCGATTTTAAAGAAATATTTATGAGACGCAAATATAGAATTCATATAAAGTTTGTTCTAAATTTCTATTCATTTTAAATTAATTATAGTTTTCTGACATTTTGTCTCAAAGGAATTTACGTTGCATCATAAACTGTCAACTGACAATTTATTGCTGAGCGATAAAATCTGCAATTCATCGAAATAATCAATTTGGAATTATCTGTCAAAAAAGCAAAGGGAAAGTTATTTATCGGACCAATTTTAGAAGATAACTAGCTTTAAACTATTGTGGATTCATTTTTATTCGTGGTATACGAATTTTCGTGGGTATCGTGGGTCACAGCGAACCACGAATTTAAGAATTCAACGAAGAATAATCCTGATAAATGTGTATGGAGTTGGATGTTTATTTCCGGTTATGTTATGCAGTTCTAGTAAAGTGTTGACTAGCGATAAACTTTGTAACATAACACGTGTTTTTTTTATTGAAAGAAGATACAAGTATTTTAATTAAATGAATAGTAAATAAATCGAATATCAGTGATAATTTACTATTTAAAATTGATTAAAACTTCATGGAAAATAACTGCAAGTTGTTAATTACCGTTATAGTTTGGTTTACTAGTGATTGAAAATCAATGGGATTAAGTACGGGGATATTGCCCGTAGGCTCGGCCCGTAGGTAATATTGTTTATGACAGGAACATAATTTTCACACCTTTTACTTACATGACTGTTTATTATATCGTGATTAGGGAAATGAGCTTTCAATCATAAAGTTTTGATTGCATTATAGAATTCCGACAAGCATTTATAAATTGTAAAACAAACAAATAATTAGTTGTCTTTCTCCATTATTGTAATAAAATTTTTACTGAACACTTTAACCTAAAAATGACCAAGCGAGGATTTTGACGATTCAAAACTTTTTCAATGAATTCCTTCTTTTTAGTTTGTTTTATTATTGATCAAACCAAGGACGTAATATGATCTCCTAAATCAAAAAGAAATCCACGAATTATGTATCATTTTTTGTTTGTTTGTAATCAGCGATCCACAAATTTACGTATACCACGAAACGTCTTTTTTTTTCTCTATCCACGAAAATTGATACCCACGAAAATAAATGAATCCACAGTAGTCACAAAAAAGACAGAAAAAAACGCCATTTGTATAGTATAGCAGTTACGAGAACGTTTTTTCCCCCAACATTCCACCTGCTTCTACTTACTAAACGCTACGCTTTGAAAGTCAGAGAATCGATTGGTCGACTACTTGGAGTATAAACAATATACATGTAACCAATAAGACTGTAATTTCGACGGTATCGCAAAAAGAATTTTACCTTATTCGGTATTTCATTGAAAATCTAAGTCGACGTGACACAGGACATGTCTCATTCATTCATTATTTGTTAAAAATTCCGAATTTACTAAAATTGATAGAAGAAATATATTACTCACTTATGATTCAGTATTTAAAAAAGTCATAGTGTAGTATGAATAAAATAATTATGTACTGGTACTGTGAAAGTACTTTAATTCGTGGGTATCAATTTTCGTGGTTTGAGCAATATTTACATGTTCGTGGGTTTTTAAATTCGTGGATTTTAGTTTTGTAAAAAAAAAAAATTGAAAAATTGAAGCCTTTAGAAACGAGGGTTACAAATAGTCTAGATTGAAGGAAATTGCAAAGTAAACATTGACCCGTGTAAATCGTAGTGATAACACTAATTAACCCATGATAAAGTGATCAACAGATTAAAGACCACCAAAGGTGTTAATTAGGCCATTAACATGTCACCTAAAGAAAACAGTAACATAAACAAATGCTATGAATTGCCAAATAATTCTTAGCAAAATCAAGACCAGCATAATTTTTTTATTTCTTATATGTACGAGAACTATGAGGATATAAAATGAACACTTTATCATACTAGCATATCAATACCGGAAATCTGACTTTCATTGATCAAAAACAAAAGTTGTACATTTTAGGTTATTAAAGATTAAATGGGTATAATCCTGCATGCGGTTGTAGTTCTGTGACTGCTATTAAAATATTCTCAGAGTTATTGCTATTCAATATCTTCTCTTAGACTAGATCATACATGTCATATCAGTAGTCAAACCTACCGATTGGGATCTTTCCAGGTCTTGATTTAGACAATGGTTATTTTATTTCGTTGGACACTTAAATTCGTGGATAAAGTCATCCACGAAAACCACGAAAATTGGAACCCCACGAATAAAAGTACTTTCACAGTATTAAAATTGTGTACGCGTTTCAACTACAAATGACTCATCAGTGACGCTCGAATAAGAAATGGCAAAAGGCCTTATACAGTACAAACTTTAAAAAACAGTGAGGACACATACCTAACAGTAATTTCTAACACGAAAAGGAAAGGTATTACAGTCAAAGGAGGAAAGGGTTGAAATCTAATTAAAAAATGTATTGAATTATTTTCAAACAGAGGCTGGAAACTATTGTCACATTGATCACCCACCCTAACCCCAAACGTCCCCCACCAAAATAAAGGGTGGGGATGATGCATTAAAATTTAATCGCTTATGCTCAGTCGGAATATGTTCTATTCATGGTGATATAAAATGTAGTTTAGACGGTTCATGCAATGATATATTTAAAAAAAGGTAATCGCTAGTATGATATTGTTGGATGTGATATTAACTGGTTTTAAAAAATGAAAAAATAGGAAGGCGGTAATAAAACTTATGTGTCAAACAAGGTATTTTCATTAAAACTTTTGCGTTTTAAATTGATATGCAAGACACAATGTCATTGTCCACCTATGATATCAGTTACTAATTTTTTTTTATATTAACATAGTATGTTTGACATATTGAAGTTGAGGTATGTTTTTGATACAATTTGCAACAGACGACGGACTTTATGGATGGACAAAACTACAAAATATGTATTGAGCTATTTACTGTCCTTTTTTTATAACACTTTTTTAAGTATCTTGAATATTATGATGTCCTTAATTTAAGATCAGTTTCTGATAAAAAGTTAACACATCCAGTACAGAAAGTAGTGTTTCTGTGCCAGTTCTTTGTTTTTTTTTTTAAAGCAAACATGATTTTGAAATGGTATTTAACATGTTTTAAAGAACTCAACACACCTTCATACTGTACAATGGTC
This sequence comes from Mytilus galloprovincialis, assembly GCA_037788925.1. Classification (NCBI taxonomy): domain Eukaryota; kingdom Metazoa; phylum Mollusca; class Bivalvia; order Mytilida; family Mytilidae; genus Mytilus; species Mytilus galloprovincialis. The sequence continues at coordinate 32,249,919 of CM075339.1, forward strand.
TCTTGATTTAAAATTTCACTGTTTCACGCTGTGAAATTATTGCACAGGTACAATGCATAACAATGAAAACTAGAGGCTCTAATGAGCCTGTGTCGCTCACCTTGGTCTATGTGAATATTAAACAAGGGACGCCAATGGATTTATCACAAAATTGTGTTTTGATGATGGTAATGTGTTTGTACATCTCACTTTACTGAACATTCTTGCTGCTTACAATTATCTCTATCTATAATGAACTTGATCCAGTAGTTTCAGTGGAAAATTGTAAAAAAATTACTGTAAAGGAAAATAGCTCCTTAGGGGATCAATTGACCATTTCGGTCATGTTGACTTATTTGTAAATCTTACTTTGCTGAACATTATTGCTACTTACAGTTTATCTCTATCTATAATAATATTCTAGATAATAACGAAAAACAGCAAAATTTCCTTAAAATTACCAATTCAGGGACAGCAACCCAACAGCTGGTTTTCCGATTTATCTGAAAATTTCAGGGCAGATATATATTGACCTAATAAACAAATTTATTTCTGTCAGATTTTATCTAAATGCTTTGGTTTTTGAGTTAGGAGCCAAAAACTGCATTTTACACCTAGGTTCTATTTTGAGCAATGGCGGCCATCTTGGTTGGATGTCCGGGTCACCGGACACTTTTTTTTAAACTAGATACCCCACATTTGATTGTGGCCAAGTTTAGATCAATTTGGCCCAGTTGTTTCAGAGGAGAAGATTTTTGTAAAAGATTACTAAAATTTACGAAAAATGGTTAAAAATTGACTATAAAGGCCAATAACTCCTATAGGTGTCAACTGACCATTTTGGTCATGTTAACTTATTTGAAAATCGAACTTTGCTGAACATTATTGCGGTTTACAGTTTATCGCTATCTTTAAGAACATTCAAGATAACAACAAAAAACAGTAAAATTTCCTTCAAATTAAGAAATCAGGGGAAGCAACTTAACAACGGGTTGTCTGATTCATCTGAAAATTTCAGGGGAAATAGATATTACCTGATAAACAATTTTACTTTAGTCAGATTTGCTCTAAATGCTTTGGTTTTTAAGTTATAAGCCAAAAACTGCATTTTACCCCATGCTCTTTTTTTAGCCACGGCGGCCATCTTGGTTGGTTGGCCGGGTCACCGAGCACATTTTTTTAACTAGATTCCCCAATGATGATTGATTGTGGCCAAGTTTTTGTGGGCTAGGTGAGCTAAAAAACCTGTTAAACTACTTTTACAAGGCGAAAAGAAAGTCAAATAGTGAAGCCAGTAAACAATACTGTGGATTCATTTATTTTCGTGGGTATCAATTTTCGTGGATTGCTGAAAACTTGCATATTCGTGGATATTAGATTTCGTGGTTTTGCCAATCTCTTTAAACAAAGTCTTTTGAAAATATATAATTCGTTGATCATTTGAATTCGCGGTTCACCTCTACCCACGAAATCCACGAAAATTGGTATCCAACGAATAATAATGAATCCACAGTACTTTTTTTTTAATCTGGGCAAGAAAACTGAAGACTATGTTTACAATTTGTCTGTTTTAATTCTGGATCAAATATCTTTTCCTTTTTAAACATGCTAAACGCTAGATACCCCAATGACGATTGTGGCCAAGTTTGGTTTAATATTGCCCAGTAGTTTCAGTGGAGAAGATTTTTGTAAAAATTAACGACGACGACGGACGACGGACGACGACGACGGACGCTGAACGCCAAGTGATGGGAAAATCTCACTTTGCCCTGTGGGCCAGGTGAGCTAAAAAACTGTTAAACTACTTTTACAAGGCAAAAAGAAAGTCAAATAGTGAAGCCAGTAAACAATACTTTTTTTTTTAATCTGGGCAAGAAAACTGAAGACTATGTTTACAATTTGTCTGTTTTAATTCTGGATCAAATATTTTTTCCTTTTTTAACATGCAATACTCTTTTCTCTTGTACATGTATATAAGTCATTTTGAACTTAACGTCATCTAACCATGATAGAACTTACAGTGTTGAAGGCCGTACATTGAACTATAATGGTTTACTTATTTTTAAATTGTTATTTGAATGTAGAGTTGACTCATTCGCACTCACACCACATCTTCCTATATCTATGTTCAGTGTTTCAGTTATTTTCAGAAATATCCACTGCTGCAAATTTAGTTCTATTATAATGATTGGTTAACAGGCAATTAAGAAGTATTTTGAAGCTTTTCAGATGCTTCAGTATGTTGTTGGTGTCTACATGTTAGAATAGTTATTCAATAAAGGCAACAGTAGTATACCGCTGTTTCAAATTCATAAATCGATAGAGAAAAAACAAATCCGGGTTACAAACTAAAACTGAGGGAATCGTATCAAATATAAATAAACTACGATACAACAGAGACATATATGTAACAATCAATGATAAACGATCTGAACAAAGACAAACCATATTTTGATTGACTGAATCTTCTGAATAGTATTTAGTTAACGACAGTGTTTAAACACCAATAAATAAAACATAAACAAAGCAAATATATTTCAGAAAATAAATCGTTTGTATCTTACCGTTGCTTATCTCCTATACATTTCTAGGAATATGATTGGTTAAAAGCTACCTCGTGGAGATCGTGTATATTCAATATTATGTTAGTAGGGAGGCGGGGCTTATTTCAATACACGGTTAGTTGTTGATTTATGACTTGGACACTGTTTGATTTTTTAAAAGTTTTAAAGTTCTGTTTAATATTTTTGATATCAAAGTTGTTGACAATTAATATTTATCGTTTAATTAGTTACTTAGCGCAGACCAACTGAAGAAGGTTCTTACAATTGAACACTTGATCACTTCAATACAGAAATAAGAAGATCTGCTATGATAGCAAATAAGACAACTTCAGTCTAAATTCTACAAATAAAGATAATCGGTAAGATAAATTCGTTACATAGTGTGCTAGTGACCTAATCTAATATATAAAGGATAAGTAAATTACATATGGGTTCGAGCTTCGCTCTCACCCCATATGGAATTTACTGACCCTGTATATATCATATTAGGTCACTTACACACTATGTAACTCATAGTATTCTACCTAGTACTTTGAGTAGTTGTCTGATATATATAAAATATGTATTAAGCTTCCTTTTATACTTATTCCTTGGAAATTACAACGAAAATCTTATATTTGCAATGAACGGTATACGTACTTATTGATTTTTTGGAAATACTTCACTGGAGTTTTCCATGATGTTTTTTGATAAATAATTATAGATTATCGTTGATTATCTCAACGAGATTGATTTTTTCGCTTGAGCTGGTACAGCGAAAGTGAGAAAAGCAATCGAGTTGAGATGACCAATGATAATCTGTTTATCGCTATTTCACATGTATGATGACGTTGTCAATTTCTAGCAACACCACGTGGTCTCCTCAGTTTCTAGCGATAATTTTTCAATCTCAAGCGAGAAGCATGATATGAAAATTATCACAAAAAAAAATCAAAAGAAAAATGCACAAATAGCGATAAAACATGTTATTTCCAACTAGTGTTTTATTCTTATACAATTATGGCTTGCTGACGAGGTGAAATATCCGAAAAAGTCAACTCGTATAAGGGTAATTCCACGGGGGTTGACCATTAAGAATATTCATCGACTCAATTAGCCTTAATTGTTTTATTTTCGAACATACTACTAGTAAAAGTAAATAATTGTACAAATATGTAACAAATTGTCAAATAGCTTAGTACGTTAGGAAATTAGTGTGTGTTTACTGACATTTTGCGTATGTACAATAAAGGAATACTCTTTCTGTACAGTATGAATGGTTGTTTACAAGAGATATCGCCGAAACTGTAGGAATTTTAAAGCCTTGTATGGTCTTGTGTTCTCGTTACTTGATGGAACCTAACCTGTCCATTTCCAAATGTATTGGTTTCTCTGACCTTAATTGACGTAAAATTTTAAAGGAAGTCAACTCTTCATCATTAAGTACGACAAGGCGTATTCACCGGGGAATAATAGGGTTGTTCGATAGGGTCTTCAATTTGTTAAGGTTATCCATCTCTCCTGCCAAATAAAAAAAACAAATAGAAAATTCAACTATGACACTTGATTCCGTATTAGCCAATCACGAATTTACTATATAATATAAGGTATACTAATATCATTGGATACCCAAAACAAAATTACCTTCTCTGTTATCGTTTCTTATAACAGTTTCCAGTCATACCGATGTACAAAACATATTATTATAATCAAAGAATCAGCATCCAAGTCGTCACATCTTGATTATTCAAAAATTATCGAATGGTTCTTCGAAACTGCTTTTTAACGGAAATGAAATAATTCACACGTGGCGACAACGATTCAAAGAAATTTCATTTGAAAAATTATGTTAAAATATTTAGATAAAATATGTTCTAAATTTCAATTCATTTTGAATTGATTGTTGTGTTTTCTAACTTCTTGTCCCAAAGGAATATACTATGCATCATAAACCGTCACCTGAAAATTACTTGTTGAGCGATAAAATCTGCAATTCAAAGATAATTAAAAACCAATTGTTCAGAGAACAATTGTAGGTCTTTCCACTAGTAAAGATCTATTTTGATATTGAAATATGAAAAATCAGTTTAAAATGTTAGTTCCTATGGCTTTATGATGTATTTATATGAATTTAAAGCAAAGGTCAAAATCTAGAACGTCATCTTAACCTATGACCTTGACCTCAATGTCAAGTTCACAAACCAAGGACCTTAAATCAAAAGACCCTAGGTCTTTAATATGTTTGGTTTATTAGTAATATCACTTTACGAGTAATTCTAAATGTAAGATGGGCAAAAACTCCCATTTATTGTCTACGCACCCTTTCAACCAAAATATACAAGTAAGGACATGTCGCAACTAACAATTTATGAAAAATTATTTGTCGATATGTCAAAAGGTATTTGAAAATAAATGAAAATAAGCCAAAATCAAAATTAAGAATATGACCTTGACCTTTGACCTTGACCTCATTTTTTTTTTTGGACCAAGGACCTCGAATCAAAAGACCCTATGTCTTTATCACTTATCCTTTACCATTTAGAAATGCATATCACTTAATTAAATGGAAAAGGGGGAATAACTCTCATGTGGAGTCTCCGTAAAGCTTCGGTCCAAATGAATATCCTAATCTTGAAGATGTAACAAGCAATTTGGTAATCTAAATTTGTTGCTATCTTTAACGGTTGCGAAGGAGTAGTGGCCACAAGAAAAACAGTGTTTGGGGAGATAACTCTTACAACGTAAAGTATTTTGTTACGCAGTTGTAAATTTTAAAGCGTATAAACTATACGATACCATATTCCAATAATCTAAGCGACATCTTTTGAAACATCAATACTACGCAAGAAAAAAAAATAGGCGGAAGAAAAAAAAAAAATAATAATTAAAAACCAATTGTTCAGAGAACAATTGTAGGTCTTTCCACAAGTAAAGATCTATTTTGATATTGAAATATGAAAAAATCAGTTGAAAATGTTAGTTCCTATGGCTTTATGATGTATTTATATGAATTTAAAGCAAAGGTCAAAATCTAGAACGTCATATTAACCTATGACCTTGACCTCAATTTCAAGTTCACAAACCAAGGACCTTAAATCAAAAGACCCTAGGTCTTTAATATGTTTGGTTTATTAGTAATATCACTTTACGCGTGATTCTAAATGTAAGATTGGCAAAAACTCCCATTTATTGTCTGCGCACCCTATCAACCAAAATATACAAGTAAGGACATGTCGCAACAAACAATTTATGAAAAATTATTTGTCGATATGTCATAAGATATTTGAAAATAAATGAAAATAAGCAAAAATCAAAAAAAATCAAAATTTAGAATATGACCTTGACCTTTGACCTTGACCTCATTTTTATTTTTTTGGACCAAGGACCTCGAATCTAAAGACCCTATGTCTTTATCACTTATGGTTTACCATTTAGAAATGCATATCACTTAATTAAATGGAAAAGGGGGAATAACTCTCATATGGAGTCTCCGTAAAGCTTCGGTCCAAATGAATATCCTAATCCTGAAGTTGTAACGAGCAATTTGGTAAACTAAATTTGTCGTTATCTTTAACGGTTGCGAAGGAGTAGTGGCCACAAGAAAAACAGTGTTTGGGGAGATAACTCTTATTTTGTTACGCAGTTATAAACTTTAAAGCGTATAAACTATACGATACCATATTCAAAATATCTAAGCGACATCTTTTGAAACATCAATACTACGCAAGAAAAAAAATTAGGCGGAAGAAAAAAAAAAAAAAAAATAATAATAATAATAATTAAAAACCAATTGTTCAGAGAACAATTGAAGGTCTTTCCACAAGTCAAGATCTATTTTTTCCTTCAAAATATTAAAAATCAATCTAAAATGTCAGTTCCTATGACTTTATAATGTATAAATATGATTTTAAAGCAAAGGTCAAAATCTAGAACGTCCTATTAACCTTTGACCTTGACCTCAATTTCAAGGTCACCAACCAAGGACCTCAAATAAAAAGATCCTAGGTCTGTAATATGTATGGTTAATGAGTTATATCACTTTAGGCATGATTTTAAATATAAGATGGGCGAAAACTCTCATTTATTGTTTACGCACCCTTCCAACCAAAATTTATAAGTTACAACATGTCGCAACTCACAATTTAGTTCAAATAATTTGTCAATATCTTTCACGGTTGTTGAAAATAGAGAAAATAAGCCAAAATCAAAATTTAGAATATGACCTTGACCTTTGACCTTGACCTTATTTTCATTTTTCTGAAACAAGGAACTTTAATCCAAAGACCCTAGGCCTATATCACTGATGGTTTACCAATTAGAAACGCATATCACTTATATCAAATGCATAAGGGGAAATAACTCTCATATGGAGTCTCCGGATAACTTCGGTCCAAATGAATATCCTAATCCTGAAGTAGTAACGAGCAATTTGGTAAAATAAATTTGTCTTAATCTTTTACGGTTGCGAAGGAGTAGTGGGCACAAGAAAAACAGTGTTTGGGAAGATAACTCTTACAACGTAAAGTATTTTGTGACATAGTTGTAAATTTTTAAAGCGCATAAACTATACGACATCATATTCCAAATATCTAAGCGACATCTTTTGAAACATCAATACTACGCAAGAATAAAATTTAGGCGGAAGAAAAAAAATAAAAATTAAAAACCAATTGTTCAGAGAACAATTGAAGGTCTTTCCATCAAAACAATGTATTTTGATATGAAAAGTTGTGAAACTAAGTTTAAAATGTCATTTAAATCGTCAAATGATAGCTCCTAGTAAGCTGATTCCAAAAATATATTGTTTTTATACATTTTTTTTTAAATAAGGGAGATAGTTTGTTACTTCCGGTTTGAAAAATGTTACTTACGATTATATTTGAATATTTACTTGACACTGATTCCAAAAATATCTGGTTCTATATACTTTTATATTAATAAAGTACAAGAAATAGCTACTTCCCGTTTACAAAAGGTCACTTCCGGTGGTTTTTTTTTCAAGGTTTAATGGTTTGATACCTTTTTCTAAAAGTTTTAAAGCTTTATCATGTATACACATAGAACAAAATCAAAGGTCAAAATCTAGAACGTCAAATTAAGCTATGACCTTGAGATAAATTTCAAGGTCATAAACCAAGGACCTCAAATCAAAAGACCATATTTCTTAATTATATTTAGTTAATGAGTTATATCACCAAACGCATATTTTTAAATACAAGAGGGGATAAAACTCCCTTTTACGTTCAACGTACCCTTGCAATCAAAATTTACGTGTAAGGACATGTCGCAACAAACAATTTAGGTAAAATAATTTGTCGTTATCTTATACAGTTTCTAGAAATAAGAGAGAATAAGCCAAATTCAAAAATTAGAATATGACCTTGACCTTTGACCTTGACCTAATTTTAATTTTTTTGGACCAAGGACCTCAAATCAAAAGATCCTAGGTCTCTAGCACTTATGGTTTACAAGATAGAAATGCATACCACTTATAACAAATGCATAAGGGGAAATAACTCTCATATGGAGCGTTCATATCGCTTCGTTCAAAATAGGACAAATCATGCTGAGGATATAACGAGCAATTTTGTAAAATAAATTTGTCATAATATTTTACGGTTGCGAAGGAGTTGCGATAACAAGGAAAACAGTGTTTGGGAAGATAACTCCTACAAAGAAAAGTATTCGTTTACGCAGGGTAAATTTCAAAAGCGCATAAACTGTTTGATATCATATACCAAATATCTAAGCGACATATTGCGAAACAAATGTTTATCGCAAGAACAAAATTAGGCGGAAGAAAAAAAAAAAAAATCAGAGAACAATTGAAGGTCTTTCAATCAAAACAATGTATTTTGATATGAAAAGTCGTGAAACTAAGTTTAAAATGTCATTTCAATCGTCAAATGATAGCTCCTAGTAAGCTGATTCCAAAAATATATTGTTTACATACATTTTTTTTAAATAAGGGAGATGATTTGTTACTTCCGGTTTGAAAAATGTTACTTCCGATTATATTTGAATATTTACTTGACACTGATTCCAAAAATATCTGGTTCTATATACTTTTATATTAACAAAGTACAAAAAAATAGCTACTTCCTGTTTACAAAAAGTCACTTCCGGTTGTTTTTTTTCAAGGTTAAATGGTTTGATACCTTTTTCTAAAAGTTGTATATCTTTATCATGTATACATATAGAATAAAAGCAAAGGTCAAAATCTAGAACGTCAAATTAAGCTATGACCTTGAGATCAATTTCAAGGTCATAAACCAAGGACCTCAAATCAAAAGACCATAGGTCTTAATTATATTTAGTTAATGAGTTATATCACCAAACGCGTATTTTTAAATACAAGAGGGGAGAAAACTCCCTTTTACATTCAACGTACGCTTGCAATCAAAATTTACATCTTACGACATGTCGCAACTAACAATTTAGTAAAAATAATTTGTTGATATCTTATACAGTCTTTGGATATAAGTGAAAATAAGCCAAATTCAAATATTAGAATATGACCTTGACCTTTGACCTTGACCTAATTTTCATTTTTTGGGACCAAGGACCTCAAATCAAAAGATCCTAGGTCTCTATCACTTATGATTTATAAGATAGAAATTCATATCACTTATATCAGATGCATAAGGGGAAATAACTCTCATATGGAGCGGTCATATCGCTTCGGTCAAAATAGGACAAATCATGCGAAGGATATAACGAGCAATTTTGTAAAATAAATTTGTCATAATCTTTTACGGTTGCGAAGGAGATGCGATAACAAGGAAAACAGTGTTTGGGGAGATAACTCCTACAAAGAAAAGTATTCGTTTACGCAGGGTAAATGTTAAAAGCGCATAAACTGTTCCATATCATATACAAAATATCTAAGCGACATATTGCGAAACAAATGTTTATCGCAAGAACAAAATTAGGCGGAAGAAAAAAAAAATAATCAGAAGAAAAACAATAGGTCTTTCCACAGAAAAGTGGAAAGACCTAAAAATAATAATAATAATAATAATAATAATAATCAGAACAAATTCAATAGGTCTTTCCACGGAAAGGTGGAAAGACCTAATAATCAGAACAAATTCAATAGGTCTTTCCACGGAAAGGTGGAAAGACCTTATTAATTTGTCAAAAAACGCCAATTGTATAGTTGTGCAGAATCGAGGACTGCTTTCATACCAACACCAGTGGCGGATGCAGGAATTTTCGAAAGGGGGGGTGCTAGCCCAGGGCAAAGGGGGGGTGCAGGGGGGTGCAAACATATGTCCCGATTCAAATGCATTGATCGGCCAAAATAAAGGGGGGGGTGCGGACCCCCGGAACCCCCCCTCTGGATCCGCCACTGCCAACACAGTGACTCTATCTCCTGCTTTGTTAATAAGCGCTATATTTTGAAAATCAGAAAAAAACGATATTTCAACTCCTTAGAGTCTGACACTTTATACCAGTAACCTATTGCAAATAAGACTATAAATGATGACGGTATTGCACTGGGAATTTTATCTTATTCGGTATTTCCTTGAATTTCTAAGTCGACATGTCAGTCAATTGTATAAACAGGAAGATATTCATTATTTGTTAAATAATCGGAATTTACTAAATAGTTTATGAAAGAAATATATTACTCACTTATGATTATGTATTTATAGAAAAAAAAAGCATATCACACTGTCATGATAGTAGTATGAGTAAAATCACTATATACTAGGATAACAATTGTGTATGCCAGACTTGCATTTCGCCTACAAATGACTCATCAGTGACGCTCCACTAAGAAAATGTAAAAGGCCAGCAGAAGTAGTGAGGACACTATACATAACAGAAATTTATGAGACAAAAATGAGACAATTATTACCTGTTAGGAAAGGAAAGGTCGAAATCGAGTAAGAAAATGTGCTGAAATTGTATTTTTTAAAAATAGGTTTGGAATTAGGGTCATCTTGACCCCTCCAGAAACACCTTTACCGTATATGAATTCACCAATGCTACAGAATTAAACTCACTAACTAAACAACATGAGAAATGCACACTTTTGTTAATTTTTGCTGCCGTGAATTGACATAAAATTAAAACCACCGATGTGAGATACGACGGCATTGTGTTTCAACAGCTTAATAATTGGTATGCCGTTGTATGACTGTTTCAAGGCAACGTCAATGATTTTGGCTTCATGACGACATATAATTCTAGACAACTACAACTCAATTAAGTAGCGTGCGCTGGAAATATATCTCAACGAAAAATCAAAGGAAAATACATCTTAACAAAAGACTCATTATTCAGCATTTTATGCATTTGTCTTGTTTTTTTTTTTTAGAAAACTGCAGAACCGTTTAATTGTGATTCAAGTATAAAAACAGCATTTTTGAATGTTAATATTGTTGATATTTGTACGCAGTGGACAGATAAATAACAGATAAAGGTCATGTGATATATTTGTAAAATATTGTTATGTAGATATGATATGCATATCCATGAAACAACTATCCACCAAAGTTCAAATAAAGTGGATGTTACCAAAGATAGGCAACCGTACGTCCTTCAAAAAAGGAGATAATGCGTAAGATTTAGAATGGTTATGTGCAGTCTAGTAATGGTGATATAGAATGTAGTTTAGACGGTTTATTCGATGATCTATTTAAATGAAGGAAGTCAACATGATATGGGGGTGGATGTGATATTAATTTGTTTTAAAAACGAACGATACGAAAGCAGAAATTAACCTATGTGTCAAACAAGGTTTTACCCCTCAAAAGAGGAACGAAAGATACCAAAGAGACAGTCAAACTCATAAATCTAAAACAAACTGACAACGCCATGGCTAAAAATGAAAAAGACAAACAGACAAACAATAGTACACATGACACAACATAGATAACCAAAGAACAAACAACACGAACCCCACCAAAAACTAGTGGTGATCTCAGGTGCTCCGGAAGGGTAAGCAGATCCTGCTCCACATGTGGCACCCGTCGTGTTGCTATAAACTATCCCGTTTTAAATTGATATACAAGACACGATGTCATTGTCTTCTAATGATATCACCTACTATAATTTCCTGTATAAGAGAAATTTTTAATATCTAAACACAGTATATTTGACATATTGAAGTTGTTGGTAATTGTCACCTTCAAAATTTATCCCTCTTTTAAAAATAATAATTGTGCATTCTGAAAGCAAAACTAGAGCAGCATGTTGTCGTGTACGTCACTTTATGTCAATCTGCAACACCTTGAAAACTACTAGACAGATTATAAAATCAAACTTCCATTTTTTAAGTTTTGATTTAGGAGAGTGATATTGATTTTTCATAACAAAACATTGACGAAGCCACTGTCTTTCGCTTTTCTGAAATGGCGTGACATAATTCTACCAACCATGTTCAGATTTCTGCAAAATCCTATGTTAAGCAGCTGCTTTTGTTTTCTTAGATTTTCATTTCGTTTACTACTTTGGATTGTCTTGATGTCTCGGTTTGATGAATATGTGAAATTGAAAATAGCCATTCACAAGTACTAACAGTTAATATTTTATATTTTGGTAAATATTCTAAGATTTAAAGAATGACAAAGAGCCAAAACTTGTATTATTGTAGGACACAGTAACATCAGCAACTCTGGGTGATTAACATGTTGCAAATTATGAAAAAGATTCTATAATATGTTTGTTAAATTAATATACATGGGGAAAAAAAAGAAAATGAGTATAGAAAAGTTTTAGTCAATCATATCACAAGGTGTCGAGCCTCTAATAAAAATAAAGGTATTTTTCATAACAAAAGTCACCATGCAATGGCTAAAGCCCCTGACGATGGACACGACCATGTGCAATCAGTTTATTCTAATTGGTCTAAAAAGATGTTTTAAACACCTTATGATCTATGAAGTTAAGGGGCTGGGATAGGATTTGACAACGATGTTTTGAGTGTATATGTTTTCATTGCAGTCATATCTCAGATTTGTACTTTATGTCTTTTTTATGGATGTTATGGATGTAAAGATACTCTTCAACGTCCTGTCTGTTTGCTTGTTAACTATTTTTAGCTTGGTGTCAATCTGATAAGTTAAGCCCGTTCTAATTTAGTTACTTAATAGTTATTTTGTATGTTGTGCTGTAAACCTTCTCTCCCAGATGTACATGCAGCTAGTAATTGATGTTGGATATATATCATTTTCATATATATTGCTCTTTATCCAAATGACAATTCTAAACCTCACAAGGACAAGGACATCTACTTCATTGTATCAGTAAATTATAAGGATAAACAGTCTACATATACTTCCCATATAAAGATCACATGACTGTTTGATATGTTCCCATTAAGCAATCTTCTGACCTGTTCATACACTACAAACTGCTCAGAGCCTGAATTAACCAGTTTTTGTGTTCCACCAGTAAAATCGAGCACGCATTTTACTCGACTAGCCTCAACCTTGTCTCGACTGTACTTAACGGTTCTTAAGTTTACCCGCACTGCATTAAATGATACGTTTACAAAATTTATTCATAAATTAAATTTCTAGTTGAATTTAAGGTCTAATTTATGAAGAATTATTTTAGTAGTTTATGAAACTTTAATATTTTTTTTAAATTTCTTATTTTCCTAAGTTTAATTCAGATTTATGGGTTATTAAACTTGTTATTTATTTGAAAAATAATAGCAGTTTAAATTTGTTTTTTAAAAGGTTTAAATCTAGTTTATCACCGTTAAATTTTTCCTTTAAATATACGTTTATTTTTTATCAAAACTACTAATATCAGACGATTTAACTAAAATTTAATTTAGATTAACAAACAAGTTTATAGTGATCAATTTTTGTTCGGTAAATTTGAGATTTAATGCCAGTTTTGGTATACATTTTTTTTTATCAAAACTACTAATATCAGACGATTTAACTGAAATTTAATTTAGATCAAATAACAATAAAATTGAGAATGGAAATGGGGAACGTGTCAAAGAGACAACAACCCGACCAAATAAAAAACAACAGCAAAAGGTCACCAACAGGTCTTCAATGTAGCGAGAAATTCCCGCACCCGGAGGCGTCCTTCAGCTGGCCCCTAAACAAATATATACTAGTCCAGTGATAATGAACGCCATACTAATTTCCAAATTGGACACAAGAAACTAATATAAAAATAATACAAGACTAACAAAGGCCAGAGGCTCCTGACTTGGGACAGGCGCAAAAATGCGGCGGGGTTAAACATGTTTGTGAGATCTCAACCCTCCCCCTATACCTCTAACCAATATAGAAAAATAAACGCATAACAATACGCACATTAAAATTCAGTTCAAGAGAAGTCCGAGTCTGATGTCAAAAGATGTAACCAAAGAAAATAAACAAAATGACAATAATACATAAATAACAACAGACTACTAGCAGTTAACTGACATGCCAGCTCCAGACTTCAATTAAACTGACTGAAAGATTATGATTTCTAAGTTTATACTGATCAATTTTTGTTCGGTAAATTTGAAATGTAATGCCAGTTTTGATAACGTACGCGTGTTTTACATGTACATTATCGGGGGCTTTTCTAGCTGACTATGCGGTATGGGCTTTGCTCATTGTTGAAGGCCGTACGGTGACCTATAGTTGTTCATGTCTGTATCGTTTTGGTCCTTTGTGGATAGTTGTCTCATTTGCAATCATACCACATCTTCTTTTTTATATTATGTTTCTTGTTTAATTTCAATGATGAAGTAATTCTTCTTCTTAAGGGCAAACAAGGCTTCACTACTGTCAGATGAATACATGTACAAAATAAAATGGAGCGAAAACGTTATTAAGTAAACAAGACGACTTTACGATCGGGCTGAAGTACAGGTCTTCGTCAGATTTCCATGGATGTTCTGGTTATCTTGTATCCCAATAACAGAAAATACAAAACACAACAAATAACAAGAGCTTGAATAATGGCTAAATTTCATTGATCGATTTGCATCGTCTTTTATAAGGAATAATTCAGTTATGAATAGTTTAAACAACATGTATTTATCGAAGTACATATGTACATATCAACAACACAAATAGAATATATTTTTAGAAACAAGCAGTTTTGATTATCCCCCATATTATAAACTAAATATATTTTGACATTTTGACATTTTTCTTTCATTTGATATTTATGATAATCATATATATACAAAATTTACTTCTATACAGTGCACTTTGTCAGATATTTCTTAAATATCGTATTACTTTTTTGATAATATTTATGATGGGATGTAACTCTTTTTGTCAACAATCATATCTGTTTCAGAGGAAAATATTTATTTTAAAAATAAGTTATCTCCCATTACATTGTAAAAGAGTAAAGATTTGATTATACATTTTAAAATTTTCTTTCTTTTTAATACATTCAGACAGTTTTACAGATGGATGGATAATTCTTTAAAAAAAAATGTCCCGCATACTAGTATAAAAGGGCACACTAATAAAAAGTAAAAGCTGTCCTAGCGCAAATTTCACAATATTCACGAAGTAAACGGGATTTTCCCCAGTCGTCGTATTTTGCTCCTGACTCTCTCGCAAATAATGATACCCGTTTGTACAACATAAATCGCTTTTCCTTAAGTGGATGTTATGCGGACGCCTTTCATTTGCGCGCCTTTTGTGATTAACTTTTTTTACGTTTGCGCAATTACATTGGCGCGCATTAGTTTTTCAGAAATACTATGACAAGTAAATTAAGATAATTCATTTTTTTAAATGACTGTAGTTATGTATTCATTAAAAACGTTCCGATTCAAGCTAAAATATCAAAACTCTATCAAATATATCAAAAAACGTCACTTTTCAGATGTTTTTTTGTAAAAAATGAAAGTGGCCGCATCCGTTTTTATCCTCAACCTTTATATATGTTATGTATTATAATCAAATACAACTTTCATTTCAATATTATGTATGAACATGAATGCGACCACTTTCATTTAATACGGCCGCGGGAACCGTCTAAAATTTAACTAAAATGCTTAAATTGTGAAGATTTCAGTAATTTATAGCATGACTTTATGATGCTAGTACACGATATATGTGAACTGTATTGTCACAAGCAGACCATATTTATGTAGCAGAGACTTTCTACTTTCCAATAAATAACTATGAGTTTACGTTTTAACAATTTTGTAAAACTGCTATATTTTGAGGCCAAAAATTGGTCTTACTGAACCTTCTCCTTTTCTAATATCAAAAATTTATTCATTTATTGATATTAATAAGTAGGTTTTATTTACTAAAATGAAAAAGTCATTTTAATATTAAAAATTCGATGTATATTAAAATCAAAATATAATATTTAATATTAAAAAAAAATTCCAAATTAATAATAATATAAACAGGGAATAAATTCCACAACGGCCTGCAATATTGGTGAAAAGAGTATAATAAAACAGCGATAAACAGATAAGTACATGTACTATCAGACGAGCTATCATATAGATTTTCATAGATATAATATGCATCCAGGAGGAATACTATTCTTTATTTAAACTTGTTGTTATTTATAAGGACAGATGTTATATATATCTAAACATCGATGTTCGAAAGTTTGAAATTATCTATTGAGACGGATCGAGAATTGGGCAATTTTGCGATGAAAAAAATAATATGTACATTGTGTACATTATATAATGAGGGAATATGGGATGAGTTTTATAATTATATTGTTTATCTGTAAAAATGCTGATAGTTTAAACATATTTTATTGTTCAAAACAAATGGATTAGACACAAGTTTTCCAACTTAGTTCCGTCTTCTCCATAATATACATGAATATACATTATATTTATATAGCACATTACATAAATTTGTATTTTTCTAATAAGCATGAAGGCATGAAAAATAATTAAATAAATCAAAACTATTGTTACTATAACATTTATACACAAAGAATAATAGAAACGGCTCAATGGATATCAAACGTTCTTCTTTTAAATAATCAAACACACCCAAACGATTAGTCTAAAGGGAAAACACCTACTGTTATTAGTGTGTGTTTTAAATGACTTTCTATAATATTTACCTGTATAAGTTGTAAAAGTAACATGCATTATTGTGAATATATATAATTGTGATACGGACATTAAATTCTGCCGTTAAAAATGCGGATAAAAGGATGACAAGAACAAAGATTTAATGTAAGTATCTTTTTTGTTTTAACTTCAATAATTGAAATCCATTGAGGCGAAACATTATGTTACCGTTATGAACAATAAATCAATCATTCGAACAATGCATCGTCTGTACTTTAGACTAGTAATTAAACAATAACCAGCAAGGTTGTTATCAGAGTGAGAAACGTTGAGTTTCTTTTATATATTTATGTACTGCAGAAAGTATTACAAAATTGTCTTTTGTATCTAAGTTGTCATTACCAAACAATAACAAATCAATTGTAACAGGAATGTCTAAGTGGGTCAGTTCAGTAAGCATAACATTTCTTTGCGATGCAAAGTTATTACAATATAAAAAATAGTGTTCAACACTTTCACTAGTGTACCCACATGCACAATATGCATCATGTACTAAGTTGGCCTTGTTTAAATCTGCGCTCAGTGCACTGCACTTGTTGCGTAGCCTTGCATGTAATACAGATAGCAGTCTATCTCCATAAAAATAGTACCTAGGAGGTTTTACATTATGAAAATACTGTTGTTGCAATTGTAACTTGAAAGAAAAGAATGTAGGAATTTGACGAATATGCAAATCTAATTCATTCCACAATGTAATAGAAGAAGGAAAAAAAGACTGTTGATAAACTGATAGACGATTCAATGGTATATTATTGTTATGTCTATTTCGAAGGTTATAATTATTAGTATCTGATACATACGGAGGAACCAATTCTTGTAAATAATCCGGTGTTAGATTATTTACAATTTTATAAAACATGGTCAGTTTTTTAACTTCCCTCCTGACACTTAATTTCTCCCATCCCGTCTCTCTATAAATAGAGTTGATACTAGCATAACATGGTAAACCGGTAACTATACGTGCAGCTTCAATCTGAATCTTTTCTAACCTTTCGGAATTAATTTGCCCACAGTTGTCCCAAACTTCAGATGAATATTCCAAAATAGGACGAATAAAAATCATATAAATCTTTTCAAGATATTCCCTTTTTAGTCTAAATTTTAGTTTCCTCAGTACATTTACTTGTTTTGATGTCTTCTCTATCAGTTTATCAACATGTTTATTCCATTTACAGTCACTACTAAAAATAATACCTAAATGTTTATGTATATCTACAGGAGCTATTGAGACTCCACCAAAATCAAAAGTAAGGACGTTCTCCATATTCCTAGTATTAAAAATCATAATATCTGTTTTATTAGGATTAAATTTTAGCATCCACTTCTCAGACCAATTTTGTAAATTATCTAAATCAATATTTATTAAAGTGTTGAGACTTGTAACATCGGGTGCAGTATGGCCAATAGATGTGTCATCAGCAAAAAGTCTACTGAACCCACTTAGATCATCTGCAATGTCATTTATGAAAATCAAAAATAATAATGGACCAAGTACCGACCCCTGGGGCACACCAGCTCTTAAACAGCCCAATGTGGATAGTGAATCTTTCATAACCACTCTTTGAGACCGTCCCGATAAGTAACTGTTCAACCAACATAATAAATCCCCTTTAATGCCATATTTTTCTAGCTTATATAAAAGACCTTTGATCCAAACTGTATCAAAAGCTTTACTTATGTCCACAAATGTTATACTAGTAAGTTGTTTGTCGTTTAGTGACTTTAAAATATGGTTATACAACTCAATCAATTGATGGGTTGTGGAATATCCAGGAATGAATCCTGATTGAAACTTGTATAATAGATTATGTGAATGCAAATGATTAAAAATATTTTTAAAAACTATTTTTTCCAGAAGTTTGCTCACACAAGATAATAAAGAGACAGGTCTATAATTTGAGGGCAAAGATTTATCACCGCTTTTAAATAATGAAATAACATGTGCAATTTTCCACTGGTTTGGGAATATTTTATCACGTAATGACCTATTGAATAATAAACATAATGGTTTTGAAATTTGATTTCTGACAGCAAGTAACATTCTGTTGCTTATAATATCAGGCCCCACCGCTTTTTCAACATCAAGTGTGGAAATCATATCGTGCACGTCTTGTTCACTAACTACAATCGATGACAGGAAATCAGCACAACGATCGTTAAAAGCCGGTAAATCCTTATCTGGATTCTCCAAATTAGCTATAGAACAGAAATATTTATTCAAAATTTCAGACTTTTCAGAGCTCTCATATGCCAAATTATAATTTTGATTCGGATCCTTCAAAGGTGGTACGTCATGAACAGGCCTGTCGCTTTTAATGTGCATATTAATAATCTTCCAATACTGTTTCGGATTCGCTTGTTTGATTTCATCTAAATTTTCATTTAAACTGACGTAAAAGTGTTTTTTAGCCTGCTTTTTCATGTTATTTACTTTGTTTCGCTGTTTCTTAAACTTAAGTTCAGCGAAAGATGATTTCAAACGTAGAAATAATTTACGAAATCTGTCGCGCTTGCGCATTTCACGACGCAAGTTAGAATTATACCAAATTTTGTCATCACATCGCACTACAATTTCTCGTGTAGGTATACACTCTGATGCTATGTCAAGGAGTGAATTAGTGAAATTAGTGCAAGCAACATTCATGTTATCTGCGTCAAAAATCAAATGCTCCCAATTGGTCCTTGATACCTTTTGATTCATGAGGTCAAAATCCCCATTTTTATAATCCCAAATCTTCCGCTTATAAGTACGACTACTAGAAAATCCGCAATTAATTGTGACATATGTTCCATCGTGATCACTGATCTCTCTATCAATAGGTACCGTGTCTTTATCGACAACAGGAATCGAATCTGTCACTAAAATAGGATCAAGCAACGAAGTGTTACCTGTACGTGTATCAAAGTGCGTCGGCTTATCTATAATGTTAATGAGGCCGTTAATGAAAACAATATCTCTTATATTTGACGATATATCTGACATGAAATTTTTGTTCAGATCACCCAAACAAATTATACTATTATTTTCATCTAAGGCCCTTTTCAACATCATATCAAAATATTGCCAGAAACAAACTGAAGACTGTCGCTCTGATCTATAATTTATATTAATCAGTATTGATCGAAGTTTCGTTTTTAATTCGAACCACATACTTTCTACTTCATCATGTTCTAAATCAACACGACGAACAATATTAATTAAACTTTTATAATACATAATTATGCCTCCGCCGTTGGCATTCCGGTCTTTTCGAACTGGTTTCTCAAAACCAAATAATGATAAATCGAAATCAGTAACGTTAACATCTAAATGTGATTCGGTAAAAAATACTATATCGAAATCTTCAATTATGTCAGTAATATAATTCAGTTTGTTTCTTAGGCTTCTAATATTACCGTGGAAAATTGACAATGTTTTTTCGGGCGGGTCTGGTGTGCCTCCTGGACCAGGATTACTTTCTATATCGCCACATATTAACAATAAGCTATATAACAACATATAAAATGATACAATATCAGAAAATGATTTGTATTTACTTAGTATCCACAACTTACATTTCTCCAAATTTACACATATTTCAAAAAGTACATCAATAAAACTAACAGTATGTTTAATAACTGTTTTACACAACCAGAGCTCAGTTTGCAATAAAACAGTCCTATTGATATTCTGTGTGCAACAATATCACTACCCATTGTCGAATACAAAGTATTCTAGTATTAAAAAATAGGACCGTTTTAAGACATTTAAAGAATACAAACAATAGCACTTCGAATGATCAAAATTGAGTTTTTCAACGGCATTACATGATGTAACAATTATGTACAAATTGAGGTATAACAACGTAAAAGTTGTACACATTGAAAAAAAGGGGGGTGATGGTTGCGAAATTGAACGAGAGAAGTTTGTAATAATCTGATAAATATCATTTCTATTGATGAGATAAACAAAAGTTATATATGTATTATTGATGTTCAGGTGCAAAGAAGAAGACTATTGTCGATAAAACCATGGAAGTATTATAAATATAATACTTCCATGATAAAACGAATAAGAGGCGGAGTCTAGTAAGGTTTGATATTAAGGCCATATGTTATTTACTACTAGTCACGCTAGAGTAAGCATGACACTTGAGTGTTAATTAAACAACACAAAATAATTTGTATATAGGTTTTGAAACTGAGAACTCTACTCATACATTTACCACAGTATTTACACACTCAACAGTGTATGTAAACAGAAGCACGTGCTATGTCATATAATAACAATAACAAAACACAGGATAATACAGTTCAAAACGACAAGAAAAAAAATAAAAAAATAATAAGACACATTCGTATGAATTTGCTAAATACAACCCAATATTATACAGAATTTGTCAGTACAAGAATATTAAACTTGGTGGAAACGGAATGTCTAATCCTCATCTTGGCTATCACCCTCAAGGACTTCCCCACCGAGTTTATATATGTCTTGTCTAGATTTTATCTTTTTCGGGCTGGATACATCAGTTTTCTTAACAAGTATTGTGCCGTCATGTGTCCAGAATGAATGTATCTTGTCTTTGATACGCAGAGTATTTAGTCTGTTTATCAGATCATATCTGTGTTTAGTTAGGTTCTCAGCTATAAAAATCTTGTCGGGGTTGTTTTTAAGTTGCTTCTTATTGCTGAAGACCATGTTACGCTGACGATAAGAAAGGAATCTTACGATGATGGAGATCTTCCCTTCTTTCATTTCACCAATGGGATGGGATCGACCTATGTCGAAAATATTTAGTTTGACTTTGAGCTTTTTGTTACAAATGCGTAAAACAAGATCATCTGTATCAATTGGTGTTATGACTGCACCGTTATTATCGGTTGGTACAGGAACATTATGGAACCTTAAACTTGTTCTCCTGGAGTATTGCTCTTGTTCCTCTATTCTAGATTCTACCTTAACTAGCTTGGATTTTAAGGATTTTATTTCGTCACTTTGTTTTTTCATTTCTGCCTCTTGCAGTATTAGAGCATCTTTGTTTTTGGTAATAGTGTCAATATATGGTTGGATTCTGTCATCAACAATTTCTATTATTTTGGGCTTCACTTGATCCATGATTTTTTCTGCTATCATAGGAATTATTGTATTGATGAATGCTTGGTTGTTTAATGTAGCACAAACCACTTCTGATAGTTTAAATACTGTTTCATTTTCTATGGATCTTGCAAGAATGTGTTCAGCAAGTGGAATATGATTATCATCATGACTTGGGGATGTTTCTATGTCTTTTAGCTTAGCTTGTTTTTCGACCTGTTGCGAAGAAGGAGAAGATAAGTCAGGACTACTAGCTGGTTGATCACGTTTAGCTCTAGACTTAGGAGTTGTGTTGATAAATTTGTCTAACTTTGATTGTTTATCTTTGTTTACTAGGTCGGCCATGTTGCTCATTACTAATCAACTCACTTTGATTGATGTTCAATATCTTCAATTACACACTTCCAGAAGTTATTGATGAAGGAATACAGCATACAGATATCTCATATAATAAATGTTCAATTCAATTCATTAATAATTTGACAAGAAATACTTCATAATATAGATTTTCTCTCGTTTTTCGCTGCTCTGAAAATTTTCAAACCTCCATACTCAAGGGCACATAACTCATGCTGATGTTTCTGTTCTTAGATCAAAGTAAATACCACAATTATTACGAAGCAAGAACGATATTTCAAGGCGATGCACTGTTGATGAAGCAGCATTCAGGTGTACTTCAAATGGCTCAGAATCATTCCCATGGCATGCTCATTAATATGAGCAATTTTAATCAGCGCATCCATTTCTTGTGCACGTAACAACATGTGCAATCAGTACTCTCAAATCTCTAAATTTACTATATTTTACATTTTTCTTGTATACGTTAGTGCACAATAATTCACCTGTAAAAAATGCGCACAGATGTAGTAAAAAAGGAATGATTTGTTTTTGCGCGAAAAGGTATTATAATGCGCGCAAATCATGTAATGCATATAGTGATGCCCGAATTCACAGCTTCTTTGTAGTTGTGGTCTTGTCAAACATCATATTAATATAAAATTACCCCAGACCATGTATTAAGCTGGGTTTGTTTATCTTCATCCCCTGAATAACTAGTCACATTCATATCACGTTAGTTAATATATATTGAATTATAGCATTTATTTTATAGTACCATTATAAATGTGAACAAATGATTTTTAATAAATATTGATATAGAAAGAGAACATTAAAATTGATGTGAAAGTTTGATATCAGAAGTTGATATGGAAAAAAAATATTTTAAAAATATTTATAATTATACTTTAATTTATTCTATGTCAACTGCAAAGGGATTAAGTTGTATCGCAATGTTAATTGTTTTGCACAGTAGCAAATATTACACACTTTTTAAAAGAGAATGACATAGGTTCAGATAAGGTCGAGCATTAATGGGCAGGCTGGAAAAGAGGAAATTGATAAACACATTGTACTGTTATGGGGGAGAAAGGGGGATAGTCATTTGGGGGTGTAATTAATATTTTTCGTTTATCTTTTGATAAAATTGATTTTGACAAGGGCGTGCGCGACGTTGAAATGACACCAAAAGCTACACTATGTAATTTATCAAATGGCATATTTACCTCAGTTAAATTTTTGTAGAAATGGAATTTGGCAATATGCCATCATTGACTTACATAGGAAGACATATGTCAGATATCTTTAGAAATGCCCCCCAAAAAAAGGAATTAAGGAGTCCAAATAAATGGACAGCTATGGAATGACACATTAATGTGTTGTTCAAAAACTTGCAAAAAATGTAGATTGTCTTTCAAATACAGGTTTCTTGTCAGCAAGTCTTCGTTTTGCACCTATTCCAGATTTTCTTGTTTAGGGTAAAGGGTGTCTATCAAAATTATAATCAAGAGAAATTGAATGCAACTTTGGACCTGAAACCTTTGCTAAAAACACCAAGGGAGAACTTTTTTCCCCAAGAAAACAAAATATTCAAGAAGATGAATTACCTTAAGCCAAAAAGAAATTGTCACGCAGATTTTGAAAAATCCCAAGGACTCCGCAGTTTAAGTAAAATAAATGGTAGCTAAAATCTAGAGTTTAAGAACATTAATAAAAAGAATGGGTCACCGGACTTTTTTCACACTACAGGTTGTGCAAATTTTTCAAATTTTGTATAGATTATGCATGGAAAACACAATTTTCGGTCATAAAACGAAAATTGCACCATAGAATTTTGAGATAAAATATGAGAAGATAGCTCAAATATTATTCTTACAGATAAGAAAAAGAAAAAATGGGGTCACCGGACTCGTTTTCTTGCTACATAATAAAATGGGTAAATTCCTAACACATTCTATTGTAAAAGTAACACTTTTTGAATTATCTGCCTGTTGTGTAATTGCCCAGTAGTTCTAGGGGGTTTCCTCTGTCTGGTGTGATCTACTGGTAAAGAGCAGAGAGACCCGAATGGTGACGTGCATGGCCTGGTAGAAGACTGGAGAGCCCCGAATGGAGACATGACACAAGGGTCACGCTTGACCGGATACAGCCTCTTCCTGACCTTGATGATCACGATAAACCTATCTACGAGAATCCTAGATTAATCCCTGTAGGAAACCAAGCCTGAAGGTAAATATCTACACATATTTACACCTGTTATACACCTAATCCTAGGGGTATACGTAGAGCCCAGCTAGACAGGCCAAGTAACACTTTACTGGTAGTTGCGGGTGGTTTAAATTTTGGTCCTGCAGAGGATTTGGTCGCCATCTTGGCATCTCCAAAATTTGGAGTGCAGGCAGTCAACCCTGAGAATTGTAGTTTTATCTAGGGGGGTATTGTTAGGTCCTATATTTAACTTTTTGGGATAAAGGCTAGATAGTTACATCGTTTTTGAGTACTTTTTGGGCCGGGAAAAACTTTTTGAAAAGAAGTTTCTAAGTTCATAGCGAGGTCACGCGAGGTGTTTTGCCGCGAGATTTGTACGCCATCTTGTACCAAACGGATGTAAACAAACGGAAGAGCGAGTGATTTTACATTGTTCCGTTGTGTATTTCATTGCTGACTTGACTTTTTATTGAATAAAAACTATTATTGTTTTGAATATATATATTTGTTGCTGATTGATATTGAAATAAAATCAAATAAATTTATTAAACTGTGTAAATTACCATAAGTCATTATGCAGAGTCGTAAGGGGTATATGATCAGCATTAACACCTGCCCTAGAGTTATACTTACCTGCATACCTGGCATAGGGGAGGCTATAGCAACAAGAATTATGGATATTAGGGAAAAGGGTATACATATAGATCAAGATGTTTTGTCCCAAATTCCATATATGAAAGTAACAGAGGGTACCCTAGGCCTTATTGATTTCTCACCGAGACCACAGCCAGAAGTTAGTGAGTTACATGGTGACAGACCAGGATCTGTGAGTATGTCCACTCAAAAGTCTGACCACGTTATTATTGATATGGACAGAGAAGAGTGTCAAGGTACAGATTTACAGGGTACAAATATTTCATGCATCCTACAGGATGAGGCACCACCTTATTGTCCTGCCCCTAGAGATACACGGACAGAAGTTCAGAAACAGATAGCACATCTG
Organism: Mytilus galloprovincialis; assembly: GCA_037788925.1. Taxonomy (NCBI): domain Eukaryota; kingdom Metazoa; phylum Mollusca; class Bivalvia; order Mytilida; family Mytilidae; genus Mytilus; species Mytilus galloprovincialis. The sequence goes on from CM075339.1 coordinate 32,275,112, forward strand.
CGAGATTTCCACGCTAATATACCGCAATGGTTGGAAGAATGCGATACACAAGATGAAGATACATCATACTGCTCAGAGGAAGTAACCTGCCGTAGCATTGAACAATGTCAGTTACAACAACAATTACACCTTTCAACATATTCCACCTTGTCCGAGCAGTCTCTTTGTGAACCACCACAAGAAAGCTTATCTTCGGAAAGTTTAAACTCAGACAGATATGTTCGTCGAAGCGAGTATCGTACTCCATCACCTAGAACCAACATGGTTGTTCGCCCTCAACCAGATAGTCAAAATGACCGTGATGCTCAAAAACAACAAGATGACAGAGTGTTTTCACCGCTTACCTTTGACGGGAATATTCCACACCCTGTAGTCGAGGATTTCAACCGTCAACAAGAAGTGCAACAGATGCCACCGAGGTATAGTCCTGAACCACTTATTAATTACAACCAACCACCAAGGTTTTTACATACGCCTACACCTGAACAGGTTCACTTTTCATCAAGTGTTCGACAGGAGCGCCACCTTCATCAAGATCACCGGGTAGCCAGCATTCTTCAACAGGCTTCACCGGAATATCAGAGGTTGTCAACTGGTGAGAATATGATACATTATAGAAATATATACAGACCTGACACACAAACAGTTGAACGTTCCCAACCGTTTCAACCACCGGTTCAACAGAATACCATTAACCGTCAACAAGACTTCAACAGTCCTCTTGACCAATCATTCTTTGTTGACCGTCAACCAACAACATCACCACAATTTGCACAACTTCATCAACCGATATTTGACCACAGTCAACAAGACGTTAACCAATATCAACATGGCTACAACAGTCCACACCGACTAGAAGTCAACCAAGGTCAACAACCAGGCATTAAAAATCCAGATGATGTCTATGATCATCATACGTTAACATTTTTTCAGCAGCATGGGAGTTGTCCCACCAACCAACATCAAGGTGTCAACAGAGTACAACAACCTTTGTCACATGGTCAACGAAGTGTGCAAATTCAACACCAAGTGCAAAGCCTACAACAAGGGCTAGATCACCTTCAACTTGGGGTACATAATTCTGTTCAACCTGAAAAACAACAACATTGTGCTGCAGCGCCGGTTTCTTTACCTCAACAGAAGCATCAACAACATCAGGTTAGTGCAATTGTCCATCAACAACAACATTATGCAGAATTCAGGTTCCAAAAACCAAGTTCGGCACCGATCATTCAACAACCTAAGATGATTGGTCACCCAACATCAATGTTTCAACCTCCTAGACCTGGACCACCCCCACAGGTACCATCAAATTTTACGCCTTACAACCAACAATACAAACCTGGTGCTACCTATTCTGGTATAGGTCAGTCTAACCTTACAGGTTTTCAGCAACAACCATTACAGGCGCCTTACCAACAATTATCTATTCCTGGCGTGCAACAACAACCCTTACGATCAGGAGAGCCTCAACCATATTACAACCAACCTTCGGCAAGACCTAAGGAGTATAACAGTGACTTCTATGGCAGACAACGAAGAAGTGATCCTGGGTATAGGTATACCGGTGATTCTGACACGTCAGATGTGTCAGCCTTCCGCCAGACCAGAAATAAGCGGAGGTCAGAGCCGGAGTATAACAGAGAAGATTTTTCACCTATAAGGAGTATAAGGAGTTCTCCTTTACACCGGACTCGTGCGAGTCCTAGACGGTTTACTGAGTCACCATCAGATTCAGACACAGATGGGCGACGTTCTAGATACAGCCGTAGTAGTAGGAAGAAGAAAGATAAAATAGAGAAAAGACAATTTTTGTCTTCGATCCCTAGAACATTACGGTACAACGGGAAAGGTAACTGGAAAGCCTTTTATACAAAGTTTTCTGGTTATGCTAAAGTTGCAGAGTGGACAGATGATCAAAAACGTGAACAGCTCTGCTGGTGCTTAGAAGATGCGGTTAGTGAGTACTACACCTTACTTCTAGAAAATAACAAAACAGCCAGTTTTTCCGACATCATTTCGAACATGAACAAAAGATTTAGTCACCAAGAGCTGCCAGAAACCTCACAAGTCCAATTTCAGACCAGCGCTCAAGGTGAAAAAGAGACCTTGGAGGAGTGGGCAGAAAGAGTCCTGTCTCTCGCAACAAGAGCCTATAGCAGGTATAGTGAACAATTAATGACAGAACAGGCAATAATGAGATTCTGCCAGGGGTGTAATGATACTGTTGCAGGAACAGAAGCCTGCATTTCAAAACCCAAATCTATGGATGCAGCCTTGGACATGATACGATGGTGTCAACATACAAGAAAGGCAGTCAGTGCAATTCAGAAGCCTGGTAAGCCTGAGTTTACTTCAGAAAAATCAAGTATTTCACCAGTAGTCCTTGGTGTAGGAAGCACTAAGTCCAGTATGGATAATCGTCTCTCTCGTATGGAAGTATATATGGAGAAAATGATGTCGACAGTAACCAGCTTGGTACAGGAAAAATCTGCCAGGCAAGAACTTAGTCCAACTTCTAGGTCACCAAACCAAGACAGATCTTCCAATTATTCACCTAGACGTAATTATGGCCGAGGACGTGGGCGTGGAAATAACTCCACGGACAGACGACAAAATAGAAGGGGCTATGATACTGGTGAATGCTTTTACTGCCATAAGCAAGGCCATTACAAAAGGAATTGTCCAGAGCTTAGGCGGAATAACAATCGTCAACAGACAAAACAATTGACACCTAATAAGAACATTCAAGATGAAAGGAGAGTCGAGTTTGATGACGACAACCTAGTGCATGATGAGCAGGAAAAGACATCGACTGGAGGTACATCTGTAGGTACTTTAGGTTCTGCACACTTGTTCCGATGTGTAGTTAGAATTCAAAACAAGGAAGTTAATGCCTTGATTGATACTGGATCAGAAGTAACCATCTTAAAGGACAGTGTTTTCGACGCCTTGACCCAGAAACCTTATATTATAAAAGAAACAACCATGCATGGTGCAGGAAGAGACATGCGGATGACATGTAGAATAACTAACCCTACTGAATTTTCAATTGAACTCCTATCATTCAAAGAAACATTACACGTAGCACCGATAGATTGTGACATGCTGATAGGAGCAGATTTCTTAATCAAACATGGAGCTATTCTGGATGTACCTGCTAAAAAGATGAATTTAAGAAATACACAAGTTCAATTAAAATTAGGAGGAGAAACCACTACAACTAATTCTCCAATAGTAAACAGAGTTACAGTTCAACATACTGTCATAGTACCACCAAATACAGCTCTTCGTATTGACCTAGAGTCAGCCGACATGGCCACAGATTACCTTATTGAACCTAAAGGCAATACAACTCTACTGGTTCCTAGAACAGTATGTGCAAAGGGTCAAAAAACCAAGTTTATGTTTCCTCAACATTACAGATAACCCGGTTAGAATTCCAAAGGGTGATGAGGTAGGATATACACAAGAGGTCAGTGTCATAAAATCAATGGACGAGGAACCTGTGCCAAGTGTTGGTACTTGCACTACCCCTAGTACCGTGGAAAAAGGCAGTCCAAAGTCTGGAATACCGAGTCATCTAAAAGATTTGTACGAAGACTCTTGTTCTATATTGTCAACTTCACAAAAAACACAATTTAGACAATTGCTTATAAAATATAGGGATGTTTTCGCCAAAGAAGATTATGATCTTGGGAGCTTCAGCGCCATTGAACATACCATTGATACAGGGGAGGCTAAGCCTATTCAACATCGAATGAGGAGAACCCCTGCTTGTTTCGTGGATGAGGAAGAAGCTCATTTACAAAAAATGTTAGATGCTGGAGTCATACAACCTTCCATGTCGGAATGGGCCTCAGCTCCAGTGTTAATAAGGAAGAAGGACGGGGGAGTGCGCTGGTGCATAGACTATAGGAAATTAAACTCGGTTACGTCTCGTGATTTATTTCCTTTGCCTCTTATTGATGAGTGCCTGGACACCTTGTCTGGAAACATTTGGTACTCTAAACTGGACGCAAACAGCGCGTATTGGCAAATCAACATCAAGCCAGAAGACAGGAAGAAAACAGCCTTTGTTACGAAGTATGGCTTGTTTGAATGTGTTAAAATGGCGTTTGGCTTATGTAATGCACTAGGGACCTATGCCCGAGTGATGAATCTAGTCCTTAGGGGACTAACATGGAAAACAGTCCTTGCCTTTTTGGATGACATCTTAGTCTTAGGAGCTTCCTTTGCAGAACATCTTCAAAACCTAGAAGACGTATTTAAAAGATTCAGGGACTATGGCCTGAAACTTAAACCAAAGAAATGTGCCTTGTTTAAAACCTCCGTTGAATTTTTGGGACGGAGTGTCAGTACCAAAGGACTTAAAATAGGACAGCAACATTTACAACCAGTTAGCGGCTGGGCTGTGCCTACCTGTACTAAAGATGTTGAACGGTTCCTTGGATTTGTGAATTATCACCGTTCGTTTATCAAGGACTATGCAAAGATTTCAGCACCCTTGTATGAAGTTACAGGCAAGAAACCATTTTTTTGGACTCATCAGAGACAATTAGCTTTTGACACCTTAAAGCATAAATTAACTGTAGCCCCAGTGTTGGCTTTACCTAACAACACAGATAGATTCATTTTGGATACAGATGCCTCCCAGAATGCTATAGGAGCTGAGTTAATACAAGTCCAAAATGGAAGGGAGAGAACCATAGCCTATGGTAGTTTTATCATGACTCCTGAGCAGAAAAATTACTGCACTACACGAAAGGAATTACTGGCTGTAATAAGATTCACCCGTCAGTTTCGACACTATTTGTTAGGCAAAGAATTTACCGTGAGAACTGACCACAGCAGTCTCACATGGCTTATAAATTTCAAAGAGCCACAAGGACAATTGGCCAGATGGCTAGAAGAACTGAGTGAATATGATATGATTATAAAACATAGACCAGGGCGTTTCCATGGAAACGCGGATGCTCTGTCTCGACCATCAGACACCTTAAAGGAGTGTTTACATTACAAACCAAATGTCAGCCTTAAGCAATTACCTTGTGGAGGGTGTGATTATTGTCAACGTGCTCATAGGAACTGGGCCAGATTCTTGACCGATGTAGACGAAGTCATACCATTGGTAAAACCCTGAAATAGACAGAAACAGTTCAAAAATGTGTCTAGTGCCATGTTACAATTGTTTGGAACAACAAGTGAGACCTTGGCTATACCACAAGCTATTGAAACAACTGAATCTCCGACAGTCCTTGATTCTCCTAATGTGGACTGCAACCTCGACCTTACGGCCTCAGCACCTATTCCTGATCAACGGAAAGAAGACGATACATGGGTCTCGACTCATATTAATTTAATATGTCTACCAACAGCTGCACATATCGTTATCCATGATGATACAGCTTGCCATGTGGCATCCATATCACAATCTGAGGGGATAAGTTTTAAAGGTTTCACAAACGAAGAAATTAAGACTAAACAGTCAGAAGATCCTGATCTGCTAGTATTACTAAATTGGCTAAAAGATCAAGTAGAGCCAAGTCAGAACACCTTGTTTTCAGCCTCACCAGCAGTCAAGAGCTATTGGATAAATAAAGAGAGATTCTTTTTGGACGATACTGGCATCCTAAAGAGTTATCCAAAAGATGAAGGAGCAAACGTCCGTTTAGTAATTCCGTCCAGCCTCAAGGACACTGTGATGGAGCTCTGTCATGAGCTACCTAGCGCAGGGCATCAAGGTATGATTATGACAATGGCTAAGGTTAAAACAAGATACCAATGGTATAAAATGACATCTGATATCAAAGCCTTTGTCGCAACATGTTCAGTTTGTAACAAGAACAAGAAACCCAACAGGTATGGGAGATGTCCTATGATCAATTATCATGCTGGTTCACCCATGGAGAGAGTACATTTAGATTTTATGGGTCCACTACCTAAGACCAAAAATGGACATGAGAATATACTAATGTTAGTTGACCAATTTACAAAATGGACAGAGTGCATTCCTTTGACTTCGCAAACAGCTGAAGTTACAGCACAGGCGGCTATCAACGAATTTTTCTCGAGATTTGGATACCCGTTTGAAATTTTTTCAGTTCAAGGTCGGAATTTTGAGAGTTCCCTGTTTAAGGCAGTCTGTGACCTCCTACAGATACATAAAGCCAGGACTACACCATACAGACCTTCATGGCCAGGTAGAACGCCAGAACAGAAGTTTAATGGATGCTGTAAGATGCTTTGTGGACCAACAACAAGATACCTGGGATGAACACTTAGCTCAGTTAGCAGGGGCTTTAAGGGCTAGTGTAAACAGGAGTACTGGATACACTCCTAACAAATTAATGCTAGGGAGGGAGACTAATCAGCCTGCTGAATTAATGTTTGGTACTACTGAAGATCGCAAGTACACTGGGACTGAAGAGTACATAATAGGCCTTGAAAAGGCTATGAAGACATCACATGAAATAGCTAGGAAAACATTAAAGACTACTCAGGCTAGGATGAAGAAAGATTATGACCTTCGCGTGTTAGAACGGCAATACGCGCCCGGTGACCTCGTGTATGTTTTAGATACTGCCCAAATTAAGGGGAAAAGTAAAAAATTAAGCTCACCTTGGAAGGGGCCCGGCATAATTATTGTTAAAATTACTCCCTTTGTATACAAGGTAAAACTACAGAGGGTGGTCTTCAACACAAATCATGACCGGTTGAAGCTCTGCAAAGACAGAAATATTCCTGCTTGGGTAAAAACCTGCCAAGAACAGTTTAATCTAGGCATAGATGTTCTTGCCCCAAAAGCAAAGACAAACATTAAGCAGTATTGTATATGTAGGGGCCCTGACACGGGTGAAACCATGATCCAATGTGACCAATGTAAGGAATGGTTCCATCTCACCTGCGTAGGCATTTCCGTCAGTGAAGTGGAAGAGATAAACATTTACACTTGCCCGAACTGTTCTTTAATTAATAGACAGTTACCCCCTGTAACAACAGGGACGTAACTTATTATATGTGAATGCTAATGTTTTTTATCTTTGTCTTTCCAGAATGTCGTACAAGGGAAGCAAAGAAATGGAAGATTCCAAGTTGGGAGGTACGTCTGATATGAATAACAATTTAGCCATAACCACTAAACCCAGAGGCAGAGGAACCACCATGGAGGGTATTGGTGGTACCTATGAACTAGTGTCTGGTGTTGGCCTAGTGCTAGTGGAGGAGGCCTCCGCTACCAGTAGTCTTAGAGTTCAGGGAGAACAGGCAACCTTGCCTCCACTGGAACAGGCAGTCTTGCCTCCACCACAACAGGCAACCTTGCCTCCAGCCAAAGAGACAGCCTTGATTTTTATGATTACAAGTGCCCTAGAAGCGGCAATATGGAAAGATCATACCTGATCAGTCAACGGGACCAGAGATGCCCGGTGCGTGGGTGTCCAGTGATGACCAGGAGTGTCAAGAGCCATGTCTTGAGGGGCACCTTTCCTTTATGTTTGCCCCCACTCAGGAGTTTCACTATATGAGGGATCCTTCCTTCACTGTTACAGGGGTCACATGGTCATGGTCTTGGCCCAGTGGCTAACTGGTATCAACTCTGCCACTTATGATGACTTGGTGCAGTTCATCAGAAGAAACGCTAGAGTCCCGATTGATTATCCCCAGGCGGGAGAAGAAATGCCTGTGTTCCGCACAGTTTGCCGGGAGATGGGGTGGCCTACCCAGGCCTGGTTTAAGATAGCACCTGTGTGCAAGATTAGCAGCCCTGTGTGCATCCTCCACTATCGAGTCATGTCTAGTGTGTTGCATTTCCTAACTCCAACACATCAAGACATGATGTTCACGGAGAGGTATATCCAGAGGGAGAACAACCTCAGCCTTGAGGTGTTGCAGCAAATGAACAAGCTGTTCATGGCCTCACCTGTTGTGAGTGATTTGGTTCCTGCTGCAGCTGAGTCCAGTAGCCCTACACCTGTGGACAAGACAAACACCATCCCAGATGTCCCTGAGGTTGGAAAGCTCTGTGCTGCTGTGGCAGTAGCCACTATTCAGGAAGTCAAGGAGGTAGAGAAATTACCTCAGGATAAATCACTGGAGGCAGATAATATACCTCAGGATAAAGCCATAGAGGCCGCCATATCCTCTAAGGTAGAGACATCAGATGTCCAGGTATCGCCTAAGGAAAGTGAGCAGAATCCTGAGGACAGGTGTATTGTGTTCTTGGTATGGGAACAAATCAGGAGAATGGTGCCAGTCCACTCACTTGACAATCTGCGGACTCTAGCAGAGGAACGGTTTCCAGGGAATGGGGCTGCAACCCTGTTCTTCCAGGACACGTTAATTGATCCCTTGATCACCCTGAAAGACATCATGGAGATGGAGTCGCCTAGACCGTCCATAGAGGTCCGCTTCCTAGACTCTACAAAATTGTAAAGTCCAATCTAGGACAGCTCAACAGCTCAACAGCTGGCCCTTGATGTGCGTTACTATGTGTAACAGCTACGGGATGTGAGGTAGAATCAACCTAATGAATTATAGGACCATAACAAGAATGAGGAACATTTCTGTGTTAGTATCGGACATTTTTTTTATATGTGACATTATTTTTATATATCTTCATGTGAAGGAACAGTTAATTATGTATATGGAAGTATGGATTTATAGAAGATAACACCTTGATTGAACAGTGTGTAATATATGGACAATTATATTCAGTGAAGAGACTGTTGGACATATAGTTATAATAATTGGAAATTTTAAATGTTCGCCTCACATCCCATGTACAGTGTACAATTCGTTGGAATAGATCAACCGACAGGACTTGGTATTACCAGTATGACCAATGTAAATATTAGTATAAGTAGTGTAGGAGTTAATTTGGTGATGGTAGGATTTGGACCATAGGTCAACTTTTAATGGTCATGTGTTGTTATCCCAATTTGGGAGTTTTTGCCTTCTTTGTACATTTTGTCTTTCCTTGTCGGGTTGATGTCTTTAAAGGGAAATAATCTATGTAGTAGTAGTTCATTGGAAATTTAGGGCGGTATTAATGAATTTGTCTTGAGGACAGTAGTTGATTAAACAATTTTGTGCTTTTTTAAACTGGTAGTATTTAGTATTTATTTTGGCTAAGTAAGTCAGAGTAGGATAATTTTTTTTTTCATATAAGCTGTTAAGCTGTAGGTTTACCCATTGTTCCCATATTGTGGATAGGTTACTAATCTATTAAGTTTTGCTGTCTAGTTCCTTCATTTTTTAGGGAAGTTAAATGATTTTTGAATGAATCCATATCCTAGATTCAGGGGGTAGTTATTTTTTGTTTTTTTTTAAAAAGATATCTTGTGTCATGCTTGAGTTAGTAAAAGACGTTGCCAGTCTTGCCCAGGGGAGTTAAAAGTTCTCTAGTGTCCCTTGTCGGAACTAAAGTTCCTCCTTTTTAAGATGGAGGGGGTGTTGTGTAATTGCCCAGTAGTTCTAGGGGGTTTCCTCTGTCTGGTGTGATCTACTGGTAAAGAGCAGAGAGACCCGAATGGTGACGTGCATGGCCTGGTAGAAGACTGGAGAGCCCCGAATGGAGACATGACACAAGGGTCACGCTTGACCGGATACAGCCTCTTCCTGACCTTGATGATCACGATAAACCTATCTACGAGAATCCTAGATTAATCCCTGTAGGAAACCAAGCCTGAAGGTAAATATCTAAACATATTTACACCTGTTATACACCTAATCCTAGGGGTATACGTAGAGCCCAGCTAGACAGGCCAAGTAACACTTTATGCCCTTGTATTTGAGTTATCTCCTCTTATGTGACAAAGTTGGAAAAAAATGAATTTAACATAATAATTTGTTTTTTGGTAACATACAACCATAAATATGATAAAACATGGCATTTTCTATATCATAATGAAAAATCTTACGTATGAATTACCTACTAATATCAAAATTTGCACATTTTTTCAAAAATCTAGACCTTCTTTTCTAGTATTTCAAAATCCAAAATGGAGGAAGACACCCTATCTACCTTAAGTTCAATCAAAATCTAGAATTTAAAATGAATAAAAAAAATGTATCCATAGATCAAGGACTTTATTTTTGTTTTATTAGCTCTCCTCCTTTTTTCAAGATCTGTTAGATTTTGTTTTCTATTAATTACAGCTGCGTATTACACTTGGAATTGATAGTAAAATCAATCTTGTATTTTTTTCTTATTATAAATTTTATCTGGATTATTATACTATTAGTATAAGATCCTGTTTACACTGGCAACGAAACTGAATCGATCTTTATTTGAATCGATCTTAAAAAAACAAGGTCCGCGTTCACCCAAGTTCGCAGATATATTGTACAAGCAAGATTGATATCATTTAATCCAGTACGTTTACACTACAACATAAAAAGAACCGGTCGGACTTTTATTTTCCTATCTAAATATAACAAACACCTGAAAAAAGATCGATCGCGATCGATCTAAGCGTTTACACAAAAAGAAAGATCGATTCAAATAAGATCTATCTTTTTAAAACCATTCCTAGAGGTAGACTTTTTAAGTCCGATTGAAGATCGATCTTACCCGTTTACACTGGACCAAAGATCGATCTTTTTTGTCAGTGTAAACGGGGTCTAATAGTCCCAGATTTTTTTTTTAAATCATCATATTTTTTACCAGAGAGAGCAGAAAATACAATGAAACCTGTGAAAGGAAAGGGACATACCAATTATACAAAACAATTTCTGATAAAAACAGTTTAACATAAAGAGGTTTACTTAGTCAACATACAAATGGTTACAATAAGTGAACCATAGAGAAAGTGTGACCACAAAGTTTATGTATGTAACAGATTACTGATGATCGAGTAGGTCGCGACTTTGCTTAATTAGTCTGATTCAGTACTTGATGATCTTGGTGTAGTCTGAAATGGTCTTGACTTAAGGCTCTACCTGTCTCGACTAGTCTTGACCTTCAAAGTTAGGTTTGACTGGTTTAGATCAGCTCATCTAACTTAATTAAATATTGATCTTACAAAATTCAAGCTTATTTGGTAGTTGCTGTGAAATGAAAGAATTTAATTTTACAATATAGGTAAAAATATTTAAAAGTATTTTTTAAATCCAGATAGGCATCGTATGTATGTATGTACGTAGATCCCTCCATTTACGGAGCACCCCTCGAGAGCTGCGAGGGTACAGTGGAATCCGTGTACACTCCCTATCGGGATTAATGGAGATGTGTCACTTACGTATTTACAATGTTCAATATTTACAAGGACAATCCCCTTCCAAGAGCAGGGAGTGTTAGGACACCGGGCAGAATCTTTAATTATGTTTTTTAAAACTTTTTTTATAACTTTTTCAAATCAACTTGATGAATTTGGATTTTTATCAAACTGAATCACAGGTCATTTTGTTTTTTGTTATATTACTGTCAAATTGAAGAATTAAATTAATTTAGGTAAAAAAAACCTAGGTTTTGCAGTTCGAAAACTTGAAAAAGTTTTGAAATCTTAAAAAAGACAGCTTTCTGCTAAAACAAGAATTTAACATGTTTTATATCATGAACTTCATAACATTCCTTGATAACCTTTTAAAAAAGGAAATGGGTTGCAAAGTAACAGTAAACGTTTACTTTAATCAAATTTTAAGGTATTTTTTGTCAAATTCAAACACATAGCACTACACATGTTTTAGTTACATATGTACAAGTGGGTTTAACAGGTAATAAGAAAGCCCTACTTTTCTCAAACTTGTGTATTACACAATGTACCTATCTATTGAATTCAAACAGTCTTGCAATTTAAATTTACGGTGGTACCCAGCACTTTCACTAAAATTAATTTGACTCGTTTAAAGTATTTACTTTGACCCTTTAGGAAGTACACCACTAATTCATGGTCCCATTGCTTTCTATTTTAAATTCCTCCGTTTCAAGCAGACACACCTCTTTTATTTTAAGTTCAAATATAGTGGCAATCATTGCATTTCAAAGCAACACTTTATGGTGTCTTGTACTGAAAAAAATCAGCATACCATACATGGCATATAAGAAAGAACTGGTTCCCGGAACTTCAGATGTACCAAAACAAGTACTTCAGATCTGACAAACAGACAAAATGTACCCTCTTTTTAAAATTTGGTGCAGTATTTTTAATATTCAAAATTAAAAGTCCAAAAGTGTTCTACAATGATCACCAGTCCTTCAGCTTTCATTTGATACCAAAAATACCTAAATATTCTACATATTTTGAAAGTTACACTCATGCGTAGGAACTATTTTGTGTTAAATATGTACTACTTTCTGGTATGTGCTTTCTGACCGGGCCTGAATTAGTCGTGTTTCACCTTTAATTAATAAAGAAGACCTTTTTGTTCAATAAACTGAATGTGACTTTTTCTTTGTAATACTGGTTATTTCAAGCATTTCTGTCAAGTTTTGTCATAATCAGTTCAATAGTTTGAGAAAAATCTAGTATATTGAAAGACGGCATCTACAGCGATTCGAGCAAAATTTCTTCGACAAATCCAAGCCAAGCCGCATCAAGATGGAATAGAGTGTGGACCGATAAATGATCAAATATCTATCTTATCTGCCTACAAACAGTTAAAAATGATACACAAGATGATTTTAGAAAGATAAAATACCACAAATAAACCTCTTTGTCTTCTTTATAAGGTCTCTTTGGGTCAATTTATACCTCTCATTTCCTCAAAATTTCCATGCTGGTACAGGATTGGGGAAATGTTCGGTAACGTTCGGTAACGTTCGCCGAGTTCGGTAACATATCTGAAAACTACTGAATTCAGTCTGTTCGCCGAGTTCGGTAACATGTACAAACACTTATTAATTGCATAATTTAGTATTATAATATTTTATCTGAACACTACTTTGTTCGCCGAGTTCGGTAACTTCGGTAACCTATCCGAACACTAATGAATTAATACTTTTCGGTAACTTCGGTAACCTATCCGAACAATACTTTGTTCGCCGAGTTCGCTAACTTCGGTAACCTATTCAAACATATATTAGTATGCTTTATATTGTATAATAGTATTTCATCCGAACACTACCTTGTTTGCCGAGTTCGGTAACTTCGGTAACATATCCAAATACTTATGAGATTGCATAATTTGGTATAATAGTATTTCATCCGAACACTACCTTGCTCGCCGAGTTCGGTAACTTCGGTAACCAATCCAAACACTTCTGAGTTTGTTTAATTTGGTGTAAAAGTAATTCATCCGAACACTACCTTGTTCGCCGAGTTCGGTAACTTCGGTAACCTATCCAAACACTTCTGAGATTGCTTAATTTGGTATAATAGTATTTCATTTGAATACTACCTTGTTCGCCGAGTTCTGTAACTTTGGTAAACTATGTAAACATTTTTGGTATTACTTAATTTGGTATTTTATATGAACACTACTTTGTTCGCCGAGTTCAGTACATTTTAACTTGATTAAATATGTAAACACAGACTAGTTTACTGAATTTGGTATTTTTAGTATTTTATGTTAACAATTTTAGGTCTCCAAGTATAAATTTGTTTTGTAAATTAAATAAAAATGAAGCCAATACCTAATAAATTTTATATTTGTACATTTGATAAAGTGTACAAGCACCTAAAGTTGCTAAACATTAATTTCTGAATTAAAGTGTTTTTGATATGGAATCTTTCCTCAGTTATTTTTTAAAATTTAAATTAATTTTTGAAGTAAACAAAGATTATTAATTTTATGAAAAGAATTTTATAGTAATTATAAATACATTAAAATAAGACTTACCAAATAAATTCCAGTGATTACGTTATATTTACCTCTTTTATTACTCAATTTACTGCCATGCTGTTATATATCTGAATCCTTTTTTAAATATACACTAGTGCTATTTATTTATGACTTATTTGCACTTCGTGCATATTCAAAAAAATATCAGAAAGTTAGATTTAAATTTAGAAATTTAACACTACCATGTAACATGTTGTTTGTTGTTGATTTTTTTTATTATGACTCATCTTCCGGTTTCAAATTTGGACATTTCGCCCCTATTTAAAATGTTATTATAACCCTCCTCCTGATTATATCTAAAAATGTTTTTTTTTCTATTTATGTCCAACAATTCTTTGCTCATTCTTATTTTTTTTTTATTCCGTTAGGAACAATTACTGTAATATTTGTTCCAGTGGAAATAATAATCCATGATATTTCTTCCAATTGGAACTTATATTAAATGGGCCTTATAAGTAAATGGGCCGGAATATGTAGTTTAAGATAAACTTTACATTTGTTGAAAAATATCTTAACCTAAAGCAGTTTTGAAACCTAACCCTAAACTAAAACAACCCAGTTTTAAACCAAAACCCAAAACTTAAACCAGTTTTTATGTAACAAATTAATACGCCTTATATATAAGTGACGAATGTTTATGGGGCGATACTGAACACGAGATACAGCTGTTTTATGGACGCTGATTAAAGTCAATCTGGAGAAACTGGTTGAAAATGATGAATTAATGAAGTTTTCTTTGACTTGGTAGCTAGAAAATTTAATGAAGAGTTTACATGCAAATAGGTACTGCACACTTAAGTATAATATTTAAAAAAAAATTGCCAGATTAAAAAAATAAACAAATTTCATAATATGTAAACAAACTATTATAAGTTTACATTTTATAAATAACCACAGTGGCTTGTTTACTTAACTTATTTATTGGTTTACATGGTTAGTTTACCCGGCAAACAGTAACAGGTCCCTGAGTAATAACCCCAAACATAAATTTTTAATTATGTTCTAAAAAACAACCCTGTACGACAAACCCTGTATAATTATTTCACTTATTTTTTAACATGATTTTTGTTTTCCTTTTGGAAAACTATTTATGGGCTATTGAGTGTTTTATACTATAGCACTATTTAGTTTTTGAATAGGTTGCATTTTATCAACTTGATATTTTTCAATGAAGAAGGTAAAATATTTATTGATGTGATTGTTTTAATATTGTTTTATTTGTTTTATTAATAAAACATCAGTTAAGTTTTGCAAAACCAGGGTACTGATAAGAAATGTAACCAAAGTTACCGAACTTGCCAAACTGGGGTATAGATCAGTAATCAGAAATGTTTGCATAACAAGAGTACTGATATGAAATGTTACCGACGTTACCGAACCTACCGAACTGGGGTATAGAACAGGATCAGCAATGTTATCAAACATGCAAAACAATAGAACTGATTTGAAATGTTACCGAAGTTACCGAACCTGCCGAACTGGGGTATAGTTCAGATATCAGAAATATATGTAAAACAAGAGTACTGATATGAAATGTTACCGAAGTTACCGAACCTGCCGAACTGGGGTATAGATCAGGATCAGCAATGTTATTAAAAATGCAAATCAAGGGTACTGATAACAAATGTTACCGAAGTTACCGAACCTGCCGAACTTGGGTAGAGTTCAGAAATCAGAAATGTTTGCATAACAAGAGTAATATGAAATGTTACCGAAGTTACCGAACCTGCCGAACAGGGGTAACCGTATAGTTCAGAAATCAGAAATGTTTGCATAACAAGAGTACTGATATGAAATGTTACCGAAGTTACCGAACCTGCCGAACTGGGGTAGTGATCAGAAATCAGAAATGTAATGAACCATGCAGACAGGAGTACTGATAAGAAATGTTACCGAATCTGCCGAACAGGGGTAGGGATCAGAAATGTTACCGAAGTTACCTAACCTGCGGAACAGGGGTTGGGATCAGAAATGTTACCGAAGTTACCGACCCTGCCGAACAGGGGTAGGGATCAGAAATGTTACCGAAGTTACCGAACCTGCCGAACAGGGGTAGGGATCAGAAATGTTACCGAACCTGCCGAACAGGGGTAGGGATCAGAAATGATACCGAAGTTACCGAACCTGCCGAACAGGGGTAGGGATCAGAAATGTTACTGAAGTTACCGAACCTGCCGAACAGGGGTAGGGATCAGAAATGTTACCGAAGTTACCGAACCTGCCGAACAGGGGTAGGGATCAGAAATGTTACCGAAGTTACCGAACCTGCCGAACAGGGGTAGGGATCAGAGATGTTACCGAAGTTACCGAACCTGCCGAACAGGGGTAGGGATCAGAAATGTTACCGAAATTACCGAACCTGCCGAACAGGGGTAGGGATCAGAAATGTTACCGAAGTTACCGAACAGGGGTAGGGATCAGAAATGTTACGGAAGTTACCGAACCTGCCGAACAGGGGTAGGGATCAGAAATGTTACCGAACTCGGCGAACTTCGGCGAACGTTACCGAACTTTTCCCCAATCCTGTACCTGTAACTTTTCAGGTCAATAAATAAAAATATTTGGGTAACTTTCACTCATTTATGGTAGAAATTTCATAAGAAATGAGTAATTGAAGCATTTTAGCAGAATGAACAATCCATATAAAAGTTTACTGTCTCCATGGAGGTTTGAATAAGTTCTTACGTAAAAATTAAATATACGCCGCGTTCCAAAGAGGGACATAAAGGCTTCTCTTTTAGTGAATAACTTTTCGTAACAACATTAAAAATAATTTCATCTACTTATAACTATATATTTATTTAAGTATTACCTAGGAAAGTGTTATATCATAGCAAAATATAAGAAATAAGGAGAAAAATCACACACCCTCCAAAAAAATAAATGTATGCACTTAGTATGGCTTGTTCTGTCAACTGAATATTCATTATACAGTCCTATTTCAAGACAATTTTCTCATAAAATGTGTTTTGGAGACTCAATCTACTCAGAATATTTCATTTTTTTGTATTATTTCACTTAAATTGCAAGAAATTTTAACACATGGGATTACTCACAAGGCCATAGGTGTATGTACAGCTTCCCATATTAGGTGTAATACCACCATTGATTTTCCCCTATTAGTCTTTGTTAAATTTGCACTTTTCAAAAAATTGTGCAGAATTTATCTTTGTTTCAAATAAAGAATTTACTTGGCATGAGTAAAGTTTTATCCTGTCCAGTTCTATAGAAAAAGTTGCACATAACATTTCATTGCATATAAGAAAATAACCATCATTGGAAGTTAACCAATCAAATTTCTCCCCTTATTCTATCTGTGTACATGGTTTAGTTACCATGTAACCTCAAGATTACAAAATTTTCTATAGAAATCACAAATAAAAAATAATAGTGTTTTGATATACCCAAGACATATGTTTATGACACAGAAATAGTTTTACTGCAATAAAATGTAGGATTAATTACCTACAACGGTCAAATTCAAGGGAATATTTTTTTAAACCTACTTAGACAACCGGATGTGACGTACCATGATTTGGTGGTATTACACCTTAACAAATATATAAAAAATTCAAAACGTTTGAACCAACCGTTTTGTTAGACAAATTACACTGGTTATATAGCAGTTTACATGCACATGAATGTTACTCTGACATGGTCATTTTGAACTAAACTTCATCTAATTATGATACAGCTTAAACTCATGTGTAGTCTTCTGGCTTTTTTTAGACATATCCACAGCTGCAAATTTAGGTCTATTATAGTTAATTGGTTTTAGGCAAAAATGAAGTCATATAACTAATTCAGTATTATGATGATATAGACTAAACATATTTTAATTGACTAAATCTTCGGAAAAGGTTATTCTATTCATAACACTTCCGGTGCTGTCGATGTAAAAACACATTGTCGTTTAGTTGTGTTTTTTGCACTTAAGTGTTCTGTTGTTTCGTTGTT
This sequence comes from Mytilus galloprovincialis, assembly GCA_037788925.1. Classification (NCBI taxonomy): domain Eukaryota; kingdom Metazoa; phylum Mollusca; class Bivalvia; order Mytilida; family Mytilidae; genus Mytilus; species Mytilus galloprovincialis. The sequence continues at coordinate 32,292,851 of CM075339.1, forward strand.
TTCGTCTTATTTTCTTATGTGTTTCCCTCAGTTTTAGTTTGTAAACAGGATTTATTTTCTCTCAATCGAATTATGACTTTCGATCAGCGGTATACTACTGCTTCCTTTATTTACATTAATTGTCGTCATAAGTGACATACTTTCATAGATAAAATCAAAGCGATGAAACAATTATCTTGTATATTTCATTCATTTGAAAAAAAAATAATGCAATTACTAGTCTGTTCCTTGCCCTGTGCTGTGCATAGTTCTCCGACATAGAGGCAAGTTGAGTTGAAAAATACAGATACGATACAGCCTTCCAGTTTTAAAAAAAAACCGTGAATTCTGTCAATTAGCAGAAGTTCCAACATCTGATTGAAACGTTACGCATGTGTAGGTTCAAATTGGTTATAATTTATCCTTAATTATGAGAGGATAAATGACGTGAATCGGCTCGAAAAAAGTTAAAAGTCCCGTCCAAGTTTAATGACGGAGATTTGAAAATTTATGACACTTCAATGTAACACTTTTTTCACTTTAGTTTCACTTAATTCTTAAGGTGTAATACCACCAAATAATGGTACGTCACATCCAAAAATATGTCGAAAAAATATTCTCTTGAATTTGAAAGTTGTAGGTAATTAATTCTACATTTTATTGCAGTTAAAGATTTCTGTGTCATCAACATACTAGGGCAAAAATGCCACACATGTGTCTCGCATGTACCAAAAAACGCATGTGTCACAGGTGTGTTACATGTGTTATACACATGTTTCTTGCCACGCGTGGGAATCATGCGTGGTACACATGCGTTCACATGCGTAACACACGCATGGGAATCGCATGTGTCAGAAATACACCTGTGTTACGCATGTGTTAGATAACGCATGTGACACATGCGATATTTGCATGTGTTACACATGTATAGTAAAACGCATGTGTAACACATGCAAATTTTGTTGACGTGAATCCAGTGAAATTTTTCACATGATTTTTACGTTAAATCATTCACGTGAAATTCACATGAAAAACTATTAATTGTGAACAGGTTGAAAACAATTAGCATCAAAATTTAAATTTGTTTATTAACATCTACATGTATGTATAACTTCATGCTCATAATTGAGGAGTCGGATTTTAAACAGATTTTTGTTTTCTAAAAATGCCAAGACGATGTTAATCATACAAAACATTTAACTGGAAAACCTTTAGTTTTAATTTTGGAACCGTTTTTTTTCATATTTCATGAAAATTATGTACTCTTGTATGGATGTTCTTTTATTCGTTGGAACTATTTTAAATAAGGTCTCCATGTATTCATACGAATGGGTTGACTTCTAGATTCGTAGGCATAACCCGTTCAATTCGTCAAGGAAGCCCAATAGCCCCGATGTTATATATCCTGCAAGCAGAACCACTTGCAGCTTCATTAGAAACAATCCTAATATAGAAGGAATAAAACTAGAACGGGGGACTATATTGAAACAAAGCTAAATATGTTTGCTGACGATACTCAACTCTTTAATAAAAGTGAGGAGTTCACGAAGAACATTTAAAACTTTAAAACTGTACGAAAATGCTTCGGGGGCTAAAATGAATATGGATAAGACTGTTGGCATGTATTTAGGCAAGTGGCGAAATAAAAAACCCAAATTTAACAAAATTCAATGGTCTAAGCGTCCTGTGAAAGCATTAGGGGTACAACATGGATACGGGATAGAAAAAATAAATAAGATAAAAAGCTGTATGGAAGTTTAGAAATCAAGAGATCTCACATTTACGGGAAAAGTTTTAATTATTAAATCCTTAGTACTGTCTGTCATTGAATACGAAATTGAAATGAGAGGTATCCCTGAGATATACGAAAAACAAATAAAGAATATTATATGGTCCTTTATATGGGATGGGAAAACAAACCAAATCGCTAGAACAGTGTGCTGTTTACCGAAAGAAAAAGGGGGGATAGGAATGATAAACTTAAGGGACTTTATAAAATCAAAACAGGTGAAAAGTATATACAGTATTGTCAACTCAAAAACACAAAAATGGAATGCAATAGGAAAATACTGGTTAACGTCACTAGACAAAAAATATGATACAGATTTTTTTATATGTTTTTGTTCGGACACTACATGTTTTAGGCAAATACAAATGTCCAAATATTATAAAGAACTTTTAATTTCCTGGTCTGACTTACAGAAAATCCAAACATCGGTCACGAAAGAGGACCTTTTAGAAGAAATATATTCGGCAATTTTAAATTTAAGTTCAAGGGACATTCATTATATGATGCAAATTTTGCCTCCAGTGGAATAAAAAAAATAAAAGATATATGGGACTTAACCAATAAATCCTTTTAAACTTCTTTCGATTTTTTTAACCGTCTTAAAGATAAAAGGAATTGGATTGCACAATATAGCCGCATTAAATCTTCGTTAACACATCAACAAATTGACGTTTTAAAAACAGACTCTAGCATGCAAAGTCACTCTGATAGACCTATAAAAATAATAAATTCTTTTCAATTTATAAAAAATGGAGTTGTCGTTGATGCCAAAACATTATGCCTTAAAGATATTAGATACTTCTATGAGAATAAAACAGCTCCAAAAAGCCAGCTTAAGTGGAATTTACATTTTGGGAATGAGCTACCATGGGAATACATTTGGGAAACCTTGAATAAGAATTTAGCTAACAGGAAAACTAAACAACTTCAATGGAAGTTACTACATAATATAATTTACACTGAAGAAAAATTACAAAAAATGAATCGCTCAAACGGGAAAGGTCACTTTTGCAATGAAAAAGAATCACTTTTTCATCTTTTTATTTATTGTAAACTGGTGGAAGACGTTTGGCGGGAATTTTTTGAGAAAATATGGGAATTTTGTTTACAATTGAATATCAAAAAATTACAAAAATCGGAAAATAGTATTATATTTGGAGTCATTAATGCAGATGAATCTTATACCCAAATTGTAGATACGGTACTTCTAATCACGAAATGGGTTATCTGGAAAACTAGAAATATCGCAAAATATCAAAATAAAGGGATAAGTAAATCGTTGATTTTAAATATGATAAAACGAGAAATGCAATTTTTGCTCAAATATTTTAAACCGAATACGAAAAACGAAGCCTCTCTTATTATGTGTGACATTTTTTGTATATAAATATACATTTTGTGTGGTCAGGTCAGTGCAATGACCTCTTTGATACTGATTGAATAATAATATGTATACTGCTCTCAACTCCCTACATGTAATTTCTATTGTGTATGTAATTCAGGTTTATCATCTAATTGTAACAAGACATGTTGTATCAACATGTTCATTTTATAAACAAATATTTACTCACCATATCTTTGAAATAAAACCTTTTTGGAAATCAAAAATCATTAAATAATCCAATTTTTTTTATGAATGAACTACTGTAACACATCCCTATAACAAATCGCACGTGGTAAATGATCACATGACCAGAATTTAAATGTAATTGAAATTAACATAACAAAAGACTTGATGTACGGTAACTTTGAAACTGCTTAATAAATACAGGTAGCTTTTGTGAGAAATAAATAAAGATACAAAACATACTTTATTTGAAAAAAATATATATGGTGAGAGGTAATGATATATAGATCGATAATGATTGCAGGAACATGTACATTTGTACAATGACAGATAATATTTTTAAAGGTTGATGTTAATAATTTATAGTGGGAGTTTTTTTTCTCATTTGCTTTTCCCCTGACAAATGAGACTAACAATTGGGGCCCCCTTAGTTGCTCCCCTGGGCAACTGAGGGTTGATGTAACAGCTAGGCGATTGTTAATAAAATATGTTTTATATTAAAAAAAAAAAATTAAAAAATATAAGGTCTTCATTTTCACTAACTTGTACATCTTTTATTAATGACAATAGTTATCAAAGGTACCAGGATTATAATTTAGTACGCCAGACGCGCGTTTTGTCTAGATATGACTCATCAGACGCTCAGATAAAAAAAAATATAAAGCCAAACAAGTACAAAGTTGAATAGCATTGAGGACCAATAATTTCAACATTCATTAAATATTACGTCCAATAAGTGCATTCGGATGTAAGCTTTGCTAACAAGTTGTAGCGGCTGAAGGATATTGCAAAGTAAACATGTTAAACAATGCATACTTGAAATTAAACGAGATGAATCTATTCAACCTTAGATCAACAATGATGTTTACTGGGCCATAAACATGTCACTTGGAGTTGACGCTGTCTTGATATGGTATTGTTGTATTTCTATTGATTTAAGGGTAATTAATCAAATGTTCATTTAAGAAATAATTGATGCCAGCTATACTTTATTGTAGTTTTAACATGGGTAGGCATTATATTCGTGATTATTTTTGCCAGAGCGATAGCGAGGGCTAAAATAACACGAATATAATGCCTACCCATGTTAAAACTAAAATAAAGTATAGCTGGCATCAATTATTTCGATTCTGATTAGGACAATTACGGTAATTTCTATGTTCGCTGTGTATAAGTGTACGATCTTCGTGTAGGCTCTTCCATCAACCTCGCTGTCGATTTTTATCCAACTAGTTCAAACCAGTTTAATTTCGCAAAGTTTTAGGTTTCTAAAATTCAAAATTGAAACAGAAATTAACAAATTAATTTATCAGCCTAACTAAAACAATATTTGAGTCACAATATAACAGAAAATTTATATTACAACAGTCTTTTCCTTTGAGGTCAATTTTTGACACGCACATTTTCAAGTCAGTTGTCAATGGCGGTGGACGCTCGCACAAGGAGAATCGGGTAGGTCTTTATTTTACTAAATTAATCGTAAATATTTCGCCGGTTAATAGTGTAGCATTGGTAAATATGTTTATATTTGATAGAGGATTCCCTGATAAAGTTGTGCTGACATTTGAGACTTGGAAGGAGGGGCCCTTTGACAGAGATCCATTTATACTTGCGGTGGCTACACCTTGTAAAGTTGATCAAAGGCCTATGTGCATCTGACGATTTCAAATGCTGTATTACATGATGATTTAAATTAATACTGGGTGACAATCTTGTTGCATTTGTAAAATGGATTGGAAACCTTGGTGGTATATTGGTAATTACGCCTATTTTTTTTTTTATAGGAGAATGGGGTTCGATTCCCTGCTAGGGTCAATCCATTTTATCAGAAATATATGAAACAATTTTGTCATTTCAGTACAACAGTAATAATAACCTATACTTGATTTTATATTTTATCATCGGAACATATGTTTCAATGAAATTATTCTATACAATGACATGCCCTTTTAAAAGGAGAGATGAAACGTGTTTTTCAGAGGGAGGGGTTTTGAAGTTAGAACAGCCAACATGAACGATGCGGTATCTAGGTCAAATATGTCAATTACGAATTGTAACACATTGTTGTCATTGTAAAAGTATAAGTAACAAAATGTGTATCATTTTAGTGTTTGAAAGTGGTTTAATTTAAGGAAATACATTAAATGCATATCAATTTGACGAAATTCATTTTTCTGCCGTAGTCAATATACGCATGTGCAAACTAATTTTATTGGATAATAAAGTATGGTTTCTTTACAAAGCTTAAGAAGCACGTCATATTAGAATGTTCTTTAACAAATGTCGTGATGTCAGCTAATAAAGTAATTGTCATGATGTAGGTTATACTAATATGTTTTATCAGGAGACCTTAACATCGGTCGTGACCGAGAGCTGAAATCCTTATTTAAGGACCTTACTACGGTCCGCGTCAACTATTAATTAAAACGAATGTTGTAACATCATTCACGACTCACCACCTACCGACTGTTCTAATTGAATACAATGGAAAAAGGCTGCCAACAAATTATTAGATTCTTTTTTTGAATCGATAAAGAACATAACTGATATACGGATTCAACATTTAAAAGAAAGAACTCGCAAAGGAGAAGATTGTTGTCCCGGCTATTAAGGCTGCTAACAATATCATTATTGTTTGACGTAAATTTAACATTGAGGTTATTCAAAGAAATACCAAGTCACCGACAAGCCAACTGACTTCATTTTTGGAAAATCAGTCTTTGGAAGAAGCGTATCGATAAAAACTTTGATTATATCACATAGCGATATTGTCTAATATCAATTGAAAATATGCAGACATTCCATGCGGAAAAAGATGTTTTTGGCAACGAAAAATTAAGAAAATACTTATTTTTAAACTTATTGTTCAAATGATAAACAACAATTGAGTCTATACATTCAGAATTAAGATAGAAGCAAACGTTTATGTTCGTGTAAAATTTGAAGTGCTGTGTTTTTCTTATATACATGATTAAACAAATGCTATTATTTATAATATCAATGCGATACTTTTAAAATATCATAGCGGAGTTTGAATTATATCAATATTGGTACTTATTAGTAATAATATTTGACTGCTGTATCCATATTTTGACAATTTTACCTATTATGTCTGTTTTGAACGCATCGTTGTAAATATGACAAAACTTGATGAGACTGTCATACATGTGAGAGGTTTAGCGCTATAAATCCAGGTTCAATCCACTATTTTCAAAATCTGAAAATTCCAGTACCGATGGGGTTTAATAAACAATGTCGTTACCAAATAGCTTATATTCAGTATCAAAGTTATTGTTCACATATATACCATTTTGATAGCAAATTTTATAATGAACGCATCGAAATAATATATATCTGGTATGCTCGCAACGCACGCATGGAAGACTTCCTTTATTGATTACAATGAAACTAACTTGTGACAAAGATGAATCATACTATCCTTAGTCAGATTGATTCGATAAAATCTGACCTGTACTTTTGAATCTCCTTTTTTTATACAAATAAGACCGTCGGTTTTCCCGTTTGAATTGTTTAACACTAGTAATTTTATGGTTCCTATATAGTGTGGTGTTTGCTGTGAGACAAGGTTCTGTGTTTAAGGCCCTACTTTGATCAATAATGGTTTACTTGAAACAAATTATTAATTTGATGGAAAGTTGTCTCATTCGAACTCGAAATTTTCACTTATAAATAACTGCTTTCCAGTCCTCCATAAACGTCATTTGGGTGCTGAATGTTTTGTACAGTGTAATATAAACTAGCACACTTCTAAAGCTTTAACGGTAACGACAGTTGTGATGGTACTAGAACGATTACGTCAATGATAATACCAAAAACACAGCACTGAACGATCTAAATTGATAAAAATAGAAAAATTAAATATACACATTTCTCACATCAACAGACATTTACGTCTTATTCATTTGTTTTCTAAACATTGTTTTAGTATTCATTAAAGAAATTAATTTAAAACAAGCGATCCGGATTGTTATTTTGCACTAAGAAATGTTCGCGTATTTATACTTTTGGTTACTAATCAAAAACGAAAGTCAAATCCCTGTGGCAACAATATATGATCGGAATGCCCTCACGGTCATCGCGATGTAAAAGAGCGTCCGCGTGACGAGATGATAATGTTTATAGAGATATCGATTTACCAACGGGGAAGTCTTTGATATCCAAAAAGAACTGTTTTTCCTCTGAATATTTTTTTCTCTGTTAATATTAACTACATTTTCTGTTTGACAAGATTTTTGATTTCCGTTGTATCTGAAGTTGTCCAATTTTCGGAATATCAGCATTAGTACATTTTAATTTGTTTGGAATATTTATTTTACCATTTGACTATTCATTGTTATTTGCACATGTTGCAGCTGTATTGGTTTGGATTGTTTGAATGAATGTCTTTCTCTTTTTAAACTATGTTTTAGTAATGATATTTTTTGTCTATATATCGATATTACTCATGTGGATAGACTATAGCAGTGCGACCTCAAGGGGGATCAAGCCGTTTTGAAAAGGGGGTTCTATACCCAAGATGAAGGAGGTCCAACCATATGTCCCAATTCAAATGCATTGATCGGCCAAAATAAGGGGGTTTTCAACCCCCGGACCCCCACCCCCTCCTGGATCCTCCACTGGACCTTTATTAGAATTTAATAGGTCGTAGACTATTTACAACCGCATTCTAATTCCGCCATTGCTTCATCATTTTAAATAGAATAAGTCGGTTAAACCATGTGATTGAAAACAAAAGACTGAACAGGTTGTTAACACTTTCAACTCTGAATAGGGTCAAGCAACATTTTCGAAGTTCATGTTAGCGCTAATGTTGTTACAGATACGAATTTTTAGTGATATCTTCAAAGTTTGTGACGTGTCATCGTATTAATTTTATATTAGAAAACTATAGCAGTTATATTAGAAAAGTATCGCATTCATATTTTTTTTATATTAAAAAAACATCACTATGATATAAGGCAAACATCGCATTGATATAAGATAATATAGCAGTATCTTTGACTTATAGGTAATTTTGGCTTAGCAAACAATTGAATTCATCTCAATTGCAATCCACTGAATTTGCTACATGATATTTATTGAATCTGTACATCTACAAATGATAAATCGTGCATTTATGTTTCATTTATTCAACAATTGAATTTTCTCGTTTGAATACACCTTGTTTGTTATTGCATAAAATAATTCATGGAAATTATACAGCAGACGTATGTCGTATTAAATGTCACCCTGTTTTAAGAAAAGAGTCATTACTTCATACCGAGAAATCTGTCTTTCTTTCTACAAACGCTAACATTCGTCTAAAATTTTCCATAATGCAACTCGTTGATATAAGACAATATCGCTCGTCGATATAAGAAACGTTTTCATCGAATCGCTTCTTCCATAGACTGAAAATGACATCTAACGGACTGCAATAAATTTTGATACTCTGCAATTTTCATTCTCAAAATGGGTTGTTTTGAATCATTGCCAAATGGCTAAAAATTTACGTTTTTTTCGCTAAAAACCTGTGTTTTAAATTAAATGTCTGATAACTTACATACATTCTTTTAAATAACCATTTCATAAAGAGAAACAATTTGCATCTATGTTGAAAAACCTTAATTTCTTTTGTGCCAGAGAAACTGCATTCAACTTTTCTATCATTCAGCTGAATACAATTTATCTATTTAAGAAATAAGAAAAGAAAGTTCCCAACAGGTTTAGTATCATCCTGCAATAAAAAGAAAAGAAATAACATGTTTGCTATAACTTTAGCATTACCTTTTTATATATAATACAAAATAAATTCATATACTAAAACTGATTTTTTAGGTACCGAAAATCTTAATTCAAAACTCTTACGGCTAAAATTTTAGATGCCAAAAAAAACGATTAAATTTATGAAACTAAAATTTTAGCATTCTACGCAATTTGAATCAGTTCTTATTATATTGAAGTTACATGATATAAAATGCTAAAGTTTTAGTTTTTTTTCCGAAAATGTATGATGATAAAGTAAATGTTAAATATTTCACATATGAGGTGTTATGTATGTTATGTCTCTCGGGCGGATTAAGTGGGGTTGAAACTCCTGGAATATATGCTTGGACCTCCCCCCTCTCCCCCCTTCTGATAATGGCTGGATCTGCCCTTGTATCTTGATTTAAGAATACTAAGTAACACAGATACTTGTTTACATTAAAGTTTCAAAGAAACACAATAGCTGCATATGCATATTTATGACACGGTATTATCGCTTAATCTTTGTTATTATCCTCCTTTTGTATACTTCAAATTCATATTGTATACCAGTACTGTTTATTATATTTTGTGTCTTTATATATTATACTTCGTTTGTTTTAATAACAATATATAAACCATTAAGATTAAGTCAAGACAAGTCAAACTTAAAGAGGGGTCAGTTTGGCTTTGGACAGGCGAGTGGAGATGTCCAAAATAGGAATAAAAAAGACTTAAAAAATGTATAACAAACAACAATTGACTGAGCTGTTTGAACACATATATATCAGCTATAGAACTTGTACATGAGCATATGGGTCCAGTAGCCTCTTTGTTTACATTTTATCATACAAATAACAACTGGATAAACAAGTCAAATATAAAGAAATACTCACGTAAAAGATTCCTGATGTTTCCTCCTGTTTTGGTATGATTCTTTCTCTAAATAAAATTATCATGATTGCAATTTATTAAAAAGAAAAAAATGATGTTTTTGCCATTTAACCATAAATAAAATATAAATTTGCGCCATTTTGAAGTCTTCAAAATTCTTTATCTTTCAAACGCTTTAGACAAAGGATAAATCAAGGACTTTTCAAACGTTCGGGTGATTTCAGCATTTAAAGCGCTTTTATGTTTTGACTTTTGTCTCCTAAATGCTTGAATAATTGTTTGACCTTTTATATTATTTGTTTTAAATGGTGTTTCAAAAAAGGAAGAAATTATAATACATTTCTGATTTAATTTTAACTGATGTTATTACCTGTCATCATGGACCAGTCCGTATATATACAGGTGTTTTGAGATAAATTCATTAATTTGTGTTCAACTATTTGTCCCATACTAGTATCATACCGTCAGTTCTTTTATGTATCCGCGAGGTGACACTGATAAGTGATTAGAATCAATAAATGTAATTTCAACCGTTTGAAGGAACTGAATTAGATTGAAATTAATTTCTTCTAGTTGTCTCCCATAGACCGTTAGTTGTTTTCCCGCGCTTCATGAGATATAGCCATTCAGCACGACAGGGCCGACTCGAATAGACGTGTTTCTCAGTTGAAATTTTTTATCTTGCTTATGTGAATTTATTTGATGTTATATGAAATGTTTTGATTTCAGTAGTAATTATGTATTACTTGACTATATTTTGTCGACATGATATTATGTATCATAATGTGCAATTAAAATCAGCACATGGCACTGTCGTGTGGGTATTCAATTTGAACTTTAGTTTTGGTTTTTTATTAGTATTATGTGCTTAGAGTTGGGTAGTCTATGGGTGTAGTAATTGTAGAAGAATAGTTGTAACGACAATTATCCCTATCACACACATACTCAAATAGACTGTCCATATGCAAATTAAAGCGTAAGATTGGTTGAAATTACATTTGTTATAACAGATACTACATCGAGATTTTTTTTGGAAACCATGCCAGCTAAAAAAGGGACTTTTTATTCTGCAATTCCTTTAATTCCCTTGAATTGTCAAATAATAAATATTTAAATAAAAAAAACTAATATTTCAGTCCACCAAGTGCAGCTGACCGTCAACTTTGTTGTCTTATCTTTTTGCTCTTTTGGTCGAATAGCTCTTCAACTGTTTCTATTGTTTTTCTTACATCCTCGTCTTTCACATATCAGGCTCTGAGCGTAAATGATTAAGATCAACCCGGAAATGCATTTGGACGCATGCAACATATATACCTTTTTAAATTTTTTTACTATTGCAGAGAATTTTGTTGTCAACAGTTATCTTAGTCTGACTTCAGTCACAAACTGTTTTCATAAGTGCTGTAATATGAAATATATGACACAACGCAAGGAGGAGATAAGGTAAACTTTGTTTGCAAAAGAGGGGCGAAAGATACCAGAGGGTCATTCAAACTCATACATGTAGATCGAAAATAAACTGACAACGCCATGGCTAAAAAAGAAAAAAGACAAACAGACAAATGATAGTACACATGACACAACACAGAAAACTAAAGGCTAAGCAACACAACCCCACCAAAAACTGGAGGTGATATCAGGTGCTCCGGGAGGGTAAGCAGATCCTGCTCCATATGTGACACTCGTCGTGTTGCTTATGTTATTACACATCCGGTATATAGTCTACTTCGGTAGGTCATATTCATGCAAATGAAAGGGGATTGATGTAACCACTTAATGAACATATACAATATCATCTGTGAAACTGTTATTCCATAACGGCAAACAGTCTCGTGAGGGCGTCTGTTAAATTTACGAAGGGATGATTTCAACTTCACCAATTGGAACTCTTGGTTTAATAACTTCCTTGTGAGCAGCAATCCTCTACCAAGAAAATCATGTATTGATAGGAAATACAAGATCGGGAAAACCGTATCAGTTTGGAGATATATACTCAGTATGCAGGCGGTGGCTGCTAGAATGTGCACTTCTTTGACCCTCATTGTCAATGTTTAGATGTAAGTCAAGATAAAGGCCGACTTAACTGTATCTGTTTTATCCGTTATCTCATGTTCGATGGGATAGATGCGTTCAAGACAATCACAATAGCAATGGTGATAGTGGACAAAATGATACAGTAGTATTTGTTAGCTCGTGCAAAGTTGCCATTTTTGGAAGGAAATACCTATGCTTCCGAATGTATATATAATATGCATGATTATTTATTTGTAATTCCGATTCTTCCACTTAAGCATGTTAAGCTCACTTTCTCATTCATTGGTGTGGAAAGAATCAACCATTAATGATAAGTGCAAAATAAAGTAGTCGACATTTCATAATCTTTGCATTGACATTTGTTAACTGATTTAAGCTCTCCTGCTGAATAAGCATTCATAAAAGCACTCCGGAGGCGCATTTTTTATGAAATGTAATGCGAGTTCTTTATTCTAACAATGCTAAAATAACTTCAATTTTCGGAGAAAGCATATAGCTTTTGTTTAGGTCTGTTAAGTGAGCTGATGTTTCATACTAGTACCATATGGCTTATTTACTCGTTGAAATATCTATACTATTAAACGAGAAGACCTCATTTTTGGTGTCGCTTCTCCTCCTTCCACAATAAATTGATCATTGTGACTGTATGTCCTATAGGTACCATGCATAGTCGTATTTGTCATCCATTCTTATGATTATTCAGTTTCGGTTATTTTGGGAGAAAAACGGAAAAAAAGAAGTCCGGATATGTGTCCGTCATCACCCCGGCTTTTATTCATTGACAATTTCCTCTTCCGTTTATTTTTCCAGAAGTATCTATACTATTAATTAAACGAGAAGACCTCATTTTGTGTGTCGCTTCTCTTCCTTCCACAATAAATCGCCTCTGTGTCCTATAGGTAACATGCATAGTCGCATTTGTCATCTATTCTTATGATTATTCAGATTGCCCATAATTGGGGCATACACATTTATTGTTAAAAGGGAAAATAGTGATTTGGCAAAAATGAAAGTAAGGTAGAGATTAGAGGGTGGCAGGACCTTTTTCGGGGCGTCGGGATCGGGTGTTTTTAAGCTCGGGATTTAGAGGGTGGCAGGACCTTTTACGGGGCGTCGGGATCGGGTGTTTTTAAGCTCGGGATTCGGGGAATGATTCTTACGGGATCTGGGAATATAGAACCACAACTTTTTATTATACCTCTTTAGAGAGGACAATTGTTTAAAAAACTTTTTCGCGTTTACGGCCTACATGTAAACTACGATTATACTACTTTAATATACACAGTGTTAATATATAGAGACTCTCTGTATTCTGTCTACTGTTTTTTTTTTAAATGTTCTCTATTTAAGGGGTCATACCAGTTGCATTTATATTTAAAAAAAAGTAAAACATGTGACACAAGTGCAACCAATCGTAGAGCGTTCTCCATATCATGGTGTTTAGATCGCAAAATCACAACTCTTATACTTCCTTAGAGAGGACAAATATTTTTCGCGTTTATCTACATGTAAACTACGATTATACTACTTTAATATATAGAGACTCTCTGTATTCTGTCAGGGAATTTCTATGTTAGTATAGAAAGTCCTTGATTCTGCTTACTGTTTTCTTTGAAATGTTTACTATTTAAGGGGTCATACCACTTGCATATATATTAAAATAAATAAAACATGCTCAACTTCATCTAAACCTACCTCGACCAAAAACTTTACCTGAAGTCGGAGAGACGGACGGACGGACGACCGAACAAACGAAAACGAACGCACGGATGCACAGAATGCCCATAATTGGGGCATAACAAATTATTGTTAAAAGAGAAAATAGTGATTTGGCAAAAATGAAAGTAAGGTAGAGATTAGAGGGTGGCAGGACCTTTTTCGAGGCGTCGGGATCGGGTGTTTTTAAGCTCTGGATTTGGGGATTGATCCTTACGAGATCCGGGAATATATTTTTCGATTTCGGGATATTAATTTCTTTAAATTCTGAATCTCGGGATTTCGTGGTTTTAAGCCCGGGATTTCGGGATCAGGACCCCTCCGATCGACAACCCCTCCAATTAGCCTTAGTCGGTATTAGTCATTTATACATGATTCAAATCCTACCATTGGCATGTTAATAAGGCTCTCAAAAAAAAGTACTGATGGATTGTCATAGAAGCATTTTTTAGTCTAATAAGGGTATATATATATAAAAAGTTACATTTAATTCATGTTTGAAACGGTGTGAATTTTTAATTTGATTTGACTTTTACCAAAAGAAGCATTTTTGCAAAGGAGAAGCATTGTGGTCGTAGGCCAGAAACACGAATATAATTAAATTTAACAGAAAGGAAATAATATCGGTCTTTGGAAAAAGGGAGATACCTTTTATGTAATTCTCGGTACATAATATATCTTTTACAAAAAATCATCCTACAACAGTTCACAAGCTGTATATGCCCGCGATTTCGCGGGTTTGTTCTAGTATCTTTTATCTGAAGAGAACACTTGTATTGATGACAGAAATGATAGGGTCCTTATATTATTATGCTTTAATATGCTAGAATCTCATTCATCATTTTACCCTAAACTTGGTCTCTGCTTTTGAATACTGTAAACCAACTAATATTCGCGAGCGATTTATTTTCGCGACTTTCGCGAGTAGAAAAATATCGCGAAGTTAAATCGTCGCGAATATGTAAAACTTGGACCTTTCATTATTTAACAACATCAAGTTAATTAGAAAATCGCGAAATTTAATTGCCGCAAAATGGACTCGAAAGGGCTAAACGCGAAATAAAGTATCCGCGAAAATAAGTTGGATTACAGTAATATCTTTGAACTGTTTCTCTAAATGTTATTCCTGACAATACAGTTTCTATGTATGTTCAACTTGTCGTTTGTTTTCGTTGTAGTTCAGTGCTTTTGATGTTCTGTTTTCCTCTTATTAATTGATTGTTCGGTTTTGACTTGTAATTCGAATTTGTTTTATTGTTTGATTAGATTTATGACTATTGAACAGCGATATACTACTGTTGCTTTAAATAAAATTAAAGAGTTTTTTCATGATTAAGACTATACTGTAATATTCATATCCGTGTGTCTTTGGCTGGAGAGTAGACCATTGGCAATCATGAAACCTAATTGCCTAACTATAAAAGTTATTCCAGGTATGCATGTAGGATTAATGACTTTGAAGGAGGAAAATAAGAAATAAAACTGTCAGGTTGAGAAACTGTAAAATACCCAATCAAGAGAGTATTAGCTCCCTGTACAACAGTAATTGGAAAAGGACATTATTTTGTCAAATGAGCTACACAAGTAACAAAGTAACAAAGCAAAAAATCAACGAGCTAAATGATACACAATAATTCATTAAAACAATAACAAACGATTAAAACATATAAACCTGGTTGAACTAAAACATGTTTTCTATTCTTTTGAAATAATGGCCTGTACCAAGTCAATAATTTGACAGTTGTTTATTAGTTGGTCCGTATCTTTAAGCTTTCGAGCATTTGTTTTCGCCAGGCTATAAGGGATTGTTTTACATAGATATTTTGTTTGAAATTTAGTATTTTGGTTGTTCCTTTATTTTCTTTTAGAGACTGATGCGTTTCCCTTAGTTTTTGCTTGCAGCCTTGATTTGTTTCCTTTTTATCGAATTATGACTATTGAACATTGGTTGCCTATATTTGGAAATTTAATGAGAAATTGTTTCATTAATACATAAAAAAAAACAAATTTCCGTGAATCAATATACTTTGAGACCTTTGAAAATGCTACAAAAAATTTGAATGTTCATTCAAAATATGGCCTTTTCAAATCTTTTTTTCGGTTAATTGTTTTTCAGTATGTTTTTTTTTTCTATCAATAAATCAACAACTACTAGTAACTTATATATGATTAAAATAAAGACAAATGGTAATCAATTGTGTACTAATTATGTATCATGATCTGTTGTAGTTCTACAAGTAAATCGGACAGACAGGACTATACTAGAAATATGATAAGGTGCCGCATAAGTACATTCTGAACGCTGATTTTGTCCTTCATCATGTTCATGTCTTTATCCAGTGCATCTCAAATAAATGCAAACTGGTAAAATGTGCACTAAATAATGAGCATGATAGGTTCTAAGTTCATGCAATAACCTCATAAAATCTTCTGCTCCTATATGTCCCTGTGAATTAAGTCCATTTGAATTAAATAAATGAAACTCATTAATGACAGAACGATACTGGTTTGATATAAAGTGAATGAATGGCAGCAGCATTTTTTGCACTGAATTTTCGTGGCAGAAGCAGTATAAAAAAGTCTGTTAGAACTTTTCAATCAGTGGAATAAGAAGAGCTGTTCTGCCCTCTCTACATCTTTTTACTTCCCTATTTTAATTTACTAAGTGTTTTAGTAAAACGTCTAATGTAAAATTGCGATTAAATTATCTATTTAAGATACTAACCAAGTCATTTAAGAATAAGCTACTAAACCAGATACCCCATGTGCTTCAAGAAAAAGGCTTAAAGTGACATGATGCACAGCGATTCTGTTTACTTGAAGTATTCAAAAGCTAATCAATAGAGCAACAAAATGTATAAATTCAATATGTTCCGCAACGACTATTAGAGGAGAAACGAAGAATCTAAATGTCGAAATACGCATGAACATTAAGAAATAACTTATTTTTAATAATGGAATGGCCTGCTGGGACCCGCACACCCTTTATACAGAAAGTTTATTAACCCTTTTCAGATTGTTGATAGAGAAATTAACAAAACAGATTTGAAGCTATAGTTCAAATCCGCATCTAAGACATATAGGTAATAAAGGGCTGAAGAGTCGCAGCAGTCCATTCCATTAATCAAAAATGGCTCTTTCTTATTTTTATTTTGGCATTCCTGCTCTCCATAACCCCTAATATTGTTATTAAGTCACCCATTTTGTTCCACTATCAACAAGCTTTTAAAAAGTTTATTTACTGTTCTGTATATAGGAGCTAGAGGCTTGCACCAGTCAATGCCATTACTCAAAATAAGCTATTTCTTAATGTTCAGGCGTATTTCGACATTTAGGTTCTCCGTTACTCCTCTACTGAGCGTTGCAGAACAAATTTACTATATACCTATATACCTTGTGTTCCTCTATTAATAAGTTTTCGAATGAGGTATAAAATACATCTGTAATTATGGCCCGAAGTGCCGCAGCAGTCCTTTTTGTTATTCAAAGTTGGCTAATTCTAAATTTTCATGTGTATTTTGGTATTCATGACCTCTGTAACCCCTCTAATAGTCATTGCGGCACATATTAATCATATCCATGCATGTTGTTCTTCTATCAACACGCTTTCTAAGGGTGTTTAAACTTTTCTAACGAAGGGACTAGTGAGTCGCATCAGTCCATTTCATTATTTAAAAGAAGTTATTTCTGTTAATGTTCACGCGTATTTCGACATTTAGGTTTTCCGTGACTCCTCTAATAGGCATTGTGGACCTAAATGTATATTTTTTGGTTCCTCTATTTATTAGCTTTCGAATGAGGTATACAAAATATGTTTTTAATAATGGACTAAATAGTCGCAGCAGTCCATGCATTCTATTATTTAAAATATTCATTCCATCATCCAAAATTGGATATTTTTGAATTTTCATGCGTAATTTTTGGCATATAGGTCCTCCGTAACCCCTTATTGTTGTTGTGTCACATATTGTGTATACCCATTTTGTTCCTCTATCAACAACCTTTCAAAAGGTGTATGACATTTTCTGTATCTAGGGGCTGATGGGTCTGTAATATTATTTAAAATAAGTTATTTCTTAATGTTCACGCATATTTCGACATTCAGGTTCTCCGTTACTCCTCTAATAGGCGTTGCAGAACATATTTACAATTTACCTATTGTTACTCTATTGGTGAGTTTTCGAATGAGGTATAAAATACATCTGCAATTATGGCCCGAAGTGCCGCAGCAGTCCGTTTTGTTATTCAAAGTTGGCTAATTCTAAATTTTCATGTGTATTTTGGTATTTATGACTTCTGTTACCCCTCTAATAGTCATTGCGGCACATATTAATCATATCCATGCATGTTGTTCTTCTATCAACACACTTTCTAAGGGTGTATAAACTTTTCTAACGAAGGGACTAGTGGGTCGCATCAGTCCATTTCATTATTTAAAAGAAGTTATTTCTGTTAATGTTCACGCGTATTTCGACATTTAGGTTTTCCGTGACTCCTCTAATAGGCATTGTGGACCTAAATGTATATTTTTTGTTCCTCTATCAATTAGCTTTCGAATGAGGTATACAAAATATTTTTTTAATAATGGGCTAAAGAGTCGCAGCAGCCCATGCATTCTATTATTTAAAATATCCATTCCATCATCCAAAATTGGATACTTTTGAATTTTCATGCGTAATTTTTGGCATATAGGTCCTCCGTAACCCCTTTTTGTCGTTGCGTCACATATTGTGTATATCCATTTTGTTCCTCTATCAACAACCTTTCAAAAGGTATATGACATTTGCTGTATCTAGGGGCTGATGGGTCTGTGATATTATTTAAAATAAGTTATTTCTTAATGTTCACGCGTATTTCGACATTTAGGTTCTCCGTTACTCCTCTAATAGGCGTTGCAGAACATATTTACAATTTACCTATTGTTACTCTATTGGTGAGTTCTCGAAGTGGGTATAATGTTTTTTCTCTGGCTGTTTATGACGTCTTTACACTAAATCCATTGTATGTTGGATGTGTACGGATTGATTGTTTAGTCTTAGAGGCATGATTTTTTTATTAGTTGTTAGTGGCTTTCAACTAGTTGTTAGATAACTGCGAGTGCTCTCAGATCTGTTCATTGTGTCTTTTTGTGTCGGGATTGATAAGTACCCGGCCACGTCCACTTGTATGTTTTGTCTATTTGATGAGTTAAGCCTTTTTCAACTGATTTTTAATAGTTCGTTCTTATGTTGTACTGTTATACCACTATACCAGGTCAGAGGAAGGGTTGGGATCCCGCTAACATGTTTGACCCGCCACATTATTTAAGTATGTGCCTGTCCCAAGTCAGGAGCCTGAAATTCAGTGGTTTTCGTTCGTTTATGTGTTACATATTTGTTTTTCGTTCATATTTTTACATAAATTAGGCCGTTAGTTTTCTCGTTTGAATTGTTTTACATTGTCTTATCGGGGTCTTTTATCGCTGACTATGCGGTATGGGCTTTGCTCATTGTTGAAGGCCATACGGTGACCTATAGTTGTTAATGTTTGTGTCAGTTTGGTCTTTTTGTGAATAGTTGTCTCATTGGCAATCATACCACTTCTTCTTTTTTATATGATATATGTATGAAAATACAGGCTAACTGG
Source organism: Mytilus galloprovincialis (assembly GCA_037788925.1). Classification (NCBI taxonomy): domain Eukaryota; kingdom Metazoa; phylum Mollusca; class Bivalvia; order Mytilida; family Mytilidae; genus Mytilus; species Mytilus galloprovincialis. Next base: position 32,312,200 of record CM075339.1, read on the forward strand.
TCGCAGCAATCCATTCCATTATGTAAAAAACCTAAACTTTTTGCACATAACCGTAACTCATATACATGTAACAAGAAAAACGAGTATCCATACACGTTTGATGTTCAATTTAGTGTTAACAAATACAACGTTTATATCCTACACATCAAGGTCCTCAATCTTGCTTGTTTTAAAAGAAAGTTTCTCCCACAACATTATCGAAGACGGCACGTTAAAAAGAAATACAACGAAAAACAAACTTTTACTATAAAAAAAATAGAATGTTTTAGTAAATTATAGTTTGCCTTTTAATCAAGAAAAATGACTTGACGCATGTTTCAGATAAACTTGGTATCGTCCGGTTTGACTTTTCGAAAGAAAAACCTATCGTTCAAAGAGAAAATTACTCAACAACGGTATAGAATGAAAAAGAATAATAAAGCAAACTAAACACGTAATCAAGGTGATAAACAACGTCAATATCAATAATCTATATCGCAAGATTATCATGTATTATTTTTAAACCAAGTGTTTTTTTCTTTCGATGAACTTCGTTATGAAAACGACGAGACGTTTAATGATATAACCCTCATCAAAATAGGAATTTGTCCTGTACGAAAAATGTTTGTTAAGTTTGTCCATAAAAAAACACGTACGCTTTCTCTATTATCTAGCTTTTCTCAAGTTTCAAAACTGTTTCACGTTACGTTGTCTGTTTTTGTTAAGTTGCATTTAATAGACAAGAACTTCTTGATACTGCCTGTCAACCAATGATGTCTGATACAAATTATAAATCGTATTAGTAACATATCTAGCTGATATATGCAATTGTTCGATTCAGAATATTTAGATATTTGTTCATCGATGTACATGTTTAGTGTAGTCCCACTCATGTATCTACCTTGTGAAAAAAACAAATCAGATATAAGCTTCATTACAAAAATATTTATTTTTTGAATTGTAATATTAAAGCATCATTGCAGATCACAAAATGATTCTCAAAATTTATAATACAAAACATATCCGTTTTGTTTTGCTTACGTACAACAGTTCTTCCAAAAACCAATCTTATTAATAAAATGCAAGTCGTGTTGCCTAAATATGGAACTCAGTATGCGATGCGTGTCTATGTGACTTTTTTTTTTATCACAATACATTTTATATCTAATTGTCGTTCGATCTTTAAATAATCATTTACAGATTATTTCTGACTTGTCATGCTTAAAACATCTTTACCTGTCCAAATAAAAGGACGCATGTCTTCTTACACCCAATAAAAATGTCATGGAATGGTTAAAACAGGTCAATTGATTAGATTAATAGTTGTGTTCTATATATTTTGATTCTGTCAATTTGATAGAATCATGTAATGCAAATTATTTGAAAGGCAACATTACGACCGTTAATAATCTAAAATGAAATTCATAATTTGCTGCTTTTTATTAATGCTTTCTTTCAGCGCACGGCCTATTATATGTCTAATGTCACAGAAAATGTGAAATCAAACATAATCTAAATATTCATCTAAAATTCGACATTAGTATTCTATAAGAACATTTTATTCATATGCATGTTTTTGTTTTTAACATGACCTTTTAAATCCAACATGCAGCGGGCGAAAATACTATATCTAAGCAAAGTCATGATAACGAATGATCTTAACGCGTTTTGTTCTATAAAATTTTGATTTATAAAATAGAACAGTATGGCCGTTTATTTTTGGCTGCACATTCAACCAATTTTTTCTGTAACTTGGCTATTTCAGTTTTTTGAAGATTATTTTCTTGTAGTAATGAAAAGTACTCATGACAATAATAACCATCTAAAGATGAAATTTCATCAACTACCATCTCTGCATATCTTTGTTTTTCAACAATCGATTTACGATTTTCTACTGCGATAATACGTTTGTCACATTTTTCATATAATGTTTTGACATCTTGTGCAGCCATTTTGTCAATAAATTCGTGAATATCTATTAAGTCTCCCTCTTGGTCTACTATCTCATCCCTTCTTACCATTACAATAATTGTATTTTGAAGAAATTTTGTGTCTCCAAATAATTCCTGAATTTCACTTATAACTCGCTTTTCCTCCTCTGTCGCTCTATTTGGTTGTAAAACAATTATAAATGCATGAGGCCCAGGCGATAAAAATGCAATAGCTTTTGTAACTTCTTTTCTAATATCGGTGTTCCTTGTATCCAATATGCCGGGCGTATCCACAACTTTGATCGCCCGTCCTGAGCGAAGGATGCCTAATGCTTCTTCACACTTAGTCGTCACAGATTCGCCTGCTGGCATTGACTTGAATTCATTCCTACCTAAAAGGGTGTTGCCAACAGCACTTTTACCACACCCTGTTTTTCCAATAAGAGCAACTCTTATTCTGAAATAAAAAAAATCTTTATTAAGTTTGTTTAAAGACATGTTTCTGTCGGCATTTGTAGTCGTGTTTCAAGTAGAAAGCAATTTGCAAATTGAAACCCAGCTTAATCTTGAAAATTGCTTTCAATAAATCTTTGACTGAGGCATAGTATAGTTATATTTGATAAAATGAAATGTTTAACCGTATAGCTGTATCAAAGTGCAACAAAAAAATGAAAAAATATGATTGATATCTTTTTTTTTTTTATTTCCTGCCTAATTATATAGCTGAGTATATACATTTATATAAATACTTTACAATAGTCTTCGTAGCAAATATTTATAAAACAAAGTGATGACTGAAAGTGAATAAATTAATTATTACAAACATTTATTGGTGAATACAATAGTACAATGTATAATATTTATCTATTCAATCGAAAGTCCTTTCAATTGTTCATAAACAATTGAAAGGACTTTCCTTTTTTCTTTTATAAATTGCCTTCTTAGTTAAAAAATATATGGTTTCTAAGGACTTTTATGTTAATAACAAGTGGTTGCTTAGGACAAAAATCATTCATAAGGATAAAACTTTTACTACCAGTATTTAAAATGTCTATGTACTATTCATAGTATCTAAAGATAAAAAAAAAGTGATTGTCAAGGTCTTATATATCGTTGCTAGGGACAAACATATTATTTCAAGGATAAAAAAATTCATATTTATATTATTCATAGCCTTCTTAGTTCAGAAATATATGGTTGCTAAGGTGTTTTATGTCGTTGCTAGGGACTTGACCTGTGACCTTGACCTAACTTTGTAGATCTTATTATGCTGAACATTTTTGCATTCAAAGTTTCTTTCTATCTCTAACCACTTTAGAGTTATAAGCAAACAGTCATCATTTCGGACCCCAAAAACAGTTTTGGTGCCCTAGTTTCATAACAGTTGCTCCAATAAGTTTAAATCCACATAACAAATGTAGATCTCAACAAGACACATATTTTATCAGCCATCTTTTACGGTTATTGAGTAAATCCGATAACAACCAAAGGTCAAAATCTAGGTCATGACCTTGACCTTTGACCTAAGAACAATTACCATGGTCACTAGAACTGATGACCAATTGTGATGATCCTTAGTGGCTACAACTTACGGTTTTGAGTTTTAGTGGCCAACCGACATTGGTTAATTTTCAAAGGGCATAACCCTACCAATGAGTCATTGAATCTTTTCGATCCAAATGTAACAAAGAACCAGGGTCTGTTTCTGAACAAATTCAACCCTTTGTTTTTTTTCTTCCTATTATAGTTATGGAGTTAGAATGATAACAAGGTTTTCGGTGTTAGTGGAAATAACTGCTATAAAAGAAATGTTAAAGGGTCGTGCCCTCACCACAAGATAGCTTTTGGTTAACCGATAATGGATACCTAATATCATTTCAACATGTCGCGTACTTTTTTTGAGAAATTTCGTTAAAGTTTAACGGAAAGAATAAAAATAATATTTTAAAACCAACTGTTCAGAGAACAATTGAAGGTCTTTCAACCAGCAAGAATCTATTTAAAAATGAAAATATTAAAATTTGTTTTTAAATGTCAGTTGCAGCATCAAATGGCAGGTTATTGTACACTGATTCCAAAAATAAATGGTTTCTTTATAAAAAAATATATAAAAAGGGAAATAATCTTGTACTTCCGGTTTAAATAGTTTACTTACGGTATTGTTTGGTAGTTTATTTGACACTGATTCCAAAATATATTGTTCTATATGCTTTTACATTGATTTATTACAAAAAAAAACTACTTCCGGTTTACAAAAGGTCACTTCCGGTTTTTTTTAAGGTCACATTACTTACAACTTAATGCGAAAAGTCCCATGGCTTTATCATGTGTACATATGGAGTTAAGCAAAGGTCAAAATCTAGAACGTTAAATTGGCATATGACCTTGAGCTCAATTTCAAGTTTACAAACCAAGGACCTCATATCAAAAGACTCTAGTCCTTTACTTTAAATTATTAAGGTGTAATATAACCATACGTGTGATATTAGATATAAAAGGGGGACAACTTGCTTCTAATGTCTAGGTACCCTATCGACTAAAAATTATGTGTTACGACAAGTCTTAACTTACAATTTTGTGAAAATATTTTGTCAATATCTTATAAAATATCTTTTATTTCTAAAAATAAGAGATAACAAGCCAAAATCAAAGTTTTAATTATGATCTTGACCTTTGACCTTGACCTCGTTTTCAATTTTTTGTACCAAGGACCCCAAATCAAAAGACCCTAGGCCTCTATCACTTATGGTTTTCCAGTTAAAAATGCATATCACTTATATCAAATATAAAAAGGTAATAACTCTCATATGGAGTCTCCGTATAGGTTCGGTTAAAATTAATCAAATAATCCTGAGCATATAACGAAAAATTTGGTAAAACAAAATTATCGGTTTCTTATACGGTTGCGAAGATTTAAAGCGATAACAAGAAAAAACAGTGTTTGGGGAGATAACTCTTACATGGAAAAGATTTTTGATATGCGGTGTCAGTTTCAAAAGCATATTAATTGTTCGATTTCATATACCATATGTCTAAGGGACGACATCAAAAGATCAATGAAGGATAAAAAACTTAATTCAAATAGTTTGGGGGTGTGGGGTTAACCTAGCTGCAAGTTTTGTTTATCCTACATCGATTTTACATATATCCATATGGGTCAATCAATTTTTCCCAAATTAAGTTAAGAGGGGGGTAGGGGGGTCAGTAAAAAAACTATCTGAATTAAGTTTTTTTATCCTACATTGAACTTTTGATATCGTCCCTAAGCAACATCTTGCGAAACAAAAAAACAGCGAAGGAACTGAAAATTGGCGGAAGAAAAAAATAATAATCAGAACAAAACCAATAGGTCTTTCAACCGAAAAGGTTGATAGACCTAATAATAATTAAAATGTCAACTGTTCTTGAATGTAACAGAGAAAATGTGTGTCTTGTTGATATCTACATTTGGTATGTTAGGTTCAAAATTATTGGAGTCACTGTAATGGAACTAGGGCATCGAAACTGTTTTTGGGGTCCGAAATGATGATTGTTTGCTTATAACTCAAAAGTGGTTAGAGATAGAAAGGAACTTTGATATGCAAAAATGTTCAGCATAATAAGATTAACAAAGTTAGGTCAAGGTCACAGGTGAAGTCTCTAGCAACGACATAAAACATCTTAGCAACCATATATTTTTGAACTAAGAAGGCTATAAATAATAAATATGATTTTTTTTTATCCTGGAATTGATATTTTTGTCCCACGCAACGACATATAAGACCTTAACAATCACTTATTTTTTTTATCTTTAAATACTATGAATAATTGAGAAGTCTTTCCTTTTGTTATGTTAAATACATGTTCCAATAGACGAAGAATGTATTGAAAAGGTCAAGGTCAACCTTAAAAAGCGTTAAACACACTGAAAATCCTTTAGATAAGGTCAAAATCACACAATTCACTATATAAGACATGACCTTTGACCTTTTAACCTTTGTCAAGGTCATTAGTCCACAATGTCATTGCTGAAGACCCAATGGGTCTAGGACCTTTGGTGATATAGTAAAAGCTGATTTTGCCTTTTTAAAAACCTAAAACAAGAGTTATGTCAATCTCTTCGGTCAACATTTAACAAAGTTGCGCATTAATGACCCAAACATTTTCCACTATACAACACTTCTGAAAATATTAAGGTTGCTGATATTATCCGCTAACAAGGTGTTAGATCAAAGGTCAAGGTCAACATACACATTTGACCTTGATATATTTTTTAAAGTCACATGAATTGATGATGAATGGTGAAGATCCTAGGTGTTTACGAATTACAGTTTCTGAGTTTTGGTTGCCAACCGACTCCGGTTAATTTTAATAGGGGCATAACAATACCAATGAGTCGTTGAATCTTTTCGATTCAAATGTAATGAAGAACCAGGGTCAGGCCCTGAACAAATTTCACCCTTCGTTTTTCCCCTTACTATTACGATTACCATGTTGGAACGATAACAAGGTTTTTGGGTTTCTGAAGGATTACTCCAAACCGACAAAATATTTCGACCTACAAGGTAAGTTCCAGATAGGTATTCATGACACCGATACAAATTGTGAACATGGAAGCGACACGTCTTACGGTTACGGAGGCTTACTTCATCAAAGTTTGCCGGAAAATGAATAATAATAAGGTATTTCCAACAAAAACAATGTGTTTTAATATGAAAAATGTAAAATTAAGTTTAAAATGTCATTCGTTAAATGATAGCTTATTGTACGCTGATTCCAAAAATATATGGTTTCTATACTCTTTTTTTTTAAAGAAGGGAGATGATTTGTTACTTTCGGTTTGAAAAGTGTTACTTCCGATAATATTTAAATATTTACTTGTCCCTGATTCTTAAAATATCTGGTTCTATATACTTTTATACTAAGAAAGTATCAAATATAGCAACTTCCGGTTTACATAAGGTCACTTCCGGTTTTTTTTTTCAAGGATAAATGGTTTGATACATTTTGCGAAAAGTCTCATGGCTTTATCATGTATACATGTGAGGTAAAAGCAAAGGTCAAAATCTAGAACGTCAAATTAAGCTATAACCTTGAGATCAATTTCAAGGTCATAAACCAAGGACCTCAAATCAAAAGACCATAGATCTTAATTATATTTGGTTTATCAGTTATATCACCGTACCCGTATTTTTAAATACAAGAGGGGAGAAAACTCACATTTATGTTCAACGTACCCTTGCAATAGAAATTTAAATGTTACGACTAGTCGCCACTAACAATTTAGAAAAAAAATAATTTGTCGATATCGTATACGGTTTCTGGAAATGAGTGGAAATAAGCCAAATAAAAAATTAAAAAAAAATAAAAAATGACCTTGACCTTTGACTTTGACCTAATTTTCATTTTTTTGGACCAAGGACCTCAAATCAAAAGATCCTAGGTCTCTTATGGCAAAAAGGAGAGACTTTAATAATAATAATAATTGTTGGCAGGTCGATGATTTCTCTAATCACTCTGGTTAATCAACCATAAAGAACTTGCCACCACGAAATGCAGTAGCGATAATACACCAAAAAATCTAAAATCAATCAAAAAGTTTTGTTGTTATTTTTTTAATTATAATGATCAAAATGAAATAAAGATTATAATATTATTAACCTAAGTATTAAAACTGGTCAACTTAAATAAGAAAAGAATTCTACAATGACTATGTTTCACTATGAACTAATAGTTGGCAATTGCTTATTAATTATACATCATAATGATTAATTTTGTTTAGGAAAAAAATCAGGAATACGTTTGTTACAGCTTTATATAATAATTACACATCGGTAGCAGCAATTTTGTCAAAAAAATAAACCTCCATTATAATCTATTGACATTTCGTCTTACATTTACAATACTACTCATATGCTTTTAAAAGAAAATTTGCCTTTCTTATACTGTCGTGATATTTAGTAATAACATGTTCTGTTTGGTTCTTGATAAGTTGTAAACACATAAGGTTCATTGTATATATCAATTTTTTTGATAAAAATAAGAATACCTTAAATTTAGTAAATGTATGTGCATTCAATAGAATGTTGGTATTTGGACACTAGTGAGTCATTTCGTACCTCTACCATTTGAACTAAAAATAACAATTTCGTATCAAAGTTTTAACATTTGGTACCCATGATAAACGGTAAAATCACAAAAATACCGCTCAGAGAAAAATTCAAAACAGAAAGGCCTAATCAACTGACAAAATCAAAAGCTTAAACACATCAAAAGAATGGATAACAACTGTCATATTCGTGACCTGGTACATATAAAAAAGAAGATGTGGTATGATTGCAAATGAGACAACTATCCAGAAAAGACCAAAATGACACAAACATTAACAACTATAGGTCACCGTACGGCCTTCAGCAATGAGCAAAGCCCATACCGCATAGTCAGCTATAAAAGGTCCCGATAACACAATGTTATTATATACAATTCAAACGAGAAAACTAACGGTCTTACTAACATGCATGTTCTTATGTAGAAAATAGTGGATTTATCTTGATTTAAAAGCTAGCTGAACAGTACGGCAGTCATTTAACATTCCATTATATTGACAGCGATTTGTGAACAAAACAAACAGGCATAATAGGTGAAATTTTCAAAAATGTGCTACAAAAGTTATGATTGTTTTATAATTTCAATCACTAGCAAAGCATAACAATTTTACAATAACACAATAACACAATGAATGTATGTTTAAGAACAAATCCAGGCCATATCTAACAAATAACACAATAGCAATAAATAAGGCATGTAGAAAATAGATAGTGCCCTATAAGCAAATTGCATTAACTAATTCGTTCATTATGGTCTATCAAAATACATTTTTAAAATTCTGTATCTGAATCAGAATTTAAGAATTCGTGTAAAAGCATTATTTTTATTTTGAAGAAGTAATCACTCGTACAGCCTTCTTATCGTTTTTTTTTTTTATCTTAAGTACAATAGCCCGTTTAACAATATACTATCAAATGATTCATCTTTTAAAGATAGAAAACATTTCGTGGTGGTTTTAATTCTTTTTTAAATATAACATGAATAAAGTGCATCCAGCTGTACACATTCTACCTGGACCTATGATTGGTTCTTCTTACAAATAAAGACCACATTGAAATTGATGAATATAACGCAGTTGTCAAATATAAACGAAAACTTATTTTTCAAATTATAGGCAACCAATGATATAGTAACTGTATACAGATTGCCAATCTACAGATAACTTTAGTAAACAAATTTTGTTTAAAGCAAAACCTTTAACATGCATTTTGATATGTAATGCAAAATATCGTTCTTTAGAATTCAAATTTAATTCCTATTTTAGCTTTAACCATTTATCAGACTGCGAATTCTGACCGTACAAACTTACGTACATATCTTTATCTGCTGTTGCTGACATATTTCTAAATACATTTATCCTAATGAATGTTTTACTGTTATATATGTGACGCGTCGTTTAAAGTCACGTGTCATTTTAGTTTCTCTTAAAAAGTACACAAGTAGCTGGGTGAACGAATGAAAATCCTTGATACATATAACATCTCATTAGTTATAAACATGTGACACGCCTAGTATTTGTTTTATTTAAAACTTCATCGTTGTACAACTTTATTAGACGTAAATATATACGATTACCAAGGGCAATGGCATCTGTAACAAGGTAAGAGATTACTATATGCATTTATCTCACACCATGGGTAAAACTCAGCAAATTCATAATTTCTTTCCATGTCGTTTATTTCCTTAAAAACATGATTCTGAATTACATGAAATAAAATGGAAAAAATAAATCACACATCAAAATAAAAAAAATAAAGAATTTTACTAAAACAGTATTTGTATATTTCAAAGCTTATTTTACCTAAATTAGTTCTAGTGTACTTAAAAAAAAAGTGAGGTATATTTAGCATAAAAATATAAGTGAACTGTAAAGTGAGAATAATATATATGTTGATAATTTAATTTAATCAAAAACGTTTTGAATATCATATGTTATGTAACAACTGATTCTGTACTAACTTAAGCAAATGTTTTTGATGGTCCGACGATATCTTTAGTACATATTCACCTATTAAATATATAGACGATTTCAGTTAAATGTATTGATGCCAACAATGGAGTGTGATTGCTTTTGTTTTGGGCTCGGAAGTATATTCAACTATCATTTGTGTAAAACAAAAATTTACATGAGTGCTAATCCTGTTGAAAGCTGCACGTGTGGAGTATTTCATTTTGTGTTTAACTATCTACTATATATGTTTGATTTACGAACATGTAGTTTAAGTGCACCTGAACGCCAATTAAATCTCACCGGATATCAAGTTGCACCTGTTCCAAATAGACTACCTATATAGACAATAAATGTTTAGTGTCTTTAAATATTAGCTGTATTTGTACGAGGTTAGAAACAAGGTGTATGCGAGCTTTTCGCGAGCTACTGCACCTGTTTCGAGCCGAATAGAAATACAGCTGATATTTAAAGACACTTAAAAGTTATTGTCTTTATCCTGCAATTAATTCTGTATATTGTTTGTGTTTTGAAAGACACAAAAACTAACATATTTGGCATTTACTTTCGATTTGTAATCCCATGAGGCCTGCATAGTAATATCACACATTACGCTGAAGACGCAAAAAAAGAATTCATATTGGTCAATAATATTACATCGCTCAATGTGAATAATTATTTATTTTAACATAACAACTAATTTCAACAGTAAAAACCAAAAACAAAACATTGTCAAATTTGAAACAGAAGTGTACGAGTTGTCCTACGCTTCAGACTTGACATTCACAAAACTTGCATGCTGAAATTGACATGATTGATTTTGTAACACAATCGTACACTTTCAAGTTTTGAAATCGACAATTGTCATCGTCATTGGAATGCAATTGGAATATAGATTTTGAGTTCACACAGGTTCAAACAATACTCAGTCCGGCAGTAGGCGGAGCTTTAAATAAATATATGTATAGTATACAGATACAGCATAGCGATATCTGTAGGGCTGTATCTGTATAGTAGGACACCCAATTCGCCGTTTCAGAATCTAATTCATCCTGGGTAATATTCTCAAAAGCGTACACCAAAGCGTTTTGATTGGTTATAAACGTTATAAACAATGGAAATTCAACCAATGACGTAACGTTATTTTCACTTTGGGGTACGAACAATGAAATTACCTATGATGCTCTAGATTCTGAAACGGCGAATTGCAGGATAATACATAATATGTGTTCTATTAACTCAAGCATATTCATTCTATCCCCTACCAATTATTATGTTAGATCTGCATAATTAGTTATCAAAGGTACCAGGATTATAATTTAGTACGCCAGACGCGCGTTTCGTCTATATAAGACTCATCAGTGACGCTCAAATCAAAATATTTATAACGCCAAACAAGTAAACAGTTGAAGAGCATTGAGGATCCAAAATTCCAAAAAATTGTGCCAAATACGGCTAAGGTAATCATAAACAATAAAAAAAAATGAACAAATGCAACAGAATGTGTGGTGCTTTGATTATTTTCAGCTGAAAGGATTAAATGTTTCAAAGAAATCGGATGTCTTTTTTATTCATGCCAAAAATGTTTGTAATAATCTGTTTTGAATTTGTGTATCCCTCATTATGTTAAATAACTTATGAATTAAACATGTCATATGAACCTAGAAAATTCATTTTTTACATAATCATAGATTTGCAATTCAAATCTACATCAACTAGCTTACGATCTATATAATTGACGAAAAATTACTTCAAGCTTGAACAAACCTACTTATAATAGGTAAGGCATAAGTTTTATATATTTAATTTCTATATTTGGTAGTTGTTTTTTTTTCTCTTCAGCAGACAAAATATAATCAACATAGTTTTGATTGGAACCAAAGGAAGTGGAAAAAGTGCTACTGGAAATTGTATTCTTGGAGAAAATAAATTTAAAGTTTTCCTTGGAACAAAAGATGGAACGGTTAAAATTCAGCAGGAAACGAGAGAAGGTACTGAGGAAGATATCCATGTAGTAGATACGCCTAGTGTGCGTAATATAAGTGATTTCAACGAAAATATGAAACTATTACAGGTACCAGAAAACACAGTTTATGCAATTGTCATTGCTATTGGTAGATATACAACACTAGATAAACATTTACTTACCGAATTAGAAAACACTTACGAGACTATATTGAAAAAAGCAATCATTATTTTCACAAGAAAGAAAGATCTTGACACGTTTCAACACGAAAAGGATAGAAGAATTGAATATTGGCTTAAGACGGTTGAAACTTTGCGTACTTACATTGATCGTCACAACCTTAAAATTTTCGCTTTTGAAAATGTGGATTTGGATGTTTCTGCAAAAGCCGAACAAGTAAGGGATCTCATCGAACATTGCACGGGAAAAGTTCCTATTTTTACCCCAACAGAGGCTGCTAAGAAAACAATTACAGTTGAATATGACGAATTGAAAAAAGCATTTGGCGAAAAAGGAGTTGAATTTTTCAATGAGAAATTTAAAGATTGATGACACAATGTCAAAGTTTTGTAGAACGGATAAACAATAGTAATTTATAAAACATTGCTGATTAAATAGTTTTGTGATGATTGTTTATTCACAGAATGTCTTTCCAATTTCTTTCAACAAAAATGTACACAAACAATATGAATAGTACTTGCGATTTATAAACCTTTTTCGATGTTACATTCTGTACTTTAATTCTTATTTGTAACTTTAACATCAGTACAATAATTTTAATAGAAACAGATGGTTTACATCAATTTTTTGATATACTATCAAGTTTTCAAAGTGTCGAAACAGGAAAAACGAATCATATCAAACCGAAGGCATGTAAAATACAAGCCTTAACGAAAAAATACTACTAAGTCTGACTTGAAAACAACATTCAAACCTATGACTGCGTTGGGGGAAAAACGCAATTTTTATACGTGTCACGTGTGCATGTTTAACAAATGTCGTTGTAGAGGTTCTATATACAGCACACACAACATTTTCCAAAAGAACAAAAAACTTAAAAAAGTATATTTTAAAAAATTGCATTTGATATTCTTAAACCTTGCTGACATTCATTGACGATTGCCAAATTAACAGATTACAAGATGCAACAACGTGGAGTGCAACATTGTGTACACCTAATTCGTTTTTCGACAATTAATGTCTCTTTAATGGAATCGAAATGTTATTTGGAAGGTCATATATATAAATAGGAAGATGTGGTGTGAGTGTCAATTAGACAACTCTCCATCCAAATAACTATTTATAAAAGTAAACCATCATAAGTCAAGATACGGCCTTCAAGACGGAGATTTGGCTCACACTGAACAACAAGTTATAAAGGGCCAATACATTTCACGTGTAAAATCATTTAAACAGGAAAACCAACGGTCTAGTCTATATAAAAAAAACGAAAAACAAGAAACACGTATAAATAACATGAACATACGACAACTACTGTACTTCAGATTCCTGATTGTGGAGAGATGCAAACATTTGCAACGGTATTAAACGTTCTAATTGTACCAAACCTTTTCCATTTTTCCGAAACAATGGTATAACATCACAACATAGAAAAACACACGATAAAATATCAATTGGCAGGCTTAACTCAATCAAAAACTTAAATTAACACACTATGAACGAATAATTTGATCTGCGATACCTGAATACAAATACATAGTTAAAACAATTACTAGGGATAAATATGTATGGTCAACAGATTAAACAAAGTTATGGTAAGATGCCACAGTGCAATATTTATTAATGTTTATCAAATCATCATTTAAAAAAAAGACGGTTTCATATTCTACATAGTTAAAGTATACTACTTCGTCTGTATGCATAACATCTTTCTCTTAGGAATACAAAGAATAGTTATTGATAAATGCTAAGATATGCACCAGATAAAAAAAACTCAAAGATACAAGGCTTTAAATTTTATATAACACCAGACCCGCGTTTCGTGTACAAAAGATCCACCCGTATTGAAATTTTAGGATTGTACCAGTTTCAGTTTTACCTAGATGCGTTTGGCAAACCTTTCGGAATTTTTGGTCTTCAATGTTCTTCAACTTATAATTCTTACTTTATTTGAAACGAGAGTTAAGACAATAATAACCCTTTTAGACTTGTTATATTATATATTTATTAAATAAAATAGTAAAATATGTAAAAAGTTAACAGTTCCATTCTTTATCGATTTCATCCTTCCATTAGGACTCTTCATCCTCGATCAGTCTTCTTTAAAGTCCCAATAGAAGGATGAAAACGATAGAATGAAACCTTTTACTTATTTTAGATACTTTTCTATTTGGTTTTATTAATATATGTATCTGCAAAGGTAAAATTATTTCTAAGCCTATATATATATATATAACTCGTCTAAACATCAACCCAACAATGTTAGATCTGTAAATTTGCTATCAGAATATTTTGATTCTTCCCTCGCATTATGTATCTGTAAAATGACAGCCAATATAAGGTAAAAAGATTTGGTATGATTGCCAATGAGACAAGTTTCCACAACAGACCAGAATGACAAAGAAATTAACTATGTAGAAACATAAATAAGGAATGTTACCAGTAAATAATCGTATGAATTTTGGTCTAAATGCAATCAATGGAAATTTTAATGTCAAGGGTGGGGTATTAAAGAATTTTTGTGTAAGTTGAAACTCTTACAAGTTTGGACATATACATGTCGAAAAAAGGCCACACATTCCTTTATTTTGACCTTTGAAAAATATAGAAGTTTACATTTTTAAGGAATTTTTGAATTATATAAGTTTTGATTACAGTTGGGAAGGATGTGTAAGTACGCAGCCACGTTCTATTATTTAACCTTAGTAAACATTTATTACTCAATTTTCTTATCATCAAATTACTATATTTTTTAGATGTTTAAATACGCAGTCTCTGATGCAACTGCCCTACCGTTGTCATATTTTAAATATCATACCAGTTTAGATCGGTCAGGACTGTTTATTGGGACTGTATTTCCACGCAGTTGTTTAACATCTCAACTGTCAACACCTTTGGGAATTTAGAGTTGTGCCAGTTCACATCGTAAATAACTTTTTTTATTTTTGGCATATTTTTGTAGTCTTTGCGGTGTGTTTGAAAATTTTAAAATTGTTCCAGCGTTCGCTTAAATTGTATAAATCAAGATTTTGATAGAGTCTTAATTTGAATTGACATGATTCATTTTTCATCGTGCAATTACCGAAGAAGGATATCTGTTATCCGAAATATCTAACATATTGTTCGTTTTATTGTGTTTTTGGTGATGTTGTATTCTTTTAGACTTGTTATATATTATATTATGTAGTGTACTGCATTATGTTTATATGATCCATCGCCCCGTAAGATTTATCGTTGACTATTTATTCAGTCATTTTATATATATATATATATATATATATATATATATATATATATATATATATATATATATATATATATATATAAACAAGTCTAAATTGAAAACTACGTTCAAACCTATGATTGCGTTGGATAAAAACCGCAATGTTTATACGTGTGCATGTAAAACAAATTTCGTTTTAGTTGTAGAAGGGTCTAAATACTGCACAAACAACATTTTCCAAAAGACCAAAACAGTGAAAAAGTATATTTAAACAAAACGCATTGACTAACAGGTCGAACAACTTATGTTCTTTAACACTGCTGACGTCCATTGGCGATTGCCAAATAAAATTGATCACGAGATGTAACAAAATGGATCTTAATATTAATTCAATACTAAACAGAAAACAATGAACTTGTGAACAAGATGTTATGCCACAAACACAAGGTGTCACTATTTTTTTTGTACACCAGATCTAGATTTCGACAATATATGTCTATTCAGTGATGTTAGGGATCGAAACGGTATTTGGAAGGCCATATAATTCACCCTCAATTTAAGATTGACTCATGAATTTTAAGAGTCAATATAGGATGAACGGATCATATAAACTGGAGGGAAAATATGATACAAGCCCAAACGATAAAATATAAACAAGTCTAAATGTAAAACTACGTTCAAACTATGATTGCGTTAGATAAAAACCGCAATTTTTATATGTTTGCATGTACAACAAATTTCGTTGTAGAAGGGTCTAAATACTGCACAAACAACATTTTCCAAAAGACCAAAACAGTGAAAAAGTATATTTAAACAAAACGCATTTGACTAACAGGTCGAACAACTGATGTTTTTAACCCTGCTGACTGGCATTTGCGATTGCCAAAAAAAAGTGATCACGAGATGTAACAAAATGGATCTTAATATAAATTTTATACTTAACAGAAAACAATGAACTTGTGAACAAGATATTATGCCACAAACACAAGGTGTCAATATTTTTGTTTACACCAAATCTAGATTTCGACAATATATGTCTCTTCAGTGATGAAAGGGATCGAAACGGTATTTGGAAGGCCATATATTTTTCCCTCAATCTAAGATTGACTCATGAATTTTAAGAGTCAATATAGGATGAACGGATCATATAAACTGGAGGGAAAATATGGTACAAGCCCAAACGATAAAATATAAACAAGTCTGAATTGAAAACTACGTTCAAAGCTATGATTGCGTTGAATAAAAACCGCAATTTTTATATGTGTGCATGTAAAACAAATTTCGTTGTAGAAGGGTCTACATACTGCACAAACAACATTTTCCAAAATACCAAAACAGTGAAAAAGTATATTTAAACAAAACGCATTTGACTAACAGGTCGAACAACTGATGTTCTTTAACCCTGCTGACTGCCATTGGCGATTGCCAAAAACAATTGATCATGAGATGTAACAAAATGGATCTTAATATTAATTTAATACTAAACAGAAAGTAAAGAACTTTTGAACAAGATGTTATGCCACAAACACAAGGTTTCAATATTTTTTTGTACACCAGATCTAGATTTCGACAATATGTGTCTCTTCAGTGATGTTAGGGATCGAAACGGTATTTGGAAGGCCATATAATTTACCCTCAATTTAAGATTGACTCTTGAATTTTAAGGGTCAATATAGGATGAACAGATCATATAAACTGGAGGGATATATATACAACTCGTCTAAACATCAATCAAAACATGTTAGATCCATAAAATTGCTTTCGCAAATTTTTGGTTCTTCCCTCGCCGGGATTCTAACCCATGCTACTGTGATATCGTGACACCAAATCGCCTGCACTGCAGCCGTACCGCTGGACCACACGACCACCTGGTCTCTACAATAATAGAGCTTTCGCTGGCCGTGTGTTACCTTTCCTCGTCAGTTTTAATCTAGCGGCGTACTACAGTACATGATATATAAGGCATGAAGATGTTATTGTTACAGATCAGCTAAATTATCTATAGTAAAGGATCCTAAAAAAATTAATGTAAGATATAGTCACAGGAAATAGTTATATTTATAAGTACGTCTGAGTCAGTGACAACTCTACAACAGATGTATCCATCGGATTGCCATCAATGATGGGGATACATGGCTGTGTACATAATGTATATACAACTCGTCTAAACATCAACCTAACAATGTTAGATCTGTAAATTTGCTTTCGCAAATTTTTGGTTCTTCCCTCGCCGGGATTCGAACCCATGCTACTATATATATATATGTAGATAATTAATGTTTGTTAACTTATGAGTTTGTAATCAATATAATAAGTCTAATTATATTTTCTGTTTTGAAATAGCAAATTATATTTTCAAACCTTTATAACAAACATTCAGACTAAGAAAAAGTTGAATAGAAATAGAAATAGACAAGACTTCATTAAAAACCTGCGAAAAAAAATCTTTTTGTATTACGTTTGTTTTTAAAAAGGCGATATATTCCAAGATTGAAATTGTGCTCGCTAGACACTGATTTTTCCTACAAAACACTCATCACTGACGTAGGATAAAAAATATTAGGGTACACAATTGAGGATTGAAAACCCAAGTTATAACTAAAATATATGTAAGAAAAAAATTTCAATTGCTACATATGAAACGTTAAATTGCCACCGAGTGAAATAGGAAGTGTCCAACACCTTGCTGTTGTTCTTTCCATATTATTTGTGTAACATACATTGATTAAACAACTTGAGTTTTAAGGGTGCTATAAACAGTTTCGTTTAAAAAAAACTAGGGGTTATTCCCCGACTAAAAATAACCATAGAGGGTAAACTCCTGTTTATTTACTTAATTGGTTAAAAAGTATCATGTTTTTTGTATTTCATTGTAAAAAAATAGTTAATGGATTTCAATTAAAACAGGTTGAGTGATTGGAATTATTTTAAAAATTATATTAAATATACATGTTTTAAGGAGATTTAACACTGTTAACATCATTTTTTTAGGCAGTGAGAAATAAAAACTTATTTGCAGCCGTTGTAGCTCTTTTCTGAGCAGGAGACCGTACCCTGAAACAAGATTTTTTTGAAAGGCAAATTTAAAAAAACTATAAATTTGATACAGTTTTGATTATAAAAAATGTGCACGTATCATGTCTTTATGGGTATGAACATGACCTGATTTCAGATTTTTTATGTTCCAATTTTTTTTCTCATGTTTTTTGGATGGATTTTTTTTAATATGATAAAAGTACACTTTAAATTTATTTCATTAGAAACTAGAGAACATTCTGATTCCAATGATATCTGGTGTTATACAAGTATCTTTATTAATCAGTCCACCACTAAGGGTCACTTATGCATGGTCCCTCAAGATATGACGTCCTAGAAAAATTGTCGATTGCACCCTAAACAAAATGATTCTATACGACAAACTGTTGCAGAATTTTTCAAGTTTATTCTAAAGCTGTTTTGTTACACCAATGTCCCGAGTAAGGACCTTCAAACTGATTAAACCCTGCCACATTCTGTATGTGTGTTCTGTAATTCAGTACTTACTTACTTGATCCTCTTCGTGCTGTGATGCACATAAGGCAATAATCTGTAATTCAGTGGTTGTTCCATATTTGCATATTTGTTTTTAATTTATTATTTTGTACATGACTTTGGCGTTAGTTTTTTCGTTTAAATTGTTTTACATTAGTCATTTCGGTATATTGTAAAGCTAAATATGAGGAATTAGCTTTGTTTAAGGCAGTGTGGTGACCTATAGATATTAATTATTGTGACATTTTTGGTCTCTTGTGGAGAGCTGTCTCATTTGCAATCATTCAACATTTTCTTATTTCTACATCTTAACCAACTAAATACGTCAGCTTTTGTTCACCTATACTCCGCTGGATATAAATCTATTTAGACCGTTTTAAATATCTATACAAATATTCTTTTTGTTTATATGCAGTGTTTTTATATAGTATCATTTAATTATGATCGTGATGATAATCTAAACAATACAAGACAATTCAAAAATTTAAGAGACTAACAAACAAGATCCCAAGCACGCTATAATTGATTGATATATACTTAATATGTTTTTCGTGTTTTATTGTAAATGCTAATGTAATAGTATACCCAGAATCTGTTGTGATCAATCTACTTATATCAAATCGACCATTTAACTTCCTCTTTAAATATCACAGTGGGAATTGGATAAAGAATATCTTTTTCAACTGATTTGTATAGTTCGTTCTTAACTTGAACTATAATACCGCTACCATTTAACTTGTTCTTTAAAGATCACAGTGGGAATTGAAATGATAAAGAATATCTTTTTCAACTGATTTGTATAGTTGGTTCTTAACTTGTACTATTATACGGCTATTATCAAGTTGTGGGATCTTTTGAATCCCGCTCAAATGATTTCGTTTATTATTTTGTTCACAAATTGGTTAGTTTCTCGTTTGAATTATTTTACATCTTGTATTTCGGGGCTGTTTATAGCTAACTATGCGGTATGGACTGTGCTAATTGTTTCAGTCCGTACATTGGTCTACAGATGAAAATGTCTAAGCCGTTTTGACTCCTTTGAATAGTTGTCTCAGACAAGAAAATTTTCTCATTAATGTGTTTTGAAAACTCAATCCACTCAGAATATTTCATTTGATGTAGTATTTCATTTCAAAAGCAAGAAATTTCACCACATAAGAGTAATCACAAGGTCGAATGTGCATGTACAGCTTCTCATACTTCCCATACACCCCTGCTAAGGGTTGTGTGGAACGTTGTGATCCCCCGCTCACATGTTTTTCGTTCATAATTTTTTACATAATTTAGTTAGTTTTCTTGTTTGGATTGTTTTACATCTGTGAATTCGATGCTGCTTATAGCTGACTAGGTGATATGGGCTTATTGTTTCAGTCCGTACGTTTGTATAATAGATGTAAATATCTAAGACGCTTGGACTTTTGTGAAGAGTTGTCTAGTTGGCAATGATATCACATCTTTTTTTTTTTATATTATAAATAATCATGTCAATACAAAAGTATTGACTGCTCAGCTGAAGATACCTGCAGGAGGTTAACGTCTATCCGCATTGTTATCGATCCAGTGCTATTAAACATTTATACAGTACTTGAAATAAATTAAATAATTCCTAACTATCATTATATTTATTTATTTATTTATAAACGAACAAAGCATTTTTTATAAAGATGCATATCGCCAATCATAAAACTTGCAGGACTCGTGATTTGCAAGACAAGGATGCATCAATGTTTTGACAAACGTAAGTGAAATATAGAGATCTGTAGAAAAAAAGGTTTTGTGATTAAATATTTTTTTTTAATAATGTAAGCATTAAATGTGAAAAAAGAAATGTGACTCTTGCGATCGCAGGAAACAGTTGTGAAACTAAAACTATAAATGCAAATTTATTTTTCATATGAAAAATTACAAAGGTTGCACTGTTTAACAAGCAGTATGGTAAAATAAAAGAAAAACATACAATTTATGGAGAAACAAACATTTAACCTCGAAAGGGGAGAGGGTTTATGGTTTTTTTTTGTCTTTGTTTTTTTTTTAATTTTTCGACGCTATCCATTTAATTATTTTTGTTCAAATTTTAACACTATATGGTATTGAGAAAATCTGGTTTAAGAATATTCGCGATTACACGCTGAAAGAAAAGTTCCATATGAAAGCCTTACTCCGGTGTATAGACACATCACAAGACGACAATAAGTAGTACACAAGAAGAGCCGCTGTTTCACTGCAAGTTATTAAACGAGCACCGGCATATGTCATAATATTGATGTCATCTTTTTCTTCATTTTTCTCTATTGACGTCGCAAATATTTGAATTAAAAGGAAGTATTTTTTTTGTTTTTTCTTTATTTATTTAATGAGAGGAAAAAAGACTTTTTGCTTGCGATTGTTTTTTGTTTAGGTTACATTATGCAAAGGGGTTGGAGCGTTTGCGTTTTTGATTTAGGGGTATTTTCTCTTCTTGTCCAAGTCTATATTTAGGATGTTTTGTAGAGTTGTCTCCTTTCACATGATGGTATTCTATATTTTTACCTATCGTACGTCCCACAAATTCTAAATTTCACTAAAAAATCACATATAACAAATGTCGTCACATCTAGCTAGGGTAATGATCCTGAATCGGCAAACATTAGGGTGAAACCCCATTGGAGTTGCATGACGATTATTTAATTATGTTAAAATAAAGGATCCCTAAAACGAGTTTTACGAATGATTCGTCAAGCGTTGAATTGCTCAAATGATATGGTTGCTACATCTCATAAAAATTTAGAAAGGAAATGGGGAATGTCTCAAAGAGACAACAACCCGACCATAGAGCCGACAACAAAAAGAAGGTCACCAATAGGTCTGTAATGCAGTGAAAAATTCCAGCACCGGAGGCGTCCTTCAGCTGTCAAGTAAAAAAATATATATATACTGGTTCAGTGATAATAAACGCCATACTAAACCATGCATGTCCAATGCACAGTGATTAATCAATATTGTAGACATCGCAATATCTACAATGTTAACACGATATTGTGTCAACATTGTTTATATTGTTTGAACCCTTATATTATTGACATCGTTGACATCGTTAACATAGCGATGTATACAATCTACCAAATATATTGTGTTTACATTGTTGTCATCGCGATGTATACAATGATAACACGATGGTGTGTCAACATCGTATAAATTGTTTCAACACTTATATATTGTTTACATCGTTGACATCGTTAACATCGCGATGTATACAATGTTAACACGATGGTGTGTCAACATCGTATACATTGGTTCAACCGTACATATGGTTTACATCTTTGTCATCGTTTAATATCGTGATGTATACAATGTTAAAAAGATTTTGTGCTTACATTGTTTACATCGCCATATACACTATGTTGACACTAGTTTGTGTCAAATTGGAGCTATAACATCACATATTTTTTAAAAGATTTGTTGTTAAAAAAACATAAAATTACAAACTTTATACATGTACACGACAAACTTCATTGAATAATTATTATATAAATGAATAAAAAACCTTTTTTTTTATATTGGCAACATCACAATGTATACGATGTGAACGATGTAAATACAAAGGTATAGACTTGGTTCACATTATTGTTACGATGTTGACGATATAAATGATGTATAAACAATAGTGTCAACATCACGATAAGAAAGAAAATTGTAGGGTCGATATACAACAAAAATACGATGTTGACACGATATTGTCAACATTGCAATGTATACGATGTAAACTCACAGGTAAAGACTTGGTTCACCACAACATTTATACGTTGTTGATGATGTAAAAACGATATTGTCAATATCACGATGAATACGATGTGAACGATGTTAACAGAAAGGTATGAACTCTATATTAAACATAAACACGATGTTAACACGATATTGTCAACATTGCGATGTATACGATGTGAACGGTGTAAACACAACGGTAAATACTTTGTTCACAACATCTATACGATGTTGACGATGTATAAACGATATTATCACCATAACGATCTATCCAATTTGAACGATGTAAACAGAAAGGTATGGACTTTTTTTCAACATAAACCCGATGTTGACACGATATTGTTAATATCTCGATGCATGTATAAGATGTGAACGATGTAAACACTAAGATTAAGACTTGGTTCACAACATTTATACAATGTTGACAATGTAAAAACGATATTGTCAACATAACGATGTATACAATGTAAACACAAAAGTAAAGACTTGGCTCACAACATCTTTACAATGTAAAAACGATATTGTCAACATCAGGATGTATACGATGTCAACGATGTAAACAGAAAGTTATAGAGTCGATATACAACATAAACACGATGTTGACACGACATTGTTATCATTGCGAATATACGATGTGAACAATGTAAACACAAATTAAAGGTACAGAATATAAAGATAGGATACAATGTTAACACAATAAAGACACTATAAAATTGACATTGCGATGTTGACAATATCGATAAAAACATCGTGCACTGGACTTCTACGATAGTAAATATAATTAAATATCTATGGATATTCTATATCTCCCAAAATGAGGCTAGGATTAAGAAACAGTCATGTTTACAAAGTGCAACCTGTACATATATGTACCGTTTATGCATATAAAACGTTTGGCAACAACAATATAACAATATAAAAAAGAGTACAGGCATGTTAACTTAAAATATGACTGACACATCTTTCTAGAATATTGGTTTTTTAAATAGGTCAAGCACATTATAGGCCAACAATTTTTGTAATTTTTATAGAAATTCATATACACATTAAAAAAAAGATAAAATGGCGTTTATTAAATTCATTTCAGTTTTTGGCCACAAGTTTAACGTGATTTTTGATTCACGTTTTATTAGATATTTACAAAAGAAACAGTCATGAAAGCTAAAAAAAACAATACGATTTTATTAGCGCCATTTTTAGCCTTTGTTAGTCTTGTATTATTTTTTATTTTAGTCACTTGTGTATAATTTGGAGTTTTTTAGAAGTATGTCCAGTGCACGATGTTTTGTCGATATATCAATATTAAATTGAAACATATAAAACCTAAAATTGTCGACGAGTGAAATAGGGAGTTTCCAACACCTTGCTGTATTTCTTTCCATTTTATTTGTGTAACATACATTGAGTAAACAACTTGAGTGTTAAACAAAGTGATACTATACGACAAACTATTACATACATTTCCAAGTTTGTTCTAAAGCCGTATTGTTACACCACTGTTCCGAGTAAGGACATTCACACTGATTAA
This sequence comes from Mytilus galloprovincialis, assembly GCA_037788925.1. NCBI lineage: Eukaryota > Metazoa > Mollusca > Bivalvia > Mytilida > Mytilidae > Mytilus > Mytilus galloprovincialis. Next base: position 32,336,314 of record CM075339.1, read on the forward strand.
ACCCTGCCAAATGCTGTATGTGTGTGCCTATCTAAAAATGGGGACCTTGTAATTCAGTGGTTGTCATTTATTGCTTTGTATCATATTTTATATTTATTTATTATTATGTACATGATATAGGCGTTTACATTAGTCATTTCGGTGTGTTGTAAAGCTAAATCTGAGGAATGGGCTTTGTTTAAGGCCGTATGGTCACCTATATATATTAATTGCTGTGACACTTTAGTCCCTTGTGGGGAGCTGTGTCAATTGCAATCATACAACATATTGTTATTTTTACATCTTAAGCAATTAAATACGTTTTCTTTTGTTCATCTATACTTCACTGGATGTAAATCTATTTAGACCGTTTTAAATATCTACTATATACACAGTTTTTACATAGTATCATTTAATTAATCGTGATGTTAATCTCAACAATACAAGACAATTCAAAAACGTCAGATATTAACAAACTATCCGATAAAATAACCGCATAACAAAATCTTAATTAATTTGCACCCCAGACTTATCTTTAGTCTCCAAAATTATTTTGACAAAAACAAAAGAATGTGAAGCAATCACGCTATACTTGATTGATATCTACTTAATATGCCTTTCATGTTTTATTATGAATGTTATTCTAATTATATACCCAGAATCTGTTGTGCGCAATCTACTTATACCAAATCGACTATTTAACTTATTCTTTAGAGATCAAAGCCGGAATTGAAATATTAAAAGAATAGCTTTTGCAACTGATTGTTATATTTCGTTCTTATCTTGTACTGTCAGTTGTCCCGCAGTTGTGGGAACTTTTGGATCCCGCTCACCTGTTTTATTTAATTATTGTGTACATTATTTAGTTATTAGTCTCGTTTGGATTGTTTACATCATTCTGTGATTTCGGGGTTGTTTATAGATGCTGTGCGATATGGACTTCGCTTATTTTTGTAGTCCAGATGTTGAACTATAGATGGTGCAAATGTCTAGGTCGTGTGTACTCTTGTTAAGAGCTGTCAATGGTTGGCACTAATACCACAACTTCTTTTTTGTATTATTAATAATCATGTCAATACAGAAGTACTGACTGCTTAGCCGAAGTAAGTATCTTCGATAGAGAGCAAATGGCAAATATAAATACACGCTTCCAATAACGGAATATAGAAAATAAGATTGTTAAATACACTTACGTCCAATAAATTACTCTATATGTAAATTACGATAATACACATTTGGGTGTGAATTTTTCAAGCAAAAGTTTTACGTTTAATATCTTAATGAAATTATTGATGTAAGTTTCTTGAAATTAATCAATAAATTATCAACGTTGATCATCGAGATTTGCAAGACAAGGATGCAACAATGTTTTGAAAATTGTATTTGGAAAATATAGACCTATAAAATAAAAGATTTTGTGTTCTTGTTGTCCAAGTCTATATTTAGGAATGTTTGTAGAGTTATCTCCTTTCACGTGGTGGTATATTTTACTTTAACCTATCGTCTGTCCCACTACATCTTACTACAAAATCAAATCAAGTGTCGTCACATCTAAGGTAATGTTTGTTAAAAGGCGAACATGAGGGTGAAACGCCAATGGGATGCATGACTATAATTAAAATATATCAAAATAAAGGATCTTAAAAACGAGTCATACGTATGTCTAGCGTACATAATTTTTCCTTTTAAGTGTAAAAGGTTGATCTGGGATGATGAGACAGGGTCGCAAATTAAGATACATAAATTTTTCGCGAGGGGTCTTGGACTCTCTGCCCATATAGGATCTAGACAAATGACGGAAAATCGTGTTTTTTTAACCTTTCTGTCGGACCCTTTCTTAATCTAAAATGCAAGGTTTTTTTTATTCATTTTTATGCAGAACTTTGTATCACACCACATATACTTATATATTTTTTAATCAGGTAATGTCAACTTAGAGATTTTACCCAATTTAGAAGGACCACTTATCCTAGAAAAAGATAGTGCGGATTGGGCATCCCTGTTCTTTGGACTCATTCGAGTTCTAAAATATTTTGGTCTCGAATGCAAAATGCAAGTATATAGATTTAGTGTAAATAAAGGCAACAGAATTATACCGCTTTTAGAAATTCATAAATCGATAGCAGAAAAAACAAATCCGGGTTACAACCTAAAACTAGGAAAAACGCATCAAATATAAGAGAACTACGATACAACAGAAACACAACATTAAAATATATCACACAAGAAACGAACTTTTATATAACATGACCATTTTCCTGACTTAGTACGGGGCAATTTAAGAATCATATCGTGGGTTGAACCTAGTTTTGGGGCATGACAAACCTCCCCCTTTAATTGCAATGTTAATTATAACATAAAAATGACAAAAATTACATGACAGGATTGCAATACAAATAAATTTGGAGAAAATATAAGACAAAGAAACACACGAATAACAGCCAACAAAAGTTTCCAGGTTATAAATTTTCAACGCCAGACGTGGGTTTCGTCCACACCTGGCAAACCAGTGCCGCTCAGATGAAAAGAAATTGAAAGCCAAAACAAGTACAAAGATGAAGAGCACCGAGGACCAAAAGTTCCAAAACAAATTGTGTCGACTAATACGGCCAGGGTTATCCGCCTGGGACAAGAACATCTTTATTATTTAGAAAAATGAATACTGTAACGTGATCGATGGGAGGTCAACACCGTAACAGACGGACGGACATAGCCATCTATGGCATGACAATGTATCATGTGATAAATTCCTAGTAAATGAATCATACGGTATATATTTACAGGTTTATTAACAAATGTGCATTATTGCCGGCTTATTGATAGTTAGCTACAAAGTTTAAAAGCATAAACTTTAAATACAAGTCCTCCAGAATCTTTACTGATTTAAGACTTCAAGGAATTCACATTCTTCCAGTATCAGAGCTAATATACAGTCTCCTAGTTGCTAGACCAACTGACCTTTATCATAGAGTTCAATTACTTCATCTCTAGACAAACAAATAGGCATAACTAATTTTATTACTTTACATACCAAGACATCGTTTCTTGTCTTAATCACGTCTGACATTTTAACTTTAACTGCAAATAAAAAAACTAACCATTTTGAAAATTACCCTTGCGTCTATAATTTTCTCTGTACACAAATAAACAGTTATAAAGCCAAATTAACTAGAGGTCATTATTTACAAAATATTGCAATACTATTACCATGATTACTATTGCAAACAGTAAATTTAAAAAAATGACTATAAAAAAGATATACAAGATAAAAGTAAAGTTGCGATTAGCTATAGAATAAAAACGGATAAATTACAAAAATACACGCCCGTGTTAGCCAAAGCCAAAGTGACGTCACATTTGAATTTCTAAAACGGGTGTAAGACTTTTAGTATTTAGGGACAACATTAAAAGACATATGAAGGATACAGTAAACCAGTGTTACTCATATAATCATGTGTTTGACTGTTGTTTTTATCGTTTGAATGGTTCGTTTCCTCTTCAAAAACCACTCATCTCTTTTCAAGAAGGAGGACATGAATAAAAGCTTTGTTCATTTCATTGTATTTTTCAACGAATTATGTGCGATTTTGTCCAATTCACATTCGCTCCACATATCTTTATTTTCTATCTAATGCCGATACCTGACTCAATGCAAGTTTAGTCTTTCAATATACACGTTCATGTGAACCACTATTTTTTCGGGTACGTCGGGTGTATTTAGTACCTATTTAAACGTTTAAACCAGCTGCTTTGGTTAGTAAAGTCCTGGTCAAAACCCTGGTGTTCATTAGTTGGCGTGTGATGTTTTGGTTTATAAGACTTCTCGTTTCTCGTTTATTGTATAGATTAATCCGTTGGTTTTCGCATTTGAGCGTCACTGATAAGTCTTATGTAGACGAAACGTGCGGCTGGTGAACTAAATAATAATCCTGATACTTTTGATAAATATTCAAACCACTGGATCGATGACACTGCTGTTGGACGTTCCGTCCCCGAGGATATCACCAGCCCAGTAGTCAACACTTTGGTGTTACCATGAATATCAGTAATGTGGTCATTTTTATAAATTTCCTGTTTACAAAACTTTGAATTTTCGAACAACGAAGGATTTTCTTATCCCAGGATGAATAACCTTAGCCGTATTTGGCAGTTTTTTTGAAATTTTGGACCCTCATTGCTCTACAACTTTGTAATTGTATGGCCTTATGAATATTTTGATATGAGCGTCACTGATGAGTCCTGTGTAGACGAAATGCGCGTATGGCGTACTAAATTATAATCCTGGTATATTTAATACCTATTCCAACCACTGGGTTGATTCCACTGCTGGTGGACTTTTCGAACCCAAGGGTTTCACCAGCCCATTAGTCAACACTTGGCGTGGTGGTAGGGGTTGACGAGACAGAGGGAGCTCTGATAGTTACGAATTCTGCTTGATCTAGATAAGATGTAGGACCTACCAATCCAACCTTACAACCTATTGCTAGTCCATTAAGCTCAAATGGTGATATTTTAGTAAACAATAGCAGAGATGACACAGATGTGTCAAGCATGGTCAAGACGTTAGAAAAATTTGACAAGGAGTCCGGATTACATACAGACAAACAAAAAGATTTAATGTGGAAATGACAATGAGAGTAATGTTCGTAGTATGATCGTATTCACGTGGTAAGAAGAACGCGATGAGTGCGGCAAGAACGTGGTAGAAACGTACTATGGCCTTGAAAAGCGTGGTGTAAACGTGGTAGAGTCGTAGCGGAAGCGTAGGTGGGTCGTGGAGAGAACGTGGTGGTCTTAGTGAAGACGTAATAACGTCGCTGTGATATCATAGCGTAGTCTATTGGAATAGAAACAAGCTTTTGCTTAAGCTAGGTTCACACTTCAGATCAGCTCAACTCGATTAAGCCCGATCACGACAAATTACGTGATCGGAAGACTAGTCTAACTCAATCGACAATAATGTTCGGGATAGTCTACCTTGCTCGTAATCGATCTGACTTTCTACACGAGAGGTTTTGACATGTCAAAAACATTCGGGTAGGGATCGAGAAGCAAGACAATCGAAAAGAGATCGTGAACTCGTCGAGTAGCGGTTGAATTGATCGGGAAAAGGATCGTGTAGAACTCGAGTTTGGTCAGAACACAAAGGTTTTACCGATCAGTACTCGATCATATCGACCTTTGCTCGACTAATGTCCGATCATTTCCAGATTAACTCGACCTATGCCCGATCGCTTCCTGATCACTTTGACTTCTATATTTATTTAATCCCAGACCAACTCGACCAATACCCGATTCGTTCGCGACCACATTTGACCATTCTTCTATTTCTACTCGGCCATACACGAGAACATTTGACTGCTACACGATTTCCAAAAAGTGTGTGCAGATCTGATTAACTACCATTACTCTGACTCCGCAAAAATATATTGGCAACATTATTTTTAACTGTACAAAAATTCCTCCATATACAGTACATGTCTTTACGTTTGCAAGGAGAGGTGACCTTTCAAAGAGAGACAAAAGAAACTAATCAAAGAATAAATTTCAAAGGTCGAAAACAAACCGACACAGCCATAGCGAAAAACTAAAAACCGTCATGAAGACATAACATAGAAAACTTAAAATTTAGCAACACATAACAAAACCTGGGATGAACTCAGGTGTTTAAAAAGGGAAGAAAATCCTGCCATGTTTGCGCATGCGGATTGTCCAAATATGAAAGTAGTTGTGCAATAACAATCAAAATTAGACAGCTGATGACCAAGTTATCTTTCAAATTTGGTTTATAAGAACATCAAGATTATATTTTACCTGTTTCATGGGCTTTTTCTTGTTTTGTCTGTCCGTATTTTTTTGTTTGTCCAGAAATGATTGTAGTATAAAAAAAGAAGATGTGGTACAATTGCCAATGAGACAGCTTTTGACAGAACACTAAATGACACAAAAATTATTTATAACAACTATAGGTCTCTTTTTTTCATTCGAACTTTCTGACGTTATTTCACACAAAAAGGAGTCAAAAGACTAATACTTTTTATTTGGCGGGATTTTCTTTCTAACACAAGCGATACAACATACTTTGCAAAGTTTGCATAAACTTAGACAAACTCTATACACTCGCTGTAAATGCGTCTACAGTTTGTCGTTCGTCGTTTGCTATATCTTTCTAATTTTAACATTTAATTTAAATCAATTATCTAATCGTGTTCTTGCTTGACATAACTCAAAACAATGTCTAAACTTACTCAAATTTAGGTATAACCCTCCTTTTTTCATTAAAATAACAGCTATGAAAGAAAGGAGGGTAATACCTAAATTTGAGTAATTATAGAAAATATTTTGAGTTATGATAATAGTTATCAAAAGTACCAGGGTTATAATTTTATGATAATCAAGAACATACCTCTTTTTCAAAGGCTTTATCACCACTATCTTCATATATTCATCTAATTAAGATGTAGAACTGCCAATAAAATTAAATATGCATATAGGAGCGATGTCCTCTGTGTCTATAACATCTTCTAATGAGGCTATTTCCCCGCGTAAAAAGTTCAATTAACAACAAAATGTGCATGCGTTTTTGACAGTTCAAACAGGATCACCAAACTCTGATTAAACGATGCATTTGTTTTTACTTCTGTAACGTATAACAAATGGCACACAACGTTTACCAAACTTTGGTTATAAAGAAATGCACTCTTCATCTCTTGATAGATATATGTACAGAAAAGGTCTCACTCAAGGGGATTGAAATTCTACTTTGGGTCAAAATTTGGGGAAATATGTGACATCTTTGCCCTCTTTTTGCCCTCATTCAGAGCAAATACATGCAGGTTGTTGCCATACAGCAAAAGAAAATGAATAGCTTTAACCATTCAACTACTGGATATCAAATCTATGAAAAATACTGATTCAGACTTATGCACATACCGACATATGACACAAACAGTACGATTTATTCGTTGAAAAGCAAGAAAAAGGGGATGGTAAAGTTTATGTATATTGCTATCTAAGAACATACTGTAAGTGCTAATCCAGTGTCAAATCTAATTTTGTGGTGTCATTTCGAAAACAGAGCAATAAAACTACCATTACATATCAGTGTCCCCTATTAGGAAGTTTTTATAAGCATTAGGTTCCTCTTTGTTGAGAAAGTGCAAGAATATCATACTGCCCACGCAGGGTACGTTGAATCAGCTACTGCCTCACCTAGATTTATCGGCGTCTGTTGCTGTCTAAACCTTCTTGTTCGTCTTCTATGCACTCTACAAGCTCCATCACAGCTATTAACCCGTCTCTCTGAGATCCTACCATCTTGCTCACAAATTCAATTGCTTTAATTCTATGTACATATTTTAAATGTATGATTTTACTCGGACCTTCCTCTATAACCGAATATAACCAAATAAACGGAGAATGAGTTCATGGAACACTGATAATACCCCAGCTAGCATATATAACATTATAAAGGTCGTTACTAAAAAACGGTCACCCAAATTAGCATATGAACTGTGTTTTATGGTAATAAGCATTGTGCATACGGAGTTTCATAAAATTTGGTTCAGTCAAAATAAAATTAGAGAACGGAAACTAATATTGTTAGGGCGTACGGCACATGAGGAAGGACAAGGGTTACACGTAATGCCCACTCCTAAACGGCGGGGAATAAAGGTTAAGGACGTTTTTATAATTCAATTTTGCATACCCGACTAATTCCGGATTATCCCTACGACCGATATACGATCGGGTCGATCTGGTCTGATCGAGATCAGACTGATATCGTGAATAGTTGATTTTGTCTAGCTAGTCGAGTACAGATCGTTTAAAGATCGTTTATTGATCGGAATTATCGAATAAGTATTCATTTTGTTGTCAGGATGGAGTCGTGATGGAGTTGTGAATTGTCGAGTTAAGGTCGTGTACAGTCGGATGGCGGTTGGGTAGAAGTCGTTAACAGGCCCCATCAAGATTTTGGTTGAGCTTGGTCGTGGAGATTTTAGACAATCGGTATCATCGAGTTGACCTGATCGGCAGTGTGAACCTAGCTTAAGTTCTCGATACGATGGCACAACGACCTTTGCGATCTTGACACGACCTTAGTGCGCTCTCACTTCGATTCTACTACGACATAATTTCGCCACAACAGCACAACGATTGTTTTGAACATGTTCACAGTTGGCCACGCTTATCCCGATCTTGAAGACCTCACCACGACAGTACTACGATCGGCCAAATTTAATTTTTTTTCACATATCGTAGTAAGGTCGCTGACATGCGGAATTGTTGTATTACATCGGTTATCAAATGTACTCGCTACTAATAATCGGTACTGATTAACAAATCTATTACTGACAAATAGATATGCTCTGGTGATCAGTGATAATGTTATCATAAAATGTTAACTCAAATTATCGCCTGGTTCTCTTTTCATATTGTCTATATTTTTAATTGGTATAGGTACACATTAATTTAGTCCCTATCATAACTAAATTCCTAAATCGTATTTGTACACATCGTTTCAAAACTGTTTATTTATGTTCATTAAAATATTATTCAAAATTCAAAAAAGGGAAATCAATTTGTCCAGATAGGCCCTATGAATTTTTACTTTGTTAGCCCCCTTTTATTCTGTATAATGAATGATCATTTAAATTTACACTCATGACTATCTCCTCAGTAGGCAGAAAAAATGTTGTACAAAAATATAACACACCACCTACATGCAAGTAGCAACATTTTGCTAGTAAAAAGTAACATTGTTCGTAAATATGTTTTTTGTTTTAAATTTAGCTTCTTGACAACAAAATGTTTGATTCAAACGTAAATTAAATATTAATCTGTGTATCTCCCTATTACTACTTACATAGATTGGATACTACAACTATTCCTTGTGCAGATGAGAGTTGTCTGTGACTTACATTAGTACTGGTGGAATGACTGCAAACACCATCAATGTCCTCAGCCGAGGCCATCCTTCATCTTGTGTTTCGACCCCCTACCTTGGTACACTCTCAGGATGGGAGGTCCACAGTGGTGATCAATCACTCCGCATTGGTGGCGAGTATCCCGCTATATCTGTCTCTCTATGTCCATATCAAGCAAGACGCTTTCTCTAGATCTGCTGCTTGGCCCAGTTTCTTCATTGCTGCTTCTATTCTAGCCAGTCCCTCCAACTGCAGAAAACCTTCTCCACATTGTAGCCAACCTCTATCTCTGCACTCCGACAGTCAATTATATGTTGCCCTCTATTTTGTATTTGCTTCGCCACATCTCTCCTTTTAGGAAACTGTCAACTCTATGATTACTACCTTTTTACTGCTGATAAACAAAGTACCATGTCTGGTCTTAGATTAGATGGTACAATATCCGGAAATTGCATCTTCTTTACTAGATCAACTTCTAACTTCGATTTTTCTTTTTTTGTAATAGAACACCCCTCTGCTTTATGCCAACATGAATGTATCTGCCTTTTCCTCCAAGCTACTTTCATTAGCCTCCATATGTGTTTCAACATATATGAGCACTTCTTATATACCATGTACGGGATGCCATTTGGCCCTGGTGATGATGCAGACCTGGCTTTCTGCACTACATCTGACACTTCTTTCCATGATGGTTCCTTAGTATTCATTGGTATTTCTGGTTCTGGTACATATACCATCTTATAGGAAACTATAGATTTTCTCCCTGTCTTTCGTCGCTGAGTGTTTCTGATAGACGTTTTTCACTTCCTCGTTCGTGCTTTTTACTGATCTCGCCTTTTTTTCGATCCATTGTTGCTTTGGAAAACTTGTACGGATTGGCAACAAACATTGATCTCTTCTTCCCGCTTTCTCTCCTTGCTTTTCTCATTTTTTCTGTTCTTTGTAGGTTGTTTCTTCTTTCCCTCAGTATTGATGTTACCTCAGTCAATCCCTCTTTGTTCTCCTTATTTGCTCTTCTATACTACTTTGTGAAATCATTTATTTCGGTTCTGAGTGTTTGTATTTCTTGTTGACGTCTGTTATGTTTCATGTTACCCTGAGTGTTTTTTTCTGGTTTTGGTGCTACTTACTCCAAATATATCTTGCCCTTCTGCATATACAATCGTTGATAATGATAATATCGTTCTCTGTACGTCTCCAGTGAGTGTGTTAGCCAATATATTGTCTAGGTCTTCATCATAGTTCTCCCATCTCCTATTATCTGTTACTGGCAATTGTATCCTGCAGTCATGCGGTCTGCTGAAGGTGTATGTTCTCTGCTGGTTTTTATTCTCAATATTGATCTGAGTAGCTGCATTATGTAAGAGGTCCTCAGCACACTGATTTGCTTCCTGGCTGTGGTTCCACGTCGTCCCATCAGTGTTAACCGTGCGTTCCTTTTGTTCCTTCCTAGATCTATACTTAGTTATTGCCTGGTGTATCTTCAAACCGTATAAGTTCTTGAAAACCTTCACAGAATGACACTTGTTTTTTTTGCCGTTGTTCCTGTCAAAGTCTGTTGGTTTAGCCGAGTTGTTACCATTTTGACCTGCTCAATGGGTCTCTCATCCTCCCCCTCTCGGAAGACCCTGGATGTAATGCTCGTTATTCTGTGTTGTAGCTTTGTATGATGTTCCTTTACAGGAACAGTGTGTTTGGGAGCCAACACTTCACACCCTTCTTTCAGTCTTCCCTGAATGCAATCTGTCTCTCCAGACCTCACCATTCTATTCTTGGTTGTCAGTCAGTCTTTCCTAGCAGTCACTGGTATGTTCATGTTACAAGTTACTTACATAGTGACGGTACAGTACTGGTGGAATTTTTCCAAACACCATTAATGTTCTCAGCCGAGGCCATCTGTCATCATCATGTGTTTCGACCCGTACATCGGTACACTCTCAGGATTGGGGTCCACAGTGGAGATATATCACTGCGCATTGGTGCCAACTACTACTGTCTCTCGTCATCCATATCCTGCAGGAAGATTTCTCTGCTGTTTGGCCCAGTTTCGTATAGTTGCTGCTCTTCTATTCGGGCCAGTTATTCCAACTGCAGAAAACCTTCTCCACACTGATTGTGCAAGGAAGCAACTGCAGCCAACCTTAACAGGAAAGTTTCAAGTCTGTTATTCTCTATCACTGCACTATGCCAACAGTCCATCATATTTTGCACCTTTTCTTTCATTGGACTCGCCACATCTCTCCTTCATCTGTATTTCACAAAAAATGAAATGCATAACAATGAACTGAGCTCAAAGCAAAGCAATTTAAATAATACAAAATCCAGTGATATACTTTGTACAACAGGTCCTTCATGAACATTCATCCTTCATAACCACATCTCGAAAACATGCCATACTATTATACTATAGGTGGATAAAATACCTAAAAAATTTCATGAATTTGAATATTTTCAGTATATACACAGGTTGAAACTTTCACAAAGTTGAGGAAAAATCATTTTGCATATTTTGAAATAAGCTCCCAAAGACAAACAATTAAGAAAAAAATACTTGTGGGGAAAACACTATTTTTTTATACAATAACCATCAAAAAATTTCAAATAAGCATCATTTTTGTCAGAGGGTCACTTTTATTGCCTCATTTATTTCGATGAAAATACAATCCATTGTCCATAACAACATAACAGACGATAGAAGATGGTACTATGTGTGCACCTAGTTGAGAAATAATCTGCAAACAGTGAGATGAATTGTAGTTTAAGTTGTTTTGACACATCTATGTGTTGCAGTAGTTCTTTTGAAAGCCTCTTTGACATAGATGGGGAAACATAAAACATTGTTTTGTCAGAAGTTGGTCTGCTTTTCTGTAAGATTACCAAACAACTGTTCAGTCTGTAATTGATTAAAAATCGGTTAAAGAATAAATCTGTTCGATGTGCTATTCCAACACTTACACCATTTTATAACATTGTATAAATTATATTTTTCGCTACTGACCCCCTACGAATCCATAGAGGGTTAGTACAATCCATAGGGGCGGAGGCCGGAGGCCGAGTTCCCTATGAACTTTATTCACCCTCTATGGATCCGTAAGGGGTTAGTAGTTAACCGTATAACGAATTTATCGGACGCAGGACTTTTTCTGCGGCGATTTGTGGAAAAATAACAATGAAACACAACACCATTAATAGATGACGTCGCCATTAACGCGTCATGAACCCAATATAAAACTTACTAACCCCATACGGTCTCATAGGGGGTCACCATTTGACGGCGTTTAACCAATCCCAAAGTGTTAATTAATCTGTGATCAGATAAAAGAAGACAGCTCCACGGGCAGAGAGAAACCTTACAAAGGATGCAATGAAGAAGATTCACAGCCGTTCTGGCATTGTCCTGGCTATTGGAACCCGTAAGTATTATAAAAATGCATTGCCAATCATGTTTGAAGGATCTAATGCCTTATAATGATCCGAATTTTAATAAAATATTTCTGATCCCATTTCATCGTGAAACAGTCATGACAGATCTTGGATTAAGCAGAAGCAGTGGCGGATCCAGGGGGCATTCAAATAGGGACATATTATGACCAACCCTTTTTGTCCTGGATGGGGATCCCTCCTTTTAAAATGGCGGGATCTGCCCCTGAGAAGTTGAATCACCAAACATATTTTATGAATGAATTGGAAGTGATACTAAAACTGAGCCGTTAATTATGATCGTGTATCATCTGTTCTAGTTGTTAGATTGAAAAACGGTTTTTAAAAATACTTTCACAACCATTGCTATAATTTTTTAGAACAAATGATAAATTACCTCCCTTTATAAAGTGTGAGCCTAACATAAGTTACTGCAATGCCAATAAATTTTGCTGTATGAAAATATTCTGGCTTTCAAGTGACATAAAAGATAGCACACATCAAATTATTGCATTTAATAAAAAAAAAGTATGTTTTTGAAGAAGTATTTGCTAGAATAAATCTAGTATGCAAATGTGATTACCTTAAAATAGTATCAGATAAAAAGTATATTTTAACTAAATATTCATTGTTGAAAAGTGTGTGAAAGTTTATTAAAATTATACTCAACACGTTATTATTTGGATGCGTCCGAAATGTGTAAGTATGATGCAAACTTCATTTCACAGCACCAGCATTTACCTGTAAACCAGTTTATTTAACTACTAATAGGGCGTCTCCAAGCCAAATAATCAATATCCAATATATGTTGAATTCCTCACAGAGTTTGTATAAATGCACTCAACTATCTACTAAAACACAATATGTCTAATTTTATATTTGTTTTTTGTGCCTCTTGATATACTGTTACTGTTGGGCCTGATCACATAAAGGAGACAGATACTCTTATTAAATAATTTTACCTACTTACTGATTTTATTTCTTGATTTTTTGTTTTAATAGCAACTTTATGTATGACTGGTATGTGCATTTAATATTTTGGTTTTTTTTTACAATAAGCAACAATTTACTCTATCAAATCAACTTTTAACTTTGCATAATTCTATTGCTTATATTTATCAACTTTTAATAAAATGTATCATAATATATTGTATGTATGTTTTTTTTAATATTGAATGTAGCATGTTTTTTACAAACAGCTATCTATTGCAGAAAACACTTGTCATCAGGCAAACCAGATGAACATGTTGAGGTTTCAGTGCTAAGTGAGGAAACCTCTGTAGAGACATTGTCAGAGTTATTTTGTATATCATTAGACTGTATTAAAAATACTTTATACATATATAATAATAATATATAATATACTCAGCATTGATATGATAGCTTTTGCATATGTGTAATAAACGGAAGTACACAACCATAATTTCCCACCCGGGCCAATGATTTGTATAGTATACCAGTTAAAAAGCAAATCCTTCGATACGGCCGTTGTCGTCAAGCTCTATCAGAAACAATGGCAGGGGGAATAATTAGGTGGTGCTACAGTCCTCCGTTACGTAAAACAATCCGCCAAATCAATCGGCTAAAAGATTGACGTTTAAAGTATTTTCTTCAACTTGTATCCAAATACAGAACAGAACGGTTATAATTTTAAATGAAACCGGGAAACCTATTTCAAATTACAACACAATTTTGAAGCCATCGTTTTTTACTATTTATATAAATTTTAGTGACCACCATCCATGTCAATTTGTATCTGGTTTTAGCTGCGTTTCTACTTCAAAACGGTGAAGTTTAGCTTCTTTTCATTGTACCTGTTTCAAAGGTACTCTAAAATACTGATTTTATTAAAGATCTGTATTAACGAAATTTGGATTAAAAGTTGTGTTTTCCACAATTCAATACGACACCTGTATTTTAAAATAGCTCAAACCCCTTTTGATTTCCTACACAAATTGACGGTGATATTGCTTTCTTTTTTACATACGTTATGTAACGTTAAAAACAAAATGTGTCAGGGTCATGTATATAGTAAAAATTTACACAGTGGAAAAGCGAAACAACAAACAAAGATCTTCTTTATTGCGTTTGAAACTATACGTTTAGGGAAATTCTGAAAAATCTGATAAAGCATTGTAAGGCTATGGAGTCCTATGGATGAACAAAGGCAAAACAAATAACAATAGAAAATGCTAGCAAAAATATTTCTAGAGGAAAAACATACTAAAAAAGGAAATAAGCAAAATAAATCTTGCTTATGTTATTATCTCTTAACACTAAGCTACAATAATAAATTAAAGCAAAAACTAGCTTATCAAGTCAAAAGATGAGTTCTTACAAATTATTGTCAAATTTAATCATCATTGAACATTTTTACTTAGTTAAATGCACAAGATTTGTCCCAACAATTTCATTTTATTTCTGAGATTGATTTCCAATTATTCAGGTAAAATATGTATACAATACAGCAGCTGATTCAGTAACCTGAAGAGAAGCCCCATTTTTTTTTCAAAAAGTTTACTTTCATAATCTATATAATGAGAAATAAAACAAAGGGCTACTGTGCAGGCTAATCTTTTAGTTTAATTCCAAAATAATGATGATTTTGAAATTCACAAAATTGTGTCACTTTCACTTAAAATTTTAAGCAATATTTATGAACAGAATCTTCTGTCAATTTTTTTTTACATAAAACTTATCCCTTTTCTGTAGGATATTTTCTAGGCAGTCTTTTACTGTTCAACTAAGAAACAGTTACATAGGCTTCAGTTTAAAAGCTTTCTTACTTTAAAGACAGTTATTGTGACTCTTGGTCCCACTTTATAGAATATAAAATATAATGTCAGTACTATTAGTCTATCAATTTTCAGAAAGATTATCAAATTGTATAAATATGTTTTATTGCATTTAATATTATCAGAAGTTTTTGAAAAAAATCCTACTAGGTTTCATTCCATATACAATTTTAAATATTACAAAGTATATTTCATCAGCCAGATCTAATTTATTTCAATATAGGAGATATAGCTAGGTTTTTAGTTTACATCTAGGTGCCATTATCCAAATTTTGAATTGAATTTTTTTTATTAGTAATATTATGTCTTTTAATTATTACAATTAGTCCTTCTCTGAAGTATATGGAAGTATCTCTTATTATATTTATGATATTATTATTACATAATTGTAAATCGAGTTTCGTTTATTTTCTTTCTAATCTTTGTAAAGTAAACTCCTTTTAATGCATTTTGCTGGGTTTTTATATTTGACTGTTAATATTGAGGGGAGATAACCACTTGCACAAATCGGCATAAAAACCACCGCTTCGTATTGAACATAACTTGAGGTTTGCGTATCCAACATTCTATTGCCGATTTGAATTAAATTTAAATTCAGCCCACAATTTTTTGTTTCCTCGTAAATATTTAGATTTTTCGATCAGAAGACTTGACCATTTTCACCCAAACTCCAAGTTTAAAGATAAAATAAAGAATAAAGGACTGATTTGATGTGTAAGTTTTGAAAAGTGAAAATTATGTATATTCAAGATTAGTTGGGTTAATAATTTTGTATTTACATAATAGTGATTGAAAAACTGGTCACTATCGTGATATATGGATTGCCCACAGAATAGTGGTATTGACACAGACATCGATAATGACTGAGCCAAAGGCGAGGTCATTATCGCTGTTGCAGTCAATGCCACCGTCCTACGGGCTGTCGATATATCACGATGATGACCAGTTTTACAATAACTATTAGGTTTATTTCATTGAGAAACTATGTTTTAAAAAGATTTCATAAATTCAAATTGTTTAGAGTAACCTCGAGATAATGTACGATTCCTTTAGGAAAAAGTTACGACCGGTCATAGTTTTAGATATCTATATAAGTCACTTCAATATTTGAAATGCAAAATAAAGTTTACTATAATTGCATCAGTAGCAAAACGGTCGATAGAGATGTCTGCACTAGCAGACGTGTCTTCCATTTTTCTAACTGTAAACTGCAAACACGTCTGAATCGCGTTGCCTTTTATAACAGAACGTCACTAAACAGACAAATCAAGCCCCACCGGTCATAATCATGTAAAAGTCTGTTAACGACCGGTTTTCCGGTCCGTTTTGTTCTGTTAACCGATGGAACTTAATACTGAAGAATAGAGAATGTCATGAGGCTTCTTTTTATCCAATAAGATGAGCTTATTCTTAACCGATATGAATGATACAACATTAGTATTTAGTGAGTAAAAATGAGGTTTGTCTCGTCCGTTTTTCACTGAATTTTAACGGTCATGTGACTCTTTTGTTGCTGATAAACTTTGGGTCAAACCGTGACCGACTTTTTTTATAAAATTATAATCCTGGTACTTTTGATAACTATTTACACCACTGGGTCGATGCCACTGCTGGTGGACGTTTCGTCCCCGAGGGTTTCACCAGCCCAGTAGTCAGCACTTCGGTGTTGACATGAATATCAATTATATGGTCATTTTTATAAATTTTCTGTTACAAAACTTTGAATTTTTCGAAAAACTAAGGATTTTCTTACCCCAGGAGTAGATTACCTTAGCCGTATTTGGCACAACTTTTTGGAATTTTGGGTCCTCAATGCTCTTCAACTTTGTATTTGTTTGGCTTTTTAACTATTTTGATCTGAGCGTCACTGATGAGTCTTATGTAGACGAAACGCGCGTCTGGCGTATAAAATTATAATCCTGGTACTTTTGATAACTATTTACACCACTGGATCGATGCCACAGCTGGTGGACGTTTCGTCCCCGAGGGTATCACCAGCCCAGTAGTCAGCACTTCGGTGTTGACATGAATATCAATTATATGGTCATTTTTATAAATTTTCTGTTACAAAACTTTGAAATTTTCGAAAAACTAAGGATTTTCTTACCCCAGGAGTAGATTACCTTAGCCGTATTTGGCACAACTTTTTGGAATTTTGGGTCCTCAATGCTCTTCAACTTTGTATTTGTTTGGCTTTTTAACTATTTTGATCTGAGCGTCACTGATGAGTCTTATGTAGACGAAACGCGCGTCTGGCGTATAAAATTATAATCCTGGTACTTTTGATAACTATTTCCAACTTATACATTGTATAGTTGACAAATCCTTGCCCGGGCTGATAATCCATATCAGGGGCATCTCGTGCACGAAACCCGTAACTGCTTCTCGTGCAAGTAACATCAAGTATTTCCGGTATCGTTTGTTTACTTTTCCATTTTGGCGTCAAACATTTTTAATTATGACGTCAATATTTTACAGGAACTTATATGATGTCAATTAACGGCGTACAAATAGCGATAAGGTGTATCGGATCCAGTGGTATATATATTTGTTCAGAACAAGACATAAATTTCCAAAATGATGATAGTTTATCATGGATTTGCAGGATCTACAGGATCTATGTTACCATAAATATATAGGGAAGTAGTGACGATGCTATTGTTGGACTTCGTCTTGGGCTGATATGGGGCTTTCGGCATGATACTGGACCGATATGGAAAAGGCTATTTATTGATATCTATATAATATATTAATAAATGATTTTTCATTTGATGAACAGTCAAAGCAGACATGACTTGTGCAATGCCAAAAAAAATGTACTGACAGGTAGAAGGATAATAAGGAGTGACTTATGTATAGATAAATATGAACGTGTGTGTTCCTCTGTACATCCCGTTTGAAAAGAAAATACTAATTTAGTTATGTTTATCTTTTTCGCCAGATGTATCTCTTTTCACACGGTATTAAATATCTACACATAGTTTTTGTATAGTATCAATTAAATAATCGTGATGTTTATCTCAACAATACAAGCCAATTCAAAGACATAAGATATCAACGAACGATCGCAATGAAATAACCGCATGACAAAATCTTAATTAGTTTGCACCCAAAATTAACTTTAATATGAAAAATTATTTTGACAAAAACAAAAGAATGTGTAGTAATCACGCTATACTTGATTGGTATATTCTTAACATGTCTTTCGTGTTTTATTAGGAATGTTAATCTAAAATAGTCTATTCAGGATTTATATCAGATCAATCATTTAACTTGTCAGCTCATGAGAAAATCACCGTTTGAAGATCACAGCGGAAATTAAAATGAGAAAGAATTTAGTGTTAATATTTTTATTATGTGCATGGAACTAAGTTTTAATATAACTTTTCCTGACAAACAAATAATATTATTATTTTTGTCAATATAATGGAATCTTAAGCATCTCTTATAAATTGAACATTCAGATAACAATAAACAAGGTCTCATCCATAACTTTATTATGAAAATGTCCGTACCATGTACAATATATGTCAGTTTTTTTACTCGTTCCGTATGTTGAAAACGTTTGATTTTGTCAGTTTTCTTTGACTTCACCTTTGTTAATTCCATCTTTCAGCTCGGTAATGTTGTTGAACTTTTATACTCATTACCATAGAGAAAGAACCAATTTGTTCCAGAATTATATATTTTTATAAGCCAAGGCAGTTCAAGATTTAACAGATTTACAAATATAGGAGTAGGTCCAGTAAGACCCTTTTTGGGCCAAAAATATAGCAGTTTTACAAAAATGTTAAAATGTAAACTTTAAGCTATTACTGGGAAAACAGAATACTTCTGCTACATAAATATGGGCAGTTTTTGGACAATACAATGAACATATATCGGGAACTAAAATCATTAAGTCATTCTAAATTACTGAAATCCTCGAAATGTTTGCATTTTGGTTAATTTTTAGACTGTTTCCGTTTAAAAAGTTTTGATACGCAGGAAACTCGGGACAAAAGAACATATTTTATAGAACAAAGCAAAATATGCCCTACAAAGTCTAGAAATTTAGGATCACGTGCACTTAAAACCAAAAGCTAAAACAGCTTTAAAAAGTTTTAAATTCGGTAAAATATCACGACAAGTTTCCGAACGAAGAAAACAAAACCAAAAGCTAAAAACTGCTTTGAAAAGTTTTGCAATCTTTTAATATAACGAATTTTAAATTAATCCCACGGCTGTCACCAGTTGTTGTGAACTTATTTATAGGACAAACGGGTCCGAGCGGGTAAATTCAGACATGGGCTTCACAACCAGTATTTGTCTCATTCAACAATTACTCCAACTTTATACGGCAGTAACGTTTATATGCAAACAACATTAAAAATTGCAATACTTTATTATAATTCACAATAATTATACAACACAGTTTATTCACACAGGAATACGCGAATAAATAATAACAAATGAACACCCAACGTTATTGTGTTTGAATCGCCCATCGCGTTACAAGGAAAAAACTACGATCTATAAATAGGACAAAGTATATAATTAGAACCTGATGCGGAGATCAGTAAAATACTTAAGTGTAAATGTATGCTGTTTACATTTTATAAAATATGTAACAAGTTACATACCAATCTTCTTATTCGTCAACGTGTACTTGTAACAGCTTCACTCTTCAAAACCATATAAACAATTGCTGGGCGGAAGTTGACGTCAACAATGGGAAAGTAATCGTACGGGAATAAATATAACGTTGCATCTTATAAATTGTACTTTCACAACACTTGTGTTCATGTAAGTTGTGTTATATGTGAAAACATTTCGATAAAAATTGTAGCTCCGTTGATTAAAAGTATAACAAGTATGTACTCTCTTCAAACGTTCAAACCCGTTAGTTGATGTTGTTTGTTCTTGGTTAGTGCTCCAGGAGGGATGATTTAAAGGCCTCCAGTGATGGTGTGAGCGCAACCGATTCTGACAGAGTGTTCCAGACGGTAACTGTTCTTGGAAAAAGGGTGTTGAAAGATGCTGATTGTGCTGTGGTATGAATTGAAAGCTGTGATTCTTTCTAATTATTACAACAGTAGCTTATACTGTAATGTAGTGCACTGGAATCGCTTTTAGTTTGTTGACCGCCTTGTACATGAGGGTGACATCTACCATAATTATTCTTTGTTCCATTGTGTTTCAGTTGGGGTTTTGAATAATTGATGTTACACTGATTGGCTTTATTGGGAGGTATCGTAGGTTTGTTATAGGTAGCAATACACAGTAAGAAATAAAACCTTAAAATTGACACTCATAACTTTTAAATACCCTCTTTCCCTTCTTTTCTAACAAATAAGACTCAGTATTTGTGTTATCCATGTGTATATCTATCGAAAGAGAAGCGTCCAGAGATTTGAATTCTGATGGTTATAATAAGTCTTAAAGCATCATAGAAACCTGCAGGACACTGCCATTTATAAGTATTATAGCCTAATAGCATAATTGCATGGGGTCACCAAATGTATATCATTTTTAAAGCCTATCATGCAGGTCTCACAGCCTATAATATGCAAAATATCCTTTCATAGGTGCCTGCAGGTCACCGCGCTTTATCTCTAAAATATAGTCTATCACGGGTCCCTACAGGTCACACTGCTTATTTAAATTTACTATAGACTATAATCATATATCTGCACTATACTCTATCATAGATGCATGTCGATCCCTTTACTATAGATCTGAACCATACTCTATCATAGATGCATGTCGATCACTTTACTATAGATCTGCAACATACTCTATCATAGATGCATGTCGATCACTTTACTATAGATCTGCAACATACTCTATCATAGATGCATGTCGATCACTTTACTATAGATCTGCACCATACTCTATCATAGATGAATGTCGATCACATCACCACATATCTGCACCATACTCTATCATAGATGCATGTCGATCACATCACCATATATCTGCACCATACTCTATCATAGATGCATGTCGATCACATCACCATAGATCTGCACCATACTCTATCATAGATGCATGTCGATCACATCACCATATATCTGCACCATACTCTATCATAGATGCATGTCGGTCACATCACCATAGATCTAAACCATACTCTATCATAGATGCATTTCGATCACATCACCATATATCTAAACCATACTCTATCATAGATGCATGTCGGTCACATCACCATATATCTAAACCATACTCTATCATAGATGCTTGTCGATCCCATCACCATATATCTGCACCATACTCTAGCATAGATGCATGTCGATCACTTTACTATAGATCTGCACCATACTCTATCATAGATGCATGTCGATCACATCACCATATATCTGCACCATACTCTAGCATAGATGCATGTCGATCACATCACCATAGATCTGAACCATACTCTATCATAGATGCATGTCGATCACATCACCATAGATCTGAACCATACTCTATCATAGATGCATGTCGGTCACTTTACTATAGATCTGCACCATACTCTATCATAGATGCATGTCGATCACATCACCATATATCTGCACCATACTCTATCATAGATGCATGTCGATCACATCACCATATATCTGCACCATACTCTATCATAGATGCATGTCGGTCACATCACCATATATCTAAACAATACTCTATCATAGATGCTTGTCGATCACATCACCATATATCTGCACTATACTCTATCATAGATGCCTGTCGATCACATCACCATATATCTGCACCATACTCTATCATAGATGCATGTCGATCACATCACCATATATCTGCACCATACTCTATCATAGATGCATGTCGGTCACATCACCATAGATCTAAACCATACTCTATCATAGATGCATTTCGATCACATCACCATATATCTAAACCATACTCTATCATAGATGCATGTCGGTCACATCACCATATATCTAAACCATACTCTATCATAGATGCTTGTCGATCCCATCACCATATATCTGCACCATACTCTATCATAGATGCATGTCGATCACTTTACTATAGATCTGCACCATACTCTATCATAGATGCATGTCGATCACATCACCATATATCTGCACCATACTCTAGCATAGATGCATGTCGATCACATCACCATAGATCTGAACCATACTCTATCATAGATGCATGTCGGTCACTTTACTATAGATATGCACCATACTCTATCATAGATGCATGTCGGTTACTTTACTATAGATCTGCAACATACTCTATCATAGATGCATGTCGATCACATCACCATATATCTGCACCATACTCTATCATAGATGCATGTCGATCCCATCACCATATATCTGCACCATACTCTATAATAGATGCATGTCGATCAAATCACCATATATCTGCACTATACTCTATCATAGATGCATGTCGGTCACTTTACTATAGATCTGCACCAAACTCTATCATAGATGGATATCGGTCACATCACCATAGATCTAAACCATACTCTATTATAGATGCATGTCGGTCACTTTACTATAGATCTGAAACATACTCTATCATAGATGCATGTCGATCCCATCACCATATATCTGCACCATACTCTATAATAGATGCATGTCGATCAAATCACCATATATCTGCACTATACTCTATCATAGATGCATGTCGGTCACTTTACTATAGATCTGCACCAAACTCTATCATAGATGCATATCGGTCACATCACCATAGATCTAAACCATACTCTATTATAGATGCATGTCGGTCACTTTACTATAGATCTGAAAAATACTCTATCATAGATGCCTGTCGATCACATCACCATATATCTGCACCATACTCTATCATAGATGCATATCGGTCACATCGCCATAGATCTGAACCATACTCTATCATAGATGCATGTCGGTCACATCACCACAGATCTGAACCATACTCTATCACAGATGCATGTCGGTCACATCACCATAGATCTGAACCATACTCTTATATAGATGCATGTAGGTCACATCACCATAGATGTTCACTAAAGAATTCAAAACACCTAATAGCTAGATAACTTTAAAGAAATGTTGTCTGTCTGATTGATAAGAAATCGCAATATAAAGGTAAGATATATGGGGATCAAAATCAGAAACTGTAATCTTTTCATTTACCAAAAATATAATTCAAGATGATAAGAAATACTTTGCAAGAACAAAAGTCAATGATCTATATTATTGGGAGTAAAAACAAAAGCGAATGGATTTTGACAATAGATTTCTAGCTTATTAAATGCCGTAAGCCTTCTTTAGATTCAGAAAGTAAAACAAGATCATCAGCATAAAGATGACAATGTAATGAAACATTTAATATCAATACCGTTTCACAGGTTTCATCAAATAAAAATTTAAAATCATTTATAAATATTTTAAAGAGACTTGGGCTCAGATTATCTTCTTGTCTTACTCCAATATATGATCTAAAGTCTGACTCTGAAGTTATATGTTTGGTGTTTTTATACATAGTGTGTTATTAGAATACATACTTTTGATTATTTTATAAAAAATGGGTCCCTACTCCAATTTTACTAATTTTATAAAACAGTCATGTATGATTAACCGTATTAAAATCTCTTCTAAAGTCAACAAAACATGTGTATAATGGTTTTGATCCTTTTTGTATGTTTTTATCTATTAAAGTTTTCAAGATAAAAAAAGATGACCACTAGTCATTTTCACTTTAGAGAAACCAATTTGTTCTTGGGATATAACGCCATGCTTCATAAACATTTATCTAGTCTGTTGTTTAATATTCTAATAAACAACTTTCCAATATTACTTATCATTGCAATTCCCCTCTAATTACTAGGTTCTAAGATGACACCTGACTTATGTATAGGAGTTAAAAATCTTTTACACCAAATTTTAGGAAAAATTCCACAAGTTAGGACATTATTAAATATTTACGAAAGGGGTTGAGAAAAATGCAGTAAACCATACTTTTACATTTCATTTAATTTTTGGTAGAGTCAGCAGGCCTTTTTTAAATATTTTTTTACGATTTCAGTGCATCAAGAACTTCTTTTTTAGAAATGTTAAAATCTAAAATTGCTTACGTTTTTCTGTTTCAGCTAACAATGTATTTAGATACTAGCCGGACGAAAAGTAAAAAATCTCTATTTTTCCGGCCATCCCTTTGCGGATGCGCAAATCTTCAATATCATTTTATCATGTGACGCGGAAAGTATCCCAGATGAGGAACCGGATAACACACGCGCGTATGCAATAGACGTTTTGAGAATTAGAGATCGTGATTAATATTTGAAGATTTGAAATAGAAGATTTACTCCCATGCACCTTAAGGAGGCAAAACGCATTCGAAAAAAAAATTACTATATCTAACTAGCTTGGATGCATTATTTTCAAGTTATACTACAACAGGGATATGAACATACTGATATGCCTGGACCGGGAATATATGACACCAGTGTTGGGGAATCACCCCTTTTTGTTGTTGTATCAAATATTCTTTTTTTTTTTTTTAAAGTCCTAATATCGAAAACACAATCCTACTTTTTGGGACATGTTACTAGTGCCTGCCCTTTTCTCTATCTTCCTATTAATTATTAATCGCACAACAATTTAAATCATTGTTTGAAGAATTGTGCATAGTCATATGAGGACCTTACTTTAACGAAACTTTACAGAAACAATAAATTCAGGATCTTTTAGATTCATCTACATATAAATGAAGCCAATAATGATTGGTCCGACTATTTACCTTAAGCAGGAAATCTATAGGCAGAACAACAAAAGAGAGAAAAATGTTCCCCCCCCCCCCTACCAAAATGCATCTAGAATATTAGAAAAAAAAATCTTAATTGAATATATTATATTTTTTTTTTTATAAGAATGAGTTCTTTTTTCATAAAACGATGTTAGACAATATATTTTAAAACAACTCTTGGTTTATTTAAAACCTTCAAAACACGATGTTATATATTCATCATCATACTTCTGGCCGGAAAAATAGCGAAAAACAGTAAAAATGCTATTTGTCCGGCTTGCCGGATGAATAGACATTTTTGAATATTTGACGAATAGCCACTGCCCTATTTATCTTTTTAGCAGTATTTTATTCCCTGAAATAGTCCAACCATTCTTCGGCTGATATATTGTATCGTAACTGTATTCTAGATTCGCCACGATCACGTCAAAATTCATACAGCAGTTTCCGGTAAGCTTTTGGATTATTTTCTTTTAAAGTATCAAACTGATTTACTAAATGTTGTCTATAGAGACGTATTGTGTTTTTTCTTGATTAAAACTAAAATAAGATCATCTAGTATACGGATCTTTATGAAATTTTTTAAATAGATTTTCTTTATCAATAAGTTGCTTTGTGAGGACTGATAGAGATAGCAACGGTCAACTACATTTGATGTGGAACGATTGTAAGATGTCTATAACTGACTTGAAAGTATCATCTGACCATGACCTCATTTTCAAGGTTCATTGGTCAATCTTTTTCGTTTAGTGTTTTTCTTTGATATTTAATGTATATATAGTTAGTCAAATTTATTGAAAGCACATTATGATAGTGAGGAGTACATGACAGTATTGCATAGTTTACATGACCTTAACGCCATTTTAGGGTTCATTGATCAATGATAAGTTTCCATGGTGAAGTTTGTCTTCGATGTGCAAAAGGTCCATTTAAGGAATAACAGTACTGTAGTTGAAGAGTTGCCACCGTCAATTGTACATTTGACGGTCGCAAATGCAGTTTTACTGGCGACGCGTAGCGGAGACAGTAAAACGGAGAATTGTGACCGTCAAAACAAAATTGACGGTTGCAACTCTTCAACTACAGTACTGTTATTCCGATTCTAATGCATTACAAAAAGAAAAAATGCGATTAAACTTGATAAAATGTCTTAATTTGACAACTAACAGAAAATCCGAAAAAAAATCGGTTTATCGAAGTTTTATAAATGATTTTAGCGCAAAAACGTCATGGGTAAACTTGACGTCATACTAATGAAAGCTTACAAGCTGGAGGTTATTACGTTACCTGTACGTTCAAAATAGGTAGAAAATGATGAAAAATGGGAAATCATCAAAATTTGGTACTTTCAAAGGGTCAGAGCAAAAAAAGAAGTGCACCACCATATGTTTGTTTTCTTCACCAATGACTTTTTTACAGTCTTATAGGTATCTTTGATAACTATTATAAACTTAAAAATTAGGTTAAGAAAAAAAAGTTTAAATCTAGAAATTTTTGGTTCCTCAGAGGTGAACATCCTTGAATTAAAGGGTAATAAATAAATTTGATATTATATACATTTTTATAAATGTACATTTAAACTCTTTGAAACAAAAAAAAGGTAAAAAAACTAAATTACGTTTTATATAAGAATTGGAAAAACTACCTGTAAACAGTTAAAATTAAATATATAATCGATTAAATCAATATTTGCTTTGAGGGAGCTGAATTTGAAGTGTCACGGTTTCATATTTTAAAAGTTTAAAGGCAAATCTTGTGCATCTTCTATATAAATACTGATTACTTCAACTATTTTATTTTATTTCTACTTTTGAATTTTTTGAAATACTAAGGCTTTTCTACCTCAGGCATATATTACCTTAGCTGTATTTGGCAACACTTTTAGGAATTTTGGTCTAATGCTCTTCCACTTCGTACTTTTTTTGGCCTTTTTAACTTTTTGGGATTCGAGCGTCACTGATGAGTCTTTTGTAGACGAAACGCGTCTGGCGTATATACTAAATTTAGTCCTGGTATCTATGATGAGTTTATTTGAATATGAGCAAAAGAACAAATTTTAATTTTACCAAGGCAAAACTACATGACCCAGTTTCATGCAATAAATAAAAATGAAGATGAGGTATGATTGCCAATGAGACAACTGTCCACAAGTAAACGGAAAAAATCACTTATAAAACATGTTATTTATATCAAACGCATCAAATAATAATTATAAATATGAAAACTTTATAGAAATTTGTGTTAAAACCATTTTGTTATCACAAATTGCGGAACTGTGAACAAAGTAAATTTACCTATTCAATAAAAAAAAATTGAAAACAATGTGAGCAAATATCTTATTTTGTCAACTTTTGTTTAGTTCAAACTTCAATTAGTGAAGAGTACAAATTTTCAAATAAATATATTTACTCTCAACAATCTCCCCTCCTTTTTTAATTGGATAAAATTACTTTTTTGAATCTTTTTTATATTTTGTAATACTTCAAAAACATGGATGTGTTTGTATGAGATAATTCTGTTTTTATCTGCTAAAATAACTAAACTTACTTAATTTGAAAATCTATATCAAATAGATAAATATTTATACATGTAATATAAGATATAAAATTACGAAAAGACTTTAAATCAAGAATAAATAACCAAATATGCACATATTCCAGATTTTACTCATTGCCTAGAATTATGCTCGGCAATAGGATGAGTAATCTTCCTCAGATTTCAAGAAATAAGCTTAATGTCTAAAAATTTCAGGCAAAAACTTATTATTAATGCCTAGGCATTATCTTATTGCCTAGGATTGAAGCTTAATGCCTAAATTCACTTATTACCGCTAACATATATATTTTAACTCCAGTTTGGTCTTTGTGTCCCTAAAATCTTTTTCGTGGATCATGCTAAACTGTTGTGATAGTTATAGTCAAGCTTCAGGGACCGGTGTAAAACATAGAAGGACACACATTTTTTTTTCACTTAATTTTTGAAAGGACTTCTACTTATTTGGTCTTCAGCACTGCAATATTTTTTATGTCATATAGAATGTAGTTAACAGGTCCATTACAGTCATTTTAAGGATTTAATTAAGGAATAACATGAATAAAAAAGCTAAAAATTTCTGTTCGGACTATATCTTAAATTATTTTGACCCTATATAATACCAAGGATTTAATAGTTAGGTGTATTGCTGTTAAATTTAAGGATTTAAAACTTTTTTCAAATCAACTTGCATTTTCATAAAACTCTACTGCTATATCATTTTGTATATTGGTCTTACTGAATGCCAGGCTGTTTAGTATTTTGTTTTGCTTTTCTTTAATTTTTATGGATTTAGTAAATAGGTTAAAAAAAAGCTACAATTTAAAGTTAAGACTAAATTCAGTTGGTCACCTTTAATTTTTTTTATAACTTTTTCAAATCAACTAAGATTTTCATATAACTGTACAGCTATCTCATTTATATATTGATCTTACAGAATGTAAGGTTGTTTGATTGTTTGGTGTTTAGCTGTCAAATTTATGGAATGAATTAATAGGCGAACAATGCTGCATCAAGATCAAAAACATGTCTGCCTATATTTTTTCAAAAGACCATAATTTCCTTTTTGAAAAGTAGATTAGATAAAGGGACATTGTTATAAGAACTATAAACATGCTCTAGCTGTTATTAGGACAATAATTGGTAATTCAGCAAATGATATAACGTTTACTAGTCCAGAGTTATTGCCCCTTAATTCAAATTATTTCCTTTTTTTTTAAATCAATATTGTATTTGAGGCTGCACATATAAAATCGAATCTGTACACGAATTATCATACTGGTTTTAAAAAAACAATAAAATGTATGTTTCTGATACACACATGAATATATATACATAGTATATGGAATTAACTAGAACATTTTAAATTTTGTATTAACACCAAAGTATATCTTTTGATTTCAAGACATAAAAAATTAAAATTTTTAAAATATAATAGGAACCTAAATCATTTCTGAATGTCTTATAGTTTTAGAGGGCCAATGACTTTTTTATAGATTTTTTTAGATGGGCAAGTTTTTTTTTAGAATTTAAAAGGATGGGCATTACCTTTTTTGATGAAACAATATCATGAATATCAAGAATGCACCAGCCCAATCCATCTGGTAAATATTGAACAGTCCCTTATTCGCATTCTTCAAGAATTATATCAGTTAAAATATTCCAGACAAATTCCAAGACTACTATATTTGATCTGTGTTAATCTGATAAAAATGAGATTAAAGTCTGTTTGATTTATTCATAGATTAGGTAGGACATATACTTACTTAGTAGATTTTTCACATAGGACAGAAACTTTTTTTAAGGTAGACATATGAATTGCACCGGTCCTAACCCCCCAATGAATATTGACCGGTCCCTAAAGTTTAAAACTATTCACCGGTCCCTAAAGTTTAAACTATTCACATAATATGGTAAGTAAAGCATTTGTTGACATTTCTTGATTTTTGTTGTCATAGACGAAATTAACACGGTCGTATTTAGGTCATCGTATCATCTATTGTTTATCGGACGACTAGCAATGTCTAGCGACTATTTAGGGAATACAATCGAAAGGTTATGTTTTTCATATGTATTGATAGTGAGGGATGCAATGTGACGTTGCTCCGTGCTTTTTGCATTTGGTAGGTAATCAAGAAGCTAGCAATGCAGATCGTATTATCATCACAGACAAAACAAATAATGGCCGTGTTTTTGCCATTCTGATATAAGAGCTCAAGAAGGAAATTTGTTGTATTTACTCAGAAACAATGACGGGCACTTGCCAGCCAAAGGTAATGTTGATTTCTTTAGGGCATACGATACAGTTTTGAACATGTATATACAAGTTGATGACAACGTTAATGTCTTTCTTTCGAAATCGAAAATACGGACACACATCTGAATTTTGAGCAAATATACAAAATTTCAACCTCATTATACTCGAAAAGTAGCACACGAAGGTATAATTTTTATTACATATTTGATTTAATCAGGTAAAAAATGGCCTATAGACAAATTTTAATCAACTTGTAAATACAGGTTCAAAACTGTATCGTATGCCCTTAAAAAATGCACAATGATCCTGAGTATGGGTTGTGATTTTGGAAACTCTGTTCGTCTAGTATTTATTCAATACATCAGCATTATGGTAAGTCAGCACCAACTTCCATTTATTAAACTCGTTTTCTAGACCTACACAGCCAATTTTCCATAGGTACTATGTCTGTACCAAAAATATGAAGTACTTGAAATCTACTTTTCATATTCGGTACTATTTTGTTACACTAAAATAATTGTAACATTTAGGTACCTGTATTTTACAGTATTTGATTTGTACTTGAAAATTTAAGAACTACATATATTTGGTTTCAACGTTACATTTTCAGCATTTTGATACTATGTCTCTTACGAATCTCTTAAAATTATGATTTTCAAACATGGAATATTGTGATCGTTTATTTCTATAACAAAACTTTAAGTACAAATCAAGAACTGTAAAATACAGGTACATAAATAGTACAATAATTTTAAAGTAAGGAAATAGTACTAGATATCAAAAGCAAATTTTCATTACTACAGATTTAAGTACAAAAATAGTACCTATGCAAAATTGGCTGTGTACTCATTTTGGCGGGATCTGGCATGATGACAGGAGGTCATAACCCTATAATTCTGCGTTAGACCATATGCCAGCATATTGCATGTGGTACCACAGCAAAGTTGTGTCTTTTATAATAGGTCTTTTCTTAATTGTATACAAGAGCGGCCGGTTCATTACTGCTACCAGTTTTGAATTATTTTGTTCTCCGAAAACAGGGGGGAACATTATTAAGGTAACGGCCTAGCGTAAGTGTGGGGTTGTGATCCTCGTTCTATCTAATTCCACTAGAGGAACTTTTGTTACTTCTGTTACCAGAATAGCACCTACTTGTCAATATGCAAATGCCGGCTGTTTGTATCGACTCGCCAGACCTGGTTTACTGTTTTTCCCCTCTGGCCGATATTATTCCACATAGTATATTTTTGAATTATTCAAATCTGGGATCAGAATGTAGATGTTGATTGAATGCCTAATTCCACATTGTATTTCTTGAATTGTTCAAAACTTGCATCAGAATGTAGATGTGGATTGATTGTCTATGAGACAATCAATTGTGACTGAAAAACCTTCAATAATAAGCAATAAGGGGTAAAAATCAATGACAACATTTTTTGGGGGGTAATAATCAACCCATGTTTTAATGTTTACACCACAGAAACAACTTACTGTTCATTTATTACAATTTATAACATTTTTTATATGAAAGCATATTATCAGGGTGGGAAAAGCTAAAAATAGCACAAATTCAGGTTAAAGCACTGGATTTGCAATATGTGACTATTTGCCCCTAAAAAGACTAAAATGTGGTTACTTTTATTTCAAATGATCAGTTAAGACCAAAAAATTAATTGTTTTCTGAAGTTTTGGTTTCACTGCATTTCTCTTAGAGAGCAAATAAAGTTGCCCAGAAATCTTTTGTTTTGTTTATTTTTATTCCTTAGTCAATTTGTAGTTAAAAAAAAACATCCTTTCTGAGCATTATGCGACTCATATTACAAATTGCACAGCTCAATTTAAACTGACTGTAATGTAAGGCTTTGATAAAAAATACTTGAAAGTCTCATTTTGGACTAGAGAAGTATAAGCTTCAATGTCAAGATCAGTTTTCGTTGATTTTTCCTTGTTTATTCTACTGCTTTAAAGACTTTCCACAATTTTACAATGAATTTAGGAAAAAAATCAAGGTATTGAAGAATCAAGTAATATTTACCCCCCCCCTTTTTTTTACACCTGGTGTCAGTTATGTGACTCGTGACTCATCAAAAGTACAGTCATGGTCAACTTACTGTTTGATTTACTATCAGTCAATACAATTAAAGGTTTAAAATTTTCATTTGAGAAAATAAATGAGATTTTTGTTAGTTTATGCAGTGTTTATATCAGGCTATGTTATCTGCCATAAACATGGTATGCTGCAATGATAAAAGGGGTAAAAATCAAATAATTTCATTAAATCTTCATGACAACTATTTTTTATTAGGTAGTAATTTACCCATGTTTTAATGTTTAACACCACAGAAACAACTTACTGTGCATTTAAAACAATATATAACACTTTTTAGATGAAAGCATATTATCAGGGTGGGAAAAGCTAAAAGTAGAAAAAAATCAGGTTTAAGTAGCACAATACAAAGATGTTTCATCCCCAATCAGACATCTTTAAACTGATGAAATTCCACTCATCTTTCTTTAAACTTTATAAATGAGGTACCAAAAGAAAAAAGAAGGATTAATCTTTCGAATTGTGATAATTTCATTATGACATAAGTATTACATAAATAATTGTTGTGTAATTAGTTGCCATATTGTGATATCCATACTTGAATGAATTTAGCTTCTTTGTTATTCATAGCATCTCAAAATATTTTATAGATTCTTATACAACACAGTTTGACCTTCAAAACCTTCAAACAGAAGTACTCCAAAAATAACTCTTGCTTTTCTGTAAATCTTAAATTAGTATACTATGGAGCGCATTAATCCTCAACTTTTTATGCAAAATCATAGACAGGTGAATTTTAGCTCAAAATGGTCTCTAGGTATATTTCTCTTTCAACAAAACATTCGTTTCTGCTTTGTTGGTTAGTTTAAGTAAA
Source organism: Mytilus galloprovincialis (assembly GCA_037788925.1). Lineage (NCBI taxonomy): Eukaryota > Metazoa > Mollusca > Bivalvia > Mytilida > Mytilidae > Mytilus > Mytilus galloprovincialis. The sequence continues at coordinate 32,368,865 of CM075339.1, forward strand.
CAAGGACATCAAAAGCACTATTTTGTGTCAGAGTAGAACTTCTTTTACATACGTTCTAAATTAGAAAGAGTAATCGGTGGTCTGACACCTAAAGAGCAAAACAAGTTGATTAGATTTTTTTTTTTATTATTCTTTTTCCTTATTAATTTTTTTGTAAAAAAAAACATTCTCTCTGAGCATAATGCGACTCATATTAAAAATTTCACAGTTCAACTAGAACTGACTGTAATGTAAGCTTTTGATAGAAAATACTTGAAAATCTCATTTTGGACTAGAGGACCATAAACTTTCAATGTCAAGATCTTTTTTTGTAGATTTTTCCTTGTTTGTTCTACTGCTTTAAAGACTTTCCACATTTTTTATAATGAATTTAGTAAAAATTCAAGGTATTGAAAAATCAAGGAGTATTGACCCCCCTCCCCCTTTTTACACCTGGTGTCAGTAATGTGACTCGTGACTCATCAAAAGTGCAGTCATGGTCGTCTAACTGTTTTATTTGCTATCAGTCAATATAATTTAAGGTATTAAACTTTCATTTGAGATAATAAATGAGATTTTGTTAGTGTATGCAGTGTTTATATCAGGCTATGTTATCTGCCAAATACATGGTATGTCAGATCATTATTATAATAAATTGAAAAACAACTATCATTTACTATTGTGATATACTACAAAATTAATTTTCAATTAAACAGCTAACTAATGTTATTGTATATACATGTACCTGTATATTCATTCTACACAACTTTTCGTCTTTGTACATTTCTATCTTTTTTTAACCATTATTATTGTAAATTTTATTTTTCAAACTTTGAATGTAAGTGCACATTGTATTGCATGTCGAAGTTTGTAAACAAAATCACAATGATGACCCATATATTGACACATGAAATAATGTACATATTTTTTGTACCATTAGAGAATGTTGTACAATTATTGAATTGTTTAAATATCTCTTTATTAAATGGACCGTTTGAATGTCATTTAAACGAATGCTTAAATATCGAACTCATCTGTAAAAGGCCTATACACATAAATAAGAATATATCCGACATCCACGTTGTAAACTATACACATATGTACCACGTGATCGTTTTCGATCTATGTCATGATACCTGTCTATAACAATAGAATGGAAACCCCCCAACTTTCTGAAAAAAATATAAAACAAAATTACCAATCGTATGAAAATTTGGAATAATCTTCACATTTGTTCTATTAACTGCAAAGGACTACAAAAAGCTGAAAAAAGAAAAAGATTAATAGAATGGTCAAAACAACAAAAATGTGAAATCATATTACTGCAAGAAACTCACTTTGTAAATAATATGTCAACCCAAATAAAAAATGAATTTGAAGGACAAATTATAGTAAGTAACAGAACAAGCAATTCACGAGGTGTTGCAATTGGGATAAAAAAAAAAGCACTAAATCTAAAATTAATTGATTATTTTGAAGATGAAGAAGGTAGATTTCTACTTGTTAATAAGGAAGTTAATGACAACACATTAACTATAGTTAATTTATATGCACCTATAACCCACAAACTAGAAATAACTTTTTAAAAAACATTAAACTATTAGTGGATAAACATAGATTAAAAAAATAAATCTAAACAAACAAAAAATTAAAAAACCAGTCTGTAATCTCAACAAATTAATCAAATCATTGAAAGTTATAGATGTTTGGAGAGAGAAAAACAAACATAACACAAAGTTCAATTGGTGTAGAAAAGATAGATTTGAAGAAACAAGAATTGACTATTTTTTAATAGGACCTGAAGTTTACAAAAAACTCCATTTCATGCGATATAAGATCTATAGTTCTGCAACATACTGATCATAATTGTGTTTCATTAAAAAACAGATATAAATAGAGGTCCTAAAGGCTGGGGATACTAAAAATTAAATAGCAGCACATAGATAATGAGGACTATGTGTAAACAGTTTCTAAATTGATAACCAATTATATATATATAAAAATAAAAGTATAAATTCTCCCCATCTCGACCTACTATGGGATAACTTTAAAACTGAGGTAAGAGATATTTCAATTAATTATTGCAAATCTAAAGCTATGGAAAAAAGAGATAAAATAAGCATTTTAGAAAGACTTAATATCCTAGCTGATACTGAAAACAATAATACAAACAAAAGAAGTTTATTGCAAACAATAGAAAACACAGAAGACAAATTAGAAAAGCTTTACTATGATAAAATAAAGGGTCACCAAATCAGAGCTAGGGCAACATGGGTGGAAGAGGGTGAAAGAAATTCAGCTTATTTTCTAGGTCTTGAGAAATCTAGGCAAAGCAAATAAACAATAACACAACTATATGATGAAAAGGGGAGATAACTAGGGATCGTGAAAAAATGTTAAACCTTGAAGTAAAATATACTGAACGCCTCAAGAAACGCAACACTCATTTTGTTGATTTTTTTTACCAAATCTTTTTTGATTCTCTTACAACTTCTTTTCATGCTTATCATGCTTCTTTCTTCTTACAAAAAAACAAAATCTGACTAACCTGTGGTTATTGAACATACCGAATTTTTGAAGTCGCTCGAATTTCTTAAAGCGAAATTTTGGTCCATGAAATATTGTTTCAGTTTTTTTGCTTTGTGAAACAGTTCTTTCAATCCTTTGCCTAACTTACTTTTTTCTAAATGTTGCATCTCCATTTTGTCAAGTCTGAGAATTAAAAAAAACAATTAGCCCTTAAGAATACTGCAAACATGAAAACATAAATGTGCTGCAACCCAACCGTATGACTTCAGAAACTCGTTCTACTGTCCTTCCGACAACGATACAAGTAGACAGGATTTGTTGCTGGCCATCAATGAACAGATCAACGTGTAGTGACAATGAAACATCAACAGAATTTGATTATGCAACGTCATTTGCCAATCATGTTTACGGCCGCAACGTCAACTGCTAACCAAATTGCCGAGTGCCATTGAGTACAGATTCATGCCATAAATGTTTCCCATGAACTGCATTGCCAAAGAGTTGACTGAAGGAAAACCTGTAAAGCCCTCGAGTTCCAACCGCATAATTGCCAAAACCAATTAATGGGTTGAACAAATGCAAAATCAGAAGGTGTAAAACCGAACCCAAAAAATGTCAGACATAATTTGTTCACCCTTCTGACAATCATTTTTGCGTTAGTAACAGGCAGTCATCGCTTTTGACGTTGACACATTCATTCAAAAATAACACTAAAATAATCTAGTGTTGCGTTTCTAAAGTCGTTCAGTATATTATAAAGATTTATACACATCAACAAATCCAAACTTCTGGCATATGCTTTGGCGCAAAGACTTAAACCACTACTCTATAAACTAGTACATTCAGATCAAAAAGGATATATAAAAAATAGGAACATTGGTTTCAACATTAGACGGATACAAGATGCTATTGACTATTCAAAAAATCTCAAAATAGATGGAGCTGTCTTATTTCTAGACGTTAGCAAAGCCTTTGAATATCTAGAGTAGAACTTTGTGTTTGAAACAATACCAAAATTTGGTTTTAAAGAAAGTTTTTTAAAATGGATTCAACTAATGTATTCAGATATTAAGGGATGCATAACTAATAATGGCTTGGTTTCAAGTCGCTTTAAAGCATTCTGTGGTATCAAACAAGGCAGTCCGCTATCTTTGTTACTTTTTGTTCTTGCTGTAGAAATAATGGCTATAAGAATTAGAGAAAATAGAAATATTAAAGGATTAGAAATTAAGCTAGAAAGCAGCACTAATACCCTAAAAATATGTCAACTAGCAGACGATACTACTCTGTTCCTACATTCTAAACAAGACATTACAGTTGCATTAAATTTAATTGAAACATTTGGTACTTTTCTGGCCATAAACTTAATAGAACTAAATCTGAAGGAAAATGGCTTGGCAAATTAAAGCACTGCAAAGAAAAATATGAAAATATTAATTGGAGTAATAAACCTATCAATAGTTTAGGAATTTATTTTGGACACAATAAATCAGAATGTCAAAATCTTGGGGAAATAATTTTATCAGACTAGATTGCAAATGTTTATTTTTTAAAGAGTGGGTAAAAAGCAATTTGTATTTCATAAATGATATCATTGATGATAGAGGTCAAATATCAGAAACATATAAACTTTCTAAACTAAAACATAAACAAGATTGTGTCAGGCAGATATCTTGCATTAAAAAAGCTACACCAAATCAATGGCTTACAATAATAAATCAAGATAATTCAATTAAAACTAAAGTTAATATTAATAAAACAATATATCAAAAATCATGCTTAATAAAGAAATCAATTCTAAAATGAGCACAAAACAAATTTACAACATAATTATAAATAAAAACAAACCGAACAAACCTATAGGAGTTATAATGTGGGAAAAAATGTTTGCCAAAAACCTTTACTTCAAACTAGAAAATTGTTTCAACTACTTATCTGACAAAAAATTGAAAATGTTTTAAATGGAAATTAATTCACTTTATACTTCCATGCAATAATCTTTTAGTAAAATTGAAAATGCTCACAGATAATAAATGTAATTATTGCAGTATCACTGGGGTAAAGCTGATGACCGTAACTGCATTCACGGTCATCCCAAGATGTCGGATGAAAAATTAGGTCAGTATTTGCATTGTCTGTGTTCCTAAAGTGTTCCTAAAGCATTTTCTTTACAAAGCATACATTGATACGATGTAAATGTATAAAAGAATCACACGGAAATCACATATTACTACCGAGAAATGTGTATGAAACAGGAAATTGGATTTCAAAAAATCGCTAAGATGACCGTAAATCGTAAGTAAAATATTTTCAAGATGACCGTAACATAAAACAAGGATGAACGTGATTGGTAAAAAGATGACCGTAATTTGTAAAGGATGACCGTAATTTATAAAGGATGACCATCGATTCTAACAGATATCCGTATTTGTATTACCTTTTTTGTATCAAGTAATTAATTGTGTTGGTATAAAACGTATTTATAAGACTGCATTATCCTATAGGTAGAAGAAAATAAGAATTGCTTCAAATACATAGTTCACCAACTGTATTAAATCGAATCCGAATGAAAGAGGAATCTTGCTAGCTTTGAACATGAGCTATCTTGTAAACAATTTGCTTACTATGTAAACATTTTAACCTGCCTGTAACTTATAACCCAAGGAAACAGGTGTATATATGTTGCACCTGCTTTGCACGATAGTGTTGCATATATATTATTGGAGGGCACCTGTAAAAAATCTAAATTATACAAGTGAAAACCAAATTATAAATTTAGAAGAACTAACTATAGCATTCAAAAGATGTTCCTCCAATTTTAAAGTCAGTGGCGATTATGTCCAAGAAGGGTGTCCAACGGAATTAGAAATTAACTTTATTAGGTCGTTAGTTTTCTCGTTTGAATTTCTTTTACATTGTTATTTAGGGGGCCTTTTATACTGACTATGCGGTATGTACTTTGCTCATTGATGAAGACCGTCCGGTCACCTATAGTTGTTGATTTTTGTGTCATTTTGGTCTCCAGTGGAGAATTGTCTTTTGGAAAGTTGTCTTATTAGCAATTATACCACATCGTTTTTTATATTTATGAACTATTGTCAAATATTGAAGCAAAACTAAAAGAGATAGGGCGATACGAAGACTTCATTTCCGTATTGAAATCCTTATCTAAAGGAATATTTACTGAACATATTGCTTTTCATTTGTTACGGAAGGTTTAATCTCCGTCAAACCAACTGAATGCCGAATAAATTTTGCAGTTCCATCAGATCTGGTGTTGTCAATGGACTGTTTGTATATTTCAAGGCAGATGTTAAGATTTTAATCTGATTCCGCTGGATAATCTTATGCTTAATCCATGGTTTTTTTTCTTAAACTTTTCGTCGCATCGCTGTCAATTTGTATTCTTTTCTTCCCTACACAGTTTGGAGTTATACAAGGAGATAACATAAGTCCTAACCTGTTTAAGATTTTCATCAATGACCTTCCCAACTATTTGGAAAAATCTCTAGACCATGTAAATATTAATAGGCATATTATCTCTAAATCCTTAAAAACTAGTACTGTTTGCATGTTTTTGAGCATGCTATTAAGCTTATTCCTCTATATGGAAGTGAAGTTTGGAGCTCATTCAATCCCTTGATGGCAAAATTTAGATATGGAAACCAACTAATTTGTATGGATAAAATGTATTCAAATTTAACTTGTGAAAAGCTACACAGTAAATTTTGTAAATTCATTCTGGTCGGCACAAATAAAAACACAAATTGTGCAGCCTTATTTTAACTTGGTCGGTTTCCACTGTACTTTTAATTAGTGAGGTCTGTTTTGAAATATTGGCTTAAACTAAAAAATAAGAATAATTTTCTTTATTACAAGATGCATACCAGCATTCAAATCTCTATATTCTCAGTATAAATCGTCATGGTATAGCTTTCTCCAACACATTTAAAAAAAAACTCTTCCTGGTTTTGCAAATCTAAATGATGGGAAAAATATTTCAAATAACACCATTAGGAAAATATTGAAAGAGACGTGCATACAAATTTTGGAAGGATCAATTGATCAAGAAATCAGAAGGAGAGCTCCGCATTTATGTGACAATTAAGGATAATAATGGTTTCGAAAAGTATCTATATAAATATCTTAACAAAAGTTTAGCGTAGAAGATCATTAACAAAATTGAGGGTGGCATCTCACCATTTGCAGATTAAAATAGAACGATACCAGGGTACTCTTCCAAACCTTAGACCGTATGTCAGCAATGTAATTCTGTTAATATTGAAATGAAGTTCATTTTCTCTTTTATTGCACAAAATATAACGAAGACAGAAACTATTTATATCACATCTGAATCATGTTCCAATTTCATTAACTTTTAAAAATTCCCAAGAGAAATTGCTACGGCTGCTGTCTTGTGAGAACTCAACTGTATGAAAAGAGTTGTGTATATTCTTAGTTAAACACTGCAAATAGCAGATTTATATTCCATGTTTCGCAAATTTAGTTATTGTTGTTATTTAAAAAAACTATTTTTAATTGACAGGATTCAGTTTCTCTATTTATTTGTATTCATCTGCTTCTGACACGAGGAGGATTGCTGTTATTGCCTATCGCAATCAACAGTATATCCTACAGCACCGTCCTTTGAATTGGTGTCTCCTATACAGATGAACAAATTTATTGTCATTTGTCTATTATAATATCTGTCACGTTATATAATTTTCAATGTTTGTTGCATATACTTTCACCCGCTTTGGGACCCTGATTGGAAAAATAAAATATTTGATTTGTATTCCAATTTTAACGTTGTTATCAATAAATAATTTAATTTTGTTTATGTTACTTCTTTATAGACAGAAAAAAAAATTTACAGTCATTCTTTAAATATCTAAGTATTTACGAGAAATATGCAATTTACTATCATTCTCATAAACTCTAAATACGGCAAATAGTTGAAAAGAAATTGATAAAACGTATTTATAACCGCTAAACGAACCCCTATTGAGACAAACTCGACAAACAGTTATGAATACAAATATGAATATGTCTTAGAACTGCCGGTCATCCTTTAAAAGTTACGGTCATCCTTAACAATTTACGGTCATCTTTTAACCAATTACGGACAGCCTTGTTATGAATCGCTAATCCTGTTACGGTCATCTCGATTACGATTTACGGTCATCCTTGCGATTTTTTCAAATCCAAATTCCCGTTTTATACACGTTCCTCGGTAGAGATTTGTTACTTCCGTGTGAATCTTTTATAAATTTACATCGTATCAAAGTATGCTTTGTAAAGAAAATGATGTAGAAACACCTAAACAGACAATAAAAAAACTGACCTAATTTTTCATCCGACATCTTGGGATGACCGTGAATGCAGTTACGGTCATCAGCTTTACCCCAGTGAGTATTAAAGACGATTATGAACACTTTTATTTTCTTAGTTACAATAGTGATTTTATATCAAAAATATTGAAGCTTCTAAAATTGTAATATTCTTTTCTATCTACAAATCATATTACATCTCTGAATCAAAGAGAACAAAAATAGATATTTTCAAAATATTCAAGGCAGAAATAAAATATATAGTTGAAATCAATAACGTAATTAAAAGAAAAACAAGTAAAATGATTATAAAAACTCTAAACCACATAAATAACATAAATAATAATAAATATTCCTGAGGTCACATGACCCAAATATTAAGTCACATGACTTCATAATTTCAGGTGATATCAAGTACTTTAATATAACACATGTTAAAAAAAATAATAATACATTATTCAATATTGTATAATACACACTTTTTTGTCTTTTTCTTTTACTTTTTCTTTTATTTATTTTTGACAATTTTGTATTGTAAACTCTGATGATGTGTATAATCATGTTCACCTGAGTAGTTTATATATATAAGAATAAAATATCACAGTTCTCAAATAAATTTAAAAACAACTTTAACTATGATTCAAAACATTACGAAAATTACGGTCAACTTACCCTTTAAATTAGACAAACTGTCTAAGTATTATGAATTAAATCTATCCAAATCACAAAGATGATGATGGCAAAACGATGCACATTTATCTTATATTAAAAACTACTATCGGACGGAAGTGAAATTCTCTGGTAAAAACATGAAATCAATTAAAATATTGTTATATTGTAATGTAACATCAATTTACTTTTATTAGCTATTCTCCCTGGATACCTTATAACTAATATATCAAGGATACTTAGTGCAATGCTGTACGCTAAGTAAATTGTTAACAACAATCGAGTGCAATAAAAATATATAATCCACGTTAAAAAAAACTTATCTGACATAAACCTGGTATGCCGTAATGATATAACGGGTAAAAATCAAATAATTTCATTAAATCTTCATGACAACAATTTTTTGGGGGTAGTAATCAACCTATGTGTTAATGTTTAACACCACAGAAACAAATTACTGTGCATTTACAACAATGTAAAAAAAAAATATATGAAAGCATATTATCAGGGTGGGAAAAGCAAAAAATAGCACAAATTCGGTTTATAGGCTCTAAATTTGCAAAATGTTACTTTTTGCCCCCAAAAAGATTAAAATGTGGTTACTATTATTTCAAATGATCAGTTAAGACCAAACAATCAATTGTTTTCTGAACTTTTGGTTTCATCGCATTTCTCTTAAAGATGTCAGACCACCAATTATAAATCCCTATCTGTTCAACCAAATTTTGCAATTTTCACAACTTTCTTAAAATTTTCTCTTCAGTCTAACTTCATAGAATTCAGGTATATCCTGAATTATAAATGTATAAGCTTTCTACATGCCAATTTTCAGCATACCTTCAACGCCTTCTAATAAAATAACTGACCTTCAAACAGAAGTACTCCAAAAATAACTCCTGCTTTTCTGGTAATCTTAAATTAGTATACTATGGAGCGCATTAATCCTCAATTTTTAATGCAAACTCATAGACAGGTACATTTTGGCTAAAAATCGACCAAGGTATATTTCTCTTTCACCAAAAGTTTCATTTCGGCAAATTTGTTGGTTAGTTTAAGTAAACACGGACATCAAAAACACCATTTTGTGTCAGAGTAGGACTACTTTTACATACATTCTTAATTGGAGAGAGTAATTGGTGGTGTGACACCTAAAGAGCAAAAACAGTTGATCAGAAATCTTTTATTTTGTTTGTTCTTACTCCTTAGTCAATTTGTATTAAAAAACATCCCTTTCTGAGCATAATGCAACCCATATAACAAATTGCACAGCTCAATTTAAACTGACTATAGTGTAAGCCTTTGATAAAAAATAATCGACAATCTCATTTTGGACTAGAGGAAAAAAAACTTTCAATGTCAAGATTAGTTTTTGTTGATTTTTCCTTGTTTGTTTTACTGCTTTAAAGACTTTCCACAATTTTTACAATGAATTTAGTAAAAAATCTAAGGTTTTAGAGAATCAAGGAATATTGAATTCCCCCCCTTTTTTTACATCTAGTGTCATTAATGTGACTCGTGACTCATCAAAAGTGCAGTCATGGTTACTTACTGTGTGATTTACTATCAGTCAATACAATTAAAGGTTTAAAATTTTCATTTGAGAAAATAAATGAGATTTTTGTTAGTTTATGCAGTGTTTTTATCAGGCTATGTTATCTGCCATATACATGGAATGCCGCAATGATATAAGGGGTAAAAATCAAATAATTTGATTCAATCTTTATAACAACAATTTTTTGGGGTAGTAATCAACCTATGTTTTAATGTTTAACACCACAAAAATAACTTACTGTGCATTTTAACCCATTTCTCTGACGTCAGTCTATTGTTCTAACAGTGGATTATTTCTCAAGAATCTACTGATCACCATGTTAATTTAAGATAACTTACAACTTTTAATACCGATATTTTATCCTCTCAAAAACGATTGACAAATGATAGGTTCGAACCCGCGCGTATTTTCGACAGTAAAGTCGGTAGTCCATGCATAATACCACTACACCACGAATGCTGATATACATTAATATATAAATATCAATCTTATAGCGTATATCTGTCAATGCATGTCAATACACTTTATTTCTGTCTTTTTGTTATTTAATAAGATATATAAACGCTATAATTCAAGGAATTGTAAATATTACTTATTAGTACAATTCCTTCATAAAATAAACATCCATGTACAAATTACACTTATCACTTTTAAGGTACAAGGCCTTTCCCTTTTCATCGTAGCAAATGCTTACTTTTGGTTTTATGATATCAAACTATGATCACTAAGATTTTCTTTGATTGATTGTAAATTGTCCAAATATACATCAACACTTAATTGACTCTTATGTGAATAAAGTGTGATAAGCTACGACTGTAAAAGTACTTCTTTGACGGTGAAACCAGAAACAACATCGTCAACTTTATAGTAAAAATGAAATATAAATACCTCTAAGATTAAAAACAATATTTTGGTAGAGAAAAACATTACCAAACAAAACCATCCCGGGTACTAGGCTTGAACACGGCACTTTTGATATCACAGTTTTTTTCTTTCGGTACCAACTACTAGACGATCACGGCTATGAACAGCTTACATGATACATTGCAAAATTGACATAATTATATATTGTACATTTGAAGCAAAAGTAATTCTGTTTGGGTTTCAGAACGCTTACCGCAAATAATACTAGTTCATTAACTGATTGAAGATGGATGCCAAATATAATAACGTTAACAAAATCAAAACAAAATGAAGGGAAGAAGTTTAATTTACATATGCTTTTTTAAGTAAGACCAATCGTTGTATCTTTTTTATCATCAACTGGTGTCTAGTGAAGTGGTGATATTGTGCATTTTACAGTTCATTTAGTGTTTTGGTCATATTCCATTTGTGTAATATTTATAATCTTTTTTTTATTTTTTTTTATCATTATTGTGTAATATTTATAATCAAATGAAGATGTAACTGCAATTGATTTGATTTCTGGGTTGCTAAATAATATATATCTAAATAGTAAAGGTTGCTAAATGTTGGTTATTAAAAATATTTAACTTTCCAAAAAAGATTTTAAAAAATCCATTTATTAATTATGTGTCTTTTTGAATGAATTATAAATACTAAAATCTAATCAATATACATTATTTTTAATGATTCAAAATTGAATGAAATAATTATGTACAAATACAAAATCTGGTAATAAAAAGGGAAGGTAACAATATATTTAAGTTTAATTAAACTTATATTGAGTTAAATATAAATTTGAACAGTGTGGATCTAGTCAATTCCAGCTATGAGACAATAAAAAAGGCAAACTACGAAATTATTTTCATGAAATTCAGTTGATTCATTGTCAGATCGTGAATTTCAAAGAGATAGTCGTTTTACTGGAAATGGGTTAAGCTAGAGAATTGATAAGAAGTAATGGATTCGAAAACGATAATCAACTCGCGACTAAAGTCGCTCGTTGATTATCGATTACGAATCCACTACTTCTTATCAATTCTCTACAACATAAACAATTTATAACATTTTTTTTATATGAAAGCATATTATTAGGGTGGGAAAAAGCTAAAAATAGCACAAATTCAGGGTTAAGGCTCTAAACTTGCAATATATCATTTTTTGTCCCCAAAAAGATTAAAATGTGGTTACTTTTATTTCAAATGATCAGTTAAGACCAAACAATCAATTGTTTTCTGAATTTTTGGTTTCACCGCATTTCTCTAAAGATGTCAGACCACCAATTATAAATCCAATTTTGTCTAACCAAATTCTGCAATTTTCACAGCTTTCTTAAAATTTTACCTTAAGATTAACTGCATAGAATCCAGGTATATCCTGAATTGTAAATGTATAAGCTTTCTACATGCCAATTTTCACCATGCCTTTAAAGCCTTCTAACAAAATAACTGACCTTCAAACAGAAGTACTCCATAAATAACTCCTTCTTTTCTGCAAATCTTAAATTAGTATACTATGAAGCGCATTAATCCTCAATTTTTAATCCAAACTTATAGACAGGTAATTTTTTGCTAAACATAGTCTACGTATGTCAATGTCATCAAAAGTTTTATTTCTGCAAATTTGTTGGTTAGTTCAAATAAACAAGGACATCAAAAAGCACTATTTTGTCTCAGAGTAGGACTACTTTTCCATACGTTCTAAATTGGAAGGGGGGAATTGGTGGTCTGACTCCTAAAGAGCAAAAACAGTTGATCAGAAATCTTGTGTTTTGTTTATTTTTCCTCCTTTGTCAATTTGTAGTAAAAAAAATCCTTTCTGAGCATAATGCATTATAATTTTTGCGTTACTTGATCGTTTTCTAATTATTTATATGATCGAGTCTTTTTGAAGTTTTATGGACACCATCATAAATTTGATGCGCCTGTCATACAATTGAGCGTCTTCGGTAGCCATGGGTTACGATCCGCTCCCGTTCTCCTCACCCATAGCAGATTGAGCCAACATTTGTGAAAACAATGTTGCGCCATCTATTAGAAGATTAAAGTCACGCCTATCCGAATACATTATTTTTTGCTATTCTTGACCAAAGGTAGCACTTAGTCTTCAATTTGGAAGTAAAAACACGATAGCGTCTAGATTTTACAATTTGATAAATCCGGAAACAAAAGTATACGTCAACGTTCATGTATTTATGCATGAAACATACACATGTACTTCTACTAATTCATTAAAAACATTCAAGTTGTCACTAAATATAGTCGTATGTTTATAGAATGTCAAGTCTTGTTGCACAATAAACACGTGGCAATTGTTGACAAACGCTTTCTACATTTACACGTGATCATGATATAGGCGCTTTTTGATTTGATTCAGCGAGTTTCGACTGCAACCAATAAAAATCCTTACTTCGAATCTCTGAAATTTTATCTCTATCCGCCAAGAGTGAAGAAAACGGTAGTGGATCGTAACAATTGGCTAGGGAAGATGACAATTGAGAGGTTTAGATAGCCATAAAACCAGGTTATATCGACCATTATCGTCATGAGAAAACGTCTGTACCAAGTCCGGAATTTGACAATTGTTATATATTCGTTTGAAGTGTTTGAGTTTTTGATTTTTCCATTTGATTAACCACAATATTGTCTTTTTTTGTACGCGGCATGCCAAATTATTGAATTTTCACCATGTTTGCACTCACATTGACCATCAAAACTCAGAAACCGATAGTCGTAAACTTCAACAATCATCATCATTTCATTTGACTTTCAAAATTCATTAAGATCATGGATCACCTCAGAAATCTTAATACTTACATGTTTGGTTCATTAATGCGCAACTTTTGCCCCATTGGGTCTTCAGCAATGACATTAGGGACTACTAATCTGTTCACAGGTAAAAAGGTCAAGGTCATGTAACAGATAGCAACTAATGTGTTTTTGACCTTATTGGAAGAATATCTTATGTGTTTTTGAGAGTTTTAAAGGTCCACCTTGACCTATGACTTACCAACTTTTAATTAAATATCTCAAAAATGATAAATCTCTCAGAAATAGTAAATAGTTGAAAATGATCACGAGACTGAGGAGCCATTTTTTTTTATATTTAAACCGAATATATTTGACATATTCGTACGGTGCATAACCTTTGTTAACGGTTTCTGAAAAGACAAAACAAGCTTTTACTCTTAAACCAAAGGTCCCAGACCCATAGTGTCTAGTGAATTGACATTGTTGACTAATGACCTAAACTAAGGTCACAGGGACATAGTCAAGTACATTATTAAATTAGCGAATTTGTTTTTTTTTCATATTTAAACGGTTTCATTGTGTCTGAAAGCTTTTCAATGCATGCTAAGCTTATCATTATTCTTTCTACCAAACTTTAACGACATTTCCTCAAAAATTTACGCGTCATGTTAAACTGATATAAGTTGACCAAAAGCTATCTTGTGGTAAGGGCACGACCCAGTAACATTTCCTTTTAGTGGTTCTCTCCCCTAACACAGAAAACATTGTTATCATACTAACTTCGTAAGTATAATAGGTAGAAAAAACGAAGGATGGAATTATATCAGGAACAGACCCGGGTTCTTCGTTACATCTGATTAAAAAAATGCAACAACTCATTGGTAGGGTTATGCCCCTTTGAAAATTGAGCAATGTATGTTGGCTACTTTAACTTAGAAACCATAAGTTGTAACCACCTATGATCATCACCAATAATCATCAATTGACGTGACCATTAAATTGACCGAAGATCAAAGATCAAGGTCATGACCTAGATTTTAACCTTAGCTTGTTTTATTGAATAAGCGTAAACGATGGCGATAAAAATGTAGAAAGAAAATGTGTATCTTTTTGAGATCTACAATTTTTATGTTGGCTCTAAATTATTGGACCATCTATTATGGACCTATAGCACGAACAATGTTTTTTGGGTTCGAAATGGTGATTTGTTGGTTAACACTCAAAAGAGGATACAGATAAAAAGAAACTTTGAATTGCAAATATGCTTAGCATAATTAGATCCATTAAATTAAGTCACGGTCAGTGGTCAAGATACCAAGCAACAACACAAGACACCTAATCAACATTATAGTTTTTAACTATGAATAATATGAATATGTGAATTTTTTGTTTATTCCTGGAAATGACATTTTTGTCCCTAGCAACGACAAATTAGTCCTTAGTTATCTCTATTTTTTTCTTTTTATAGTATATTTGATATTTGTAGTACTGGAAGTAATATTTTCATCCTTAAGAATTATTTTTGTCCTTATCAACCACTCGTTATGAAGATAAAATTCCTTAGCAACAATATACTTTTGAACTACGAAGACTATTATTAAAAGAAAACTAGAAGTTTTGAAGAGCCTATGTCGCTCATCTTGGTCTATGTGCATATTGAACTAAGGACACCGATGAATTTTTAACCATATAAATTGTGTATTGGTGATAGTGATGTGTTTGTATATCTTACTTACTGAACATTCTTGCTTCTTGTTATTATTTCTATCTATAATGAACTTGGCCCGGTAGTAACAGTTGAAAATATTTTGTAAAAATTTACAAAATTTTTAAAAATTGTTTACAATTCACTATAAAGGGCAAACACTCCTTAAGGGATCAATTGAGCATTTTGTTCATGTTGACTTATTTTAAGATCCTTTTTTTTTTGTGTGTACATTATTGCTGTTTTCAGTTTATCTCTATCTATAATAATAACCAAAAACAGTAAAATTTCAAATTTCCTTCACATTACCAATTCAGGAACAGCAACCAAACAACGGTTTGGCCAATTCATCTGAAAAAGACAAGGTACGGTAAGGTTTGTTTCCCCCCTAGTTTTCTTATTTTTCAAATTCTGTTTTTGGAAAGCTACTTATCACGTTAAAATATTTCCTTAGGTTGGAAGTTTGTTTGGGTGGATGAACTTCAAAACCCTTAAATTAAAAAAATATGTGAATTGAGGGGGGTAAAAGGGCACAAAAAACGCCAAAAGCAGGAATAATTACGAATTTTGGTCCTTGTTTCTTAAAATTTAGTGAGGTGCGCTTTCGTCACCAAGAGAAAACTACTGCGTTTTAGACAGAAAAACATTGCTTATAACATTGGAATAAAAATATCCTGGGTCACGTTGGCGCAGGCACTTGAAAAATAAAAATTCGTTGTACGAAACACCTGCAAAGTAAATAAAAATTCCAATGTTTGAATATTAACAGAAATTTTAGCCCCTCACCTCACCCAGTGTTAAAATAAGTGGTTTTGAAGTTCATCAAAACAAACCTCAAGCATTAGGGAATATTTTAACATTATCCGTAGCTTTCTAAAACAGAATTTGAAAAATAAAAAAATAGGGGGACCAAAAACTAGCCATAACTTATTTTGTCCTTTCAAGGCAGATATAACTTGACCAATTTTTTTTTTTCAGTTTTACCCCATGTCAGAATTGCTCTAAATGCTTTGGTTTCAGAGTTATAATCCAAAAACTGCATATTACCCTTATGTTCCACTTTTAGCAATATCGGCCATCTTGGTTGGTGAGAGGGGTCATCGGACACATTTTTTAAACTAAATACTCTAATAATGATTGTGGCCAAGAATGGTTAAATTTGGCCCAGTAGTTTCCGAGGAGGAGATTTTTGTAAAAGTTAACAGAAGACGACGGACGACGACGACGGACGCCAAGTGATAAGAAGAGCTCACTTGGCCTTTCGGGCCAGGTAATCTAAAAAAGAATGACCTATCAATTATTATGAACAATTTACTTTTCAATTGTCTACTGCTTTTCAATTCTTGAACTGTTCTTCAGCGTTCTCGGATATTTGTGTTTTGTTCTTCTTTCTATCATAATTGTTCGTATAACATGTATACCAGTAGTGAGACGTGATTTAATTTAATATTTGTGTGGCTGTTTGTTGTAAATATTTGCTTGGGATGAATTGGCTAAATTCCTTAAAATGTCAATTATTACTGATCGTATCATGATAAAATAAAAAGACAAATATGCATTCAATATTGTATTGATATTTCTGACTTAGAAAGATAAAGCCTGTTCTTTATATTCTGCTTCACAAATCATCCGTGGACACATTGGTTCCCTTATCCCAGCAACAAAGATAACAGCACATTTTACGAATTGTTTCTAAGCACTGGAAAATTAAAAAAAAAGCATAAAACTTTGAGATACACATTTAAGACTTATGGAAATATTATTTGTTGTATTATAACTTCAATCACAATAAAAAAAAAGGATGGTAGTATTTATTATGCCCTTATGGTTTATCATTATGTTTTTACAGTCACTTACATTATCATCCCATCTCTTTCTTTTCTGGTTTGCTGATATAAATACTAGTAGTGTTTTATATATAGTATTAAATAAAAGATCAACAAACATACTTTAATGATTGGTTTGCACCTATTAAATAGTAAGATACAAGATAAAAAGTGTTAATTTGATCGTTTTTGGTAAAAGAAGAACCGAAAAAAACGCGTACTAGAAAATCGATTCCACATTCTTGTTAGGAAAGCATATAATTTCTGTCGGTAATAGCAAAGTTTGTCGTGCACATAATTGAACCAACTTACAGTTTTGTAATGATCAAGAACAATGGCAGTTTCTATTATCTTATCTGTTTCAGTATCAGGTACTGTGAAATTAGTTGTGTTTTCTAATGCAAAGTATTTAAGATTGTATTTATGTATCCAATCCTGAATTGTGGGAGTAGTGTCCAACCATTTCTGTAGTTTGTTGCTAGATTCTTCAAATTCTTGAAGTTCATTCTTTCGAGTAAATATTAATAGTGTTCGATGTTTCATAAAACTATGGCATTTAGAAAGTGTTCCACCAACAACCTTTATTTCCTCTTGTGTAAATCTTCCAATTGAAATAACAATACCATACACTGCTGTACTTTTTTGTTGCTTCGACAAATCTTTTTTTATACCCTTGAGTTTAAATGTTGAAGAAAGAGGTGGTGTATCAACGATTTCTACAATTTTGTCTTTAAAAGGCATTTCTTCAATTTTAATCTGATTTGTTGTATTTACTGTTCCAATTCCAGATTGGAAACAGCGTTTCCTCAAAATGGTATTTCCGGTTGAACTTTTCCCACTTCCTTGAATACCAATTAACACCAGGGTCAAATTTGGGTTCCTGTAATGAGATTAACTAAATAAATCGAAAAAAAAATCATCAAAACTTTTTTTAACCCGTTTATAAAAAGGTGAATGAGTGATTTTAAAATAAATGGGGAATGGGTCCATGGGACACAGATGATGCACCGCGTGCATACATAAAATGCTATAAAGAGACATAAACCGGGAAATAAAAAAGTGGCAAGCCCCAAATTTAAACTTTATCTGAGTTTTGTAGTTATTAGCCTTGTGGTTACGTGTTATAACAATTAATCAACATTAATTTGAGGAAAAATTGAAGTCGGAGAAAATAACGAAAAAAACAAACTTTTCAACTTGTAAAGATCCATAACTCTATAACGGTAAAAATAAACCCACCAAAATTCAAATTTCATCTTTGTATTGTGATACAAACCATTGGGTATAAGTTGTGTAACATTTGGTTGAGTAAAACGTTATCAAAGGTACCAGGATTATAATTCTAATACACCAGACGCGCGTATCGTCTACATAAGACTCATCCGTGACGCTCATTTAAAAATATTTATAAAGCCAAACAAGTACAAAGTTGAAGAGCATTGAGAATCCAAAATTCCAGTAAGTTGTGCCAAATACGGCTAAGGTAATCTATGCCTGGGATAAGAAAACGTTTAGTTTTTCGTAAAATTCAAAGTTTTAACTAAAGTTAGAGAACGGAAACCAATTTCGGAACGTAGGTTCGTACGCAGGGACACTAGTACACCTATTCTAAAACAAATTCTAAGTGTTCCGTGGATTCTAGTATCTCGGCTACTTCATGAAGCTAATAAATGTTTTTAATTTAGGAACTTTAACTGCAAATTGTATATGTAATGCCATCTTATTAAATTAAGCAAAAATATAGTCAAAATATGGGTACAGCAGTCATCACTGAAACAATTTAACAGAAACACACAAAAGCATCTGTCAAATTAAAAACACATTCATTGCTTCGCGTGGCTGGTGTCAAAAATGTATACGTCACATGCATAGGAAGACATTGTGTCGTTCAAAGTTTATACAAAACAATTTTAAAATTACACATTGCAATGTTGGTACATGTATACAGGATTAAACAATAACAATTATGTTACAATTAACTTCAGAATAGACCGGGTTTCAAAGTAGTCCAAAAGTTCAATAGAATTTATAAGAATCCACAAATGGCAAATCCACTAAGCGTTTAAATAGTTTTGACGTTTGTGGTTCAACGTATTTTCTAATTTATAGTAGAAATATAACATAATGACATACTATAGAACAATAACATACTGATGGGATATTTCAGGTACAGAGTCACGTAATAAGAACCAACGAAACACAAAAAGACGATGATGCACACCTGCAAAAATGAAGATGTATACCATAAGTACATTTATCATATGTTTAGTAGTAAATACAGTAATTTTGCATATTTGATAAAGTTTTTGGCACACTAAATGCAACTATAAAAAATATGGATCAGAAAACAGTTCATATGATATAATACTCTCTTGTTGAAATATATGATAAAGCGTATAAAACATGGCAAAATCCTTATCACATGCCGTATGACCCTCGACCAATATCATCCCTCGGGCCTAAATGCCCTTGGACTGATATTGGTGTCTCGGGATGATACAACATATGATACGGATTTTCCCATGTATTCTTTTCTATGTAACGAGCCACGTCAAATGGATATCACAAAACAATTCAAACAGTAGAAGGTTTATTGATAATAGAACAAAGACAAATGCAAGAACACGTGAATTGTATGTGTTAAGTTATTTAAAAGGATGAGAAAGTCAACATTGAAAGTGAAACAAAGGTTACTCATTTATCTACACTATTAAAAGTCTGAATAAAACAATAAAAAAGACACAGGTATGAAAATGCGAAGCTTCGTTTGGTGTGTATTTGAGTCTAGACGCCTTCTAATTATTTATCGAGTTGTCCTCTATAGTCATCTGATGATCATATAAGCGACATAAACATACATATAGATATATATAAATAGATTAAGCGAATAAAACAGTCGTCTAGAAATCGTTTCCAGTTTTGACGTATGCAAATGGCAAATTCATTTTCGTACTTGTGACTTATCTTTTCGTAAAATAATTGTTCCAAATATCCAAGTACCAAAATGGCATATGAAGGCGTCTTTTTAGTACCCATAGTTGTTCCTGATGATAGTATATTCCGTTAAAGTAAAATATATTTCTTTCTAGTATAAACCTCAAAGATGCAAGGATAAATTCTTTTGTTAATCTGTTTTCAATGATGTTTTCCGTATTTTCTAACCAATATTTTAAGACTGTAATTCCTATGTCATGAGGAATATTTGTATATAGGCTGACAATATCAAAAGTAACAAGTAATCCTGTGTTAGGATGCTAACACAAAAGTCACCAAAACGGACCTCAAATCGTTGTTCTGTGGTATCCATGATGCTGCACAACGTGTGTGTAAAGTTTCATTAAATTTAAAGGATTTTCATATTTTTCATATTTTTTCTGTTTCCATGGTTACGTTGGCCATTTGGGAAATTTTAAAGTCAAAAGTAATGTCTGCATATGGTAAGCAACAATTGTTTTAAGTTTAATCAATTTTGAAGCATTTTGAAAATTTTCACATTTCTGAAGTTTCCATGGCAACGGCGGCCATTTTGGATATTCCAAACTCAAAAGTCAAGTCTACATTAGCTTGACAACATATGTTATAAGTTTCATTAAATTTGAAGCATTTTGACGTTTTTCTTATTTTTGCTGTTTCCATGGTAACGGCGGCCATTTTGAAAATTCCAAAGTGAAACTTTTGCAGCAAATTGTTCTCTCCATAATTATATACCACCATAAAGTCTCTAATGAATAAAGAACAAATTATACATTGATGTTCTGGAATGTTCCGTAAAAATTGACCCCCCTAAAATTATGCCAAGGAGACCCCCTACTGAAATAAAATTGGTTCCAACTTGAAGCTGACATGTGTCTCTAAATATTCATAAAAGAAATTGTAATTCCATATACTCTACATACAGCAGAAAATTTAGGAATTAATGTAAAAAAAAAATTTACCCCACCCATCTTTGAGCACCCCCTAACTATGCCAAGATGACACCCTGCATGTATCATGGACATTGGGTTCTGCAACCTCCATGATGCAGACCTATACCCAGAATAAATATAAAGTTTTCATCCTCTACTGCTTTAAAGAAAATGGTAGGACCGTTTAAGGGGTCAGAAAGAGAAGAATAAGAATAATAATTGGATGCTAACACAAAAGTCACCAAAACGGACCCCAAATCATTGTCTTGCGGTATTGATGATGCCATATTAAGTGTTTTTAAAGACACGTTAAATATGAAGAATTTGGATTTTTTTTTTTTACATTTGAGCCATTTCCATGGTAACGACAACCATTTTCGAAATTCAAAACTGAAAAGTGAAGTCCATATATATTGGCAACATTTGTATTAAGTTTTATCAATTTTGAGGCATTTTGAAATTTTTTGACATTTTTGCTGTTTCCATTGCAACGGCAGCCATTTTGAAAATTCCAAACTCAAAAGTCAAGTCTACATAAGCTATGCACCATTTGTTATAAGTTTTATTAAATTTGAAGCATTTTGAAGTTTTTCTTATTTTTGCTGTTTCCATGGTAACGGCGGCCATTTTGAATATTCCAAAGTTTAACCCCTACTGCAATTTATTCCCTCCATAATTATATACCATCATATACCATTAAATGTGTCTAGAATAAATTTAACTTTGATGTTCTGGAATGTTCCATGAAAATTCAACCCCTAAAATTATGCCAGGAGACCCACTACTGAAATAAAAAAAAAGTTCCATGTTGAAGCAGACATGTGTCTGTAAATATTCATAGAAGTAATCATTATTCCATCTACTCTACATACAGTAGGAAATTTAAGAAATGTAAAAAAAAATTGACCCCACCCATCTTTGAGCCCTCCTAATTATGCCAAGATGACACCCTGATATCACGGACATCGGGTTCTGCAACCCCCATGATGCAGACCTTTACCCATAAAAAATATTAAGTTTTAAAACTAAAATTATGCCAGGAGACCCACTACTGAAATAAAAAAAAGTTCCATGTTGAAGCAGACATGTGTCTGTAAACATTCATAGAAGTAATCATTATTCCATCTACTCTACATACAGTAGGAAATTTAAGAAATGTAAAACAAATTTGACCCCACCCATCTTTGAGCCCCCCTAATTATGCCAAGATCACACCCTGATATCACGGACATTGGGTTCTGCAGACCTATACCCATAAAAAATATTAAGTTTCCATCCTCTACTGCTTCCTAGTTCCAGGTGGGACAGTTTAAGGGGTCAGAAAGAGAAGAATAAGAACTAGAATTGTAATTGCTAGCAATAACGGATGGCACCCTTCCCCCATTGCCAGGCGAGCGGCAGCCATTTTGAAAATTCCAAAGTCAAATAGTGCATCTACAGATGTCTGCTGTTTCCATGGTTACGGCGGCCATTTTGAAAATTCTAACTTCAAAATGCAACTCTGCTTATGATAGTTACTATTCATGTAAAGTTTCATCCAGTTTGCAGCATATTAATTTTTTTTGAAATTTTTCACCTTTTTGCATTGTTCCCATGGTGACAAGACCTATTTTGGAAATTCCAACTCCAAATACCACATCTTCTAATGTTGCTCATCGTTACTGTGAAGTTTTTTGAAGTTTGGAGCATTTTGATATTTTTGAAAATTTTGGTGTAGTTTCCATGGCAACACAGTAGTTCCAATGATGGCCAAAATTATCAAACACCTGTATATAGTGTGCACCTACATTGTATTAAAATATAATGATTCTGAGTTAAAGCATATTAAAACAGCTGACCAAAACCAAAAACTGGAATTTTTTACATTTGTTCCGTTTCCATGGTAACGACAGCCATCTTAAACCATTCCATGCTTCGTGCACAACTTGATCTGGGGGTCCTCACTATAGTAGAGTTCCATCAACATTGGTCCATTGGATTTCGAGAAATCGCCTGGACAAAAATGTGTGGAAGAAAAATAAGAAAAAAAAGAAACGTAGAATAACAATATGTCACCCCAACTCCGTTGAGGGTGCCATAACTAGATTTGTAATTGCTAGCAATAACGGATGGCACCCTTCCCCTCATTGCCAGGTGAGTGGCAGCTATTTTGAAAATTCTAAAGTCGGAGAATGCATTCACAGATGTCTAGTAATATTTTTGCAAAGTTTTATTAAGTTTGAAGCATTTTGATTTTTTTTTATATTTTTGGTGTTTTCATTGTTACGGCGGCCATTTTGGAAATTTCAACTTCAAAATGCAACTCTGCACATGTCAGTCACTATTCTTGTAAAGTTTCATCCAGTTTGCAGCACTTTATTTTTTTTTTGAAATTTTGAACATTTGTGCTGCAACCATGGTTACAGTAGATAATTCCATAATTCTAAAAGCGTACATCTCATTGCCACATTTCATGCTATATATCAATGAAGTTTCTTTTACTTGGGTGCAATACTCTCTGAGAAAATGCTGATTTTATGCATTTTTCCATAGGGTCAATGCAAAACTTGGCCCCAGTTTCCATGACAACGGCGGCCATTTTGGACTATCCAAATCTTGTTTTGACATTTTGGCATACTGGAGAACATTTTCATAAAGTTTCATCCAGTTGGATTTTATAACGAAAGAGTTAGAATTTTTTATATTTGAGCTGTTACCATGGTAACGGCAGCCATTTTGAAAATTCCAAAGTCAAACTGGAAATCAGCACATGCCAGTCAACATTCCTGTGGAGTTTCTTCCAGTTTGGAACACTTTGATTTTTTTCGCATTTTAGCTGTTTCCATGGAAACGGCAGCCATTTTTTAACATTCCATAGCAAGGTGCACAACTTCAAATGGGGATCCTCATTATAAATGAGTATCATAAACATTGGTCCATTGGATTCCAAGAACTCGCGCGGACAAAATTTGTGCAAGAAAAATAATAAGAAAAACTAGAATTGCCATTGCAAGCAATAGCGGATGTCACCCTGGTCCACCAATTACCACTAAACAGTAGCCATGGTAACGGCAGCCATTTTGGAAATTCCAAAGTTGAAAGCCGCGTCTAGATTAATATGCTGTAACGTTTTATACATTTTTGAAGAATTTTCAAAATTTAGCTTTTTTTAAACAGTTTCCATGGTAACATTTGAAATTCCAAAGTCATACTGCTGCTTCATATTGTGCTCCTCATAATATTATACCATTATATAACATTTAATGGCCGTAGATTTACTGTAACACTAATGTTCTAGAATGTTCCATTACATTTTTACATTCTTTATGTTACCATGACAACGGCAGCCATGTTGGATATGCCAACCCTCGACTGCACTTCTGCATATGGCCATTAACATTTTGGTATAGTTCCATAACAATTGGTCCATCCTATTGTCAGAAATAGTCTGGACAAAAAAGTGTGGAATAATAATAATAAAAAAAAGAATCGTACAATAACAATATGTCACCCGACCTCAGTCAGGGTGACATAACTAGAATTGCCATTGCAAGCAATAGCGGATGTCACCCTTCCCTAATTACCACTAAGCGGCAGCAATTTCAAATTTGTTGAACAGTGAATGCGCATATATATGCATGGCAATACACGTTTCTGTAAATTTTCAGTACATTCAGAGCATTTTGAATAATTTCAAATTTTGCTGTTTCCATGGCAACGGCAGCCATTTTGAAAATTTCAAAGTCAAAAGTCTCATCTTTACCTACCAGTTAACACAAATATCAAGTTTCATTAAATTTGGAGGATTTTGAAAATTTTTGACATATCTGCAGTTTCCATGGCAACGGTGGCCATTTTGAAAATTCCAACTCCAAAAGTCTCATCCAGACTTGCCAGTCACCAATCATATTAACTTTCATCAATTTTGGAGCATTTTGAAATTTTTGAAATATTTGATCCTGTATCCATGGTAACATAGTAGTTCCAATGATTGTCAAAATCATACAAAACCTGTATATAGTGGACAACTATATTGTGTAAAAATTTGATGATTTCATGTTCAAGCATACCAAAGTTATTTACCAAACCTGGAAGTTTTTGGAGCATTTTGACCTTTTTGCATTGTTTCCATGGAAACTGCAGACATTTTGGAAATTCCAACGCCAAATTCCACATCTATCAAAGTTGCTCATCGTTATGCTACAGTTTCCAAAAAATTGGAGCATTTTCATATTTTTGAATTTTTTGGAGTAGTTTCCATGGCAACATAGTGGTTCCAATGATTGCCAAAATCATCCAAAACCAGTGTATGGCTGGCACCTACATTGTATTAAAATATGATGATTCTGAGTTCAAGCATCTCTAAATTATTCACCAAAACCTAAAACTGGAATTTTTCACAATTGTTCTGTTTCCATGGAAACGGCAGCCATTTTTTATGGTCTAAGACCCACCTGCAACCCGAAATTTTTAGTTCCTCCCTATGATGAACTATCATTAAGATTGGTTCCATTTTACTCCAAAAAAGCTGACGGACAAAAAAAGGTGGAAGAATAATAATAATAACAAAGAAACATAAGAAAAGCAATATGTCACCCGACATTGTCAATCGGGTGACATAACTAGATTTGCCATTGCAAGCAATAGCGGATGGCACCCTTCCCCCATTGCCAGGTGAGGGGCAGCCATTTTGAGCATTTAAAAGTCGAAAATCACATTAAAACATGCCAGTTATCATTACAGTAAAGATTTAGACAATTTGGAGTATTTGAAAATTTTGGGATTTTTTGCTGTTTCCATGGTAACGGCGGCCATTTTGAAAATTCCAAGATCAAAATGCAGCTCAGCCCATGCCTGTTACTATTTTAGTGAAGTTTCGGCCAGTTTGGGACACTTTGAATATTTTCGGATTTTTGCTGTTTCCATGGAAACGGCAGCCATTTTGACCATTCCAAAGTCAGGTGCACAACTTCACATGCTGGTCCACATTGTGGTATAGTTCCATCAACATTGGTCAACTCAATTCCCAGAAACTGCGTGGACAAAATGTGTGGAAGAAGAATAAGGAAAAAAAGAATCGATGAATAACAATACGTCACCCCAACTCCGTTGAGGGTGCCATAAAAAGAAACGTAGAATAACAGTATGTCACCCCAACTCCGTTGAGGGTGCCATAAAAAGAAATTTAGAATAACAATATGTCACCCCAACTCCGTTGAGGGTGCCATAATAAGAAACGGGACAAAAACATAAAGTCCCCAAAACTCCGTTTTGGTGACTTAATGAGTTCTGAATTCGAGTTTACAGTCTCGTATAAAACTTGGAACTTTACGACATAAAGTTTTAAGCACAATGTCTATAAAATGGCTTAAATTCTGTTATTATTAAATATGATTAAATATGACATTGTTGTTCTTTTTAATTTGTCAGAATATAAGAGACTATACGGGTTTATATGAAACATACATGGAATTATTATATATAAATATATCCTTCATGCAGTTAAATATGAATATGACATTGTTGTTCTTTTTAATTTGTCAGAATATAAGAACTACGGGTGTATATGAAACATACATGGAATTATTAAAATTTCATCAATATCAATTAAATTTATTTATTGAATTGATAAGACTTGGATTTGTCTCCCTTTTTATGTTTTGACTGTTGCAAGCGACATTAAAACCGGTTGTATAATACAAATCTTTCTGTTCATAAGCGATACGCAATTATCTCGTGCATTTATAGGCGGGAATTTCAATATAAAACCAGTTGTTTCGGTAATGTTATTTTATTCTATAACAAACTGTAGACGGATGCAAGGACAAAAACCCACCACACCCTACCCCAATTAAATATTTGTTTGCAGCCGTTATGATTTACAATTACAGATTTTGTATGCAGTCTTGACCAATCGTCATGGCTTTTAAACATATCGACATTTGATGAATGATGATGTGATCTAACAAAGCTGAACATTACAAGCAATTAGTATGGCGGAATTTATCGTATTGTGGTGCTTGAAGCCCAGTTGTCACCTCTTCAGTACTGGTTGCCATTTACTGAATCAATGAAAAACATTAATTATATTGTCATTGAATGCCATGACAAAATTCGCCAATTCTAAAATAGTGTTGTTTATATTCATGAGTCAAATAAAAGAATCTAGAGACACATAAACTGTTTATATGTCATAGGAATTCACCATTTTGCTATATGTCGGTTTGATAGTTTGATATCATATACAATAATATACATACATATATCCTTTATGCAGTTCAATATGAATCATTTAAATGTAAACAATAGTATTACAGATTTTGTCTTTGCATAACAAATAGTTTAACAAACTTACGTTTCAGACATTGTTTTATAATTTGGAGTCCTTGGCATTTTGCAGATACAAAATCGCCTAATGAGTTCTTCATACATTACATGGTATGTTTATATTTACAACCAGGTGACATGTTAAACTAATCGAATTGCAGTTTACAAATTCTTGTTGTATACGCCCACTCAGAAATCTAAATATTATTTATGAATAGAGACCGATCCTAGGTTAATGGTGTAGTACTCGTAATGATTTGAAAACAAATGTAATGTATTTAACATTTATTACATACTTGGAAATCTATTGAATTAATTACGGCAATGCTCGAAGTTTTCAATTGAACTTTCCTTATGTAATATCCAGGATGTCTATAAGGAAGATCAAAAGGAGGTTTAATTAAACTATATGGTTTTAATCAGGTTAATTTCTCCTGATTCTAAACAGAAATAGTAATTTGTTTGTGTGTGTGTTTTTGCAATTATTAAATTAAATTATAAAAAAGGCATCCAGTTCTTATAATTACATTTTTATATTGCATTCATGTAATGATGAGTTATGTCAAGTTTTCCTTTGTTTTTTTGTTTTGTTTTTTTGTTGTTGTTTTTTTGTTTAAAGATGCATATTGATATGGCTATGCAGTTTTCGTTTGTTTTTTTGTTTTGTTTTTTTTGGTTTTTTTTGGTTTAATGATGCATATTGATATGGCTAGGCATAACACGTTATCATAGCTGTAGTATTTCATACGGAAATAAAATATGACATTGTTGTTCTTTTTAATTTGTCAGAATATAAGAACTACGGGTTTATATGAAACATACATGGAGTTATTAAAAAACCGGTATCAAAAACGAAAACATAACACTATATACACAAAACTTGTAAAAGTTTATTGGATATGCATAAAATAGTTGCCACTTGGCGCTAAGTAGATACTATCGTTCCTTACCATGCCAGCATTTTCAAAATATTCACCTGTTCCCTCCCATTCCAAACAATGGACATCAGATGGTCATACACTGAGCTGGTGATCCGATGGATACATGTGGTGTAGACTAATTGTCACTGGTTCGGAAGTACTTATAAATGTAGTTATTTCTGTGACTTTATTTTACATTAATTTGTAGGATCCTTTACTATAGATAATTTAGCTGATGATCCGTAAAAATAACATAACTTTATGCCTCATATATTATGTACTGAAGTACGACGCTAGATTAAAACTGACTTGGAAAGGTAACACTCGGCCACCGTAGGCTTCCTTTTATGAAGCCCGGGTGGTCTTGTGGTCTAGCGCGCCGGTTACAGTGCAGGCGATTTGATGTAACGATATCTCAGTAGCAGGGGTTCGAATCCCGGCGAGGTAAGAACAAAAAAATTGCGAAAGAAAATTTACAGATCTAACATTGTTGGGTTGATGTTTGGACGAGTTGTATATATATCATAAGATCTGTTTGTTGTGATTGTCTTTAGAAACTTCGACAATCCATTGAAATAATATTGTTATAAACCTTTAACATTTGTTAATAAAAGAAGAAGATTTGGTATCATTGCCAATGAGACAACTCTCCACAAGAAGCCAAAAGACACAGACATTAACAACTATAGGTCGCTGAACGACCTTAATCAGTGAACAAAGCCCATACTATAGTATAGTCAGTTCTAAAAGAACCCGAAATGACAAATGTAAAACAATTAAAACGAGAATACTAAAAGCCGTATTTATGTACGGATGATCGAAATACAAACATGTAACACATCAACGTTATACGACAACCACTGAATAACAGGATCCTGACTTGGAACATATTCATACATACAGAATGATCATAACCCTCCCTTTGCCTCGGACTGTGGTGTAACAGTACAACATAACAATGAACTATAAAAATCTGTTGAAAAGGCTTAACTCATCAGATGGATACAAATAGACAGGGACGGGTCCCGGTAAGGGCGAAATGGGTGTAAGCACCCTTTCAAAAAAAAAAATAATACCGTCATCTTCTAATATTGTATTGACTCTATGGCAAATTATCATATTCATTCATTAAACACATACTCTGATTTCTTTTATACTGATTCCTTTTTCCTATGGGTGAATTTTTAAACAACCAAAACAAGCTTAACATGTTTAAGTAAGATAAAAGAATAAAAAATAGGATCACTAAAAATAATAAGAGTTAAAACAGTTGTTCAAAAATGTACCGTTTTGACATTCGTTTTTTTTTCATTTTACTTTGTTGTTTTAATCCTCATTTATTCTGGATATTACTGAGCAAGTGGTAAAGAGATATAAGAACATCATCGAAAACATATAATATATTTGCTTTTATAGTGGTAAGTGGTTTCTTACATTTTTGGGGGTTTTGCAAAAGAAATTTAGAAGATTCTGTTTTAAGTCCTAGGAGTTGCAGGAACAGCGTGCGTGACGTTTAAGTAAAACAAATAATGGTTGTATTGTGTGAGACTTCCCTCAATGGCCATTCTACATCTACCCGGGGGATACTCACTATACATATGATACCGTGTGTGTTCCGACAAACGGTGTTGTATTTTCAGCTAAATTGTTTGAAATGGGGTTATGTTTTTTCGCCTTGCCTTGGAAGGGGTCAGATTTGACTATCTAGAATAACATATTATAAATACATTGTTTCAAATTAGGGGGAATGTTTGGTAGCATTAAAACATTTAAACCCGCTGCAATTGTTTGCACCTGTCCTAAGTCAGGTATCTTATGCTCAGTAATTTATCGTTTCTCGTTTTTTACATAGATTGGACTGTTGGTTTTCCTGTTTGAATGGTTTAACATTAGTAATGTGTATGCTCTTTATAGCTTGCTGTTCGGTGTGCGCTAGATGTAGCCGGATGAAATGGCTATTCGACTATATGTTAATCAAGAAGAAAGATTTCATTCCTAAAACTTTTATTTTAGCAGTCCGGAAAATAAAGGCAGTAGTATACCGCTGTTCAAAACTCATAAATCCATTGACAAAAAAACAAAATCGGGGTAACAAACTAAAACCGAGAGAAACCCATTAAATATAAGAGGAAAACAACGACATAACACAAAAATGTAACGCACAGAGAAACGGACCGAGCATCAGACAAAATCCCACGAGAATAACAAATATAACATCAAAACCAAATACATGAATTTGGGATAGACAAGTACCGTGACACGTCTTATCGCAATGTGAATTTACATTCAAAAATAAGTGAAAACAAAAGACCGCAACGTTAAAATGTAACACACATACACACAGAAACGAACTACAGTATAACAATGGCCATATTTCTGACTTAGTACAGGTCATTTTTAAAGGAAAAAATGGTGGGATGAACCTGATATTTTGGCATTCCAAACCTCGCACTGTTATGGCCATGTGAAATATAACATCGAAATGACAACACAACACTACAGGACTACAATATAAATAAATTCGAGAACACAATTGACAAAGAATCCCACGAACAACAGCCAACAAAAGGCAACAAGTTTAAGATAACGTTAATAAAGAAATTCATAGAGCTGAAACAACAGCATAAGAGTGTGGTTCGCAATCTAGAAAAAAACTGCAAAAACAAGGTGCAGATGATAAAACAGAAATGGAAAAATTACGTGAAAGCATTACTGATCTTAAAAGGGGATAATCTTCGGATTAACGATCAAAGATGTGAAGCAATCGACCAGCAATACTAGTTACAACGCGATAAAGACTAGAGCATATGCAGAATCAAATCACTACACTAAAAGATGAATTGGACAATATTCGGGAAAATACAAGAGAAGAAAACCATTCAAATCAAAACTATCGGTACTGAGGACGTCACAATCACAGAAGAAACTTTCAATACAATTTTAGATCTAACGTTATCTATAAATTCTGTATCAAAGTTTACGGTTGAAAAGAAGTCCATCAGTTCAATTGTATTCAGTTCCACACATAGAAAAATTGACATAGATTTCTTTTCTTTGAATATCCTCATCCTTTCTGCGTCACGACTAAACTTAGATCCGGATTTAACTTAACAACTTTTTCGTCTAGTTGTCTGTGAAAGTTACACATTCTGGCGTTATGTCCAAAACGGCTACACTTATAGCAAATATACATTGTTCAAAATGAAATTAGTTATTAACAGTTTTTCTACAAAACTTACATAGGTAGTTGTCCATATGTTGAAAGTTTTTTGTCTGACAAGTAGTTCCATGATTTCTGGTTCTCTGGGTATCCATTTTTTTGTTTGCTGGAGGAATCAGCTTCACATGTAAAGCAAGGTATCCGATAGATGCGTTGCCCGGGTCCTCCACCAGATGTAGCCAGGTGACGTACTTTGACCTATGAAGGTTTACTTTTATAAATTGTGTCTTGGATGGAGAGTTGTATCATTGGCACTCATACCACATCCTTTTATATCTACCAAATTGAAAATAACGTTTAAAAGAGTGCATGCGAAACGAATTTCTTGGTTAAAGGCTATAAATACAGAACAAACAACGTTTTCAAAAAGTCAAAAAACAGTTAAAAGGTATGTTTTAAAGAAAAAACTATCGTTAAAGATCTATTTTTTCATTTTTCTTTGTTCGTGTCTATTTCATATCACCTTTGAACTGAATTTATAACTTCTTCCACATAATTTGAATGACGTGAAGGCATACTATTTTCACCTATTTGTATCATGATTATCTATTATATTACTTCATCATTTGATGCTATATTGTTAAAATTCCAGAAGCTTCCGACCTTCCGTTTGGACCCTATACCAGAGCAACCAGAATTACGCATCCTGTTCTTAAAATCCTAGCTTAGGACTTTTGAAATGCACAGTAATGCCTAAGGCCTTATACCATAGAGTTTGAAATGTCTCGTTATTGGTCTATTGCTATTAAAATCCAACTAATCATTTTAATATTCCAAAGACAATTAATTGAGAGAATTCGTCATGAAAATATCAAACCTGACACTTGAACTTTAAAATTTACATGCTCTAAGTCAGGAACCTTTACATAAGTCCATTTCATAATCATTTTAATATTTATATAATATAATGTATTATAATAATAACTGGCTATGCATTAGCGGAGCCAGTAAACGGGTATTAGCCATCATTAATTCACTAATTGATGCACGGTCTGAGCTTACAAAATTCAATATTGTTATCTCCAGTATGATAAAACATAAAGAAAACAACGTTAGATAATACATATAAAATATTTCATGTGTCGTCTGCGCTTACGCGTATATTTCATCACATCGATTGCGAATTGATGCCATGAAAATGTTTGACGTTATCCAATCAAAGTGAACGTTACAACGATGTTGCATTAGATTGATCGTTGTTGTATGCACTGGACGTTAAAGAAGGAATGTTAAGTAGAATCTCCATATGATTTTATATATTCAATTTGTTCTTGTCCTGAGCATGCTTGAAATGTTTACATGCACCTGGACATCATCAAACGTGTCTAAATAATGTTGAATATTTCGTTTATTTACGAATATTTTTCTGTAAAATTTGAAATTTATGCATTAAATATCATTCTCTAACATGAAATATCAAAATAATACATATAACAGCACTCCTTCTAGTTCTTAGTAGCATAGTCAAGGCCTTAGTGCACTAAGGACTTCTTAGCAGTGTTTAGACGTCTGTTTCCCGGCCGTTATTGAAATTCTTGACGATACCTTAATATTTGTATATTCCGAAGGCTTACTGAATGTTTTCGGAGGGGACCAACCTAGTTAACAACATACTATTGTGAATTATTTTTTCGGATAATAATCTTTTAGACATACAATGTACATTAAAAACGGTGTCATTGATAGGAAACCATGAACACAATGAAAAATGAATCCGTGAAAGTGTTCCATGTTTATTCCATTCAAATAAAGACTTGTTATAATAATATCATATTTTGAACTGTTTTATAAAAAAAACCAAGATTATGTCTTAACTTGTAAATTCAATTTCAAGTTTTAAAAGTTCCTCAATTTAAAATCTTTCTTAAACATTTAACATTTTAATCCGCAATCCACATTTACCCGACAATCTTGTACATTGTATTTTCTCAATGGAATAACATTACATGCATGTGACCATCAGAAACTAAGACAAAATATTTATAATGGTATTTATCAAAACTTAAATATGGAATCGTATATGGTACAAATTAAGTATACTTATTGTCAAAGAATGTGTTCTTTTTTTCTTGAAATTCTTACTTATTAACTTGGAATTCCTTTGAAAATATCTTAGTAGCATATGAACTGGCCAAATAAGCGAAGAATTATAATCTAGCATAGTTCAACCAAGGATTTGTATAGTTTCTTTTAAATAAAATATTGTTTGTGTTTTGGCGACTAAACCAGCAACATTGCCGTTATTAAATAAAAATGTAAAACTTTCGCCATCTGATAATGATAGGTTAAAATGTTCATTAAAATGTATAATATTTGTAACTTTTATTTAAAGTCGGAACAAATATATATACTTTAACCGCGAGAAAAAATATAAGCTTTGGTGAGCTCTATAACCGACTATCATATAATAACCGCAATGTATGAACGTTACACAATTAGAGATGAACGTTTGACAAATGGACATTATCTGATATACACAATTATACACGATTGACGAAGGCACGATACACGGTTAAGAATGAATGATTGATGAACGCACGATACACGCACGATACACGGTTGAGAATGAATGATTGATGAGCGCACGATACACGCACGATGCACGATTAAGAATACACGATGCACGCACGTTACACGGAAAATACACGGAACGATGAATGATGAACGCACGATTGGTACACGCACGACACACGCACGATGCACGCACGCAACACGCACGAATAATGGTCAGTTTGAATTTTAGAAGGTCTGTTTATAGGGTAGAAAAATCAAAACTTTGAACAGATTCAAAATCACCAATATATGCATGCAATTTATCAAGTACTTCCAACGAGTTTTTGACACTCCAAAAGTAATTAATTCCACTATTTTCAAAGGCATTATTTGAACAATTTATTATCAGGTTTTTTATTGTACCAAGTGTACTAGTAAGTAAAACAGACAATTTAGTAGTTGAACAATGGCTAGAAGATGAAATAAATCTATATTTGTAAGGTTTTTTGTGCAGCTTCGGAAGCCAGTACATAGTTGGGACTTTCATTGTGTTTGGTTATGCTTGTAAAGAAGTAACTAACAGTTTATGTTTGTTACAGATGTCGTTTTCTGAAAATGAAGTCAGTTGGAATGTTGGTGAATTCGTGATTTCCTTTTGCAGAACCTCTATGTAAAATTAACGTCAAACAATAATGATATTATTAGCAGCTTTATCAGCCGGGATAAAAACAAATTCCTTGGCTAGTTCTGTTAGTTTGTTTTTGATACGCGAAATAGGGTTTTTTATAGTTTTTTGTTAAGAGTAAAATGTTCTTTAAAATGTTGTATTCGAATATCAACTATCTTCATTACTGAATTAAAAAATGAGTCCAAAGATTTTTTGTCAGCTTTTTCCCGTTTTACCCATTTCAAACAGTAGGCACGGAGTGAGTCGTTGATGATATTACGACACTCCTTCCAGTTAATAGTTGACGGGGGACGATATTTAGGTCCTTTACTGAGGAATGATTTTAACTCTCGGTAGCGAACGATGTTAAGGTCTCCTGTTATAACCTGGGAAATTGGGCCATAGGTGTATTCTGAATTACTGCAATTACACGACATAGGTGTATTTTCAGTGATATTTACATCTTTACACAATTGGCTATAATTAAACACATATTTTTTGGTAGATTTCTTGTAAATATAACAAATGAGAGGGAGTTCAGTATTATCAAAATATCCAGGAATTTGGTCTTTAACAGAATGGTCGTTAAAAATACCGGCAATATTTACAAAATCAAAACCTTTATTGACATACTTTATTTTAATAAAATGTTTTTTATGATCTTCAGGGCGATCAATATTTTGGAAACAGTTTAGAATAACAATATGCCATTATAATTTGGACAATTTCATACTTAGGACTGTTATATGAAATTGTGTTGCAATCCTCTAAAATTTTATTTTATTTATAGGTAAAGAACAAAGCTTGGTTAACAGATAATGTCTGCCGTTGTTTTTTGAAATAGAAATTAGGTCCGAAATATTTGTATGGTTGGTCCGAAATTTTCTTTGATTGCATTGTTTTCTGCGTCCATGAGAACGATTTTTACGAACATTTTTAGAAACTATATCCAAAATGTTAACAGAATCGGTTCTTGATGTATTGCCAATTCCCATGATATTATCATTAAGACCGAGAGGGTAGACTGTCTGTAATTTTTTAATCCAATTTAATTCATTTATTTTTCGTGATCGCACAAACTTAGAATGAAATTCACCAGGCTGCTTATTTACTACTTCTAAAGGTTGAACTGTTAAATATTTGATAGGATGACTGTGCTTCTTAAGATGTTGATAAATGATACTTTTGAATTTATTGGGTCTTTTAAAACGATACAGGTGTTCTTGCGTGCGTTAAGATAAATATCGCCCAGTTTCACCTACGTACTGAATACCGCATCCCGGTTTGTTTCATGTGAGTAAATAAATAATACTGTTTGTTTTTCAAGTAATATCAGTTTCAAAATTTAGAGAAAATGTGCCACCATTAAATGTGGACTTTACTGTATTGTTGGTGGAGGACGGGGACACGTAAGTAATTTTTTGGCACGACACTTATCGATAGAAGGGTAACCACGATTTTTATTGTTAAAAACGTTAGCGATGGTAGTATTTTTAGATAAGCGATTCTGAAGATTGAGACGTGTAGATACCCTTTGAACGAGTTTAGTATTTAATATTTTTCCTGTATACAATATGAAAAACCCAAGGGTAACAATAAGTTAAATGTCATATTTAATACTTTTTTTTAAACCCAGTAAAGTAAAACCTATAACGTACATAAAATAATAGGCAAATATTAAATTCTTTAGACATTTCATAATTCTTTAACAGGACTAATATTATTCATTGTCAGTATCATATTGTTTCTAACCCTGATTCAGTTTCTAGATGAGATTTAGCATCAACATAAGACACATCTTGCTGTGCACATTTATTGTTCAGATGTGTTTGACCCCACCACTTCTATTAACAGTCCCTACGTATCTAAAATATAGTGTCTTAAAGTAACTTATGATTTGATATAGAATAGCCACTGAATTAGACATTTTAATGAATGACAGAAACAAACGGAATTATTTTGGGGTTGTGTCATGTGTATATCATGTCTTTTGATGTCAATCAAAATTATTAGGTTTGAATTAAACCAACATAACGTGTTTAAATCTAAACGATATAACAATTCAAGTTTTTCACATAGCATACATACAGTAATATTATAAAAATACTTAACTCCGCGGAAAACTCACATCAAACTAATGGCTAACATAACAACTGTCATATTCCTGACTTGCAACATGTACTTTTTTATGAAAAATGGTGCATCGAACCTGGTTTTAAAGCTAGCTAAAGCTACTACTTGTATGACAGTCGCATCAAATTCCATTATATTGACAACGGCATTTGAACAAAACAAACAGAGATGATAGGTAAAAATGTGAAAAATAAGGACATAGCAGTCAACTCAACGTTGTCTTTTAATATTAATCACTATAAAAAATCAAATTTATATCAAAGACGCACAAATAGGCAAACAAGCAAATTTATATCAAAGACGCACAAATAGGCAAAAAGACCAAACACTTAAGCAAAAATGGAAGACAAAAATATCAAACCTTACCATTGAACAATACTTGTAAGTAACACGATGAAGGGGTGTTTACAGAGCCACACCATATAGTATGATCTGAGTTCACCATATAGTATTTTGATACCCGATAAACTATAAAAAAGTGTTCAACATCAATGCTTCCATTATGATTCAAATCCCGCCATTAAATGGATGAGCTAGTTGTTCTACAATTATACACAGAAGTAAGTATCAAAGTAACGATAGTTATAGTCGCTGGAAACAATTGAAATATAAAATAAAGTATACTTTATCGGTAAATAAATCATTCGTGTTAATCTTATATTTATGTCAAATATTTAACCAAAGACGTATTATGATACATTTTGTCTTATTGAAGGAACCCGCAGAGAGAGAAAAACGTCAAAAACAATTCAAAGAGAATTTAAGAAAAGGTTTGAATAACCAGGAAAAGAAAGGACACTTGAGAAACATTCATTTCATTTCTAATACTGAGGATACTGATAATGTGTTTGAAGAGATTAGAAAAGATATTTCACGCCAAGCTATGGATATGGAAGGTTGGGGCTTAGACTGTCCGTTAAAATGGCTTTTATTTCAACAAGTCTTATTGAAGTTAAAAGACAACAATGTACCAATTTCATCAACAAACGCATTGCTTAAAATTGCAAAACATAAAGATATTGATATCAGCGAAGACAATGAAGTAAAACAATGCTTGCAATACTGTCATGACATGGGAACAGTTATCTATTTTGACGACGAAAACTTAGCAGATCATGTTATTTTGGACCCTAAATGGTTGATCCATGCCTTGAGATGTCTTGTTAGTGATAAAATTGATAATATAGTCGAAGTTTCAGATGATTTGGAAACATTGACAGAGACTGGCCAATTAACAGATTCACTCATATCTCTCCTGTTCAAGAAAGAACCAGAATTGAAATTTGAAGAGAACAAAGCACATTTAATTGAAGTTATGAAACGGTTTGATATTATAGTTAACTTAAAAAAATCAACTGCACTATACATGCCATGCATGATAAAGTCTTGCTCGTTCCCTGAAGTTCAAAAGCATTTAAGTGGCGAAAATCAACCATTTTACAAAACTAGCTGGTTATGTTTAGAATTTAAGTTTCTTCCTCCGGCTTTTTTTAACCATATCATTGCCTGGTATATTAAGCAGTATCAGGTGCATGTTATAATCGATAAAGTAAATCAAAGCAAAAGAAATGCATTATATCGCCAGATTGGTATATTTGATTTGGATTTGTCTTGTTGTGAACAACTTGTTGTTTGTGAAGGACCTAATGTTATAGCCATTCAAGTATGGGAATCACGTAAAACTATGTCAACAAAGGACTATGTTGATTTGGAATCAAGCCTATGTAAGTTCGTTGAAACATTACGAAAGCACTACAATCTACACATATCATATACAAAAGCATTTACATGTTCAGACGGTGATTTTAAAATTAATCGAAAAAGAATTGAAGATTTATTACGTGAGGAATACCGGTGCTCAGAGCATCAGACACTTCACACGTCATCCGATTTAGTAAGGCATTGGAAAGCTGCAGAACAATGGCTGTAAGTATAACATGAACTCAATAACATTTTTTTGTTTTGTTTGCAACATATTTCACAACATATCACAGCACGAAAACTATAAGGATTGTATATTATTGTATAACTGAATATGACCATAATCACAGTTCTGTTAATTGCAAACAAAAAATATCGTTTGTGCCCTACTCTTTGTGACACTGTGACACTTATATTCAACACAATCAACGAACTCGGCGAAGTGTCCGTAAAAATAACACATGCAATGATATATGATAATACTAATTGCATAGTAGAATTATTATTTAGAAAATACCTTAGTGGAAGAACACTAAGATTGATAACGAACGCGGCTATTTATAAGTTGTATCAAATTATAAGCATGGTAACTTTGATAAATATTAAAACCACTGGGTTGATGCCACTGCTTGTGAACGTAATACGTAATTGTTGAAATATAAAAACAAAGATCATAGAGTTTTCATTGTTATAAGCACGTTTTTCTTCC
The DNA here is from genome assembly GCA_037788925.1 of Mytilus galloprovincialis. Classification (NCBI taxonomy): domain Eukaryota; kingdom Metazoa; phylum Mollusca; class Bivalvia; order Mytilida; family Mytilidae; genus Mytilus; species Mytilus galloprovincialis. The sequence goes on from CM075339.1 coordinate 32,408,162, forward strand.
TGTTCAACTGTACGTGCTGCTCCTTAAAGCAATGGTTTCGAATACTAGTATTAGTGAATATGTTAACCAACATATTGTCCGCAATGTCATTTTGTTTTGTTTATTCTACTACCTAATATCACGTAAGAGTCTGATTTTTTCTAAAAAGGTAGAAAGTCACTTATGTGTAGAAAAAAGTATTTTCCTCAATTTCATTTAGTCAAGTTTTTTCTATAATCTATTATAATATCACATCTAACTTTTGTTGAACTAGAAAGACATAAAAAAAAGTGACGTGACAATCACATCTCAATACAATACAGCTAGAAACAGACCGGGTTATTGCCAACTAACAAATATGTTTTCGGTATGACATATCCTCTGTATTCTGTTTAATTTTAATGTGATAATACCAACGTTTTAATATGAGGGAAATCATACATGTACGAACGGACGCACAGGCGAACGAACGAACAGACAGACAGACAGACGGGCGGACGCAGAGACGACCAGACAACATAATGTCCTTCTACTATCGTTGATGATGCATACAAATTATACTAGACTAAAAAAGGTCAGAAGCTCTTCCCCTATACCTGTAGCCAATGTAGAAATAAAAAACAAACGCAAACAATACGCACTGTAAAACCTAGTTTAAGAGAAGCCTGAGTCGAATGTCAGAATATGAAAACAAAAAATAGCTGATTACAATTTATATTATTTCGATAAGGTTAAACGTTATTAACATGATTAAGATATCACTATTGATTTATTTCAGTATTTACATTTACACCTTGGTTGAAGGATCGTAATGTGCATAAACATTCACTATTTCCGTAGTAAAAACTACACTTATTTAGCCACGTCTATCATTTATTACGTTACATAAGAGTTCCATGATAAATAAAAGAAAGTAAATCGTATAATATGTATTCTTGGTTTTAACTTGCCCTGAAATAAGTAAGTACTATTAATAAATATTGTACGTGTTAACGTGTTATACTGTCGGTGCTTCCGTTCGTCTGTTCGTCTAGCTTCAGGTTTAAGTTTTTGGTCACGGTAGTTTTGGAGGAAGCTGAAGTACAATCAACCTAAAACTTAGTACACATGTTCCTTATGATATGATATTTCTAATTTTAGAGCTTTTGACCCAAATTTTACAGTCCATTGAACATAGAAAATGAAAATTTGAGTTTCATGTTAAAGTTTTTGGTCAAGGTAGTTTTTTTATGAAGTTAAAGTCCAATCAACTTGAAACTTAGTACACATGTTCCCTACGGCATTATCTTTCTAACTTAAATGCCACATATAAGTTTTTACCCAATTTTACGGTCCATTGAACATGGAAAATGATAGTGCCAGTGGATTATCCGTGTACTTTGAACACATTCTTGTTAATTTTAGTTTCTTGTGTATAATTCGGAGTTTTGTATGCCGTACAATATCACTGAACTAGTATGCATATTGTTTAGGGGTCAGCTGAAGGACGCCTCCGGATGCGGGAGTTTCTCGCTACATTGAATACCCATTGGTGGCCTTTGGCTGTTGTCTACTCTATGGTCGGGATGTTGTCGCTTTTGACAAATTCCCCATTTCCATTCTCAGTTTTATATATAGGATAATGGATATTCAAATACATAACGTATATCTTTAAAACTTGTTTTTATCATTAATGTAAAACTATTGATAGTATTTCAATCAATATGGTATTTTTATTTATCATGATTTCAAATTATAACTTTGGCTGTCTCGATTGAAAAGAATTACAATTCATTTTAATCATTTAAAAATCACTGTCGATGTTCATAGTAATTTCTGAAAGATTGACACTTGACGTAGATATTCATTAATTTGAAGTAACATATGCAACTATTCTAGTCATTATAAACTCTGTATGTGACTGGTTTAATTATAATTATGTAAAATGTACTGGTAACCCAAGTAATGATTTCAAAATCTATATATATAGATATTGCATCTTTGTTACAATCCATCCGTGGTTTCCTTTTGTTGATATAAAATATTATCATAAAATGATTTCATAAACAATCGTATTATACTAATATATATATTAGGTCTTGTCAAAACTTACATCGTGATTAGGTCACGTTAAATTTGCCATGTTTGTTTTCCTTGATCACGTTGATCACTTAATTTATATCTCCACAATCTAGCTTTATCCTTAATTATCATACAAGTTACAATAATGTGTCATATTTAATTGCAATACAAACAGTTAAATCTTATTGAATTATTTGCATGTGCAAAATAAATGTCGAACATCGTCTAAGTTTGAAATTATTTGGTCGCCATTTTGTTATATGTAACTTCGACATTTTATCGAAACAAATAGCATGTATCCACTTTCACAGAGGGAAACAATGTTTAATTCTATGCTGCATTAAGGTAAGACAATTATTGAAAATACATGCATCTGACAATTTTTCTATTTTCATCGTACAAATCTTCAAAAATATATATTCCCATGTCGCCCCAAGCTATCAATGTTCATGTTAACGGGTCATGATCGGTCCATGTAAATCTTTATTTCCAATGTGAGAAACTGTTTCTAATAAATATATTGAAGAACATGTGACAAAAGTACCAAAGGACACATTTTGATAATGTTTTGAAATATTACTATTTGATTTAGGACTAAATGAATACCGGCATGTCGCGTCGTTGTGAACCTTCAACAGTTACCGCCATTTTGAAAATATTGCTGAGGACTGCCAAAATATGAATTTTTCAAACAAATTTCGAAGCAAAAAGTTTAATGCCTGAACTGATATGGTTTGCGACTTACTTTGAATAGATATGTTGTCGATCTTTTTTTTGGGTTGGTAGGATATTAGTAACAATAAATTAGTGGAGAAAATTGATTTTACAAAAAGGTCCCATTGCAATTTTATCCAGTTTTAACGAAGATGTCAACAGAGGCTGTGTGGCTATGTCACCTCAATTTTCAAACTTATTTCCAAGCACGAAATCATATTTCTGAACTGAAACTTATAACATATTTAATTGTAAAAAATTATAAACTGTAAAACGCGGGGATGGTAGGAAAAATATGCATTATAACAAAAAAGTTATGACCGTTTTATCGATGTACCCGTTAACTTTCATTGATAATCTATCGGCCATTAATGATAGACAACTAAGGGGTAAAAGTCACGTGATGACGCAGATAGTTGGATATGTATTGTGCATACTTATTAGGCTAAGCATCTTTGATCATGTCAGCTGTAACCTTTTGATCAGAAGGTTAATGACAAGTCTAATGTAGACCAAACTCGCATCTTGCGTACACAATTGTAATCCTAGTATGTATATTGAGTTAAAATACAAATAAAGGGGGACTAGCTGTCAAATTAATGTTCACCAATTTGACTCAAATTCTCATATTTTATTCATAACCATGTACAACACTTTTTCCAAACTATCCAAAGTATAAGATAAACAATTTACAGGCCACGGTCTCATTTAGATTTAGCTTCGTTTCGTTAGAATGTTAGAAATGATGCCATCTTATTAAATTTCGAGTTGACCTTTTATGACCAAATAAGCGATGTTAACACAAATGTAAATGGGTCAAGCAAATCGTGCAGTTGGATTTTTATAGGTCTACAAAATTTTGTATTACAGATTAATGTTATCGTCGATTTTTCCGAAATAAGAATGATTATTTGTGGATCGAATCAGTCAAACTAATTATTTATCTTTGTTTCACTTTCACTTTCAATATTGATATTCTTTTCTTTTAAATAACCGTACACGGACAAAGCATACGTTATTCTATCTCTTTCTATGGGGTTAAATTGGAGTTCACATGAATACAAGTTTAATGAGGTCGACTTATTCACTAGCAAGTGCATAATTCATTATTAATTTTTATTAGCTTAAATTGTCAAAATTGAACTACTTTGGCTTCTAAAAATGAATTCTTATTTCACTATTTCACTTTTATTAATGATTGAATTTAAAACAAATCATCCTTTAGATATTTTAGATAACTCGTAACTAGTGCCTCTGTAACATGTTACTCTTTTCATGAATAGCATTCATATATTAAAAAAGAATTTAGTCAAAAATATGTTTCCTTACATAACGTTCGACTCTCACTTCTTTAGAACTGAACAGTCTTTTAAAAGAGTGTTGTGATGCTTACATGTACATAAAATACGGTCATAAGCATACCGTGACAAACGCATCGCATAAGTTATTATGTAATTTTAAGAATTAGTGTAGGTCTTTGCGGATCTGTAACTCAAAAATATACAAAAGAGATGTGTCATTTATATTACAAAATAGTAATTGATCTCGCACATAACGTATTTTAACCCTCAGTTTGTACTTATTCTAGGATTTATCGTCCTTCCCTTTGCCTATATATAACCTTATCTAGCCGCTTTGAAACGAGAGCAAGCATTATCAGTGACGTAACAATATCTGAGGATAAGTATTCATCGACGTCACAACGTGTTAGGGGACGTTTTCAAGGTTGCTGTTGTTAAGCTTAAAACTGTCTGAGGTGGGGGGAGACCAGTTATTTAATGACAAACTCATAATCGGGTTTTATACACATTGATATCGTAAGACAGTCACATGCGAAAATGTAATCACATAATGTCTATTGCTAGTCTGTTATCATTAACATTTGTAAATATAAATTCAGTGCACTGTAATAATTTTCTGAGTAAGTACGTCGATTCCTCCTGACACTTCGTAATTGTATGTCAACACATTGGAAAATTAGTCAATTGTTATACGTATGGTCCGTCCAACATTTTGGAAAAGCAAGATAAATCTTGTTGACACCCCAATATCTCTTAATCACTTAACAAAGTTGTTTTGTCACTTGATGAATTCGTTATTCCTCTAATTCTTATGAATGCCTCCGTTCTGACATGTTAAGAATTCACACAATATGACATGTATGTTCCATCTTCTGATTGTGGATGTACAAAACTCTTCAAACTTTTGAAACAAAATAAGTACAGCCTCGTCATATTGCACAGTTCTAGTTTCCCCTGATTTAAGAATATCATATTATGTTATCATATTGAACGTACAATCTAAATGATCATAACAGATTACGTATATCTTAATTCATATATCTTCATTTTGTCATCATTTCAGTTATAACGTTCAGTGAACTATACTGCTATACATAATAATATGTCAACATGTATCACATGCAATGAATGAGATTGATTTGTTAAATTAACAATATTAATAGAGGTATATTTGATTGATTATTTCAGGCGGCTCATAAATGAAGAGTAAGTATTGCTATAATTATACAAAGGTTTTGCTGTCATTGATCTGTAACTCAATTTAATGAAAAAGAAAAGTGTCTTCATAAGTGCATTTTATACAGTATATTTTTATACCATAACGTTCCTATGTAAGGCTAACTATCAGCCTCTGGAATTTTGTCTACCAAGAAATATTTTATCATTCAATTAATGATATTTAATACATATATTTGAGTAACTTCGCAGAAAAGGACAAAACGTTTTATAAATTTTAATTTAAGTTTGTTTTCATAAAGAGTACTTCCATGCCTTATCATCGGATTGCAAAGAAAAATATGCATTTAAAAGGTCAGAACGTTAATATAAATGTACAACAATTTTAGATTAATTTTATAGTAAAGAAAAATACGTTAATTGAACCTGTTGTGTTTGTGATTATCATGATTATATTAATATTTGTTTGTATCGTTACATGTACGCAGATCTAAATAAAATGGTGCATTACTGCAGTTTCATCTAGAAACTATTTATACATTAGACGCTTGCAAATACAAACTGTTTATAATTCTGTTTTGTCCCTATCAAAGATGTGTATATTATTCTATATCATAATGCAAATGAACCAACTATAACAACTTAACAGTAAAGAGTAATTAGCAATTACAAAATAACAACGGAATATTCTTTATCAGTGTATTATACCAAAGTTCATTCGAAGCAAGTCCTGTATGAATATATGGATGTCGACAATCATGGATATTTTATTGTAAGACGTGACATTCGCGCTGGTCATTGGTATTTAAACAATTGACGTAATATTGATGATGAGAGTTACGTATATTATTTACATCTTGTTCGAAACAAGGCTATTCTTTACCCCACTCCCCATTTTAAAATGTATGTACAACTCTATAAAATACTGGTTTCTCATTTAAGTGAAACGTCACTGTGCTAAGTTTCTTCTTTTACTTCTTCATACGTCGGAGTTGAAGTCTTTTGAACTGAACAGTCACTTTTGAGAGTGACATGGTGCAAGCGTGTACAAGAAAAACAGGTGGAGACATACCACGATAGACTTTTCACGTTTCCGTATGAAATGAATAAATATCATATGGTATTCAGGTATCAGACAGTGTATATACTGTGACATTCACGGCTAGAATTTATTTTCCCCTGAGCCGAAGGTTAAGGGTATTAATTTATTATACATACCCTGTCTGAGACCTGAATTACACATATACCACGGAGAACAACAGACAGTTATTTTCCAGTGCAGGTATTTGTTGAACATTTACAATGCACCATGTCTATTCAGTACATGTTTATTGTTTCTTTAATATTTTGAGAAATCCATTTAAATGCACCTTTTTTATCTTGACAATTTTTTTCCGGGTATATGTCCGTCATACGTGAAGGATTTTCTAATTTGCTGGTATTATAATGTTATCGTTTATGTAATAATTCATAATAACACTTTTAACATAAAATTTAAGTATCAAAAGTGTTAACTGCGTGATTATGTATTTAAAATGTATAATTGACCGAAGCAGGAAATAATTTGCCCTCTGTGAGACTTTGACATTCCTTAGTATTCTGTATAGCTCTTGGCTCCGTCACAAAGTAACCGGTGATATGATGATGTTTTTGAGGATCCAATTGTGGATAAAAACGTCGTATATACCCCGGCAGTTTCCTTAAAATATACTGACATATCTGTGTTGTTATCCAATCACAAACCACGACACATTTGTAATCCGTTATATATTTTCCTATTTGGCCTATCTTCATATTTTCTTTAATATCAACGTTTACATTATTACAGCAACGGTTAAAATTTAGGGTTCGTGCACTGTTCGGAAAAGCAATATTACTCTTATTAGCACACCAATATCTCTCTTACCAGAGTTATCTTGTTATTTTATAAGTAACACTTTAACAATTCAAAAATTCACTAACGCTAGTACCGAAAATGTTTCTACGTCCTCTCTACTGACATAGTTGATATAACGATTATACACGACATTACATAGGTTTCCCCTTGTTAGTGTCGGTGTACATTACTGTGCAAATAACTGAACAAAATGAATTACAGGCTCATCATAATTCACAGCTCCTTTAATCCCGCATTATAGAATGACTAATTTTATGATTATAGTAACACAATACTTAAGTGGTCATACCATGTTACAATTATCTAGATGCATTTGCTTATCTTTGATTGTTATCATTACGGTGCCTTGTAAACACATTTGACTTTTAGTCAACGATTTTACCTAGGGTCCGTGCAACGTTATGAAACAGCTCTACACATGAGACCATTTGGCACAGACATTAACAACTACAAGTCACCGTACGGCCTTCAATAATGGGCATAGCCAATTCTGCAGAGTCACCTATAAAAGACCCCGAAATTAATAGAATTGCAATGCAGATAAATGTTGGAATATCAGTGAGACTTAAACTATTTGATACATGTTAGAATTTTCATTACAAGTTATGTTTTATTATCAATGGAGATGGATCGAAATAGAACTGATTATTACACGTATGCAATGGATTTTACGAACATTGGAGAAAAGCAGACTGTTTCTGGAGAACACAACTATAGGAACAGAAATTAGTATTCACCAGAATTATTTTCACCATCTTAAGAATTCCAAGAGGTACTCGATTCCATTCCAGGGACACCGGGAGATGACAGAAGCGCACACCGGACGGTCCCTGGAACCCCATTGTCGACTTAGTGTACATGAATTATGAACATTCCAGTCAGGAGCCTGTGATTCAGTGGTTCAGTGATATTTGTTTTTCGTTCATTATTTGTACATAAATTAGGCTTTTTTTTTGTAAAACATTTAGTGACTTGAGAATTTCAGAAAAGGTATCAAAAGTCATAGGTTATTTGGGACAGGATAATTGTTTTTCTAGCCCGGCTCTTCCTTTTTCCACAAAAAAATCCTTTTTTGTTTGTTTGTTCTCTATTAATTTTAATGACACATGAATAATTTTAGCGCTTATCTATATATTATGAATATTCATTAAAGGGGGGGGGGGGGGGGGTCGGGGCAGAGGCGGATTTAGGGGGCCCCTTTTCTGGAAAATAATTGGTTGCTTATATAGGGAATCACTGAAACATGACCGGAGCGGGCCCCTCTTAGGCAGTCAACGGGCTTCTGCGTATGAAAATTTCTGGATCCGCCACTGAGGATCAATATGCCGTGCTTAAAAACATGAAATCCCAAGGTTCTGAATTTATTATACAATATTTAAATTATATTTATTAAATATCTCGACATCCGAGAATTCGAAAAAAGAAAACCCGGATCCCGAAATGGTCAATCCTGAAATTTCGATCTTAAAAACACCCGTTCAAGACGTCCCGAAAATGTATTTTCTTTTTACAGTCAATTCTCAGTTAAATAATTGATCCACAGCGGTCATTGATACATTATTCAGACCCTCTCTATTAAATAAACCCTGTGACTGCCGTGGATAGTAAACTTGAAAATGATATCAGACAGAAAATACACTTTATTCGTAGTATATGTATTTGTTTCAAAGAAAAAAGAAAAATGCAAACCAGAGGTATAATCTGACGTAAATTGCATTCAATGACGGATATAAGACAGAAAATACACTGTATTCATAGTATTAAAGTATGTTTAAAGTATACAGAAAAATGCAAACCGGAAGAATAATCTGACTTAAAATTTCGCCCAATGACGAAAACATATCCCGACGTCTTTTTTCTCGTTTTTCACCCAAAATAACTCAATCTGAATAATCATATGAATGGATGACAAATGCGATTATGCACTGTACCCATAGTACACAGAGGCATGATGATTAATTTATTGTGGAAAGAACAGAAGCGACACCCAAAATGAGGTCTTATCGTTTAATAGTATAGATGAAGTTATTCATAAATGAAACCACAAAACGTTTGGAACACTTTGAGAACCAAAATGAACACGGAAGAAGCCCAACAGATTACGTGCGTCCGCAATTGAACTTCGACCAGAACATTCCAAATAGTAGAGACAATGCAAGGACTGTACCGATTGTAATATTGTAACTTTCAATCATTCATAAATATCGATACACTTCAGAGTTCACGCACGTGTTGTGTTGATGGACATAGCAGATAAGGTCGCGTCGTATTGCTTTATGTATTTGTGGTGATTACTTAGCTCGAGCATTATATTAAAGTATGTTAATCAGTACACATGGCTTGACTCTTAGTTAAGATATATAGGCTACCAACGTTACATTGGCGACGAGGATAAAAACAAAAGTTGGAAATGTTAAAAATGTATTTCTATGGATTTTATAATTAGTGACACTGATAATCAAACCATGACTGCATCTTTACCAAATTTATCCGAGTTTTCCGGTACATGAGAACAATGCTGAAATAAGGTGGCGAAAATGGATAAGTAGACTTGAAAATTTATTCATTGGTTTAAACATAAAGGACAGCAAACGAAAAAGAGCACTCTTGTTACATTACGCTGGAGAAGATGTCAACGAAGTCTTTAATTCCCTTGATAATACAGGAGAAGACTTTGCTGCCGTTAAACACAAGTTAACCGCTTACTTTGCTCCGAAAAAGAATACGGAATATGAAATCTACAAATTTAGACAAGCCAAACAAACATCTGATGAAACTATCGACAGTTTTCACACGAGACTAAGCCAGCTAGCTGTAAACTGTGAATTTACGGAAACATCTAAAGAGGTGAAATCGCAAATATTCCAAGGTTGTCATTCAACTAATCTAAGACGAAAGGCTCTACGGGAAGACACGACCCTTGAAGGATTAATTTCATCAGCTAGAGCGTTAGAATTTCCGAAAAACAGGTAACGGAAATTGAACAATCAGACAAACAATCTGTGAGAAAAGGAGTTGGAAAACGTAGAAACGGACCACGATTTCTACAGACACAACCTGACCACAACGTAAAGAAAAAGACTATTTGCAGAAACTGCGGAGGTGACTTTCCACATGCAAACAAGTGCCCAGCATTTGGAAAAAGCTGTAACTCATGTAAAAAGTTGAATAGTTTCGCTTCTATATGTATATCCAAACGTATGGATGGAACTAGCACTTTCAAATGAAAAGTAAACAAAGTTGACAATAAAGAACATGACAGCAGTTCAGATGATGGTTACGCTTTTGGATTGAGAGAAAATACTTTGAATAAAGTACATAAAGGACAACTGAAAGTAAACGTGAAAATCAATAATTCTAATGTGGATATTTCAATTGATACAGGATCAAGTATTAATGTTATTGATGAAAGCACATTCGAGAACATCAAGTGTAAACCCAAACTTTCTCACACCGGCACTTAAGTCTTCACATATGGATCAGATAAAAACTTGAAATTATTGGGTAAATTTCACGCTACAATAGAGAATGACCATAAAATAACAACCGCACCGGTGTATGTGATGAAAGGAAGATACGGGAATTTATTATGCAATGATACATCTTTTGACTTAAGCATAGTGCCAGTCATTTCGTCAGTAGCAAATAAACAGGAAATATTATGCAATAAATATAGCGATGTGTTCAATGGAATTGGAAAATTTAAAAAGGAAAAAGTGAAAATTCATATTGATGGAAGTGTAAAACCAGTTATACAACCACATAGGCGTATCCCGTTTCACATTCGAAAGCAAGTAGAATCAGAACTCGAGAAACTCGAAAAGCAGAATATAACAGAAAAGGTGGATGGACCAACACCTTGGATGTCCCCGATAGTTGTGGCCCCTAAACCGAAAAACAAGAACGAAATTCGACTATGCGTGGATATGAGGGAACCGAACAAGGCTATGATGCGTTCACGTCATATTACACCAACACTTGATGATATGATATTGGATTTAAACGGATCTAAAGTATTCTCGAAAATGGACCTTCGAAGTGGATATCATCAATTGGAGTTAAACGAAGAATTCCGGAACATCACAACCTTCACGACACACGTAGGATTACGGAGATATAAACGACTCAGTTTTGGTGTTTCATCAGCCGCAGAGTTATTCGAAAAAAACTGAGTAATGCACTTGAAGGATTAGATGGAGTCCGAAATATATCCGATGATATTATCGTTTTTGGGAGGAACCAGGACGAACATGATAAATCATTGGAAAAACTATTTGCACGACTTAAAGAGAAGAACTTGACATTGAATAAGGCAAAATGTGAATTTAATACGAACAAACTTGAATTCTATGGTCATATTGTTAGTGCAGATGGCATATCAGCCGATCCAAGAAAAATAAGCGCTATCAGGAACACGACATTACTGAAAGACATAGGTGAAATTCGTAGTTTCTTAGCAATGACTAATTATGTAGGACGTTTCATTCCAAATTACTCAACTATTACAGAACCGCTCCGCTGATTAACAAAGCAGAATTCCAAGTGGGAATGGACATCTGAACAACAGGAATCATTTGACAAGCTAAAGAATGAACTTGTTGCTGGCCGTGTGATGTCAAACTTTTACCCTAACAAGGAAACAATGTTGATAGTAGATGCAAGTCCCGTTGGATTAGCTGGATTATTAACACAAAATGGGAAAATAATCGCATATGCAAGCCGATCATTGACAGACGTTGAAACACGCTATTCGCAAACAGAAAAGGAAACATTAGCAATTGTAAGGGCAATTGAACATTTTAAACTTTATTTGTACGGACAATCATTTACATTGGTATCCGATCACCAACCGCTTGAAACTATATTCAACAGTCCAAAGGCAAAAACGCCAGCACGCATTGAAAGATGGAGATTAAGATTACAAGGATACAATTTTAAAGTACAGTAAAAGCCAGGAAAGGTTCACGCAGCAGATTATTTATCAAGACATCCGACCCCGAATACATCAATCGCATGTAAACATTCACAATTAGCTAAAGAATTTGTCAGATACTTAACTGACAACGTGTGCCAACGGCAATGAACCTTAATGAGATAGCTGATAGCACACAAAAAGATAAAGATCTACAAACTGTTATTAATGCATTGAAATCAAACAGGTGGGACAAGTATGAGAGTAATACGCTAGATACATTCTCAAGATTACGATACGAATTAACAGTCGTTCCCGTTAATGATATGGAGATCATACTGCATGATAATAGAATTGTCATTCCGAAATATTAACAGATGCGTGTAATTGACATTGCACATGAAGGGCACCAGGGCATAGTACGTACAAAACAGTTGTTACGTGAAAAGGTATACTTCCCTGAGAATAGACAAACTTGTAGAACAAACGTGTTAATCATGTATACCATGTTTAGCGTCAACATCGAAAAATGATTTCGAAACGTTATAATTGTCTGAGATACCGAATAATGTATGGGAGCATCTCAGCATGGACTTTTGGGGATCATTTACGAATGGATATTACGTTATGGTAATAAAATATTAACCAGTTTAACCGCAAAATCTGTCATACCGGTATTAGACAAATCTTTATAAATTTTTGGAATACCGAAAAAAATGAAAACAGACAACGGACAACGGACCTCCGTTTAATTCAGGAGAGTTCCGAAATTTTGCAGATATCATGGGTTTTAAGCACTGCAAAATAACTCCGTTATGGCCTCGCACTAACGCGGAAAGTGAAAGATTCATGAGAACCATAGGGAAAGCAATTCGTGCAGCTCAAACGGAACATCGTAGTTGGAAGCAAGAAATATACACATTTCTTCGCAATGATAAAGCAACACCACACTTAACAACTAACATGTCCCGGCTGAACTTTTATTTGGAAGGAAAATTAATACAAAAATGCCGAACATTTCAATAAATAACCAAGCCGACAGTGAAGTTCGAAAGAAGACCACAAGAACAAAAGTAAAATAAAGTTATACTTCGAGAAAAAACATTTAGTAAAGGTACCTGATTTTACAGTAGGAGATACCGTTCTAGTTAAACAGGAAAAAAAAGATAAACTATCTACCCCGTACAATCTTAAAGCATTAACAATTAGGAATAAAAAGGGTAGTGTGATTACGGCAACGAACGAACAACAAAAAGATATAACTCGAAATGCGTCACACTTCAAAAAGGTGGGGAAATCTAAGATAATGACTGATGAGGAAATAGAAGAAATCATTGATGATAACGTTATACCAAACACACCATTAAGTAGAGCATCACGAGAAAAACAAACGCCGAAACATATCGATGATTACGTGCGTTAAAGAGCTGTGTAACAGGCATACTACTTATGTACTCTTTCTGATGTATCAGTTAGGTTTGATGTTGATTTATATGTTTGTGAATTTATGATACAAATCAATTTTGTGGAATTTACTATTCACACTCGTATTGGTAGCCTTATCAGATTGATCAGAAGATCCACTAATTATAGTGACATTACAGTACGCGTACCGAATAATTTACATTTATTACAGACTATAAAGTTCTAATGTTCTATTGATACAATTTTACACATCTTATCACTTAATTTGTTTACACAGACAGTTAAAGATTTTATGACTATACAGTCAGTAATATAATTAATTAAAGTATAACTTTAATCTGAGAAAAGAAGAGATGTAATATTGTAACTTTCATTCATTCATAAATATCAATACAGTTCAGAGTTCACGCACGTGTTGTGTTGATGGACATAGCAGATAAGGTCGCGTCATATTCATGATATTGCGTTATATTAGCTCGAGCATTATATTAAAGTATGTTAATCAGTACACATGGCGTGTCTCTTAGTTAATATATATATTGGCTAGCAACTTTACACCGATGAACTCATCATCACATCTGCAAGTTAACCGATCCGAAGTTCAAGTAAAGAGGACATTTAGTGGCAGTAACGATGATGTGTTAGCAGACTTTTTACGTTACTTTGATAACAATGCGACACTAAATGCGTGGTATGAAGAGGGAAAAAGGTTACGTTCTTAACTAACTCGCGAGGACAGGCAGAAACATTTGTGCACGGATTGCCTTCAACTATCCAAATGAGATGGGAAAGTTTAAAAGATAAGATGGAGTTACGTTTTGGACATACAAACATGAAAGAAAATTATCTAGCAGAGGCAAAATTAAGGAGAAGGAAACCTGGTGAATCGTTTAGAGATTTGTACAGGCGTGCATTCCCATCTCATCCAAGACTTGTCCAAGAAAATAGTATCGGTTCGTTTCTTGACGCTTGCGATGAGTCGGACGAGTTCCACATATTAATAAGGCAAACTGAGTCTAGGCGTCTCCAGTAAGCTGTTGCAAGTGCCGTGCAAAAAGAATGTATTCGAATGAAATATTTTGCCTGGTAGTAGACGTATGCTAAGACCAGTGGATACCAGATTCATCACAGCTAGTGGTGGTGATTTAAAAGTGTAAGGAACTGCTGTGATGACTTTATCATTTGATGAGTTTTGTGTTCAATTTCCAATTATTGTTGGAGGAGTCAGCAATAATTTACTTGGTGAAAATTTTCTCCAAACCTTTCGATGTGAATGGGATTGGGATTCCTCCTTATCTCTAGAAATAAGTGGTAGAAATATTCCATTTGACGAACAAACTGAATGCGTTCGTTCTAGTAGAGTTGTATCATTAGAAACAGTGACAGTACCAGCTAAACATTAACTAGTTGTAAGATCGAGATTGACGAGGAACGTTAGTACAAGTTCTGCAAATATAAATGGTGTCCTGTCTCCTGATGGAAATTTCATGACGAAATATGTACTAGCGCTAGCAAGAGTACTAGTTAATGCATCACAAGGCATGGTGTATGCAAGATTGTTTAACCCAACCAGAACAGACGTTATAGTGTACAAAGGAACGCATATTGTTGTGTTTGTAGAACTTTATTAACTGGTACGCGTGTCTACGTAAACATCAACCTGAGTTTGAATATATTTAGAGCGTGTATTGGTCAGTTAAATCTATTTTTAAACCGATCGATAATTGTGTTTTTGAATATATATATAACTCTACAGTGAGTAGCCTAGTTTTGTTTAATACGACATTGAAATAGGAATTTCAATCGCTAGTTGGGGGGATTGTAGCGATTCTAGTTTGACTGTATAATTTATTATTATGTAAGATGTCTTTCTTTAAAATACATTTGGGTTAAATTACATTTGCAATGCCCAGTATTTATTTATTTGAACTGTATCTATATCATTTAAATTCACCGCCCGGTCTCTTAAGAACCGCCTGGTACCCTTCTTTAGAACCGTCTGGTAACCGACCGAAAACCCCATCTTTGAAACTGTCAGGGTACCGCTCGGTAGCCAATCTTTAGAACCGTTGAGGTACCGCCCGGTATCTACAGAACCGCCTGGTATCCCATCTTTGGAACCGTCGGGGTACCGCATTTTATTATGTATATAAGGGGATATGAGAGATATCAGATAGTGATAGAGTGAGAATAGATAGATTGTTAGTTAGAAGTGTTAAGAGTAATATTGTGTTATTGAATTAGGATTATTGTTCAACTATTTATTTTGTCAAACTGATATATATAGTTAACAGATTACATAGGGATTTGATATGAAACTTTGTGTTGTGGTTTGTTTTCTTTGTGCCATTTGAACATGGATTTTACGTAATTTACGCTACCAAAATAACACATCGACAAACACGAATCCATACAAAAACGACAACGCTACAATAACATTAATTAAAATAACATTAATCATTGAAATATTTTCATTTATTATTTTAGGGAGCAAGAGAAGTTAGTTTATTTCTTATATTAAATACATATATTTAAGTAATTTTGCAAAAAGTAAAAAACGTTTTATAAATTTAAATTTAGTTTGTTTTCATATAGAGTACTTCCATGCCGTATCATCGAATTAAGAAAGAAAAATACATAAGTAATCATATGCATTTAAAAGGTCAGAACGTGTATATACTTGTACAACAGTTTTAGATTACTTTTCTATTAAGGAAAAATACGTTAATTGAACCTGTTTATTGGTATGATAACTGAGTTTTACTTGACCTCACACGAACAAGAGTGTTGATATTCATTGTGTTTGTGATTATCATGATTATATTAATATTTGTTTGTATCGTAACGCAGATATAAATAACATTTTGCATTAAGCCTAGAAGCTATTTATACATTAGACGCCTACAAATAAAAACTGTTTATAATTCTGTTATGTCCCTATCAAAGATGTTTATATTATTATAAATTATAATGCAAATGAACCAACTATAACAACTTAACAGTAAAGAGTAATTAGTAATTACAAAATAAAAACGGAATATTCGTTATCAGTGTATCATACCAAAGTTCATTCCAAGCAAGTACTGTATGAATATGACATGAGTGACATGGTGCAAGCCTGTAAAAGAGAAACCGGTGAGACATAACACGATAAACTTTTCACGTTTTCGGATAAAATGAATAAATATTATAGGGTATTCAGGTCTCAGACAGTGTATATACTGTGACATTCGCGGCTTAGAATTTATTTTCCTTGAGCCGACGTCAAAGGGTATATAAGCCCTATACCGGAAAGTCATAGTATATATACCATGTCTGAGACCTGAATTACACATATATATCGGAGTACATCTGACATTTAATTTCCAGTGCAGGTATTTGTTGAACATTCACATTGCACCATGTCTATACATTACGTGTTTATTGTTTCTTTGATATTTTGAGAAATCCATTTAAATGCACCTTTTTTATCTTGACAATTTTTTCCCGGGTATATGTTCATCAAACGTGAAGGATTTTCTAATTTGCTGGTAATATAATTATCTTGTTTGTTATAATTTATAATCACACTTTTAACATAAAATTTAAGTATCAAAAGTGTTAATTGCGTGATTATGTATTTAAAATGTATAATTGACTGAAGCAGGTAATAATTTTTCCCTCTGTGAGTCTCTTATATTTCTTAGTGTTCTGTATTGCTTTTGACTCCGTCACATAGTAACCGGTGTTATGATGATGTTTTAAGGGTCCAATTGGTTTTAGAAACGTTGCATATACCCCGGCAGTTTCCTGAATATATACTGACATCTCTGTGATGTAATACAATCACAAACCACGACAAATTTGTTAACCGTAATATATTTTCCTATTTAGCCTATCTCCATTATTTATTTAATATGTATATAAAGCAATAATACCAACCTGTTTTACGGTGTTAAAACACAAGTAATAATAGAGATGGGTATAATAGAAATGCCCGTCTCTCCAAGTGGGCGATATCCGTATCATGTTGAGTCATCACATACTGTCATTTGATGTATTTTACCCTCAAAAATCAACAAATATAAATGCATATCACTGTAACTACTCTCGTATTGTAAGAACGTCGACATCTCCTGAAATTTTGTTGTTTTTTTCACACGTGTCAACTTTTTCATTATTACAGCAACGGTTAACATTTGAGGTTCGCACACTGTTCGGAGAAGCAAGATTACTCTTATTAGCAAATTAATATGTCTCTTACCAGAGTTATCTTATTATTTTATATGTAACAATTTAATAATTCATAAATTCACTAATGCTAGTCCCTAAAATGTGTCTACGTCCTCTTTACTTACATGGTTGATATGACAATTAAACACAACATTACATTGGTTTTACCTTGCAAGTGTCGGTGTACATTACTGTGCAAATAACTGAACAATGGGCAAGAAGTCTGAATAACATACAAACAAATAAAACCTGGAGAGATTTAATGTTTTTATGTGAAAATGACAACGAGAAGGATGGTCGTATGACGAACGTGTTGCGGACGGCAAGGGCGTGCTATAGTCTTACTATGGTCGTGAACAGCGTGGTTTAGTCGTAGTGGAAGCGTAGTATGGTCGCGATGAGAACATGATGGTCGTAGTTAGGTCGTAATAACATCGCTGTGAGAATGTAGCGCAGTCTCCGCATAGAATCACGTTCTGGCTACGCTCTCGCTACGATGATACAACGACTTTTGCGATCGTAATGCGCTCTCAATACGCATCTACTACGATCTAATTTCACCACGACCACACCACGATTGTTTAGAACATGTTCAAAGTTTGCCACGTTCATCGCGATCTTTTAGACCTCATTCAGACCGTGATACGACCTTACTACGATCTACACGGTCGTACTACGATCATCAAAAATTGCAATTTTTACAGATCGTAGTGCGATCGTGGCCTAGTGGGACTGCGCTATTATCACGTTGAGTTATCATATTCTGCCATTGGCTGTATTGAACTCTCCAAAATATGTGTAAATATAAATTCATATCACTGTAATAACTCTATTATTGTATGAACGTTTTCATCTCTTGGCATTATGTAGTCTTTTCATCATGCGTTAACACATAAAGTAATAATAAAATGGTTACTTGTATACTTTATGTTTCATGAGTAAAACAATATATATTAAGGATGTATTCTTCTGACGTTTCAGTCTCATTGTACTCTCCTTCTGGACTTTTTTCCAAAACAGTTGAAACAAGTGAAAAATATCAATTAATTTGAAAAAAGAATATAATCCAATATAGCCATGTGAAAAAATTGTGTATTTACAATGAATAGTTTTTGAGTAACTCAGTCTTCAAATTTTACGACCAATAAAGTCAAAATTTTCAGAAAATGGGTGAGGGATACAAAAAAGATTTTACAAGAGACATGTACATCCGATATAATTTTGTCTTTTCAAATTTCTTAGATATGTATTTTTTATAAATATTTTAAAGAAGAAAATCAAATAATATGCATTTTGTTCTAAAAACTGAGTAAAGTCACAGATTTACAAAACTAACAGCATAGAAAAATGTACAACAAAAAAATAGCATCAAAATTTGAAAAAACCTTTCTTATATTTACACCTACCTATAGTTTTTTTTAAGAACAATATATTCAGATTGGTCCACTTCATCTTTATAGAAAGCAGGAAAAAAGTCTAATTGTGGAACGTTGATTTTTTCACAATAATAGCTCAAAAATAGGTAAAAATCGATGAAAAATTTGAAAACATTAAAATTGGGCATTTTCAAAGGGGCGTAGCAAAAAAAGAAGAGCACCATCATATAATTTCTTTCTTCAGCAATTATGTTTGTATAGTCTTAATAACCCCAAAATCAGGTTACGAAAAAAACAGTTTAATTCTAGAAATGTTTGATTCCTCAGAGCTGTACATCCTTAACATAGTTCTTCTGTAAACTTTATAATTCCTACTTTCTCCAATGCTGGTCCCTGAGCATGCTGAACAATGTCCTTTTTTTTTATGATAATTTTTTAATGATTACACACATCATTACATATATGTTCCCCCTTGTTAGTGCTGGTGTACAAAACTGTGCAAATTTGTCAGAAAAAATAAATACAGCCTCGGAATAATTATCAGTCCTTGTTACCCCAGATTATAGAAGGCCTAGTTTTGTTATGATATTGAACGCACAATCGTCAAACCGTACATCGATTATCTTGATCAATCTACCTTTCTTTGTCGTCATCGTTTCAGTATTAACGTTCAGAAAATTAAAATGATGTAGATAATGATATGTTGACATGATTGTAAATTATTTTATGAATAACATTGACTAAAATAATATTACTAATTGAATGATTTTGATTTATCATTATAGGGAATTTAAAGAGTAAGTATATATACAGTTATCAGATATGTTTATGGTAATTGATTAGGAATCTGTAACTCAATTTAATGTAGAAGAGACGTGTCTTAATAACGTTTAATCTAAACAGAAATTGTATATGTTGTAAACTATAATTTGCCATAATATCGATTTTTCAAACACTTCACGTTTCGGGATAAAAACAAGTATTTTAATGTATGACATACATGTATCTTCGTAATTTCTTTAATTTGTATTTAAAGCAATAATACAAACTGTTGTTTATGTTGTTAGTGCACAAGAAATAATAGAGATGGATCAAATAGAAATTAAATTTGGGAAAGGAAATGGGTAATGTGCCAAAAAGTCGAAAGCCACCGATAGCTCTTCAATGTAGCGAGAATTCCCGCACCCGTAGGTGTCCTTCAGCTGGCTCATAAAAATATGTATACATATATATATTCCCATCTACCGAGATAGATGATATCCTTATCACATTGAGTCCTCACATTATGTCGTTAAACAACCAACAATCATTCGATCATTATGTCATTGGCTGAACTGAACTCTCCAAAAATATGTATATATAATTTCCCTCTTTTATTGTAAGGCCGTCGATATCTCCTACAAGTTTTTTTTATATATATCATTTGTCAACGTTAACAGTATCAAAGAAATGGTTATATTTTAGGTCCAAGAAGCTGTTGGAAAAAGTAGGAGTATATATAGTTGTCAAAGATTACTATATAAGAGAGGTCTCATTGGCACACCAATATGTCTTATTCTCTTAACGTAGTTCTCTTGAAAAATTTTACGATTATACGTTACCGATGCTCGAATCAAACATGCTGAATTTTTTTCTTCTGAAAAAGATGATTTGTTCTGTAATTATTACATATTTATCTCCCAGGTTAGTGTTGATGTACACAACTGTGCACATTTCTCAGGAAAATTAATTGCAGCCTCGTCAAAATTCACACCTGCTGTTGTTACCTTTGGTTATAAAATGCCTAATTTTGTGATTATAATTGACCCAAAATCTGGGTCGTCATACCATATAATATTTATCTATATTCATGTTTCTATCTTTGCATTTGGTTGGTATCATTATTGAATAAAACTACATATCGTTTTATTTTTAGAAGATATTGTTCATACACTTCACGCCTCGGGGTCAAATGAATAAATATATGTTCCAATATTTATTTATTTTATTGGTATTTAATATGTTTAATGTGGTATGGGAGTCTAAAATGAAAATGATAGAATTTGTTCATTCTTTGCCACAACGTAGTATCTATTGATATATGTTGAAAAATACAATAAAAATGATGGGTCACCGCACATTTTAGCAAGCTACAGAACGTGAAAAAATGACACAAATTGTATGGATTATACAGAAAAAAAAACATTTTGTGATTATAAACTAAACAAAATGATAGAATTGTTAAATACTTTAGGAAAAGATAGCTTTCAGACAATGATTCAAGAATATCAAAATAAAAGATAGGGTCACTGTACATTTTTTCCGACTAAAATACAAAATAGGAAAATTCCATGTAGAATCCTTCAGAAAATGAACTGCTTTAGAATTACCTCCCCTTAAAATGCCAATTTCAAAAAAAAAAAAAAAAAAAAAAAAAATATTCAACATTAGCAAAAATATAAATATTTATAAGTTATATTCTTATAATTTTTTTTTTTTCAAATGAAAATTCACATTAAATATCTGCATTCCTGCATCAAATTTGGTTAACTTGATAGAAAATCTAGACCTTTGATTTTTCTATTTTTTACAATCCAAAATGGAGGAAGACACCCATACCACCTTAAAGCAATAAAACCAATCGTTTTATACATAGTTGATACACAAATTATTTAAGAGATTGGTCTTATAGAACAAAAGAAATAATCTAAATGGATGATATCTTTATCCCATTAAATCCTTATATTATGGCATTGGCTTCACTGTACCCTCGACATCTGTATGAATTCATATCACTGCAAAACCTCTCTTATTTTAAGGTCGTCGACATCTTCTGACATTTGGCATTTTTTGTTAATCATGTATCATGTATCAACGTAACAGTATATATGGGTAATGGTTCTACTTTAAGTTGGTGCACTGTTGTGAAAGCAAAATAGGTCTCATAAGCACATAAATATTTTTCACTCTTTTAACACAGTTCTCTTGCAATTTGTGTATTTATACGATTAATTTATAATACAGAACAAATATGTTTAAATATGAGCGTTTCGTATTACAAAAACAGCAGTAATTGGTAGCGACTATGGTGAACATATTAAATATGTGTATGGCTCATCATGGTATAAACAACTTTCTTCCAGCCGGGGAGGGGGGGTATTTATTTTTCATTATTTGACGTATTATTGATATTAGGAAACGTATATTATTTACATCTTGTTCGAAACAAGGCTCTCCCTTCCCCCTCCCCTTTTCAAGTGTATGTACTGGTCTATACAGTAATGGTTTCTAATTTTGATAAAATTTCATTGTGCTTTTTCTATGACCTATTCTAATGTCAACTCTAACATCTTTTTAATAAGACTTCTCTAATGAGAGTGACATTGGATTTGCCTGTTAAACAAGTACACCTGGAGACATACCATAATTAACTTTTTACGGTTCGTTGTAAAATGAAAAAAAAAAAAAAATGAACTAAATTACCAAATTACCTATCTTCTTTATGCATATAATTTATATGCAAAGCAATAAAACCAATTATTTTCTTACGAGGTTAATACAAAGTAACAAAAATGGGTCTGTTAGAAATTGCCATCTGCCTTTGTGGATAATACCCTAATCATGTTGATTGATCAGATTATGTTATTGACTGTACTGTACTTTTCAAAATCGGCAGATACAATTTCATATCACTGTAATCACCCTCTATTGTAAGGAGGTCAATATCTTTAGACACTTGATATTTTTTTCATCATTTAGACGAGGGTTATTCTTTATGTGCACTATTGGGAAAAGCAAGATAGGTCTCATCAGCACTACAATATGTCTAATTCTTTTATCACAGTTCGCTGATAATTTGTGTAAATATTCGATTAATTTAAAGTATTTGGAATACGGATCTGTAACTCTATTCAATACAGAAGAAATGTGTTCAAATATGAGCGTTTCGTTTTTCACAAACAGCAGTAATTGGTACCGACTATGGTTAACAGTAAAAATTAGTATATAGCTCATCATGGTATAAACAACTTTTTTCCAGCTGATACGAAATACCAGTTGTTCTTAAATTATAATATCACGGCTTTTATAAATAGAGTAGGAATTTCCACCGATACAACAGAAGCGGATTAAAGGGGGGTGGGGGCATTTATATTTTAACATTTGACGTATTATTGATAAGGATGGACACGTCTATTATTTACATCTTGTTCGAAACAAGCCTCTCCCTTCCCCCTCCCCTTTTCAAGTGTATGTACTGGTCTTTACAGTAATCGTTTCTAATTTTAATAAAACGTCATTGTGCTTTTTCTGTTCTTATAAAAAAGAAGATGTGGTATGATTGCCAATGAGACAACTATCAACAAAAGACCAAAATGACACAAACGTTAACAATTATAGGTCTCCGTACGGCCTTCAACAATGAGCAAAGCCCATACCGCATATAGTCAGCTATAAAAGGCCCCGATAAGACAATGTAAAACAATTTCAATTATGTCAACTCTATCATCTTTTGAATTAGACTGTCTCTAATGAGAGTGACATTGGGCTTTCCTGTAAAACAAGTACACATGGAAGCATACCATAAATAACATTTTACGTTTCGTTGTAAAATGAAACAAAATATCCTAAATTACCTATCTTCTTGTTTCATCTAATGTATATGCAAAGCAATAAAACAAATTATTGTCCTACGAGGTTAATACAAAGTAATAAAAAAGATGGGTCTGTTAGAAATTGTCATCTGCCCTTGTGGATAATACCCTAATCCTGTTGATTGATCAGATTATGTTATTAACTGTACTATACTCTCCGAAATCTGCAGATATAAATTTATATCACTGTTATCACCCTCTATTGTAAGGATGTCGATATCTTTTGACATTTGATAGTTTTTTAGCATCTGTCAACGTATACAGTAGTAAGGCAATGGTTATATTTTAGGTCGGTGCAATGTTAGCAAAACAATATGTATTTATCTCTAACCATAGTTTTCTTGTTAATTTTACAATTTACACTTTCTCTAATGTTTGTCCCTGAAGAATGTTCTCTTTTCTGACATTTATGATATGATCTGGAATGAGTACACACACCGTAACATATATTCCCCTGGTTAGTGTTGATGTACATAACTTTGCAAATGTCTTAACAAAATGAATAAAGGTCTCGTCATAATTCACACCTCTTGCTACCTCGGATTATGCAATGCCTAATTCTGTGATTAGATTTAACGTGAAACTTAGGTGGTCAGATAACATAACAATTATCTAGATTCATCTATCTATCTTATGTTTGGATGTCATCATTTTAGTATTATCATTCAGAAAATCATACTATGGTACATAATAAAACGCTATCATGTGATTCATTTATCAAAAAACATTCATATATCAAATACAAAAAATAATAGAGTAATATTTGTTTAACAATTACAGGTAAGTAGTTGTGAACAGTAAATATACGATTTATTTAAGGGCATTAATAACGGATCTGTAACTCAATTTAATACTTAAGAAACTTGTCTAAATGTGGGCATTCTTTTAACAAAACATCAGTAAATGAGATAAACTATGATCAACATTATAGATTTCCATCAAGCTGGAAATGGTGTAAATAATGATCTTCCATTTTGTATTTTTAAAAACATCGTATCACGACATAAAACGGGCATTATCACTAATGCAATAAAATCAACTTAAGATACTTCCTTCAATATTATATGCGGTTTTTTTTTATCATAACATCAAGTAACTTCATCTCTCTCAAGTTTTTAATATTACAATATTTTTGTTGTTGTATAGATATCAAATATGTCGATGCGGGTGGTTATTTTAATTAATGAAGTAGATTCACAGTTGGCATTATTATTGAAATATTTGAAGAATTATTATAATTGATGCAACGCATATTATTCCAATTTTTGTTCAAAATATATGTTACACATCAACAAACGAAGGTCACCAAATTACAGGCTCTTGAATCGGGACAGCTGTTTGTCACTTGTAGAATTAGTACTTCCACCAATTCTCGAAGAAAAACTCAGGCGTACGTACTGACAAAGATGATATCTTTCGTTTCGAAGTTATATCTTGTAAATGTCGATTTACAAAACTGTGCAACTTTCTACACACAATTAAGTACAGCCTCATCATAATCCACAGCTCTCGTTTCCCCTTATTTAAGAGTGCCGTATTCTGTGATTATATTAAACGCAGAATCTAAATGTCCATACTATACTACGAAATATCTTAATTCATCTATCAACTTTTTTGTCATTATTTCAGTAATAATGTTCAGTAAATTAAACTGCTATACATAATGATATGTCAACATGTATCACATTCAATGAATGAGATTGATTTGTTCAATTAACAATATTAATACAGTTATATTTGATTGATGATTTCAGGCTGTTCAGAACGAACGAGTAAGTATTGCTATATGTATACGGTGTATTTGCTGTCATTGTTCTGTTACTCAATTTAATGAAGAAGAGAAGTGTCTTTATACGTGTATTTTGATACAGACTCAGTTAATGTTTTTTTCACATAACGTTCCTGCATAACGTTTATTCTTCTGGAATATTGTAAACTATGATCTTCTATAGTAAGTATAATTTTTAGATAATAACGTATACCTTTAAAACTTTTTTATTTTTAATGCAAAACTATTGATATAACATCCACCAATACAATAGTTGTATGTATCATGATTCAAATTATAACTTTTGCTCTCGTTGTGTAATAACTACAGAACCTTTTCATCATTTAAAAAGCACTATCGATGTGTATAGTAATTTTATTGATAGAGGTCCATGGACAGTTTGGAATTTCAAGATTGGTGTTGTTCACAACCTCAATATCAGGAATATGTCTTACTCTCATTTCCAAGTTTTATCGTAAATTTTAGATTTCGTTCTTCCTCCCTCACTCGTCCATGAACTATGTCCTCCTTTCTGCTAAAGATGATATATTTTGCAATTTTTAGAAATGATTGCTCAAACCATATCAATATTGTGTTGATATACAAAACTGTCAAAATTTCTCAGGTACAACGTCTCTACAATTCACAACTCTTGATACTCATTATCTTAGTACGCCTAAATACGTGATTCTATTATTTAACATGAAACGGTAATGTCATACAATTTCTTGTTTTGCAAAATATACTTTTTCTTATTCCAGGCATAGATTACATTACCCGAATTGTTTTTAAAATTTTGATGCTCAATGCTCTTCAACTTGGCACTTGTTTAGCTTTAAACATATTATGATATGAGCGTCACTGAGTCGTTTGTAGACGAAACGCGCGTCTGGCGTACTAAATTATAATCATGGTACCTCTGATAACTTTTTACACAAATAGGTCGATGAAATTTCTGGTGGACGTTCCGTAACCGAGGGTTTCACCAGCCCAATAATCAACACTTCAATGTTGACATGAATGTCAATAATGTGGTACTTTTTATAAATTTCCTGTTTACAACTTTGAATTTTTCAAAAACTAAGGATTTTTTTATCAGAGGCAAAGATAACCTTAGCCGTATTTGGAACACCTTTTTGGAGTTGTGGATTCTCATGCTCTTCAACTTTGTACTTGTTTGGCCTTTAAACATATTTGAAATGAGCGTCCATTATGAGTCTTACGTAGACGAAACGCTTCTGGCGTACTCAATTATAATCCTTGTAACTTTGATAACTTTCGACACTCATGATTATTTTACTTAAATAAGTGATATTTACAGTGGAATTGTATTGAAATATTTGACGAAATATTCCAAACTTTGGAAACGGTTGTTATTTCAATGGTTGTTCTAAGCAAGGCTGTAACCGCCCCTTTCGTTGTACTGCTGTGACGTCTGCTTTACTATGTTTACGTTTAATCTTCGCAAATATTGTACACTAGCATCTTCTATAGTAATGATTGTTTTAAAAAATAACTAAAATGTTTAAAACTTATTCATGAGTTATGCATAACTATTTTTACTTCTTCCGTCAATAAAACAGTTGTATTTATCAAGATTCAAGTTAAAACTATTGCTGTCTCGATTTATAAGAATTGCAGAACCTTTCAACCATTTAGAGATTTCTCTCGATGTTCATTGTAGTTTTAATGAAAAATTGACACTTGATGTTGGCATTGACAAATTATATTTAGTATTGTACATAATGATCACGCACATTAATTAGCATTTGTGTGTGTTCCAGAGATAGACGTTTTAACACATTCAAATGTATGTGTTGCTCTCTAAAGTAATGGTTTCACCATACCAAAGTTCATAACGAACACGTCCCGTTATAAAGCCCAATTAAAAACTGCCAGCAATTGTATAGTAACGAATGACCTTATACAACAATCATTAAATAAATCGGAACATGAGCTCAAAATAAAAATTCAAACCAGTTGAGTAGAACTTGTATAATATCAGTAACATCATAACTTTCATGAAAGACCGAACTTGAAAACATCAAACACTTCAATTTATTAACATATATCAACAGTATGAACTACAGTCAAACTACTAGGTATTTGTTTACCTTTATTTATCTTCCTATTTTAGGGCTAGAAAAGCAGCTAAAGCAGCTGAAGAAGATTGATTGAAAGTGGTTTGAAAACAATGAGGCATACTGAACTATACTGAAATATTTATGAAAATAAATTAAATAAATAAAGTCAGTAGTCGTATTAATTGCATTGTTTTCAATGATTGATTATCTGATTGCAAATACCTTTTAAAAGAAATCTCTGTCAAATACATGTACTGAATCGAAAAATGAATTTGTACATCTGGATAGTAGATCAATACATATATTCAAATATAATTGTAATCCAAATGGTTAATAACACTCTTTTTTATGAACTTCTTACACTCTATTTACAAATATGACAGCTGATATCTATGACAATAGACCTATTTTACAACAAACAATAAATACTATAATTTTCAGTAGCAGCAATATCGTCCTATTTCTGATTGTTATGGATTTTTTACAAGTTTGACTTGCTTTCCGGAAAATTCATTCAAAGACGAAGACGCTAAACATGTCTTACACCTTTCAGTAATCATGCGATTTTTAACGTTTTTGAAAGGGCGCGATGGTAAGATTCCACTGTTTAATAGCTGTGATATTGGTTATGAAATTGAAGCAATCTGGTCCAAGTTAGCAGGAACATATACAGTAATTTCGAATCAATACACTCAAGCAAATTAAGAAGGAAAAGAAATACATATTGTATTTACTGTGGATTCATTAATGAGATTTTTAATGTCGAGGTTTTTGAAAAACTGCATAATTGTATCCTTTTCTAAAATGCGTAATTCCTTGAACATTTGCATTCATTGTTCTCTTGTTCCCACATAGTTGATAAAACCAGAAATGGCTCATCAATTTATTTTAAAAAGCGCACCACGGGAAGTGTCTTATCTTAGGAACGTTATTTCTTATATTTTTATTATGGCATCTAAGAGGTAAACATATTGGGTAGTTAAAACAGTTAACCAAATATTTACAATGTCAAGAAGCAATTGAAGTGACGAATAAAAACACAAATATGTAAATTCTCTATGCATGCGTAATCCTTTCATGTACATACATACGTAATAAAAGTATCACTTTATTAATATCGTGCATCTGTATCAATTCTCTACATGTTCTCTTAACAGTTGACATTTGCAAATTAATCATGAATACAACCGAAACACACAAGACACTGTGTGGCCGAAATGAACATCAAATATTTATCAAATTCATATAAGGTCAACTTTACTTGAAGGAGCTGAAACGCTATTTTCTTTCTTCTTTGGTTAATTTATCAACGAAGAATTTAAGAATTAGATCCACCATTGTCTAAAGAAGAAAACGCCTATACCAAGGTAGGATTATGACATGTGTTGGCAATTTGTATAATGTTTTATTAATTGATTTTGGCATTTGATTAGGGATTTCCTGTTTATAATTTCCTCGGAGGTTTTGGGATTTTACTTTTTGTCATAAATCATAACAATACCGAAGCATTGAATACATACACGAAGTTGATCCTATCCCTTAACATTTACACAATCATTATGATACCAGCACTTGCTACTACTATTGTAATTGAAATATATTAAAAATCAATTCAACAAAAGGCATCTTTTGAAACAGCAATTTAGAATTTATTTAATAATACTGTCGTCAAATTCAACATCTGTGTTGTGTTTATGGAGTTGATTACTGTATGCTGATCCAAAGCTGACATCTTTTAGTTTATAAGGTTTGGTGAAGCTTTAAGTTGTTTCTCTTTGACATATTGATATTGGGGAACATACTTTTATGCTAAAACGTTATAATGCATATCTAGTAGCGAAGGAAACAAGTGACTTATTACTTACTCTTTGAAGAACTTAAACTATCGAATGAGTCCATTGACGATCGGTTTGTGTCTGCAGTGCCTTGGCTTCCTATGTTCAGAGCGTCATTGATGAGTATTAAATATTGATGAGTATTAAACTATTGACTATAATTTGTCATCACTACGTTTATTGCAAATAAAGCAGGGTCTTGTTTCTGCAAAAATATTTACAAACACTGAAAATCATACTAGTTGAGCTTGTTATTACAGCTTCATTTATTGGTCAAATGTTCAATCCTAAAAATAAATCTGATTTCATCTTTAAGGAAATTTAAAAAACAATAATGTTCAATATCTTTCAACTACTTATACATCACAATTTAGTTACATGTATTATGTTTTTTTGTCTTCAATGTTCTTTTCAGAAATTTTCTGGTATGCATACTAGTATATAATCTTAGTCTAGTTTAGGTTAACTTTTAAGAGCTTTGTGTCCTAAATGCTCTTCAACCTTTGATTTTTTTGTATTTATAACTATATTGTTCAGAGCGTCATTGATGAGTATTATATAGACTGTCGTATAAAATAATGAGCCAGTACCTTTGATAACTATGTGCGCTGGAAAATAAGGAATGTGTTATCAGATTGGAACATCAAGAAATTACTGTGCAACTACGTCTATTTAATCGTCATATGTAAAAAATAATTTCAATATTTACAGAAATACCTTCTTCTTCATTAAAATGCTACACGAGTTATTTTCAGATTGACACATTTAGATATTTTGATCTTCACTTGAAATTGTTTAATATCATTTTTGTTTTATTTTTCCATCTTTACAATACATTTTACATCAAGCATTCATTCTATATTCCTTTTTTCTCTTTTCAGTAATACTCATACTTTTATACTAAATTATTTAACTAACCTCTGACACATTTTTACTTTGATACTTATTCACACTCCAAGGATCGTCTGTCGAAAAATATTCAGATTTGACTTTAGCTTTTCTTTCCTGTGCAGCCTTTATTTTATCAGCTCTCTTGCGGGCTTCTGTTCTTTTGTCAATCCTACAACAGACACAAAAACCTGATCTTTCATGAATAACTGTGATCACATGTTTTTCATTAAAAAAAAAACCTTCAAAAGCGGTGGTGCATACTGAATAGCCTGGTTACCTCGTTTTTAAAGGTGTTCATCACATTGTTTATGTTATGTTTATGGACCGAAAAAAACAAAAATACCGTTCCTTATAATTTAATTAAATTTTTAAAGATTTAATCATGAAAAATGATAATCACGTCATAGTCACAGAATAAAGTCTAGGAACAGATAAAAACAAAACTTTCAGCCAATACGAAGCCGTGTTAAATAAAAAGAAAATACATTCCTGTTGTAAAATAAAATAAACACATCCGACTGTAATAGCATACTCCTGTACAAACCCACATGTACAGTACACCTCATTTGAGGTTTCATAAAGTCCATCACGGCCACACTTTGAAATATGTTTATACCTATACTAGTCTTATACAATATATTTTCTTTATATTTAAACGCTGTGTATTCTATATTTCAAAGTTGAGGTCTATTATATCTTTGTTAGTAATAATAACAATTTAAAAGTTATTTGAGAGTCTCATAAGAGAACCAATTACTTACTCTGCAAAACGAAGTTCTGAAATATCAAAAGCACAGGTTTGTAACTAGGACAGCATTCTTCATTAGAACTATCCCTGCTTTTGTAGGTTTCTTATAGCATATAAACTTTTTACCAGGTACATAGTATGCATATGGATTTAATAAATCCTAAAAACGCTATCAATTGTATTGGTATTCATTTCAATTAGGAAAATTATATAAAATAGCTCAAATGTACAAAGGAAACAGAATTTGATCTGTATTTTGTCAATCACAAAACAATTCTTTAAAAACCTGGATCAGAGAGTCAACTTCAATGAGTGGTTAATCTATCATACATATGTATTTAATGTATTCTGCACTTGTTCTTTTTGAGCAGTCAAAATGCGTTGACAGTATATTCCGATGTCATATATAGTCACTGACCGTATATCACTTTTCCTCATTAATATTTAAATATAATTTGCCCAAATTATATTTTTAAAATTGTTCACTCGACTTCTTCAACCTGTTCTAGTTTCTAAGGTATACAACGATGCGTGGAACGACTCAAACTTGTTTCTATTTACAATTTTCTCACTTGTTCATTGTTGTTCATGTTTGATTGAAACCTATGCATCATTATAATTTATGCTTATTGCTGATATTTTTGTCCAAACTGAAACAAATTCGTTCACCATCAATGCGGGTTTCAGCAGGTTATGCAAATTTCATTGTCATGATTGTGGTGTATATTTCCTTGCCTGCATGATTTGAGGCATTTTGAAAGGGGGAATCTCCCCAATATCTAAATCAAATAAATAACATTTACGTATTAAACAACAATTGATAATGTTTTTTTTTAGATTGCAGTATAAAGACAATATTAGTGCATTGACTTGACATATCAACGATATGAGGATTTGGCACGAAACGGGGGAAAGCTCGTAAGAACCCCGAATTTCCCCGTTCCTAAGCCTCATCCTTATATCTTTGATATGAATGGATACCACTTCATAAGTATGATTTATTTGTGTCTAATCCATTTTGCTTTAATTCAGCAAATCAAATATGCTTAAAATTATCGTTGATATGTCAAGTTAATGCATAATAGTTGACTATCAATATAAGTCCCTTTTTTAACACTCACAGTGAAAATATATGAATACTAGTATATATAAGCTGGTCTTCGCGTAGTTAAATCGAGTATTAGTTAACTCGAAAGATAATATCACACATTTCTTTTCATGAATTCACGAGCATAACTCAATTAACAAACAACATGTATAGTTTATTTCTATTTTTAGCTAACAGTTTAATTTAAAATTTCATAAGACAAACTTTATATAATTAGTATAAAAGGTATAGTCATTCATTAATTATTATCATCACATATAAAATATAGATGCGGCTTACCTCCAACGCTTTCTTTGGCGTTTTGTGTGGTTTTATAAGTAATATTTTAATGACATATTGTCAAATATATTAAAATCAATCACAGTGTGGTAAAATCAATGAAAAATGCAAATTAAATTTATTTTCGTTAACTATCTGTTTTATTAATAATCTATTTTAAGGTTTTCATATCTTTAGATATCCCTCTTTTTTCATAAAGAACAAAATCCGAAGGAATTCAACAAATATTTCATTCCGTGTAAATGACATCTTGCATGCTTAAAACTAGGTTTGTTATAAGGTGCTTAAGCAGGGTGGGCAGATCCTGCTCCACATAGGGAACCCGTCGTGTTACTAATTTTATAACAAATCCAGTAAATAGTATAATTCGGTAGGTCACATTAATGAAAAAGGAGGACTGTAATTACGACGTAAGGAACATACCTGATACCCCTTGTGAAACGGTAAGGTTATAACAGTCAAACAACTCGTGATGGCGTCCGTAAAACTTATTAAAGTTTTTTTACACTCATGACATGCACTTTCGGATTATGGCAGAATTAAACATACTTAAGAGTGGTCAACCAATTCTCCAAGATTATACAGAGGTATAATATCATATCATTAGAACAAATTGTAAAAATATATTGAAAATTGCTACTTTTTTTAATTTATAAATTGATACCTTATGTTCAGCACTAATCATATCAACAACTTCTATGAAAAAAACGTGAGAGCCTCATAATTCCCGGTTTTATATAATTGATATATATACTTTTGCATTAGAACTTTTTATGTACTTAAAATCTGTAGCACTGGAAATTTACTTTAAATATTCAGTACTATTTTGTTACTTTAAAATTATTATAACATTTAGGTACCTGTTTGTTACAGTACTTGATTTGTACAAAACAAAATTGCTACAGAAATAATACCAACATTCATCATAACATTCCATGTTTGGAAATCATAACTTTAAGAGATTTAAAAAAGACAAACAGCTGAAAGTGGAACGGTCTAACCAAAAATATGTACTACTTAAATTTCTTGTACAAATCAAGCACTGTAAAATAACAGGTATATTTACCTCAATATTACAATAATTTTAAAGTAAAAAATAATACTGAGCATTAAGAGTAAATTTCAAGTACTGCAGATATTTAGTACAGAAATATTACCTATGCAATAGTATCAGTGTATGTATAAGGTGAATTGACATTAAACAACTCATATTGATAAACGAAACAAGATGTGACCGTCGTCTTTATGAGCAATAAATACATGGTTATCAGAGAGTTAACGTCAACAAGTCAAAACAATATTCAATTGTATTAATATGAATAATCGTTTTCAAGGAAACAATAACGAAAATTTAAATTAAAAAAGGAGAGTCAATAATAAAATATCAAAAACAAAAGCGCAAACAAATCAAACAAAACACAAATTTTATATTCCTGGCTTGTAACAGGAATTTTTGTATACAGACATGACGAAAACCTGACTTTTTTGTCAACTTAACCTCATACTCGGGTGGCAGTTAAATAAAAAATGAATTATATTGAAGACAATGGGTGAACAAAACAAACAGACATAATATGTTTAAATGACAGAATTAAGAGTATAATAGTCGATATCTGTATAAATTTTGTGTCTGCAAATATATCAAAACCAACCAAAGAATGGTAGAACCATTGGGAAATAAAATCTGAATATCATTCTGTTGTCTATCTGGTTTTCTTAATTATTCATTTCATATCTTGCATATCGACAACACAATAAATAGATATAACGATAATTATGAAACCTATATAATTGGTATTTATCATTAATAGATAAAAAACGATCTATGACGTCCTGCTCAATATGTCATGATGTCCTATTAATTCTCTTATGTACAATTGGTGGTCTTTTCTTCGCTTTTTGTTGCGATGCTATTATTGTTTTTAGTAACCAATACCCTTCTTTTTATATAATTCAACAAATATTTCATTTTAAATAAATGAAATTGAATGATTGGTAGCAAAACAGATCGGAGATAACCATGACAAACGCAATTACTAAGTTCTAGTTTAGAGGCAAATTTGGAAATGAACTTTAAGAACTTTAAGAACAAATATTCTGACAGTTAAAGTACTACATAAGGAAAACAATGAGAAACCCAAATCACTGCTTTAGAAATAAAGGTTAGTTAGTTTTATTTTATATTTTTTGTCAATTTTGTCAAGAAAAAAATAACCTTCCATTATTTGCAGTTATTCAAATAACTAACAAATTATTGAATAAAAGATAGGAAACCATCTAGCTAAACTTGATTTCAACAAGTCATTAACTTTTTATACATTTTGTACTTATTGCTTTATATTATTGTAAATATGATATTATTCTATGCATATGCAATACAAGCCAAATGTTTAGCTATCTATATAAACCAGGTTCAATCAACCATTTTCGACATGACGAAGTACCCGTTCCAAGTCTAGAATAATGATAGTTGATTTCCATTTGTTTGATGTGTTTCCTTTATGATATTTCCTTGAAGTATGATATTTAAGCTATTTTGCTTGTTAATGTACATTTTATCCCTTCTTTAATTTATATACCCGACAATACCTATTTTGATTAATCTATTTTTACATATCAAAAACAATACAAACTAATTGCTGCATCGTATTCTTCAGTAAAATGTATGTTAGTTAGTCAAACTCTAAAACGATATCATTGACACCATATCTTAAGACCAACTGACGTTTAAATTGGTGTGTTATTTTTTTCAGAGAAGGCGTATGTCTGTGGTTCCGAATGGGCACAATTTATGGGAAGCTGGTATTACTTTCAATTGAAGCTAAAAAAAAAAAAAAGTCATGGCATTCGGCACAAGTAAGATGAATATGACGTTGGTGTTGCTTTACTTTCTTGAATACTGACTTTTGACGTTTCCATTGTAATGTATAGTTAATTTGATAGAATGATATAGTGTTATTCAATGTAAAAGAAACGGTTGAACATAATTGTATAATATATATATCACTCATCATATGCTGAAAACAGATATAATGGTTGTTTTAGTTGTAGACTGATTGTCACAGACAGGGAGGATTTCTTGTAAAAATTGACAATTATATTGAAAATGTATTCTTGAAAAAATTAACAACCGTCGGTAAGTACAATGTGAATTATTAACATTTAATACCAAACCCCACTTTATAACATTGTTTTTTGCTGTAAATCAGTCATGTTTTCTTTTATGATAATAAGTGTTATATTACAGTGTATATATGTTATAATTATATATAAAAAAGAGGCAAATTATACAGTGACATTCAAAGTCGAAAAAAACTATGGAAAGGACATTAAGGCACAATAATGTATACAAACATAAATCATTATAAAATGTATATCACAAAGGTTATCAACAACTGTCCTCATTTCTGTTTTGTTGATCAAGTGTTTTCTTGCTTAGTTTCCCTGGTAGTGGAAATGTTATTCTTCTCGTAGGAAGGTTTGTAGTGCTTAATCTCTAGTTTCCCTTTTAATTAACTTTGGTTTATCTTTGTTTGTAGTGCTGTATCTCTAGTTTTCCTTTTAATTAACTTTGGTTTATCTTTGTGTGTAGTGCTTTATCTCTAGTTTTCCTTTTAATTAACTTTGGTTTATCTTTGTTTGTAGTGCTTTATCTCTAGTTTTCCTTTTAATTAACTTTGGTTTATCTTTGTTTGTAGTGTTTTATCTCTAGTTTTCCTTGTAATTAACTTTGGTTTATCTTTGTTTGTAGTGCTTTATCTCTAGTTTGTTATTCTAATCGTAGGAAGGTGTGTAGTGCTTTATCTCTTGTTTTCCTTTTAATTAACTTTGGTTTATCTTTCATTCTTGACGTAGGAAGGTTTGTAGTGCTCTATCTCTAGTTTTCCTTTTAATTAATTTTGGTTTATCTTTCATTCTTGTCGTAGGAAGGTTTGTAGTGCTTTATCTCTTGTTTTCCTTTTAATTAACTTTGGTTTATCTTCCATTCTTGTCGAAGGAAGGTTTGTAGTGCTTTATCTCTTGTTTTCCTTTTAATTAACTTTGGTTTATCTTTAATTTTTGTCGTAGGAAGGTTTGTAGTGCTTTATCTCTAGTTTTCCTGTTAATTAACTTTGGTTTATCTTTCATACTTGTTGTTTACCACGCTGGGCTCAATTTATATTTTTTACAGTATCTACATATCTCATTCATCTCATTTATCTGAGTGAAAACTATATCAATTTAGAATTATGGAAGGTCGTGTACTGTTCGTCGATATTGCTAGCACTGAATCGATCATCATTGTTATTTGATGTAAGATACATAGCAAAGCTGAATAAAAACGATGTTGTATGCATACATTCATTGCGTAAGATCCCTGACATATGATTTGCGACATACATGTGTTTTCATCGTTCATCACTGTTATCACTAGCCAGTCAAAACTGATAGTGGAGTTCGAACCCCTCTCCTGCTGGTGAACTCGACTGTAATCGTAATTGACTACATGTGGGAGTGTAATTTTTCCATTTGAAGGTCGTGGTTTTTCTCAGAACACTCCGACTTCCTCCACCAATAAAAACTGACCGCAACGAAAAAGCTTAAATGCAGTGCTTAAAAGTGGTGTTAAAACACCAACTTTCATTTATCGTTTTGAAATAAAGGAATTTACTGTTTGTATTTAGTAGATCTCTTTTGTTTAGGAGTTTTGGCAATATGTTTAGCAGAGAACTGCAACTCTTTTTAACGCGTTAGTCTTACTTTTGTGTGCGGGTGTTGTCATTTCATAAGTTTTCAATTCTTACACAATTAAAATGATGATTTAAATGATTCATTTTCAATTTGATATTTTGCATTGCATATGTCAGTTAAGAGATCAGTTTGTAATTAGAACAACACAACAAAATACCAAAAACCAAGTCAAGTTAGAAATGAAGTCCTTAAATACTGTCAAATATAATCGAACCAAGTGAAAAACATCTCTCATATTCTCGACTTGTGAACTTATTTTCCCGTTATTGAAACCGGCAATATGTCAAGAAAATTAAACAATAAGAAATCAATAACACTTGCAATCATGCAAAAATAACAAAATACAAGTTTTACAATAATAACTGATCGGAAAAAGACCATAACTAGTACCATTAATTACATCGTCCCGACCGCCAAACCGTAACGCGAAACCTACACAACGCTGAATGTTTCATACATGTCACGCTCCAATTTAAGGTACTTTCGGGTAATTAGCAAACACTTGTATTCTAATATATAAGATGGGAGATTCAGGAAAACAAATCCGATAAAACACACAGTACTGTATTATTTTTCATGATAAAAACTCACAGAGCAATGCATGTTAAAATCGTACAATAATATTCAACGATCAACAGATTGAAAGGTATTTAGTTTCTTCGAAATTAAAATAATAGTATCTCCTGTGACACTTCATGTTAGGACACACTGTGATCTAACATGAACACTTCATTCTTTGTTCAAATTATGTTTGAAATCCATTGTTACAAACCCTCATTTAAACTAATACAAACTTGAAGCTATAATTTCGGATATTGCAAATCACAGACTTTTCAAGCCAGTCCGCATTGGAAAAGATGAAAAAGAGAAAAGATCTTTCCTAAATCTTTCATTGTCTTTCCTTAGCCAACAAAGGTCCCAATGGCGTCAATTTAGGCAATATCCTTCATCATAATTTAGTTCAATCGAAAATACCTCCTTATTTCAAAGACCAGTCTGTACCAATAATTTCTTATACCTATACATAACCTAATGCAACTATAATTTCAATTACAAACGCGTTTTGTAGGATCTCGTTATTGACGTCTTCAAGTCTAAATCTTCTGATTGCATTTGTGTTAGTTCCCATTGACAAATAATCCTGCTGGCAACGTTTTTACCACTAACCTCAACATTGTTAATAACACTTCTCTACGAAATGTGTTATCGAAAGATCCGAAATATCGTAGGCGACATCCATCAATTGGAAATACAAACGACAGTCGGGAGTTACTAAAGAAATATTAAAACTTGTTCAGTTGAATACAAACTGTCAAAGCCAAGGTAAAATACAAGGAATGCCGACAATTATTAAAACAAAAGATCTATAAAACAAACATAGAAAACAAATTATAATGCAACCAATACTCAAAAATATCAGGTGCTAAAGTTGAATACTGTGGATTCATTATTATTCGTTGGATACCAATTTTCGTGGGTTTTGTGGGTAGAGATGAACCACGAATTCAAATGTTCAACAAATAACTTATTTGCAATATGTTTTGTATCATGTTGTATACAGAAATTGGCAAAACCACGAAATCAAATATCCACGAAAATGCCAGTTTTCAGCAATCAACGATATTGATACCAACGAAAATAAATGAATCCACAGTACACGTATTTAACATTTTGAAGGATGCAATGAATTGTGCTGACGTATATGATGTACCAATAAACAAAATAGAAAGAAACCCGGATTCTTGTAAAATATTTATCAATAAAGCTTGGATTAATTTTTTTACAATTTTTTTTTATCAAAATTGATACACTTATATAATAAATGTACAACAGACACAACAAAGATTGACAAAATATCAACATTGTAGACCTCATATTGAGTAATGTTCTTACAGCAATAGAATATTATGGAGAAAAAGTCAAATGTCAGTCTGGTTTACAATGTGTGGACCTCGGTATATCTGTGATGGTGACAATAATTGTGCTGACCAATCAGACGAAAATGAAAATTTTTGCAAAGGTAAATCATTATAGATCATGGAAAAAGCAGTACCTTTCATTTTATCTGTGTTTTATCCCGTTCGTACGTTTCAGTTAAAGCGTAATGAAATATGTATAAAACCGTTATTTTTCAATGTGATTATTTGAAATTAAATATACAAAAAATTACGTCAACGTCATCTGTAACATATAGGGATATGCCAAGTTACATTCGAATCATTCATGTGTGTAGGTTTTTTTGGGGTAAAGATCTTACTTATATAGGATTATATCACGAATAATAAACAAGTCTCAAAACATTATTTTATTTAAATATAAGCAAAGATATATGCAAATATTTTGTCAGGCTTATTGTGATTTTTAGGCTTGTTTTTGTCTGTACATTCAATTTATTTCATCATGTTTCATTTACCATCACTTTTAGAAGAACTGTAACCATCTGATTTTTACTAATACAATGTCGTAAACTACCCCAAAAAGAGACAATTGAAAATAAACTGACAACGCCATGTCTTAAACTGAGTTTAACTCTGCGTATTGTGACCGTTTGTATTTCCTACATTGGATAGAGGTATAGGGGGTTGCAATTTTGCGCTTGTCCAAAGTCAGGATCCTCTGGCCTTTGTTGGTCTGTACGATTTTTATTTTAGTTTTTTGTGTAAAATTCGGAGTTTCGTACGTCCATTATCCCTTAACTAGTATATATATTTGTTTAGGAGCCAGTTAAAGGACACGCCTGGGTGCGGGAGTTTCTCGCTATATTTAAGACCCCTTGGTGGCATTCGGCTGTTTTCTGCTCTATGGTCGAGTTTATGTCTTTTTGATACATTACCCATTTCCATACTTAATTGTATTTAAAGGACAAACACACATGGTGTTCTCAATTTATTCTGTACTAATTATATGTGTGAGTGTCTGAGTTATGCTCTTACAGTCTATGCATTTTGCGACAGGAAATAGTTTTAGGAGTACGTCACGCATTATCATTTCCTTCTAACTTTATGTTTCATACAGCGAAGAAATGACCGGAGGACTTCGTTAAATGTGAAGATGATCTTCAGTGTCTTCATGTCACTCAACTGTGTAATGGTCGTCGTGATTGTCGTGATGGTTCTGATGAAAACAAGGACATTTGCAAAGGTAAACTACAAAAATAAATTTGTACTCAATTTCTGCTTTTATCCAATACCATTCACATTTAAGAAATTATGAAATCGTATAATATGTTTGCACACGTGCATCATGTGCATGTAAAAAAGGTTGAACCCTTGCCAAAAAAACTAAGCATTAAAGGGCATTGTTTCGGTTATATATCTTTAAAATTTCAGAGTCCTTACATTTAATTCTGTTCAATCTATTTTAACCACAAAACACCCGACATTGACAGTACACGGATTAGACGTGTTCAAATTGTGGATAACTGACTTCTTCATGAATAATATTCCTCTTACAGAAACAAAATGTGGTGAACAATTTTTAAAATGCAAGGATGGTCTTCAATGTGTATTTAACCCAGATTTGTGTGATGGATTCAATGATTGCCGTGATAAATCAGATGAAGAAGAGGAATTTTGCAAAGGTAAAATATATAAAATTGTTTACTTCGGTTTTTTGTTTGCAGCTAAAGTAAGCAATTGTAATAACCACTGTATCAGCTTCTTCTTTCTATCGTAAAAGGCAGTAGATGACAAAAAAGGAAAATGTGTTTTTGATAAATCTGTTTGATACATTTGATAACAAACAACACAAAACTCAAAATCTAGCAACCAGAAAAACGTATATTGTCATATATCAATTTTAGACAAAAAATATTTAAATTATCACCTCTGGAATAATATATGATAATTCTGGAATAAGTTTGCTCCATAAAAAAGAGTGTGACTACCCATATTTGAAATTATTAGTTAGATATTATAGTCAATTGTTTTCAATGTGGTAAATTTTTGCAGCGACATGACCACTCTTACGCTGTATATTCATACCCTGCAAGTACGTTGTTATTGTTAAAATAAATAATATAAAAAGTTATTTGAACCTATTTTTATTGAGAAATATATTTATAATGAATGGCAATAATTTATTTTGAATTCATTTAACCATAAAATAAGTTTCTGACTCTTCAAAATTTACACATCCGCTTATCGCTTATGTCTTATGCAAATATTAGCTCAAACTGTTCTAAATATATGTAGACTTCACCAACAATGTCATCTCAACAAGTGGGTTTGTTGGTTTAAGTCAACAATGACATAAATTCAATATGTTTGACTGGGAAGTGCTTCTCTTGCATAATATGTTCTAAAATGAAATGATTTTAAGAGGGTGTTGTTCTTCTTCTTTCAGCAACTACCTGTCCAAATGACCATGCTAGATGTAGGGGTGATGATCTTCATTGTGTTTTTTATACATTTTGTGATGCATACAGTGATTGCACAGATATATCAGATAACAATCTTGACTATTGCAAAGGTAAACTCTATATTAGTATATATGTTCAAAATTGTTGGTTTTTGTTTTCTTTATTTTCTAGTAATACACAATTAAAATATTTTATTTCTACTATATATTTGTATCATACATAACATTAAAATTGGACACGATAAATAACCTTTGAATAATGTTTGAACATAGTGCTGCATAGCTAACTTAACAAATTGAATTGAAAAAACAGTTTTAGGCATGACACGGCTAATTTTTTTGTATATATGTTATGGTGGTATGATACTAAACACCTTACGAGAAGGATTGTGCCTGATATTCATATTATGAAAACATACTCTATCAAACAGTTTAATTGAAGTTTGGAGCTGGCATGTCAGTTAACTGCTAGTAATCTGTTGTTATTTATTTATTATTGTCGTTTTGTTTATTTTCTTTGGTTACATCCTCTGACATCAGACTAGGACTTCGCTTGAACTGAAATTTAAAAAGTGCGTATTGTTATGCGTTAACATTTTTACATTGGCTATAGTTATAGGGGGAGGGTTGAGATCTCATTAACATGTTTAACGCCTACGCATTTTTCCGTCTGTCGCAAGTTAGGAGCCTCTAGCCTTGGTTAGTCTTGTATTATTTTTATTAATTTTATTAATTTTTTTATTAATTTTAGTTTCTTGTGTACAATTTCGAGTTTAGTATTGCGTTCTTTATTACTGAACTAGTATATATATATGTTTGTTTAGGGGCCAACTGACGGACACCTCCGCCTGCGGGAATTTAACGCTGCATTGACGATCTGTTGGTGACCTTCTGTTGTTGTCTGTTCTATGGTCGGGTTGTTGTCTCTTTGACACATTCCCCATTTCCATTCTCAATTTTATTAAATTAAGAAAAACGCATAATAAATTAACAAATGCCAGAGGTCAGATACTCTTGACAGATACAAACATGGGGCGGGACTTATTATGTTTAGTGAGACCATAACTTTCTCCTATATATATAGCGAATGTAGAAAAAAAATATGTAATTATCACAGTAAATTCAGTTAAAAAGAAATTCGAGTCCGATATCAGAATTGATGACATAATGATAATAATACACAAATTAACAACAGACTAATAGTAGTTACTGAAATGTCAGACATCAATTAAACTGATTAAAAGATTATGTCTATATTATATGAAAATCAAACACAAATCCTCCAGTTAGTTTTTTTTATCATAATATGCTTGATTTGAAAATCTACATACATCAATAAAAAATTTAACATGGTAAGGAATAAAATGTAAGACCATTGCACTATGAAAACTCATTCTGAAAACGTTGATTTTCAGATTTCATGTCAAAATTCTTTTTCTTGTGTATATCAACGTTGAAAAGGTCTTACAAACTCTTTGAGGAATATGAAGTATACAAATTGTGAATATTTGACCTCTAAAAACTTTTTCATTGCAGCAAACAAATGTTGGGAACCATATGTAAAATGCAAAGATGGTATTGAATGTGTGAATCCCAGGTTACAATGTGATGGAGACTACGATTGCAATGATCGGTCCGACGAAGATAAGGATACTTGCCAAGGTAAATAATAAATCAGTATGCTACGTACATTTTTTGCAAATGTTATAAAAACGTGTCACCTGCTTCAAAATTTTTACGACGCAATTCTACATAATAGTATACTGTGCATGTTCGGGGTGAGCCAAGGTTCCGTGTTGAAGGCCGTACATTGACCTATAATGGTTTACTTTTTGTTTCTTAATTGTTATTTGGATGGAGGGGTGTCTTATATATATTTGTACCTATATTTCATTTTAAAATCAAATTTATTTGGTACTTTTTCACTAAGTTCATTCCAAAATTCTTCTTTCAAATTACCTCAAAACATTGTAGGTAACATCATATATATGTGAATGTTAATACAACACTTAACTTAGTTT
Source organism: Mytilus galloprovincialis (assembly GCA_037788925.1). NCBI lineage: Eukaryota > Metazoa > Mollusca > Bivalvia > Mytilida > Mytilidae > Mytilus > Mytilus galloprovincialis. The sequence goes on from CM075339.1 coordinate 32,451,670, forward strand.
TCCTCGTTTGATTGTTTTACATTGTCTTATTGGGGCCTTTTATAGCTGAATATGCGGTATGGGCTTTGCTCATTGTTGAAGGTCGTACGGTGACCTATAGTTGTCTCATTGGCAATCACAACACATCTTCTTTTTATATTAGTTTTCTTAAAATTAATAACATGTGTATAGATAACGAATGGCTTGTGAACAGTACAAGTACTCTATGCAAACAACAATAGCAATGTTATATTTATGATTTAAATTATTTAATTCAAACATTTCACCTAATAATATTTCAACTTAGACAGTAACGTTACAGATGACAAAAGATAGCAAAATTTCTTTTATTTTGGCTTAAAGTTGTACTCGATCTAAGAATATTTGTTTATTAACTTGAATATTTTAAAATTGTTACTTCATAGATAAGGGATGACTACGTTCTCGTTTTTTAACGCTGAACCATCATGTTTTGATATTTTCCTTTCAGAAACTAAAGAGATCTTTTGATGATTTCTTGGGGGTATCGGAAAATGGAACGAAGATTACAAAATTGAAGAATTAAACAACTGGATTCTGCAAGCGTTTAACTTCTACAATTTAATGTTCTTCTTCAAATTATTGATATTATACTCATAATAAACAAAAAGAATGTTATTCTTAGAAGTCAATGAATTTTGTAGTTTATGTAAATTAAATAAGTAGCAGTTTTTTTTGAAAAAGAAAAAAAGAGAAAATATATTCAATACGTATGTGTATCTGTAGTAAACCACGTTTGAATTAATTTTGTGATGGCAGATATTATTGTGATACTTATGTTGTTAGTGAAAAACTGTCATAGGTATTCAATTCATGTGAAAACAAAACTTCCTTTTAGTAATTCTAAATTGCAAAAAGATATCAAGGGTGAAATTAAACTTAAATGAAAAAAAGAATAGAAAGCATTTCAATATTAGTTTTGTCCCAGTATATGTTATAAGACTTTCAGCAGTGTCTTACTTTAAAACAAACTGTATTGGGAAGGTTTATTTAAATCAAAATATGAAGAAACTGAAACAAAAATATAAATGTTTGAATTAGACATTATCTCGTAATCAAATATTATTCTTTTAAACGTTTCGTTATATCTATTCATAGGTTTCACTTTGTATGTTATGTTTAATTCTATCAAACTGAAGTTTGTAACTTAAACATAACTTTAAAAAAAACAATCCGTTCATTCCATAAGGGTGTTCGATTCTTACGGTTTTCTAGCATTTTATCAAATATCCGAAATCCCCTAGTTCATTTATCTAGTGTCATTACAAATGTACCCAATAATCCTAAATTTCTATTTTAAAACATACAGTTTTAAATAGCAAAACTTGTCATAGTAATTTGTCAATGTTAAATGCACAAGAATTTAGAGAAAACAATTTTTAGCCCCCCCCCCCCCCCCCCCCCCCCAAAAAAAATAAATAAATAGTATACATGCCTTTTTATCATCTCCTTATTTGTATACTATCATTTTAATACAGTCAAATCACAAAGGTTATAAAAAATGTATTTTAGAAAAAACATAAAACATTTTATCGAACTGCATAAGATACATTAAAGTAATTGAAGTAGTTCATATCTATCAAACGTAATTCCTAGACTGTATTACATTGCTTAGGTAGAAAATCTTTTAACTTCTCTTTAAACATTGTGACGTCGCTGATCAGTTGTTTCCATGCGTCAAAAAGAAAGAGGTCAAACTGAAGAGTTTTGATGGTGTTCACATAATGAATCTATTGTTTCCATATATCATATCATTTTATCAACCTCATTTCAGGTCAATAATTGTATATCATTCGATACCAGATAAAGGGCCGTTGGAAGTTTTATTAAAGAGGAGATGCCAAGGGGTTAGGTGTTGGAGGGGATCATGTTGTTGCATTCTCTAGTCGCCGTTGTGGATATCATATATCTGGGGTTGATAAATCATTGTATTAACCTCATCTCAAGTCAATAATTGTATATCATTCAATACCAAATATTTGTTCCGAATTATCTACCTGTTCCGGATGACAGTTTGATATTAAATATAGGGACCTCGATATCATATTTTCATGAATCATTGTTTGCTCAAAATTTGTTAAACGTGAATATGTTGAATATATTTTTCAGAAAACAATAAACATTAAATTTATAAACACGATTTTGCACAAATTTTGATCATTTTTGCAAGATTTTCAATGACATAAAAGTTCGCTTAGCCTAAGGAATTCACAATCAACAAAACCGCATAGAAAACTACAATAGACCCTGAAATGAATAATGATGAACTATGCAAACGAAAATACTATTGGTCTGAAATATGTACACACACACCGATTAACGAGCAAAATAAGAACAGCAACAAACAACAACAACTGGATTACTGGCTTTTGACTTGGGACAGAAACATAAATATTTTTGCATGGTTAAACATGAGTATATTTTCCACAAGCTCACCTAACTAGCACAACACATTAACAGACTATAAAAGTCAGTTAAAAATGACATATATCATCAAATCGATACAAAGCGGGAAATTAAGTAACACAGAAAAATACCGGATGTAACAGGATATGTATACATCCCCACAGCATGAACACTAATTGCGTACAATTTAGTCAATTAAAATACGTTCAGAGCAAAATAACATTTCCATACTGAAATCCTTCTTATATATTATATTATAAGCAACATGACGGGTGCCACATGTGGAGCAAGATCTGCTTACCCTTCCGGAGCACCTGAGATCACCCCTAGTTTTTGGTGGGGTTCGTGTTGTTTATTCTTTGGTTTCTTATGTTGTGTCATGCGAACTACAGTGTGTCTGTTTGTCTTTTTCATTTTTAGTCATGGCGTTGTCAGTTTGTTTTATATTTATGAGTTTTGACTGTCCATTTGGTATCTTTCGTCTCTCTTTTGTGCACGACAATTATTGCAAAAGGACAGGCATACCACAGCTTTCATTCCGCACCTTGGGTCTCGGGAGAAATAGGGAATTATTGCACATGCTCTTCGGTATATCTAATTTACATGGCTCGGGTAACCTTACTTAACCACACGGACGTAGACTTTGGGGTTAATAGGTCATCGAAACCGTGAAAGTTAATAGAGACGATAACAATGGCAACCAAGAAATAAACAAAGACTCACAAAACCAAAAGACATTTACATCAACAGTTAAATGATATAAATCAATTTCATTATCCATAATCTTCTATTTTAATATGTAGTCATCGAATTACATCAGCGTTTTAAAAAAATGCAAACTTTACTCAATCAATGGATCCTGGGATAAGAAGATTCTCATGTATTGTAAAGAAGTTTAGAAGGTATTACCGTTTTAGTAGTTAACGGTTGTTATTTGTTTTTAATTTGATATACAATTCCTTTTTTTAGCTCACCTGTCCCGAAGGGCAAAGTGAGTTTTTTCTCATTATTTGGCGTCCGTCGTCCGTCGTAGTCTTCTGCTAACTTTTTTACATAAATCTTCTCATCTAAAACTAGTTGTCCAAATTTAACCAAAATTGGCCATAATCATTATTTGGGTATCTAGTCCAACAATGTGTCCGGTGACCTGGCAAGCCAACCAAGATGGCCGCCATAGCTAAAAATAGAACATATGGATAAAATGTAGATTTTGGCTTATAACTCTGAAACCGAAATATTAAGAGCAAATCTGACATGCATTACATTGTTTATCAAGTCAAGATCTATCTGCCCTGATTTATTTCAGATGAACAGGACAACCGGTTGTTGCGTAGCCATCCCTGAATAGATAATTTTACGGAAATTTTGCCGTTTTTTGTTATTATCTTGAATATTATTATAGATAGAGATAAACTTAAAACAGCAATAACGTTCAGCAAAGTATGATCTACAAATGAGTCAACATGAGCAAAATGGTCAATTGACCCCCTAAGGAGTTATTGCCCTTTATAGTCAATATCTACAATTTTCATAAATTTTATGAATTTTGATAAATTTTACAAAATGTTTTTCTCTTTAACTACTGGGAAAAGTGCATTATATATGCTATACTAGATAGATATATTGTTAAAAGCGAGAGTGTTCAGTAAAGTAATATCTACAAACACATCACCATTTTCTCATGAATCCATCTGTTTCCTTTGGTTAATATGCACATAGACCAAGGTGAGCGACACAGGTACTTTAGAGCCTCTAGTTTACAAACTTTCTGTAATATTGTTAAAATCTGTGGATATTTGAGCGTTACTGATATGATTATGAAGATCTTTGATCGTATTTTGTTCTTTGAATTTATATTTTGCATAAACGCATGAAATTAGTGAATCAGACGTATTTGTATGAGTATAATAAATTCAAAGGCTCTAAAATTGTATTGTAACCGATGATTCAACCTAACATACACGCTATGACATTATGTTCTAATTCGTAACCTCAACCGAACATAAAACATTTATCAATATAATACAAAACTCTCACATGGGAGTAGCCACTTGCAAAAGTCAAGTGCATTTTATTCAGGTAATAAGTACACGTAATTAATTTTATATCAATGAAAATTATGAAAATTGTCTGTCTCTAACTAGCACTGCAACATCAATATTTGCGACTCTTCTTTGACTATCAACCTGTAAATAAATAATTTTCATAATTATTTATTTGGAAAAAAACATCTAGAACACTTGACTGCAATGACTCGAATGACTTTAACTACTATCAAACCACCCGTGCATAAAATTTTTCCCGCATAATTTATATATCCAATCAAACAGACCTTTCTATAAATAGCATAAACACATGTTCCTTACCAAACAAAACAAACTGTACGATATATGTACAACTTTGATAAATATAAATATTCAAATGGCACACAAGTCACAGGTTTGACTTCGCATTTGATAAAAAGTTAATAAGCAGTTTAAACATCCGCAAAACAATAATGTTGCATATCAATTACGCATTGACGACCTATTTCATACATGTATCAAGCATTTGCTATTAACTTGTTTGTTTTCCACTATGAACCTTAAACATTTTAAAATCATTCCAGTGTTTATCAAGAAGGGGATAGAAACGAGTCTGTATAGTATAGTTGTCCTATTATAATTTTACCTCTATTATTTGGAGTATCACTTCTTCAACCAATCTTGGACTGCCTTATTTTTTTCTAAATTGATAGCAAAAAGATGACAAGGATACTTGAACTCGATAGAAAATTTAATTCGTAATCAGAGGTACCAAGAGTATGATTTAATATGCCAGACGTGCGTACGACTAATCATTGAAACTCAGATCAAAGTAGGTACAGAGCCGAAAAGGTACACAGAGGATGGATATTCCAAAATTTCAAAACGTTGTGCCAAATAAGGCTAAGGTAATCTATGCCTGGGATAAGAAATCCTTTGTTTTTCGAACAATTGAAAGTGTTGTAAACAGGAAATTAAAAAAAAATACCATCTTATTCCTATTCATGCCAGCACCGAGGTGCTGCTGACTACTGGGCTGGTGTTATCCTCGGGGACAAACGTCCACCATCAGTGTTATCGTCCCAGTGGTTTCAAACATCTTCAAAATCTATCATTCAGTCAGTCCGTTTTGATTGATTGTACATTAATTATTCAAAGATTGTATGCCTGTATCTATATATATATATTTGGCATGGTCAACAATTTTTTTATACAAATAACGACTAAAAGTTACATTTTTTTATATATGTATAAGTGTGATAATTAAGGCATTAACAGTCTGCAGACATGGTCAAATTGAATACTTACCTTATAATATGAGACAATATTGTAATAAAACATATACGATGTGAACTGCCACAAGCATCGAATATAGCAAAAGCATTGTAACTATCCTTTTATTTTGTAACATATGACGTGGCTCTGAACTAATAGAGCTCATTGTGTTATTATGCCATAGTCAATAGTTTTTTTTTTTATTTTAACAATAGTAATTAAGATGATAACACAAGTTTGACTGCTGTACCCCTTTTTGTGAAATGTATGTGTTTGGTTTTTTTCACGCATCATTGTCAATATAATTATGCGATTGTGAGAGTTTTCCTAGCTTTAAAACCTGGGTTAATCCACCATTCCTTATTTTCGAAAATGTCTGTGCCTATAGTAAGAAATATGTCAGTTGTAGTCCATTTGTTTGATACAATGTATGTTTGAATTTTCGATACTGCAATTTTATCAGGGATTTCCGTTCTGAGTACTTGAGACTTCGGTATTTTTGTGATTTTACTTTTGAATGACTTTGAAAGGTTGCAAACATCACTAACCTTTATTGCTTCCTGGTGAGTGATTATTTTTGATTAGCGAACCTATAAGTCGTTTCGTAAATTTAAACTATAACTGTTTAAAAATGTTGACCGGTTTTAACCTTTGCACGTATACATTAGATTTGAACTTTATGTGGTCCCTTCAAATAACAAAAGTGAAATTCTCGAATATATAATTAAAATTGCTTGTAATTTGTCATTAAAATTTGCTGGATAATAACTATAAAATTAAACATTATGCACCATGATAGCTCTATAAGTCCATGTTATTCTGGTCTATATTTGTCATTGCTGAACAAACATCTTTGGTAAGTAGATAATTTTTCAGTAAAAATCAGAGCAAATGGTTTTTTTTAATAGTCCTTTGTTATGAATGTACCATTGTCATTTTACTTAGTTTCTTTTGTTACCCGTTCTGACATCGGACTCGAACTTCTTTTTAATGGAGTTTTACAGTGCGTATCAATATATGTTTCTTTATTCTAAATTGCTAGAGGTAAAGAGGAAGGGTTGATTTTGCACAAAACAAATTTAAGATGGCTTATGGTGACATGTTTTTGTTAATTTCTGTGTCATTTTGGTCTCAAGTGAAGAGTTGTCTCATTGGCAATTATACCACATCTCATGTTTTTTATATATTACCCCGTCGTAATTTTTGCGTATGTCCCAAGTAAGGAGCCTCGTTGTCTGCTCGTTTGTCGGGTTTTTGTCTCATCGACATATTCTCAATTTTCATTTTCAATTTGATATCAATTATGTTGGTTTTTTTTAGCTTTTTTAGATTGTGTATTACTGTTTTCTAGATAAATAACTTTTCTTCCGATACAACACGGAACCCAGATTCCCACACCTTATAGACTTTCCGTGATATAATAATGTTGAGCACAAAGCCGTTTAAACAAATTAACCTTCCTTTTTTTTTAAATTATTTATGTTCTTTGTATATGTTGTGTGTGCACTAGTTATTTAAAATTGATATACTTATGTTTTTTAACTTTCTTGATTGTCTCTAAAGCCCTCGTGCAGTCAGTGAAAAGTTTTATATATATTTGTGTCTTGTGATTTATATGTGAAAATGTTTAACATAGAAACTAACTACGTTCGTGTTCCTTACATATAATGTTGCAACAAAAAAAATATGTTTTATATATTCCAGATTATCCATAAATCTACCTTTTGCATAAAAATGTTTAATAATGTTAAAATCTTGTGAATAAATCTGGGAATCCTTCTATGGGCATAATAAATTGTAAAATACTTTGTGAAAGGTACATTTATGGTAGTTTTTGCCAGGGGAAAACTTACAAAAATACAACAATCAAAATATATCATTATAGGTGAATATTTTCTATACAACGAAGAGGCCATATATTAAGTATGGTCATTAAGTATTTCTCAATATCATGAATGCACTCTTCAATAAGCGATTTTTCTGAAGGGAAATAATACGTACAAAATTATAATTTAAGGTCAAAGTTAAGGTTTGCAAAAGTACATTCGTCTATGAATACAGTTTGGTATAGACCAAGCATTACATAAAGTAAACGATCGTTTACGCAGCGTGCACATATTTCATATGTTAGCTTGTCTAAATTTAATGCTTTGTTTGCACCCAACTGTATGTGCATATGTTCTGGAGCATATGCGTATTTGGACCGTTTGCGTCCATTTCCAAATTACTTATACGGTCTTATCGTACGCGTATTGTTTAATTTTAAGAAGTTTGTCAAATTTACTGATTAGAATCGAATATACTACTATATTACAGATCAATATTACTAAAATCTTGAATCAATTTAAAATTTAAATTGTAAATTAAACAAAATCAGAATATTTCAACCATTAAAAAAAGACAGGTTATGTTAGAGTCACAATAGGAATCATATAGACAATTAAATTTCACGTATTCACGTTACTCATATGATTGTAATAATATTATTTTGTAAAAATCAATAAAAAAAAAACCTCGCCAAAAAATAACCCATATATAGTGATCCAAATACATTTATGATCCAGCTCGTACTATACCATACGGTCCAAATACTCATATAGTCTGGAACATATACAATTGCACAACGGCGATAAAAAAAAAGTGTGTGCTTTATACGTCCTTTTTATATAGAACTGTGGTCTTCATTTAAAAAAAAAACAACTTTGTATTCATACAGGAGAAACATGAAGTACATACCACTGACTGTATTTACATATGGATTATGTACTATATTTCACATATCAGGTAAGCGTGCGAGTTGATTTAAAATTTAAAAATTATATGATTTAAAAGAAAATTTCAGAATAAAATAAAATAAATACAGAATGGAAATGAGGAATATGTCTTAGAAACATTATTCCGAGTACTAACCCAGTAGAGCGCCAGCAGTATGTCGACTAATGGCTTATAAATATTTTGATATGAGCGTCACTGATGAGTCTTACGTAGACGAAACGCGCGTCTGGCGTACTAAATTATAATCCTGGTACCTTTGATAATTATCGACAACATATCCAGAAATTTCCACATTCTGCATTCTTTACAAATGAGCACATCAATGAAAAAAATCAGACTTACATATGAAAAAGAAAGTGAATTTTAACAGGAATTACCTTATTGCCTTTCTTAATATGAGGTAAAGAAAACAGAAATCATCCAAAAGGCATGAATCCAGCTATAATTATGAGTATATCCATCAGAAAGGACATTTGAAAATGGATACGAACGTTTTCTTAAAAACCCGTTGGGGTGGAAAGACCTTATGCTGTTCTCTTCACGACTAGTTATTAATCAGAATTATAGTTATTGTTATATAAATTATTATAATTATTATTGCTTTAATTGGTATCTAAATTGTTATTATTATTATTGTTTGACATTTTCATGTGTGGCATTAAAAAATGAAACATGCATGTAACATTGTGCAAATACATGTATGATGCAAATATTGGTAAAGTCTTACAAATAATACTTTGTTGGTTTTTGTCTCGGTTATTTATTTTTGTTTTTATTTTCATAACAGAGGCTAAAAGATCCTTCACTTGCAAAAGTGACGGAATGGGGCTTAGGGAAAATCAAAGGTGCGATGGTCAAATTGATTGCCTAGATGGTTCCGATGAAGAAGAGACTATGTGTTTAGGTTTGTATACTCTATCGTACTATCAACATGATTGAATAGTGTTACGATGATTTTATCTAAAGATTAAAGAAGTTCGCTACTCTATTAAAAAAAAACAAGCTTTTTAAAGACTGTTATGAATTGATAGTATATATATAAAGAAAGTAAAAAAGTAGAAAAAAAGTGTGCTCGTTTTCGAGATATGAGCCATTGAAAATTTGCCGGGAAATATTTTCTCTGAATTTTTCATACATTTAACAATGGCACCTATTTGTTTCAAAAACAATGAAAAAATATCAAGAATTTTATAAAATTTTGAAATATGGCTTTTTAAACTTTATGTAATAAAATTATGGGGAAAAAGTAAGGGTTAGTGGGCAAATTTGTTTAAGGACATAACATGGATAAAACCAGAGGATTCCCAAAATCTGGCAAAAAAAATAAAAAATAGAGGAGCAAACATCTTTAAATGATAAAAGGTGTATTACCATAGATACATTCCATTTACAAAAGTTTTCAGAAGACGAAATTCTATTAAAAAGGAAAGAAAAAAAATGTTTCTTTAGATTCTTGTGCATAATTTGGAGTTTAGTATGACATCCATTATCACTGAACTGGAATAGATATTTGTTTTTGGGCCAGCTGAAGGACGTCTCCGGGTGTGGAAGTTTTTCGCTACATTGAAGACCTAATGGTGACCTTCTGCTGTTGTCTGTTCTATGGTCGGGTTGTTGTCTCTTTGGCACATTCCCCGTTTTTATTCTCAATTTTATGTGATAGACAGAAAAAAGAAGTAAACAATTAAAACACGAATTGAAAAGCAATTGAAAGTTTGTTAAAAAGGGCTAAAGAAATTATCAAACTATACTAGAGTCAATGATAACGTAATGTATACTTGTTTCTTTTCTTTAAAGAACTGTTATGTGTTCCTTGAGTACCGAAATAGTTAAGCAATATACAATAGATAAAAATGTTCTTAATTTACACAGCCTATGCATGTGATGCCAACTATGGATATGAAAAATGTGATGACGGTTTACAATGCTATTTTAAATATAACAATTATTGTGATGGAAAAATCGACTGCAAGGACAAATCTGATGAACCTGCAGCAGACATATGTAAAGGTAAGAAATAAAATCAAGAATGACATTTAGAGTGTACTTGTTCTGGCGCGATACATTATAACGTGTCTAGTTATCTTTTTTAAATCAACTAACTGAGTTAGAGCAATCATTTTTGTCGAGATATTTCTACATGTGAATCAATCAAAGTGGAACGTGACATCTAAATATATGATAAGGGTTGACATTGTATTCAATAAAAGGGTTCATGCATGCTGTCTAGATGACGTGTACATAGAATATGAAAATAGTGAACATTTGAAAATTTGAACAACTTAAGGAGAGAAATTCATTACATTGCAAATCAGATATTGACAAAACATTGTAACAATCAAATAAATTGTAGACCATAACTCACAAAACCAGAGGTATTAACATTATTTGTTTGATAGCCAGTTTTTTTAAATTTCGTTTTTTTCATATTTTATTTTATTGCTTTTTTTAACTTGCAAAATCTGTTTGTTTTCTGATGATTTATCATTTTCAGAGTACAGCTGTTTAGGGAAACCAAATAAATGCAAGGATGGTATACAATGTATAGGTTATCTGGATCTATGTGATGGAAAGGTTAATTGTAACGATAATTCAGATGAAGATCCTGAATTCTGCAAAGGTAATGAGTAAAAATCCTGTAAGAAACAACTTTTATCTCATCCATATCTTGTATGCAAATTTCTCGTATGAGGGCATAATCCTGCTTTATAGTAGTTGGTGTGTAAAGCTTTATATCAAATGAAAAATCTTATAGGTATTCCTAAATGGAAGATTATTATAGATTATCGTTGGTTATCTCAACGAGATTGATTTTCTCGCTTGAGCTGGTACAGCGAAAGTGAGAAAAGCAATCGAGTTGAGATGACCAATGATAATCTGTTTATCGCTAATTTAACTATGACGACGTTGTCAATTTCAACGTCAATTTCGCTAGCAACGCCACGTGGCCTCCTTAGTTTCTAGCGATAATTTTTCCATCTCAAGCGAGTAGCATGATATGAAAATTATCACAAAAAAAGATCAAAGGAAAAATGCACAAAATAGCGATAATACATGATATACACACAGAAGAAGAAGTATACTTAACAACAAAATTATTTCCATTTACCTTTGTATGATTTGACGCAGATTTTTTTTCAATAGTGATGATTTTCTAAAAAAAAGCCTTTTTTAAAGTTTGAAACAGAATAGCAAACATACTCGGCAAAAAATAGTTTGATATTGATCCCTTTAATCATATAAAATGCAATTTATCTTACAGCAAACGAATGCATTCACGACGATTACGTAAAATGCAAGGATGGTTTGCAGTGTGTGTATCTGGGGTTCCTATGTGATGGAGCTTTAAAATCTGAATGTCGTGACAAATCAGACGAAGATAAAGACTTTTGCAGAGGTAGGTTATAACAGTATAAAGAATATATATTTCCCCGCTGGCACTTCTGCTGGAATTTTGCTACATATAAATGGGAAATTAAGTGTAGTCAATTTAAAGAATAACTGTGTCATATAATGCTAACTGTACTTGTATGTTTCACGAGAATCCGTCAGTTTGTCCAACTGCAATAAATGAAATGCAATATTCATGATGAAAAAGAGGGACAAAAGATACCATAGGTACAGTCAAACTCATAAATCGAAAATAAATTGACTACGCCATAGTTGAAAAAGACAAAGAATAGTACTAATGACACAACATAGAAATCTAATGAATGAGCAACACATGTGCACATGAAATGAAAGCAAAACTTGATAAAAAATATAATTGCCACTAGCAGTGTCATCCGCACAGTGATTAAAATAAAAACATCATTATCATAAAAACAACAGTTAGATAACAAGAATCGTAAAATTGTATTTCCTTTTCTTATTCAATTAATCAAAACTTGAGACAATATCTGGTTAAAGTTGTTTACTAAACAAACAAAAAAGACAGGGTCTTAAAACAAAACAAAAAGAAAGAGTGTTGTCAGGTTCATTTAAAGAAGAAGATTAAGAGACGACATCAAAATTTCAATGTAGGAAAAAAACTTAATTCATATAGTTTTTTTCACTGACAGCCCTTACCCCCGCCCCTACCCCTATCTCAACTTAATTGGGGAAAATATTTATTGACCAAAAAAGGATAAATATGAAATAAATTTAACAAAAATTGCAGAAACTTTGAACCCCAAACCCCACAGCCCCGAAACTATTTGAAGCAAGTGTTTTATCCTTAAATGATGTTTTTATGTCGTCCCTTAGTCGTACAAGTCTGATGTTCAAAAGTCAAATGTTAAATCACTTTTTTTTTTACCTTTTTTACAGCAAACAAATGTAAGACAGGTCATTTATACTGTAATGATGATCTCACATGTGTTAGTGTGACTTTGATGTGTGATGGACAAGATGATTGTAAAGACAAAACGGATGAAAATCCAGACTTTTGCAAAGGTAAGCCATACGTAAACAACACGACGGGTGCCACATGTGGAGCAGAATCTGCTTATCCATCCGAAGCGAGGAAGGGGTTCATGTTGCTTAATCTTTAGTTTTCTATGTTGTGTCTTCTGTAATATCATTTGTCTGTATGTCTTTTTTTTAGCCATGGCGTTGTCAGTTTATTTGCAATCGATGAGTTCGACTGTCCCTCTGATATCTTTACTTCCTCCAGTATATAGTCACATGTTAGCATTATCTGGTTATAGGCGTGATTGCTGTCTCTTCTCCATTTACATTCTCAATTGAATCTATTCTTATTGAATGTCATATGCAATTGTTTTATACTCATCGTACATTTATGTTATCATTAATTTCCGTTATACATTTCTGCCACCCTCACTTTTAACTCTAGCCAATGTAGAAAAACTAACACAGAGCAATACGCAGAGCAAAACTCAGTTTAAAAGACGTCCAAGTTATTTGTCATAATAGGTAACAAAGAAACTAAGAAAAATTACAAAGACACACAAATTACTGACAAGTTTCTGACATGCCATCTACAGACCTCAATTGAACTGATTAAGAGATTATGTCTTCATCATATGTATATCAAGCCCAATCCCTCCCGTTAAGGATTTCGTGTCATACCATTATACAATATTTGAGAAGAACATAATCCAAAACATGCAAACAACTGGTTTTAGAATGAATGTGTTTATTTCTGAAGCAAAGACTCTATACGTGAATCAATATCAAAGCCAAAATTTAAAAAAATTAATGATGACAACGGTATTGTTTCTATACCTTTTATTTATAAGTATGGTTAAATGTTTTGTTAGCTTTTGAGTTGAATGCTGATATTTTTGTGCTTTGTGAAAATATTACCAATGAAGAAAAACAAACAGAGTAAAACTCAGTTTAAAAGACGTCCAAGATATTTGTCATAATAGGTAACAAAGAAACTAAGAAAAATTACAAAGACAAACATTAAAGACTGGATGTGAAATACATGAACGGATAACATTTTGTATAGGATGTCTGTATGCTGATTTATATCTATGAACTAACAATAAGAAATTAAAAGTTAGCTCCTTTATCATAAATTGTTGTATTAAAGTGTTAGACCACCAATTACTCCCTCAAATTAAAAACGTAAAAGTAGCCTTACTCTGACACAAGATAATACTTTTGCTGTCATTATTCACTTAAACTAACCAACAAATTTGCAGACATGAAACTTTAATTTTAATTAAGGAGTACTTATTTTCCATAGGCAATACTTTCTTAGAAACATGGTTTACAAATTGTGCGTAAGAAGGTAATACATGTACAATTCAGGATATACTTGTTTTCTTCTATGAAGTGAAACTTAAGTTAACATACGTACTTAGAAAGCTGTGAAAATTGCAAAATTTGATTGGTAGTTTGTAACCTTTAGCTTCACGTAAAACCATTTCAATTGGATGCTTGAACAACCTTACCATACACAATAATTATTCAATTACAACACTCTGATCTGACGTAATACGTCGTAATTAAGTTACAACTACATGTAGTTTTTACAACCACTCGGCCAATTCCTTGCATTAAACATGTTAAATGTGTTTTTTAATTTGATAGATGCTTTTGTGCTTTTTCGTAAATGATTGTTTGTTTTGAAATTGTAACACAGTGATGACTGCTGTATCCATATTTTTATTAGTTTATTTACTAGTCTGTTTTGTTCACACATCGTTGTGAATATAAGTGAGTTTGATGCGACTGGCATACAAGTGAGAGTTTTAGCGCTTTAAACCAGGTTCAGTTCACCATTTTCTATTTTGTAAATGCCAGTATCAAGTCATTAATATGACAGTCGTTGTCCATTCATAATTTGTCGTGTTTTGTCATTTGATTTGGTCATTTGATTATGGACTTTCCGATTGAAATTACTTCGGGGTTAACTATTTTTGTTATTTTACTTTTTACCTTGTTACGTTTTTTTCTTTCTTACTTTTCAGAATGTTATTACTACTTCAGTATTCAGCACTTGAGTGCTCTCTGAATTGATATGAAGATGCTATGTTATGTTTTGTGTAACACTTTGGTGTTTTCCCCCAAACATAGTTTGCCATAATCATTTAGGTCTGTTTATTCACTTTTCAGTTTTCCAACTTTAAGTTTTGACTTCCTAACTGTTAATTAGAGCTATTTTGATTAGATTTATACAGACAAAACGTGTGTTTGTCTACCTTAATTTTAAACTTTTTGTTAACATTGTACAATTCATTAAAACTTTTGTTTCTTTTTTCTTTCAGATTTTTTACCACTACCACAATGAAGGGCGAAGATTAAAAAAAAATTGAAGAAACATGCATTAGAGGAGTGGTGTTTGAATGTTTTTTTAATATCCATGTGTTTTAGACCAGCGGTAGAATCCAAAAATATTTTTTTTTAATGCACCCACCGAACACACGGCTAAATTATATATCATTGAAAAGATAAAATTGTTAACTTTAATATTAATGATGCCGTAAGCATGAGAAGTGGTCGGAATTTTGCATAATTGAGGCCAAAGGTCAACAATTGAATATTACAAAATTTTGTCTTTATTGTCTTTTTTGGGCTGAACTTAGAAACATAAAACATATTAAACAATCAGAGGACAATATTTCATTTAACACATATGGAACCTGTTGTGAATACCATTTTTTTTCTAAACACGTAATTTTTTACGTTAATATTGACGTTTTTCGTTATATGATACATTTTGTTTATTTATGACTTCATTTAGTTTCCATACAAGGATGACCTTGAACTATGGTAATATTTTTTTCCATAAAAATGAAGTCTAAAGACGACTTGCTACTATACAAAAGTTTAAAGTCAGGTAAAGGAGGGATAAAAGTTAATTTCATTGATTTCAGTTTCAATGGGCATGATGGTTATTTTCGTAATTTTTTTACATTTTTTTTCAGATAAAAGCTGCCATTAATATTTTTGTTGTAAAATCAAAATGTATTCACATAAGGTTTATAAAATATGTTAGCATCATATCAACGTTTTTTGACGTTTTTTAACATTCGGAACGCCCGATCGTCCTTTCATAATAAACATAGCTTCAGTGTCAAAGTAAACTAAACGTATATTAAATCAACAGAAAAGGTGGACAAAAACTAAAAGCAAAACAAGTGTGTGTATGAATTAGCATTATTAAGACGTAAATAGTTCAGATTATCAAGCATCATCCTCAATATCTATATCTGCCAGGTGTGTATTGATGTTTTTACAAAGGTCTGATGCTTGACATTGACAAAGTTCAGTACAGGACAAATTATGTTCAAAACACACACAACTTTTACTGCAAACTGAGTTTCCTCAGCATGTGCACACCAAAACTTGAAGGAAGTCAGCTGACATTTGACCTTCAAACAAGACATGTTCAAGACCACACTTTCCTTCTTTCCAAACAAACTGAAGAGGCGATCCAATAGCAGACTTGGCGATATGTGCAGTCATCCAGATTTTGGTTTGGAAAGAAGACCTAAGAACGTGCTGTTAGAAAGATGCTTCACAAGGAGGGAGTCGGACCAAGCTAGAATCTTTACATGTGGCTAATTTCACCCGGAAACTGTTCAGATTATTATGGCAGCGTTTGGACTTTTCTTTATGATCATACAGCCTAGTTACGAGTTTCCGACTGACGGCTACTGAATCTGCCATATCTAATAACGATATCTGGGACAAGTAATTAAAAATCAACAGGCGCTTCTTTTAGTGCCTTTAGCATGGATTTCTTGCCTATGCCAAATAAAGACGATGTGGTATCACATCCTGTAATAGCATGTGCAGCTTGTAGGATTTTACACAAAACTGAATTTAACGACCCACACAGCTCGTGAACAGGAATATAACGCCAACAATCCTTAATGCTAGTGATCATTCCTGTTTGAAACCACAATTCAGATATATGAGTCATCTTTTGGAAATTATGTATTAAAAGTACTAGCACGTCCGTATCCGGAGACTTTACAATAATGCGACCGTTTACACCGTTTACCCTGTACAGTTTGTCAGCATTCAATGCATGCAGAATAGTACGTGTATCTGCCTCTTCTTGTGTACTTGACAATTCACTGCAATCTAATATACCTTTGGGACTTATTATTTTCACTATTTCTGGATTGGGAAATGATCCAACAAGGTACAGTTTTTGTCCATCCATTAGACAACTATTTTCTTTCATATATTGCAAAGTGAATTCACCCAAAAATTTTATAAGTGACTGCTTGTTTTCACCTGAACTCAGAAATTGTTTCCAGTCCTGAATGATTCTTCCTTCGATTACTTGAAACACCTTTGGATTGAAAAATGACTTTGATCGACGTTCCCGTTCAGAGCTTTTAATGGAATTTTGAATATCATATCTATCAAAAATGTCAGCAACCACTGAATCATATTGAAAGCAAGCAACCTGATTGCGGACAAAATCTTAAGCCAATTCACCAAATGTTTTAAACCTTTTTGCATTGATAGATTGCAATAATGCCTAACATCTCTTGTATGGGTGGTTGGGGATATATCGAATATTGGAAGGATTTGACAGACTACTACATCCTGTTCCAGTATGTGAGCTAAATCTGCCTTGCAAGTTTTTCTCAATGTACCATCGTCATGGAACATGGATGTTAGGATTGGGCCAATTGGATAGGACAGAAATTTTTCTCGACAATTTGCCAAAGCCAAGGCATGCCTTAAAACTAGCAAGGTGGACATCATGACAGCCTTATGCTTTACCATCAGGTCTGATTTAATTTCTGATACCAGCTTCACAAATGTAGTATCGTGATCAGAAGAATTTTCTTTTATTTTTTGGGGTGTTTTCAGGAGATATTTAGTTATACAGGTCGAATGATAAAGGGTATTTTCAGTAAAATTTTCATGTAAAACCGTTGACTTTATTTCATGATCCGAATTATTTCTAGCTGCCTCAAGTATATTCTTAATTCTGTCTTCTGATTCCACTTTGTGCAATTTAGCATCTTTTTTGTTAGTTTTGTTCTTACAAAAAATACAGGAATACCCCTCTGATCGAGTTATGATTCTAGATGTGCTTGCAGCAGGTGAAAAAATGCAAGCACCACCTTTGTTTTCCTCCGTTTCCATAAATTCTTGTTTATAACAAGATAGATTCTGCTTACTGGTGTAAGATTTACAACAAGATCTATGGTATTTAAAATCAATATTTTCCGGAAAAAAATGATTAATAGATGACAACTTTTCTACAATCTTCAAATATATCTCATCTTTCCGTAGTTTAGTAGCTTCAATGAAACTAACTTTGCCTTTGTAAGTGAAAATATATATTTTTTCCGGGCTTTTAATCTGACAAATAATGCATTCAAGCCAATCTAAGGAAGACTTCCCTCACTTGTTGGAGTAAGTTGTTAAGGATTAGCGAACTGACATTATCCGGAAAATTTTCACAACAGATCTGGAATTTTTTTTAAGCGATTACTTAACACAATGTTACAATGAAACAAAACAATATATAACCACTCTGGGTATTCAAAATAACAAAAAACAATGAAATCAACAACAAAGCAAATATAAAACTAGTGTAAAGAAAAATATAAACTCTAAAACTGATATTAATTAAACAATTTCAATGTGAATTGCTAATCGACATTTGGCTTGTACAGTGATAGAACTGAACGGAGTGAGGATTAAACAAAAATAAACGTCCCGGACGGTAATTCCGGAATTATATAAATTGTTTAACAGATTGATGTGTTCTATTCAAATTAAAAATTTCTTGTTAATCGAATAAGAAATGTTCCAAACGAAAGTTGTTTTGTATAAAGTAAATATCGAAGTGTATATTTATGCCAAATTAACACATATAAAGTGTTTTATAATTATCCTGCTATTAACGGAAACCGGTAAAAATCGTGTTAACCACAACTACTGAAGTAAAATGGTTTTTTAAATGTTGATGGTAAATATTTTGAAAACAATTATTGACTAGTTTTATCGTCATTTATATATTCTTTCATTATCAAATAAAAAAATAGCCGAAATATTGTGATTCGTAATAATAATTAACATTTTAGTGTATCAGTGAATTATTTTTTGTACACTACATAACGCTCTAAAAAGCCATTTTTACGGACATTCGACCATACGATTTTCTTACGGCATGTTTAAAATATAAGTTTAACATGTATTTTTTCATTTAAAAAAAAATCCAGGTGTGTGTTCTTTGGGTGCATTAAACTCCTTAACTAAGCGTCTTTTCAGATTTCGCCGCTGCACTATTTATAAAATACAACAAATGCTGTATCAATTATTAGAATAGATATACAAACACGATTAAATCTTTTTTTATTATTATAATAGACATTAGCGGAAACAAGGTCTATACCTAGGATTACACTTTATACTTACGTTTACAGTTTCATCTGTACGAAGCGCTTTTCTGGATTTACCATCAGAACCGCACAAAGTCGAATATTTAATGGCACGGATTTATAAGGACCGAAGGTGTAGATAGATGTATGATATATAGTATCAATAGGAGCAATAGACTTCCCCGCGAAACAGGGTACTTTAAATGCAATAAATAGATAGTATACGAAAACCAGGGAAACTATTGTTCAGAGGATTCTCTACAAACGGTTTCATTTGAAATAGTACATGTAGTACTGCTGGTGGCATTTTGTTTTTGTTTTGCACGATTACAACTTTGTATCTGCAACTGTTGCCGTGTCAAATTAATTAGATTATGATTTTTTTTTTAACAATTTCTTCAATCAATTGATTCCCTTTTGAAAATAGCTGGAACGACCCCTGCGTCGTCAGTGCATTCTATATTACAATTCCATGAAAATAGTACCAGTCTCGGAACAGGGGTTAAAGGTGATGTTTCAAGCATACCAGACCACTCATGTTCATGGGGAATAATTATCGACACCGCGAAAAAAAGTCAATTCTTAGTGAATCCCAAGATCTCTATTATGATAATTGCAAAAAAGAAAAACAACTCGCTTGTCATTTTTTGTTCGTTGCTGTGGAAAACATAGATAGCTAAGTTTTAACTGTTTGAGTCCACCTATTCTTTGATTTCAACTGAGTCTGGCGAACAGTCTAAAATATATTTCTGACATAAAGAAGGTCGTTGATATCTTGGTTTTTTTTGGTATTTTTTCTCAAATATATTTGTTTCTATCGAAAACAAAAACGTAGACAAAGTGTTTGCCATATTCTGAAGATTTCAAAATCATACCGAACGGCAAGTGAAATTTCATGAAAAATAATTGAATAGATAAAAAAAAAACACCCGTTCGCTGTATTTCCTCGTTCTTTTCAAAACAAAATGAAGGAGAGGAAGTATGTCTTTGAATAATAAAGCACCTGCAACGACGATTGCAACATTTTGTGTGTCTCGTGTTAAATTTTTTTTTTAAATAGTGTGAGGTCAATCTATTACGGAAGCCGATAAGGGCCATTCAAAAAAAATATTTTATGTCGTTATTACGACATAGCATGTCGTAATTTCGACATAACATGTCGTTATTACGACATCGCTATGTCGTAATTTCGACATAACATGTCGTTATAACGACATCGCTATGTCGTAATTTCGACATATCATGTCGTATTAACGACATTACTATGTCGTTATAACGACATCGCTATGTCGTAATAACGACATCGCTATATTTAAAAGAATATGTATTATGGTTGGCAAGAGACTAAATGACAAAGAAATTAACAATTATACGTCATCATAATGTCCCCGATAATTATAAAAGCCCCCGCATGGTCAGCTATAAAAGAGGGAAGAAAGCTATCAGAGGGAGAGTCCCCGAAATGCTGTGTTGCAGACAGTGTTATTATTCAATTATTAGCTCCCTTGGTAAAACTCCAAATTTTCATATTTAATGTATTCTATTGTTAAATAATTTACATGAAGCTTAATAAGTATATATTTGTTAATTGCATAGCTTTTGCTATTTGAATTCATTGGTTAAGGTATTTATTTATATTGTAAAGTTTGATATTTGCATCGTCGCAAAATCTTTAGTTACCTTCTTTGGATACCTTCAGTGAGAAACTTATATATGTTATAGATACCGATTTAGAATAAACCGACCATGCAAGGATATACAACCAGTCAAGGTCGTTTTAAACTTTCATTAGTTGTGTAAATTAACATGGTCCATAGTGCTAGGGCTATTCAGGCAGACAAAGTCGTTTAGATTAACAAGTTACCGGTCGTATCATAGCTATGTAGTCACACATATCGGAAGAATGAAATGTTGAATTATTAGAGGACTGAAATTGTACAACCAAGTCAAGCCAAGCTTTCCATCTCCCTTTAAATAAGTGCAAACTACATGGCTTCTTGGTATAAGGGTGTATTGAAGTATTGATAGCTCTATTTCTACTTTCAAACGTTGGGCACGCGCGATGTTCCTACAACCCCTAGGATTTAAAACAGAATCTTCGAAATTTCATCCGCAAAACAAAATAAAAATGTTAGAAAACACGAACCAATATTAAAACAAATTCAATATATGTTTTGAATTATGTTTTTACAGCTCTTGATCATCTCCTAAGTAATATCTAGTATATTTGAGGATTAAAAAAAGAAAGCTAGTTGAAAAAAACGGATGTCCTCATTCCAACGTTACATTTATGAAAAACTGTTTTAACTCTTATGTATAGTGATCCTATTTCTTATTCTCTGATCTTCTTGATTCTTGACAGGAACAACGACATGTGTCGGTTCTTTGTGGCGTTAAAGCCGTTATTTTACCAAATTTCATTTGACTCGACTGCATATTATAGTAGAAATGAATAAAAATAGTAAGACAATAATAATATCTAACAAAAGTACAAATATTTGTCTCTTATGAGTTCAAGTATTGCTGATTCAATAAAATCTTCTCTACACAGTCGTTTTTCAAACGGTAGCCATTTTGTCCAAGTTGATATTTCATTTTTCAAAGCAGTTAAGGCGTATTTTTTTTTATAATTGATCAAAACAAAAGTTAGATATACGAAGAGTAAAAAATGCCAAGATTCTTTCCTTATTAACTACATATTTGGGTCTTAAAGGAATAAAATGCTTCCATACATTACAAAACGGTAGCCAATTTTTCCAAATGTCTGAAAACGTCTAAAATCGTAAAGACGCTTATTTCCGACGTTAAATGTGCTAAAGTTTCAATTAAATGTTTATGATAATAAAAACAAATCGTGTTATGAAATTTGGAGAAAGATGTTAATGATTGCTGCCGGAAAAAAAATAGTGCATGTTGCTAAAGACTCCGCCCGAGGAAATAGGTTCGACACAGGTTAAATTTTGCAATTTTTATTAATTGTATATAGCTTTTAACGATTTATTTAAAAGAATTTGGAAATGAGGGGGGGGGGGGGGGGGGGGGAATCCCATTTTGTAAAATAAATTGAAATTTATGTTACGGAAATCGAAGTACTCCGAGATAGATCAAAACACTTAATACCAGTTCACGGAATGTTTAACTTCGCGATTTGTCCTGCTATTTCGTGATGAAAGTAATTCCTGTACTAGCGAAGCCGGAACTTTTCGTCAATATAAACTTGTGCATGAAATGGAGGTAATTGAAAGACGAATCCCAAACAGCAACGAAAACCGTTTCATCGAATTTGGAAATAATTCTTAAGCCAAGGTTCAAGTAATTGAAGGGGTGTATTTCGACAACTTATGTGTCAGGGAAAATACAATTCTATTCAAATTTAACCAAGGGTAGAAATGTTCGATTTACTTGCAGAGTGTCAGATATATTTGTATTGGGGATGAATTAAAATATAGAAATTTTACAATGACAGATGATATGCAACTTGAAAGTTGAACATCCTATGATAAAAAAAATTATGAAAACCGTATACATGTACTTCCGTTCAATCTTTCCTTCCTACATTACTTGCGACAGTACTGCATTTTAAGTTGAAATAACTTAAAGGGTAAACATTATTATATCGATTTCCACAACTCGAGGTAACTTTTTGATAAAATGACATCACAAAACGAACAGAACCAGAATCAACCAACAATATAAAAAACCGAATAAAACTTGCAAAAATTAATCGGAGTCAAAGACCCTCTTCGACGTCGCATTTTAAGTATAACGTGCTGTAGGAATATCGTGCCCAACGTTTGAAAGTAGATTTGAGCAATTGATATTTTAATTCACCCTTATCACAAGAACCCATGTAGTATGCGCTGATTGTGAGGGAGATGGGATGCTTAGCTGGCAAATGAGGCTCGCCTATTCACATAGTATTATCTACCTAATCTGTCTGTGCGGCCAAATGACCAGCGTTATTTAATAAATCGCAGTTGTTTTTTTATAAAATATATAAGTTTCTCACTGAAGGTATTCAAAGAAGGTATCCAAAGATTTTGCGACGATGCAAATATTAAACTTTACAATATAAATAAATATCTTTAACCAATGAATTCAAATAGCAAAAACTATGCAATTAACAAATATATATACTTATTAAGCTTCATATAAATTATCTAACAATAAAATGCATTAAATATGAAATTTGGAGTTTTACCAAGGGAGCTAATAATTGAATAATAACACTGTCTGCAAAAAGCATTTCGGGGACTCTCCCTCTGGAATCTTTCCTCCCTCTTTTATAGCTGACTATGCGGGGGATTTTCTAATTATTGGGGGCATTATGATGACGTATAGTTGTATATATCTGTGTCATTTAGTCTCTTGGCAATCATAATACATATTCTTTTATATATAGCGATGTCGTTATTATGACATAGCGATGTCGTTATAACGACATAGTGATGTCGTTATTACGACATAGCGATGTCGTTATAACGACATGTTATGTCGTAATTACGACATAATTTTTTTTTTTTGAATGGCCCTTATCGGCTTCCGTAATCTATCATCCTTCGTATAATTACATCATTTTCAACCTAGATAACACCGTATACTATACTGAATGTTTATACATTGCTGCAAATATATCCAAAAAAAAATAGAGAAAAAAACATCACTATCATTACATTGTTTTGGATCGATGGTTTATCTTTTCACATACAAAAAAAATGCTACCTGTTAGTATAATTGTATTCATAGGTGTATGACAGTTTCCGTAAATGTCTATTATGAACTCATTTTACGTGGTTACCAATTTTTCCTGAAATTGAGAAAATTAAGCATTTTCGTGAATATTAAATTTCATGGTTTTGACAATCACTTCATACAGAACAAATAAAATTGAGAATGGAAATGGGGAATGTGTCAAAGAGACAACAACCCGACCAAATAAAAAAACAACAACAGAAGGTCAACAACAGGTTTTCAATGTAGAGAGAAATTATCGCACCCGGAGGCGTCCTTCAGCTGGCCCCTAAACAAATATATACTAGTTCAGTGATAATGAACGCCATACTAATTTCCAAATTGTACACAAGAAACTTAAAATTAAAATAATACAAGACTAACAAAGGCCAGAGGCTCCTGACTTGGGACAGGCGCAAAAATGCGGCGGGGTTAAACATGTTTGTGAGATTTCAACCCTCCCCCTATACCTCTAACCAATGTCGAAAAGTAAACGCATAACAATACGCACATTAAAATTCAGTTCAAGAGAAGTCCGAGTCTGATGTCAGAAGATGTAACCAAAGAAAATAAACAAAATGACAATAATACATAAATAACAACAGACTACTAGCAGTTAACTGACATGCCAGCTCCAGACTTCAATTAAACTGAAGTAGCATATATATTTTTTGATTTGTTGAACAGATGAATTTGTTGTTCACCTGCAGCCACAAAACCCACGAAAATAAGTATCCAACAAAAAATGATAAATCCACAGTATCATTTTGCTAGAATGTGTGATTAAAAATTATATAATTGTCCCGAATAAACAGCTGTCGTGAATGCAAAGAGCTATTGGAGAAAAAATTATTTTAATAAAAAAATCAATCTTTGTAAGATCTAGTTCAGATATTTATAGTTTTTCACTTGCTTTCCATCACGATATAATTAACGAGACGTTTTTTCAAGCACAACCAAATCACCCACCATGACAGCATTTTGTCCAATCACAGAAAGGATTTTTCTAGCAAGCGTATTCTGTTGCCATAGTTAAGCGTCCTTAACTTCAAATGGCATAAACCGAAACTTAACCGACTACGTCGGGAATAAAGTGGTATTTTGTTATGCTCCGTTTAGCAAGAATCATTCGAAAGTAAGAGGTCGACTCGGATTTCAGAAAAAAGATTGTCGTATATATTTACATATTGCCTCATGCCTTTGCCTTGTGAACTAACCCGTTAAGACGTCCGGCTCTATGTGTCATAATATAATATGGCAACGTCGGGCAAAATTATTATCACGTTTATATATATATTTAATTTATAAGCTTTTTCCGTAGGCTCTTGGAATGAAACATTTTGGGGGAGGAGGCAGGGGCTGGTAGACAAACGAGTTTAACTTCATACGGAATAAAATATCGCCAATAATAAGTCATTATAGTTATATATTATAATTGTATGTAAGCTTGTCGTCAGTTTTAATTTTTATAAAAAAAAATGTCATAATTTACTCATATATCTACCGAGGTTATGGGTATACTGACCAACAATAGCCTCGGAAATTATCAATATTAACAAAAGAGTGCACCCTTTGGGATACATATTTGCATAGCGGTCATATTGCTTATCCTGAGAACAACCATTGAAATGGGATTATACATCTCCTAAAATAAAAATGTAAATATAATAATTCCAAAGTGTTATCAACACGAGAGGAGAATAAGTTAAAACATATATATAAAACAAAACGAACAAGTATATTCAAACAAGATCTATGAATAACTGTCATACAAGCTTATACCTTTTCTTGGTTTTTTTATCTTGATGAAAATAAACTCATTCGTTCATTATCACTGAACTAGTATATATTTGTTTAGGGGCCAGCTGAAGGACGCCTCCGGGTGCGGGAATTTCTCGCTACATTGAAGACTTGTTGGTGACCTTCTGCTGCTGTTTGTTTTTTATTTGGTCGGGTTGTTGTCTCTTTGACACATTCCCCGTTTCCATTCTCAATTTCACTATACTCATCTGTATAATAAAGGTACATGAACTGTTAAATTCATGTTCAACGATTTACTCAACTTCTCATATCTGGCTTATAACATATAAATTCAAAAAAGAAATGGTATGATTTCCAAGAAGACAGCTTCACACAAGAGACCACTTGACACAGAATTAACAACAATAATTCACCATATGGCCTTCAACCATGAACATAGACAATACCGGCGAAGTCACCTAAAAAGGCCCTTGAAAAAACAAATGTAAAATATTCAAATGAGAAACCTAACGGCCTTATATATGTACAAAATATTAACGGAATACAAATATGCAGCTGAGCAACACAACACTCACTGAATTACAAGCCCCTTCCTTGATATTAATTCAAATAGGGCTAAATTAAAAAAATCTATGCATAAACATGATATACACGATATTATGATTATCATTTTGAGTGTATTTTAGGATAGATGCCATCTTACTGACACCGCAGGTGACCATCCGAGAATGGCTGACAATACAATCATATGTAAACATGAACACAGATATACATGTAATTAGATACCAAACTCGTGCAATTGGAAATTTCTAGGTCTTTGATTTCATATTACAGGTTTTTACCTGTGAAAGAATGAATTTCTGTTGATCGAAGCAGTCAATAACATGGTTTACTCTTGTTTCACCTCTAATGGTGAAATCCCTTTCTAATTTCAATTTATAGCTGGACACGCCTAGTTCATGAGTAAGCAATCTTCAACTAAGGTTTTCGATGGAATTTCATGCAAATACAGATTTAATTATGTCGAATTATTCTCTTACTAGTGAATAAACAATTAGAAATGTGTCTCTCCTTATTTTATCTGAACCAAATCGTTTTCTTAAAGCGCATTATATTTTACTAACTTCGCTTTCATTATTGACGCCTCTTTATGGTAAAATAAGAAATCAAATAAAATGTTTTCGCACGATTTGATAGTATCATACCTTTTGGATTATATCAGACGCATGATATCCCGACAAAAATGAGGTTTTGGGGTACTTTGAACACACATCGTCAAGCTTAGAGTTAGTTATGCATGTTATTATGGCATTTAAAGGCCAAATGTGAAATCTTTAAAAAAAAAACACACACACACACACACTTTTTTCCTTTTTTCTTAGTTTAAAAAAAAAGCAGC
Source organism: Mytilus galloprovincialis (assembly GCA_037788925.1). Taxonomy (NCBI): domain Eukaryota; kingdom Metazoa; phylum Mollusca; class Bivalvia; order Mytilida; family Mytilidae; genus Mytilus; species Mytilus galloprovincialis. The sequence goes on from CM075339.1 coordinate 32,478,870, forward strand.
CAATGATAAATGAATGAAAATCGATATATTCCGATATATTTGTAATAAAGCTATAGCTAGGACTAATATAAAAATATCATAATGAGTCTTAAAGTTCAGAAAATTAAATTGCAAACGATTAGCAGTAGTCTTCTCAAATTGTCTGGTTTTGGTTGACGAATAATGTGACATCTTACATTTTCAAGATTTCATGTACATCAGTAATCAGAAGACTGTTATAAAGGTTACCCAAATTAAGGCATATCTAAATTCATAACAAAAAATAATGTTTACTTCTGCAAACAACGAATATATGAGTTCAAGGATTTTAAAATGTGGCGAACAGGAAAAACATTTTTTCCCTGATGACTAATTGTTCATTATTAAAAAACTCTGATAATCATTTTTTAAATTATAGCTACAACGTACAATTATTTGATAAATGTTTCAAATCGGGATCGTCCTCAAGGTTGGTCATGATTTAACCTTTACACGTATAAATCAACTTTGAAGTTTCAATGGTTTAATAAAAGTAAATTACCAATATTTGAAAGTGATTGGCCTTTTAAAAATTCATAACTTTGTAATGACACTGGAATAACTTACAGATGGATGCGGTCATAACCTTGACAAAAGTTAACTTGGAACAGACATGTTGACTGCTTTCTGCGTTTACTTGAGAATTTTTCAGCAGAAAAGCAAGTTAACTTCGTCGTTGGTGGACCAGACCTACGATCTGCTTTTTTTGGACTACTGAAGACCTATCGACAGGTCTGCTCCAGACCGGCCCTGTGGACAAGTCTGCTTTTGACTAATCTTGAGGACAGACCTTCCCCAGACTAGACCTGTGAACAGGTCTGCTCCTGACCAGACATGTGGACAAGTCTGATTATGACAGAACATCGTGATTAAGAGTTTTCATATCAGACTTGAGCTTTGATTTAAATATCACTAGTAACCTGAATTTAACTTGATCGGACAAAAACGCATTAACGCTGTTTAAATGAAATTAATCGTCATTTGATAAAGATTGACAAAAATTAAAAATCATTTTTAATTTATTTTAATGCATATCAAATCATTTTAATGCCAGTCAAACAGCTTCGCTTGCAGTCGTTCAATTTAATTCAAGTTGGCGGTAAGTTACGTCAAACAAATAGGCCACGCCCCCGTTAAACTATTTCAAACTGGTATCAATTCGTTTTAAACCGTGTTGCGACCCGAGCTTTTAACAGGTAAATCACTCAAGCAAAACAACATCGATGTATCTTTCGTTTATTTGTTTGAAACTTTATCGACTTATATATATAAATGCGTGTATTCTTATTAAAGTAATATACTTCACAATTTAAACAAATGAATGATCAATACACGTAACATATAAGGAATTTAAATAAAAACAATAAAATATTGGTGCACGGTTTAAAAAATTCAAAACTTGTGAACCTGTTAAAAATAAAATAGTTAGAAGTTTAACATATTTTTAATTTGCCCGAGTGCAGTAGATCTTTATCTCATATATTCGTTTCAAAACTTGCTGAGTGATATGAAAACTTGTGAATGTAAGTAACGTATGGTCCATTGCAATGACTTACAAACTTTAGGTATTCCTGTATATTTCCGTTTCTCTTTTTCTGTCTTACTATAGTGTACTCGTTAATTAAATATAGACACGGAAATTAAAGTACTGTATCTTACAAAAATTATTTATTTTTCACATAGTTTAAATCGATGTATCTTATATTTTCGGTCAACAACAAATATTCCCTAGCTGTATATTGATATATGAAATAGCTTGTAATAAAAACAATTTTGTGTTAAATAATAAAATGAATGAACATGATGCTAACATTTGTTGAATTAAATAAACAGTTAGTCTTGCACAACATTGTAAATAAAGGAACAGCTCAATAAACTTTTAAAACTGTGTCAAATTGTAATATCGGTCACTGACGCGAAACGGGCATTAATTGCGGACAAGCAGCACATTACGGTAATTGTGAATTGTGGTTCCGATTCTGTAAAGGGATTATTGTGCTGTCATTCACCGTGACGTACAAAAAGTCTTGCTATAAATAAATAAATATTCGGTATATATACGAGATAAATTTTAGTCTGCGATAACGATGGGTTGGTTGATTTAAGTTTTACGACCTTGACTTGCTCTAATTCGACATTCTCTTACGTCTAATGCATTTTATTTACATTTAGGGCATATTATATAAGTCTACCTACCAAATTGAAATCAACATAAACATTATTAAAATAAACAAGAATGGAAAAGAAACAATTATGCACTGTTGCTCTGATATAATTTTTATTAACTATATTTTAGCGGTAATGTCAAAATTAAAAACTAATTGTCGTACAAATAAAATAATTTATCGAGGTGCTTTCGTTGAAGTTCGCGTTACATATCAAAATGAATGTCATTGGTCGGAACGTTTGCAAACTTTCAATCCAGGTGTTCTCATCGAGGTCCGCGTTCATTTTTCAATTCAATACACAATATTTCATCTAGGTGCTTTCGTTGAAGTTCGCGTTACATAGTAAAACGAATTTCATTGGTCGGAACATTTGCAAACTTTCAATCCAGGTGTTCTCATCGAGGTCCGCGTTTGTGTTTCAATTCAATACACAATAAGAAGTCCAATGGTAAAAAAAAGAATTTTAAACTGAAATTGAACAATAAAGAAATAATAAAAAATATAGTCTATAGTATGTAAATATTTATTTAAGAAAGCTAACAATAAGATGAAAGAAAAATATGTGATGCTTAAGAACATTGACCTGGGCCGTAACAGCCTTATGTTGGAAATTTTAAAACAAAGTTGAAACAAAGGCTTGTCTGCATATCAAATTGTTCTCACGGCCAATTTCTTGCAAGAAGCAAACTCCCATTACTTCAGTGTCGCCCCTGCATGTTTTTGCGTGATCCATGCATGTTTCTGATTTACTTGTCTTTTGTTCATTTACTGTCCTACTGTATGGCTATAGTCTAAGTGTTAATTGTCATTTGAAATACTTTAAACTTGCTTATACTGGTTGGTTCCACGTGAATCTTATGATAATAATTCATGCATAAATCACCGGATTTTGGTACACGTAAAATGCACGTAATTTTAAAAAATTACATTATTAAAATAATATCTTTTTTCTAAAATTTAATTGAAATCATTAAAAATACCTTCATATTTTTGCAAAGTTCACGTGAAAATAACATGAAAAATTTCACGTGTGATTCATTTGAATTACTGAGTTTTTTACTCCATCATTTAAGGCAATGGTGGTGTCGTTGCTTCATCCATGCAGAAATAGAGTACTTTAAAAATATGATTCAGTAAAAAGTTTTATAATTGCTCGGTTTTGGATGGTTGTTTTGCGGTCAGTGGCAAATAGTGTATGCATGTTCGGGACGATACAATACAAGCTCAGCAAGTCGGACAAACATTGCAAATTGTATGCAAAATTTCACAAAGTTCAACCGTGTTATTTGTGGAAAATTATTTACGAAACAAATCATGAGATCATACATGCATTCTTTAAGTAAACCAAACTGCAAATGCGAAATGTAAAAGTTCCAGTTTGAAATTCCACATGTAGGAGTCTGCGTGCCTTTTATATTTTATCAAAACGTCTAATCCAGCAACCTGTCATGAACAAAAAATAAAGGAAACCAAGACGATATGCGCACCTTTAATATGAGTACACTTTAGTAACACCAGGTACATAATTTAAACCTGAAGCAAAAAGACAGCACTCATTCCTTAATAATAAGCCGTATAAACCCTATATGTATACACCAAGTGCGCGATTGACGTTAGAACGGACACGGGTGAAACAGTATGAAGATACGTGCTCTTTTAGGATATTGGTGACAAAACATATTTTTAAATATGCAGTTCATATAATGGAATGGTAATTTTGAGATATAAAATGAAGTAGCAATGTAAGCAAGCTAACATTTCCGTCATTTTGTATTTGGTAGAAAGTTGATTAATTGGCAATTTTACCGCACCTCCTTATTTCATTATGGTTGGAATTTTTTCCAGAAGAACAAAAGTATTAGGACTTAAACAGATGTGTACTAGGAGACTGAAATGTTACTGTGATAATTATACTTTCCTTTTTAGAGAACCGTCGTTTAGTAAACTGACTACATGCAAATTAGAATTAAAAAGCTACTCGTCCAATTAGCATTAGTCACAATTTGCTTGGTGTATTTGGTTTTGATGTAGTTAAATGTCCAACAGTAGCTATCTTATAAATTGCATATCCCATATCTCTATTCATCATTCTAACAACTGACTGGTGTACAAATAACATGTTATATATATATATATATTTTATTTTATTAGTACTTGTACTTTTTATAAATAAAGTCTCATGTAACCCCATTTCCATAATTAGCAAGCGGTAGCGTATATATTTCTTTTTGTCTAAACGTTCGGAAAATTTGTCGATTTCTTTGAAAAAATTAGAGGCAATGATTTAAATTTTAACAACTAAAGTTTCAAGTGACGGGTGTAAATTGTAGGAGTGATTGTTGGTTGCTTAACGTCCAGTGGCAAATATTTCATGCATGTTCAGGACGAGAACAAGTTAACACTAACTTGAAAGTAACACTAGGTAGATTTTGTAATAGAGCCGATCCGAGAAGATGTTTGAGAAAAATTTGGACTGACACTGGATAATGAGGGTATATTATGAGCAATATGCCCCTCATGGCCTAAAAAGGCAACTATGTTAATGCTCTCTCAGTCGTTTTGTCTCCGAACTTGTACATGTTCATCATTTCCAACTCAAATCGCACACAAAAAAACTACACTACCAGCGAGTTCCCATGCAAGCGGAAATTAACACGAATAGAAAATCTAAAGGATTTCAAGATCTAGCTATTTCAGTCTCTTTCTGCTATTTGAATACTAATACGTCAGTCGTTTGCTTGTAAATTTCCAGAATTTTTTTGTAACGGAACCAGTCTTACTTAGTGACTAAAGCCAGTCCCAACTATTAGCTTGCGTTTATAGACGCAAGTGGATACTTGGGACTGGCTTTAATCAGACTCTAACGGGACCTGATTTTTTTTATTATTTTTTTTCCGAATAAAGTTGCTTTGTATTTTCAGCCTACGGCAACCTTCTCAGGCCTGATTCCGATGTAACTGTATGTCCTGTGTATAGACTTGGTCTAGCTAGCACTTTATTTTTAAAAATGTTTCCGAAACTATAACGGATTTATGAGACTGTTTACATTTGGAACACATAGAATGTTATTCAGCAAAATAACCAAGTTAAACCACTTTTTTACATTGAATTTCCATACTAACAAACTATTTTCTGTTTGAGTTTCAAAGTCTGCTTGTATTGTATGAAATACTTAACACTGAACATTGAACCTGGTTGTAATTTGCAATTTTTATTTGTAATTTTTCCTCACTAAGTAGGTGAAATTATGTATAACATTAAATGTATTGTAAATTGCGAAAATGCATTACGAGCATATTCTATAATTTTAAGTGTGAATTATAAAGAGTTTCATTTTTTTCAAATATTGAATACGCAACAAAATCTCTGTAATTTTACCCATGTATTATTTATGTTTATGTTATAGGCGTTTGATTGGATATTAGTTAAAGGTAGGCGTGGTTTTCGGTAACTTTCCTCCAATCAACTGGCCTATTCGACAAACATGTGTGCACTGATGCATGCAAACTGGCTATTGTAACGGCACATGTCTTACATCAGAATCTATCGTGCGTGACCAATGTTTATTGTAAAATTTCTTGTCATGTGAGCAAATTATCAGACATACAAGTTCTAAAGGTTACAACTTGAATTTGCTTTTTGAAAGATTATTTTCGGCAGTGCCCCTGATATACGATGTAAAGTGTTAAAGAAAAACAAGACTTTAAATGAAGGATGCATATTACCAGAGAATATAATCTGGGACTATGCCAGATATAATACATGTATTTTATGGCTCGGATATTAACAATAAAATGTTCTGAAAAAAATTAAGTGTCCGATAATTTGAATTATCTGATAAAGTTATCTCGATCACTGTAAACAAAATATTATTGCATGGATGGTAAACTGCTGATTTTTATTTCTAGACATGGTTTGTGACTGTTATAAGTATAGACAACTATATGCATTCTGGTTTACGTTTACAAAGAACACACTATACTTTTTCCTTGTATTTGTAAAAAATATAAGACGTTTCATTTTAATTGAATACTTCAAAAAATGCTTCAAAATACTATAGGCCTGTATTGTTGTTATTTTTTAGGGTCAATGACTCCACCCCCCCCCCCCCCCAAAAAAAAGTAGTAAAATAATTGTATATTTTTGAATAATTGTTTCAAAACGTAATAGAAATAAAGGTCAGCCAAACCCAAATTCAGCAATAAGGAGTGTCATTCACCGGGTTTAATTTCTTTTACCGGTTTTGAACTTCTTGTTTTGTTCAATAAATAATAGTTATCTTCTTATCTTGTTCAATAAAAAATAGTAAAATTTACTTTCCATATACATGTTTGACTTCCTAAATAACACTAGGAAATAAAATTTGTCACAATTTCGCTTTTGTCGTCTGCTCAAGTTAGTTTAATTTGGTATTGCAATATGCACATGAGATACTTGTCACTGAACGTTGAACAAACAGTAGCTATCCACCAATCCATCAGTGATTGCGATACTTCTGTTACATACCCGTCATTTTGTCACATGTTTGGTACTATCATTTGAACAAAGTTCGTGTTGTAAGCCGAATTTGTCCTACATTTTAATTGTTCTTGTCAAGTAATACATTCCTTGAACTGGTTTAAATGTTAAACTAAATCCTATGAAATCAATTTGGTGCATTGGTTTTTTGAAACACAAATCTGTTAATTTGAGCGTGTCAACACCTAGTCTAGTAGTGATGTCGGTTCGTATGACCATACAACATATATATATTAGTATTACAGTAAGTTATTGTTTCATTTTTCATGTTTACCATTGATAACATCAAATAAAATGTGTTGCAGATTGAACTAAACCATAAAGGAAGGATCTAAAGTTTAAATTATGTATGTTTAAACTATTATGAATGCGGAGTGGGGGTATTGCACGATAGCCTCCGTAGTAGTATGATACTTTGATTTCAAATGGACTACAGTTAAAAAGTTACATTTACTACCAATCCATGCAAAATAGTAAGATGTATGTTCCTGAGCGTATTATGGACAAAGAAAAGGGTTGTGGTGTACTTTTGAACTAAGTATGGTAGAATGGTTGCCATACGCCTTCATATTACAGAAACCACCAGCGTTCACTACAGCATAATTACGATTTCAGTTGTTATAGTTCACACACAAATTAATTGGGCTAGTTTAATCTCCTGCATGGTTTATTCCATTGGCAATCATATTCAAGAAAATTCACATTCTGTATGAAGCTTGATTGAGACGTAGATTCACACAGATACCGATCATAGTTATCTTTTCTTCATTTACATAAATGATTGTCGGGAATTCGAAATATGGCAGTTATACATGTATCCTCAGTTTATATTTATTTTGAAGCATTATCGACCTAATACGTTCTCTTTAAAATTTACTTTGCACTAAATATCTAGTACTAGTAAATGACTTTACATGGGAATAACTTGGGGTGTATTCATGTATACTAGTATGTAATAATAATAAAAAGAAACCAACAGCACTATTTGACGAAGACGAAATTAAGGATTGAATTTTAACGTCCAGTGACATATATTACAATGATGTCGAAACAGAACTTGAAATTGACAATAGGTATTCTGTCGCTTTTCCAAAGAATTCACGCTTATTTGCGATTTCACGTGCTATTTTACAACTTCGGGTTCGCATTATAGTTATATTTGTACAAAATAACTATCAATAAAAAAATTGTGATGATTTCTTTAACTGTTCTTGAACGTTCTAGTTTTAATATAAATCTGTGTTTTTTTATATTCGTACTTTCGACGAAGCAAAGCAAGTTCGATCTAGACCTGGACAATTTGGTGCATTTAGCAATATTCAATCGTTGTACAAATTTATTGTAGAACATGCAGAAAATCTGTCTTTTTCGGATAAAAAAAAAATCTACTTTGTTAACTCGGATCGAAAACTTACAATATAGTTTATCCTATTGAAACATGAACGCGGACTACATTGAGAACACCTTGGATTGAAAGATTGCAAATCTACTGACCAATGAAATGCTTTAAATTTAGAACGCAGACCAACGAGAACACCTAGATCGATAACACACTGTAATCTTTAGACCGTCGAACAGATAGCGATAATTCCAGACTTCTTCTTCTTCTTTTTCTTTTAGTTCAAATAAGGTCACAATATAGAAGAATACAAAGTCATACTGCCAAGGAATTGTATATTAGGAATTGTATATATTTAAAATCCCTTTATTACATTTTTGTTGAGCCTTCCGACCTTTGTTGCAATAGCTATCTACAAACCACAGAAAAATACTCTGTGGGTAAAGTGTTTGAAACTTTAATTACTTTCTTAACTATCCTGGATTTCTAATAAACTAGGACAGAAGCTTGTTTATGATTAAGATAGCTTAAAAAAATGTTTATCCGTATTTTTATTTATAACTGATTTTTTTGGTTTTCAAGTTCTGTAAGCTGATATACATACACTCTGGTTAGAGTTTAAAAACTTTGAAATCACATTTTCCAGTCGGGGCCTTTTAGTGATCGGTCGACTATATGGAAGGGGTTTTCTCGTTTTTGAAGGCCGGATTGTTGCCTATAATTGCTTACATCCACTTCAGTTTAGGAGGTTGAGCGTACACACACATGCATGCTTATCACGTCATCTTCTTTCTGTGAAAATCCCAAGCCAGTGGCTTGTAGTTCAGTGGTTGCCGTTGGTTCATGTCTGGCATATCATTTTATTTTTGTTTTTGTAAATTGTTGTTTTTTTCTAGATAATGGCGTTAGTTTTCGAATTTAATTGTTCAAAACTTGTTTATGTTGGGACCTTTTATATATATATATAGCCGATTATAAGGTATGGTCGCCTAATATAGATTACATGTGTACATCCAATTAAATTGATGAATAGTTGTATAATTGCAAATTATATCACATCATTATTGAAAATAAGCTTTGATAAGTTGGACAAGCGATTGTACAGGAAAGGCCCAAGTGATAGTACAGTAAACTGGATAAATTAGAGATTATTTGAAAAATAAGTTAAACTATTCGTTTTATCTTTTTTAGGTGAATTCCAAAAACTGCTTTTTTCACTTTCTTATAGGAAGGTATTTAAATATGAGCGTACCACATGTAACGGAATTTTACAAGCATTTTATATAGCGAATTGTGTTTTCCGGAACGTACTATTTTCAATATTTCACAGACCTCTGAAAAAATTAGATCATACAGGTTTCATCTACCATGTGCATAAAAAGCACTATCAAATTTTATTTGTAAATTGTAAAAGATTAAGAATATTTTTGTATATGTTCTTAATAATCTGAAATAAAACAAAACATATTTCTCTCGGCCTGAATTCAATCGTAATCTGGAATAAAACAAAACATATTTCTCTCGGCCTGAATTCAGTCGTAAGCTTATTTTTAAACTTTTTTTTTTTATCTATTTGCAAATGACAAAGAATTCTCCTTAAACTGTGATTCATTGATATTTAATATTACTACCATGATTAAACCGACAGACTAACTTTAAAGGACAAAATACAAGCGTGTACTACCAGCCAAGGAAATGAGTTTAATTAAAGTAACTAATCTAAGTGGTCATCGATGTGTAATATTTGACACTGGGCATTATTTGTGGACCAATGCAATAAAAATAATGTATACTATCAATCAAAATTAAATACTTTTGAATGTAACAATATGCTACAAATTCATTTGATTCACTGAATTTTTATATTTTTTTTTTTATCTAAATGAAAATAAACTGCTCCCGTTTAATATAGATAAGAAGATGTGGTATGTGTGCCAATGAAACAACTCTCCGTCAAGTCACATGGTATAATTTAATTAGAGGTCAAAAGTACGGCCTCAACACGGAGCTTTGGATCTCATTGAATAGCAAGCTATAACGGTCCCTAAAATGACAATACAATTAAGATGGAAAACAAAAGTATAATCTATAAGTACGGTCATTTCGCTACTTTATTTCGTCAATTCCGAATTGCAAGTAAGCGTCTCACTGTTTATCAAAATGAGTAGTAACACTGGTGCCTAAAAAAATCTGATTCGAAACTGAAATATAAACCATTAAATTTTATCAATCGTGTTTTAACTAACCTTGTTTGATATTTTTTCTATGATATGATTAACTCCTGTATTTATTTCGTGCTAAAAATATAACGATAAAAAAATTCAATGGAGTTACCTACATCGGTCTTTATATGTATATAATGGTCAATATAAACTGTCAATTAAATTTTAAAAATATACTTCTATTGTTGTTGAATTTATTTAAAAAATAAAATGATGTTTTTTTTGTAAATGTAATAATTCAACCCGGTTTAACCTTTTACATTTTATATAAAAGATAAAACATGGAACTTCATTCATCATACGTCCATTACGTTCACGAATGGGTAACTGATATTAGAGTATAAGGCAGCATATCATTCGTTAATAAACTTCAGAAAAAAAACGCAATTTGTAATCTGTGGTTTGAATTTTCGTCAGATGTACCACTGACATAATGGCTGTATTATGGGTGAAATATTTGCCACTAGACGTTTAGTAAAACCCATTCAAATCCAAATCAAACCGCTCTATTTGATGCAAAAGAAACGTGACAGGCAGTGCTATCGAGGTATATGATCAGATTTTTTTCAGCCATCAGTGCACATGATAAATAAGTGATGCACGAAAAAAAGGAGATGTAAGATATACGCCAAGGAGACAGCAACCGAACTACGGAAATAACCGAAAGCCATCTAAAGGGAGACGTGTCGACTTCAACAAAAGACAAATATTCCAACATTATGTCTTATAAGTGCTATCAATTATTTATTTCGGACAGAATCGGACATCGTAGAGTCTATACATCTGTAAAATATTGGACTTTCATGTTACGTATCGCATTGAAACATGAACGCGGACCTCGATGAGAACAAATGGATTGAAAGTTTGCAAGTTTACTATTTTATTTTCAACAGATTCACATTTCTTAAACCGTGCATCAATGTTTTAATGTTTTTATTTAAATTTCTTAAATGTCACATCTATTGTTCATTCCTTTGTTAACAATTGTGAAGCATGCGACTTTACTAAGAATACACACATTTAACTGAATTCGATAAAATTTGATGAAAAAAAAACTATAAATAAATAAAGTTTGTCTTGCTTGAGTGATTTACCTGTACAAAGCTCGGGTCTCAACGATGTTTGAAACGAATTGATGCCTGTTTGAAATAGTTTAACGGGGGCGTGGCCTAATAGTTTGACGTACATTACCAGTAACTTGATTTCAATTGATTCACCGCAAAGAAATCTATTTGACTGGCGTTAAAATAAATTGAAATGAATTGAAATGAATTAAAAATATTTTTTAATTTTTGTCAATCTTTATCAAATAACAATTAATCTCATTTAAATAGCGTTAACACGTTTTTGTCCGTTCAAGCTAAATTCGGGTTACTAGTGTATGTATAAACATTGTCTTTACCCAGAAAGCAAATTTCTTTACTCGGTACACTCTACTAGATATTATACATATCAACAAATTTTCATTTGATATATTATTATATACAATGGCTTTACAATTACAGAGAGCTATCATCAAGGAAATGAGAGAGTGTTTTTTAGAAGGCGGATAGAAGAGTTATATAACGCATCCGAACAATATTCTTATATTATGGGATATCAACACCATTGTCGACGTTGCTTCCTTCCCCAGTTTTTACTCGTCCGAAATTTTACTTTCTGCATTTACATTCATGAATATTTCATTGTTATTCACCTCGTTTGCATTGGATTTACTACTCTGTTTTCCGCAACATATTTTCATAACGATAATTGTACAGTGTCCGAATACATACGGTGTGGTAAAAATATCAACAATCTCGTCCATTTCGTCAGATGTGTCAAGAGATTCGTTTTTGCCGATTAATTGATATATGGAACCTCCCAAAATTATACTCGTTGTGCACTTGCCACTTGACATTTCACTACAAAAAAAAAACAATCAACCGACATAATATATTAACAGTATACTATTTCCAGAAGAACACATCGTACACTTTTTTGTATTAAAAAGTACAAATAAATTCCGACATGTCAGTGTAGGTACTTGGATGATGCAGTCAAATGGCTTTGTTTTACACACCATCCTGAACTACTATATGTATATATATAGTGACTGTTCAATATTATGAATAACCTCATCATAGATACCAGGATTACAATTTTAGATTAAATACAGAGATGAAATGCTGACCCTCTCAATTAATGGGGGAAAAGTAAAATCACAAAAATACTGAACTTAGCGGAAAATCAATTCAAGTCCATAATCACATGGCAAAATCAAATAACAAAACGCATCAAAAACGAATGGACAAGAATTGTCATATTCCCGGCTTGGTACAGGTATTTTCAAATGTAGAAATTAGTGGATTAAACCTGGTTCTATAGCGCTTACCATCTCACTTTAATGACAGTCTCAGCAAATTCCGTTATATTACATTGATGCGTTAAATAAACAGACACAATAAAGAGTCAAAATATGGGTACATCAGTCATCATCGTATAACAATTTTAAAAAGGGACAATTTAACAGATCACAAAAATATCTTCTATCTACGAACACATTCATTGGTTTCAGTGTCTGACGTCAGAAAATGTTATACGTCACATAAATGTCGTTCAATGTGCATACAAACAATTTCAAATTTTACATAGGTAATAGTAGCATACAGGGTTAAAAAAAAAAGTATGTAAGAATAAATTTCAGAAATATACCGAGATTTAAACTAGTCCAAAAGTTATAAATAGAATTTAAAGAAATTCCACTACGCGATTGAATGATTTTGACGTTTGTGGTTCAACGTATATTGTAATTCATAATAGAAATATATCATAATGGCATATAATAGAACAACATCATACTGACGGGATCTTTTAAAGTACAGTGTCACGTTATAAGAACGAAATAAATAGAAAAAGTCGCATATACAAACCTAACCACCAAAAAATGAAAGCCAATACAAATACATTGACGAGATATATAAGTACCGAGCCACGTCAAACGGATATCACATAACACCATAATGATTCAAGGGGCTTTTATTCGGATATAAAAACATACATATCAACATAAAAACAAATGAAGTAAATCATTGTTAACCTATATAAAAGTTTAAAATTTAGATTAAAACATATGGTTACTATTTAAATAAATAGATTACTTTTATATCAATCACATAAAAAAGTTTATAACAGTTACTATTATAGTATATGCTTTTAGATCTAAATATTTACAAAAAGCAGAATATTTTCAACACGCATTGATTACCAATCTCTAGAAATATGGGTCAGAAATTAAAATTTGCATAAGAAAAATACATCAATACAAGTCCAAAGCAAATATAAAAAATAATAAACAGCTCAGAAAGCAGAACAGCGACTTTCCAAACCGTTCCAGAATTGAACAAGACCTTTAAAATGTGAAAACATATTTCCGGTCTAAAATGACTTGAAAGGCTATTTCAAACAGTTGTTGTTACTTGAAGATCGAGCTGATATGAACAACAACATTTAAATGATAGTTCATTTCAATGCCTAATAATTTTTCTGCTTTTTCACATGTAAGTTTCGAACTTTGAATATGTAAAGATGGGATTTTTTCAAAGGTCTGTTTGCCAACAGCCAAAACTTGAACCTTTCCCTGATTTCTTTGCATTTTATCCACCCGGAACCACTCAATAAGTATTTTGGACTCAGATTCAACTGTTGAAATTAATAAATCAAAATCTGGAGTACAGAAAGACAAAGTATTGTCATATGCATACACATATGTACTTCTCAACTACCATTTTTAACAAAAAGAAAAAAAAATCATTTATAAATATTTTAAACAACAATGGCCCTAGTATAGAACCCTGTGGTACGCCTTTATGGATGTCAGCCCAACCACTCCAAACAGTGTTTACTTTTATTTGTTGTTTACGATAAGATAAATATATTTTTTAAAGAGCTGAATGAGAGGATACACAGTATGCATATATTTTTTTCTAGCAAGATATTGTGAGGCAGGCTGTTAAAAGCTTTAGAAAGATCAATTTAGACCGCTGCCATGTTCTGGTGTTGGTTTTATTTCAACTTCACGCCGATCTTCTAACACTCTGAGAAGTGTGGTCTAACATCCATGTCCACGTCTAAATGCCCACAAAAAAGGATTTCATATTTATCAAAGCATTCAGTCAGTTGAATTTCATATATTTTTTCAAGGTTTTAGAAAATATGGGTAAGACACTTACTGGTCTATAGTTTGTTTTCAATAATGGGTCACTCTGTTTGGGAAAGAGGGTCACTTGTGCTTCTTTTAGTTAATCAGGGAAACAGTTCATTTTCAATTGAGAAATATACAAGAGTAGGCAGCTGTGGTGCAATATAAGATTTACAACGTTTTACTTTATCTGCTGGAATACCACCAAAATCTTTTCGTTCATCCCTGTTCAAGAGATTTTTATAGTGTTTTCTTATGTTGTACTGTTACACACTTGTCCCAGGCGAATGAGAATGAATGGCGCCAGCAAAGCTTCTTAACCATCCCTCAGTTTTTGTGCCTGCACCACGTCACGAGCCTTTAATTCAGTGGTTGTCGATTGTTGCATATCAATTTTGTTTTTCCTTTATTGTTTTCTATGTAAATCAGGCGTTAGTTTTCTAATTCGAATTGCTTTACATAAATTATGTTATTACGATATCTTTTATAGCTTAATATGCGGAATAGGTTTAGCATATTGTTGAAGATAGAACCGTGACCTATAGCTTTAAACTTCTATGTCATTTGGTCTCTGATGGAGAATTGTCTCAATGGCAATCATACCACATTTTTTCATTTTTATGAGGTCGAAAAAGACCAGATTTTGGTATTGGACCTATTCTGATCCTGTGATGTTTCTGCATACAAAGTGGTAGCATTATAAGTTTATCAGGGAAACCGTTTAACAGGTGCCGTATACGGTGCAGGAAATGCGTACCCTTCCTGAGCTGATTTCACTCCCGGTTTTTAGTGGAGTTCGTGTTGTTTCTTATTTATTATTCATAACTGTTGATGTAAATGTTCTTTGGTTTTTTTAGTCTTTGTTTACTCTTCGGTCCTTGATTTCACTCCCGGTTTTTAGTGAAGTTCGTGTTGTTTCTTATTCGTTATTCATAACTGTTGATGTAAATGTTCTTTGTTTTTTTTAGTCTTTGTTTACTCCTTGGTTTTGATTGGTATTGTCTTTCTACAGTGCAAAAATTATACACCGATCACAAATCAAACAATGTTTTACGGTCACAGAGGTCAAAGTCAAGGTCAGTATGTTGCTTCTCGGCACAAAGTTCGATCACACTATGCACTACAGTGCAAAAGTTATGCACCAAACACAAATCACGCGCTGTTTAACTATCAAAGGGTCAAAGACAAAGTTAGGGTCAACTTGAACTGCCTTTGATATTCAAAACAACTCAATCCACTGATGAGGGACTGAACCGGGTATTGGGATCATGGCCTCGGAGAGAGGGGCGGGAGAAGCAAGAGAGGGAGCTGGAGAGAGAAGAAAAGGTGCGGTAGAAAATAGAGAAGGGGTTGAAGTAAGGAGAAAGGGGGGCGGGGGCGGGAGAAAAGGGTATAAAAAAGGAGACAAAAATGCATATTCATGTTTTTATATGTTGTGATGTTATGCTATTGTTTCAGAAAAAGGGAGAAGGTTTGGGCCCATTAAAACGTTTAATCCCGCTGCAAATGTTTGCACCTGTCCTAAGTCAGGAATCTGATGTACAGTAGTTGTCGTTTGTTTATGTAATATATACGTGTTTCTCGTTTCTCGTTTTGTTTATATAGATTAGACCGTTGGTTTTCCCGTTTGAATGGTTTTACACTAGTAATTTTGGGGCCCTTTATAGCTTGTTGTTCGGTGTGAGCCAAGGCTCCGTGTTGAAGGCCGTACTTTAACCTATAATGGTTTAATTTTTAAATTGTTATTTGGATGGAGAGTTGTCTCATTGGCACTCACACCACATCTTCCTATATCTATATATTCAAATTGTTAAAATTTATCAAGAAAACAATTATTTAATAAATAATTGATCAAAGATTCAAGAAACTGCTAATAAAAAGTAAAATAACAAACAAACAAAAACGACTCCGAGGAAATATATAACGGGAAAATCCTTAATCTAACAAATGGATAACCCCCCTGTCCAGCCCCTCACTGATGCATCACCATATCAAGTTTTGTCAACCTAAGTACTAGTATTCTGGTACAAAAGTAATGCGCAAGATACGAATCGGACGAGTTTTTTTATTATTATATAGGTAAAAGATCGATGTTACAGATCATGTGCAGGACACGAAGATTTTATATATATACAAAAAATATCTATTTCATGAAAGGAATTGCATGAAAAGCAAGCATTGTTTTTTACTCAATGTTCAAGTGTTGTTCAGCTTAAAGAATAAAGAACACCAATTAAATCACGGATCCTTTCCTTTTTTAATGTGCGAGTAGTTATTAATTGTCCTATGCCATTATTTTTAGGTACGCACATAAATCCAGCCTGGACTGTTGACTTCAGACCAAGACTTTGATCAGAAACCCAGAAACATAAGGAAATTTCAAATATCCTGCAAATCATTTACCACTTTAAAAAAAAAATCCGTATGTCTTCAAATGACTTGGTCGTGGGTCAAAACTAAAAAGATCAGAATCTACCTCTAATGGTCTAACAGTATTATATGTGTTTGTCCCAAGATGGTAGCCTGTAATTGGGTGTTTTTTTTATATATATTTTAACATTTTGTCTTCTAGGGCCCCTTAAAACTGACTATAGGGTAGGGGTTTTGCTCATTGTTGAGGACCATTTTGCTTACATCCACATTATATGGACTCTGTTGGAAGGTTTTCTCATTTGGCAACCATACCACCCACAGCTCCTTATTTTATACTGTTTACTTCAAATTTTCAATTCCTGAATCAACATATACATTTCATAAATATGTAACTTGTGACATTTTCAAGCGTGTGGTTTTATATATATATACATGTATATAGATGTAGGTCTAATGTTGGTAGTGGAATAGTTCTGTTCAAATGTAAGTTTTGATAAATTCACCGTGAAGAACGCCACATGCGGGGTGTCGGCTATGATTGACACAGCGTGGCAATTTCGAAGCGAAGAAAAACTATCAACGTAAGTTCAAGTATCAAATTTCTGTTTTAAGAATTCATAGTACCATATCTGTAATGTATTGCATGGAAGGAACTGAAACATAATCTATTGCCTGCAAGCGGTCGTTTTCAGTGCTCTGTTTACTCAAACACCTAGTGTTCCCTAGTTTTCCGTGTTGCAGATTTTTAGGCTTCATATATGGATATTTCTGGATACAAAAACTACTTTAGAAGACTTTTTACCAAATTTTACCAAGTATACCAGCTTCTTACTTTTTAAAAAAAATAATTGGTTTGAAACTACTTTTTCCTCAAAATATAAAGTGTGGCTCGGGGTGACAGATTTTGCATCTCAAGGAAGAGACTTTTAATAAAAAATAGAATACATTTGCCTATAAATCGGTCTGTTTCTGATACTTTTTAGTTTAAACACAACTTCTATGTTGTAATAACACATTACAAACTAAAGCTACTTCATTTTGCCTGTTATTTAATGTTTTCCCCATGTTTAGGTGCATTGAGCCACAGCCGTGACTTTTCCCGACCATGAATCTAACCTTTAATATAGACTAAGATAATATAAAAGAACACATAGAGATAGTAATGTATGTAGTGGATGCATTCTTTAATTGTAAAAAGTGTATCCACTACATACATGACATACATTACTATCTCTATGTGTTCTTATTTATCTTTTAGTCTGGCCAAATAAAAAAGTATACATGTGTGGTTCCAGTTACATCTGAAAAAAGTTAGGGTAGATAGGTAGGGATTTTTTTTTGTTTTATGTTTTTTTTTACATTGAGCATGTTGAGTCTATGGGAGCAACATTCTGACTTTTACCATCATGACCAATAATGTTAACAGTGCTTAAAGAAAATTGACAATAAAATCTTTATGGTAGGCTATTTCTAAGCCGAAAAGGTAGGGACGGTAGGGTTACTGGAAACACACATATATTTTTATTTGGCCTCTATATGGAGGGTTAAATTCTAAAGAATGCATCCGCTACATACATCATTATCTCTATGTGTTCTTATATATTTTCTAAGTCTATATTAAAGGTTAGATTTTAAAGAATGTATCCACTAGGCACATAACATACATTTGTACATTACTATCTCTATGTGTTATACATGATCTCTTATTCAATATGAAGGGTTAGATTCTAAAGAATGCATCCTCTACATACATCACTATCTCTATGTGTTATATATCTCTTAGTCTATATGAAGGGTTAGATTCTAAAGAATATATTAACCGCAGGTAAGCTGTTTTAAATGCCGTTTTGACCCATTTTCTACATCGTCTTATTACTGCATGTTACGTCTATGTTGATTTTTTGTGTTATTAAAATTTGCTATTACAAAATGATAGAAATTATTATGACATAAGGAATGTATCTCCCTCATGCAAAACTCTGATTCCTTTCACGGATTTGGCTATAGTTTTTGGACCTTTTGGATTATAGCTCTTCATCTTTTATATAAGCTTTGGATTTCAAATATTTTGGCCACGAGCATCACTGAAGAGACATGTATTGTCGAAATGCGCATCTGGTGCAAGAAAATTGGTACCGTTAATTTCATTATATAGGCAACTACGTTTAAATATTATATTTATATGAAACTTATTCGTTAAGTTTTCGCTTGTTTTTGTTTAAATTGTCTTTTCGATCTCGTTTCGACAATTCGTTTGATATTTAATAATGTTACTTTTTATGCTGTAATGTTACTCTACTGTAGCAAGTTAGGATGAAAGTTTGCGCCTGTGAAAACATTTAATGTCGCTGCATTTTTATGCATTAGTTCTTAGCTATATATAGTCAGGAGGATATTGGTCAGCAGTCGTCAGCAGTCGTCATTTGTTGGTGTGTTTCATTGGTGTCTGTAGTTTTTTGTTTTTCCTTTTATATATACTACACCATTTTCGGGCCATTGATGACAAAATGGTCGGTGTGAGCCAAACCCCCGTGTCAAAGGTGGTGCTTTGACCTACCTATAATTAAATTGGGACTTGGAAAGATGGCTGTTTAATTGACACTCATATCACATCTTCTTATTTATATTTTGTGCAAGCCTTTACATACTGAGAGTGTTAATGTTTGTTACAGTATATAATATAACTTGAGTATATTATTCGGTTTTTGACATAATGCGTGAAAACTTTTGGAAGGCCATTGTTTTTTAGTTGAATTATCCAGGCTATTTGTTATATCGTTTTTGTAGTATTCCTCATAATGTTGCTGTGCCAATACTTTTTCTTTATAAAATCGGTATCAATATTGATGATGGCTCTTCTTTATTTTTATTTAATTCGTTAATGTTTATAGAGTATTCATAAACACATGTTAACACATCCTGATAATTTCGGGTAAAATTCTGTTTACATTTGCGTGTACGAACGAGAAATTGTGTTATTGTCTCAAATAAGTAAATAAATAATAATCCTGGCCAGTTTTTGGAGGGTGATTTGATTTGGGTATTTTTTAACGATAGATTTATTATCGTCCTTTTTATTCGAGAATTTCTCTTCTATATACATAGATATATTTAGCGCCAGTGTGTCCTATGTCAGAGTTGCCTTATTTTAATCCTTACAGACTTGCTATGTTATGAACTTCCTCAATGTTTTCCTTCGAACCGACGTATAACTATTTTCTAGTATTACGCGTATATGTACGTATTTCTGTTATGACTATAACTAATCGATTCTCAATGCTCAAAGAAAACACTTTTGTTATGGCTTTAAATGTATCGAAAGTATATTGTTGTTTACAGCAATAAGACTAGTTCCTCATGTGTTGTCCGTTCCAAAGGGTAAGTAAAGTTTTTATATCATTGCAAATAAAACACATATTAATTTGATAAACCAATATGTAAGTTATTGCGATAAAACTTTGCTGTTTATGTTTTACATTGTTTTGTTTAGGTCATATAAAGCAAAATCTACTTACAACAATTAGACTACACTTTATATACTTTGATAGACCGATCGATACGCGTATATGTACGTATTTCTGTTATGATAATAACTAATCGATTCTCAATGCTTAAAGGAACCATAACATTTTGTTTTTAAAATTGAAATGTATCGAAAGTATATAGTTGTTTACAGTTCCTCAGGATTTTTCCGTTCCAACGGATAAGTAAAGCCTTTATATCATTGCAAATAAAACAAACTGTCACATATTATTTCAATAAACAGTAATACAAGTTATTGCGATAAAACTTTGCTGTTTATGTTTTAAATTGTTTTGTTTAAGTCATATTAAGCAAAATCTAGTGTTCTCACTTATAACAATTATACAACACCGTATATACTTTGATAGACCGATCGATTATCACGAACAAAAAGCAAATTTTCCGGCAAACCTCACGATGGTTTTTGGCTGTTTTCCTTTTCAAGCTCTTTTAA
This sequence comes from Mytilus galloprovincialis, assembly GCA_037788925.1. Lineage (NCBI taxonomy): Eukaryota > Metazoa > Mollusca > Bivalvia > Mytilida > Mytilidae > Mytilus > Mytilus galloprovincialis. Next base: position 32,499,664 of record CM075339.1, read on the forward strand.
GTGTTATATTCTGACATTCAACTTATTGCAATGTTTCAGCTGATGATATAGATTCAAAAGGAAATTGTATCATTCGAGTATTTCCTAAATTGCAGTCTGTCAATCTTACAAATCGAAAAATCTTTGTAAGAAACATTTTGTAATAGTTTGCAAAATCAACACACAATCCACTTTATTACGATGGTGAATGTTTCTCTTGACTTAAATGGTGCACCCAAAAGTCAGTAGTAAAATAAAAAAAAACGTAACTCCGATCAAAGTTCAAAACGGAAAGTTCCTAAGCAAGTGACAAAACCAAAAGCTAAAACTCATCAAACAACTGGCAACAGTACTTTATCGAATTCAAACTCGCAAATCGTTTAGAACATTCAAATATGATTAACAAAATCAGATAATCACACGCAATCTAATAGGAAAGAGAACAGGTGCATCGAAAATGTTAGCAACTCCTGCTTTGCATGCATCAACAGTCATGCAAATCCTTTCATCAGTCTAAAAGGCAAAAGGGAAACCAATCCTAAAATTTTCAGAACTCACGACAATTTTTGTATCACCAAAAACGTTGTGCTAGACGAGACATAGACACATCATATCGGTCAACTTATTCTTGGTGAGATGGTTAATGTATATGATGTCGATTTCAGTTGTTTTTACTTTTAACTGTATTGGAGAAACATTCTGTGAAAATGTTAAATGAAGGCAAAAGCCTCTAATCTAATAGATTAAGTTATTTCTGTCATATGTCGTCTTCTTGAATACTATTATTATAAATCATGGTATTATTTTGATCGGATTATTTTTAAGGGTTTTTTCCATTACTAATGGCTGTGCTACGACATAAAATTGCCTAAATCAACGTCATAAGCTCTGTAGTGGTTACTTGTCTCATTGGCAAAGATATTACATGTACTACATCTCTCTGTTTTTTTATTGATTGCTTGTGTTGTTGCTCATAGAATATGTCCTCGCGCTAGTAGTGTGTTTTCTTATAGCTAACAGTTCAGCTAGGGAGAGAGCTGGAACTCCTTATTATTTATGGTTATATTTGTTTCACTTCTGAAATTAATAAGATAAAGGTCATATGAAACTTCAATTTAAAAAGAAGTTGTATATGTTTATATACTTGAATGGTTTTATGGTTTTTAAAAAGAAAATCCTTAATATTATCATAATCCTTATAATTCTTCCGAAATTGAATTATCCACAACATCGCAACTAATTATAAAATAGAAGATGTGGTATGATTGCAAATGAGAAAGCTCTCCACATGACACCAAATGACGCAAAAATTAACAACTATAGGTTGTTTCCTTATTTGCTCTTCGTTTTTATATTTCTTCCTGTCATGCCTGTGTGACGTTAACATTCTGACGTCAAACACACGACTCTACACTTGAGTTGATGTGAATGTAGTCACAAGATTTTAGATATTTCAATCCTTTATGGGTTGATTTAAGATACATATATAAGTAAGCAATGAATGAAACTGTTTAATTTTATAGATGCTTTTTTGTGCTTCTTTGTTAAACATTTGTTTGGTTTTTTTTCTTATCGAGATTGTGACACAGTAATGACTGTTGTAGCCCTATTCTGACAATTTTACCTATTATTTCTGTTTTCTTCACGCATCCTTGTAAATATAACGAGATTTGACGTGACTGTTATACAAATGAGAGGTTTAGCGCTATATAACCAAGTTCAATCCACCACTATAACCAAAAACCAAGACTTCACCATTTTAAGTACAGGGAAACTTCGGATATATCATCATCTAGACCCCTACCACCTCCAGTCATAGATAAAGATGGAATAGGGTAATACTTATTTAATTATTTAAATTAAAAAGATATTTGAGTTTTTTTTTAATTTTGGAAATATTGACATGAGATAGGCATTGCATTAATAAAGGAAGTACACCACTAATGCATGGCCCCTTTGCTTTCTATGTTAAATTCCTCCATTTCAAGCAGGCACACCTCTTTTGTTTAAAGTTTAAATAAAGTGGCAATCATTGCATGTCAAAGCGACACTTTATGGTGTCTTGTACTGAAAAAATCAACATACCTTTAATGGCATATAAGAAAGAACTGGTTCCCGGAACTTCGGATGCACAGAACAGGTACTTTAGATCGGACAAACAGACAAAAGTAAAATCACAAAAATACTGAACTCAGAGGAAAATCTAATCGAAAATTCCATAATCACATGGCAAAATCAAATGACAAAACACATTAAAAACGGATGGACAAGAACTGTCATATTCCTGACTTGGTACATTCATTTTTAAATGTAGAAAATGGTGGATTGAACCTGGTTTTAGAGCGCTGAACCTCTCACTTGTACGACAGTCTTATCAATTTAGTAATAATGATAATGATGCGTGAACAAAACAAACAGACACAATAGGTAAAAAGTCTTAATTCAGTAGGTCACATTCATAAAAAGAGAACGGGATTGTAGTTACGACATAAGGAACATATCCGATATCATCTTTATAAATAACAGATATTCCGTAACGGTCAACCAACTCGTGATGGCGTCCGTAAAATTAACGAAGTGATAATTTAAGCTTCCCAACGGTTCAAAATTATAAGTCCAATGTGTTCTACAATAATCACCAGTCCTTCAGCTTTCCTTTGATACCAAAAATACTTAAATATTCTTCATATTTTGGATAATACATTCATGCGTAGGAACTTTTTTGTGTTAAATATGTACTACTGTATGGTATGTGCTTTCTGGCATGCCCCGAATTACTGGTGTTACATCTATAACTTTTGCAAGAATACTAACTGCATCACACGTTTTATCATTTGTTGTTTTATCATATCTCGTTAATTCGCCAAACCATTGCTATCCATGCCAGATAGTAGAATCGATGCATGAATATTTGAGGGATTGTTCTTCGCGAAACATGTCTTTGAATCTAAACAGATTTTTGCAATTGTAAAGAGTTGAGAGTTGAGGAATAAATCTCCTAGCAGCTATGTAGACTAATTACGCATGTTACCGTGAAAAAAAGAAGAATATACTTCTATTCATTTGCTTTTTCTAATAAAGCAGCGCCCTTTTTATAGCAATAAGTAACCATTATATATTTACCGATCGAAGTTTGGGTAGGGATTCAAAGACATGTTTCGCGAAGAAAAATCCCTCAAATATTCATACATCGATTGTCCAATCTGGCATGGAAACCAACAGATTGACGATTTCACGAGATATGATAAAACAACAAATGATAAAACGTGTGATGCGGTATTTTTCAAAGCAGTTAGTATTCTTTCAAAAGGCTGAAATACGAAGATAAAAACACCAACTGTATCACTGAGATAACAACGCTGCAATTTTTGAGCTGTATCTTCCAGATAACAGTTATTGATGAAACGCAAAAGTTTGCAATTATCTTCTTCTTTTATGGTTTCAGTAAGAAAGATCACATTTGCATACATAAGAGTATCTACATTTCATCTAATTCAAAGCGTTGATAAAAGTTTTCATTTAGTCTTCACTTCAAAGTTATTTGAAAACATCACAGATCTTTTTTAAGTATAAGATTGGGGGGAAATGTAATAATTTTGCTCATGTCTGAACACTTGTTAACGTTGTTTCCTTGCTTTTATAGGGAGCAGGATGTACTGAAGTCAGCTGATGAATAGTTAGGAAAGACGAATATAGAAAAGGTCTTCCAAATGAAACTTATTATGTTATGACATCCTGTCAAATGGCAGCTTGTACATCCAAGATTGTTTGTTTTATCTAACTAATTAAAAAAAAACTTTTAATTTCTAAACTTATTTTCTCAAAAGCTTATATTTTATAATCTCTAGATCTCTACAGAGATATCCATGCACGCAATTTTCCTGCGTAGAATTAATAATATTCTGTTTACTTATAAATGATATAAATTTTCTATAGATAGATAAGATAACATTTTTGTCGAGCCTGCAACTTTTGTTGCAGAAAGCTCAGCATAGGGATAGTGATCCGGCGGCGGCGGTGTTAGCTAACTTCTTAAAAGCTGCAAATAGAAAACTCTTTAAAATGAGTTTTTCTCACATTAATACTCATTTATCAGAATTATAGCCTGAAAGAAATCACTGTGTATACTCTGGGTTTTTTTTACTGAACATATTATACCCCTCCCCTGTTTCAATTTTTTAAATAATTTGAAACAAGACTTTAATTATTGCCCTATTTACATATTTTCTGATACAAAATGCATAGAACCTGTTTAAAACTTTGTTGATAACATATTGAAAGCATATCAGAATACTTTAAATGTTATGTTTAGCAGTCAATCATTACAACATTCAAGATTAAATAAAATATCCAATCCTGCCTCTGTCTCCAGTCCACATCTTACTGCATGCCTATTTGTCAACTAAAGTTCACATTTTCTACCTCAAATGGTCAATTTAGAATTATTGTCACAACAGTTTCATCTGTGACCATATATCTGACACATTTTACCTGATAAATACACTAGAAGTGTTCAAACACAGCCATATTTGCAATAGTTGTATGTATGCAGATACCAGTCTGAGATATAAATTCACTAAAAAAGTTATACAGATGACTGCTAACATCTGATTTTTGCATACCTTCCAACCAAGCATAGTTATTGTTTTCTATATCAGGAACTTCAAAATCATAAAATCATAGCATTTACAAGTTAAACTATCTGTTTTATGATCCAGGGGGTAGGCAATTTTCTATGTGTTTTGCCCCTGGGGCCTCAAATTTCCTAAATTATTCTGCTGTTTCTAGCAATTTGGAATATTTAGTACATATGCAGGATAGAACACACTATTGTATGTTTTGTTTAGATATTTTTTTGTATTTCTAGCTTGTATTTTGTATGCCGTGGTGACAAAAAAGCAGATTTAGGTGTAACGGCTTACTTTAGGGTTATTGATAGGACACAAACACCCTATGAATAATATTCAGGAAGAATTGATGAGTTTCAATGACTGCGAATAGTAAATATAAGCACTTCTTAACAATTTCAGGACTTTAATTAACTAAGCATACTGTAAACTGTTAATTTATGCTGAGTCATCATATATAAGGCCCAGGATTCTATAAATCTTCATGAAATATTTATAAAACTTCATATTTGAGTTGATTTCTTTAAAGTCTGTGAGATAAATCAAATTTGGTTAAATTCTGAATGTTCTCTTTTTTCGCCCGATATAGGTTGCATTTCTGTAAATATTGACAATGCAATTTCCCATAGGAACTCCTTTTACGGCTAAAACTGTACCCCTTTTACTTTGAAGTTTTGAAAAAAATCTCATCCTATAATTTAAAGTTCATATGCACTACATTTTTTTTTCAAAGGTCAAAATATAGGGCTGTGTGGCATATTTTGTACGTTTATATGCCCTGAACTTTTCAGAGTTTAAACTATCACTTATTTTCTTAACTACCCCTACCTCGAACGAAGGGTTACCACAGATTTCAATGTAAACAGTATGCACATGTATTTTTACAGGTATGATTCCCAAGTTATGTCTCTATGAGATGGAACACAGAGAGCATAAATGGGAATCAGTATGTAAACAAAATTAATTTTCTATGAATATTCTAAATCTCCCCAAAAGAGGCGTGGTTTGAGAAACAGCTGTATTTACAAAGTGCAACCTAAAGATCCTTTTGTAAGTCAGGGGAGGCAATCATTACTCGTTTATTAGTAAAAAGTTCAGTCGGTACAATATAAAGACGAATTGTTCTAAGATTCTGCATACGATATATATTATAAAAAAAATAAGAGATAGCATTAGGATAAATACAGAATAATCATATATCTGATTAACAGATCCAATGCGACCATAATGATCTTTTATGACTAAAATGCATGTCTACACTACACACTATCAATATATTCAAGTACAGTCAAACAAGGTTAACTTCATGCAGTCACGTACTTTGCTAAAATATATATATTTCATTTTACATATATTTATATTTGCTTGTAAAACGTATTTGAGAAGTAATTGATGAATCAATGGTAACGTTATTTGTTACACTGGTTAAACATTTGGACCAAATATGAGCATTCTTGGTAACTAAAAGGGGACAATACCAAAACCAAACAATCATTTATAAAGTCACTAAAATCTTCTTGTCTTAAATATACATAGTACATTAGTAAACATGTTACTCAAACAAGGGTCTAGGCAAACAATAGATTAGAATTTTTATTTTTTGAGTTCCTTTTTATATGACCGCAAACATTATTTGGGGGATCGTTTAATGGTATGATGTTGTCGTTGTCGTTGTCGTCTGCGTCGTCGTCCTCCGAAGACACATTGGTTTCCGGTCAATAACTTAAGTGAAAATGAATAGATCTCTATGAAATCAGACTGCGCACATCAAACCATTGTATTCTTTCTTTTTAAATCTATGTCCAATTTACAGCGGACAAACTTGAAAAGAATGTGTTCGTCAAAAGCACATTTTAAGGTTTCAGAAAAATGCCAAGTTGCAAGATGATGCGTTAATGCACTAGCATCATTAATAGCATCATTCCTAATCTAACAATGTACAAAACGATATTTTCGTTTACTGAAAAGTTAAAGTGAATGATATCATAGTTCCATACAAATTCAAGTTATGTAAAAGTTGCAATAAGTTCAATACCATCAGAAAGTGACTTTCAATTATTAGGAATATTTTGATTGCATTCGGTTCTATGTATAGACATTTAAATGTACATGTTATAAAGAATGGTTCACTTTAGACGTAGAAGATATTGAATATATAAAAGTGAAGTTTGTGTAGCTTAAATTTGTTATATAACATGTAGATTATATCAAGTTAAGGCATATTCTGCTGCAAATATTACTGAAATATATATATGGATGTAGACCACTTGCAACGAATATTATATTGTGACATCAACATTTTTTTTTATCCAACATGGTTGAAATCAGCATTTTATTGACAAGAGCAAGATGTTCAAACTAGAATTCAGAAAGCTTTTTAAACTATAGCTCTGCACTACATGTTTTCTGGTAGAGATTATTTGAATTTAAGGTAGATTGATTCTTGATTAGAAAAGATGTAACTTGTTTGATACTTTGCTTGCATGTACATTATAGTAAACTTAATACAGAAGTACAGTTGAAAAAAAAACCAAACAAAAAACTGACATGTTCCGTACCATTTGAATGTAAATAATCTGTCAGATTTCATATGAATTTTATCGTGAATCGACACTTTTCTATGAGAAAAACACGAAGAAGGAATGCAAAAACGATAAATATTTGAAACAGAAAATTAACAAAATGAGAATTCAGACATAAAAACAATTTGGTTCAGCTGCTACATAGAATGAAATTCAAAACAGTGTGGCTGTGGCCATTGATTGACACATTAAATTCATCCATTGACTGGGACAATTTAGGTGAACGTTTGTATGTAACGACCACTGCTAACTATGTACTTTTTAAAGCCACTTAAACAATGGGGTCACCAAAGGTTCTCAACACCTAAATAAAGTAATTCGAAAAACTAATCAGAAATAACACGATGTTTTGATTTATATCAATTATATGAATCAAACATAAAGGTTATTCCAGATTAATTTTTTGAATTATTTTATAATTAAAGGCGTTACGAAACCTTTGGTGACCCCACAGTTTAAATATCTATCGTAGGTACGTCGTGAACAGTGGTCGTTACAGACAAACGTTCATGTCAATTGTCCCAATCAAAAGATGAATTTAATGTGTCAATCAATGGCCACAGCCACACTGTTTTGAATTTCATTCTAATACCATAGGTAAATCATATGTCAATAAGCTGATTAATGCTTACAAAACATGTGCATTATCTCCTACAAATGTTCTCTGTTATAAATAACAAAAAAAAAAAATAATCGGTGAAATCTTTCATTCTTGTAAAGGATTATTTAACAATACCATGCATAAGAAACATTCATTTTTGTTTTTGTTGATAGAACCTAAAGTCTAACAAACAAATTCCAATTTATCATTTTTCAGTAAAGATTGAGACCAATCAATAGTAGTTGTTTTTTTAATCAAAATCAATTTAACCCCATTCCCCGATCAACCTTCAGGATATTGTGTTCTCTGTTTGTAATAGGTAAGAAACATTTGATTCAAGTTCAACTGGTTACAGGTCAAGAAATCTTGTCAATAACTACAATTTTTTTCTTGTTTTTTTTTTTAATTAAATTATCATTCTGTGCAATATTTTACTATATCAAGTTGTTTATTTTGTTGTATGAAATTCATTGAAAATAAAGATTTCCATTTTAATTTAGATATGAAAAAGGGAATTAAAATAACATCTGTAATTGATTATGAATATTTTAATTGTTATTTAAAATATAGCTAGAAAATTTTTTGTTACAAATGTTATCTTGTGTACATATATTTATACATAGAATAAAATGTGGAAGAAAACGTATTACTTTGATGTATTTATAATTTATGGCACCCCTTTTTTAATAATTGATAGTCTGAGATACCTTATGAATTATGAGATAGTAACTTTATGTAGGTGCTGCTGGAAATTTTCTTGTATTGACTTAAAAATAATGGAAAACCAATGTCGTTATAGGACAAGTATCATCTGATTCAAAATGAAATGAATCAAATAGAGAAGTAAAATTCTTCATCTATGAAGCATAAACACATTAAATCAAAGAGTAACATGAATATTGTCAAGAATGAGAGTATGCATTCTTATTATTTGAACTCGTTAAACTGCTGGTTACATGTAATTTAATTAACCCGGAAAGGAAGAAGTAATGGCTACGACAACTGAAACAGGTTCGTTGTCTTGAGCAGGATTTGTTAACTCTTTAGGCCAGGAACTCCAACACTTTACAGCATGAATTGCTAACACCTTAGAGAAGGAACTGCGAACACCTGTAATCTAGACCTGTTAGTACTTTGAAACAGGATCCGTTAACACTTTAGACCAGGAAATGTAACGCCTCAGAGCAGGAACTGCTATTTATTCAGAGCAGTAGGAATTGCTTTCGTAATTGCACTGTAAAGCTTTGATGGAGTTCGTTTTGATAAATATATACATATTTTTGTAGGTTTGTTAATTTATTGTCAAAGTCATATTTGTGCTAAGGAATTGTTATGTTTGCCAACTAATGAGTTTTGAATGATTCCGTGATATCTTCTTCATCTTTTGTAATGAATAAAATAGGTCACGAACACAATTCTTAGTGTTATACTCTCTTTCTAAACTCTTGGTATAAAAATTGAAAAGATCAGCACTTTGTGAAAGAGTTCTCATAGTGAATATTTTGAATTGAAAATATTGATATAAAACACCTGTCATATTGTATGTATTCTCTACTAAAGACAATAAATGAACTAAATTATCTGGACGCGTGTAAATTGATGCATTACTTTTAGTATTCAATTTTGTTTTTAGCTTTGGGTAAAGGTTAGTACTTCGTGTTAATTTGATTGTTGACGTAATTTCTAATGCATTTTGTGTTAAATCTCGTCTCACTATTTTTATATGTAACACATTTGATAGAGTAAGTCATTTCAATTGAGATTTTATAGGTCTTTTATGTGTTATTATGTTGCGCTACTGTCACAGGTAAGGGTAAAGGTTGCAGTCTGTTAAAACGTTTTAACCCGCTGCATTTGTATGTACGTGTCCTTAGTCAGGAGCAAGTTGGTCAGTGGATGTCGTTTGTTGGTGTTGTTCATAAGTTTTTCTTTTCTCGTTATTTATATAGATTAAACCATTGTTTTTTCCGTTTAAATTGTTTTACACTAGTCACTGTAGGGTCCTTTATAGCTTGCTGTTTGAATTGAGCCAAGGTTCTATGTTGAATTGGACGTCGTAATTTGACCTATATTTGATAATATTTTACACAATGTGACTTTAATAGAGTGGTATCATTTGCACTCATACCAATTATTCTTAATTATTGAACAAGCACAGAAAGATAATTTTTATATTGATAAAATCACATATGCGACCAGTATACTATAACCATGCAAGTAGGAAGTACGTTTTCCCTAGTGAAACACTTCAAAATATGAAATAAACGGACGATTCAGAACATAAATAACATTAATTTTAATGATACTATTTATATATACTTTTCTATCTCAATTTGCAACAATAATAAAATGATCAATACGATAAAATACTTAATCATTATTTCTGTTCAAACTAGTTGTAGTTTACAAATGCATGAGGGACGTATGTATTGTTTCGTTTTATTTTTAAACCACTATTTATTTTGACAGAAAATGTATTAACCTGAATATTTAAATTCAGTTGGTTTATTTCGCTGTTCAACTATGGATACTAGTAGGCGAGATCGTTATCGTGTGGTGTTAAATGAATCGAGTAAAACATATCATATAATATTAAATATTCATTGTAGATAAAATTGAGAATGGAAATGGAGAATGTGTCAAAGAGACAACAACCCGACCATAGAAAAAACAACAGCAGAAGGTCACCAACAGGTCTTCAATGTAGCGAGACATTCCCGCACCCGGAGGCGTCCTTCAGCTGGCCCCTAAACAAATATATACTAGTTCAGTGATAATGAACGCCATACTAATTTCCGAATTGTACACAAGAAACTAGAATTAAAAAAAAAATTAAAAAAATACAAGACTAACAAAGGCCAGAGGCTCCTAACTTGGGACAGGCGCAAGAAATGCGGCGGGGTTAATCATGTTTATGAGATCTCAACCCCTCCCCCTATACCTCTAAGTAATGTAGAAAAGTAAATGCATAACAATACGCACATTTAAAATTCAATTCAAGAGAAGTCCGAGTCTGTTGTCAGAAGATGTAACCAAAGAAAATAAACAAAATGACAATAATACATAAATAACAACAGACTACTAGCAGTTAACTGACATGCCAGCTCCAGACTTCAATTAAACTGATTGAAAGATTATGATTTCATCATATGAATATCAGGCACAATCCTTCCCGTTAGGGGTTTAGTATCATTCCATCATAACATATATGAGAAGAACATAACCCGTGTCATGTCAACAACTGGTTTTTTAATAAATGAGTTTAGTTCCGATGCAAAGACCCTATAAGTGAATCAAAATTAACGCCAAAATAAGCAATCTTTAGTGACCTGACAACAGTATCGTAACTATATCCCTTCTTGATAAGTCTATTTAAAGGTTTTGTTAGTTTCTGAGGTGAATACTGACATTTTTGTGGTTTATAAAGAATATTTCCATAAAAAATTGGATGTGAAATACCTGAACGTATAAGAAGTCTGCATGTTGAGCTATATTTACGAATGATGTCCTTATACCGATGATAAAATTTAGTAAATGTTTTGACTAGTTTGTGATATCGAAAACCATGGTGTAATAATTTTTCAGTAATACATAAATTTCTCTCGTTAAAATCTAAAACATTGTTACATACACGAGCGAATCGTACAAGTTGAGATATGTAAACACCGTAAGATGGTGAAAATGGAACGTTACCATCTAAAAATGGATAATTAACGATAGGAAATGAAAAATCATCTCTTTTATTATAAATTTTAGTATTAATCTTTCCGTTAGTGATATAGATATCAATTGTATCTATTTGATAGAGATATTTTTTTAAATGTTAATTTTGGATATAACACGTTTTCTATTTGGCTGAAACTATTTTGTTTACAAGCTCATGGACATACTATTGTCGATAATTTTGATGTTGTCTGTACACCGTGAACAAACCGACGACACCGAATCGCGTGTAATACGATATCTATTCACTATCTACTGTCAGACTTGGGGTAATTGTAATTGTAATCATTAATCAGCTGTAATTGATTACAATTTTTCAAGTAATCAGTGTAATCATTAATCAGCCAAAATTCTGATTACATGTAATTTAATTTAATCAATTGCTTTTCAAAATACCCTGTAATCATGATTACTTTTTGATTACATTCTGATTAAAATGAAAAAAATCTAAAACTGTGTTTTGGTCATTAAATGAACCTCTTTGTTATTCATATTTGATAAATTTTAAACATACTAAAATTATTTGGTTACTTTAAGCATGTCTACTTCAGTAAAAAATAAACTGTTACAGTATTGAAAAGTCATCATTAGCTTTAAGGAGAGACATATAATACAATTATATATTTTTTATCTTGGTAAAAGATATTTTACATACATGTATATTCATCGTTTTATAATGATCTTCATATTAATATTTGATAATAACTGTTATATATTCAGGTAATACTTTTCTTTAACCCTGAATTATAATCTTTTGTTAATTTTGTGATTTTTATCAACTTTGAATTGACAGGTAGGAGACTAATTAAGGTTTGTTTTTATTGCAATTACAAATTGAGTATAGCTGTAGGGAAATATATATGATAAAAGATAAATCAGACATGAACATTTATCTAATTAGCACAAACTAAATTAAAAGTTGGACAAATATGTTGTTTAAATTTTTTTGTATTGGACTGGACATGTAAAATGCAATGATTTTTAGTACTTACATATTGTTTACAATTTGATTAAACACTTCTATTCAAATTGAACATAGTTTTAACTGGTAACTTTATTTCATCCATACTTAAACTTCCATAAACTGCAACTTGGAATACATATACATTATGAAAGAGGTCAGAAGACAAACAAAAAACTCTTCATGATGATTTATTTTTATTAAATTTAATTCAAAATAATTCAGAGATCATTGGTGATAAAATGTAATGTATATATATATATGTAGTGAAATTTGGTGTTTATTTGAATAAATTAAGTTTAATTTGAAGTTATCATTTTATAATTGAACCAATTAAAATACTTTCTCAAAAATGCTATACGTTTATTTATTCACATCATTCAAAATGTTTTGTTTTTAAATTCATTGTAATCAGATGTAATCATGATTACTTTGCCAATGTAATCATTAATTTAATCAGATACTTTCAGAAATGATGTAATCATTAATTTAATTTAATCGTACAAATGACAAAGTAATTGTAATTTAATCAATTACATTGAAAGTAATCGGACCCATCTCTGTCTACAGTTAAATTTCAAATATTGAAAACGCTTCAGGAGCCTCGCCTTTTTAATTAGAAATTAAACTGTCTCTAGTGGATAAATATCGTATCACACTCTATGGGTGTTATCTATATCTGTATATTAATATGTACTGTGTTTTAGATAATTAAACAACGCCCGTTAGCTACTGTACTATTTGAATACTTATCCATGCCAAATAGTTAACTAATTCACCTTTTGATAAAAGATCATTTTTTATCGTATCGTTATCATCCAATCATGTGCCTTTTGATCACCGTATACTACCATGTTAACCCCGATTATAACGACAGTAATAAATCACACTTGAGATATTGTATTTTTACCTACATGAATCGACATTGTGGAAAGGTAGGCAATTTATTACTTTGACGCAACTGTTCTGACAACTATTATCCCAACAACAAATGCACCAAACATACTATAATAAAATTGATGAACTCTATGTTTAAGTAGCAACGTTTTACAAAAAGACTAACTTATAAACCAGTTATAGTAAAAATATCATGTATCACATTACAATAACCAACAATTAAGTGATTATCTGCCATTCATTAGTTACTGAGAACGATGACAAATCGAATTATTTTTACTGACGAAATAAGTTAAGCAATAGCAAAGATCGTTTAGAGTACATACAATCTAACTCTCTTTCATCTTGAAATGGAATTGTTTTGTTTTATAAAAATTAATAGCTAACATAGATACAAGAAGCTTGAACTAGGGAGGGATAAATCCTTCTTTGTAAAAGGATCACTCTGATTGAAACAAAAAAGTCTCTCAAACTGACATTATCAAGCTGCTTGATTTCTTGATTGATAACATATTTGTTACGTTTGAATTCCGGAGGACGTGTATTTCAACAAACTCTAGGCATTCCAATGGGAACTAATTGTGCCCCTGTTCTTGTCGACTTGTTTCTTTATTATTACGAGGCTGACTTTATACAGGAACTTCTTAGGAAGAAAGATAAGTAGTTAGCAATATCCTTTAACTCTACTTTCCGCTATAAAGATGATGTTCTTTCACTAAATAATATCAAAATTGGTGACTATGTTGAATGCATCTATCCCATCGCACTAGAGATAAAGACAACAGATACAGATAAGTCGGTCTTACATCTAGACATTGACCATGAGGGCCGGTTGAAAACAAAGCTTTACGACAAAAGAGATGAATTTAGCTTTTCAATTTTTCATTTCTAAGTAGCAACATTCAAACAGCTCCTGCATATGGGGTATATGTCTTTCAATTGATACTATATTCCCGTGCTTGCATTTCCTGTCGGTATGTTATTGTTCTGATATATGTCCTTATGTTATATTTCTACTATAAATTAGAAAATACGTGGAACCACAAACGTCAAAATGATTAAATCACGAAGTGGAATGAACCATTTGTGGATTCTTATAAGTTCTAAAGAACTTTCGGACTATTCGAAACCTCGGTCTATTTCTGAAATTAATTCTTACACACTTTTGAATTTTCAATTCTGTATGCTAACATTGCCCATGTGAAATTTAAAAAATTGTTTGTATAAACATTGAACGAATAAAAAATGTGACGTATAAATTTTCTGACGTCAGACACGCGAAATTGTTTCTTTTAAATTTGTAACACGGTGATGACTGCTGTACCCATATTATGACTATTTTATTTAGTATGTCTGTTTAGTTCACGCATCATTGTGAATATAACGGAGTTTGATGACACTGTCGTACAAAGTGAGAGATTTAGCGCTATAAAACCAGGGTTAATCCACCATTTTCTACATTTGAAAATGCCTGTACCAAGTCAGGAATATGACAGTTGTTGTCTATTCGTTTTTAACGTGTTTTGTTAATTGCTTTTGCCATGTGATTATGGACTTTTCGATTGGGTTTTTCTCTGAGTTCCTTATTTTTGTGATTTTACCTTTTCCTATCATAATTCTCGCGATAGAAGGTTGCTGCTCACAAGAAAGCTATTAAACCAAGAGTTCCAAATGGTGAGGTTGAAATCATCTCTTCGTAAATATTACGGACGCCATCACGAGTTGGTTGACCGTTATGGAATAACCGTTTCACAAATGCTAATGAATATGTTCCTTACGTCGTAACAACAATCCCCTTCCCTTTCATGAATGTGAATTAGACTATTTACCAGATTTGTTATAACATGAACAACACGACGGATGCCACATGTGAAGCAGGATCTGCTTACCCTTCCGGAGAACCTGAAATCACCACTAGTTTTTTGTGGAGTTCGTGTTGCTTATTCTTTAGTTTTTCTATGTTGTGTCATTGGTACTATCGTTTGTCTATTTGCCTTTTACATTTTGAGCTTGGCGTTGTCAGTTTATTTTCTCCCTCTGGTATCTTTCGTCCCTCTTTTGCAACTGATTTGTACAGTTTGGTCTTATGTTGTGCTGTAACCAAACTGCGTAATGTTAGGTGGTTGGTTGAGCTTTAACAAACATATATAACCCAGTCACATTCTTTACACACCTAACCTACCTCTTATACAGTGGTCGTCTTTGATTCAAGTTTGTCATAGCTATGAGATGATGCGGTATGTGCGCTAATGAGACATCTATCCATAGAAGTCATGCAAGTCTCAATGGTTCTCGTAACAGAAAACTTTCAACTCTAGCGTTTTCATTGTATGACGTCATGTTTTGAAATTACTTACATGCACTTAAAACATTAATAGACTTTTGCAGAATTTTTATTTTTATCTTTATTTTGTTGATTTCTCCGAGCTCTTGTGCATTAATTATTTTTAGTATGCATCCAAATAAGAATAAAAGTTAATTTGTCTTTTTTTTTTGCAATTTTTAAAACAAATAAATTAAGCAAATTGGTTTGCAAAAAGGTTTCAATACATGTGGATTTTCGTGGGAAGTATATTGTAACAGCCTTATTATGTGAGCTGTGCTAAGAATAGATATATCGAGAACTTTATCAAGATGTTGTTTACAAAGCGAAAGAATCACGTCATATTAGAATATGGTATGAATTAATTAACTTTATCCTCCAATATTTTTGTGTTCATAAAATAATTTATCTATATGTCAATTACTGATTGATATCAGTCTATGTTTATCCAAGTTCAAGTTCTAACTTTCATATAAAAATCAGAAGATGTGGTATGATTGCCAACGGTTAGATTTACGTATTAAAACTGTACGAAATTAAATAGGAGATTAAAATACATAAACATGTCAAATATGCTTTTATAAAATTATATATATGAGAATCCACTACTGTTTTCGAGATATACCGAGAAACTTATTACAAATGAATAAATCCTCTTTTACAGTGACAGGAATATTTGCACAGATAATTAGAAATAATCAGTGTCAAACATGGAGAGAAAAAAATAACATCAAAACAACATTTACAAGTGTAGCATCAGCATCATTAACTATTAGAATAGAACAGTACAATGGTTACCAAGACCCGCGAAACACACGAGTTGTTACGCTTATTCAAATGTGTTGTCGATACAGGCACAGACGTTCTCACTGCCTTTGCTAAAAATAAACTTTTGACAGCATACAACGGAAATTACAAACACTTTCTTGATGACAAAAAACATGAATTGTTCCATCTCTGGCAATCTAGGAAGTTATTATGTTGCGAATGTCCACCAGCAGGTTGCAATCTTACACAAACGGGTCACATGCCTAACTGGATATTTAAAAAGATTTATGATGATACTGGTTCTGTGGAAAAGAGACATATTGTACGCCAAAGCAGTAATATTGTACAAGTGTGTCTACACAAATATGTCACACGAAATATTGCGATTCACGAGCTTGATATTAGTACAATATCGTTTCTTCTTCGAAATTTAGCAATATTATCCCAAAACGACAGCACTTCATTGGATGTAATAACCACCACAAGAAGTCAGATTTGCCATGCTTATTCCACGAACTGCTATCCCATGGCCTTTTTGAATACAATGTGGACTGAATTAGAGAATGCTTTAGTAGATCTTGTGGATCCTTGTTTCAAACGAATAATCCGAAAAGATATCAAGCAGTTGCGTAAGGCTGATTTAGAGAAGGAAGAAATAACAGAATTAATGCAAAACGTTGAGGCGGTCAAAATTGTAAGTATTTTTTTAAAGACAATGTGCTCGATATTTTACTGACATCTGTGTCTTGATGATCCTTATACACAAGATTTTGTTAATGATCAATGACCAAATATAAATCTCATATTATGTATATTTAAAGTATGCAAAAACAATACTATAATAAATCTTACTCGTAGTTACAGGCAAAGTATTATTTTCATAGTTTAATGGGTGAAATCTTTAAACATCTTTTCAATGTTATAAAAATGTTAGACATATCAAGCATTGGATCACTTTCTTCTTTATTTGTTAGCTTACATTTCAAACAGAAATTCAGTTAGTAATCTTATTTTATAGGCAGTGAACAAATCCTATCTTTTCCTTGGACTATTGTATATCCACCGAATTCAGTTAAAAGTTAGGGTTCACTCGTTAAGAATTCTGTTAATAATTATATTCAGTGTACTAAATTATTGGAATGTTTTCATTGCCTATCTTTACTTTTATGCATTTTGTAAAAATAAAAATCAATATCTTTAGGAGTCGACTGAAAGTGACTTGGACATAATTTCCCTGCGGTCTTCTGAATGTTATAGTTTATGTGATTTCAGTTTCTTTGACGAACGGCTTTTAACAAAATTTTAATTTGACACCACATCGCGGAGCCCCATAAAATTGTAGACATGCATAGATGAACAATCAGTTTTTGCATTTGTGAACAAATTTTATGTAAACCGTAGGCGAATATTAAATGTCAGAGCGAGCAAAATTAGTATGACTTTATATAGACTTTAATTATTTAAGTTATATATCATTCAAAGCAGTGTCTTGTAACATCGTTTTTAAATGCTCGTGTCTTATGCCCTTCAAATCTTATAGTCATATAAACCGTCACTCTTGAATTTATAAGATGTTTTTTTTTATTCAATGCATATATTAAACCTAACTAAAGACATACATACATATTTGTGTCTACATTTATTACGAATCCATAGCATATTATCAACAAAAATTCCAACTAATTGAGTTTAATTTGTAAATTAATAATATCATATTAAGCTTAAGCAATATTTGTAATGTTTCTCATCAAAAGACGAAGGTAAGAGTTATCACTATTTATATTTACGCTCGTTTGGTGTAAAAATCATAGAAAATAAAAAAAATTGTTTTATATTTTTATTACAAGTAAATCTAATTGTATTTTTTTCAGAAACATATTTAGCTTGTATTAAAGTCCAATTCTTCATGAAAAAATGTGAATCTTAAAATGTTTTATTTCAGGTATTAGAAGAATTAGAATCCTCCTGTAATAACAATATAAACCATTTTAATGGTATGTTGAGCAGACTGGAAAATATGTCAATCAACAATACAGAAGACATCAAACTCCACACTACTGAACAAACGAGCTTCTTTGCAACACAAGCCCAACATGCAATTTCAGATACGATACAACATACAGAGGAAAAGTTAGAAAACTGCATTAAACACGAGGTAAAAGAAGCAAACCAATCACAGACAACTAGTTTTCAACAGTTAGAAACCAAACTGCATGAAACCACGTCAGATATCAAGAAAGTAAAGGAAAATCAAGAGAAATTTAATGGCAAGAATACTATATATTCTTCGTTTTTTTATTTTAATTTTTAACTTTTTTTTCAGAAAAAAATATTGAACTCTGAAGAAAACTAAAAAATGAAAGTCCCAAATCATATGTCAAAATCAAAAGCTCAAATACATCTAACGAATGAATAAAAACTGTCATATTCTTGTCTTGATACAAGCATACGACGAAAATTGTGGATTGAACCTAGTTTTATAGCTGGATAAACCTCTCACTTATATGAAAGTCACACCAAACTCCACCACATTGACAACGATATGTGAATAACACAAACAAATACAATACGTAAAAATGACAAAGATAGAGTTACAACATTAAATATGCTCGGTAAGACATATATCGATAGAATATAACTGATTAATTCATTATAAATACATAGATATAAGAAGTAGTGGTATGAGTGCCAGTGATACCACTCTCAATCCAAGTCCCAATTTATAAAATTTAACCATTATGGGTCAAAGTTCGGTTTTTAACACAGGAGCCTTTTCTCACACTGCACAGCAAGCTATTAAGGGCCCCAAACATAACTAGTGTAAAACCATTCAAACAGGAAAATCAACGGTTCAATCTATATGAAAAACAAAAAACGAGAAACTCTTATGAACCACACCAACAAACGACAACTACTGAACATCAGACTTAGGACAGGTGAAAAGAATTACAGCTGATTAACACGTTTAAATAGTACTAAACTGTCACATTTATCTGAAATAGTAATAATAGTGTAACATCAAAAGATAGAAAAACACATTATGAAATAGCAATCAAGATGGCTGAACTGAATAAAAAAACATATTAACGCAAGCAAACATACACTGAACAAAAAAATTGGATCTATGATTCAATGTAAAAACAAAATAACAAAAATAAGGGAAAAACAAGGAAAGTATGTTATATACCGCTGTGAAATGCTTAACAATTTAAGAAAAAACAAAGAAACCACTAAACAAAAATCTGCCATTTATAATAATATTATACACTTGTATGCCTTTTCTCTTTGCTGATTTGGTGTCAATTTTTGTCATTATTGATCTGTGTAAATTTTATTTTGAATGTTGTTTTTTTTCTCTCTTAACTCATGGAAGCAAAGACTTCTAATGGTCAGATGGAAAAACAAGTGTAATTATCAAGACTCTCAGTCTGAGTTACCAAACAATATATTTAAATATTATGAATAGCTTATTTTTAGAGTTGTTGAATTTGATTCCATTTTAGTGGAAATAATAAGAGCAATACAGAACTTAACTGTGTCAGTGAATTATGAAAGATCTACTAACTTATTCGTACCTGAGGACACACGTGCAGGTATAACTTCTATATAACCTTTGATACCTTGTTACGTGTCCTTCAATGTATAGTACTACGCATGAAGTATGTTTTTTTAAGGATAAATAATGTAAAAATAAGCTTGATAGATTTATCTTAATGCAATGTTACATACCAACATTTTATATAAAAAAATGTCATCTGATAATCGAACTTTTGTTGTTAATTATAACAAAAAACTTAAAATAGTATTATTACGATTTAGATGCAATGGAATGTCCTGTTCTTTGGCAAATAGCAACTCCTAAACACTGGAACCTAGAAGCAGTAGAAGCAACTCTTCGAAATCCATCGACCAAGGACGACCAATTTAAGAAGAAATTTGTGCGGAAAGGCTCTTTAATTATGTTGACAACGATATCAGCAAGTATACTGAGTGATTCTGAAGCATTTGAATCTGCGATCATGTCCTTCCTAACAAGAATGATAGAAGACTGTGATATCAATACAGAAATACCAGGCCGACTTGAAGTCAGGCTTCATCTTTTGGATGCTAATGAAGGTTTGTGAATCTTAATGCACTTACATTATTTCACCATCATGCCAAACGTTCTTTAATCAACCTTCAAACCATATAAGTAAATGTTGTGTCTCATATTTATATATCCGTGGTAGTCGTTGGTAGGTTGCTATTTTGGCGTTTATTTTTTTGTTTTGTTTTTTCTTACGTCAAAAATCATATCGTTAAATTTTAGTTCGAACTGTCGGGTTATCTCTATTGCTGACAAAGCGGTTTACTTTGTTTTTATGTTGAAGGCAAAACACCTTTTTTGTAATTTTGTTTACTAGCGGAACAAGTTGGCGTATCTTGCCTTCAAATAAGAGAAAATAAAGAGAGCTGCAGATATTGTTAAAATAAAATCCATGTGCTTGTCAACATCAGGAGTAGATGATAATGATCCTCTTTCACTTGCTTATTTTTATAATTTTGATATATGATTTAAAAGTAAAAACATTCGAAAGAGTCCTCTAAGAAATAATAGGTAACTTATCTCGTGGTCAAATAAAATTGAGCTTATATAAGGTTTTCAGTAAACTTTAAGAAAGATTTAAAAAACGTATGACATATTTAGTAAAAAAACAAGAGCAATTGGATTTATTTAAACAAAACAAACTCTGGTTTGTGTGCAATAAAGGTGAAAATGAAGTAACAAAATATTACGATTTAAATCTAAAACTAAAGTTTGCATTAATGCAAAAAAAAAACTTTCATTTTGCTTCTACGATTACAAGGCCGACACCAAAAACTAATACACATATTTCATTTTTTTGATATGATATACATTTATTGCTTAAATAATTCAGCACTTAAAATACATAAAAGTAAATCGAATCTATGTTTAAATATTTTGGGCACTTAATAGCTTGTTGTTTGGTGGAGCCAAGGTCAGGAAGATTTCGTATGGAAGACCGTACTTTGACCTATAATGGTTTACTTTTACAAATTTTGAATTGGATGGAGAGTTGTATCATTGGCACTCATACCACATCTTCGTATATCTATGAGATAGTTGTTAATAAACTAAGTGCTTAATAGATCTACCTTTACTCTTATGTAGGTCTTTAACAAAAGTCCAGTTTCCCTTTTGTATGTCAACATATTTAAGAAAAAAAAGAAAAAGAAAAAAAAGGGGTTGCTTTTCACTAATTCCCTTAAATTCCCTCAAGGTACAGCGTTATATGTAAATCGAAAAAAATATATCTTTGTCATTAAAACATCAATCCAAAAACTAGAATTTATTTCGTTGTTTTCCTCCGATAGTTGATGTGTTGCCCTCGGTTATAGTTTGTAACCCGCCTTTGTTTCTCTGAATCGATTTATGGATTTTGAACAGGGTATACTACTGTTGCCTTTACTTGTTCTATATATGTTCTAAATGTCTGTTGTATAAAGACAATATTTGATTACCATGATAAGATCGTAGCGATACTCTCATTAAAATGTCATTCTATTACATGTATACATAGGTCTCATATGTATTAAAACAGAGGGACGAAAGATACCAAAGGGACAGTCAAGCTCATAAATCTAAAACAAACTGACAACGCCATGGCGAAAAATGAAAAAGACAAACAATAGTGCACATGACACAACATATTAAACTAAAGAATAAACAACACAAAGCCCACCAAAAACTTGCGGTGATCTCAGGTGCTCCGGAAGGGTAAGCAGATCCTGCTCCACATGTGGCACCCGTCGTGTTGCTTATGTGATAACAAATCCGGTAAATAGTCTTATTCGGTAGGTCACATTCATGAAAGGATAGGGGATTGTAGTTACGACGTAAGGAACATATCCGATATCATTTGTAAAACGGTTATTCCATAACGGTCAACCAACTCGTGATGGCGTCCGTAAAATTTACGGAGGGATGATTTCAACTTCATCATTTGGAACTCTTGGTTTAATAGCTTCCTTGTGAGCAGCAACCCTCTATAAAAAAAATCATGATAGGAAATGCAAGCACGGGAATATCGTATCAATTGGGAGATATATACCCTGTATGCAGGTGCTGCTGGAATGTTGCTACTTAGAAATTGAAAGTTTACAATTGGAAAGCTGAAATCATCTCTTTTGTCGTAAAGTTTTGTTTTCAACCGACCCTCATTGTCAATTTCTAGATGAAAGTCAAGATATGAAGCCGACTTAACTGTATCTGTAGTATCCTTGATCTCTAGTTCAATGGGATAGATGCGTTCCACATAGTCACCAAATTTTGAATTATTTAGCGAAAGAACATCATCTATATAGCGGAAAGTAGAGTTAAAGGATATTGCTAACTTCTTATCTTTCTTCCTAAGAAGTTCCTGCATGAAGTCAGTCTCATAATAATAAAGAAAAAAGTCGGCAAGTTCAGGGGCACAATTTGTTCCCATTGGAATGCCGACAGTCTGTTGAAAAACACGTCCTCCGAACGTAACAAATATTTTGTCAAAAAACAAGCATCTTGATAATATCAGTTTCAGAGAATATTTTGTGTGAATCAGAGTGATCCTTTACAAGAAAGGATTTATTCCTCCCTGAGACAAGATACTTGCATCTACGTTGGCCATTATTTTTGATGAAGCAAAGCAATACAAAAACTTTCAATTTGTCTTTTAGTTTGGAATGTGGAAAACTTGTATTAAGAGTCAAAATGATTTAATACTGTTACAAGATGAAAGAGATCTAGATTGTATGTACTTTAAAAGATATTTGGAATTTTTAAGTATCCACATCTGATTCACGCCACCTCTAGAATAAGCAGTTTTACAATAACTTTGAAGCCCGTTTTTGATTGCTGATAAAATAGATGTTAATAATTTAGAAAGAGCTTTCGTGGAGCACTTGGAAGACCCAGCAATATACCGTTGTTTGTAAGGACACTTATGTAGTTTAGAAATTTAATACAGTGATGGAAGATCCAGTTCTTCATCTTTGGTTGAAATTCCAAAGGAACGAAGAACAGACCTATGATTATCAAGGATTTCCCCTTTGGTAAGTATCGTGAGGGTATATGTTGAGTTTCCAAGTGAATTTTCAATACCTAATTCGTTTATCAAGCAGTTAATGTAATGACTTTACACACAAAAACGATGTTATTTGGGGCTTTGTCTGCGGGGACAACAACATATTTGTCATGGAGGTCGGATAGGTGTTTTGCAACATTTGGGTCTTTACAGATTGACGTAGCATGGGCAATGATGGGCCCATTCAGTTTCTTAATTCTGATTTGTATCAACGACCTTACTGCCCTAATCCATTCGGAAAGAGTGTCTACGTCTTCCTTCTCGCGCTTAGCCCATTGCCTGGCATAATCCTCGACTGAATCCATCAAACTTTTAAAGTTGCATTTCCAATTGATGGATTAAGGCTCACGATATTTCGAACCTTTCGATAACACATTTCGCAGAGAAGTGTTATTAACAATGTTGAGGTCACCGGTAATAACGTGGCCAGCAGGATTATATGTGAATTGGGAACTAGCACAAGTGCAATCAGGAGGTTTATGTTGTTCTATAATGTTAGAGATCCTACAAAACGTGTTTGTAATTGAAAATTTTAGTTGCAATAGGTTTGGTATAGGTATAAGAAATGATTGGTACAGACTGGTCTTTGAAATAAGGAGGATATTTTCGATTGAACTAATTTATGATGAAGGATATTGCCTAAGTTGACGCCATCGAGACCTTTGTTGGCAAAGGAAAGATTAAGGAAAGATCTTTTCCAATGCAGACTGACTTGCAGACTGACTTGAAAAGTCTGTGAAATTATAGCTTCAAGTTTATATTAATTTGAATGAGGGTTTGTAACAGTGGATTCCAAACATAAATTGAACAGAGAATGAAGTTTCGAAAGGGGTAATGAATAAAGTTTCGTGCGAATGTGATGAATACCTATCGGCTTTTGTAGAAATGGCAGCAAGTCATTAATAGAGACATCATGCATAGTAGGTGATGTATAATGACGATGACCATGACTGCGTCTACGTCGAGGAGTCGAGTTGAAAATATTCATCACATTCACCGAGTTACACGAAGGACTAGATAGAATACCTATACCATCAGTTTTGTCATTGCAACCATAAGGTGTCTCAGTTCCCAATTGTCTTATCCAGTAGTCTTCTTGTTGTCTACGGAGAGTCGTTGAAAGATTAGGATTGTTAGAGTTATGGTATATTTTTTCGATAATGTGAACTGTCATAGAAACGATGGAATGATCGGTCTGATTGAAATGCTGGTATAGAATGTCGTTAGCATTGAGGTTAATGTCTGATCTATGACCGTACATACGTTTGTTTAGCCTTCCTTTCGATTCACCGACGTATACCAATCCACAAAGGTTGCACTCTAATCCGTAGACGACATTTATCGATTTCATTCAGATCATCATAACTTCTGGTAAAATATGACTTCTTGGTCAAATTGCTAGTGAATTCAGCATCTGTAATTAAAATTGCATAAGTTTTGCAGCCTTTGGTCTCAATATTAGTTCAAAAGAGAATTATAATTACTCAATCTAAGAGGTGTTTACGGTGTTGTTTTCATATTGTCCACTTATGTATTTAAGGTTTACTTAGTTTATAATTTTATAGAGAAAATGTATGCCATGCAGTAATACTTTCTGTATCAAACATTTAGGAGGCGTTTTTTTTTTAAATTAACAATCAAATACAAATCAGTTTTGTTTGCCGTCTTTGTTAGATTTTTTTTTAGGTTAGTTTGATTTTTTAGTCAGTTGAGTTGTGTTTTTGTGGTTTTCCTTTTTATACAGTAAAACATGTATAAACTGGCCGACTACGGGACAAAGAAATTGGGACGGCTTAAACAGTTGGTCGGTTTATTCAGGCATTTACGTCAGAAATTTTGCATGCAATATTAAAATTCTTTTGAAAACTACATGTTCATGTACTGCATGTTATAACAACAATATCGAAAAACAATTATATATTAAAGTTTACATCATGATTAGTGTACAATTATTCAAAATGAACATATCAAGTAATTCCGGACTTTTAACCATTTTGCTTCGTACAATATAGTGTCTTCAGTCATTGTTTTCATTGGCATAAGAGATTTTAGAAAATCGGGCGTCTTTCGAATTGGATAAAGTTAATCATATAAGTATCGTATGAGAAAGCAGCTCCGGTACCATCCATTACAGGCTCGTCAACTTCGCTTTCACTTTCACTTGTTTCATTCGCGTCCTAGTCCTCGCATATTTTTTTATTAAACTGTTCAACTAATATTTGTTCCAACTCTCAATCGAATATTCCCAGTGTTGGTTTAGCTGCCTCAATAGCGGCAATTTCATCGAACATAATATAATCGTTATCGGAACATTGTCGTACCATATAAAAAGACAAGATGTGGTATGATTGCCAATGAAACAACTCTCCGCAAGAGACCAAAACGACACAGCAATTAACCACTATAGGTTACCGTACGGCCTTCAACAACAAACAAAGCCCATTTCGCATAGTCAGCTATAAAAGTCCCAGAAATGCCAATGTAAAACAATTCAAACGAGAAAACTTACGGCCTTATTTATGTACAAAAATAAACGAGAAACAAATATGTAACACATAAGCAAACGATAACCACTGAATAACAGGCTCCCGACGTGGGACAGGCACATACATACAAGAAATACAAGTGAACTTGGCGGGTACATGTACATCCCAACAACAAAAAGACAATAGGTACAGATCTAATTTGTGATCAAAGGTACCAGGATTATAATTTGGTATGCCAGGCACGCGTTTCATCTACATAAGACTCACCAGTGACGCTGATATCTAAATATATATAAAGCCAAACAAATAGAAAGTTGAAAAGCATTGACCATGTTGTGGATCCAAAATTCCAAAAGTTGTGCCAAATACGGCTTAGGTAATTTATGCCTGGGATAAGAAAGTCCTTAGTTTTTCGAAAAATTCAAAGTTTTGTAAACATGAAATTTAAAAAAATGCCCACATTAGTGATATTCATGTCAACACCAAAGTGTTGACTACTGGGCTGGTGATACCCTCGAAGACGACACGTTCATCAGCCGTGGCATCAACCCAGTGATGTAAATAGTTATCAAAGGTACTAGGATTATGATTTAGTACGCCGGACGCGCGTACCGTCTACATATGACTCATCAGTGAGTAGTCGCAGTTAACTGAAAGCAAATTCAAAGCCACTAAGAACTAATAAAAAAATCATGCATCTTAGACTAAATTATCAATGTGTTCACATCCAACATCCAATGGATTTAGTATAAAGACGTCATAAACAGTCAGAGAAAAAACATAACCTTGTGCAATGCCAAACACAGGTATCGACAGATTGTAGATACATGAAAGTATATATGTATATACTTAAATGTAACATACTAGTAACATTTAGTTTGCTTTTAATTTGCTGATAACAAATCAATGTTTATACCAATAAAAACAATATTCATTGATCTTCTTACAGTGTTGCATTGGTAAGCTTTTCGAAAAAGTTTATTTAATGGAGCGATAAGTTTACCAGGATAATTTCTAAATTTCCGGGCACGGTTAACAACATTTCCGTGAAATGAGGATGTGCTATCCCGTTTGAAATTTATTACGAAATTCGAATTTACTTTTCAGGATCGTTTCTTTGTCAGAGTCAGTATTTTTATACAGATTCACAACGAGAAATCCATCATTACGGAACCATGATGTAAATGTATCACTCTACGATTTTATCAATCTAAGTACATTATTTTCTTTTGTCAGAGATGTGTTGTCAGTGCATTTATCGATCTTTTTAATTACATGTTTAAACATATTCTTCATGTATCTGACTTTGAAGGCACGAGTAAACTCAAGATCAATTAACTGTTGAGACGTAATACTAGGTGTGGAAAATTTAACCGTCACGTTACATATTGTTACTGAATCAGAGTGCGACAGGCACATATTTCCCTTGACATTTTTAAAACATCTGGGTTTCTTTGACTTCCAAATCAGTAAAGGTTGTTTTTCTCCTGAATTTCCTTGGCGAATTTCCTACCTTTGTGGCTACCTTTTTTAGCCAAGTATTTTGTCTTTGCGATGACTTTTCGGCGACGGTGCATTTACATGAATGATAATAACTTTAACCTAGTACTAACCTGTACACCAATGAGAGACAAAAATTAGCGAAAGTGAGATGCAGATCGGGGCAAATGCAAAACGCCGTTTTTTGTGTACATAAAGTCTTCATTCTTGTTTGAATCAACTTAATTCAATAACCACTAAAGATTGTTCATAGAACATTTTACTTCAATAAGTTAACGGTTCTACGCCGTACCTTTTGACTTATACCCGTAAACAACTTTATGACTATATCATATATCATTGGATTCGTCGAAATAAGAACGTTCGAAAAATCAATGTCGTTAAACAGGAATGTGCTAACAGTTTTGCATAAAACATTGTAAACGATAAAATATTATGCTACTGTTTTTCTTTACTAGTATATAAGTACATTATAATACGTTATTCTGATTGGCTAACTGCACATCACATGGTATTCCTTCAGCAATTGCATTATACAATAAAATTAATTATTCATGATGACACGAGGTCCAACAATAAAGTGCACAGGTGAATTAAATAAAAACTTGATAAAAATCGTGTTTTCATGATCCTAGCTAAAAAATGTAATTAAAAGTAGTATATGCTTCTGTATGTAACTTAATAGGGTTGTAAAAGCGTTGACCGTACAAAATAGACTTCGGTCAGCGCTTTTACACCCCAATATATTTATAAAAAGTTGCATTTAATTCTTAAATTAAACTTGCCATTTACGATAACGCGAGGTCCAACAATAAAGTGCACAGCTGAATTAAATAAAAAAATGAAAAAAATCGTGTTTTCATGATCCTATCTAAAACAAAAATGTAATTATAAGTATTGAATGCTTCTTTTTGTAACTTCCTATGGTTGTACATGTTGAAAAAAGCGTTGACCGTGCGCATATGTTTAAAATGAAGCGGTTCCGCGCTTCAAACAAAATGTCATTAGGTCAACGCTTTTACACCCAAATGAATAAAAAAGAAGCATTCAATTATTATATAGATTAACGTCGGAATTAATGTTAAGGCCACACCAATTTAATTTCTTGTTCTACGGATTTTTGGACTCCAAAATTTGGGGCGAGCGAGCGACTTGAAAATTTCAATAAAAAAAAAATTAATTTGCAAATTTTTGAGACAAAGCTTGAAAAGTAAAGGCGAGAGATTATAATATTTTTTGTAAACATAAAGTAGTAGGTTTTGACAATATTAAAACTTGATTTATCACTTGTACTTTTACATTTCTTTAATTACTGAAGTATTTTTTTCCCTGTACACCAAGAAATAATTAGATCTGGTCTATGTATGTGTGACTGACAATCAGACAATTCTCCATCCAAGTCATAATCAGTTTGAGCATGATGGGGGCAACCCCTTAATGTTATAAATATCCCTTGTTTTGTCACTGTCGAACTCCAACAAAAGCATTCCACAGTCGAAATTATATTTCTGGGATAATGAATTTGATAATGTTCTATAATCACGTCGATTTTTATACATTTAGCATAAGCAATAACAATTATGAAATTGTATTGAAACGTACTCCATTAATTGCAAATTACTCCAAGTGTCAAACAAAAACTATTCAAAAACGGATAAAGTTGGTCAAACTTTATATGAAATCGTGAAAATAAGATGTAACAAGAATGTCTATATTAACAGAAAACATATAACAAATGTTATATTAGAATTCTAACAAAACAATCGTCAATTTCAAGTTTCCTTTAAAGTTAGCTATCATGCTTTTAATCCAACTATATTAAAAGATGCACGAAACGATTTTTGTCTACAAATATTATGAGTTATTCCCAAATATTCAAATTAATGATTAAACTATGTAAATATACGACTTTTCTTCACTCGATCGGCTAAATGAATTAAACAAAGTTGTTTTGACAATTAACTATTAATGCAATTCATTTTTATGAGATGGGAATTCGAAATACACAGTTTATAAAGGTTACTTTAAAAGGATTTAATGAAAAATATTTTGACATTTTATTTTTTACCGAAATAAAGGTGTCCGATTTATTCTTGGTTAAGATACGGGTCTATCAATGCCCATGTTACTATCAGAAAACCCTAGCCGTATTTGGCATAACCTTTGGGATTTTTTTATCCTCAGTGCTGTACAACTTTGTACTTGTTTTGACTTTCGAACTTTTGGAATATCTGGGCGTCACTGGTAAGTCTTGTGTGGACGGCGCGTTTCTGACGTATTGAATTTTAAACCTGATGCCTTTTGTTAGCTGTTATGCATGTGTTTTTTTGTCTAATATGTACTCCTATTTATTTATAGTGTAGTCCTGTAATATGATGTTGTCATTTTAATATTATATTTAACATTGCCATGAAGGTTCGAGGTTTGGCATGCCACAAAAAAAGGTTCAACCATTTTTTTCTTGAAAAATGTCCTTTACAAAGTCAGGAATATATCCATTGTTATATTATAGTTCGATCATGCGTGTGTTACATTTTAAAGTTGTGTTTCCGTTGTGTCGTTTGTTTTCTCTTGTGTTTGAGTGTGATTTCACATTACTATAAGACGTGTCACGGTACTTTTCTATCCCAAATTCGCGTTTTTGGTTTTTGATGTTATGTTTGTTATTCGCTTCGGATTTTGTCTAATGCTTAGTCCGTTTATGTGTGTGTTACATTTTTACGTTGTGTCGTTCTTGTCCTGTTATATTTAATACGTTCCCTCAGTTTTAGTTTGTTATCCCGATTTTGTTTTTTGTCCATGGATTCACGAGTTTTGAACAGCGGTATACTACTGTTGCCTTTATCTATCAATGCCCTTGTTACGTCAATCTTTAAAGACCCTAATGTTGAAAAACACTTTTCCTACCTTCATGACAAATATGTTGTTGTCCCCGAAGATAAAACTCCAAAGAACATCGTGTTTGTGTGTAAAATTCATTATATTAAATGCTTGATAAACGAATAGGTATTGACAATTCACTCGGAAACCCAAAATATATCATCACGACAATTACCAAAGAAGAAATCCTGGATAATCATATGTCTGTTCTATGTTCCTTTTGAATTTCAACCAAAGATGATGATCTGGATCTTCCATCACTGTATTGGATACCTCAACTGCATAAGTGTCCTTACAAGGAATGCTATATTGCTTGGTCTTTCAAGTGCTCCACGAAACCTCTTTCTAAATTATTAACATCTATTTTATTAGCAATCAAAAACAGGCTTTAAAGTTATTGTGAAACTGCCTATTCTAGAGGGACGAGAATCAGATGTGGATACTTAAAAATTCCAAAGATCTTTTTGAGTACATAAAATCTAACTCTCTTCCATCTTTTAATTGTATTCAAACATTTGACTCTTCTACACTATATACAAGTATTCCATATTCCAAACTAAAAGACAAATTGAAAGAGTTGGTATTGCTTTGTTTCATAAAAAAGAATGGCCAACGAAGATACGAGTATCTTGTCTTAGGAAGGAATAAATATTACTTTGTAAAGGATCATTCTAATTCAAACAAAAATTCACTGAAACTGATATTATCATGATTATCAAGAAGCTTGATTTCTTGATTGACAACATATTTGTCACGTTCGGAGGACGTGTTTTTCAACAAACTATCGCCATTCCATAGGGCTCTTCTTGCCGACTTGTTTCTTTATTATTATGACGCTGACGTCATATAGAAACTTCTTATGAAGAAAGATAAGAAGTCAGCAATATCCTTTAACTCTACTTTTACGCTATAAAGATGATGTTCTTTTACTAAATAATTCAACATTTGGTGACTATGTCGAATGCATCTCTCCCATTGAACTAGATATAAAGGATACAACAGATACAGTTGAGTCGGCATCATATCTGGACTTACATCTAGATATTGACAATGAGGGTCGATTGAAAACAAAACTCTACGACAAAAGAGATGATTTCAGCTTTCCCATTGTGAACTTTCCATTTCTAAGAAGAAATATTCCAACAACATCTGCATACGATTTGTATGCCTCCGAAGTGATACCATCACGAGTTGGTTGACCGTGATGGAATAACCGTTTCACAAATGATATCGGATATGTTCCTTACGTCGTAACTACAATCCCCTTCCCTTTCATAAATGTGAGCTACAGACATGGACTATTTTCCGGAATTGTTATCTCATAAGCCACACGACGGGTGCCACATGTGGAGCAGGATCTGCCTACCCTACCGCAACACCTGAGATCACTCCTAGTTTTCGGTGGGGTTAAGGTTGTTTATTCTTTAGTTTTCTATGTTGTGTCATGTGAACTGTTTTTGTTCTTTTCATTTTTAGCCATGGCGTTGTCAGTTTATTTTCGATTTGTGAGTTTGACTTTCCCTCTGGTATCTTTCGTCCATCTTTTACGCAGGTTTGGTTGTATATATATGACGGAATAATAATCAATTGTCATAAAAACACGGGAGATTTAGTTAGCAACAAACCAGTTTAAATCACCAATTTTTTTTAAAGTATGTATGTACCAAGACAAGAATATGAAAGTTGTTTTTCAATTGTTGCGTCGGTTGATAAAGTTTGATTTTAGTCAGAGATTGTTGACCCCTATTTTCGAATGAACCTTGAAGTTGTTACTTTTATTTTTAAATTTTTCTTTAACTCTAGTATGACTTTCAGTATATCTTCTTTTAATAATAAAGACATAAGAAAAATCTGATAGCAACGCATTATTTCTTTTGAAATGTAAATATATTTATGGTGACTTGAGTAACACCGGTATCACTCAGATTACAATTCTACCTTGACAGGTAAGTTTGTATTTAGCCTATAAAATACTTATTTAGCCTTGAGAATTGAAAGGTCAGTTTATCCCACTCATACAATAGAAGTTTACCTATGAGGGTCAGAATGAGGTTTACAGAATACATGGAATAGAGAATACATGTAAAAGCAAAAAAAAAAAAAAATAGAGAATAGAGAAAATTAACAACAAAATAAAGAATAGAGCATAATGCGGTGCAAAAATATAAAAAATAACTGTGCAAAACCAAAGGTAACTTTAGGTAACTGTAATGCAATACTGATAATAATAATGATTATGTACATAATTGATAAATAATCTTGTAACAGAAAGACTAAATAGTAAAATCATTTTCATGAGAGTTTTACAGAATGAGAGTTATTTTTAAGGCTATTAAAAGAAAAATGCCCCAAAAATTTAAAGAATACAGATATTAAAAAAAACCATCCAGGTCCTCATGTCATTTACATTGTCAAAATATAGGACACACCATTGTTATTCCAAGACTAAACTAGACATCTGGTCAAACTGGTTTTAAACTAGAGATCTAGTCAAACTTGTTTGGTATAACTGACTGTTAGCTCCTGCCCTAGATGTCTATTTCACAGTAACCTTATGTTTTTGTGCTAAGAGTACATTGGACTGTAATATTTTATGTATTTTTTGTTGGGGCATGCTAAACAGTGGCAAGAGATTTCAATTTAACAGGAATCAAAACATCTTTCTAAGTTTATTCTATATGAACTGATATTAGAATAATAAATTGATATTTTGATTTACATATCCTGATTGATGATGTTTTTTGGGACCAAGATGTTTTCTTCATTCTTGTTCACAATATGATTATTTTAACCTTCAATGCACATTTGAAGATATAAAAAATTTAAGCTCTCATTTAAAATATTTTGCAACTTAATAATAATTCGTCAGATTTTGGTGTAAACAAAAAACAAGACAGTGTAATAGATAACCTGCAAGCATAGTCTATTTCTATAAAGTCAAGCCCATAGTTTTTTTTTATATCTGAAAAAAAAACTACCATGTAAAGAAATATGCAATAAAAAGGCTGAAAGTAACCCCAAAAATTCAACTTCAACAGATTTTGAACAATTAAATCAAGATGCACAAAGTTTAAGTATTGGTCAGAATATAGGGTTCTTTTGTACTTTAACAATATCACAATTACAATAAAGTGACCTTAATTTTGACAAGGTAAATGGCATGAAGCCAAATTTATCAACTCCTATTGTATGAATGGGATAAACTGGCCTTTCAATTCTCAAGGCTAAATAAGTATTTCATAGGCTAAATACAAACTTACCTGTCAAGGTAGAATTGTAATCTGAGTGATACCGGTGTTACTCAAGTCACCATAACTTGTGTTCTATCTGACACAAGGATGAAAAGTTTAAAAAAAATAGAACTCTGAAAAGATTATCTGCATATAGATAAGGTGCCAATATTATTCCTTTTTAAATAATTGTATAACATCTTTAAGTTCTGACCTTTAGTTTTAAGTTTTACTCACAGTGATATCCATTAGTGTAATACTACTATAATATATATACTGAACGACTTTAAAAACGCATCACTCATTTTGTTGTTTTTTTTTACTTAATGTTGTTAGATTCTCTTACAACTACTTTTCATGCTTACCAAACTTCATTCTCTTTACAAAAAATCGAAATCTGACTTACCAGTGGTTATTGAACATACCGAATTTTTGAAGTCGCACGAATTTCTTAAAACGAAATTTTGGACCCATGCACGATTGTTCCATTTTTTTTGCTCTGTGAAACAGTTCTTTCAATCCTTTGCCACACTTAAATCAGTTAAAAAATGTTGCATCTCCATATTGCAAAGACTGAGAAATAAAACTGAATTAGCCCTTAGGAATACTGCAAATAGGAAAACATAAACATGCTGCAACATACTGTATGACTTCAAAAACTCGTCTTACTGTCCTTCCGACAACGATACAAATAGACAAGATTTGTTGCTGGCCATCAATGAACAGATCAACGTGTAGTGACAATGAAATGGCAACAGAATTTGATTACGTAGCGTCATTTGACAGACAAGTTTACGGCCACAACGTCAACTGCTAATCAAATTGCCGAATGCCATTGCGTACAGATGCATTTCATTATTTTTTCTCATCAACTGAATTGCCAAAAAATCGACTGAAAGAAAACCTGTAAGGCCCTCAAGTTCCAACCGCATAATTGCCAAAAGCATTTAATGGGTTGAACAAATGCAAAATCAGAAGGTGTAAAAACAATACCCCAAAAATGTCAGACAGAATTTGTTGACCATTCTGACAATCCTTTTTGCGTTTGTAACAGGCAGTCTTCGCTTTTGACGGTGACACATTCATTCAAAAATAACAAAAAATAATCTAGTGTTGCGTTTATAAAGTCGGTCGGTATATTATGAAAAATGGGAATATTTTATCTTTTTAATGATGATCATGATCAGGTCTGCCTAACTGTTGATTAGTTATATACGGCAAGATTAATTGTTTATCACAGAACTAAACTGTGATTAAATCAACATTTCTCGAGAATCGGATACTCAGTTATTGTGCTAAGTGGACGACATGGAATATTTCTATTTGAACATATTCATGATGTAAACATAGTTGTAGTAAATTGACTGTAAAAACTCGGAAATGTATGTACACTATCAACATCAGTGCAAGCGGTGTTAATAGGCATTTAGTTTTTGTTCTGGTTGTTCTGGTTATTCTGGTTGATCTGCACACAACTGTATTTTGGCAGTTATGCAGTAACGTGCTTAATTCAAGACATGAGATCACCTCTATTTTTTGGTGAGGTTCGTGTTGTTTATTTCTTAGTTTTCTATGTTGTACCATGTGTTTTATTGTTTGTCTGTTTGTCTTTTTCATTTTTAGCCATGGCGTTGTCAGTTTATTTTAGATTAATGAGTTGCTGTCCCTTTGGTATCTTTCGTCCCGCTTTTAAAAACTTTTATTCATTTATTAAGACTAAATTCAGCATTATAAATACTGTAATCTGACACCCTAATATAAGAAGCACAACTTAGAAATATAATACTCTTCATTTCATTTAAAAACTCATAGGGCAAAATGATTGCCCAAACATACCTTTACTTTTAAATTATATCGTCTGCAATATTGTACATACTTTTAGATGATTAGGTCTAATGTTATCATTCCAGTTAACGTCACCTGCTTAGTGCCAAATATAACTACAGATGACAAAGCAGTCCAAACAGAAGGTATGTTTGTTCTGTAAATTTCGAGATTGTATAATTATATTTTCTTGGTAATGTATATATATAGAATATTAGATCCTTTTGATTGTATTTAAAACACTAATATTGAGAATGACTTAAGTTTGCACCTTTTTCAATATCCAGTTTGGTTATGGTTGTACACGTTCGTCTGCTCAAGTCATAGTT
Organism: Mytilus galloprovincialis; assembly: GCA_037788925.1. NCBI lineage: Eukaryota > Metazoa > Mollusca > Bivalvia > Mytilida > Mytilidae > Mytilus > Mytilus galloprovincialis. The sequence goes on from CM075339.1 coordinate 32,535,499, forward strand.
AAATGAAGTGTATGCCTAAAAAAATATATAGACATGTATATTGATTTTAAATGAAAAACATACATTCTTAATCACTTACCGAATACTCAATAGGGCTGGCAATAACTTCGAATCAATAAAGAAAAAGTGAATCCTGCAATTGCTTTACAAGGGAAAGATTTAGTTAGCAATTTTTCAAAATAAGGAAATGTCTGTACAAAGTCAGGACAATGACAGGTGTTTTCCATTCGTTTAATATGTTTGAGCTTTTGATTTTTTTCATTTCAAAAAGAATTTTCTGTTTTGAATTTCCTTGGGGTGCGGTAATATTGGTATTTTACTTTGTAACATTATGAAATATAAAAATCCATAACATTAAGTCCTATTACAACGGTAATTAAGATTCATACAAAAAAGCATTAAACGACCGCATTTACGTATACTGTAGACATGTACATTGTAGATAAACTTATACGATTGCTGTCAACAATAATTGAAGGTATTATATTTTGCAATGCCCATTCACAATCGTTTTGACTTTATATTTTTAAATGATATTAAACTTCTTGAGAATAATCAAATGACATATACCGTTTCTTATTTTTGTATTTTTCCACCAATAGATATTGAGTTCAATTCTGCAATGGACGTGTTCACAGGTAAGTAGCAACTGTTTATCAAATAACATTATTTATTACATACTTAGTAGACACATTGTATATGTAACTCAGCTCATCGCAATCCATGTAATAGTGCTGTATCAGTCATTCATAAAGAGATCGATATCAGTCATCATTGCAAGGGCCTTATCACACTCTTCATCTGTATTACGTCACGTCATCTAATTTATTCACGGTTGCAAATTCTTTGTCAATCCCTTATTCTGTATTATTATATTATGTCACGAGTCTTCTAAAGCCATATATTAAAGTGTATATGATATGAAATTGACAATGGAAATGGGGAATGTCTCAAAAAGACAACAACCCGACCATAGAAAAGACAACAGCAGAAGGTCACCAACAGGTCTTCAATGTATCGAGAAATTCCCGAACCCGGAGGCGTCCTTCAGCTGGCCCCTAAACAAATATATACTAGTTCAGGGATAATGAACCCCATACTAAACTCCAAATTGTACACAAGAAACTAAAATTAAAAATACAAGACTTACAAAGGAAAGAGGCTCCTGACTTGGGACAGGCGCAAAAAATGTGGCGAGGTAAAACATGTTTATGCGATCTCAACCCTCCCCCTATACATCTAGCCAATGTATAAAAGTACACGCATAACATTAAAATTCCGTTCAAGAGAAGTCCGAGTCTGATGTCAGAAGATGCAACCTAAGAAAATAAACAAAATGACAATGATACATACATAACAACAGACTACTAGCAGTTAACTGACATGCCAGCTCCAGACTTCAATTAAACTGATGGAAAGATTGTGATTTCATCATATGAATATCAGGCACAATCTACCCCGTTAGGGGTTTTGTACCATACCATCATAACATATATGAGAAGATTATAACCCATGTCATGCCAATAACTTTTTTTTGAATAAATGTGTTTAGTTCCGATGCAAAGACCCTATAAGTGAATCAATATTAACGCCAACATATGCGATCTTTAATGATCTGACAACAGTATCGTAACTTTAACCCTTCTTAATAAGTCTATTTAATGGTTTTGTTAGTTTATGAGGTGAATACTGACATTATTATGCTTTATAGAGAATATTTCCCTAAAAAAATTGGATGTGAAATACCTTAACGTATAAGAAGTCTGCATGTTGAGCTATATTTACGAATGACGTCCTTATACCGATGATAAAATTTAGTTTATTTTGTTTACTAGTTTGTGATATCGAAAACCGTGGTGTTATAATTTTTCAGTAATATATAAACTTCTCTCGTTAAAATCTAAAACATTGTTACATATGATATGGCCTTTTTAATATCTCACACCGCATCACCATATTAGTGTCTCGGATTGTTACTGATGTTATATTATAAAAGCCATATACTATTCTTTATTTGGAATATCGACAAATAGCAAAAGAATTTGTATAAATAAACTCATCATTGATATCAGGATTTAAAAACATGTATTTGCACCAGAAGCACGTGTCGTCTACAAAAGACTCACCAGCTACGCTCGAATACAAAAAGGTACAAAGGTCAAATAAAGTACGAAGTTGAAGAGAATAAGATATTACTCCCCCTCTCTTATAAAAAGCAAGTAATTCAATAGATGGAGATGTCCCTCCATGGGTTGAAACTGTATAATGTGGTCTTCTCAATCGCAAGCTTCATTGATTTGCAAGTATGATACTTATTTGTAGGATTATAAGAACGAGCATACGGAACAACTTCAGTTAATGTTTGTGTTACATATATGCTTTTCTTATTATATATCTAAACTTTTTATCTGTATAAAAGTCAAAATGACTATAAAAAGTACAAATTCCAGAAAGAAAACTATTGTTTACAAACAATCGATCTGTACATCAACAACAATGTGTTATAATATATACATTGTGTAGAAACTGACCAATATGTGTCAGTCGAAAAGATCATTATGCAGGGTTTTATCAAAGGGTTAGGAAAATTATTTTGAATTTAGAAACAAATTGAAGGTTTTCGTCGTTTGCATTAAAAAAATATGAAAATAGTTTGCCTCTTTGTAGCAATCGTTGTTTTCAATCAAAGCATTTGACACCTTCTACTTGAGAACAGTTGAAGTTTATTCTTTGCCTTATTGCTTTGTTTGACACACCTGACCTATTTTTGGCAGTCAAACAGTAAATATCATTATAAAATGGCCATTATTACAAAACTATCCATTTCGTAGCCACTTCATTTCCGTTGTCTTATATATAAATTCATATGCAGAGAGTACAATTTCCCCTTCATATTTAGAAAATGTAAGAGTTTGAGACATTGCAATCTGTATAGAAATTTGAAAATTATTTCGGTATCATTTACATCCAAATCTTTACAATACAAACAGCAGTTAACTACAATGAAATTCAAATTATATTCTACAAATAAAGTTTGAAAGTAATTGTATTGCTATTAAAGAAAATAAAAGAGTTTATCACTATTAAAATTGTACTTCAAAATTATGCTTGCAAATAATATTCATGTTTATAATTTAGTTAATAAAATATACATCGAACATGTTATTTCATGTCATTTCAAATTCGTATTCAAGAGAAAATGATCTTACAAAAACATATACAGACATTTTGGACCGTAGCCCATACAGTATGTAGAAAAACCTACCTATTAATCACAACACCAACTCCATCGCTAACTACATTTTTTACAAGCTTTGTTGAAGTAAAAGTACAAAATAGTAAAATGTCAATTCATAGAACGACGGGAACGAACCAATCAAACAGCTTCCGCATACAGTTTGTATAGAATCCATCAATGTCATTACAAATTGCACTCCGTTGAACTTAATAAAATCCAGTTTGTTAAAACTGGGTCCCTCGATATAGCTTGCATTTGAGTGAGACGTAACATGAAGATGTGTATAAGTATCTAAACTTAAGTTCCAGACGAATTTGTAGGAAAACGAGGAAGAACATACGGAACAACTTCCGAATAAAGGTTGTATAAATTAGAACTAACGACAACAATGATAATGATTAAAGCATGATGTTTAAAATATTCAACGTAATAAGTGTTGTCGAAAGAATACACGGCTAAACTATGTTCCTATAAAAGTTATCAAAGGTATGATCCTATAATGTGCACGATATATTTTACCTATTTAAAGTTGATGTTCGTGTTACATATACAAAATGGTTGTATAGTTTCTTAGCATCATCAACATTTCATCGATTCAAAATCAAAATGCAAGAACGAATTTATTCTGAGCCTTCCCTTTTATCCGTATGTAAAAAAATACAATCCAGGAAAGAAAAATGACCGATCTGTAAATAAACAAGAACGTGTTATAATACAAAAAATTGTGTAGAAACTAACCAATAGTCACCAATCTAAAATGTATTTGGGCAGGGAGTTCACAAAGCGTAAGGGAAATAATGTCAATTCAGAAACACATTGATGGTTTTCGTTGTTTGCATCAAATAATTTTTCAAAATAAGTTGCCTCTATGTCTTAAACGTATTTTTTGACGTGAATAAAACAGTAATCTAATGCAATTACTTTTCATTGGACGCTAAAAAATATTTTTCAGATTTAGATTACACGTTTTACCAGTCAGTTACTAAAGAAGCAACCATTTTGAATTCCGATTTTTTTTAAATTTACAATTTCTCACTAGAGAAAAAAAAAAGTAACATTTTACTTTTAAACTTAAATTATTTACAAACAAAAACGTATCAGATTAATTGTATTGCTATATAGAAAATGATATTTTACATTGTTTCAGATCCTAAAAGGAAGGGAAAAGAACCTAGCAGAATCAAATCTGGGGCCAGTGAGAATAAACATACCTCAATGTTCTCGTAAGTCATTGTTTACGATAGCACAAAGAGTGCGTTAAGAATCTTTTAAATGTGTAACTAGAAGCATTCTTTCTTCTCTTTTTGTTTCTCTTAACATCGTTTAATAATATCATTAAGACGGTCTTATTCTAAGTACACTTACTAACTTTCCGTCTTGCCCGTTAACGTTTTTTTTCTTTGGTTTAGTAATTGCCGAATAAAAATATCTCGTGCGCTTTTAAGTAACACGATTTTTTCATAGGGGACGACCATTTGATAATCGGGGGGTGGGGGGGGGGGGGGGTGAAGGATTTTGAAAAATAGATAACTGAGCCTTTATAATCACAAAAATAAATGGTTTGTTCTGTGGTAGTTTGAAAATATATTACCTAACTTGCAATATATTGAAAATAAATAAATCAGCAGGTCTAATTGAAAGTATGAAATGGCACCACATTCTTCCAAAAAATCGGCATACACTGCCCAAATTGTTTAATAATACTAGTATAAATATTATTTAAATATATTTCATTACTTGAAATGTCTGTAAATTGGCTTCATTTAACTTGAGGTATGTTTTCTCAGAAACACTTACCTCACTTTTATTACAGGGCCGTAACTACATTGAGGCAAATGCATCATGTAGAAAATTTCAAAACCAAACGCTTGTCTCCATATCAAATTGTTTTCACGTCGAGTGCCTTGCAAGAAGCAAGTTCTGTTCTCCCTAAGACGTAGCCCCTGATTTTTCGGGATCAATGTTTCTAATTTATTTGTCTTTTTTTCATTGATTGCCCTTCTGTATTCTGTTAGTGTTGCATTCCTTTTGTAATTTAGTAATTTGTTAATTAACTTGGTCATGAGTTTAAAAAACAGGAACCCCAGACTTCAACTAAGTGAATTAAATTTTTGCTTTATCATGAATATTGGTCTATCCATAAAAACGCAAGTCTTACATTGAATGTATACATTTTGCTTTGAGACCAAAAATAAAACAGGGTCTTGGGAACACCAAGAAAGCATGATTTTGCATTATTTCTTCTAAAGCTTCTTGTGCCTTCAGTGGCTTCAAAACCCTTAAAAAAAATTGCCTCATTCCGTTCGTCGTACCATGTTTGCCAATACTTTTAAAATAGGCTAGATACAATCAATATTTTATATAGTGTATGGAAGCAATACATGTATATGCAGTTGGGGAATACAGAAGATTTATTTCTGCAGAGGATGATGATCAATTATGATTAAATGGTACATGATGACTTAATTAACTATGCACAAATTATAAACAAATTATTTAAAATTTGTATTTTTTCGAATATTTTAGTAGTCAGTGCTTCAGTACTGACATGATTTTACAAACTTTACTAAAATTGTCTGTTTATAAATTTTGAAATTATTATGAAACTAAGGTTTCAACTCCCTCAGGCAACGTTGGCTTTAGATGAATTTGGCTATTTATTTTAGTTTGTTTTTTACATAAAGCTCTTCAACGATTTTCGGTTCTTATACATCTTCGGATTTCAAATGTTTGGCTTTGAGCGTTCCTGATGAAGGTAAATCCAGAAAAGCTCTTCGGACGCAATAAATTATAAGACGTGTTGTTTTCCATTTTTTACATCACTGGGTCGATACCTTTGCTGGTGGACATCAGTCCCCGAGGGTATCATCACCTCAGTAGTCAGTGCTTCGGTACTGACATGATTTTACAAACTTTACTAAAATTGTCTGTTTATAAATTTATAAATTATTATGAAATTAAGGTTTCAACTCCCTCAGGCAAAGTTGGCTTTAGATGAATTTGGCTATTTATTTTAGGTTTTTTTTATATAAAGCTCTTCAACGATTTTCGGTACTTATACATCTTCGGATTTCAAATGTTTGGCTTTGAGCGTTCCTGATGAAGGTAAATCCAGAAAAGCGCTTCGGACGCAATAAATTATAAAACGTGTTGTTTTCCATTTTTTTTTAAATATAGTTCGTAATAGAAGAAAGGTTGTCACATCAGCACCATTTACAAATTAATGAGCACAACGAAAACGAAAACACTGAACAACTTCAGACATAAGCTTGTATGAATTCAGACTAACTACAAAAGTGGTTAAGGTAAAAGCAAGCATACTATTTAATAAAAATATTCAACATAAGTGCATAATACACGGCTAAAATTATATTCCTTCAATGTGCGCTATATATTTGACCTAATCAAAGGTAATGCTTCTCTTAAATATACAAGATGGCTAAAGATGTTCTTATCATCATTACCATTTCATCGGTTCAAAATTTATATGCAAGGACGAATTTATTCTGAGCCTCCATTTTTACCCGTATAAAAGTCATAATAGCTATTAGAAAATAAAGATCCCGGAGAGAAAAGATAATCGATCTGTAGATAAATAAGAACGTGTTCACTGTTATTAAACTGATAACCGTTACTGGAATTACAATATGGCGACGGCAGATATAGGTATAATCTTTACAGTATCTTTTTCTCAAATGTAGCATGCTTTTGTCAATAGTTACTAAGCTGCAAAGTTTTTCTATACCATTAATTAATATTTGATTCGTAACGGTGCACTGGAATTGTCTAAGCGTTTTTGTTTTGTTTTGATTTTGCAAGAGCTTGTGACATTATACAATGTTATAATCTGTATGAAAACTAGAAATGTTTTTTTTAAAGTGATAAAACAAAATTATTTTATTGCAATTTATAGTTTTAACCAGTATTGAAAAAAACGCATATCGCCTTTTGAAAGAATACTTCCGGTATCATGAATATATATTTTTTTCAAAACTAACGGCAATTAATTTCTAAAAGTTCAAATTATTTACAAACAAATAAAGATTCAAATTGTATCGCTATAAAAGAAACACAAACAATGTAACACTATTAAAATTGTACATCTTAATATATGCTTGCCAATGGTAACAATTTTTATATTTAGTCTATAAAATACAATATCGAAAATGATACTTCACATTATTTCAGATCCACATATGAAGAAAAAGTAATAAAATCAAACCTGGACCGTATCAAACAATGTATGTATATATACCTACTTACCAACTCAAACCCTGATTACAATTAATATAAATATCTATCAATTTGGAACGAACTGTGCACCTCCCCTTGCAAAACTCTTTAAATTTTTCAGTTGGATAGCTTTCAAGCACAAGTAAAAGTGGGATCTCAGTTCTAAAATTCGACTTTGATAAAAAATAGCGAATTTTCCCCCATCTTCACAGCCATATCAAAACTTCACATGCATATGGAACGTACATTTTTTTTTCAAAAAAACATTACGTATTCAATAGCGGGAAGCTACTACTCTTAGCTTATATTAGGTTATGTAAAACGCCAATATTTTGTCTATCCAGAAAATTGATGAACAAGTATTATTAGAGAAAAAAGTTCATTGGTAGACACACTTAGCCTATGGATAAACATTACATTAACTTCATAAATCAAAGATGTTTGTCCTGTACTTATAGATTATAGGTACTGATGTGGTTTATCTTCTGAAAAACGTGTTGTATTATTTCTATTAAACCTTGTTTCATCCTCCGTTATATTTATAAAAAATGCGTGTACCAAGTCAGGATTAGGACAGTTGTTTTTCGTTCGTTTGATGTTTTACATGTTTGGCCTTTTGATAAATACTCTCAGTTTTCAATTGTCATTAGAGTTCGTTATTTTTGTAATTATACATACGTAGTGTTATGGTAATACAGATTTGACATTTATGGAAATGTTAAACATTATACCAAAATGACCCAGTCACATGACAGGGAGTACAGTACAAATAAATGCAAGAACACAGAAAACAGAGAAATACATAAATAAACAATACAACAGAACTTCTCGACCTTCTACTGAATAAAAATAAACACTTAAAATAACATAGTACAGAACACAAAACAGCACAACAGAACCACGAACTCTCTTTCACTTGACTTGGTCAACGCCACAAAAGTGATCGCAGGTAAATTTCTAAAATATCTTAACGATGATTCAGCAGGTTTGTAACAATGTCCTTTGCTGTATTTTATAACAATTACAAAAATATTAATGTAACATTATGTTGTACTATCCAGCTATGTCGGTATTTTTTTTCTAAATCAAAATGTAATTCAAAGAAATAGTGTACAAGTCGTTTCTCTAAACTAAAATCTTAGAAATGAACTTGGTGATTAATTATCTTTAATTTTAAACACGAATACAAACTCCAAAGGGGTAGAATTACTAATACAAACGATGAGACATATAACAATATCCGATCAGAGTTACAAATAGAACAGCATAACTAAATATATGAATGTTTGATACCAAGTACCGTGACACGTCTTATAGCAATGAGAATTTACACTATGCAAAACAGTCAAATTCTGGAATAGGTCATGTGCGGTGCTTACAAGACCAGACGACTTGTAAATCACAATCAAAGACTTGGTAAACATATTCTTAGTAAGTTAGGACACAGACACATCATATGGATCAACCAATTCTTGATGGTGTCCATAAATTGAAGTGTATTTTTTTTCAGGAATAGATTACCTAAGCTGTATTTTGCAAAACTTTTATGAATTTTGGTCCTCAATGCTCTTTAACTTCGTACTTTCTATGGCCTTTTAAAACAAAATTGGATTCGAGCGCCACTGATGAGTCTTTTTTTTTTTAGAAAAAACGCGCGTCTGGTGTAAATACAAAACTTTATTTGGTATCTGTGATCAATTTACAACCACTGGGTCGAAGCCACTGCTGGTGAAGATTTAGTTTCCTGAGGGTATCTCCAGCCCAGTAGTCAGCACTTCAGTGCTGTGTGACATAAAATATTGATATGGTCATATTTATAGATTAACTGTTTACAAAACTTTTGATTTCTTAAAATACTAAGGCTTTTCTACATCAGGAATAAATAACCTTAGCTGTATTTTGGAGAGAAACATTAGTGCGTTATGCTTTTCAACTTCGTACTTTCTTTGGCTTTTTTTTTTTTTTTTTTTTAACTTTTTTGGATTCGTCTACAAAAAGCTCATCAGTGACGCTCGAATCAAAAAAATATAAAAAGGCCTCGTAAATAGGCTATAATTGTTATATTATTGATTTACGACCATATTTGTATCAGAATCGTTATTTGATTTTGTTAGAATTTTATAGATATCAGCTTGTGTCCTAGGCAATAACACATATTAATTTGTATTTTTTTCCCTTTTTTTTTACAATCTATATGTTTGACGATTTTTTTTCTTTTTATCTTCGATCATTAGTTTTTTTTTTTTTTTAAACTTTTAACAATATCAAGAAATTCATTACATATCTCTGATTAAACAAAATAGGGAAAACATACAGAACAGAATGTCATTAAACCTATTGTCGTACTTTTCGTCATAGTATGAGACTACACATTACTCATGTGATATTATCATTGTTTGGTTATTCTCCCGTATTCAAACTATCTTATATAGTACTGGTTCTTTTCAGACTTCAAGGGGCAATGTTCCGCATAGCGAAAAATGAAGAATTAATTGATTGCTCGCGTCTACAACCCGGATTACTAAACACAAATTATTTTGTTCAAATTGAATATCAAATTAATTTGACTTAGTTAGGGAAACATCGGGAAGAAAGGAACCAAAAGGAACAGTAAACTCTAGACATTTACAGTGGATCATAACGTTCTCAAATTTACACATCCAACAAAATAACTAAAAGTGTATAAAATTTGAAAACGAGAGTCTGTTAAAAAGCTTACATCGTCCCGCTTAAACAAGTGAATAATATACAAAAATGATCACTGAAAACAATGGGAACACATATATATAATTAACCATAGAAAACACACTTACGACAACTTCATTTGCCGGCCATTAACTCAAGATAAATTTAAACCTTGCATTTAACAAATAAAAAATATAACTCCTCCAATTACAGGTACAGATGACTTTGGCAAGGCATATACAATTATGGAAAACGCATGCTTTAGGCAAACAGGTAATATTCTAAGTTCAACTTCTGCATTACAGATGTTTACCGTTAAGATTCATGCATTGTGCAACACGGCTTATAACAAGAACATTGCTATCCAGAGTTCATCGGACAGTCTCAACAGAAGTAGATCTTGGGTACATGAATCTGCATTGAGTCATAATATTATGTTAGTTTTCACCGGGAAAGACCCTATTACAACACAATAGTTGAAACATACATACATACATAGAAAATGTCAGTTACACTTATGTCGTAATGGTCGTTATAGTATCAGACTACACATTACTCATGTGACATATTCTTTGTTTTGAAAACTCTGTTTTATTCAAACTATCTTAAATAGTACTGGTTCTTTTCAGACCGTCCAATTACAGTTGACAATGACAATGACATTGAGAGACAGAAAAGGGCAAATAAAAGTATGTAAGAAGATGTTTATTCTAAACGATTAGGTAATAATGTAAGCACCACGTCTGCATTACAGATGATATCGTTTAGCTGAACGCATTTAACACGTTGCAACTCGGCAAATAACAAGAACATTGCTATCCAGAGTTCATCGTACAATTTCAACAGAAGTAGATCTTGGGTACACGAAACTGCATTGAGTCATAATGATATTTTAATTAATCACCAGAAAGGATCTGATTAAACAAAATAGGGAATCATACAGAACAAAATGTCATTAAAGCTATTGTCGTACTTTTCGTCATAGTATGAGACTACACATTACCCATGTGACATAATCATTGTTTGGCAATTCTTCCGTATTCAAACTATCTTATATAGTACTGGTTCTTTTCAGACAATTCAAGGGGGAATGTTCTGCATTGCAAAAAGTAAAGAATGAATTAATCGCCCGCGACTACAACCAGTTTTACTAAACAAAAATGATTTTTTTCAAATTAAATAACAAATTAATTTGACTTAGTTAGGGAAACATCAGAAAGAAAGGAACCCAAAGGAACAGTAAACTCGAGACATTTACAGTGGGTCATGACGTTCTCAAATTTAGACTTCCAACAAAGTAACTAAAAGCTTCCCAAATGTATAAAATTTGAAAACGAGAGTATGTTAAAAAGCTTACACCACCGAACTTAAACAAGTGAATAATATACAAAAATGATCACTGAAAACAATTGGAACACATATATATATTTAACCATAGAAAATACTTACGACAGCTTTATTTTCCGGCCATTGACTTAAGCTAAATTAAAACTTTGAATTTAACAAATAAAAAATATGACACCTCCATAGTTCATAGATGACTATGGCGATGACTTTAAGAAATCGGCAATGACAATTAATAGTCTGGGAAAAGGTTACTCTCGGCAAACAGGTAATATTCTTAGTTCAACTTCTGCATTACAGATGGATATCGTTAAGATTCACGCATTGTGCAACACGGCTTATAACAAGAACATTGCTATTCAGAGTTCATTATACCATCTCAATAGAAATAGATCATGGGTACATCAAACCGTATTGAGTCTTAATTTTATGTTAATTTTCACCGGGAAAGACTCTGATACAACAAAATAGTTATTTTTCACATATGGCTCTTCAACGGTTTCAGTACTAAAACATCTTCGGATTTCAAATATTTGGCTTTGAGCGTACCTGACGAAGGTAAATCCAGAAAGCGCTTCGGACGCATAGAATTATTAAACGTGTTGTTTTCAATTTTTAAAAAACTTACATAACCCCCCTTAAACAAGTGAATTATATAAAAAAAAGTGATAACTAAAAACAATGAAAAAATCATATAATAAACCATAGAACGAACACTTACGACAGCTTTATTTACCGGCTATTAACTCAAGCTAACTTTGAAACGTTGAATTTAACCCCCCAAAAAAAACACCTCCAATTACAGATGACCATGACGATGACATTGAGAGACAGGATAAAGCATCTAAAAGTCTGGGAAAAGGTTACTCTAGGCATTCAGGTAATATTATCACCTCCACTTCTGTATTATAGAAGGATATAGATAAGTTTCACGCATTGTGCAACCCGGCTAATAACAAGAACATTGCTATCCAGAGTTCATTATACAATCTCAACATAAGTATATCTTGGGTACATCAAACCGCATTGAGTCGTAATGTAATGATAATTCTTAACCGGGAACGATAATGATACAACAAAATTGGTAAAACATACATACATAGAATATGTATGTATGTTTTACCATGGAGCTGGCATGTCAGTTAACTGCTAGTAGCCTGTTGTTATTTATGTATTCTTGTCATTTTGTTTATTTTCTTTGGTTATATCTTCTGACATCAGACTCGGACTTCTCTTGAACTGAATTTTAAATGTGCGTATAGTTATGGGTTTACTTTTCTACATTGGCTAGAGGTATAGAGAGGAGGGTTGAGATCTCATAAACATGTTTAACCCCGCCGCATTTTTGCTCCTATCTCAAGTCAGGAGCCTCTGGCCTTTGTTAGTCTTGTATTATTTTAATTTAAGTTTCTTGTGTACAATTTGGAAATTAGTATGGCGTTCATTATCACTGAACTACAGTCCTTGGATGGTGTAAACTTCCCACTAACACCATACACCATTACACCATACACCATACACTATTACACCATACACCTTGTACCATTACACCATACACGTTACACCTTTGCACCGTACACCTTACACGTTACACCATACACCATTCCCCATTCTATCTACACGATCCGAAATTACCAATACTGCAATTAAATTTCAACGACTACAAAATTATTTATTTGTGTTAAAAAAACGAATTTTGATCACAATATTGCAAATTAATATATAAAATTAAGACTTCCGTGATCATGGTCATATAAACAATACAGATCAAATACATATACATGTATTTGTAAATAAAGTACGCATAAAACTTTGCTTGTAATATAAATAAAGCCATGGACTGCCTTTCTATAGAGGCTGTGTCTGCGTGTACACGCGTGACCGAATTGGCCTCCGTTAATAAACAACAGTATAGGTTTCACTGCTTTTATTATTAAGTTCTGATCGGTTTTAAAATGTAGCGTAAATTTAAAAAACTTGTTTTTCAGATTAAATCGACAAACAATGCAAAAAACGAATAGTACTGAGATCATATAAAATATTCATATATAAATGAAAGCGATATTGGTGTACAGTTAACCGGTCAGGGCGAACTCTGAAAATCGAGTATACTCTGTTTTGCGAGTTTACGATCCCGTCGTGCAATAACTAATCATGCTTTTGACCAGCGTAATATAAATAATAATTATTTTTCTGCACCAATCAACAGTACATTCATACATATCCTTTTTTATTCAATTAATTGAATTATCCACAAAAATCAATAGCTTTCACATCTCATCTTCGTTAAAAACTAAAACAAATGAACCTAAATATATTCCGGTAAATTTTTGCAATTTCTTTTTTTTTTCTCCCTTAACATGTCGAGATTGAAAACGCATTTTGTGTTCCTTTATAGTACGATATGATGTATTATTTTAAATTGAAACTCGTTTTTTTTCCTCAAATTTTGAAAAAAATCTCAATTTTTTTTAAGTAATAATCCTTATACGTTCAACATTCAAAGTTTTCGTTTGATGTTAATAAAATGTTTGTATCTTTCACTCAGTAAGGACATTGGTCAGCAGAAATTCAAGGTTGGTCAGGTTTGAGTGTTAACGTTTCTCGGACCAACATATTTTGGTCTTGCCAAGTAATCCTTGATCACAACTCTGTTGGACCTCCTACGGCATCCATTAGTTATTAAAAAGATCATATAAAAGAACATATAAACCTATCAAATGTACTGTTTATGAAATAAAAATATTGCCAGTGGACCACTCCAATCTCCTTTTTGGCGCTTACAATTTTCAACCCTCGAATTAAGCTTTCCAATCTAACTAAAATTAAAAACTTGCTTTCTAACCGATCTTTTCGTGTACCGGACAGGCAACACTCGTTATTTTATAAGAAAAGCCTGCTATGGTCTAATACACATGCATGTTGTCTACTTGGGAGTTTCCGCACAGACACTTGACTCAGAATAAACATCGAATATGGCAGTGGAACTACCATTCATTTTTTTTTTGGCAAAGGTTACCGGGTTAATACCGGTTTCAAAATATACATGAAATACCATAACCCCGAGATTTCGATCTGTTTCATGCCAAGAAATTCTTGCTCAAAACTCTAGTGGTTCTCCTACGGCACCCATTAGAATATGATTTCATTCAACAAAATAATTTGTCCTGCATGTACGTATCGCTTTAAACACGGACATATACATGTACCAAATGGTGAATATGAATCAACCATGAAATTGCTCTGGCAAATTGTGAGCTCGTAAAGTTAAAAAAATCCATGTTTGAGAAAGGTGTTGGTTTTTTTGGGGTTTTTTTTTGTCAGAGAAGATAAAATGAAATTTACCGGTAAATGGAGTTACACTGACTCATGGAAGTAATATTGTGAATCTTCACAATTGAAGAATGATGGATTGAACCTGGTTTTATGGGAAGCCAAACCCCTCTTTGTCTTATAGGCAATCATGAATGTTAAAAATACCGCGATTATATGACAATAAAATTTGTATTTATGGCGAATAATACACTATAAAAATCTTGAAATTATCTGGAGTTAAAAATAAATAAAATAAGTTGCGACATGATTGCCAATGTGACAATTCTCCACAAGAGACCAAAATGACACAGACATTAACAACTATAGGTCACCGTACGGCCTTTAACAATGAGCAAAGTCCATAGTATGTTTCTTTTTATCATAATTGCAATATGGTATTTTATATTCTTGCATACTATATATAGATGTTAATCAAGTGTCTTGTTTTAAATTAAGATAGGTCAAGTTATCATTAGACTTCAAAATGTTGAATGAGTTGACGCCGTATACTGCTAATTGTATTTTTTTTTATAAAACTGTGTGATGTGTACAATGGTGTAGTTTTGAGGGTATTCAACAGATTACACTCGTGTCACAGGATATCGATGTATATCCTATAGGTGGTCATTCATGTTCAATAAACGAATGTAGGACAGAATGATACAGGACAAAAAGTCACAATTTAGTTTAGTTAAACATATTTTATTTGTTCAAGTACGAATTGGATAAGACACAAAAATAAATAAAGGAATATTTAGAAAACAAATACACAAAAAATAAAATACAAAATTATTCAACAAACGAAAGAAGGGAAGCATTTTACTTAGATGATGATTAGTGTGCGATCATGGTTTGCTATCTAGACAATTAGAATCTGTTTTTAGAATATATTTCTTTGAACAAGAAAAAAATCATTTTAAAGCTATTGTTGTGTTTTTTCTTGAACTATTATATATAAAGCAACTTTGTAATTAAAATTTATTCAATTTAAATCAATAAAAAATGTCAATTATCATATACACTATCCTTAATGTATTTAATAACATGGAACAATTCAGAAACATTGCTGAACATGTATGTTTCTATTTTATTTAAACATTGTTCTCATATCATTATAGTCATAAGCAATAAGGATATTCTAATCGATTTTGTTGATTGTGTAATTCACGGCTGAGTAGGTGTGTAATCGATGACACGTGCCCGCATTATATTATGAAAATTAAAAATATCTCTCTAAGTTCGGTTTTAAATATCTAAAAAATTACCTCAGGGACTCGGTCAGCAGATTAAAATTTTGATTATTTATGTTTTTTAATCTTTTTTTTTTGTATTTCTTGTCTCTTTTTATGGCATTGTGTAGGATTGACCCCCATGAAAAAATGTCCACTGGACACATTTCATAGTAAATACTGTCCATGGACAATATCTACTTATTTAAATGTGTCCTGGACACACTTTCCTATGAAAAAATTTCCTGAAGTATGAAAAAGTGTCCATGAACATAAACATTATTCACTACCATAATATTGTCCAGGGGAAAACTGTCCACAAGAGACCAAAATGACACAGACATTAACAATTGTATGTCACCGTACGGCCTTCAACATAAGCAAAGCCCATACCGCATAGTAAGCTATAAAATGCCCCGATATGCATGAAATGTTTGCCACTGGACGTTAAGGAATCAACAATCGAATGATCAAATTGTGCACTAAAATATGAATTCAACAATTTAGTTAACTTTCTGAATTCGTTTTTGTGCAGAAATAAATTCCATAGAATATATTAAGTATGTAAATATATGCAAAGGGTATCTTGTGGTCTTGTGGTATAGTTTATATTATCAAATATTGGTTCCATTGTTTTCTGTTCGTCGCCTTCCCACTTGGATTGAGACCAATCATTTGGCTGTTGTTTGCTCTTTGGTTGTTTTGTTGTCTCTTTTACACATTCCCCGTTTCCATTCTCAATTTTATCGTACTATGTTAATTTATATTGTATATGCCAGAAAATGTATTAGTCCAGTTTAAATGAAAATAAAGAGAATTAGAATATTGTTGAAGAGAAAATACATATCCGTGTGGAATTCGCCTCAGGTTGTTTTTTCAAGTTTGATATCCAACTTCTTTACCCGACAACCTTGTATATTGTATATGTTTGATGGACTATTATCATGCTCATGTGACCATCAGGGACTGAGATAAATATGTTATGGTTTAAACTCTGTCAAAGCCAAAATGATTAAATATATATTTCTAATATAAATTCATTCATGCATGCAGTAAAACATTTCTTGAATGAGTGAAATTATATAAAACAATTTTTCAAACTTTTATCTGTAATGCGTTTAGCCTTCATGTGAAAACAAACCGGGAAAGGACTTGTGATAGACAAATGGACAACTATATACATGATATACAAACAAATGTATTGTTATTTTCTTTAGTTATGAAATGTAGAAAATACCCGATTCATTTATCCTCATTAAACATAATCTGTGTTGAAATGCGTTGAAAGCATCGGAGTTTGTAATTCTTGCTCCTATATTCGTAAATATTTTCTTCGCCTAAACTGTGATCGATGTTTATATTGCTCTTATAAGTCCTGAATTATATAGTACGTATCACACCTCTTAACACAATCGTAAGAAAGGGGGGAACACCTTGAATGACACAGTACAAAACTCCCAGTATATGATTTTATTTTATCATGTCCATTATAATGCTTAATCTATATATTGGTTACTAAAACATGAAATCCACAATAAAATTGTACCATGTTGGTACTACTTCTACTACTTTGTGTTACACGAAGTTCCTCAAAACAGGGACTTAGTATAAAAAGTCCCTGCTCAAAATAAGGCAATTTTGACATTTCAAAGAACTCAGGTGTTTTTCGTTTTATTTTGCCTGGCATTGTCGGTATGTTTTCGTCTTATAAGTTTGAAATTCCCATTGCACGTTATATGTTGCCTCCCTTATTGCGCAGCAGCAAATATTCCAGAAGTACGTAATAAATACTTAGGATCTCGTATCATGACTAAATAATTAATAAAAGTAATGAATCGATGTTTATATTGCTCTTATAAGTCCTGAATTATATAGTACGTATCACACCTCTTAACACAATCGTAAGAAAGGGGGGAAAACCTTGAATGATACAGTACAAAACTCCCAGTATATGATTTTATTTTATCATGTCCATTATAATGCTTAATCTATATATTGATTACTAAAACATGAAATCGACAATAAAATTGTACCATGTTGGTACTACTTTGTGTTACACGAAGTTCCTCAAAACAGGGACTTAGTATAGAAAGTCCCTGCTCAAAATAAGGCAATTTTGACATTTCAAAGAACTCAGGTGTTTTTCGTTTTATTTTGCCTGGCATTGTCGGTATGTTTTCGTCTGATAAGTTTGAAATCCCCATTGCACGTTATATGTTGCCTCCCTTATTGTGCAGCAGCAAATATTCCAGAAGTACGTAATGAATACTTAGGATCTCGTATCATGACTAAATAATTAATAAAAGTAATGAATCCTTTTTTCAGACAGGATAATATGCTCATCTCGGGGCCTTTAATAGTTAACTTACTTTGGTCTCTTGTGGAGAGTGGTCTCATTACCAATCATATACTATAGTACCACATCTCCTTTTAATGGGTGCGCTCTGTTTGCACACATTTTGGAATTAAAATGTTTTACATTTGCACTCAGCTTTTGATTACATTTGCACGCATTTATTTAACAGGTTATTTCAATCAATCTAGATTGCCAGAATGTTCTCTTTTTATTCAAAAAAGTGTCTCGCAACAAAATTTCAGTGATTTGATACCTCAAGCTGACTTGTATAATAAAATTATATCAATGCATCAACCAAAACTGACCATATTTACATTTTATTATGTAAATCTATATATATATAACTGCATAGTACATGTAGTAAATCAGCAATATTTTGATGTCAGAATGCATTACATTATACAAATGACAGCAACATTGCAACACATCAACATAATTTCAGTGATTTGATACCTCAAGCTGACTCATATAATAAAATTATTTTAACACGTCAACAAAATTTCAGTGATTTGATACCTCAAGCATGTCAAGCTGACTCATATAATAAAATTATTTTAACTCATCAACAAAATTTCAGTGATTTGATACCTCAACAATGCTTAAGCTGACTCATATAATAAAATTATTTTAATCATGTTAATGCGTCCACAAAATTTCAGTGATTTGATACCTCAAGCTGACTCATATGATAAAATTATTTAAACGTGTCAACAAAATTTCAGTGATTTGATACCTCAACAATGCTCAAGCTGACTCATATATAATAAAATTATTTTAACGCGTCAACAAAATTTCAGTGATTTGATACCTCAAGCTAACTCATATAGTAAAATTATTTTAAGGCGTCAACAAAATTTCAGTGATTTGATACCTCAAGCTGACTCATATGATAAAATTATTTTAACTTGTCAACAAAATTACAGTGATTTGATACCTCAACAATGCTCAAGCTGACTCATATAATAAAATTATATTTACGCGTCAACAAAATTTCAGTGATTTGATACCTCAAGCTAACTCATATAGTAAAATTATTTTAAGGCGTCAACAAAATTTCAGTAATTTGATACCTCAAGCTGACTCAAATAATAAAATTATTTTAATGCGTCAAACAAAACTGACCATATTTGCTCTTTATTATGTAAATCAATATACAAAATGATATAGAAGCAAAGTAAATCAGCAATATTTTGATGTCAGAATGGATTGCATTATATAAATTTTGTTGATTGTTGGCATGTCTTATTTTTATTTAAAATATTGTCTCGCAACAAAATTTCAGTGATTTGAAACCTCAGGCTGACCATGCTGACTCATACAATAACATTATTTAAACATGTCAACCAAAACTGACCACATAAGCACTTAATCATGTCTATTATGTAAATCTATATAGCAGCATAGCAAATCAGCAATATTTTGATTCTTTTCTGTTTACGTAATATAAAACTGTCACTGAAGTCAGTATCTGTATCTGTATTTACCACTTCTGAATATGGATGGGTATGTCATTGATTCATTTTGGCTATTCTGTGATTGGTGGGTCTGCGCATAAATAAGTCGTGCTTGCTGAGGTGTGCTCATTTAAACCCAGTGGTTCAGGATGTTTTGTAAGATACACCATATCGCTAATCCTGGCTGAGCCGGCTGCTTGAACTTTTGATGCATATAACAATCACTTTTCCATGGTGGCGTCATATATTTTGTTTTATGACGTCAAAATTTTACGGGAACCTGTGTGATATCTATTAATGGCAGGCAAATAGCGATAAGGTTTATAAAACTAATCCAGTAGTACATCCCCCAACAATGTGACTGACATGAGAGATTCCTTTGTACTTTATAACTACTTTGGAAAATTCATGAATTCATAATGAAAAAATGAGAAGAATTCTCTTCTTGGAAAAGTATACTGTTACACGTAGTATATTATGTCGGTTGGTTGATTTTGTTGGTAGCTAAATTTCAAGTGGCAAATATTTCATTCCTGTTCGCATATAAAGTATTTTTTCGAACGTTCACGATATCATTTATAATCCATAATAACAAATCTAACACAACTGTTCATAGTTATACAACACCTTATGTGCAATACATGTAACACTGTACAGTGTACAATTTTCTTTTGAACATTTTCTCGAAAACAGAATCGTAAACCAAGGCAAACAAATGTGAATTACGAAGGAATATTTATGAAGAGCCTGTCAAAAATGGGGAACGAAGCAACGTTAAAAATGATGTTGATAACCCATGATATAAAAATAATGTTCCTATCGTAGATAACCTCTTTATACGGCTTCTTCTTCTTCTTCTTCTTCTTCTTCTTCTTCTTCTTCTTCTTCTTCTTCTTCTTCTTCTTCTTCTTCTTCTTCTTCTTCTTCTTCTTCTTCTTCTTCCATATAAGAGTTGGGTTCCTTGAATGAAACGTTTAAACTCTGCGGGACTACGCATGGTGACATTACATATCTAGTCCCCTAAGGCTATATACAGTATTTACAATAAAATCAGGTTGTTACGGTTAAAATTATGTACAATCGTCCAGTCTGGTATTAATGTGTTGTCTGTAGCCCTGAGCGGAAATCTTCAACTGATCCCGCTTCAGCAACCCTGGCAGGTAATGTATTCCATTCCATGATTGTTCTTGGAAAGAAAGAGTTCCTGTAGACATCACTGGTGACCCTCTGTCGGTAAAACTTGTGTCCTCCACGAGTTCTACTGTCGCCACCTTTGAGGTAAGTACTCTTGTTGATGTCTATCAGCTCATTCTGGATACGATAGAGCATGCATAGCCTGTTGTCACGGCGTCTTGTCTGTAATGTGTCCCATTTTAGATCTTCTAACATGGTAGTGACGCACCCTGGTGTGCGTGATGTGTAGTCATTATAGACGAATCTAGCAGCTGTCCTCTGTATGAGTTCTAGTGTGTTGATACTTGCTTGGTTGGTTGGGTCCCATATAGTAGAAGCATACTCTATGACAGGTCGCACGAGTGTTGTATAGCCAGCAGCCTTTACTTTCCTTGTACATTCTTTTAGGTTTCGTTTAACAAACCCAAGTGTTCGGTTACCCTTTGCTGTTACACTCTGGATATGTTTGTTCCATGAGAGATTGTTTGATATTGACACTCCCAAGTACTTGGCACTATCTACTGGTTCGAGTATGTGTCCATGTAGAGTGTATGGGTATTGTATAGGTTCTTTGTTCTTTGGTGGTATGCGGATAATATTGCATTTTGTTGGATTGAGGTGTATGAGGAATGGTGTGATCGTGTAACGTGCAATCGGGAATTTCTACTTAAAACAAAATCATTTCTTTTAATTTATGATAGCTGCAAGTGATAACAAGTGTCCAATCTTATAGCCATTGTTCACTATAAATAAGAATATGAAAAAATAAAATAATTACTTTAATAAACACATTGCGATCATCTCATTTCTCAAATCTGACTTAAATTTTGAAATGAAGAATTTTTCACAACATCTGAAGTACAGTTGTTGTCGATTCTTTATGTAATTTATTCATGTTTCTCTTTTCTCGTTTTTCATATAGATTAAACCTTTGTTTTTCCTGTTTGAATGGTTTTACACTAGTAGTTTTGGGGCCCTTTATAGCTTGTTGTTTGGTGTGAGCCAAGGTTCCGTGTTGAAGGCCGTACAATTACCTATAAAGATTTACTTTTATAATTTTTTATTTGGATGGAGAGTTGTCTCATTGACACTCACACCACATTTTCCTATATCTACTTAGCAAAAATATAAAAACTTCACATGCATACGGCTTGTTGCATTTAATTGCTGTGTCACTTTTTGTGCCTATCCAGAGAGTTGACGAACAAGGACTTTTAAAGAATAAGTTCATGAAAAGAAATCAAGACCTTGTTGATAACTATTTTGATTTGTAGGTATTTATACACTGACTAAAACTATGCAATATAAAATCTAGAACATACAATACAGTGACAAATACTTTAAAAAAAACTAGTTTCTATAATTGCTGATAAAAGAGGGACGAAAGATACCATGGGGGCAGTCAAACTCATCAATCGAAAATAAACTGACAACGCCATGGCTAAAAATTAAAGGGCAAACAATAGTTCCTCATAAGTGTATCTTATCTGCAGCGAAGCTTGATCATGAGCTTATCTTTTGTCTTGCATGTTCGCAAAATAAAAGTTCATCATTACCGAAGTAACAAAAATAAGTAACATCTCATAATCAATTAATCTCTACTGCCTTAATTTTTATTAACTGTATCAGGTTGTTTTTAATGGAATAAAAGTTATCTCATAAACAACATTTACATGTACAAATGTATTATTCATTTTTAAACCTGACGTACGATTAATCCTATAATTATGGTAATGCTTGAGGTTTAAAAATTGCATCAAAAAGTATATTTCTTTTTTTTTCCAAAACTAACACCGAGGGTTGTTGAAGTAAAAGTACAAAATTGTATAGTGTGGGCTTTTTAATTGTAGGCTGCAATTTGTACACGCGGGGTTTTTTTGCAACTCACACTACTTTACGATAAATGAAAGTCATGTTGTAACTTTTGTTTATTTGTTAAAGCAAGAGTAAGACGTGAAGTAAAGCTTTGTTGAAGTAAAAGTATAAAAATGGTAAAATGTCAATTCATAGAACGACGGGAACGAACCAATCAAACAGCTTCCGCATACAGTTTGTATAGAATCCATCAATGCCATTACAAATTGCACTCCGTTGAGCTTAATGAAAACCAGTTTGTTAAAACTGGGTCCCTCGATATAGCTTGCATTTGAGTGAGACGTAACATGAAGATGTGTATAAGTATCAAAACTTAAGTTCCAGACGAATTTGTAGGAAAACGAGAAAGAACATACGGAACAACTTCCGAAGTAAGGTTGTATAAATTCAGACTAACGACAACAATGATAATGATTAAAGCATGATGTTTAAAATATTCAACGTAATAAGTGTTGTCGAAAGAATACACGGCTAAACTATGTTCCTATAAAAGTTATCAAAGGTATGATCCTATAATGTGCACGATATATTTTACCTATTTAAAGTTGATGTTCGTGTTACATATACAAAATGGTTGTATAGTTTCTTAGCATCATCAACATTTCATCGATTCAAAATCAAAATGCAAGAACGAATTTATTCTGAGCCTTCCCTTTTATCCGTATGTAAAAAAATACAATCCAGGAAAGAAAAATGACCGATCTGTAAATAAACAAGAACGTGTTATAATACAATAAATTGTTTAGAAACTAACCAATAGTCACCAATCTAAAATGTATTTGGGCAGGGAGTTCACAAAGCGTAAGGGAAATAATGTCAATTCAGAAACACATTGATGGTTTTCGTTGTTTGCATCAAATAATTTTTCAAAATAAGTTGCCTCTATGTCTTAAACGTATTTTTGACGTGAATAAAACAGTAATCTAATGCAATTACTTTTCATTGGACGCTAAAAAATATTTTTCAGATTTAGATTACACGTTTTACCAGTCCGTTACTAAAGAAGCAACCATTTTGAATTCCGATTTTTTAAAATTTACAATTTCTCACTAAAGAAAAAAGAAAGTAAAATTTTACTTTTAAACTTAAATTATCTACAAACAGAAAAGTATCAGATTAATTGTATTGCTATATAGAAAATGATATTTTACATTGTTTCAGATCCTAAAAGGAAGGAAAAAGAACTTAGCAGATTCAAATCTGGGGCCAGTGAGAATAAACATACCTCAATGTTCTCGTAAGTCATAGTTTACGATAGCACAAAGAGTGCGCTAAGAATCTTTTAAATGTGTAACTATAAGCATTTTTTCTTCTCTTTTTGTTTCTCTTAACATCGTTTAAGAATATCCTTAAGACGGTCTTATTCTAAGTACACTTACTAACTTTCCGTCTTGCCCTTTAACGTTTTTTTCTTTGGTTTAGTAATTGCCGAATAAAAATCTCTAGTGTGCTTTTAAGTAACACGATTTTATCTTACGGGACGACCATTTGATATTCGGCGGGGGGGGGGGGGGGGGGGGGTGAAGGATTTTGAAAAATAGATAACTGAGCCTTTATAATCACAAAAACAAATGGTTTGTTCTGTGGTAGTTTGAAAATATATTACCTAACTTGCAATATATTGAAAATAAATAAATCAGCAGGTCTAATTGAAAGTATGAAATGGCACCACATTCTTCCAAAAAATCGGCATACACTGCCCAAATTGTTTAATAATACTAGTATAAATATTATTTAAATATATTTCATTACTTGAAATGTCTGTAAATTGGCTTCATTTAACTTGAGGTATGTTTTCTCAGAAACACTTACCTCATTTTTACTACAGGGCCGTAACTACATTGAGCAAATGCATCATGTAGAAAATTTCAAAACCAAACGCTTGTCTCCATATCAAGTTGTTTTTACGTCGAGTGCCTTGCAAGAAGCAAGTTCTGTTCTCCCTAAGACGTAGCCCCTGATTTTTCGGGATCAATGTTTCTAATTTATTTGTCTTTTTTTTCATTGATTGCCCTTCTGTATTCTGTTAGTGTTGCATTCCTTTTGTAATTTAGTAATTTGTTAATTAACTTGGTCATGAGTTTAAAAAACAGAAACCCCAGACTTCAACTAAGTGAATTAAATTTTTGCTTTATCATGAATATTGGTCTATCCATAAAAACGTAAGTCTTACATTGAATGTATACATTTTGCTTTGAGACCAAAAATAAGACAGGGTCTTGGGAAAACCAAGAAAGCATGATTTTGCATTATTTCTTCTAAAGCTTCTTGTGCCTTCAGTGGCTTCAAAACCCTTAAAAAATAGATAACATGTCATCTTAGTTTACAAAAATAAATAATCGATCCAAAAAAAGTCCTCCTTCATTGGTTATCTGTCTATGAATAAAGGAACGATTTCATTCATTTTCGTAACCCGGAACGGCGATTTTTTATAGTTTTGGTGGAAATTTGAAGATCATTGACAAGAAACAGATTTGGTATGATGGCCAATTAGACAACTTTCTACCAGAGACAACGTGACGTAGAATTTAATATTTAATAAATTAAAATATATGTCACCGTACGACCTTCAACAATTAGCAAAACCCATACCATATAGTCAGCAATAGTCAAAAGGCCCCGAATTGAAAAATGTAAAATAATTCAAACGAGAAAACTTACGGCCTGGTTAATGAACAAAACAATAAATGGAAAAACATATGATATACAGCAACAATCGACACTGAATTATGGGCATCTGTCTTGGGGCAGTATTATAAGACAGTGTTTTGATTTTTTTGTTGTTGAAAATTTGCGGATAGGTATATATTAGAGAGTGGTTTTTTGGAACAAATTTGAGGATAAGTATAAATAAAACAGTATTATATTTTAATAAGAAATATCGGAATATTCATACCGTTTATTCCGATAAAATGCAGGTCGTCTTTTTCATTAACGGAATAAACTGTACTGATAGATCGATATAATAATGGAAATTTCAGGAGAATCAGTATATATGATATACTATATTTCATAGTTTTCGGAGAAATTTGCAGATCAGTATATATTTAAGAAAGTTGTTAGAAATATGTATCGAAACAATTAATTCTTTTAATATTTCAGTGTCTAGCAAGGTGTCTTTTGTACAATACTTGGAAAAAATAAGGCTGAGAAGGGTGTTAAAGGATATAGCCATAAATCATATATGCTCGCTATGGTCGCTATGTCTTAGCGACAGTTCTTGGTAATTTATAAATCCGTCACAAAATCATGAGGATTTCAGCGTCATAGAATAAACGTCTTGTAAAGTGATCTTGATTTATTCGCCTGTTAATTATCAATCATATGTTAAAAAAACGCAATTTTTATTCAAAGAGTAGTAAAGTGGTGGGTAGAACCACACTTACACTAAAAGATGTTAAGTTCGAGTCGTGGTACGCTCGTTTATGCTTAAGCTTAACACGGAATGGCAAATACCTCATTTTTTTTTGACATTTTAATTCCTTTTAAAGTATATCTCATCTGCAGCGACACTTGATCATGAGCTGTTCAATTGTCTTGGATGTTCACAGAATAACGGTGCACTATTATTGTATTAACAAAAATAGGTAACATATGTTAATCAATTAATCTCTTCTCCCTGAATTCTTATATAATGTACTAGGAGTTTCGTAATAGAAGAAAGGTTGTCACATCAGCACCATTTACAAATTTATGAGCACAACGAAAACGAAAACACTGAACAACTTCAGACTTAAGCTTGTATGAATTCAGACTAACTACAAAAGTGGTTAAGGTAAAAGCAAGCACACTATTTAATAGAAATATTCAACATTAGTGCATAATACACGGCTAAAATTATATTCCTTCAATGTGCGCTATATATTTGACCTAATCAAAGGTAATGCTTCTCTTAAATATACAAGATGGCTAAAGATGTTCTTATCATCATTACCATTTCATCGGTTCAAAATTTATATGCAAGAACGAATTTATTCTGAGCCTCCATTTTTACCCGTATAAAAAGTCATAATAGCTATTAGAAAATAAAGATCCCGGAGAGAAAAGATAATCGATCTGTAGATAAATAAGAACGTGTTCACTGTTATTAAACTGATAACCGTTACTGAAATTACAATATGGCGACGGCAGATATAGGTATAATCTTTACAGTATTTTTTTCTCAAATGTAGCATGCTTTTGTCAATAGTTACTAATCTGCAAAGTTTTTCTATACCATTACATAATATTTGATTCGTAACGGTGCACTGAAATTGTCTGAGCGTTTTTTCTTGTAAGAGCTTGTGACATTATATAATGTTATAATCTGTATTAAAACTTGAAATTTTTTTTTTAAAGTGATAAAACAAAATTATTTTAGTGCAATTTATAGTTTTAACCAGTATTGAAAAAAAACGCATTTCGCCTTTTGAAAGAATACTTCCGGTATCATGAATATATTTTTTTTCAAAACTAACGGCAATTAATTTCTAAGAAGTTCAAATTATTTACAAACAAATAAAGATTCAAATTGTATCGCTATAAAAGAAACACAAACAATGTAACGCTATTAAAATTGTACATCTTAATATATGCTTGCCAATGGTAACAATTTTCATATTTAGTCTATAAAATATAATATAGAAAATGATACTTCACATTATTTCAGATCCACAATTGAAGAAAAACTAATAAAATCAAAACTGGACCGTATCAAACACTGTATGTATATATACCTACTTACCAACTCAAACCCTGATTACAATTAATTTAAATATCTATCAATTTGGAACGAACTGTCACCTCCCCTTGCAAAACTCTTTAAATTTTTCAGTTGGAGAGCTTTCAAGCACAAGTAAAAGTGTGATCTCAGTTCTAAAATTCGACTTTGATAAAAATAACGAATTTTCCCCCATCTTTACAGCCATATCAAAACTTCACATGCATATGGAACGTACATTTTTTTTTCAAAAAAACATTACGTATTCAATAGCGGGAAGCTACTACTCTTAGCTTATATTAGGTTATGTAAAACACCAATATTTTGTCTATCCAGAAAATTGATGAACAAGTATTATTAGAGAAAAAGTTCATTGGAAGACACACTTAGCCTATGGATAAACATTACATTAACTTCATAAATCAAAGATGTTTGTCCTGTACTTATAGATTATAGGTACTGATGTGGTTTATCTTCTGAAAAATGTGTTGAATTATTCCTATTAAACCTTGTTTCATCCTCCGTTATATTTTTAAAAAATGCGTGTACCAAGTCAGGATTAGGACAGTTGTTTTTCGTTCGTTTGATGTTTTACATGTTTGGCCTTTTGATAAATACTCTCAGTTTTCAATTGTCATTAGAGTTCGTTATTTTTGTAATTATACATACGTAGTGTTATGGTAATACAGATTTGACATTTATGGAAATGTTAAACATTATACCAAAATGATCCAGTCACATGACAGGGAGTACAGTACAAATAAATGCAAGAACACAGAAAACAGAGAAATACACAAATAAACAATACAAAAGAACTTCTCGACCTTCTACTGAATAGAAATAAACACTTAAAACAACACAGTACAGCACGCAAAACAGCACAACAGAACAAGGAACTGTCTTTCACTTGACTTGATCAACGCCACAAAAGTGACGTCGCAGGTAAATTTCTAAAATATGTTAACGTTGATTGAGCAGTTTTGTAACAATGTCATTTGCTCTATTTTATAACAATTACAAGAATATTAGTAGAATTATGTTGTACTATCCAGCTATGTCGGTATTTTTTTCTAAATCAAAATGTAATTCAAAGAAATAGTGTACAAGTGTTTTCTTGAATCTAAAATCTTAGAAATGAAATTGGTGATTATTTATCTTTGATTTTAAACACGAATACAAAAAAGCGGTAGAATTACTAATATAAACGATAAGACATATAACAATATCCGATTAGAATTACAAATCGAACAGCATAACTAAATATATGAATGTTTGATACCAAGTACCGTGACACGTCTTATAGCAATGAGAATTTACACTATGCAAAACAGTCAAATTCTGGAATAGGTCATGTGCGATGCTTACAAGACCAGACGACTTTAATGGTAAATCACAATCAAAGACGAGGTAAAAAATGTCCTTAGTAAGTTAAGACACAGACACGTCATATGGATCAACCAATTCGTGATGGTGTGCATACATTGAAGTGTATTTTTGTTCAGGAATAGATGACCTAAGCTGTATTTGGCAAAACTTTTATGAATTTTGGTCCTGAATGCTCTTTAAGTTCGTACTTTGCATGGCCTTTTAAAAAAATTTGAATTCGAGCGTCACTGATGATAAAATTGAGAATGGAAATGGGGAATGTGTCAAAGAGACAACAACCCGACCAAATAAAAAACAACAGCAGAGGGTCATCACTGATGAGTCTTTTTTTTTGAATTAATTTTGGTATCTGTGATGATTTACAATCACTGGGTCGAAGCCACTGCTGGTGAAGATTTAATTTTTTTAGGGTATCTCCAGTCAAGTAGTCAGCACTTCAGTGTTGTGTGACATGAAATATCATTGATATGGTCATATTTATAGATTAACTGTTGTCAAAATTTTTGATTTCTTAAAATACTAAGGCTTTTCTACATCAGGAATAGATAACCTAAGCTGTATTTTGGAGAGAAAAATTGGTGCGTTATGCAAAATTTTTTAGAAAGGCCTCATAAATAGGCTATAATTGTTATATTATTGATTTCCGACCATATTTGTATCAGAATCGTTATTTGATTTTGTTAGAATTTTATAGATATCATATTGTCTCCTAGGGAATAACAATGATAACACATATTAGTTTGTATTTTATTTCTTTTTTGTTTTACATTTTATATGTTTGAAGATTTTTTTTCTTCAAATCATCGATCACTGATTAAAACAGAATGATAAAACTTTAAGTAATATCAAGAAATTCATTACATATCTCTGATTAAACAAAATAGGGAAAACATACAGAACAGAATGTCATTAAACCTAGTGTCGTACTTTTCGTAATAGTATGAGACTACACATTACTCATGTGACATTATCATTGTTTGGTAATTCTTCCGTATTCAAACTATCTTATATACATGATATAGTACTGGTTCTTTTCAGACTGTTCAAGAGGGCAATATTCCGCATAGCGAAAAGTGAAGAATGAATTAATCGCTCTCGACTACAACCAGGATTACTAAACAAAAATGATTTTTTTTTCAAATTGAATAACAAATTAACTTGACTTAGTTTTGAAAACATGAGGAAGAAAGGAACCCAAAGGAATAGTAAACTCGAGACATTTACAGTTGATCAAAACGTTCTCAAATTAAAACATAAAACAAAGTAACTAAAAGATCCCAAGTGTATAAAATTTAAAAACGAGAGTCAGTTAAAAACCTTACATTACCCCTTTTAAACAAGTGAATAATATACAAAAATGATCACTGAAAACAATGGGAACACATATATATACATATATACATATATATAATTAACCATGATAGAAAAACACTTACGACGACAGCTTTATTTACCGCACATTACCTCAAGCTAAATTAAAACCTTGAATTTAACAAATAAAAAATATAACACCTCCAATTACAGGTACAGATTTCCTTGGCGATGCCATTGCGAGAGAGGTAAAGACATATACAAGTCTGGGAAAAGGTTACTCTAGGCAAGCAGGTAATATTCTTAGTTCAACTTTTGCATTACAGATGGATACCGTTAAGGTTCATGCATTGTGCATCACGGCTTATAACAAGAACATTGCTATCCTGAGCTCATTGTACAATCTCAACAGAATAGATCTTGGGTACATAAAACTGCATTCAGTCATAATGTTGTGTTAGATTTCACCGGGAAAGACCCTATTACAACACAATAGTTAAAACATACATACATACATAGAAAATGTCAGTTACACTTATGTCGTAATGGTCGTTATAGTATCAGACTACACATTGCTCATGTGACATATTCTTTGTTTTGTAAACTCTGTTTTATTCAATCTATCTTAAATATTACTGGTTCTTTTCAGACAGTCCAATTACAATTGGCAATGTCGATGGCATTGAGAGACAAAAAAGGGCAAATAAAAGTATGAAAAAGATATTTATTTTAAGTGATTAGGTAATATTTTAAGCTCCACGTCTGCATTACAGATGATATCGTTTAGCTGAACGCATTTCACACGTTGCAACTCGGCTAAAAACAAGAACATTGCTATTCAGAGTTCATCGTACAATTTCAACAGAAGTAGATCTTGGGTACACGAAACTGCATTTCTTCTAAATGATATTTTAATTAATAACTGGAAAAGCTCTGATTAAACAAAATAGGCAAAACATACAGAACACAATGTCATTAAAGCTATTGTCGTACTTTTCGTCATAGTATGAGACTACACATTACTCATGTGACATAATCATTGTTTGGCAATTCTTCCGTATTCAAACTATCGTATATAGTACTGGTTCTTTTCAGACAGTTCAAGAGGGAAATGTTCTGCATTGCAAAAAGTAAAGAATGAATTAATCGCTCGCGACTACAACCAGTATTACTATACAAAAATGTTTTTTTTTCAAATTGAATAACAAATTAACTTGACTTAGTTAGGGAAACATCAGAAAGAAAGGAACCCAAAGGAACAGTAAACTCGAGACATTTATAGTTGATCAAAAAGTTCTCAGATTTAGACATCCAACAAAGTAACTAAAAGCTTCCCAAATGTATAAAGTTTGAAACGGGAGTATGTTAAAAAGCTTATATCATCCTGTTTAAACAAGTGAATACCATACAAAAATAATCACTGACAACAATGGACACACATATATATATAGAGCCCAGGTGGTCGTGTGGTCTAGCGGGACAGCTGCAGTGCAGGCGATTTGGAGTCACGATATCACAGTTGCATGGGTTCAAATCCCGGCGAGGGAAGAACCAAACATTTGCGAAAGCAAATTTACAGATCTAACATTGTTGGGTTGATGTTTAGACGAGTTGTATATACATTGATGGCGATCCGATGGATACATCTGTTGTAGAGTTGTCACTGACTCAGACGTACTTATATATATATATATATATATATATATATATATATATATATATACAACTCGTCTAAACATCAACCCAACAATGTTAGATCTGTAAATTTGCTTTCGCGAAAGCAAATTTACAGATCTAACATTGTTGGGTTGATGTTTAGACGAGTTGTATATACATTATGTACACAGCCATGTATCACCATCATTGATGGCGATCCGATGGATACATCTGTTGTAGAGTTGTCACTGACTCAGACGTATATATATATATATATATATATATATATATATATATATATATATATATATATATATATATATATATATATATATATATATATATATATAAGTGCCTCTTTCCACCATTCAATAAAATTTACATATGAATCATCTATGGAGAAAATAAACTTCCTCGATACTACGAGTTACATCATGAACGGAACAATTATAACGGACCTCCATACCAAACAAACGGACAAACATCAATTCCTTTCTCCTAAAAGTTGCCATCCTAAACACTGCTCCCGTGGTATCCCATTCAGCCAGGCATTGCGAATCAAGAGAATATGCTCTACTGAAAATACGAAAAATGTTAGACTTGGACAACTTCGTTAACATCTAGTTGTTCGAGGATACAATAACAACAT
This sequence comes from Mytilus galloprovincialis, assembly GCA_037788925.1. Classification (NCBI taxonomy): domain Eukaryota; kingdom Metazoa; phylum Mollusca; class Bivalvia; order Mytilida; family Mytilidae; genus Mytilus; species Mytilus galloprovincialis. Next base: position 32,568,102 of record CM075339.1, read on the forward strand.
CATTGATAGCGCTTTCGAAAGAGCAAACAAAACTAGTCGCCAAGAACTTCTTGAGTAAAAAGATAAGAATAAAGCAGCTAACAGAACACCCCTTGTATTCACTTACCATCCTGATTTTAAAAATGTGTCATCCATTGTTCAGAAGCATTGGAAAATTATAAAAAATGATTTAAATCTAAAAAAAAGTATTTTCTTCACCACCAGTCATGGCCTTCCGAAGACCTAAAAACATCCGTGACAAATTAGTGACATCTGTATTAGCAAAGCAGCCTAATCCATCGCCCGGTTGCTACAAACAATGTGGTCGAAGGAATTGTTTGTGTTGTAAAGCTGCCAATACAAACAGTTCTTTCATCTGTTCCGTTACTAAACAAAATTATACCATCTACTCTAATTCCAACTGTAAAACGGAGAACTCAATTTATATATTAACATGTGACACTTGTGGCATTCAGTATGTGGGAGAAACAATGGACAAATTTAATATTCGGCTCAATAACCATCGTTCATCGTACAAAACCAACAAAAACTGTCCTCTCACCAGACATCTTCGTTCAACGAAACATCCTTTTGATAATGTCACTTTCCAAATTATAGAAGTCAACACCGAATGGGACACCACGGCGAGAAGGAGAAGAGAAAACTTTTGGATCCACCAACTCCACACTTTAGAACCTGATGGTCTTAACGAAAAAGACGAAAAAAGATACAGGAAAGATAAAGAATAATTTAAAACAAAGCATCGTGCTTTTTATCCCCTAATATTGGCCAATGGACGTTGCTAACTTCAACTACCAATTATGAATTTTAAGGTAGCTAAATCCAAGTGCAACATGTACATTGATCTGCAAAATTTTCTTATTTTCAAAGCAGCTAAATGTAAGAGGTCATAGACATTGAGCTGCAAAATTTTCTTATTTTAAAGGCAGTTCAGTACAACATAGACGTTGAGCTTCAAAAGTTTCTTATCATCTACATCCGATTTCACCTGGATAGATGCACGCTTGATAAAGCTAGTTGGTCTAGAGAAATATTGCGTTTATTTTCATCATTTTGTAAATATTTTAAACATTCTTATATTTACATACTAAATAGTGTGTTAAAATTACATTGTTAGGCAATCTATATATATATATATATATAAGTACGTCTGAGTCAGTGATAACCATACAACAGATGTATCATATATATGCAATCGCCAATGGCAGTCAGCAGGGATAAAGAACATCAGTTGTTCGACCTGTTAGTCAAATGCGTTTTGTTTAAATATACTTTTTCACTTTTTTGGTCTTTTGGAAAATGTTGTTTGTGCTGTTTTTAGACCCTTCTACAACGAAATTTGTTTTACATGCACACGTATAAAACGTTTGAACGTAGTTTTCAATTTAGACTCCAATTACAGATGACTATGATGATGCCATTGAGAGACAGGCAAAGACATATACAAGTCTGGGAAAAGGTTACTCTAGGCAAACAGGTAATATTCTAAGTTCAACTTCTGCATTACAGATGGATACCGTTAAGATTCACGCATTGTGCAACACGGCTTATAAAAATCACATTGCTATCCAGAGTTAATCTTACAATCTCAACTTAAGTAGATCTTGGGTACATCAAACCGTGTTGAGTGTTACTGTTATGTTAATTTTCACCGGAAAAGACCCTGATACAAGAAAATAGTAATAACATACATACATACATAGAAAATGTCAGTTACACTTATGTCGTAATGGTCGTTATAGTATCAGACTACACATTGCTCATGTGAAATATTCTTTGTTTTGAAAACTCTGTTTTATTCTGACTATTTTATATAGTACTGGTTCTTTTCAGACCGTTCAATTGCAGAAGACAATGGCGATGACATTGAGAGACAGAAAATGGCAAATAAAAGTATAAAAAAGGGTAATATTTTAAGCTCCACTTCTGCATTACAGTTGGATATCGTTCAGCTGAGCACATTTCACACGTTGCAACACGGCTTATAACAAGAACATTGCTATCCATCGTCCATCGTATAATCTCAACAGAATTAGATTTTGAATACACCAAACTGTATGGAGTCTAATTGTTAAATCAAATTTTCACCTGGAAAGAACTCTATATACAACAATATATATAGTTAAAAAATACAGTACAGTGGGTTACTTTCGCGGGTGTAAAATTTTGCCATAAAATAAGATATTCGAAATATATGAGCAGTTAATGTTTTGGCAGATTTAAAACTTTTATCAATGCCTGTGCATGTGCATTTTTAAATTGGTGAAATTTATTTTGGCGAGTTTGTTCTATCTGCAAAAATAACCCACTTTATCATGTTTACAGTACATAAGAAAATGTGATTTAAGCTTATGTCTTAATTTTTTGTCATTGTATCAAACTACTTATATGAAATATTATTGTTTTGACAATTAATTTTTCCTATCTATATAGTACTGGTTCATTTCATACCGTTCAACAAACAATGTTCTGCATAGCAAAAAGTGAAAATTAAATTGATCGCACTACAACCAAAAATCCTAATCAATATTTTTTGATTAAGTTTAGGAACCATCATACAGAAAGAAAGGAACTCAAAGGAACATTAAACCGGAGACATGTGCAGTGCATCTTCGCGTCTTTTACTTAAAACTTGTAAAAAAAATAAAAAGTAGCTTCCACAGTGTTTACAAAAAAATGAAAAATAGAGTCTGTGAAAAAACCGTTAAAACAAGTGAATGATATACATATACAATAGTGAAAAATAAAAAGACTTTAAAAAAGGGATGCCAAAGATCTGAAATTTAATTCTCGGATATTCGGTCAAGATACTCGAGTACTCACATGTACTCAGATGAATCTAAAACGTGTATTCAAAATTTTGATTTATGGTTGGATGCAGTGTTTTTGTTATTACCTTTCGTAAACATTTAAACGAAACTCAAACTTACTACGCACCTAGCTTGGTCCTCTGATTTTGTGACAACTCAACAATTAATTACCGTCTGACGTTTCTACAAATAACCTATCATATTAGCATTAATTGTATGCGTATGTGTTCAGGAACGAAAGGTCCGACAAAGTGGACAATATAAGTATCATCCGTTCCTGAGGAGATGGTATTTTTTAAAATTCGACTTCTCCACCAATTTGTCAGCAACAATATTGGACTTCAAATTATTTGTGCATTTTCGTGTTGCCCAGTCTTACTTTTTCTGTGTTTTTTTTTTTGGCACTATCGTTTGTCTGATTTTCTTTTTTTACAAGCAATGACGTTTGTCAGTTTATTGTCGACTTTTAGGTTTGAATGTCGCTGTCGTACTTTCGCCCATCTTTAAATTGTAAATAAAACAATTATAGTTTCAAATACAAAGTAATTTAATTAATTTAATTGTACATCTCATACAATTCACATTTAGTACATAGAAGTCTTGATTAACAAACAAAGGTAATTTTTTACGGCTTGTGATGCGTTGATTATTAATCCATGAAAGTGTTGATCCGTGTACAAACACCGTTAAAAATGTCTCTAATCAGTTGCGTAGTGTTCAACGCAGGTCACTATGATTTTGTTCTTGTTTAGAAATATGATTTGGTCAACAATTTCAGACGATTGACTGTTTGACTTTTATTTTTTTGTTACAAATTGTGCAGGTGAAAACGTTTCTTTGGAAGGAAGGGACGTTGATGGTACTACTATAAAAAATAGTAGCTTAAGATAAACACATTTATGTTGTAAATTGATTTTATTTAGTATAAATAAGGGGGTATTTCAACGGAACTAAAGAGAGTGGAAATGTTAAGAGAAATATCAAGATGTATAACAGCAAACGAGTATCCGAGGACTTGAACAGTACTCGAGTACTCGGCCTTCCGACAGAGTGCTCGGGTATTCGAGTACTCGTTGCCATCCCTATTCTAAAATTTAAATTATTATATAACATACATTTGACTTCGGTGATTTACCATAACATCTACTTAAGCTGACTAGTAAAGTATTGTCCTTTATAAGTAACTGCACTAACATATCATTTTGCAGATGCAAATTACGACAATTTGAAAATTGGAAAAATGCATATTATAATGTATTGTAATGAAAAACGATAGATTCGGGCGCTCATCATAACTACTTCATTACAAATGTTAGAATTAAGTATTATGTGTTGTATCACAGCTGATAACAAGAACATTGATATCCAGAGTTCATCGTACAATCTCAGCAGAATTAGATCTTGGCAACATCAAACCGTATTGAGTCTTAAGCTCTGTCACACCTTACCAGATAGCATGACCGGACGCATTACAGATGAAAATAAAAGTCGTCCGTTGACAAAATTGTTATCCGTTGGGAGTCCGTTGATGTACTGACCAAATAGAGGTAACCGGTGAGATCACGAATCACGTACGAATCCCGAACGTATCACCTACTTCGCCGTATGACACGATGCAGGATCATTAATTTCAAGTTAGGTTGCCTAAGTGTTCATGATTATCTGGCTTTGATTATAAATGCATTTTTATTGATAGATACGCGTACTGTTTGTGTTATTCTTCACATTTTGTATATCGTCGTCAGTCACGGAGCATTTTCTGGTGGGAGCGGGGGGTGGGGTGTGCTTATATTTTTATTTTATATTTTTAGAAAAAAATATTTTGATTCTGATTTTGGTATTAAAAAATAATTCTGACCAGTACCTAGAAGGGAACGACCGTTTGATATGTAGAGAGGGGCTGAAATAAAAAAAAAAAACAAAAAAAAAACAGGACAGACCATTAAAGTATGCATAATTACTCTAAATAATAGCACAACAATGTTAGATGTCCTGCGATCAAGACCACTCGAACACATAGCTACTGTAAACAGGGAAATGTTCGCGGCAGTTTTATTTTCGCTATTTTCGCGGTTATGAGTGAAACGCGAAAATAAAACGACCGCAAAAGGTTAAGGTAAACTCTATTTATAAAAGGTCACAGAGAAATCGCGAAATCAAAACGGCGCGAATTAGATTGCGTTAATAAATCGCGAAATAAAGACAGCGCGAAAATTTCCCGGTGTACAGTATATATATATATAGGCTGGACAAAAATCAAGCTTTCGGTGGCTGTGTGTAACCCATTCTTTTTTAAATGGACTCTTTGCGCCGAAAAAGGGCAGCACCCATATTTTTTTCTAAATAAAAAAGCAGAATAGAAAATTTCATTCTAGACACACACCCCCTCCCACCTTTAACATATAGTGGGCGAACAAAAACCTGACCCCTTCTCCAAAAAAAGTCGATGGTCCGTGTTTGACCATTATACAGCTTGTTATTTATTATTTGTTATGTTAGTAAGAATTAAGTGATATATTTTTCGTTGGAAACAAGTCGCATTGGCTGTCTTGAAAAGGGCGGGTTCCAAGACATGCAAAATGGGTGTTCCAACATATTTTCCCACATACAAAAGCAGTAGTTGTTAAATAGGTCCGCCACAGAGTCGTGGTTTGGTTTTATCATAAAATGGAGCTTAACCTGAACATCCCTCCTCGTTTCTTATCAGTGAGGTCTTTCATTTTATTGTTCTTTTTTCAGTCATTATTTTTAATCTTTAGAAATAATGGTTATTTTGTAATTACTTGATTTCTGTATACCATGGTATACTGCACGTTCTTTTTTTTAAATTTTTTATTCCCAGTCATGTTTTGACAAGTTGAAAAATTACCAGTTCTAGCGGAACGTCTGTATATACTTTTAGTTCTTAGATGTGTAGCAGTTGAATTTTATTTTCTCTAAAATAAATAATCTGACTGACCAAATCTGCGATGCCGGCCCCTCAGAATCAAATGGTTCCCTCATCATACCCTCCTCAGAGATAGATGATTGTTACCCGCTTTAACTGCGAGGTAAAATAATATACAGGGAAAAGACGGGATAAAATTGTGTCAAATTTTGTTTTTTTTTTATTATTTGCAACAAATGATAAAACAAAATGTATTTGTCCTGTACCGACCATGAATAGTGGAGGTGCATATTTCTTTCGGAAATAATATATTTGATTCTCAATTTTGAGAAAACAGTTAAACTTGCCAGGTAAGACAGATTTTTTTTATCCTGGAAAATTACCACAAAAAATAAAGTTAAATTTGAAAAAAATAATTTGCCGCATAAAAAAACCTTCATGTTAAATGGTCGGACCCTACTAGTATAAATGTTTATTTTTGAACAAATATATATTCAATACCGTGGTATTTTAAAAGATTGTTTCCATGATTAAATTATGCTATCATTCCTCGTGACTATGAAAAGTGTAGAAGGTGAGATACATTTATACGTACCGTTTCGTTTTAATCTATACATATGCACTTCCGGTATTTAAGTTAAAAGTACATAGTCTTATATATTTCCATCCTTATACTTGAAATCTCTATTGTATTGTTGTTTTCTAATAAAGGAAACTTTGTGAGGTGTCAAGGGGTATTCTAGTCGATTATTCGATTAAAATGAGCCTTACCCAATATGAAAATAACTGCTCCCAATACGTTCGTTCGTCATTATTCGTCGGTTTGTGATCTCACTGGTTACCTCTATAAGACCACAGACGCTTAACGAATGCATAACGGACACACAACGGATAAGCAACGTACCAGAAATGGAAACGTAACGGACAGAACGGATGTCAAACGTACATCCAACGGACGAGTACCGCATAAAACGGACACCTAACGGAAGTGTACCGGATAAAACGGATGATCAAGATGTACGGAAAAATTAAAGGCGACAATAATAATTCATGTAAATCGCATAAATATTCAAAAAGTTTCTGTGTAACTAGTTTTGGTTTGTTCTTCAAAATGCCACCAAAGGGTAGTGTCTTGTCTAAATAAGAGCTTCAAGATGAAGAAGACGTGCCCTTACTCTATGATCGATTATGAATATTAAGAATTCATGAACATTACGGAATCTAATTGGCATTTCTGACTCGAAACTTTCAATGGACATTTATCCGTTTCAGATCCGTTTCAGATCCGTTTTATCCGTTATACGTCCGGTAGAAGTCCGTTTCACATATGTCAACATACGATTTATCCGTTAGACGTCCGTTTGAAGTCCGTTGTGAATTTTCTGCCAAATTTCCAACGGCTGTATAACGGACAAGTGATGGATACAAAACGGAAACGAAACGGACGAGTACCGTACAAATCGGACGACTACCGAACGTTCAACGGACGTTTCCTCCGTTGGACGTCCGTTCAAAGTTTTGAACATGCTCAAAATTTTCCACCGGACAGAACGGACGTCGACAGCTAAAACATACGCTAGACGGACATTCAACGGATATGGACGGACGTCTAACGGATAAGAACAGACGTCCAACGGACATTAACGGATTGAAAAAAAAAGTTATCCGTTAGGCATCCGTTCGAGCTATCCGTTTAGGTGTGATCGAGGCTTTAATGTTATGTTAATTTATCACGGAAAAGTCACTGATACAAAAATACAAGAAAAACATACAGAACAAAATGTCAGTTAAGCTTGTGTAGTACTTTTCGTCATAGTATAAGACTACACATTTGACATATCGTTATTTTGACAATTCATTCGTATTCAAACTATCTTATATAGTACTGGTATTTTTTAGACTGGTCAAGGGGGAATGTTCTGAATATGAAAGGGAACACCGATATAAATCGCTCTTGACTCCAACCAAGATTCCAAACAATAATGAATTTTCTTTTAAATTGAATAATTAATCATTTTGACTTAGTTAGGGAACCATCAGGAAGAAAGGAACTCAACGGAACAGTAAACATGAGACATTTACAGTACATTATAAAGCTCTCAAATTTAGACATCTGACAAAATAACTTAAATCTATTCAAGTTTATAAAATTTGAAAACGAGAGTCTGTTAAAAAGCTTATATTAATCCGTTAAGTGAATAATATAGAGTAGTGATAACATAAAACAATGAAAATACAACAGCATATAATCAATCATAAAACATACAAGTAAGAAAGCTTTATTCACCGGACATTTACTTAAGCTAAATTCTAATGCCTTGTTTTCAATGAATAAGAAATCTTATACCTCAAATTGCAGATGACGATGGCGATAACATTGATAGACAGAAAAGAGCAAATAAAAGTATAGACAAAGATTTTCCTTGGCAATCAGGTAATATTTTAAGCTCTTCTTCTGCATTACAGATGGATATTGTTAAATTGAACGCATTGCGCCGGTTGAAACCCGACTTACAAGAACATTGATATTTCCAGAGGAAATCGTACAATGTCAACAGATGTAGATCTTAAGTACATCAAACCGCATTGAGTCATAATGCTATTTTAATTAATCACCGGGAAAGCTCTGATTAACAATATAGACAAAACACACAGAACAAAATATCATTAAAGCTTATTTCGTAATTTTCGTCATAATATTAGTCTACACATTACTCATACATTTTGTCATATGGCATAATCATCATTTTGACAATTCTCCCTTATTCAAACTATCTTATATAGTATTGGTTCTTTTCAGACTGTTCAAGGGGCAATGTTCTGTATGGCAAAAAGTAAAGAATGAAATGATTGCACATAACTCAAACCAAGAGTCCTAAAATCATTATTTTTTACTTGAATAACAAAATACTTTTACTAACTTTGGGAACCATCAGGAAAAATGGAACTAAAAAATAATAAACATAAGGTCATTATCGCGTTTATTACTGAAGACATGTTAAACAAAAACAAAATAGCTTCCAAAGAGTATAAAAATTGTGAAAACGAGAGTCTGTGAAAAGCTTATATAAACCCGTTCAAACAAGTGAATGATATACAATGGTGATAAATAAAAACAGTAATCAATCATATAAAATATACTTTTGTGACACGGTGATGACTACTGTACCCCTATTTTGACAATTTTATCTATTATGTCTGGTAAGTTCATGCATCGTTGTAATTATAATGGAACTTTATGCGACTGTCATATAAGTGGGAATCATAAGTAGATATCAAAACAAATAGATACATTTTATATAGAACTGGTTCTTTTCAGACTTTCTTCCAATTGCAGAAGACAATGACGATGACATTGAGAGACAGAAAATGGCAAATAAAAGTATAAAAAAAGGTAATATTTTAAGCTCCACTTCTACATTACAGTTGGATATCGTTTAGCTGAACGCATTTCACACGTTGCAAAACGGCTTATAACAAGAACATTGCTATCCAGAGTTCATCATATAATCTCAACAGAAGTAGATTTTGGATACACCAAACTGTATTGAGTCTAAATGTTAAATCAAAATTTTCACATGGAAAGACCCCTATATACAACAATATATATAGTTAAAACTTACCTTACAGTGGGTTACTTTCGCGCGTGTAAAATTTTGCCATAAAATAAGATATTTGAAATATTTTAGCAGTTCATAAATTGGCAGATTTAAAACTTTTACCAACGCCTGTGCATGAGCATTTTTAAATTGGTGAAATTTATTCTTTTGGCGAGTTCGTTCTATCTGCAAAAATAACCCGCTTTACAGTACATACGAAATGTGATTTAAGCTTATGCCTTAATTTTTTGTCATTGTATCAAACTACTTATATGACATATTATTGTTTTGACAATTAATTATTCCTATCTATATAGTACTGGTTCATTTCGTACCGTTCAACAGACAATGTTCTGCATAGCAAAAAGTGAACATTAAATTGATCGCACTACAACCAAAAATCCTAATCAATAATAAATATTTTTTGATCAAGTTTAGGAACCATCATACAGAAAGAAAGGAACTCAAAGTAACAGTAAACCGGAGACATGTGCAGTGCATCTTCGCGTCTTTTACTTAAAACATGTTAAAAATAACAAATAGCTTCCACAGTGTATACAAAAAAGTGAAAAATAGAGTCTGTGAAAGCTTATATAAAACCGTTAAAACAAGTGAATGATATACATATACAATAGTGCAAAATAAAAAGACTTTAAACAAGAATGTGTCCACAGTACACGGATGCCCCACTCGCACTATCATTTTCTATGTTTAAAGGACTGTGAAATTGGAATAAATTCTCTAATTTGGCATTAAAATTAGAATGATCTTATCAAAGGAAACATGTATACTAAGTTTGAAGTTGATTGGACTTCTACTTTATCAAAAACTACCTTGACCAAAAACTTTAACCTGAAATTTGCACTATCATTTTCTATGTTCAGTGAACCGTAAAATTGGGGTCAAAACTCTAATTTGGCATTTAAATTAGAAAGATCATATAATAGGGCACATGTATACTAAGTTTCAAGTTGATTGGACTTCAACTTCATCAAAAACTACCTTGACCAAAAACTTTAACCTGAAGCCAAAAACTTTAACCTTAAATTTGCACTATCATTTTCTATGTTCAGTGAACCGTAAAATTGGGGTCAAAACTCTAATTTGGCATTTAAATTAGAAAGATCATATCATAGGGCACATGTATACTAAGTTTCAAGTTGATTGGACTTCAACTTCATCAAAAACTACCTTGACCAAAAACTTTAACCTGAAGCCAAAAACTTTAACCTGAAATTTGCACTATCATTTTCTATGTTCAGTGAACCGTAAAATTGGGGTCAAAACTCTAATTTGGCATTTAAATTAGAAAGATCATATCATAGGGCACATGTATACTAAGTTTCAAGTTGATTGGACTTAAACTTCATCAAAAACTACCTTGACCAAAAACTTTAACCTGAAGCGGTACAGACGGACGGACGAACGAACAGACGGACGGACGAACAGACAGACGGACGGACGCACAGACCAGAAAACATAATGCCCCTCTACTATCGTAGGTGGGGCATAAAAAGGGATGCCAAAGATCTGAAATTTAATTGTCGGATATTCGTTCAAGATATCCAAGTATTCACATGTACTTGGATGAATCTAAAATGTGTATTCAAAATTTTGATTTTTGGTTGGATGCAGTGTTTTTGTTATTACCTTTCGTAAACATTTAAACGAAACACAAACTTACTACGCATATAGCTTGGTCCTCTGTTTTTTTGTGACGACTCAACAATTAATCTGACGTTTCTACAAATAACCTATCATAATATCATAATAGCATTAATTGCATGTGTATGTGTTCAGGAACGAAAGGTCCGACAAAGTGGACAATATAAGTATCATCTGTTCTTGAGGAGTTGATATTTTTTTTAAATTCGACTTCCCCACCAATTTGTCATCAACAATATTGGACTTCAAAATATTTGTGCATTTTCGTGTTGCCCAGTCTTACTTTTTCTTTGTTTTGTTTTGTTGCACTATCGTTTGTCCGATTTTCTTTTTTGACAAGCAATGACGTTTGTCAGTTTATTTTCGAAATTTGAGTTTGAATGTCGCTGTCGTACTTTCGCCCATCTTTAAATTGTAAATAAAACAATTATAGTTTCAAATACAGAGTAATTTAATTAATTTAATTGTACATCTCATACAAATCACATTTAGTACATAGAAAGTCTTGATTAACAAGCAAAGGTAACTTTTTACGGCTTGTGATGCGTTGATTATTAATCGATGAAAGTGTTGATCCGTGTACAAACACCGTTAAAAATGATTCTAATCAGTTGCGTAGTGTTTACCGCAGGTCACTTTGATTTTGTTCTTGTTTAGAAATATGATCTGGTCAACAATTTCAGACGATTGACTGTTTGGCTTTTATTTTTTTATTACAAATTGTGCAGGTGAAAACGTTTCTTTGGAAGGAAGGGACGTTGATGGTACTACTATAACAAATAGTAGCTTTAGATCAACACATGTATGTTGTAAATTGATTTTATTTAGTATAACGAAGGGGGTATTTCAACAGAACTAAAGAGAGTGGAAATGTTAAAAGAAATGTCAAGATGTATAACAGCAAACGAGTATCCGAGAACTTGAACAGTACTCGAGTACTCGGCCTTCCGACAGAGTGCTCGGGTATTCGAGTACTCGTTGCCATCCCTATTCTAAAATGTAAATAATTATATAACATACATTTGACTTCGGTGATTTACCATAACATCTACTTAAGCTGACTAGTAAAATATTGTCCTTTATAAGTAACTGCACTAACATATCATTTTGAAGATGCAAATTACGACAATTTGAAAATTGGAAAAATGCATATTATATTGTGATGAAAATAGATAGATTTGAGCGCTCATCATAACTACTTCATTACAAATATTAGAATTAAGTATTATGTGTTGTATCACAGCTGATAACAAGAACATTAATATCCAGAGTTCATCGTACAATCTCAGCAGAATTAGATCTTGGCAACATCAAACCGTATTGAGTCTTAAGCCTCTGTCACACCTTACCGTCAAAGCATGACCGGACGCATTACAGATGAAAATAAAAGTCGTCCGTTGACAAAATTGTTATCCGTTTGGAGTCCGTTGATGTACTGACCAAATAAGACGGACGTGAAACGAATGCATAACGGACACACAACGGATATGCAACGTACGAGAAACGGAAACGTAACGGACATAAAGGATGTCAAACGTACATCCAACGGACGAGTACAGAATAAAACGGACACCTAACGGAAGTGTACCGGATAAAACGGATGATCCAGATGTACGGAAAAATTAAAGGCGACAATAATAATTCATGTAAATCGCATAAATATTCAAAATGTTTCTGTGTAACTAGTTTTGGTTTGTTCTTCAAAATGCCACCAAAGGACAGTGTCTTGTCTAAATAAGAGTTTCAAGATGATGAAGACGTGACCTTACTCTATGATCGATTATTACGGAATCTAATTGGCATTTCTGACTCGAAACTTCCAATTGACATTTATCCGTTTCAGATCCGTCTCAGATCCGTTTTATTTGTTATACGTCCGGTAAAAATGTAGAAGTCAGTTTCACATTCGTTCAACATACGATTTATCCGTTAGACGTCCGTTAGAAGTCCGTTGTGAATTTTCTGCCAAATCTCCAACGGCTGTATAACAGACACGTGATGGATACAAAACGGAAACGATACGGACGAGTATCGTACAAATCGGACGCCTACCGGACGTTCAACGGACATTTCATCCGTTGGACGTCCGTTCAAAGTTTTGAACATGCTCAAAATTTTCCACCGGACAGAACGGACGTCGACGGCTAAAACATACGCTTAACGGACATTCAACGGATATAGACGGACGTCTAACGGATAAGAACAGACGTCCAACGGACATTAACGGATTGCAAAAAAGTTATCCGTTAGGCATCCGTTCGAGATATCCGTTAAGGTGTGACCGAGGCTTTAATGTTATGTTAATTTATCACGGAAAAGTCACTGATACAAAAATACAAGAAAAACATACAGAACAAAATGTCAGTAAAGCTTGTGTAGTACGTTTCGTCATAGTATAAGACTACACATTTGACATATCGTTATTTTGACAATTCTTCCGTATTCAAACTATCTTATATAGTACTGGTATTTCGCAGACTGTTCAAGGGGCAATGTTCTGAATAAGAAAGGGAACACCGATATAAATCGCTCTTGACTCCAACCAAGATTTCTAAACAATAATGATTTTTTTATTAAATTGCATAATTAATCATTTTGACTTAGTTAGGAAACCATCAGGAAGAAAGGAACTCAACGGAACAGTAAACTTGAGACATTTAAAGTACATTATAAAGCTCTCAAATCTAGACATCTGACACAATAACTTAAATCTATCCAAGTTTATAAAATTTGAAAACGAGAGTCTGTTAAAAAGCTTATATTAACCCGTTAAGTGAATAATATAGAGTAGTGATAACATAAAACAATGAAAATACAACAACATATAATCAATCATAAAACATACAAGTAAGAAAGCTTTATTCACCGGACATTTACTTAAGCTAAATTCTAATTTCTTGTTTTTAATAAATAAGAAATCTAATACCTCCAATTGCAGATGACGATGGCGATAACATTGATAGACAAAAAAGAGCAATTAAAACTATACACAAAGATTTTCCTTGGCAATCAGGTAATATTTTAAGCTCTTCCTCTGCATTACAGATGGATGGATATCGTTAAATTGAACGGATTGCACACGTTGCAACCCGACTAACAACAAGAACATTGATATTTCCAGAGGAAATCATACAATGTCATCCGATGTATATCTTAAGTACATCAAACTGCATTGAGTCATAATGCTATTTTAATTAATCACCGGGAAAGCTCTGATTAAACAATATAGGCAAAACACACATAACAAAATATCATTAAAGCTTATTTCGTAATTTTTCGTCATAGTATTAGTCTACACATTACTCATACATTTTGTCATATGGCATAATCATTATTTTGACAATTCTCCCTTATTCAAACTATCTTATATAGTACTGGTTCCTTTCAGACTGTTCAAGGGGCAATGTTCTGAATGGCAAAAAGTGAAGAATGAAATGATTGTACAAGACTCAAACCAAGATTCCTAAAAATATTTTTTTACTTGAATAACAAAATACTTTTACTAACTTTGGGAACCATCAGGAAAAAGGGAACTAAAAAAATAGTAAACATAAGGTCACCATCGCGTTTTTTACTTATAATAAGACATGTTAAAAAAAAACAAATAGCTTCCAAAATGTATAAAAATTGTGAAAACGAGAGTCTGTGAAAAGCTTATATAAACCCGTTCAAACAAGTGAATGATATTCAATGGTGGTAAATAAAAACAGTAATCAATCATATAAAATATACTTTTGTGCCACGGTGATGACTACTGTACCCCTATTTTGACAATTTTATCTATTATGTCTGGTAAGTTCACGCATCGTTGTAATTATAATGGAACTTTATTCGACTGTAATATAAGTGGGAATTATTAGTAGATATAAAAACAAATAGATACAAAAAAAAAAGAACAAAACTATTCATTTAATGTCCTTCAAATTTACAAACGTACTACTTAAAAATCAAACATGAAAACCAACAAAAGGTCTTCTAAACACTCTTCATGGCAAACATTGACAGTTGACTGCTTAAATCTTATAGAATATAATATCTTTAAAAGAGTTTGTTAAATTAACTACCAAAATAATAAGTGATATATCACCTATGCTAAAATAAAAAGTAATATGTCATCTGAAGTCAAAATTCGACTCCTTGTTTGAGTTTTTGCGCTTAAGACTAAGTTTTTTTCCCCAAAAGTTAAGTGAATAGAGAGAAACTATTCATAGCAAACATTATGAGCATGACCAAATCTACATATAAGTCAGTAATACAAAATCGTCAGTAAAATCCTTGAATGTGTGTTTGCACTTGAATAACGCGTTTTACCCATTTTATGTAGATTTGGTAGAAACTGTAGCAGATATAAAGCAGCTGTTTATATAATGTTAAACACTTTTTATCAAAAATACATGTACTATTGTTTATGTTTGAGGAAATTATTAAAGGTAGTGAAAACAGTTAACATCTTCTGTAGGAAAAGATCTACTAATACTTAATACACCTGTACTCGTCATTCTACTTTGTATTGGGGTGTCATTCTACTTTGTATTGGGGTGTCATTCTTTGAATGACTTTTTTTATTATCATAACGGAACTATAAATACAACAGAAAACAGTAAATAAATCAAATTTCTAACAAACATATCAATTTCCACAATAAGTCCAACATAGCCGAAAATGTAAATTAATAATTTGAAGAATCTTGTGCCCTTGAACGATGGATGTCACATGTGGAGCAGGATATTTTTACCGTTCAGGACACCTGCGATCATCCTCCGTATTTGATGGGTTCATGTCTTTTGATTTCTATGTTGTTTTGTGTACTGATCTTAGTGTCTTTATCCTTTTTCTTGTTTATTTTCGACATGTGTGTTTGAATGTCCCTATGGTATCTTTCATCTTTCCTTTACACATCATTTCATTTTTACTGGAAAATATATTGGTATTATATGCCAGCGGTCTGACCAATTGTTGTGAAGAGAGTTACTATTGGAATAATAGGAAAGCCAGTAGATTTTTTTAACTTTTAGAACATTATATTTGAGGATAGTTGAGCTGATGCACGTACAGAATTTTCTCCTATGACCAAACGGTAATAGTTAAATTTTACTTTTTCACATATTTGGTACCCTCAAAAATGCCAGGAGAAAAGTTTATGTATGATAGATGAGGTAAAAGGCATAGTTGAATACAACTTTTAACTAACTTTATTTTACTTTATGTAAACCCATAGGTATTATCATAAGTATTATAGTTACTTATCTAAATGATGTCAAAACGCAATACTATAATCCCATTAGGAACCCAGGGTGTGTTTTAATAAGTTTTTTTGTTAGACTCATCAATATAATATCTTAATGGTGTAACTCAAACAAAGACAATTTTTGATAACATATTAACAGTACTTTGACGATAGATATATCTCTAGTGTTGTTTCCGGTCTACATTGCTATATGCCATTATCGAATTACAAAATAACAACAATAAATGCATTGAAAACAAAGCACAAAATCAAATATTCGTGAAATCAGAACAAATAGTTTGATGCTAACACCATTTGCTTTGAAATAAGCTGTTTTCCTTGCAACTTGCATTCTTAAATGAATATAAAAGAAAAATGTTTTTGTTTTAATATTTGCATTAGTATATCAGGGAATTGAAAATAAGTTAATGAAACGTAAGTAACAACAAAAGGATCCGCATATTTGGATATATAATAAAACTTCCCCAATCAGACCAATGCAGTTTAAACTAAATTAACATATTCGATTACCTAAATTATACATAGAAGGTGCCTACCACTATGTCATGTATATATATAGCCCTGTTTTGTTCAGGAAAATTCAGGGTATTCTTCTGTATTTTATCAGTTGTTACATTTTATGCTTTGTTTGACAGAATCCAGATGCACTATACAGTGAAATCAAATTCCAAAGGTAATGGTATGTATTTAGTAAATCGATCTGATATAGGGATATTTTATAATATTTTGTATCCGAACATGATTAAGGTACACACTATCACCTTAATATAAATAAAGATTTTGGTCATCTAATGCAATTTCTATGTTCCTTAGAATCTTCTATTTGAATTTAATCTCAAGGGAATATAGGAACAAATCATCAAAAGACAAATGTTTGAAATGAGGAATACGTGTGTAAAGGGTAAAAATATCAATGTATAAATACTATAACTAGAGAATAGAGACATAGAGTATGTGTCCACTGACAGATTCGTGGTATTTTTAGTATCAACATCTACTTCACACAACCATATGGTCAGTACCTTCACAATAACTTTGAAGTCCGACTGTGATTGCTGTTACAATTGATATTCATAATTGAGAAAGAGGTTTCATGGAAAACATGAAAAACTGGGCAATATTGCGTTGTTTGTAAACAACTTTATGTTATGTACGCATTCAAAGCAGTGACGAAATATCCAGTTCTTCAACTTTGTAAAAGAGGGGCGAGAGGTACTAGAGGGACAGTTAAACTCATTGATCGGAAATAAACTGAAATCGGCATGGCTAACAAGGAAAAAGACAAACAGACAAATAATAGTACACAAGGCACAATATAGAAAACTAAAGACTAAGCAGCACGAACCCTATAAAACAAGGGTGATCTTAGATTTTCCGGAAGGGTAAGCAGATCCTGCTCCACACGTGGCACTCGTCTAGTTGCTTGTGTTATTACAAAACTCTGTAAATAGTATCATTCGGTAGGTCTCATTCATTAAAAGGGAAGAGGATTGTAGTTACGACAAAAGGAACATATCGGATATCATCTGTGAAACGGTTATTCCATAAACATGATAAAGATCAACCAACTCGTGATATGATGACGTCCTTAAAATTTACAAAGGAATGATTTCAACTTAACCATCTGGAAATCTTAGTTTAATAGCTTTCTTGTGACCAGCAACAATATATCGAGGAAATTATGATAGGCAATTCCAGTCCGGTGTTTTGTGAGGATTTTGTCTAGCAGACAGTTGACATTCCTGCGAAAATTAAGTGTTATTCTCTTCTTGCTGACTTGTTACTTTATATCTGTCATATGTCATGAAGATTGCTTTAGGAAGTAAGATATGAAAGAACTAGTCCCGTTTATAATCTTCTCCTGTTCGCAGGAGGTGAAAATGATGAGCTTATCTTTTAAGGTGCCCTGGAAAAAAAAATATTACAGAAAAAATGGTCTATGTTTTGAGTTTCCTTTAAAAATTGACAATAAGTTGAAAACTAAACTAAGCGTCAAAAGGGTTGAATTTTTATTTTCTTCTTTGAACTTCAAATTTGTATTAAACAACAATTTATTAGCACCTGCAAATTATGATAAAGAGAGAGAGTTGTTAAGCGAGTATTTCGTATAGTGAAATTGATTACTTCTTTCAAAAAGGCTTTTGAGCAACGTGTTCTTAATGGTACACTAGATCTCATTTCTTTAGTTATGGAAAAGAAGATGCAAACTTTTGATCGGTGTTTACCTTGTCCTTTATCATTAAAGCAAATGAAAAAACACGTCTAGTTTCAGATGGATTGCATTAAACATTAAGTTTTAGAATTCAGTATTTCTTCAGAAAGAACAGGGAAAATCATTAATAACTTGTTCGTTACATAACGACATTGAAAATAATTTTTAGCACGTATCACGCTCAATTTACGTATCAAGACCTTGTGTAAAGTAGGTCAAATGTAAAAAGATCCAATGGTAATGTTTTGGGGATATTTATTGAATATCAATGTGACACGATATAACATGTAACCATCAAAAAGGCAAGGAATTAAACATTGTTTTAACTACACTAGGCGGGCTTGTTTTCAAATGTATAATTAAACGAGGACCTAGTCCCACAATAACAATATTTTAAATACTTATTCATCATATTATGTTATTTGTAGAACTTTTAAGGTATTTAAAGGTATTGATAATAATATATATATTTGTCATAGACCATGTTATTCGTTTTTGAAGCCCCTCTCATGCTTTCATTATTTGGGGACACTGTAATTTCTGGAAAGGGTCTGTAAGGTATTGGTTTAAGTATGAGTTGAATAAACAAACATAAATCCATATGAATTGGTTCCTACAATCTCAAGATTTGAAAAGCCCCAATCCCCCGAGAAATATTTTTCTTTTTATTTGCTATGTTATGCAATTTTCAGTTTTACAAGGTATATATATATTGCAATTACATATGATGAGGTACAATTTAATGCGCTAGTGTAAGCTCCGTCCATTCTTTGTTTTTCATATGACCAAATTTCCGTAATAGATTAGACAGCGTTAAAACGTGGAAAGTGAACAAGTTGGATTACTATCTTTAATAATTGTCTGAACGAAGCCTGCGCGTTTGTAACAGAGGCAGTCATATCGGAAATGGTCCAGTGAGGTCGCCAAAGCACTCCCTAAAGTTAGCTGCGTTTCGTATAATTCAGGAACTATGTCTGGTCGCCTTGCGATCATGACTAAGATCAATCAGATTCTGTTATAATGGGTTTAGACGGTCTCCTTTAGAATAGGAATTATCTTTAAAAATGTTTCATTGCCGATTGAATCAAAATTGCGTCAAGATAATGCAAAAGATATAATCGGATCTGATCAGATAACAGGAGAATAGAACGATTTCGACTGGAAACAGCTAAATTTGGGAGGTTCCCGAAAAACATTTTATTGTTATCGTGATTGAATGATTGTTTTGAATTTCTGGCCTTAGACTGATTAGACATTTGACAAATTTAATCGAAGATAGTCTAATCAAAAACTAAAGTAGAAGTACTGAATGTATAACTAAGGTCTAACATCAACACTAGTATATACTATATTGTTATTCTTATTCTAGTTTAACTTCAGTTTAAGTTTGGAAATACAAAAATAAAACACTAATTATGTAACTTAAAAAATTACAAAAAAAAACTTTGTTATATTTTTGTGTGTGCTACATTAAAGGCATTAAGGTCCATTCAATACAACATGTTTTAAAGTTTTGAAACTATCTTTGCCTTACAGTGTTTCATTGATACTGTCTATCACACTTAAAAGAGTAGGTCAATTCTTATTATTTCATCTAACTGAAACACTGATCAAAGAGTTCACCAAATCTTCAAAGTAAAGTTTTTTAAAGATATCAAAATTAAAAAGTTTCTGCCGTAGGTGGCAAAAATATGATCGTGAATATTGTTTCTTTGCTTTCAGATGAAGAAATTGTACCGAAGTCAAATGGTTAAAAGCAGAAAACGTTTTTTTTTTTTAAGTAATCCCTCCAAACGACAGTTAAAACTTTTTATTTGATTATACATTAATATTGATATGGATATTTTAGATGCAATTTTGTATGGGGGTATGTCGGTCAGATTTGACGTATGGAACTCCATTCAGTAGAAGGACGTGCTTACTGTTAAGAGTTGACTTAACTATGATTAGTACATATGTATATAATGTATATAAATTTACTTTTATATTTCTTATGATAAATTATGTACTGTATGTTAATCATTTTTTGTAGAAATTTCATGTATGAAATCAAATCCGATTGGTGTATACTAATGATTAAAACTAATTAGTAATCACTATAAGTAAAATCTCTATACATATATAATATGATAAATTTGATACAATTTAATGTAAATATATGATTATTTAAATCAATCATGCATGTTATATTCAATCAAAGATATAGGATAAATGCTTAGTCTATATAAATTCCTTTCCATACAAGATGGATAAAATGATGGAATAGTAACTGTCTTTTTTGCATATCTCAATAATATATCACAGTGAGTGAAGAGAGGCAGTCCTCCTCATCTATGAATTGATAAAATTAAACGTGATAAACAGGTAAGTAAAATGGACCATTTGTCAGTCATTAGATTGTAGAATGCTTTACAATACATTATACAACGTTATCTAAGAATAAGAGATATAACTGTATAAGGAAAATGTAGGGTAATTTTATATGAAATTATTATATTCATACCTTATATACAAGTTCACACACTATTAATATATTTCAGAACAGTTGTTTGATTTGTACCTAATACGTTAATGTACGTTGCTCCAATATAGATTTTATATATTTGCCTATAAAGTGTATTTTAACATTTGAGTTTTAATGAGGAATCAATAGTGATATTGTTTTGTTAATATGTATGTATAACGTATAAGTATTTTCATAATAATTGGATCTTAGAAACCATGGAATAGAATTAATAACCTACCGAAAAAAACATGAATAAAAAATCTATTTCCCCAAAAGGAAGCTTTCATTTTTTATTCACGTTGTTAGATACAACATGTGTAGTGACACTTGGCTCATTCATACGCTTGAATATACATTAGTGTACCTCATTTATCATTTTCTATATAAAATATGTACACAATCATTTTACCATTTTTTTCAAATTGCAAGCATTGAACTATTGGATAGGTCAATAGTTTCCAACATTTGGACCACGATGAAACTATTTGACCGCAAGCTTTATTATATTTCGCGGAATATCCAATGCAGCTACGGAATTAGAGGATTTTGAAAATACCGCGGGATTAACGATGTCGCGTTTTACCTATTGTATTTTGGGTTGACGTTAGTCCAAGACGTAGCCTTAGAATTTCAAAATATTTATGAAGTTTACATTAGCATGATTAGGGTTGGGTTTCTGCTTTTTATATCAATATTTATGATAGTTGATTTATCACTGCAATTTATTGTCTGTTGTCTTTTGCAATATAATAAAACATTTACTGACTGAATATTCGTGGAATGGTTAGCTTATTGTCCCCTCACATACACCTATTGCCATCGGCTACGTCTCGGGACAATAGTTGTACTACGGGGGACCATACACGTACTATTCCGCTCATAACCTGTCAATAATTATACAATATTGTATTTTCGTTTATTAATATTGAAATGTTAACGACAATGGAAGTGGGTGATAATTTCGTTAAGTAAATAGTAAAGTTTGTACATCTAGCAATTCATTAAATACCATTGTCAAATGATTACAGTTTATTTAGAAAATGCATGCCAGGGAGTACGACAAAGGGGGATGAACAATTTCCTCCGCTATTGAAATCTTTACTGATATTTGTAAATCATGTGAAATCTGCATCTATGTAATCTGAGATTACTCCATATTCTACTTAATGAAAATTATTAAAAATATAATAACATTAAACTCATTTGTTGTTATCTTCACTGGAGGGATCCTAATCCAGGTTCTGTAAATAATGTATCCCTTAAGGTGGTACCTAACACTACATGGAGATAAGAACAAGTTGTTATTCAAGTACTATCTTTTGGATTGACTCGATACGTTTGGGTTCTTTTATTATCGCTAGAGCTATCCAAAATAGTATTCCCACTATCCTAAAAAGGTCTAAAAATTCGCATTCTAAAATTTATCTCTCAAACTAAATAATCAGATTTTTCATGACATTGATACGCTTGCTTTCTCTGTATAAAGTTATCGTCAAGTTCTGAACTCAGTAGCTGAGAAAATTTACGTCTACAGATTTATGTTTAAACATTTGAATAAGGATTATCTAAAACAAATGTTCTTGATCCTATATCAAATCATTTTCTGAGGTATAGAACATTTTTCAGACGTAGTCGGTATAGTTTCGGTTTGTGCCCTTTGAACTTAAGGACGCTTAACTATGGCAACAGAATACGCATGCTCGAAAATCCTTTCTGTGATTGGACAAAATGCTGTCATGGAGGGTTATTTGGTTGTGTTTGAAAAAACGTCTCGTTAATTATATCGTGATGGAAAGCAAGTGAAAAACTATCAATATTTGAACTAGATCTTACAAAGATTTATATTTTTATTAAAATAATTGATTCTCCAATAGCTCTTTGCATCCGTGATAGCTGTTTATTCGGCACAATCATATAATTTTTAATGTAAACTTTGTTGTACGATCGTACATGACTTTTAGAACGCACCTACGCATGTAAGATTTCCGCGGGGTTTTGGTGAATGTAAACAGAAAAATACGAGGACCGTGAATACTGAACACAAACAGAGAAAACGTTACCTAAATGGTATCTTTGTGCTTCTGAGGGCTATCGAAATGATAGTTTTAAACATATACTCAAATTTAGATTCGTCAGATATCTTTTTTTAAAGATAGTTCTTGTTATGCATATATTGACATCATGAATATCATGAAGTGTGTTAAAACATAAGTTATTGTTTGTTTTAGCAAACCTGGTTCAAAACAAACATTTTTTGGCAATTGCTATATATTAATAATATATTTTTTTACGATATTCAAACTAGAAATTTACAAGATTTGAAAAATATTTTTCTGCATTACATATTTTTCTGGTATAGAGGAATTAAATTTAATGTAGGTAAGGAATCGAAATTGAAAACGATGTAATTTTGTTTGTACTGTACGTGAATTTAGGTAATATCATACCTATTTCAAAATTAGAATCAAAAGAATCGAGCACTACGTTTTTTTCGCACTAATCGGTTTTCATATTTTATATGAGTTATATCAGAAAACAACTCTTACATGTGAATAGAAGGATAGGAAAATCGATAAAATGTTTAAATAAAATACGATAATAATGCGATTTCAAAAAATAAGAACGTTTGAGGTCACCAGCGTCATTGTGCTTCTCGTGATTATGAATAATAAAAATGTTTGACCATGACATGCATAATATACATTTATCATTTGTTTTCATGTAACTAAAAGTCTTTCAAACAAATTCCATTTTTGCATTTGTTACAGTGTAAATTAAGACCAGACATTTGTATTGGAGATTTCGGGGATTAAAAAGTAATTTCGACCCTTGGTCAACCCTCAAGTTGTTTGTGTTGTCTGTTTATTATATTTAAGTTAACATTTGATTCAAGTTCACCTGGTTACAAGTCATAAAATATTGTAAATCAACTACAATTGTTCATTTTGTTTTTAATTGAATATCATTTGATCCAATGTTTAACTATATCAAGTTGATTATTTTGTTGCATGTAGTTCATTGGAAAGAAAGACTTCTATCTATATACAGGTTTTTTAAAATAAAATAACATCTGTTATTGATAGCTAAGTCCTTGTTGAAACTGCGAATTGGAATATATCTATAATAAATTGTAATGCAATTTGGATGTAACAATTTTTTTCATTGGCTAAAAGTTGCCGTCAAATCCACAATTGACCAGACGTAACTAAGGAGGGACCCGCCATTTTATATTGATTGAATCAACAAATGTTCGATTACTACTATATAATCGAAAATAAAACAACACCTCTCTCGAATTCTCCATTTTAATGTAATTTTATCCGAATTTGAAGCGTACAGGTAACCTCCAGTTTGTAAGTTTTCTTTTATATGACGTCACGTTTAGCCATGACGTCATTGTGCCAAAGTCACTCATGAAGTTTCGCGGATTTTTTTTCAAATTTAGACATTTTTTCAAGTTTTATCGTATTTTTTTCTTTTTACAATGACGGTTGCAAATCTCCGTTTTACTGTCTCCGCTAAGCGTCACCAGTAAAACTGCAGTTTCGAACGTCAAATCTACAATTGACGGTGGCAACTCTTCAACTACAGTACTATTATTTCGATTCTAATGCATTATTCCTTAATTATATGTTACAAATGTAATGACATGTTTGTATATTCATATATATAAACAAACGTGAAAGAAAACGTATTACTTTCTTATATTAACGAATGTATAGCACCCCTTCCTTTTTAATATTTGATCATCAAAATACCTTATGAATTGCCAAAAAACAACTCTTTAAATATGTACATGCTGCTGGATATTTTTTTAATTTATGATGAAAATGCCGGGAACACACCATGTAGAAATTCAAAGTCTGGTAATGGATAGGTAACATACGGTTCAAGATAAAAAGTAACGAAATACACTTAAGACAGTCGTTATTCATGTAACACTAACATACATACATGTAGCTAAAATGTACGTTGAGTCAAAAATGAGGCTCTGGAGTTATATGCAGTTTCTGCTTTAAAATCGGAACTCATCGAATTATTATTACTGGTACAATCCGGTATTGATCATGTTTTGTTAATAGAAGCGACTGCTAACTGTTCAAAGCAGGAACTGCTAACACTTTTGAACATGCTACTATCAATTTAAAGCAGCAACTTATTACACATAAGATAAAGAATTGTTTACATTTTAGGGTAGGACCTATATATACATATGGGCATCAAGTACAATACTTGAGACATTGTTAGAATAGAATCTATATATACTTTGGAGCAGTAACTATGAACCTTAAAATCAACTGGCAACACTACAAAGCAGAAATTGCTAACACAAAGATCAGAAAATATTAACCCTTTAAAACAGCAACTGCTAACCCTTAAGAGCAAATACTGGTAATGTTTTGTGGCATTTGAATACTCCTTTTATTGTCACTTGGTCATGTTGATTTATTGTTTATGTATTTTACTGATCCTGATGGGAATAAAACAATTAGAAACTTGTCAATTCATAAAACGTGTAGATATGACTTCTCTGGACTTACAAATTTGTTCTCTGATGGAAGACGCAGATGTTATATTGGTCAATTTGAAATATGAAATGACATGACGTTGGTTGACGTTGTTATATTCGACTGTTAGTATATTTTACTCCAATTGATATGTAATAAAGAAAAATCAATATTTAAAAGTTAATATACCCTTATCAATAGTTTATCACGTTTCAGAAAGAATTCCGTCATTTTTAAAAAGTAAAATACTGAACTCCGAGGAAAATGCAAAACGGAAAGTCCCTTATCAAATGGCAAAATCAAATAATAAAACACATCAAACGAAATAACAACAATAAGCATGATCCTGACTAGATACAGGCATTTTCAAACGTAGAAAAATGGTGAATTTGACCAGGTTTTATAGCGCTAAATCTCTCACTTTATGACAGTTGCATCAAATTCCGTTATATTTACAACGATGCGTGAACAAAACAAAGATAAAGGCAAGAAAGTCAAAATTTGGATACAGCAAATATCATCAATACTATTGTGCAAGATTCTTGCAAGATTCTTGAAGTACCCAGGAATATTCTGTTTGAGATCTATATTAAAGTTTAACCACTGATATTTGTGTTTATTTAGCCAAAGTTGCGCTATATTCCTATGACCACTTAAACAGTTATCTCAGGTAACATCAAACGTGAAGAAGAGGGAAGAAAAATACCAGAGGGACAGTCAAACCCATAAATCGAAATAAACTGACAAAGAAAGTGATATACAGTATTTTGAATCTGGAAGCCAGACATTCTACTATCAATACAATATGCAATAACATTACAGAAGCATGAGTGCTGCAACTGCGTAAAACAGTTATGTGCGTTCATTTGTCTGCAGTCAAGTATGGTTGTCTTAAATGAACAGAGTATTCAAATAAGAAGATGTAAATAAATTCATCATCGATATTAGGACAAACTTTTGCGCGTTTCGTCTACAAAAGACTCATCAGTAACGCTCGAATCCCAAAAAAATAAAAAAAAAGCCAAATAAAGTACGAAGTTGAAGAGCATTGAGGACTAAAATTCCTAAAAGTTTTGCCAAAATCCAGCTAAGGTAATCTATGCCTGAGGAAGAAAAGCCTTAGTATTTCAAAAATTCTAATTTCTGTAAACAGTTAATTTATAAATATAACCATATCAATGATTATTCATGTCAGCACAAAAAGTGCTGACTACTGGGCTAGTGATACCCTCGGGGAGATAAATCTCCACCAGCAATGGCATCGACCCAGTCATCAGTGACGCTAGAAACCCAAAAAAATATTGATTGATTGATTGTTGGTTGCTTTACGCCGCATTAGCACAAAAAGGCTATATCGAGGCCCAAAAAAATTAAAAAGTCCAAATAAAGTACGAAGTTGAAGAGCATTGAAGACTAAAATTCCTAAGAGTTTTGTCATATCCAGCTAAGGTAATCTATGCCTGGTGAAGAATAGCTTTAGTATTTCAGTTAATTTATAAATATAACCAAGATACCAAATGACATAAAAGTAAACAAATATAGATTAGCATACGGCTTCAACAATAAGACAATCCAATACCTCATAGTGAGTTATAATAGAAATGACAAATGAAAAATAATCCAATCGAGAAAAACTCACGGCCTGATTGATGTATAAAGTGATAAAAAATAAAATAAATAAGATCCTGGTTTTGGATTGACACATACATAACGTTGCGGGGTTAAATATGTTAGCTGAAAAAACCTACAAATGTCAGTAGAAAAGATCTTAACTTATAAATGTATAGCACAAAGTAACAGACTTTCAAAACAATTGACCAGCAGGTACATTTGTTTTATTCTACCATTTTCTACATAAGAATTTGTCTGTGCCAATTCAGGAATATAACAGCTGTTATTAATTCGTTTGATTTGTTGGAGCTTTTAATTTTGCCATTTCATTAGGGACTTTCCGTTTTGAATTTTCCTTTGAGTTCAGTATGTTTATGATTTTACTCAGTAGTAAGTTTAATACCGTGCAAGTATTTAGTAAGTCAAGTTATGTATTAAGACTATTAACATCCTATTTTTATACAGTAAGACCGTACAATTGTCTATAACTGTTTATATTCACTTCATCTTAACCTTGTTGTATCGTAGTTTCATTGCAATCATACCACACCTTTTTATTGTATAAACATCGGGGAAACGACCAACTCTTAACATGTTTAAACAGTATACAGATAAACATAATTGGCATTACAAGATATGAGTGGACTCTGTATTGTATGTCCATCCAAGGTACAACTTTCACTATTCTAAAGATTAACATCTGTTGATTGTATTAATAATTTAGAATTTTCATTGATGCTGGAATGTTGCCATTCATCGAGTTACTCGAGTTCAAATTAAGGTAAGAGTTACTGTTCGAGTTAAACTTTGAGTTAGAATTTAATTTCGATATAGAATTCTAACCTTTATTAGAATTAAAGTTCTAGTAAGCATTCAGTTTCGATTGAAACTTCGAGTCTGAATCACATTCAAAGGTAAAGTTCGACATATTCCTAATTTCAAGAAGTCTTTTCTTGTACAATTAATAAAATTGAGAATGGAAATTAGGAATGTGTCAAAGAGACAACAACCCGACCATAGAAAAACACAACAGCAGAAGATCATCAACAGGTCTTCAATGTAGCGAGAACTTCCTGCACCCGGGGGCGTCCTTCAGCTTGCCCCTAAACAAATATATACTAGTTCAGTGATAATGAACGCCATACTAATTTCCAAATTGTACACAAGAAACTTAAGTTAAAATAATACAAGACTAACAAAGGCCAGAGGCTCCTGACTTGGGACAGGCGCAAACATGCGGTGGGATTAAACATGTTGATGATATCTCAACCCCCCCCCCCCCCTAATACCTCTAGCCAATGTAGAAAAGTAAACGCATAACAATACGCACATTTAAAATTCCGTTCAAAAGAAGTCCGAGTCTGATGTCAGAAGATGTAACCAATGCAAAGAAAATAAACAAAATGACAATAATACATAATTACAACATACTTCTAGCAGTTAACTGACATGCCAGCTCCAGACTTCAATTAAATTGATTGAAAGATTATGGTTTCATCGTATGAATATCAGGCACAACCCTTCCCGTTAGGGGTTTAGTATCATACCATCATAACATATATGAAAAGAACATAACCCGCGTCATGCCAACAACTGTTTTTTTAATAATTGTGTTTAGTTCCGATGCAAAGACCCTATAAGTGAATCAATATTAACGCCAAAATATGCAATCTTTAATGACCTGACAACAGTATCGTAACTATATCCCTTCTTAATAAGTCTATTGAAAGGTTTTGTTAGTTTCTGAGGTGAATACTGACATTTTTGTGCTTTATAAAGAATATTTCCATAAAAAAAATGGATGTGAAATACCTGAACGTATAAGAAGTCTGCATGTTGAGCTACATTTACGAATGATGTCCTTATACCGATGATAAAGTTTAGTAAATGTTTGTGATATCGAAAACCCTTGTGTAATAATTTTTCAGTAATACATAAATTTCTCTCGTTAAAATCTAAAACATTGTTACATACACGAGCGAATCGTACAAGTTGCGATCTATAAACACCGTAAGATGGTGACAAGGAAACGTCAGCATCTAAAAATGGATAATTAATCTAATAGGAAATGAAAAATCCTCTCTTTTATCAAAAATTTTAGTATTAAGCTTTCCGTTAGTGATATAGATATCAAGATCGAGGAAAGGGCAGTGGTCATTGTTAGTATTAGCTTTATTTTTAAGGAGTTCAACAGGATAAATTTCTTTAGTATACATATTGAAGCCGCCATTATTGAGAGCCAGAATTTCATCCAAATATCTAAAATTATTATAAAATTAACTCGGTTATGTAAGAAGTAATGCATTTTGAGTCTGACTGTGCAACACTTTTCAAAGTTTCATTTGAAGACAATTCATATTTGTTTATGCTGTAACAAGCACAAAATAACTGTTATCAACTGGACAAACATGAACTAAATTTAGCTACCCGTAATTTACCTATATGTTTAGTTAGTATGATTGTTTTGATAAGTAAGCACTTTTTTATGATAACTTCTTACACTTATTCCTGGAACATCAACACAGTTTTACAGGTAAATTTTCTGTAGGTAAAAGGGTATTGGCATTTAAGAAAAAAATTGTTTCATTAAATCGAATAATCATGATAAACAAATCAAAAATGAACGAACTAAAGAGAATGCATCAACAGAACTATTAACAAATGATTTTTTTTTATTTTTTTTTGTACCGTTTATGTTGCATTTGACATTTATATCAAATGACGGAAAAGTTTGTTTTTCCAACAAAATGAATGAATGATCCAGGTTTATTCCTGACCTTTTAGATAAGAAAATGCCTGTAGTAAGTCAGGAATTTGACAGTTTTTATCCATTAGTTTGATGTGTATAAACTTCTGATTTTGCCATTTGATAAGAAACGTTCCGTTTTGAATTTTCCTCGGCGTTTATTATTCTTTTGATTAATATGAAACCCCTCTTTACGAGAGACGAAACGATACAGAAATTAACAACTATAGGTCACCATTCACTGTCAACGTCACACTGTATTAGAAAGAAGTTAAATAAAAAAAATACTCCGAGGAAAATTCAAAAAAGAAAATAACGCTTGTCACTCATTTCATTTACTATGCATATTATAAGACGATGACCACACAATATATTAAGCATGATTTTATCCAGTTGACATTGAAAGGGTATCATAAAGTCATTACAACGTGCAAGCTTAAGACACTATCAGTTAATAATCACACTGATCATGTCAATTTATAAAAGATAAGAACAATAAGTTGTAAGGAAAACACACACCGAGACCGACTCGTCTGAGAACATTCAATTTATCATGCTTTACTACACAATACTAGCTTTATTAGGTATGTAAATTGTATTTAAGACTTCTGTTGTACTCGGAATGCAATTTATTATAATTTCTAATATCTGTTCCATTATGAAATAGAAATAGAAACGTAAGTGGGATGTTACTTGATGAAAAACAAGTAAAATACAAAAAAAAACCACAATGGTCGGGTGACAACTAAATAGAGAGAACAAAGTCATATAAACATTTAATAAACGTTAAGTTTTGAAATATTAAAACATTTCATATATGATTCCTTTTTTTCCTTTTTTTCCTTCTTTGCTAATTAATACCGCAGTCCCAATATACCACGATTGCACTACGATCTGCGAAAACAATGAAAATTTGACGATCGTACTGCGATCGTGCAGATCTCAATAAGGTCGTAGTACGGGCGTTGTGAGCTGTACATAATCGTGATGAACGTGGCCAACTTTGAACATGTTCAAAGCAATCGTGGTGCGGTCGTTGCGAAATCAAGTCTGAGTAGAAGCGTAATGAGAGCGCAGTACGGTCGTGGTAAAATAGCAAAGGTCACTGTACCAACGTAGCGAGAGCGTTACGAAAGCGTTATGCTATTCGTAGAGATTTCGCTACGATCTTACTGCGACATTATTATTACCTCACTACGAACATCACGTTCTCATCTTGACCCAGCTACGCTTCTTCTACGACTATACCCCGTTTACACCACGCTGTTCATAGTACGATTCTAGCACGCCCATTCTGTCCTCTTCGTACGGACTGACTACGTTCATACTACGACTATCATGCTCATTTTCACATATAATATATAAAAGCTCTCCAGGTTTTGTTTGTATGTATGTAATTTGAACTTCTGGTCCTTTTTCTCTTACGGCTCAGCCATGTTGACACATTTGTGTCATCCTTGCTATCGTTTACTAAAACATCGTTATCTTAAATTTGATGGACCAACATAAGGTTGTGATTCAGGTTGGATTCGTCGATCACACATCTCTGCTGGATTAGATTCGTTACTATCAGTGCTCCTTCTGCTTCTACATCTACCCCGACTACCATGCCCACGTGAACTGGTAGATTTTGGTGGCATGACTGTATTGTTTCCATGAAATCTACGTATTAATCGGAAATAGAATGAATGAAATAGTATCTATATAGATTATAATGTTGACTTTATTGCTGCAAGCGTAGTGAGATCGCAATATGAACGTAATATGATCGTATTATGGTCATGGTAATTAGAGCATGCTATAGTAAGAAGCGCGGTAAGATCGCGTTGCAATCATATAAATCGTAGTATGGTCGTAGTGAGGACGTGATGAGCGTAGAAAGATCGTTATAATCGTAAAGGGGTCAAAGAATAAGCATGGTGAGAATTTGGCATATTCGTAGTGGGATCGTTGTAGAAGCGTAATAAAGACATAGTGTCAACGTTAACGTGAAAGAAACAAAATTTTACATTTTATACCGCTCATACGGCGATCTAAAATAAATTCTTATAATTCTAATTGAAAACGCAATATGGACCTTTCCCAATATTTCAATGGTAACGATTAACAAACATCAAACTAAAAGTATCGATATTATACTAGTATACATTACAATTGTTATTAACGCTTTGCAATTTTTTGTAGCTACACAAATTATATTATTAAATGTCAAAAGTTTCAGTAGTTGGATTTATTATTTAGCGAAAGCAGAGTTTTTGGCAATTAAATTTGGCGTAAACTTTTAAGCAAGGCAAAATTTAAACTCACGGCTTTCAGAACTGCAACCAGAGTTCAATTTTTAAAACTTCAATGTTCCGGAAGAACAAATAACTTAACTGTATATCAACAAAAAGACAAACACGTGTACAATAAGAAAAGTTTGGTCGTAAAAATCCAGAGTGGTAACATGATTGTGAACTTGAGGTCAAAGGTCAGACCTCAATGTCTCAATATTTCAACATCAAGGACAAAAGGAGAAATTTTTTGATATTTATTCAATAGAATATTACAAAAATGATTCAATCATAAGCATATGATATAAACATATTGGACTACTTATATGAAGAGCTGCTATTACAAAAGGGCGTTGATCTGGAACCATCTGTTTTTTTTCCATTTATAACATAGCAAAAGAAGAGATGGCCTTGACCTTTTCACATTCATACACTTTCATACTGCTTATACTTTACTCTAAAATATATAAAACGACAGTTTATCAAATTATTTCAATATTTTTTTAAAACAAAAATAATTCAAGCACTGAAACAGTGTTTCTTACTTCGCATCTAAAAGGTTGTGTTTTTTGTGAAAATTAATATTTAGTTATAAATACATACATATTGTGAATTTGCAAAGTATGACCAGATTAGTTACAATGTATAACACAAAAGATATCATAGTCAACCGAGGAGAATGCGAGGTTTAAAAAATCATTAGTGTGACTTGCATCGAATTAGCATTTGCTTGAGTGTAAAACCGGCTCAGTTTTGTGTAGCTGTCTGTCATTTTTAAAGGTTGTGCTTTTACACACAAAAAAAAACCTTTATCATATCCAAACTACAAAGAGAAATACAGAAATGTGAGGATACAGGTGGATTAGTTTGATCACTTATATGGCTTTCTGATGCTTCTAATTTAAAGACGCAACAATTCTGCCTTCTGATGTACGTCTTAAAACATCACTGATGATGCATAACTCTCTCGCCCAAAAAAAGCAGACTATTAAGAGAAGTTAAATGTAGCATCGCTCTGTCACACAACAATTATTTGCGAAACATAAAAGTACTCTTTTCCCGACCGCGTGCATGCTTATAAATTATCGGAGGTTGAACATTGAAATACAATTTATTTTTTCCACATAATATCAACAAGTCATTATCCGGAAAAACATCTAATACGAAGGATTTGGTTGATTTTTATAGAAAAGACACACTTTTATTAACTTCAGCATAACTTATTTACAGAATAAACACGGAAGAACTACTTTATATATTCAAAAATAGATTAAATTATCCTAGAAAATGTACATAAACACATCGAAACTATAATATTCATTGTTAAGAGGGAAAAAATGGTGGAGCTGATTGACGGATAGGCAATTTCCGTATATTAAAAGTGTACAAATGATGTTTTAATATTTGAATTTTTGACAGGGATGGTATTATATTTATGTCTTCATCATTACAACGTTCCTTGATGATATGTCCATCGAAACTATTTACGACAATAGCGAGAAATTTAACAAAAACATTAAGTTTTTGGATTTTAAAGTCACAACCCGAATTTTTTTACGACCAGACGGAAATTAAAATACAGATATTATTCTCTCTTTTAAAACAATGTTCAACCGCCGTGTGTTATTCCGGATCATTAAAATCGTTAACTGAGCGTCTTTTTTCAAGTTCAGTTGCAGTACTATTTACAGTTTTATGGAACTACAAACGGAAGCACACAGTTCTTATAATAAGAGTCTTATACTTTTTTAGAAGTAATAGTTTACTGAGATTTAACTCGTACTTGTGCATTGTGGAAACAAACTGAGGATTCAAATGAGCTCCAAACGAACAATCATGTCATCTAATAAATATGTATAAAAGACACTTTCAAACTATCGAAACTGGAAGATCATTGTAGTTTATGGTTTCATTTAGGAACAAATTTTCAGGTTGCAATACATTGTTTCAAGATGTACTTAATAGTCCTTTTAATTCGTAGTGTGTTTTCAACATGTTGTGTGTGAGTGTAATGTTGGTTGGATTAGCCATGGTACATCCTGTTATTATTTCAGCGATAATGTAAAGAACTGGGACACATCATCCGTATGTATATTATAAGACAACAACTAATATAAAACAACATATTTGTCATTTTGAGTGCCATATAGTTCAGTTAAAATCCACTTTACCTATTACAAGAACAATGTAACATTGAGTTTTATTTTGAATTTAAAGCAACGATAACAATGGAAAAGAGAGGCAAAAGCTAC
Organism: Mytilus galloprovincialis; assembly: GCA_037788925.1. Taxonomy (NCBI): domain Eukaryota; kingdom Metazoa; phylum Mollusca; class Bivalvia; order Mytilida; family Mytilidae; genus Mytilus; species Mytilus galloprovincialis. The sequence continues at coordinate 32,602,419 of CM075339.1, forward strand.
ATACAAGAGAGACAGTCAAATTCATATATCGAAAATATACTGACAACGCCATGGCTAAAATAGTAAAAGACAAACCTACAAACAATCATACACAAGACACAACATAGAAAAACTAAACGCTAAGCAACCCCAACCCCAAAAACTGGGGGTGATCACGGATGCTCTGCCAGGGTAAGTATATCCTGCGCTATGTGTAGCACAAGTCCTGACAAGTTATGACAAACCCGATAAATAGTCTAATTCGAAAGGCACATACGTGAAAAAGGAAAGAGATTGTAGTGACAACATCGGGAATATATTCGATATCAATTGTGAAATGATTATTCCAAATCGGTCAATCGAATACTAAGGGTTGACTTCAACTTCACCGATTGGAATTCTTGGTTTGATAGCTCATTATGAGCAGCAACCCTCTATCAAGGAAATCCTGATAGGAAAAACAAGCTCGGGAATATCGTATCAATTGGGAGATATCTACTCTGTTATGCATGCGCTGGTATAATGTTGCTACATAGAAATGAAAAGATCACAAATGGCAAGCTGAAATCATCTCTTTTGTTGGAAAGTTATGTTTTCAACCAACCCTCATTGTCAATTTCAAGATGTAAGTCAAGATATGAGGCAGATTTAGTTGTATCCTTTATCTCTAGTCCAATGGGAAACATGCGTTTAACATAGTCACCACATTTTGAACTATTTAGTGAGAGAATATTATCTATATCACTGTATATACCGGAAAGTTAAATTAAAGGTTATTGCTCACTTCTTAGCTTTCTTCCTGAGTAGATCCTGTATGAAGTCAGCCTCATGATAATGAAAGAACAAGTCGTCAAAATAAGGGAAACAATAGGAATGATGATAATTTGTTAAAATAAATTAACTTCCTGGTTAATATTTAAAGATAAATAAAATACGTTATTGTAATTTTGATGAGAAATTGAAAGGAACATAGTAACACAACTTTAAACATTTATTTTTAAGAAACAAATTCGGACTTATTCTTTAAATTTGTCTTTTAGTTTGAAATTAGGGAATACTCTTTTAAAGGATAGACAAGTCAAATGTCAAATAAAATATAATACATCTTCTTCAGTTATAAGCGATTAGCCATGTTAGCGGCAACATAGTTTCAATATCTTTAGTTTATACAATTTACGATGTTTGCTTGCCATGTTTTTGAATTTGGGTAAGATTTTCGAAATCCTCTGGTTTTATCCATTTACAGGTATAATTAAAAGCCATTTGTAAAAGTCTTATAAAATCTTATTTATTTTTGATAGTTTTTTAGAACTTTAACTTGTCAATGATAAAGCTATGAAAAATCAAGAGAGAACGTTTTCCCGCCAAAATTCCAATGGCTAATATCTCAAAAACAAACACATTGACCCCGATATTGTTTTGGCTTTATTTATTCCTCAATTAATACCCTATCAATATATACTAGTTTTATGAAAAGTTATTTATTTTGAAACTGATCAGCAAACGTTCTTAAACTAATCATAATTACAAATGTACTAGGTATGAAAATTTGGACGCCAGTCCCACATTTCGTATAATAATATATGATTAAACAGTGCCGCTCAAATCAATAAGTTGTATCTATTCTTTCAACAAATTCTCATACGAAACACTTGCCTGTGGACTTTGCACAATAAATAACCATCAATCACTCAAACCGTGAGTAGAAAAGGTAGAAAAAAAGGTTTTCAATAATTGTGTTTAAATTGACGATTCTTTCTCATATTGATTTGGATAAAATAAAATCTGTCGGACGAAATCAACTCATGTCGAGAGAATAGCCAACAGTAACATGTAAATGAAAATGAAGATTTTGTTAAGATATATCAGGTTGGTCAAGTAGGATATTTTTATTATGATTAAGGGTGACTGTAATATTTTTTTCTGTCTTGGAGAAATAACATAAAAAATGTTGTCCACACTTAATAACACACGTAGCGTGTTATTTTAAAGTGTGCATCATTTTTTTTTATGTTATTACGAATAGACGGGAAAATATTACAGTCATTTCTTATAATTTAACTTTGAATTCAATTTTAAACCGGAGTATACCATGACAAAACGTTGAAAATAAATAATTATTATTATGACCTGATAAAAAACCAACGTCAGCCAATCAGAAGACGTTTAACATCAAAAATTAAATTATCTTATTATAATTCTGTATAAAGATATGATAGTAATATTATGATGATTTTGGTAATCACACATTTCACAGGCTTCTTGCCAGGCACACCATTCTGAACTTGCAATTATAGAGAGCATGGATGAAAATACGTTTATACATTCGATGATGACGAAACTTGGAGGTGAGTAATTATAACTGCAGACATAGAATATAGGACTTTTTTCCCCGTGAAAGTAAATTGATAACTTGTACACAGTTGATAAATTTTACAATCAGAAGTCCCTCAATGTCATTTATTTTTACTGCATCGACTGGAGCAAATAAGCAATATGAATGACCAAAACAACCACTTTATGATTGACTCGACTATACTCTTATATTAAAAATGATCCATCAACTTTTGCTCCGTCAAACCATGGAACTGCTTCAATCAATCCGAGAAAAGATCTGAAACTGGCACGAAAAACAGGATTATACTGATATCGGTCCCCTATCAGTAGTATACACATTGGTTGGAAACAATGTATCATAAATAATTGTTTAACACAATTTGCGAAAATCCTGCCTTTTGAGAAAGCAATATAACTAATTATGCCGTAAGGAGATACTGTAAAATTCACCCTTTTTGTTAACATAGACACCTTATAAGGTAATGATTCGTTTTCACTATCTTAACCGTGATTCCGTTTCAGATTTAATAGAACTAGTAGGACGCAGCTGGCCCCTTAACAATATGTATACTAGTACAGTGATAATGGACGTCATACTAAACTCCTAATTATACACAAGAAGCTAAAATTAAAAAGCATACAAGACTAACAAAGATCAGAGAATCCTGACTCGGGACAGGCGCAAAATTGGGGCGGGGTTAAACATGTTTATGAGATCTCAACTCTCCCCCTATACCTCTAAGCAATGTAGAAAAGTAAACGCAAAACAATACGCACATTAAAATTCAGTTCAAGACAAGTCCGATGTCAGAAGATGTAACAAAAGAAAATAAAACAAAAATGACAATAATACATAAAAAAAACCAGACTACTAGCAGTTAACTGACATGCCAGCTCCAGACCTCAATTAAACTGATTGCAAGATTATCTCTTCATCATATGAATATCAGGCATTCTACCAATACGCTGCATGATCAGTAAATTGTGTTCCATGTTCTGTATGTGTATGTTTCTTAAAACATAATTATATCATAATATCTGTATAAATACGTCATCATATATCATCGGTGAAAAACACTCACTTCCATCAATACAGAGTAACAATGGGCACACATTCGCTCGTATAAAAAAAATCTCATACAAATTACATTCAGTTCATTTAACCCATTTACATTTTGTATTCCACTTACCCAAAAACCTGCCAATGGTGCTGTATCATAGATTTAGATAGATATGACATGAGTGCAAGTTATAAAGAGCCCTCACAACCACGGCCATATCTTTATAAACTAGAGGCTCTAAAGAGCCTGTGTCGCTCACCTTGGTCTATGTGAACATTAAACAATGGACACAGATGGATTCATGACAAAATTGTGTTTTGGTGATGGTGATGTGTTTGTAGATCTTACTTTACTAAACATTCTTGCTGCTTACAATTATCTCTATCTATAACAGTACTTTCTGTGGAAAATGTTGTTGAAAATCTTCAAATTTTAAGAAAATTGTTAAAAATAGACTATGAAGGGCAATAACTCCTTAGGAGGTCAATTGACTATTTTGGTCATACTGACTTATTTTTAGTTCTTACTTTGCTGTACATTATTGCTGTTTACAGTTTATCTCTATCTATAATAATATTCAAGATAATAACAAAACAACAGCAAAATTTCCTCAAAATAACCAATTCAGGGGCAGCAACCTAACAACCGATTATCCAATTCATCTGAAAACCCCAGGGCAGATAGATTGGATCTGATCAACAATTTTACTTCCTGTCAGATTTGCTCTTAATGCTTTGGTTTTTGAGTTATAAGCCAAAAACTGCATTTTACCCCCATGTTCTATTTTTAGCCTTGGCGGCCATCTTGGTTTGTTGGCCGAGTTACCGGACACATTTTTTTAACTAGATACCCCAATGATGATTATGGCTAAGTTTGGTCAAATTTGGCCCAGTAGTTTCAGAGGAGAAGATTTTTCTAAAAGATTAAGATTTACGAAAAATGGTTAAAAAATGACTATAAAGGGCAATAACTCCTAAAGTGTTCAACTGACCATTTTGGTCACGTTGACTTATTTGTAGATCTTACTTTGCTGAACATTATTGCTGGTAACAGTTTATCTCTATCTATAATAATATTCAAGATAATAACCAAAAACAGCAAAATTTCCTTAAAATTACCATTTCAGGGCAGCAACCCAACAACGGAATGTCCGATTCATCTGAAAATTTCAGGGCAAATAGATCTTGACCTGATGAACAATTTTACCCCATGTCAGATTTTCTCTAAATGCTTTGGTTTTTGAGTTATAAGCCAACAACTGCATTTTACCCCTATGTTCTATTTTTAGCCATGGCGGCCATCTTGGTTGGTTGGCCGGGTCACCGGACACATTTTTAAACTAGATACCCCAATGATGATTATGGCCAAGTTTGGTTAAATTTGGCCCAGTAGTTTCAGAGGAGAAGATTTTTCTAAAAGTTAACGCAGGACGACGACGACGGACGACGACGACGACGACGGACGACGACGACGGACGCCGGACGCCAAGTGATGAGAAAAGCTCACTTGGCCTTTTGACTAGGTGAGCTAAAAACGAGATACGAACATCAACAAACGATAACCACTGAACAATGCCACAACAAAATATTTTCACATAACACTGTGTTTTGCGTGCAACAGGATATTTTTGGTTAGATGGAACAGATGAATATTCAGAGGGTCGATGGGAATGGGCGTCAACAGGGAATGCCTTAGATTATACAAACTGGTATCCTGGAGAACCAAATAATGGTGGAGGCGAAGATTGCCTGATGACAGGTGGAACATTCGGAGATTTCTGGAACGATTCCCCTTGTGGAACTGTTTACAAATTTGTTTGTGAGAAAAAGCAAGTAAAATTTAATTCATTTTAATATAAGTAAATTATTTTCCCGTATAGTATTAAATATGCAAACTAAATCATGCAGCTGCTGATTGGATGACTAGTATTGAACTCTTAGGTATACTAGTAGCTAATCCACTGTATATTTTGTCTTGTGTTTCAGTGATTTTTAGATTGAATTATGCGTCAAATCTTGTTTGTACTTTTAATTTCAGTCTAATTTTCACGTCTTTATTCATTATAAAAACAAACTTTGTAAAAGTTTATGTATCCGTAATTACTTTTAATGGTATTCGAATGTTTCGTTATTTTCTAGATTTTTTTATTAGCAGTTGTGTATTTAACATGCTTAAAGAAATGATTCATAAAACAACACGGTTTATACACCTTACTAATGGAGATACACACCTACGGTCTGAATGAATTATAATTTCATGAAAAATGGTCTTTGATATATATGACACAAAACTGTAATAAAAAAAGATAGATTCAGTAAAAATAATACGATTATCTGATCTATATTCCGATACTTTTTAATTACTAATTCCAATCAAAGGACAGAAAATTCGTCGGACTATAGTTTTTTAGGCATTGGTGCATTTACACTACATCGATGTCTCTACTAGACAGATGGGCTCCGACGGTAATACCATTCCAATATTAATTCATAATTCGAATATCATGAATAATAAAGGATAAAAAAGAACAAAGACAATAAACATTGATTTTTTATTATCAAATTTTACATTTGAAATTCTTATCAAAAACAGTATATGAGTTTGTAAAAAGTAAAATATAAAGAAAAAACCCGAATTCAATGGAAAATTTTTATCGAATAATTAAAAAAAATAAACACATCAAACGAATGGAAAACTGCTTTCTTAGTTTTGACTTGGTACAGACATTACCTTGTGGAAATGATGTACATGATCTAAAGGAATAGAAAAAAAAAGTTAATGTAAATCAAATTGTAATACACTACACAATTTATGTGTAAGGATTTTCTGTTTCTCACTTTAATTTTTTTCTTGCAGATTGGAGGATCCGATTGTTGGGTAACGTCTCTACGAAAACTGCAAAGTTTATATTTTATAGATTAAATATATTAAATACAAAGCCTTTAAAGTCTTATGTAATCAACAAACGGATACTCGATACTGCTTTAAAAAGAAAGTTTGAAATTCAAAACACAAACTGAAACGAATGAAACGGTGACAAATAAAAGACTTATTATTTTAAACCAGGTGCGATATCGATTAAACTATAATACAGTTAACGCATGCAAACAAAACTTAAAACAAAAACCCATTAGACGAACATCGAATAACTACACTATACTGACAATAAGACATATGTGGAATGTTTCTTAAAATACATTATACAAACCACAAACAAAATAAACAGATTTCAACTCAGGATAAAATACTGAACCAACACGTATAAGAAAGCAAGACACAATACCCGAAAGCAGGATATATAGAAATGGAATCACGTCTGCAACAGTGAACACAAAACATAACAAAATGTCTAACAGAACTTACAGAATAGAAATTATATATATATATATTTATTTATATAGTTGCGCCTGCAGTTTTAATTCAAGTACTTTGATAAAGAAGTTTCAAAATATTTATACCTAATATGCATTGGAAGATAAGTAACAATACAGGATGCATACCTTTAAACCAGCAGGCGGCCTTTTAGTTTCAAAGTTTAGATATACAGAAAATATCTCCGTTTTAAAATGGATACAAACACTTCTTTTGGTGTTTTGTAGTTAACAATCATGAATAGTTTAGATATTTTATTTTGAAACATACGTTCGGCTGTTTTCTGCTCTATGGTCGGGTTGTTGTCGCTTTGACACGTTCTCCATTTCCTTGATCAATTCTATTTATAATAAACAATAAAAAAAAACAACGTCATAACGCTTTTTTATTATTTATCATGTTAATAGAAAACGTTTAGAGTGTTTGAAAAATGAAATCGATATTGGAAAAAACAAGGTTTTCACACAAAAACAATATTTTATGATACTATAAAATAAGAAGACTCGGTACGATTGTCATGTATTAGAGACCAAATGACACAGAAATTACAACTTTAAGCAACTGCAGGGCCTTCAACAATTAGCAAAGCCCAATTGAATTGTCAGCTATAAAAAACAGAAATGTCAAATATAAAACAATTTAAACAAGAATCATAACGACCTAATTTATAAAAAAAATAATAAAAATTGATACACTGCAACACACAACAATCGCTGTATGGCTCCTGACTTGTAAAAGGTACAAACAGAATATTGCGTGGTAAACCAAGTTTTGGGTCACCAACCTTTTACTTACTATGGACAGTGGTCTGATAGTACATTATTAGTACAAACTATAAAAGTCAGTTGAAAACAGCTACATTCATTAGTTGGATACAAATAGAAATACATCTAACAAAACATAGAATAAACTTGGACGGGTACTTATACATCCACACACCAAAAAGACACTAATTACAGATCTAAGAGCACTCACAGTGTTACTGACAGCGATTTGAAAGCCAATAAAACTAATTAAAAGATCATGCATCTAAGACGTAAAAAAGATTTCATTGAGATATATTCTATAATCGAAGTCAAACCATTTTAAAGAATTCTCAAAACGTAGATTTCGGTTAGACATATCACGTTAGTCGATCATTTTGATTTTTGATAACACCACAATGTAGTGATTTCAAACAAAATTTTGTTAAAGAAGTGATTGTATTTCTATGGTGATCATATACAACGTGCAATTTACAGCCTTGTTGGCAGGCACACAATTCCAAATTTGCAATTATAGGGACGATGAACGAAAATACATTTTTTCATTCTATAATGATGACACTTGGAGGTATAGATCACACTCAATGCAAATATATTTTTTATACGTGCAATACAGATTTTATAATTTGGAACTCTCAGAAGCTCTGGGTTTCACTCATTTCCATCGTTCAGACCAAAGAAAATAAGCACTATACTTCATACTTGGAACATTTTTTTAAAGTATTTGTTAGACCCTATTATCATGATTATACTCTTTTCAATTTTTCATAAAAAAAACAAAAAAGTCTTGCTCTGTCATATAAAACAGTTTAACTATCTTTTCGAAAAAAAATTACAATTGAACCGAAAAACATGATTACACTGAATGCGGTTTCTCATAGGTTAAACATGTTCTGGACCATTTGGAGCATCCGTGTATAGTCATAACCATATGCGTATATACTCCTATGGACGACTATACGCATATGGTTCGGGTATGTATTGCGTCGAACGTTGAACAGTAATTGCGTAATACATAACCCTTCAAGGTGCCATCAATACAGAGTTTTCTAAAAATGAAATTTTGACTTAATTAATAATTTTGGTATCATTGTTTTATGATAAATGAAATAAAATGAATTTTACTAACAAGTAAAAGTTATTAAATACCCATTTTTGCATTGTCACTGTTAACATGTCTTTCCAAATACACTTTGTAGACTTTGAAATTAACAAAATGAACTGTTACACAACTATTCAAATATATCATTAGCAATTGGAGCATTGAAACATCCTTTCTACTGAAATTTGGTGTTTCAATCAATTTTTGTGAATTAAAATTTCTGAAACATTTAAAATCATTTCTAGTTATTTCATTTATTCATGCCCCTCTTTTTACGTACGATAACAAATTAAAGTAGTTTACACGTTTTCCTCTCTTTTCTTATATAGAAACCACTGTTATTGTAAGATCGCAGGAAGAAGAGTATGAACATATCAGTTTAATGAAAATATGTTGAAATCGGAAAAAATTAAATATGCGTATATCCATTATGTCTTGACCATACATTTGTATATGTATGATACAAATACTCATATGGTCCGGACCATATACATAAAATGCAAATCATGTATATTTGATATAAGTTTGAACACAGGCTTCTTTGTAGGTGTTGTTTTTGTTATGGCAAGATGACTTAATCTACGGGCTTTGTATGGAACAGTTCATGAGATATTGAAAACTGTTCTATAATTGTCATCAATACATTTCTGGTAGTGAGTATCTGGCTTAAACGAGCATTTTTTGTTTGGGAATTGAACGAATACTGTATACTCAGAAATTATTGAGAGGTTTTAATATTGCGAAAAACGCGTTAATTAAAACTCTTATTTTGAAATATTTTATATGAATTAAACAAGATTTTTCTCAAAATCGTAAAAATTAAAATCGCATTGAAATAAAAAAAAAATGACAAAATCGCATTAAAAAATGGACGCAACAATTTCTCAATTTACAGTACGTTAGTTCCATTACCTGTATCGCATTAGTTTTCGTTATATAGAAAACAGCTTCCAATATAGAAAAACTAATTTGATACTTGCACATATTTCAAGTGTACACACTAACTTTTAAACTTATCAATAAGCTTTATTATCAGTAAATGGTTATCTTATTCTGTTTCTGTTTGTTGCTTAAACAAATATCACGTAATATAGATATAAAACTTGATAGAGGGAGAAAACAGGTTATCTTTTTCAATTAATCACATAATTACTATACATTTCAGAATTATTACATATTGTATTAGTTTAACTAATATTAAATACAAATGCATCTAAGCTAACGTGTACCAGTACCAATAAAATTCAGAAATGATTGCATATTCTAGATCAAACAGTTTTTTTTTCCAATTTGAACTGTTTTAAAGAAGTCATTTTGGTGTCTTTTTTAGCTTGCTTCTCGATATGAGCCAGTACTCCGTGTTGAAGACCGTACATTTACCTATATTGGTTTACTTTTGCAAAATGTGGCTTGGATGCAGAGTTGTCTTATTGGCACTCAGGTCACATCTTCTTATATCTACATAAAAACTAACATTTGTTACCAAATATCTTTAACTGAAAAAGTGTCATTTTCTCGAATATGCTACTAGAAGAAACACTTTCAGAAGGTGTTTTGTAGTTATGAATTTAGAATGAAATCTTGATTGTATCAATTTTTCTGTCCTCCAATTGATACCTTATTACTGCTTTTGTATGGCAATACAAATCGTTGACTTATCGTTTCTTTTTCTTGTCTAAAAGAGGGACGAAAGATACCAGAGGGAGCGTCAAATAAACTCATCGTAGATACCAGGACTAAATTTTGTATATACGCCAGACGCGCGTTCCGTCTATAAAAGACTCATCAGTAGCTCTCGAATCCAAAAAAGTTAAAAAGGCCAAATAAAGTACGAAGTTGAAGAGCATTGAGGACCAAAATTCCTAAACGTTTTGCCAAATCCAGCTAAGGTAATATATGTCTGAGGTAGAAAAGCCTTAGTATTTCAAAAATTCTAAATTTTGTCAACAGTTAATTTATAAATATAACCTTATCAATGATACTTCATGGGCTGGTGACACCTTCGGGGAGATAAATCTCCACCAGCAGTGGCATCGACCCAGTGGTTGTAAATAAACTCATCATAGATACCAGAACTAAATTTTGTATATACCTCAGACGCGCGTTACGTCTACAAGACTCATCAGTTACGCTCGAATCCAAAAAAGTTTAAAAGGCTAAATAACTCATAGATAGAAAATAAACTGACAACACATGGCTAAAAAATAAAAAAACAAACAGACAAATAATAGTACAGAAGACCCAACATAGTAAATTAAAGACTAAGCAACACGAATTGTCAAAATCTGAATCTGAAGTCAGACAGACAGATATCATTAGCATATTAATGCATACACAGCCTAAAGCTGAAACTTGTTTTTCTATATAATATAAAAATTATATATTCCAAAAAAAGTTAATTTCTTCAAATTTATAAAATGTGAAAAGCCTCTAAAAGGTTAAAAAAGGGTTAATCCTTCTGCTTTTTTGTACAAATTAGTGAAATGTTTAGCATCTGTCCACCATCTTGAAAATTTTCGCCGTTTTGAATTTTGCAGAGTGGGTCCATAGCCTAAATTGACCACAATATACATGTTTAACCTTGTGCAAAGTTTCATGCTTTTATCATTAAACCCACAATTCTTAAGAAAATATGCACGAATCAGGTGGACTAATATGACTTTAAGGTGATTAAATCAACTATTAAAGGAAAACAATGGCACAAGAACAGTTTAATCCGTTACCTAGGCAGCATTTATAAGGTAATTCTTGATTATTAAAAAAAACAACAACATCATCAAGGTAGTATGTGTTGTTGAATTTATCAATTAAATGTTTTTTAGACGGATCTTTAAAAGGTTTGGCCATAAACTGTATAAAATGTTTCATGAATACGTCATAGACAAAAGGTTTGTTAACCGTCTGTTTACGTTTACGCCAAACATTTGTCATTTTTAAATGAAAAATAACTTTTGCAAATTGCTCTGCAACTTTCAAAGTTTTTTAAAATGTTTTTTTTTTTAAATACACAATAATTTAATTCATCAAATATTGCTTGTTTCATATATTTTGATTATTTTTTTAATCATTTTTGATCTATGATTCAAAACGAGTTATCCATTAGGTCTCTCTGTTAGTTTAAGTTTAGTGTAACACACATGATGGAGTAAGTATAAATAGTAAATCTTTAAAAACGAAAACAAAATGCATGTGCATTGATTTTTTTATTCATTGTATCATGTGGTTTAACATACTTGAATATCAACAGGACATTTATAAAGCATGTCAACACTGCAAAAGTGTGATTATTTATTTGATGTTAGTTTATTAGAGAACATACATATCATTATAGATGATTTCAGAAATAAAGTTATTGTTGCCAGATCTTTCTTATATTTTGAATTACAAAACAAATGTTTAAAAATATCCTTGTTTTTTTTCAAATACTATATAAGCATACCGTGTTTACAATCTAACTCTCTTTCATTTTGCAATAGTATTAAAACAATTGACTTTTCTACCTTTTACACAAGTATTCCACATTCCAAACCAAAAGACTAATTGAAAGAGTTGGTATTGCTTTGTTTCATATAAAAAAAATGGCCAAAATGTCTTAGTGAGGGATAAATCCTACTTTGTAAAGGGTCACTCTGATTCGAACAAAAAATTCTTTGAAACTTACCTTATCAAGATGCTTGATTTCTTGATTGACAACATATTTGTTACGTTCGGAGGACGTATTTTTCAACAGACTGTCGGCATTCCAATGGGAACCAATTGTGCCCCTCTTCTTGCCGACTGGTTGCTTTATTATTATGAGTCTGACTTCATACAGAAAGAAAGATAAGAAGTTAGCAATATCGTTTTACTCTTCCTTCCGCTCTATACGTTCTGTCACTAAATAATTCAAAATTTGGCGACTTAGTTGAACACATCTATCCCATCGAACTAGAGATAAAGGATACAACAGATACAGTTAAGTCATATCTTGACTAACATCTAGAAATTGTCAATGAGGGTACCGGTCGGTTGAAAACAAAACGTTACGACAAAACGGATGAATGTAGCTTTCTAATTGTGGTCTTTTCATTTCTAAGTAGCAACATTCAAGCATCACCTGCATACGGCGTATATATATCTCCCAATTGATACGATATTTCCGTGCATGTATTTCCTATCATAATTTTCTTGATGGAGGGTTTCTGCTCAAAAGGAAGCTATTAAGCAACAGTTCCAAAAGGTGAAGTAGAAATCATCCCTTCATAAATTTTACGGACGCCGTCACGAGTTGATTGACCATCGTTTCACAAATGATATCAGATATATTCCTTACGTCGTAACTACAATCCCCCTCCTTTTCATGAATGTGACCTACCGAATAGGACTATTTACCGGATTTCTAACAACATAAGCAACACGACAGGTGTCACATGTGGAGCAGGATCTATTTACCCTTCCGGAGCACCTGAGATCACCCTTAGTTTTTTTGTGGGGTTCGTGTTGCTTAACTTTGGTTTTCTATGTTTTTTCCGGAAGGGTAGACAGAATCTGCTCCACATGTGGTACCCGTCGTGTTGCTTTTGTTCAAATAAGTACGATGATCAGAGTGCAGGGTTCGACATTAACCATTTAACATATGATTATATAAGTTGAAACAACCATTGGATTACTTTTATTAACAAGTTAAATATGCAAAATATTCAAAATCACTCCCAAAACAGATAGGCAAATTATTTTCCAATTCTTAAACAGCTGTCGTTACTTAATATCATTGACTTATCTACCTTTTAACTAACATTTTCACAAACATTAACTAAATTCTGCCACCTAAAGCGGAAACGGCACGTCCAGGTCTCGCTTTTTGCCTAGATCAAGGCCACACAATAAAATGATGTATGATTCAATTTTCCAAAATCTGCTGCAAGGCCATCCTTGAACAAAGTCGATCGAAAACATTCGTTAAGAACATAATGTGTTCTGTGCCCAATGAAAACATTGGAAATAAAACGATTTTCCCAGGCCCTTGTGTTTAAAGGTTGCACTTTGTAAATACAGCTGTTTCTCAAACCACGTCTCTTTTGGGGAGATTTAGAATATTCATAGAAAATTAAATTTGTTTACATGCTGGTTCCCAGTTCCGATCTGTAGGTTGCATCTCATAGAGACATAACTTGGAAAAGTTATCAATAAATATACATGTAAATATTGTTTATATTGAAAACTGTGGTAACCCAGCAGTCGTGGTAGGGGTAGTGAAGAAATCTAGTGTTATTTTAATACAGAATATGAGTTACCCCTGTAATAACAACATCGGGTATATTTTAGCCATGGAAGACAGACTTAACGATGTATCAATGAGTAATGCAGAATCAATCAAAGACCACTTTACTATACAAGCCGAAGTAGCCCAACTCTCATTGTCAGAAACAGAGAAGCACTTTGAAAATTCTGTTAAACACGGGGTAAATGAGTTGAAAGAGTCTCAATGCAACTTAGTGTACTAATTGTTGGAAACAAAGTAGATACAACTAGATCAGATGTTCGGGACGTAAAAGAAAAGCAAGACAAAACTCAACATATACAAGGAAAAGATTTTTTGTTTTATTTTTGTTTTATAGGTCGGAACGTTTTAAGTGTTGACTTGTTTAATGTGATTTAGACCGACAAAAACAAAGCAATGTTAGACTTTGCAAATAAGATATAGCTGTTTCAAAAATTGCTTATACTCACATATTTCGTTGATCAAATTGAGTTTATGCTTTCAAACCGTTATGAAATAATTCAAGCTTAGTGTTCCTAATATTTTTTTAATTACCTTTTTTAACCTTGATTCTAATTTAAGATGAAATATTAAGAGCCATACATAACACTGTCAGTAAAGTATGAAAGACCCAGAAACGTAATCGTACCAGAGGAATCATGTACAGGTAGTATTTTTATACATCAAACACATTTGTAATATGTCTGGTACAGTGCATATTTGATATTCATTACATGTATTTTAAGTTCATTGGAAAATAAGGCAACTAGTATTATCTACTAGCAACGTTATATGCCAAAATTTTAAGATCACAATGCTGTCAGACAATATAATTGAGTTTGTTAGAAACATAAAATAATACGTTTTAAACTTAGATGCAACGGAACATCCTGTCCTTTGGCAAATGGCAATCCCTGAGCAACGGAATCTAGAAGGTGTAGAAGCAACTCTTCGAAATCAATCTAACAAAGATGGACCAATTAAGGTGAAGTTTGTGAGGAAAGGATCTTTGATTATGCTGACAACGATAGCATCAAGTATACTCAGTAATCCTGAAGCATTTGAAGCTGCAGTCATATCATTTGTAGTGAATATGATAGAAGACTGTGAAATCAATACAGAAATACCTGAACGACTTGACGTCAGGCTTCATATATTGAATGCTAATGAAGGTTTGTAATCTTAATCAACTTATATAATTGCACCATGATAAAGAAAAAAGAGAAGTTTCTATAGTATTTTGATTAGCAAATGAACCACTGTGTGGCGGAGTCTATAAGTGTAATCTTCTGTAGTGTCTAAATATATAGATATTTTATATAATGTGTACGTATTAAATGTACCTTCAAAGTCCAGCAGATAAGTCAAATATTTTGCCATAATTGATCATTTTTTGGTAAGAACATGAATTATTTCACATTATCATGTATTTAGTACTAATTACAGCAGTTTTGTATATCTAATAAAGGTTTATTTTCCAGTCTGTATCACCAACCCTGTTTCGCATACCCCGTATCGCATAGCTGAACCCGTATCGCATACCCTGTATCGCATACCCCGTATCGCATAGAAAAACCCGTATCGCATACATGACGTGACATCATATATCGAACGACGTCAAGTTGCTGTATTTCCTCGCATGATACGAAATGTAACCTCATTTAGCATGTTTAGTTTGAGTTTCTGAAAATACTTGCTAGAGAAAATGGATCGTTTATTGACACTGATGCAGACTACAAAAAATCATTTTGGAAAATTATCAAATACTTCTTTCCGAATTTTCAGGGAAACTTTTGTAAATGATTACAAAAATGTATTTAGGACCCGAATTTTTTTTGGGTGATAAGACAAAATTGGTTATTTTCATCTAAATGTGGTCCTCAATATTATTTCTAAATAAAGACAACAGTAGTATACCGCTGTTCAAAATTCATCAATCGATTGAGAAAAACACAAATCGGAGTTACAAACTAAAACTAAGGGAAACACATCAAATATAAGAGGAGAACTACGACACAACAGAAACACAACACTAAAATGTAATACACACAGAAACGAACTATAATATAACAATGGCCGTTTTCCTGACTTGGTACAGGACATTTTAAGAAAAAAATGGTGGGTTGTCCTCGCACTTTATCTGCCATTACCTTTTATCTAAAATCTGCCAAGCCCAATCGTCAGAATCAAACGATTGTATCCTGTACTTACATATATGTCATGAATCCGACTTTGTTAAAATATATGATAAACAGATCAATGCAGGACAAAATCTGTATCGAATGCTGTATCATCACTCGACCAATATCAGCCATCGAAACCTTCGGCTCTCATGATTGATATTGGTTTCTTGTGATGAAACAGCATGCGATACGGATTTTGCCATGTATAATTCTATATATATTAGTTTAATGCTTAATTTCTATGCTTACTACTATGTTTGGTCATGGAGCTTAGAAACATTGAAATTGGCCGCCAAATTCAAAATTAGCATATAAGGTACTGATAATAGAAAACCAAAAATTTGATGATGTCTACATATATGCATGCATATGAAATATGTACATATCCAGGTATGGTATCAAATAAAATCCCAGGAAATAAGCATGCTAAATGTTATACGATTTTTAGCTTTGCTTATCAATTTTTTCTAACAATTGAAATATAAACACCTACAGTTGGATGTAGACCAAGCATTAAATTAAGTAAACGCACATTATCAATTCGTGCACATATATCTTTAAATAACTTAAATTGAAAATGCAAAATGAAATAAACAATAAAACAATAATACACAAAGAAAAAGAAAAAGAACACTATAACACGTAATTAAGTTGATAAACAACGTCAATACCTACAATCTTAATGTCTATAGCTGCTGCTTGGTGTGAGCCAAATCTACACGTTGAAGACCGTTCTTTTGATATATACATCTTCGTATGTCTATAACTGCTGCTTGATGTGAGCCAAAACTATACGTTGAAGACCGTATTTTTGATCTATACATCTTCTTATATCTATTTAAGAACATCGTGTATTATTTGTTAAACTGATACGGACTACTTATCAACATGGTCTTGATATGTTGCTATGAACCATTATTATGAAAAAGGACGAGACGTTCTTTGACATAACCCTGGTGAACCATATCTTTTTCTTTTATGTATATTTATAAAAAAAACATAGTATAGACTTGTATATTTGCAATCCTAAAACTTACTTTTTAGTTAATGTTACCTGCAAATTACCAAACATACCTAAAGATCATAAACTTGTTCAAACTGAAGGTAAATATTGTTAAACTTAATGAGCCATGAGGGATGAGTATGCGAAATTCTATGAATGTGCTTCTTAATCATCTTATCAACGATATGTTTTATTTCTTTTTATGCCCCACTTACGATAGTACAGGGACATTCTGTGCCTCTGTCCGTTCGTCCGTTCATCCGTCTGTCCCGCTACAGGTTAAATTTTTTCATCAAGGTAGTTTTTGATGAAGTTGAAGAACACAATCAACTTGAAACTTAGAACAAATGTTCCCCATGATATGATCTTTCTAATTTTAAGGCTAAATTAAAGTTTTGACCCCAATTTCACGGTCCACTGAACATAGAAAATGATAGTGGGAAGTTCAGGTTAAAGTTTTGGTTAAAGTTTTTGGTCAAGGTAGTTTTTGATGAAGTTGAAGTCACATCAACTTGAAACTTAGTACACATGTTTCCTATGGTATGATCTTTTTAATTTTAATTCCAAAGTAAAGTTTTTACCCCATTTTCACAGTCAACTGAACATGGAAAATGCTAGTGCGAGTGGGGCATCCGTGTACTATGGACACATTCTTGTTTTATATCTCTTAGATAGAAATTGATAACTAGAAATAGTTTCATATTTTATTGTTAGTTTGAAGTAATTATCAACATCAAATGCTTATGCATAAATAAATACACCTTTTTCTCGATCGTCACGGTCAATTGCAATTTTCATCTTTCAATGATGATGTCAGTAAGTTGTCAAATATGAGTTTATATTTCGTTAAGTATCTTTCGGCTCTGTTGAAAGAACTGTAAACTTCCATTTGATGTTTTTAGAATGCATTTCCAAAATATTAAACGTAACTATAAAGATACCCAACGATTCTTTTAATGCCTAAAGGATTTTTTTTCTTACCTAAAAGTATTATTTCAAAACAAATGTTGAAAAATTGGTAATATTTATGGTAACAATTCCGAAGATTTGAATGCAATATGCCTCGTTCTTATATGAAAAAAAAAATGAGACTCAATGTTAATGTTTCATTTTTAACTAACCTGACCCATATTTTATAAAGAATGAACATTTTCAATTTTTGTACTTGTAGTAAAAATACAAGGTCGGTGACAGCAAGTTTTCTCTCCTTTTATTAGAACTTATCTTTTTATATTTATGTCAAAATTCTAAAAAAAAAAGTTTTTTCAAAAACAATCTATGCAGATTTGAGCAACTTGTAGCTTTACAAATAGAGTGGTGACCCATAATAAAGTATAAGAAAATTCTATTTGAAGAAATAAATACCAATTATCCGCCTAAAAAAGCTTAGATTCAAGCTCACACGGACAAAGTTCACTAAAAGTAATTTGGCTATTGCAAGATTTCTTTTTATCTTTGTAATCAGGGTGCATTCAGACATTTATACTTGACTTTAAAATATTGGGGTTGAACGTCCCAGATGAAGGTATATCAAAAATAAAGCGCTTCGAACGTACTTAATTTACCCAGTTCTAATCTAATTTTCTATCTTATGGTCAATACTTCTGCTGGTAGACTGCAAGTTTAAAGGGTATGAACAACCTAGGAGTCAGTGCGTTGGTACTGACGTCATTAAGCATATAGCAGGTAATGTTCGTAGGATGCAAATTCTCGCTTATTTTCACGGATAGAACAAAATCGCAAAAAATAAATTCCGCCTATTTATAAGTGTACATGCACAGGTATTGATAAAAGTTCAATACAAATCGCTAAAATTTTACATCCGTGAAAATAACCCGCTATACGGGATTATATACTTTTCCTCCATTTTCTTTTGCAAATCCCCTCAGGCTAAAAGAATAAAAAGACGGGATTACCTTCACCACGAACGCTCAAAGTCAAAAATGGATATAAAAAAAAAGAAAACAGTCAAAGGACCCATTTGAATTATAGCTGTATCTATATAAGATTGGCCTTGGTTTTGTTTAATTCCCCTTTCTCTTTGGCAAACTACCTCAGGCAAAAACAAATAAAAACAACGCTTTTTGAGGTTAAATTAATCACGAACGTTCAAAGCTAATTATACATTCAAAAACAAAAGATGGAACACGGTGGCCTTGTATAAATAACGATATTCTATTTGGGTCAAATACATCATTGGCTTCAAAAATTGTGTGTTTGAATGTTTGCTGCTGAAATATGCATCATGAACTTGGGATGTTTCAATTAACAATATGACCTTGACTTTAATATTTTATCCCTAGCGAAGTAAACTATTGTGGAAGGCCCATAACGTTTGTACCTTAGCAATTAAGTTAATTAAACTTAGTATGCAGTTGTGTGTTACACTCTGGCCTTGACTTTTGACCCGTTTCATTGTAAAACATTGTCATATTTTTGTTCGGTGCATAACAGAAGATTGACAAATTTGTATGCAGAAACTTCATTTTAACCTCGATGTTGACCATTAATCCTTATTCATAGTAAAGTGTATTCTTCAATTGTTTTCGGTTTAACATATGATCGAGAAGTGTCAAATACCAAAATCAGTCACTCTGACCTTGAGCTTGACAATTGACCCTGGGAATGTTATTTGAGTTCGGGGGCATAACTGTTTTCTTACGTACTTATGTTAATCAAACTAAGTGAGATAATGCAATGTGGGAACCGGATGGTGATTTATCAGTTAGATTAGTTAACTGTATCTTGACCTATATTGAAAGCTGTATGTGGACATTTGGATATCTTGGTTATTTATTTTGTAATTAATGTTTTCATTCGAGTACCACTGACGAGTTCTAGGCAGACTAAACGTGATATGTGTTAAAAGCCTTATTCCTTGTTGAGTTATAGTCTGGTATATGTGATGAGTTTTTATCTTGGTTTACCTCAAGATACAACAAAACTAACAAAAAGTAAAACAGCAAAAACAAACAAGGAAAATTCAAAACGGCAAGTCATTTATCAAATGGCAAAATCAAAAGCTCAAACACATCAAACGAATGGAGAACAACTGCCATATTCTTATAATAGTACAGGCATTTTCTTATGTAGAAAATTGGGGATAAAACCTTGTTTTATAGCTAGCAAAACCTTTCACTTGTATGAAAGTCGTATAGAATTCCATTATATTCACAACAATGTGTGAACAAAACAAACAGACATAATGGGTAAAACTCTTTAAAAAAAACGTCGTACAATTTCTGAATTATGTATTAATATAATTATAACTTAACTTGCGTTTCCTGTCATGATAGAGAGTTGCTGGGGATGTATTGAACAAGGGAATCAAGGATACAAAGTTAAGTCATCTTTTCGAAAACGTTACAGACACCATAACAAGTTGATTGATCATTATGGAATATATGTGTCACTTGTGATCACTGATATGTTTCTACTGTACGTTAACTTTAACTCAATTTTAGTTTTTTGTGTGGCTCGCGTTGTTCAGTTTTTAGTTTTTTGTGTAATCTTTTGTGAACTTGATTATCTCTTCGTCTTTTTGTTCTTTTACAATGGTGTTGCCAGTTGTTCTTTGACTTACGAGTTTTGGATGTCATCTGAATATTTTCCGCTTCATTTTAGCAATTCATTTAAGAATTTACGATACTTTTGGCTTATATCGAAAAAATTGCTGGAGCATACTTATAAGTAAAAGAAATACTTATGCATCACTATCAATAACGTGAATGTAAAGGCATTAACTCATAAACAAACGCACTGAACGTAACATCAGATTATGATACAAGATACAAGTGTATGTACGGACTTATGTATATTAATTAATCTTCATTCTGTAGTAGAAATACTGTATATTTAGTTTACCATGTTTACAATCTTATATAGCAAGGTTTAACTATGGAATATCGAAATACAAAACTAATCTAAAAATACTTAAGAACCAGACATTCATATACTTACATATACTAATATTTCCAAATATCTAAATTTGCAATGCTTTTATCAACAGGACGTAAAAGAGACCGGAATGAATCTGACAAATTTGATCTAGCCTTTTTAAACTGTGACGACAAAAAGAGGGTGAATGGGTAGAAAAAATTTATATCAAACAAAGAATGCATTTTGTTACAGATATCCGAGTTCTGGTTCTTAAGTATTTTTAGATTAGTTTTGTATTTCGATATTCCATAGTTAAACCTTGCTATATAAGATTGTAAACATGGTAAACTAAATATACAGTATTTCTACTACAGAATGAAGATTAATTAATATACATAAGTCCGTACATACACTTGTATCTTGTATCATAATCTGATGTTACGTTCAGTGCGTTTGTTTATGAGTTAATGCCTTTACATTCACGTTATTGATAGTGATGCATTCACGTTATTGATAATAATCTTTTTCAATTATATTAGAGACATCTATGAGTCGTGTTAGCGTTAATAGGAAATATTTATAGATTAAGATTAAGATAATGTCGTGAGAATACTTTTGGACAACATTGGTCATTAATTCAATTTACTAGAGAGCAAAACTACGTACATTGAGTGATTAATGTCAATCAACATTAATTTAATCTGCTTTGGTACTTTTTAGTGTTTTGAGACAACATGGCTATTTTCTTTCCCTTTTCTATTGTCATTGGTTAACAAATTTCCATTGTCGTATGCTACATAACGGTGAATTTTGAGAATGAAAACTAGAGGCTCTAAAGAGCCTGTGTCGTTCACCTTGGTCTATGTGAATACTAAACAAAGGACACAGATGGATTCAAGACAAAATTGTGGTTTGGTGATGATGATGTGTTTGTAGATCTTACTTTACTGAACATTCTTGCTGCTTACAATTATCTCTATCTATAATGAACTTGACCCAGTAGTTACAGTGGAAAATGTTAGTAAAATTTTACAAATTTTTTGAAAATTGTTAAAAAAAAATGACTATATAAAGGGCAATAACTCCTTAGGGGTCAATTGACCATTTTGGTCATGTTGACTTCTTTTTAGGTCTTACTTTGCTGTACATTATTGCTGTTTACAGTTTATCTCTATCTATAATAATATTCAAGATAATAACCAAAAACAGCAAAATTTCCTTAAAATTACCAATTCAGGGGCAGCAAGCCAACAACAGGTTGTCCGATTCATCTGAAAATTTCACGGCAGATAGATTTTGACCTGATAAACAATTTCACCCCGTCAGATTTGCTCAAAATGCTTTGGTTTTTGAGTTATAAGCCAAAAACTGTATTTTACCCCTATGTTCTATTTTTAGCCATGGCGGCCATCTTGGTTGGTAGGCGGGGTCACGCCACACATTTTTAAACTAGATACCCCAATGATGATTGTGGCCAAGTTTGGTTTAATTTGGCCAGGCAGTTTCAGAGGAGAAGATTTTTCTAAAAGATGACTAAGATTTACGAAAAATGGTTAAAAATTGACTATAAAGGGCAATAACTCCTAAAGGGGTCAATTGACCATTTCGGTCATGTTGACTTATTTGTAAATCTTACTTTGTTGAACATTATTGCTGTTTACAGTTTATTTTTATCTATAATAATATTCAAGATAATAACCAAAAACAGCAAAATTTCCTTAAAATTACATATTCAGGGGCAGCAACCCAACAACGGATTGTCTGATTCATCTGAAAATTTCAGGGCAGATAGATCTTGACCTGATGAACAATTTCACCCCGTCAGATTTGCTCAAAATGCTTTGGTTTTTGAGTTATAAGCCAAAAACTGTATTTTACCCCTATGTTCTATTTTTAGCCATGGCGGCCATCTTGGTTGGTAGGCGGGGTCACGCCACACATTTTTAAACTAGATACCCCAATGATGATTGTGGCCAAGTTTGGTTTAATTTGGCCAGGCAGTTTCAGAGGAGAAGATTTTTGTAAAAGTTAACGACGACGGACGACGACGGACGACGGACGACGACGACGACGGACGCCGGACGCAAAGTGATGGGAAAAGCTCACTTGG
Organism: Mytilus galloprovincialis; assembly: GCA_037788925.1. NCBI lineage: Eukaryota > Metazoa > Mollusca > Bivalvia > Mytilida > Mytilidae > Mytilus > Mytilus galloprovincialis. The sequence goes on from CM075339.1 coordinate 32,625,448, forward strand.
CCCTTCGGGCCAGGTGAGCTGAAAAAGGGAAACTTTGGATAGTAACCATGTGACGAACATTTTTCTCCCTCTGCGAGGTTCTCTGTTATTCCTCTTTCATTGCATATACAGTTATTGTAAATCAAACGAACAACATTCAGTTCAGTAGCCAATGTACTATTGATAAGTTAAGGTGTCAAATACTAACAAGGTCAATATGGTAAGTTATTTAATATTTAGACTTTATAAAAGGAGTGCTATATAGTTTCCTCGTTTAAAAAATGACAATTTTAGAGCAGAAAACAATTAAAACTAAAGAATAAGCAACACGAACCCCACCAAAAACTAGGGTGATCTCAGGTGCTCCGGAAGGGTAAGCATATCCTGCTCCACATGTGGCATCCATCATGTTACTTATGTGATAACAAATTCGGTGAATAGTCTAATTCGGTAGGTCACATTATTATTTAATATGATGGAAAACCAGATAGATTATTTTATCCTTTTTTTATACAATACCCCAAATGTTATCTACATTTTCTGTGCAAAAAACATTAGGGTATTCAAGGAAACATTACAAAGAACAACTCATTTCATAAAAAGCAACAACTTTTGTGAATACCTGTATGCTTACAAGCTTGATACTTTGAACCTAGTAACTCATTCATTTTGTGAAACAGATTAAACCACAAAATCGTAACATTGACCAATGAACCATGAAAATTAGGTCAGGTCATATGAACCCTGCAAGACGCACATGTACAACTTAAAATCATTCAATACACCAAATACAGTTGAACTATTGCTTATAGTATCTTATCAACTGACAAAACTATGAAGACTGATTATTGACCAATGAACCTTAAATTGAAGACATGTCATATCAAATTAGACAGACAGACATATACATCTTACAATCGTTTCTGTCACTTGTTTATTAATGACCTGAGAAATAAACTAAACCACAAGACTATACTGTACCCAATGAACCATGAGGTCAAGGTCAGATAAAACCTACCAGACGGACACATACACTCTACAATCATTCCATGAATATAACATAATTGACCTTATGCTTATAAGATTCAGAGATAAAGACTTGAACATGAAACTTTATCCTTGATCACTATTCATGAAATGAGGTCAAGATAGGATGAATACTAGTTGACAGACATGTAGAAGTTGCAAAGAGCAATTAAACAAATAGCTACTAATAATCGAGTATTTCACTTCGACACTAATATTTTTTCAAGCAGCCACAGAACCAGGAAAATGAGATGAATGGCAATGGATATTATATGACGTCACATAAAGGTATTTGTATACAAGGTATGAAGCATCCATGTCATCTACCTTCTCAAATATAAAGCTTTATACAAAAGGTTAACGCCATTGCAGCAGCCACTGTCATTTGATTGTTATCTTCAATGTCTAGCATCTGCAACTTTTGTCACAGGTGAGACAGCAAGCTTGAAGCCGCATAACTGAAGAAATAACAGATATTTTAATAAAAAAAATATTTATTTGAAAATATACTAGCACAAGCATTGCACTGTAAAACGGTAATAAAAGATGACATGAGATATGAAAAAACAAATGGTATAAAATGGTATGCAACATCACAGATGTTTTCTTTTCTTTAAAAAATGAGCATACTATTTCTGTTGAGTTATAAAACATACCAAGTGATTCTTGCAATTATTTTAAAAAAAATCTTGATAAAATGGTATTTAAAATCTATTTTGGAGCTTAAAAATTAATTTGTTTAAAATATCAAGAAATGCTACAAACTCTATTTTTGCAACAGACAAAGAAACTGTTTTACCAACCAAAAGAGGAGAGTTTATAATTTCACCAACAAAAAAAAAATGAATAATGTAAAGTAATCTAATTTTACTGTTAATTTTATTTGAAATGATCCAATTTTTACAAGACTGAACAAATATATAGTTACATACATTTTTTTTTGTTTAAGTTTCCAAATGAGCAAAAGAGAAAATCAAAGAGCTGAATAGCTCTGAGGGAAAAGACGGCCCTTGTTTCTATTTCATTTTTTTTGGGGGGAGGGGTTATCTTTTGATAGTCTTCATATAAAGAATGAAAAAAAAGAACAGCTAGAACATGTGGAAGGTTGACACTATTGGAATCAATTGTTGTTTAATGTAATTTCGTTTCTTTAGTTTAGGATTCAATTTAGACCAATGGAAGAGATCTGCATCTTCTAAATCTAATAGTTGAATTCTGTCATTTAACAACAACTACAACTATTTTTGAAATCTTAATAGTGTACGACTGAACTGCAGGCTAGGGCCATTTTCCATTTTTTGTGACAGTACTCTTAAGATTTTAAATTTTTTTCTTAAGAAAAGTTAGGAAAAATCAATTCAGTTTTAAATTTCCATTGATAAAGTTCCCAGTTACATATCTCATCACAGGGATACAGGTACTAATAAAAATAGCAATATGATTGATGTAAACTGTGTGAAGTTTGTTTCCAAATCCTACATTTGGAAATATTTGTGAAATTTCATGAATAAAGAGGTTTAAACTACAAAATGCAACATTTGTAATTTTTTTTGTAACTATTACAATGATTATGTTGGTACACAAAATTTAGTTTTAATGGAAGACTACTTATCATATACCAAATGTCACATTAATTTTGAAGTATTTATTTTAGTGGATAATTAGCTCATAAATTGAGGTGCTCCTGAATTGGAGGAAGATTCTCAAAACAGAGATTTACAGAAAAAAATGGAAAAGATCGTTTCTCTCCCCCATCTCATGTAGCCCCTCGTACTTCCTGTTTACTTTGAAAGTTGTTGACCTACAAATTAAAGTTTTGCATGTTGATGTTTGAATCATCTACAGCAAACATCATTAACAAATACTATATTTTAATAAGTGCACAATCTTTGAGAATGATTTAAATAACCAGTGAAGGATATCCCTGCTTATGCGTAGTGTGGCATTCCAACAATGACGTCACTATCAAATATAATGTAGGTTGGATATATTTAGAATATCTCGTCATACTGATTTTTCCGGATTGTAAAAGAAACGTAAATAGTGTAAAGGAGAGCTCAATATACGATAATTTCGAGAGAAACAAAAGGGAAATGTGTAAAAAAGTGTTTAAAGTCAATTTATTCATTTGTGTCTCCCCATCTCATCATTGAAGCCGTCTTCCCCAAAAACACATTATAAGTTCTATAAGCTAGATATTGAAAACAATGACCGATCTAAAATTGCTAAAATGTCACATCTAGTTTATTATCCTTAACCAGTTGTGCAACAAGTGTTTAGAACATAAATGAATCCCTTATAAAAATGGTCAACCCAATTACCTCATCTACCAATTAAAATGGAAGATGAACATATGTAAATATGTGTACCTTATAACTACAATATTCTAAATTCAACTACCCCACCTAAATCTAATCAGCTTATACATTACATATCTATTCATATATCTATTTTCTCCTACCTTTTTAATACACTAAACATAAGGTTATAAGACCTTACTTATGCAATAAGCATACAGTTCTCTGGCCTTTTTAATACACTTAACCTAAGGGTATCAGACCTTTCTTTAGCACTTAGCATAAGGTTCTTTTTTTTTAATCACTAAGCACTAGGTTCTCTTAACCTTCATTTTAGCACAAAGCACCAAGTTGTACCAACTTTCTTTAGCACTAAGCACTAGGTTCCCATACTTTTTCATTCTTTAAGCACCAAGTTCTCTATTTTTTTTTGTAATACTGAGAACTAACAGCTGTTTAACATTATCAAAGTTCTAGTATATATCCGATGGTGCTTCTTCTGAATCCAGGAACTTTGTTCAATTGCTTGGCCTTACATTTTCAAACCATGTCATCTCCTTTTATTCAATGTACAGAGGCACTTCACAATAATTCACAAACATTTACTTGAAAAAACACCAATAAGAGTGATGTTTAGCTTGAACAACCTTTGTGTTCTTTACAAAAAAAACCATGAGATTGGATTATAAAACCAGTTATCAATAAAAATATAGTTCATAATAAAAGCCCATTATTTATGGGAACTACAAATAAATTAAAAAAATATAATATGGTGTCCTAATATCAACTTGACTTTTTAATGGTTCAACATTGTCCATCAAATTGTAATCTGTCCTTTTCATCTCCCATTACAATCTACAAAAAAAAGATAAGATTATTACAAAAAACTAGAAAAAGTTTCATTTTAGCCAACCATAGACATGCATTATTTCAGAATAAAAGTAATGTGTTTATGGTCCCTTGTTTGTTTTGCATCTCACTCAAAAGCCACTAATGATTTCATAATGAATGTGAGATAATTACTGATAAATTTCACAATACAGTTTCAACATATTTATTTCATTCTCCTTTAAAACTAACTGAGAGCAGAGGTCACAACATACATGTATGTTTCTGCTTACTGCATGTCCAGAAGGCATACATTCTATAATATTGACATGACAAAGTTTTGCTCTCATAATTATTGTGATCATACATATAAGAAGCAGCAACTAACATAAAATTCTGGACTAATCTAATTTCTTTCTTTGACTGTACATGCTAAAGAAAAACATTTTCCGGCAGATTTTTATGTATTTCAACCTAGTGTGTTTAGCAGGCATGCAGAAATTACTTTCCAAGTCAGTGGTTTGACTCTGAGAATGATTGAGCAATCAGCCTTTCACACAGGCGACAGGAACACTACAATGAGACTACCAAGGCTGTTATAAATAACATTCATGATATTTGATATCAGTATTTCAAAGTTCAGATTTTTTATTTTTCATACAAACTTTGTATTTTGGTCATTATTAGCCATAAATAACACAAAGCAGTTTTGAACCTGTGCTTCATATTAGAACTAAACATAAAGGATGTACTTTGGTGAGGTTTAAGAAATTTTTGTCAGATGTTCAGACTCCCATAACACCCAATTTTTCTATTCATATAAGACTTCAATATTACATTGAAGATCAGCTACCAAAATTTAAGCAGGTTCTAGATTTCTTTCTTTCAATTTAAGACCCCAAAAATGCCAATTGAAATATATGGTAAAAGTCTGAATCAGCCATTTCCTACAATTCTTTTCTAATTGAATATCTCGAAAGGAGCTCAATCCCCTATCAATATTTTTAGCTTATTTTGTTCCTAATCAATTTATAATGCTCTTCTGACTTATAGTATCAATTTCAAATTCCAGATTTTTTTATTTCACCGAAGTACATCCTTAAATGTATGCAATAAATAACATACGTTAATTCCTCTAATGCCTTTAACAACTTGTCCTTGACTCTGACTTTAAGCTCCTACAATACAACATTCATAAGTTTATTTAACACATTTAGTTTAAAACAATATTTTTTTCAGCATTTATTTTGTTTTGCATATCGTAAAAAAGGAAATTTTCTCTTACTTCAAAATCTGGTAAAAAATGTTAAAACATTTCAAGCGGAATATTTTTTCAAATGAGTAAATATTGATATACAAATTTTATGAATGAGTGACTTTAACCCTAACAGTAAAGCTTCATACTACAGTGTAATTGTGAAAATACTAACCCCCAATAGCATCAACCGTAACAATAAGATTCATTTTTGGTATTTAACACCACTTTTAAGCGCCACATTTTGGCTTTTTAGTGGCTGCCAGTTTTAATTGGTGGAGGAAGCTTGAGTACTAGAAAAAAACACTGACCTTTGATAGGCAAACTGACAATCCTAGTCAATTAAGATTGGAGTTGAGTGCATCTGCAAGAGAGGGGTTCAAACTCACAACCTCAGTGTTGACTGGCTAGTGATTACAGTAGTAGAACTACTTAAACCACTTGGCCACCGAGGCGCCTTGCTCTAACAACATGTATGATTACTTCATCCTTATTGTGTGAAAATTCTTCTTCATGCTTTTCCTCAAGAAGTTCTATCTGCTTCAATTTCTTCTCGATTTTCTTGATTTCTCTTTTCTTAGCATCTTCAAAATTCTATGAAGTAAAAAAAAAAGAGGTAATTTTAACAGTTAAATTTCATACAATCTAAGGTATTCTTATGAACAGTAAATGAATATTTCAGTTATTTGTGAACGGAAAAAATACGATTTTTAATCCATCATTTGATAATTGTAAAATAAAAACACCCTCTCTTTTAATCAGTCGGTTCAATACCATTGTATGGGGAGTATAAGTACTGCTTCATATGAATCAACCTAAATAATTATGTGTACCTAATTGGGAAGACTTCAAGGGAAATAACTCTCAGTAACATCAATGTACAAGTCACTTTTATAGACAAAAAGTAATATATGAATGTATCTATATTGTGTATCTTTGAGAGCAAATTCAGCATTACATATTTCCTGATTTTCTTATATAAATCATGTGAATTCAAAAGTAATTGTTGTGTACCAATTTTCATGGATTTCGTTGGTATGATTGATCCAATCAATCAACTAATCAGTGTGAGACCTCTACTCTCAGATTAGTCTTTTGTGTTTTGTTCCTTGTTTTTTATGCTTTAAATGTTTACCAATCTAATGAGTTAAGCCATTTTCAACTGACTTTTTCAATTTGTTCTAATGTTGTGCCCAATATTAAAGGATTAGAGTGTATGATGCCTGCAAACCCCCTAGTAATTCAGAATTGTTTTACATTTTAGCATGTCCGTGCCATGTAAAACTTGATATGAGGCATTGGTTTTGTTCATTGTTGAAGCACTACAGTGACCTAGATCTAACATCTATGTCATTTCTTTTATTTTGTCTCCTGTGGATAATTGTCTCATGGGCAATGTTATCATGTTCAGTGTTTGTCGGTTTTTTCATGTTGTTCATAAGTGTTTCTTGTTTCTTGTTTTTTTATTATATAGATTATCATTTGAGCGTTTGTTTTCCTTGTTTAATGGTTTTACACTAGTCATTTTTGGGGCCCTTTATATCTTGCTGTTAGGTGTGCACCAAGACACAGTGTTGAAGACTGTACTTTGACCTATAATGGTTTACTTTTACAAATTGTGACATGGATGTACAATTGTCTTATTGGCACTCATACCACATCTTCTTATTTGTAACCCCACCTCCCTATTCTATATATGTATTTAAAAGCTAATTATCCTACTTCTACCTTGATCTTTCCTCTTTGTACTGTATGACTGGTCTCTTCTGATCATCAACACCAATTACAGCTAAAAGTATTGAACAAAAAACAGTTTAACATATTATCTATATCTTTCTTTCATAAACTTCATTATTATCATAATTTTTAACTGTTTCATTTAAAAAAACAGTATATATGCTTTAAAAATCTATATAATGAATGATGGAATGGATTGTTGCTGAACATATGCATTTTCACATGAATTTAGGTGAACTATAAATTCAAGTATTCAACAAAATACAAATTTGTAAAATTTGTCTTAACAAAGATCTTGAGTATCTACAAAAAATTATTTATCCTTATTCAGCAAAAATTTGTAGCCTTGTGATTAAAATTTAGATTCTCAAAAGTTAGTTGTAAAATACAGAAGTAAATTAGGCTGAACAGTATTTGAAATAACTTCATCTATATATGTTAATGATCGAGGTTAATTATTTTAAGTACCGGTAATGGCTGCAAAAAGATCTTAAAACAAATTATGGCAATATTAAAAAAAAAAAAACACTTATTAGTAGATGGACCAAGAAAAAAGGACTATTTCAATTTTTAATCTCCTTTACACATAGTCTGAAGGTAAAAAGGTTTCTTGTGGAGAGTTGTCTCATTGGCAATCATACCACATCTTCTTTTTTATATTTACTATTTACATTCATAATTTGTTTTTGCGTTACTGTCATAAGGCATAATGTCTGTTAAAAAAAATCCATAACCATAGCATTTATAGATCTTTTATTTAAAAGCAAGTTAATACAAATCACAGCACTCATTGAGAGTATAACTGTTTAAAACCTATTTTACTGTAGTGTACATGTGATATCTAAAGATTATGTCACATTCTTATAATATGTTCAAGAATGTGTGAAATTGCTACAGTGTTACTAAATATATATAAGCATTTGAATCATCTGAAAATTATTTATGACTGTTTTCATAACTGATTTTAGGAAGTCAAGAATGAGTACATGTTACATATATATGTATATATTCTATTCATTTCTTAAAATGAAAAAAAACATGAAATAACAGCTTTCTTCGTGTACAAGAGATAAAAAGCAATTGTTTATCAACTGTCATTACATATAAACAGAGATTTGTTGAGAAATTAAAATATATTCAATGTTATGTATTTAGCATATTTTACTATATTAATTTTGATTCTTTCAGAAAAAACAAGAATGTGTCCAAAGTACACGAATGCCCCACTCGCACTATCATTTTCCATGTTCAATGGACCGTGAAATTGGATAAACAAGAATGTGTCCACAGTACACGGATGCCCCACTCGCACTATCATTTTCTATGTTTAAAGGACTGTGAAATTGGAATAAATTCTCTAATTTGGCATTAAAATTAGAATGATCTTATCAAAGGGAACATGTATACTAAGTTTCAAGTTGATTGGACTTCTACTTTATCAAAAACTACCTTGACCAAAAACTTTAACCTGAAATTTGCACTATCATTTTCTATGTTCAGTGAACCGTAAAATTGGGGTCAAAACTCTAATTTGGCATTTAAATTAGAAAGATCATATCATAGGGCACATGTATACTAAGTTTCAAGTTGATTGGACTTCAACTTCATCAAAAACTACCTTGACCAAAAACTTTAACCTGAAGCCAAAAACTTTAACCTGAAATTTGCACTATCATTTTCTATGTTCAGTGAACCGTAAAATTGGGGTCAAAACTCTAATTTGGCATTTAAATTAGAAAGATCATATCATAGGGCACATGTATACTAAGTTTCAAGTTGATTGGACTTCAACTTCATCAAAAACTACCTTGACCAAAAACTTTAACCTGAAGCCAAAAACTTTAACCTGAAATTTGCACTATCATTTTCTATGTTCAGTGAACCGTAAAATTGGGGTCAAAACTCTAATTTGGCATTTAAATTAGAAAGATCATATCATAGGGCACATGTATACTAAGTTTCAAGTTGATTGGACTTCAACTTCATCATAAACTACCTCGACCAAAAACTTTAACCTGACATGGGACAGACGGACGGACGAACGAACAGACGGACGGACGAACAGACAGACGGACGGACGCACAGACCAGAAAACATAATGCCCCTACTACTATCGTAGACGGGGCATAAAAATATAATTAGGCATTAAAATTAGAAAGATAATATCATAGGGAACATGTGTACTAAGTTTCAAGTTGATTGGACTTCAACTTCATCAAAAACTACCTTGACCAAAAACTTTAACCTGAAACATGAACTTTCATTTTCTATGTTCAGTTGACCCTGAAATGGGGGTCAAAAGTTTAATTTGGCTTTAAAATTAGAAAGATCATATCATAAGGAACATGTGTACTAAGTTTCAAGTTGATTGGACTTCAACTTCATCAAAAACTACCTTGACCAAAAACTTTAACCTGAAGGGGGACAGACGGACCAACGAACGGACGAACGAACGGACAGACAGACAGACACAGACAGACGGACGAACGGACGCACAGACCAGAAAACAGAATGCCCCTCTACTATCGTAGGTTGGGCATAAAAAAAACACATCTGCATACCTGTAGATCACACACAGGGTGTTATAAAGTAAAAACATGAGAGGTCATTAAAACTTTTGTCAATGTAAAACATAATTATCCCTGATGAATACACCTTATCGCTATTTGTCCGCCATTACTGGATATCACACAGGTTCCCGTAAAATTTTGACGTCATAAAGCAAAATATCTGACGCCACAATGGAAAAGTGATTGTTGTTGACGTCAAAAGTTCAAGCGGTCGGGTCAGCCGGGATAAGCGATAAGGTGTATTGTTCACAAAGTTCAATTTGATGCATTTAAATTCTTTTTTCTGTGTTAGAGGTTCTAATTCTGTTATTGTCTTACAAAATGTATAATGTAATCCATTTAGTTTTTGTGGATACTTTATTTAATTTTTAGTCCTTTCTAGCTATCTTTGCAGCAATTCTATTTCACAATTTTAAAATTTACTTGATGTAGGTAAATAAGGTAGGTTGAACTAAGTTTCACATTTATGCAACGTTTTACATTTTCATTATTTTTCACCTCGCTGAAGTCACGGAAAAAAGTTGGTGTAAAGTATCATGAATATATAAACCAATAGTCTGACTCATTTGGCTTGCTTGATGCCAACCCATGTATGTACATTGATGTTAGTATGTATGAGTTAACTGATTATAACATATATACAAGTGAATTATAACTATATACCAGTACCTTAAGTTATATTCTTTTCCTTAAATTATTAAAAAAGACATTTCATTTGAGTATGCTGATTGGATAATGGATAGGTTTATTGATATATATACAACATTAAAAAAAAACAAAGAATGCATATAGTGTTGTTCTAAACATATATATGTATGATAAAATATGAAATCTTCGAGTTCCAAAGCTTTTGAGAAAAGTGAGAAGAAAAAGTTTATTTTATTCAACCTTTTGAAAAATGCTAAGTACTGACAAACAGGAAGTGGGTGGCAGCTATAGGTGACCTACAGGTCTAAATAGCACTCCACCAATACAACTCATCATTTTCATATTGAAAAGGATATATGAAGTCATCTATATATTTGGTTTTTTTTCAACATTTTGAATGATTTTTTTAAGTCTCCATAAAAATAACCTAAATAATTATAGTCCTATAAGGTGGTAGCAAACACATTGACTTAAATTTATTTCGCACATTTAAATTCATAAAAATGTAGAAAAAATATTTATAATGACCCTTTGACAAAAAAATAAAAATTTTTAAAAACTTGAACCACACACTTTATCTGAAAAATTTCATTGGATGTTTGACAAACCTTAATTTTGATCATTGGGAAGCTTAATATCTCCTTAACATTAGAACATGATTAAAACTTTCAGCTGATTTCTACAGAGTTATCTCCCTGTACCGCCTTAACTCTATATTCATATCTTGTTACTCACCCTCATTCTTTCTAAGAGTTTGTAATAATAGTATAGTCCTGGCTTGGGATGTGGGTGACAGATCATTGACCAGATCTGTCAGGTCATCTGAAACTAAATTGAGACATGGTGAGTACAGCTTTTACTTTAATATCCATCTTGATAATAAATTTTTGTTAATCGTTATCGTTAAATAAAAATCAAAGTTTAATAAAAAATACCATTTTCATTTTATAAAAATTGGCAATCTTAAATAAAAGTACTGTAATTTTTAAATATTGAAAGGTTTTTATTAATGCAATTAAAGCAACTGGGTGAGTATGACGCTATAATCAGAACTAATATTTTCATAAATGAAGCAATAATTAAACTCTCAATTTTGACTATTCATGAAAAAGAACAATAATAAGAGGACACAATAATTTCTGAATTTACAGTAACCCTATTTAGGCGTTAAATCACAGTGATAAAAGGTGATTTCTGATAATCAAAGGTAAAACACTTTTCATATTATAATACTACCCTGATCTAAACAATGGGAAATTGAGAAACTACAGTAAATAAATGATCTTAACTTCCCTTTTCAGCAAGTAAATCAAAATTAAAATCACATTATTTCTCAATCACGAACATTTCAAGTTTTTGACATTTAAACTTTTAACAAAGCAGTTATTTTATGTGCCTGTCCTTTACTCAGGAGCCTGTAATTCAGTGGTTGTAGTATGTTGCTGTGTAACATATATTTGTTTTTCATTCCTTTTTTTGTCATTAATTAGGCTGTTAGTTTTCTCGTTTGAATAGATATGCATTTGTTATTTCACGGTCTTTTATAGCTTACAATAATGTGGTATGGGGTTCGCTAGGTGAAGGCTGTAATGTGACCTTTAGTTCTTCATTTCTGTGTCATTTTATCTTATTGGCAATCATATCTTCTTTTTTATATATTCAAACATATGTGCCTTTCATAAAACAATCTTTACTTACTACAAATTTCATCTTTGGTAGCTAGTTGTCTCATTGGCAATCATAACACAACTCCTTATTTTTAGATTAGAATATACTGGAATATGTACTGCCACATTCATCCCATAACAAATAGATGAGCTAGAGGGCATGATAGCCTAACAATACCATGATGCAATTGTGCCTTGCTTTAACCAGATGGGTTTGAAATATTATATGTGCAAGTAAAATAAACTAAACTAGGAGGTGTCTTTTCTAGGTCTTGTCCAGTTGATCATTTTAATAAAAAAAAAAAACTTACGAACACTCTCCTGTATATCAATAGGTTGTGTATGCAGAACCCTTGGAGAATCAGTTTCTGTTGTCATGGTTACTGGTCAAATTGTCTTGAAATGTATACACATGTTAACTGCATACTATATCACATCATTATACAAGTATACTAAGGGAGCTGCTTATTAAGTCTGAAAAGACACAATAAGAACTCTGTATTCCATTTTAAACAAGTGGGTCTCATTGGGGTCTACGCGTGACGCGAGATTGCTGGGTTTTTTTTAAGCTTGACACGTGAAAGTCAAATTATTGTGTAGTGAAAAAGGGAAATGAGGTCTAGCGGGACCTGGAAAATGACAAAAAAAAAGAGAATTGCTTACATACATAGTGTAAGCGGGATACAGGAATCTGACAAAACAGTAAGCAGGATCTGGGATCGGAACCCCCAAACAAGAGGCCACAGATATGGAATATTCAAACTCATATATTAAAAAAGAAACTGACATTGATGTAGACAAATGTAACATGCATGACAGAAAAACCGACAAACAACAATACACAAAGCACAAACTAAAGATTGAGCAACAAAAACCCTACCAAAAACTAAGGTTGGTTTCAGGTTCTCCAGATTGGTAAACAGATTCTGTTTTCAACATGAGGCGCCAGTTGTATTGCTCATGTAACTACAAACTCATTGAAAAGTTTTTGTAGGTCACATTATAGAACTATAGGCTCTAAAGAGCCTGTGTCGCTCACCTTGGTCTATGTGAATATTCAAGGACATGACAAAATTGTGTTTTGGTGATGGTGATGTGTTTGTAGATCTTGCTTTACTGAACATTATTGCTGCTTACAATTATCTCTATCTATAATGATTGGCGAAGTAGTTTCAGTGGAAAAATTTACAAATTTTATAATTTATGAAAATTGTTAAAAATTGACTATAAAGGACAATAACTCCTTAGGGGGTTTATTGACCATTTTACTTTTTTTTTTAACTTAATTTTAGGTCTTACTTTGCTGTACATTATTGCTGTTTACAGTTTATCTCTATCTATAATTATATTCAACATAATAACAAAAACAGCAAAATTTCCTTAAAATTACCAATTATGGGGCAGCTACCCAACAACGGGTTGTCCAATTCATCTGAAAATTTCAGGGCAGATAGATCTTGACCTGATAAACAATTTAACCCTGTCAAATTTGCTCTAAATGCTTTGGATTTTCAGTTATAAGCCAAAAACTGCATTTTATCCCTATGTTCTATTTTTAGCCATGGCGGCCATCTTGGTTGGTTGGATGGGTCACCGGACACATTTTTTAAACAAGATACCCCAATAATGATTGTGGCCAAGTTTGGTTTAATTGGGCCCAGTAGTTTCAGAGGAGAAGATTTTTGTAAAAGTTAACAGACGACGACAGACGACGACAACGGATGCAAGGTGATGAGAAAAGTTCACGTAACCTTTGGTTTTCCCGTTTGAATGGTTTTACACTAGTAATTTTGGGGCCCTTTATACTAGCTTGTTGTTCGGTGTGAGCCAAGGCTCCATGTTGATTGAAGGCCGTTCATTGACCTATAATGGTTTACTTTTATAAATTGTTATTTGAATGGAGAGTTGTCTCATTGGCACTCACACCACATCTTCCTGTATCTACTATATACATTAACCATGTATAGTTTACATTAACAGCTTGGGCCAACTTGTGAAGATATATTTTGTAAGATTTTTAAATTATGATAAAAATCAAATAACTGTATGATGCGTGCCTATTCAGTTATTGTCTTACCTGAAATCAGCATAGAATCAAACATTATTTCTCATTGATAATGATTGTTAAAGTGGATACCTGCTATTTGGTTTGATAAAATTTCATAGTTTCAAACAAAATGGTGACCAAATAATTTTCAAACGTAGACAATGTTCAAAACTAATTTTACCCATGTAAATAAGATCTGTGTACAAGTAGATTAATCTGTTTGATTCTTAATGAAATTATTTTATGCTATTATTTTTTATTAATTAAAAACAAACTCAAATGGATGGTAGCTGAGGTGAAATATCTATACGTTTCTATTTTCTAATCATTACACATGTAACAGTGTAACCAGTTAATTTGACACATTGTTTATTAAACCAGTAACATGCAGAGTTATCAAATGTGACTATAACGGGAGTAGTTGAATATGTACACAAAGTTTATATTTTTTTTTGTTAAACTAAACTTGTTGTTTTACTTTAAAAAAAAATATAGTTGCCATGCTTTGAAATGTTTTATTTCTAATGACAGACATACTGAAACAACCATATATAATTTTAGTCATATTTTTCTATTGGTCACATGAATTCTGCTTTTATGCGTACATATAAATCTACAACAATTTCACTTGTTTTTAATTGTTTGGCTGTTTCAATTGTACTCCTGACACTGTTGATGTACAACCATTAAATGAATAATATATATGAACTAATAACATTTATATTAAAACAAAAATAGTAAAGAAATGTTTTTTTCAATAATGGGCTACACCTTTTTTGAGAGGGGGCTAGAGGGGGTCTCATCCCGATTTCCCGGTTATAATATCAGAAAATCCCGAAATCCCGGACATATTTTGTTAAAAATCCCGATCCCGATAAACAAGAAATCACCATTTATTTATTAAAGAGGTCCTCCACTATTTTAGGTAACGAATAGACACATCTGACACAACTTTTAAAGGAGGCCGCCCTGGTAAACTTTGAAAATTAAACCCTCTGAGTAATGTTGTTCTTAATTATTTGCTTTCCAAATTAGTGCATTTTGAACAATATATTTAGTACGTACATTTTAAACACGTCAAGTTGGGGTATTTGTTTTCTTCAAAATTGTAGAATGTCATAAATATTTTTATATGATATTCGATTATAGAGAAGACTGTGTCTGTGAAATATCTGTGTAGTAAGGCAAAGAAAAAATACAGGTGTTTCAGGTGTACAACATCCCTAAAAAATTAGGATAGGTAGGAAAGCAAAATTATTTTTTTTTCAAACGTTTTTGACTGGTTCATATGGAAGAAAAATTCTGACCTTATAAGTGCTTGTCCACATAACATCCAAAAAACTTTAGTTGTAGAGTTAGATTATAGGTACTTAAAATTGGGGTAGATATATTTAAGGGTACCGGAAACACATGTGTTTTCTTTTAGGTCTTACATAATCTTACTCTTATTGAAAATATCCAAATCAAGTCTAACTTTTGGGAAGGGTTGTAAAGAGGCGTTATGTTTACGGACAAACATGAAATAAAATTCAAATTTCACGATGAACGAAAAATAAAAAAAATTGCTTGCACGTTGCCGTTTTTACCAATTTCACAGTGAAGCACGAACTGTTTTCACGGAAGGTTGAAATTAAAAATGGCAAAACACGTTGCACGAAAAAAAACCTTTACCACCCTCTTTGGGTATACTGATCCTCTAAATCAGAGCGAGACTACTTAAGGAGATTAGACATTTATCATGAATTTTGGTTAGCATTTCATTCACGTACAGTGGATATTAAATATGGCACTGGCTACGGTTACTTTAAAAAAACGAGCAGAAAATAACAATAAGATCTGGATCTACTCTGTTTCTAGATGCTATTCTGATTGAAGTATTATAAAAATGGCACTTTTATCTGTCCACGGTACAGTTTTTTGTCAATCCCGTTATATTTCATCATAAAAATCCCGATTTCCCATGGCTAAAAACGTGGGTTTCTCGTATCCCGATGTTTTTCTATCCCGAATTCCCGATCTTTAAAAAAGGCAATCCCAATTTCCTGTGGCTAAAATCGGTCAATCCTGGCGTCCCGAAAATGGTCTCGCCCCCCTCTTTTTTGGATCTCCTGTAGTTGGTGATCACTGGTATACTAGTATTGTGCACAATACTGGTATAAAAATTTTGTACCAGTATTGTATTCCAGAATTGTACCAGTATTGTGCTTTTTTAAAATAAACAATACATATAGCATGTATAGGTAATTAATCTTTTATCAAAGGTGTCACATATATACATGCATAATGAAATTAACATATATGACATGACAATTTTGTATGGAATGATTGTACATGTGTATTTAACTGATTAAGGGAACTGTACTGTCCGAGCATTTTAACAAACTCTTTACAAATTTTCTTCCAGCTCTCGCTTTCCAAGACTCAATAGTATATTTTAGCAAATTATATATTGGCATTAATGCTGTTATAGCTTCTGTATCATCAGCATTGGTATTGTTTATTTCTTCTTCAGATGGAATTTCTGCAACCCCCACTTCCTATGTTGATATTTAGGTATTCAGGTATTCAGTCTGAGGACTTTCTCTTATAATGCTTATTAAATTTCAAGCTTGTTTAGATAGCACCTGTACGGCTCTCTTACTGTAAGAGTGCTTGTCTAGTATTAGCATTTGAGTATTTGTACCAGTAACGGCAGTAGATGTATCTGCTACACATTGTACAAAATGGTGTATTGCCCAAATGGTTCCAAATCAACTGCTTGAACTACCCTTAACATTCATGTAGACAAACTATTTAATTTGATTATAATCAGGTTCTCCTATTAAGCAACTTTTTATGTTTAATGGATTATATTGGTATCTTTTATCTTGTTTATTGTGAAAATAAAGACCAACAAATGCATATGAAAAATGTCATGTATTAAAATTTCTGTAAAAAATATACGATGGCATACATGTAAATGCTGAATTTACAGTGTTATAGTGTATTAATTTAATTGAATTTATTAAAAATTAACTCAGATAAAATAACATGAATAATAAGCTTAAAATGAAATATAGAAATTTTATAAAATTATTAGCAATTATTTATATAATTAACAATTGTTTGAATAATATGAGTTAATTACAGTAATATTTTGTTTATTTAGTTATTATTTTTAACTGGTTGATAATTGATTTCACAACTATCCTCTATAATCTTTTTGAGTTCATTTAATCTCCCTTTGACCTTCAATATCCAATTTTGCATAAAATTCAGTTTCATTATACACCTTGAAGTAGTCAACAATACAACTACAATAGTGAATACTGGTATATTAATTAGTAATGTACCAGTATTGTTGTTTTTTTTTTTTAAAAGTTACAATACTGGTACAAATTTTTTTTACCAGTATTGTGAACAATACACCAGTATTGCGATCACCAACTACAGGAGATCCCTTTTTTTTTTAATCAAAAATGAAAAAAGCCAAAATATCCAAAATTATTTCAAATTATCTTCAATCTTGTCTTAAAAAAGTAGTTTAAGTAGATCACCTGGCAATAAGTCCCTCTTTATAAGGACAATGAAAACAATACAAACCGGTTTTTTACCTGAGGGAGCATCTCATAGTTGTACCACAACTTAATCAATTTTCACACCTTTTGCATGAAGGAAAAAAAATGCCCATCAAAATCCAAAAGAGATTTTATCTTTCTGAAACACAAAATGCATTTAACTTTATTATATCTAGTGGATGCTAGGCATTAAAACTTTTCCAACTTTACAGGTAAGTCTGTACTCAGAGTAATTTTTGGCATGTAAATACAGCCATATTTGTCCGTTTGTTATGATGAACCTTAAATAAAGTAAATCCCGACGTCCCGAAATCGGAAAAAAAGGATTCCCGGATCACGAAAGGGTCAATCCCGAAATCCCGAGCTTAAAAAGACCCAATCCCGGTGTCCCGATTAAGGTCCTATCCCCTCTCACAAATGATACTGAGGTTGAAGATCTTGGAAGGAAAAGTAAGAAGAAAATTAAACCAACAGCCAGGCAACAGTTTGTGACTGATCTTCGATGAGAAGAACTACTATATTTTTTTATTTTTTTTAACGATGCATCATTAATTTTTACCCTATCTTGGGCTTACGTTTGTGTTTTTCTTGTGACTCAAGCAGCAAACAATCAATCCCAATCATGTGTGATAGCTACCTTACGAGTTACAAAGCTTGAAATCATCCACCATTTTCTAATCATGTGACCACCTCCTACTTCTTCTTTTCTGTAACATCCTCCTACTCATGAGGACCACATCCAAAAAGGATTTAAATAAAACAGTTGAGGTGTATTTACACGGACACAATAATGTTAATCATTAATGAGGTTTATATCAAACTGGTACAAATAGGCGATAAAACCGATTTAAGAAATAAAATACACATATATCACTGAAAGTTTCATCCTCCATAAAACTCCATATCGATTTTGTCAACCATGTCAAAAGCAAATTAAATTAAAAAACAGTCCAAATAATTATGACGTCTTGAAACTCAAAAGCTATTAATTTTGTTTTTGCTTTGACGCCTTACATCGACGTCATAATGCTGAAGCCACCATTTTCGTTTGGACTTTGAGAGCATAATTTGCTCTCAACTTTGAGACCAATTTGTGTAACACGTGTATAAAGGCGTCAAAGAAAAAAATATTAGCCTTTCAAGACATCATAATAAGGCGTCAAAGTAAAAAAAAATACAATAGCCTTTCAAGACGTCATGATTATTAATTGGACTATTCTCCTACTATGAATAACAAAATTAGAACAAAAGTATCATATGTAACTATTTGGATAAAATATTCCGTTCTCCATTACCATGATTACTGTTTACCATGTTTACCTTACAACCAAATTATTTTCATTTACTAGTGTACATGCTTATTCTATCTGGCGGCATTTTGTTCCAGATCATGGTTGTCTTTCTAAAATTGTTTAACACTTCACCCCTTTTTTATTTTACCATAGATAAAATTTAATCGTTCAGTATATATATTCAAATGTTTGGTTTAATATGTCTTTTGATTGAGTTAAGATGGCTTGGGAGTCTTCCTTCATTTTGGATTTTGAAATAGAAGATAACGTTGGTCTAGATCTTTGATGAAATGTGCAAATTTTGAGAGTATTAATGTAGTTTATGTGTAAGACTTTTGATGTAACTATAGACAAATGTGTGTTTGATCATAATTATACGGCTGTAATTTCTCAAAAACACCTTATTTGTATTTGATTAATTTTGTTTCTCTCAACTTTACCAAATAAGGGGAGACAACTCAACTAAGTGTTACTTTTATACTAGAAAGTGTTGTGAATTTACCTATTCTAATCTGTAGCAAGAAAACAAGTTCCGTGACCCCATTTTTTTCCTTATCTGATAGCATGTTATAAGAGCTCTCTTCTCACATTGTATCTTAAAATTCTATCATGTAGTTTTCTTTTAATCACACACAATTTGATTTTTCATGTATCATCTATACCAGAGACATATATACACATTTTATGTCTCTGTCTATACACAATCTTACAATTTTGAAAAACCCCTAGCTCATGTAGCTTTACAAAAAAAAAAAAGTCCGGTGACCCATGCTTTTTATTATATTTTAATAAAAAGCATGACAAATTATTAAAAAATTCTATCAATTTTAATTAAGACGCCCTTGCCACCTTAAGCCATTTCAATTGATTCTTTCTATGTTGCGATGTTACACAGTATAATATTGTTTCAGATACGGGTGAAGATTGGTTTACATATTTTTAAAACATTTTTGTTTGCACCTGTCCTAAATCAGGAACCTGATGTTCAGTGGTTGTCGTTTTTTGATGTGGTTCATAAGTGTTTTCCGTTTCTCTCTATTTTTTTTTATGTAGATTAAAACGTTGATTTGTCCGCCAAAGACCTTACTTTGGCCTATGATGGTCTACATTACAAATTTTTGTTATGTTTAATTGAAACTGTCAATATCAACTATTAAAGTTACTATGAATTGTTATCAAATTGTATTGTAACCTGTGTAACCTCAAAGTGATGAAAACCATATGGCACAGCCTATATATAGACTGTTACCTACCACAGTTGTATCACTTATCGCGATATATAATACGATAACTTGCTTGATTACTTTAGTGTAGAATAAAATGCTAATCTATTTAGATGCCTTCTACTCTCAATAATGTTTTTCAAAAGCCGGACATCTGGTAATAAAATGAATCAAATATTTATCTTCTATACGACAAATAGGGCAATTAAGTGCATCTAAATTGTTGATACCAAATTTTGCTTTCCTTGATTGTAACCTCGATTGTAACATGTAGGTTTCAGTTAAAATTCTTGCCGATGATAGCTCGTTTCGTTTCACCTTAAATATTACAAGCCGAGTTCCAAACTGGGTGAATTCACCAATTTTAATTAAGTTTGTATCTTGACGATTTTATGTTGATATTTGAGCTATTTCCTAATTTTATTGTTTCAAAATACCAATGTTGCAGATCTTACTGTATGCTTCCAGATGGTGTATTTTCTCTGAGTTTTTCTATTTTAAACAGGTTATATTCCTATAAAGAACATATACGGTTCTGTCTAACAATGTACCGCGTGACCTTGATTTATTGGGAGACGATACTGCCGCAGTAAAATTTCTTTCAAATTTAAATTTCTGCAAATAAAATAGAGTGGAGAAGGTTCACTTTTCTTTTATGGAGCTCAGATGCAAGCGGAGGAGCACCTAAAAGTGAGTAGATCCCTATTGCGGCTGTCTTGGTTGGTAATGATTGACGGTGTATATGAAGTCCCTCAGCGATTTAAGTTGTTCGATAATATGGAAATATTAAGTACAAAGTAGAGGTGATCAGGTATCGTTTAATGAAAACTGTACTAAATAAACTCATCATATATACCAGGATTGAAATTTAGTATTTACGCGTCGTTTCGTCTGCAAAAGACTCATCAGTGACGATCGAATCAAAAAAGTTAAAGCGGCCAAATAATGTACGAAGTTGAAAGGCATTGAGTACCAAATTCCTAAAAGCTTTGAAAAATACAGCCAAGGTAAATAAAGGCAACAGTAGTATACCGCTGTTCAAAACTCATAAATCCAGGGACAAAAAACAAAATCGGGGTAACAAACTAAAACCGAGGGAAACGCATTAAATATAAGAGGAGAACAACGACATAACACCGAAACGTAACACACACAGAAACGGACCAAGCATCAGACAAAACACCACGAGAATAACAAATATAACAAGAAAACCAAATATATGAATCTATTCATGAGGTAGAAACGCCTTAGTATTTCAAAAATTCAAAAAATTTGTTTATGATTATGACCATATGAATGAAAATTCATGTCAACATCGAAGTGTTGACTACTGGGCTGGTGATTCCCTCGGGGAATAAACCTCCAGCAGCAGTGATGAATTACACGACTGCCGTGTCATATATATAAGTAGCCATGGTTAAAAGAAAAATCGATGCCACAATAGCAAGTCAGATTTCAATATTATGTTCAATCATTCTGTAAAGTTTTTATGATGTAGATTGATTGTTTTACAAGGATTCATTCTTATGTATTGTTTTTGCACATTTTGCAGACCAAAAACAACCCCACTAAGTTCCCAATTCTGTAAAAAAAAAGTGATAACAAAAACCTGTTGGAGGAACCGATAACCCATTTCCTTCGCTCTCCCAAAACCACCGACAACACCGTACTATGAATAAGTCTTCAAATGCAACTGCAATAATTTGATATCTATCATATTGTATTAATGGCTTTTCGTAATTAGATGATTCAGAGTCATGAAAAGAACTTATATGTGATTAAGCGAAGGTGATACGTAAACGGTACCGCATCGCAAGCTGCTTGTTCAACTATGAAAGCAATTCAGAAACTCCAAAGACAGGAAACTCAAAACTTCAAATCTATATAAAAAAAGAAAATGTGGTACTAATTGCAGATTAAATAACTCTACACAAGAGACCAAAATGACACAACAATTAACAGCTATAGGTAACTGTACGGCCTTTAACAATGAGCAAAGCCCATAGAGCATAGTCAGCTATAAAAGGCCCCGAAATGAAATGTAAAACAATTGAAACGAGAAAAACTAGTTGGTTTGAGTGTTTCTGATGAAGGTCAAGTCAAAAGAGCGCGTAAGTCACAGAAGACTTATAAAGTAATAATACTTAAGTTTATCCTGCAATTTAATTATTTAAATATGTTATATCATGAATATCTATTAATTACAAAGTCATTTTATAAAATTTACTGTTGCAAAAGTATGAATTATTCTAAGTAATGAGGATGCTTTTATCCCAGATAGAATATCTTAGCCGTATTGGTCATAATATTTTGGAACTTTTGGTCTTCGGTGCTCTTCAACTTTTAACTAGTTTTGGCTTTCGAACGTTTTTCATCTGAGCGTCACTGGTTGGTCTTATGTGGACGAAACGCACGTCTGGCGTATTAAATTTTAAACTTGATACCTTTTGTTAGCTATTATTCGTGTGTTTCTCTGTCCTATATTTTCTCCCATTTATTTGTATTTAGTCTTGTCATATAATGTTGTTATTTTAATGTTATATCTAACATTGCCATGAAAGCGGGAGGTTTGACATGCCACAAAACCAGGTTCAACCCATCATTTTATTTTAAAAATGTCCTGTACCAAGTCAAGAAAATGAACATTGTTATATAATAGTTCGTTACTGTGTATGTTACATTTTAATGTTGTGTTTCTGTTGTATCGTAGTTTTCCTATTATATTCCCTCAGTTTTAGTTTGTAACCCGGATTTGTATTTTTCTCAATCGATTAATGAATTTAGAATAGCGGTATACTACTGTTGACTTTATTTATTAATATACGGATGTATTTTTATTTCAACCATGTTGAAGTATCAATTTTAAAAGCTCTCAATAATACAAATCATATGACAACACACAAAACATATACATACAATAGGCTTTCTAACAATTAAATATAAGAAAGATGTGGTAAATATCATAAAAAAACAAAAAAGTTGAAATAGTTTGCAGTCTTTTGTGCAAATCTGGATTTACGTTAAAAGTCTTTCAACTTGTTATTTGTTATAATATATATATATAGTTTTCCAACTGTTTAATGAGTCGTATGTGAACGAAAAGAGCGTGTGGTGTGCCAAATTAAAAGCTTGGTATCTTTGAAGAGTTTTTACATTGAAATGAGAATATAATTTTATATTACCAAACCGAAATATAAGACGAAATGCGCATCTGGTGTAATGACATTTTACTACCTACATTTGTCTATACAAAGGTTTCTGTTTCCCTTCATTGACTATTTCACCTCTTAACTTGTTATTTTTTAAATGTGAGAAACAAGATATATCATGAATATGTCACAATGATGTTTTGTTGATTTAATGGCAGATCAACAAAGCTTACAGTCAATCTTATCTAAAAGTGGTAGCATATTGTATATCGGTTGAATCAATAACAGGGTATGAATGAACGACCTACCCATATTTCAACAAAATCTATTTTTGAAAAAACTTCCTTGTATGATATCACAATATCTTTTCTTTGTTTAAAGAAAACCCTCTGTTAATTTCATACATCAACTTAAACGTTGGAAGACATTAACAGAAAAACAATATAAACTACAACAGATGGATAAATACACACCATCGGTCTTATTTGTATTCATGGAAAGCGACCAGAGCCAGCACTACTGAGGATCCATCTAAAATGTGCGTATAGGGGGCTTAAAAGACTGCTGATTTCCGTTTTGTTTTTACAGCTTTTCTCTGTAATGAGACGCATTTGCATAATGAAAACAATTGATTACATATTCAAAGTATAGTGTTGTCATACCAGATATTAGTTAACACTTTTAAGAAATATGTAACATGCTTAAACCCAGCTCACTGCAATGAGTACCAGCACACCTGAGTCACGGGAATTATTACGCCTTTATAAATGTGTCGTCGAAACAGGTACAGGCGTTCTTACGGCTTTTGCTCAAAATAAACTTTTAGCAGCATACAACGGAAATTTTAAACAATTTCTTGATGACAAAAAACATGAACTATTTCATCTATGGCAATCTAAGAAGTTATCATGCTGTGAATGTCCACCAGCAGGTTACAATTTTAAACGAATGAGTCACATGGACAACTGGATATTCAAAAAGCTTTATGCTGATAATGGTCCTGAAAATAGGTCACACATTCTCCGTAATGGCAGAGATGTTGTACAAGTGTGTCTTCATAAATATGTCACACAAAATATTGCGATTCACGAACTTGATATTAGTGCAATATCGTTTCTCCTTCGAAATTTGACAATATTGCCCGTAAACGAGACCACTACATTGGATATAATTACCACTACAAGAAGTAAGATTTGCCATGCTTATTCAATTAAGTGTTACCCCATGACCTTATTGAATTCAACGTGGACTGAATTAGAAAATGCTTTAGTAGATCTAACAGATCCTTCTTACAAATGGAGCACCCGACAACAAATCAAGTACTTGCGCAAAATTGATTTAGAGAAGGAAGAAATAACGGACTTACTTAGTAACGTCGAGGAGGTAAGAATATTTAAGATAATGTGCTTGATTCACTACAAAAATATAGTACCAAGGTAAGTTACATGTAGCAATGAGGCCCCTCATGGGGGGGTCCTAGTAATCACATAATCACCATTTTTTTGCCAATATAATCACATAATCATTAAATATTTGCTTATCTTTAGTAATCAAATAATCATAAACTAAAAATACAGTCCTAGGTAATCAAATAATCATGAAATATTTGGCTTAATAATCAAATAATCATTAAAAAAACGGCCAAGTAATCACATAATCAAAAACCCCATGAGGGCCCTCAGCAATCTTGCTCTTTTAAAGCTCTATACTTTATACTGTGACAAGACTGGTACTTTACCATTGTTGAGGTTCCTGCTTTACGAAAATGTACATGGATATGTCGTATGACCAGACTTGGGGTAATTGTAATCATTAATCAGCTGTAATCGATTACATAAATCAGATTAATTTTGTTCAATCACTAATGAGAGTGAAATAGTGAAATAATAATTTGCTATTATCAGCCAGTATGGTTCAATTTTGTCAAAATAGACTAAAAAACATCGATAATGAAGTATTCACTAGTCATGCTAGTCTTTAGTAGACTAAACACGCTTCTGGCGTAAATACAAAATTTAATCCTGGTATCTATGATGAATTTGTTTACAACCAATGGGTCGATGACACTGCTTGTGGAGTTTTAATAACCCGAGGGTATCACCAGTCCAGTAGTCAGCACTTTTGTGTTGACACGAATTATCATTGATATGGTCATATTTATAAATCAGCTGTTTACAAAACTTTTGAACTTTAGAACTACTAATTCTTTTCTACCTCAGGAAAATATGTGACCCGCCATGACATTTGCAGGCTTATGGAGGTAGAACGTCATTGTTAGAAAAATTATAAACATGATAAATATCAAGATTCAATGAAATACGTATTTGTGAAGAAGAGATAAACACTTCCCTGGCTTCTTTTTTGCTGACGCCGAACTATACATCATATATAGGTTTTGAAGAAGTTTTACTTTATCATGTTTATCGTTTGAAGTGAAAAATATTTGAATCTACATTTTATATTGATACACAAAAAAAAATAAAATTTCTGCTCTATAGATTTCCTTTCATAAATGAAATCTGAAATATATCCCTAACAAATACACCGTATAAAATCCATATAAAAGAACACCTACTTATAAACTGTTACGCGTCGCATACTAAGTATAGAGACATGCATAATACATCTAAATTAAAAAAAGGAATGCTTAAAGCTTACTTTGACAAATTTTAAACTAACTTCAATTCAACAAGTTTAAATTACATGTTCTAAAATAGAGCTACAAAAAAAAAAAAAAAAATTCTCTGCTTTATAAATTTTCTTTCATAAATGGAGTCTGAAATATATCCATAATAAATGCACCGTATCAAATGCATATATTAGAACACCTACTTATAAACTGTTACACGTCGCATACTATGTTTAGAGACATGCATGATAAATCTAAATCAAAAGACGAATTTAAAAAAAAGGAATATTTAAAGCTTACTTTGACAAGTTTTAAACTAACTTCATTTCAACAAGTTTAAATTACATGTTCTAAAATAGAGTTAAGAATGCTTGTATTGTAGTAAATTTAAGTCTTTGAAATTTTATTCAAATACGCTATTGAACATTACTAAGAGCCAATAAATACAATAATTTTGTATTGTATAAATTAGTGCCTTCAATAAATGAAAGCCGTCGTAGAACAGTCTAATTTTCATACCGATATTCGTAATGACTCGTTTCATTGTTATTACAACAAATATGTCATAATAACATGACAGAGAGTTTGTTTTGGAATATTCTAGATAAATATACAAAAAGCAAATTTTAGACAATGTACCCTTCTAAGCCTGGAAGTGGCTAGTCACATATAGTTAACGGCGTTTTTCTCACAATGACGTTCTACCTCCATGAGCCTGGATATGTCGTGGCTGGTCACATATTACCGAAGCTGTATTTGGCAAAACTTTCGAGCGTCACTGATGAGTATTTTGGAAACGAAACGCGCGTCTGGCGTAAATACACAATTTAATCCTGGTATCTATGATGAGTTTATTTGCAAATGAATATTTCTACCCCATTGAATCCTTATTCATGTGAACTTCTATTTAACCCATTTGCTTGAGATGGATTATACTTGATTTATGTGTGTTAGGCTATTAAAAGAAAAGAATGTCAACATTGAAAGTGAAACAAAGGATAATCATTTGAAATAGAAAATTAACTTATTTTTCAAACATACATAGAAAAATCCATTTACACAAGGTATATGTGTCTATTTATATTCATGTTTATGTTTATTTTGGATTATAAGACCGTCGGTTATTTCCGTGGTCATCTTGATAGTTAATATGATTGCGTATATACTACAATACACACGAAAGCTACATTCTTTCGTGTCCATTCCCTGTAAATTGTTTATTTTAGACTTTTTATAATTTGGATAATTGTTTTACATTGTTATAAATCCAATATGACAATTTGAGGTAAATCGCTGAACATGAATTTAATAGGTAGTGCCCATTTAAGGTTCGGAATGACTTAGTTATTTCTTATTCACATTTTCTGTGAATTTAATCGGAATGATAGAATTCGCATTTTTAAAAGCTTATTTTCTAAAACAAACAAAAAAGTAACAAACTGTATGAAGCTTCTGTTTGCTTAAGATAGATAAAATATGACTCTAATTGGTGTAGGTTTCAAAGACTAGATCAACGTTTAGCGGATTTTATTTTAATAATTAAAAGTAGAATATTTTGTATAGGTTTCATAACGAGTATGAATATGATATTGCTAGATGTCACCTCGAGTTATTTGATTTTATTATATTGAAAATGGAGCCTTGGAAGGAGGAAGTTACCCCAAAAACATGTCTTGCGAGCTAAAAGTTTTATTAAATGTTTTCATCATATAAGCTCTGGATAACAAGTGGTCAACTTTCAGTAGTAATGTTGATTCGATACTGTCACTATTCACGTTATTAAACAAATCAAATTGATCTTAAACTATGTTTTTAATGTCTCGTGCTTCAATGCAACGATGGTCATAGGAATTGTTGGCAGTTCAATTTACTTTAGCTTTGTGTTGTCTCAAAAACAGTTTGTTTTGAAAACAGGTATTAAAAGAAGTGAAATCCAGCTCTAATAACAATGTGGCTTATCTCAATGGTATAGAAACAAGACTTATAAATAAATCAAACAAAAATACAGATGCTATCAACCGACATGTAACGGAAGAAACAAACTATTATGCAGCACAAGCGCAACAAGCGCTCTCAGAAAAGATACAAAATACGGAAGAAAACTTACAGAAAGAGTTGAAAGAAGTGAAAAAATGTCAGGAAAACAGTTATCAAAAGATTGGAACCGAACTGCACGAGACAAGATCAGGTATCAAGGAGGTACAGGAAAACCAAGAGAAAACACAAGGCAAGGATTTTTATGTTTTTTTCTTATTAAGTTTGGAAAGCTATGATGTTCCAAAAAAATCATATAGTCTACACAGGATCATTTTATATGCAACAACTGTTTAATTATTTAATTTTTTTCACTGATTATTTGGAAGTACATGTTGTTATTTTTGTTGTAAATTGTTTTCTCTAGTTTTTGGCTTAACTCAGTACTGAAAGCAGTAGAAACAATTGCAAGAAAAGAAAACTTTTGGTGCAGGATTGTCTCTCTGTTTGGAAAACCCATTGCTGGCCTTCGTTTGTTTTCTGATCTTTGGTCGGAATGTTTTCTCTTTAACACATCACTTATTTCCATTCCCAATTTTATCAAATGCTACGAATGCTTCACTAAGATAACAATCACTGAACCACACATGTTATGAATGTTTAATCATATGCATTTGTTGAATTTGAAGTCTATTTCAGTTACGCTGGTAGAAATGTCACGAACAATAAAGAACTTAGAGATGCGTGTGAAGTATGACAGACCTAACGTACTTGTTCCAGAGGAAGCATGTTCAGGTATGATATCTTTAATGCCAGTAACTCATAAAATATATATTTTTGATATCCAGCATGTTATGCATTTTAAAAAAGGAAGACAATAAAAAAATGTTATAATTTTTACAAATAGCAACGATATATATATAAATGAATGATAATATAATTGTGTATGCTAATTGTATAAAACATAAGAATATTACCCTTTTAATTTTAGATGCCATTGAACGTCCTGTACTGTGGCAAATAGCAACTCCTGAGCACTGGAATCTCGAAGCTGTAGAAGCAACTCTACGAAGTCCATCACAGAAAGATGAATCGTTCAAGATAAAGTTTGTGAAGAAAGGCTCCTTGATTATGTTGACAACAATAGCAGCAAGTGTACTTGGTGATTCTAAAGAATTCGAAGCTGCTGTCATGTCATTCCTTACAAAAATGATTGAAGACTGTGGTATCAACACAGAAATACCTGGCCGAGTTGACGTTAGGCTTCATATATTGAATGCTAATGAAGGTTTGTGAAATTATTCACTTATGTACTCAAACCCTGATGGTTGCATTACTTAGCCCTCAAACAAATGCATGCTGAATGCTATTAAGATCCAAAACGATTCTGCACTGTCTACGTATTCACATATTACATTGGACGTATGGAAATATCTGTATGGCTACATTTGTTCATTTTCTTATGGATTCTGTAACGTGTAGAGAGAGCGAACCATTTTTCTTAACAAGGCATTGGATTTGACATCTCAATTTCTATTGAAAGTGCGTTCGTTTCCATACACCCCACACTGCCAAAAGGAGCCCATATTAGCAATGGGTTAATTGGAGGAACTTAAAAAGACATGTACCATCTTTATGACCAAACCAAGCCTTAAATATTAAGTTGGACTAGACCGTTTAAGTTTCATATGATATCGACGTTTTTGTTATTTATTAGCATTCTAGTGCAGCTATGGATTCAGAATGTTTTTAGTTTCCATTTTCTGCTTTTTATGTCAACTGACATGAGACAAAAAATAAAATTAAGAAATAATTTATGGGGGCTTGAATATATCTTGATTTTACCACGGGTTACCCTTTATGACAAATATTTTCCCTGAGCGTAGCGAGGGGTAAAATATCAGCATAAAGGGACAACCCGTGGTAAAATCTCGATATATTCAAGCCCCCATAAATTATTTCGATTCTTATAAGACAATTTATTTTTGGATCGAGCGCTCTATGAGGTGGGGCAATAGGGGGTCCGTTAACATGTTAACAACACTTCCGTTTTGGCAAAACCAGTTAACAAAAATGCAAAAAATGCTGATAACAGTTAACAAAGTGGGTTACAAACAGTTAACAGCTTTAATTTATCTCAGATAACAGTTAACAACACCTCGAAAAGGGCCAAAAACAGATTAACATAAACAGGTATAGCCCCCCCCCCCCCCCCCCTCCTCTAGGTGAAGGCATTATTTGCCGTGCCTTTGAATAAACGCACTATTAAATTGACGTAAAATAACGGAGCAAACTGAATGAGTGACATGCTTAAACTATTTAAAATAACATATATAGATAGGTATGGATGAATTTAAATGATAATTTTACTCAAATGTGTTATATATTTACAAAAATGGCTTATATAACATATTTTAGCATTGTTTGTTTACATTTCCTTCTTGTGATGTTTTTCGTTTTTACAAGCGTGTATATTTTCCCGTAAAATGCTTATATTCTGACGTCAACGTTTTTTGACGTGGGGTAGCTCATTCATAAAAAAGCATATGACGTGGGAGTACGATCGGAACAGCCCAAACCATTTATTCATATTTTACCACGGGTGTGTACTCAAGGCGTTTGAATGACGTCATGTTAGAATAAGAAATAAATCACTAGCCCAATAACCTTTTTACATGATAAACATACAATGCAAAGGAAGTGTCGTTACGTTATTGTTTCATTGAAGTTTAGCTCACATATCATTTCATATAATGGAAAAATTATAAATAATTCAATTTTATTCTACTCCATGATTTAAAAATTAGATTATGGTAGATGGGGTCACCGTTTCTAAATTAAAATCCTCAGAATTTGTTTATAATTTGTCAAAATGTGGTTTATATCATGCTTTTTAGAAAAAAAACCAATGAAAATAACGGGTCACGGGGCATATGTTTACGCTACGGGCTGTGCACAATTGACAGATTTCGTATAGATTATGCATGGAAAACCAAAAATTCAAAAGTTAAGGTAAAAGAAGATGGCTAATTATTTGCTCTGCAATAAGCACAATTGTCATGATTTTTAATGTAGAACATTATAATTATAAGCCAAACGTTATATCATAGGTAAGAGTTTGCCACGACAAAACAACAGAGTAACACAGTTTCAATTTTTTTCTTGTAGTGTCTATAAGTTGTGAACTTCCACTTGGAGTACGACATGAACAGACTTCAGGTATATGCTTAACACTTATTTCAATCTGATAACAACATTAAAGTTTAGACTTATTTGGTTTTTTTTTTTTATTCCAGGTCAGCAATATAACTTTTATTTTGTACTTGTAAAATCTTATCATTCAGGGTTGGGATAAAACATGAAAAACATTTTCTATACTTTTTCAACATATGACTATACTTCTCTATCAACGTTATCGTTATATCATGAATAAGATAGTAACAGGGTTACTAGGTAAGTGAGGTAGGATGGAAAAGTCGATTGGCTGACAAAAAATACGATCACAAAACCACCCGTTTATCAATAAAGAAATTTAACCAATTAAATTGAATAAAAATCGGTTAAAGAAATATATTTTCGGAAAAATAAATAGAAAATCCATACGTTCAAATGTAAAATCACAAAAATTGTTAACTCCGAAAAAAATTCAAAACGAAAAGTCCCCAAACAAATGGAAAATTCAAAAGCTGATCATATGATACAGTTTCCATTGTACTCCTATAAAATAAATGGATCTTTTTCTACAAATCGTTTAATATCTCAACTCGGCTTATGAAATGTTGGTGCTCCTGTTATTTTTTATGATATATATATATATATTAATTAATGTATGGTGCCGATTTTACTATTCTAGAAATAGTTTACGAGGAAGGTATTATATTTTATTCGGTAACCTCTATGCAAATTCCTTTAAAAACAATCAAGTATAACTTTCTAAACATATAACTGTGATACACAATGGAAAAAGACAATCTGAAAATTTCATTAATGTTAAAATTTGCATGTCCGTTCGCTTCATTTTCTTACTATCGTTGGTTATAAGCTATTAAAATTAATCATGAGCGCGCTTATGACTACATTGATATATTATTAACGAGCAGGGCTTTAAATAATTGTACTTTAAATCCCGGCATGTACAACCAGGAGCTAGCGTCACGTACTACAGGACACGGTCAATGATATTTTTTAATAATTACTGATGTTCTTCTTTAAAGTTGCACATATAGCGTTTAAACTTTTTAACACATATATAATTTTAGTTAAAAATCATGTATTTTCCCTTTGTTATATTACATGATGTTTGAACTAAGGTTTTGAAAGGTAAATACTAACATTCGCAACGATAAAGAATTCAGAAACTATTTTGTTCATTGTGGAAACTAAATCACTGAGGAAAGACTCCCCATGTTCATGCATTGAATAAAAACCAACAACCGAGTCATGTTAATCAGAATGTCTAATTTACGAAAGTCTAATGCTTTATAGTTAACTTTTTATTAACAGGGATTAAGAAGGAATTAGCTGAATCGTTGACACTTGATGTTGCTTTTTTGAATGGCGACGACAAGAAAGAAATTGAATGGGTACAGGATATGTCAACGAAGTTGAAATCAAAATTTGACATTAACTGTGCTATCCTTGCTAAAGATTATCTGAATGGTTTTCCATTACGAAAAAGCCTAGGCGAGTATTTCAACATGTTTCAAGCAGTCATAGTAACCTTAACAAAGGACAATCATGAACAGTATGATTTCTATGTCAAGGAAGACATGCAAGTTATAGCTGTCGAATTAGAACACGTAAATGAAATTCGTTTGAATTTACGAAAATGTCAATACATCAACTGTACAACCTGTGAGCATCTATGGTTTCCACGACTTATAGATATCATGAAGACTAAACTTCCAGGTGAGTTGTGTATGGTTCGATCTGCATTTAGCATAGATTCTGGGTACTGACGTTGATTATAATCTTGATAACGTGTTTTACTATTCTTTTATTTGTCTTTATGAATATTACTTTTACTATTTATTTTGATTTTATTGATTATTGATCTTTTTGGCATGGCTCGGTGCTTCTACATCCCGTCGTTGTGTTGTTATTCTGTGATTGTTCTAGTGTTCTTGGCTTTCATTTTTGATAATGTGCTATGTTGCTAGGCCTTTTGGTGTTTCTTTGGTACATACTAGTATGAAGTGGATCTGTGCCTGTGCCTGTGCTTTTGTTAAACATTTTGTTTTCTTATCTTTCATTTTTGCTTATGTGCTTTGTCTATATGCCTTTTTATGTTTCTTTGATATATATATAGTGGCTCTGTACTTATACATCCCGTCATTGTGTTATTGTTCTATGGTAAATTTTGGTATTCTTGTCTTTAATGTTTGCTAATAGGCTTTGTCTATTAGCTATTTTGTGATTCTTTGTTACATTTTTGTGTGTTTTTTTAGTGATTAAGATTATATCCAAATGTTTTCTGCTGTACCCCTATTTTTCACACTTTTACCTATTATGTCTGTTTGTTTTGTTCACACATCGTTGTCAATATAATGGAATTTGATGCGACTGGCATACCAGTGAGAGGTTAAGCTAGCTTTAAAACCAGGTTTAATTCACCATTTTCTACATAACAAAATCCCTGTACCAAGTCAGGAATATGACAGTTGTTATTCATTCTTTGTGTGAGCTTTTAATTTTGCCATTTGATTAGGAACTTCCCTTTATGAATTTTCCTCGGAGTTCAGTATTGTTGTGATTTCACTTTTTACAAATAGCTGACATTAGCCTCATCAATATGGTAAACATCATTTATAAAAAAAATTATATTATTACGGAAAGAAGTACAACGTTTGTCAATTCATATTTTGATGAAGAGCATAATAAATAATAAAAATCCGAAGATAAACCCGTAAAAAGGATAATGAATAATAAAAATCCGAAGATAAACTCGACAAAATTATAAACACTATTTGCACATTTTTTGGTATTTTAACATTTAAAAATTGAAAATGACGAGGCCGATTTTGAAATCTTTAAACACTGAGGTTTTCACATATAGATTAAAAGAATGTGCAGATATAATAAAAAAAAGTTATATTCAGATATACCAAACCTATCATTTTATCTTTTATCATCATGTTGACATGATTAGGCCAATTAAAATTAATTGATAGATTTTCATCCCCGCCCGCCCCTCTGAAAACTTCCCGCCCCGATTTTTTTTATTTTAGAAAAATATACGATTTCCGGATTTTGTTCATTTCCGTTACCGATAATCGTCGATAATTTTGTTTCATTTAAAACTTTCTGTTTCAAAATTCGGTTTTCGTGTTTCTTACTTAATGAATGGCTATTATTTATTTTGATTTTATTGAACCATAAAACTAATTTTGGACTCTTCACATTGAATAATCCGCGAAGCGGATTATGTAAAATGTGAAGAGTCAAAAATTAGTTTTATGGTTCAATAAAATCAAAATAAATTATTGCCATTCATTATAAATAAATTTCTATCAAAAATAAGGCTCAAAGAACTTGTTATATTATTTATATTGACAATAACAACGTACACACATGTTGGCGTATGAACACTAAACGTCAGAGTGGGCGTGTCGCCATAAAAATTGACAACATTGAAAATAAAACTAAAAATTTTAACCAATCAGAAGACAGTAAAAACACTAAATTTATTTATTAAATGATTAAGTCGATATATTCTACTGATCTATGATGACAACATAATTTACCGAGAATAGAGATTGATTACGAGAAGGTCGTGAAATATTCGGGTTACGGGTAATACGCTGTGTTCAAGAACGCAAATCGCCGTATGTCAAAAATGTTTGTGAGTAAAACACCTTGAATTTTCTTATTTATACAATGACTTTGTGTCAAATAATTTGGACTGTGAATAAAACCCAAAAGCGTTAGAATCGCGGAACACATTGATACAAACATCATGACTGGAATAAAGAAATTGACACAAGCATGATTGAACTTGTTAGCTTGGTGGCCGTATATATTGAGTTCAGAAAGTCGACAAACATACGCATTTCTAATTTAATAATTTATAGCAAGCCCTTAGATTTAGATCTATCCATACCTTTCGTTTTTTTGTAGACAAACAGCACACATCCTCTGTCCCAATACCCACAATAGAGTCGTCTAACAACTTTATGTTCCACATTGTAATTATATTTGCATATTAAGGACCAACCCTATTATTTC
This sequence comes from Mytilus galloprovincialis, assembly GCA_037788925.1. Classification (NCBI taxonomy): domain Eukaryota; kingdom Metazoa; phylum Mollusca; class Bivalvia; order Mytilida; family Mytilidae; genus Mytilus; species Mytilus galloprovincialis. Next base: position 32,660,550 of record CM075339.1, read on the forward strand.
AACACTGTTTGAGTTTTCATTTTATTCTGTACTTATCATACTTGTGTTGCATACCAATACATTTGCATCATTTTATTAGAACAACAACAATTAAATTGCTCAGAACGCAAAATAAATTTGGTGTAAGTCATCCAACTGAAGAGAGCATTTCTCCACGTTTCTACTTTTTACTATAAAGTAGGTTTCTAAAGCGGCAATTACATGTAGAACAGTGGTTGCCAATCAGAGATATGTATTTACGAATTTGAAAAAGCGGCACCAGCATAATGGAGTATATGTGTCTCAATTGATACGTTGGTTTTGTTGAACGAGGAATTCTGCTTTCTCAAAAGTTGCTAAGACAGGTGTGACAGGGCTATGAATCAATCAAATTAAGGTCATCACTCGAGAAATTTTATTGTCGCCATCATGATATCTGATATTCTTCCTAAGTCATATTAACTTTCCATCATTACTGAACTGAACAAAGAAATAACACGACGACCGGTGCCGTATACTGTGCAGGAATTGCTAACCATTCCGGAGCACCTGATTTCATTTCCAGTTTTTAGTGGAGTTCGTGTTGTTTCTTATTTATTATTTGTAACTGTTGATTTAAATGTCTTTTGGTTTTATGAGTTTTTGTTTTATACTCCTTGGTTTTTATTGTTATTGTGTTATACACTATACCTTATGCATGTACATGTATTTACATGATACAAGCTTATTATTACAATTGCATATATGAATAACACGTGACAAGAAGGTTTCATATGAAATAAAATTAAAAAAATTAAATCCTCCCACCCGCCCCATTTTTTTCAAAAATTTGGATGAAAATCTACAATTTAATTTTAGTTGGCCTTCACGCATTAGAACAGTTACGGTGTTATAAGAAATAATGATGATCTGAGGTACAAGAGACTTTGATGTTTTTACCCATTTAAATGTTATTTTGTGTGTAAATGTCAAGCAATTACTATTAGAATACACACAATTTTTAGGACTTATTTATTGATGTGTAAAGCTTAAGGATTGAAAAATCGAAAGGTGTTAATGCTAGACATCAAAAGAGCATGTACCAGCGTTAGAGTCACAAACCTGTCACCAAAGAAACATAAATCAAGTTAAATACGAACATTATTTAAATCGGAAAATAACAGTAACTTCACTTTTGAAAATAATCAGACTTTCAGGCCAAAGGAAAAAAGTTCGAAAAATACTCCTCGGACGAAAAAACTCAACATTGAAAAACTCGTAATCGTAATTCGAACCCGGATTTGAATGGAATAAATGCAAATGTAGATCCTGGTCATTTTTGTAAAAAACGCCATGGTAATAAAGATAAGTTTCGTTGATATTTAAACCTTTGTCTTTTTTTAAATCGATAATATAAATATACTGCCTTGGATGAGGTGTTAGGGTAGATTAACACTTGAGGGGAAAAGCAATAAACATGAACATTTCAATGATACTTTGAAAAAACAAAACCTTTTTCAAAAATGCTAACGTTGTAGAGCAAATAAACCAAAAAGGCACTAAACCACGGCCAAATATGGACGAGGTTTATAATTAGATTAACATATCATTATCCTCAGGCCATTACCTTAGTTCTGGCTACTAGGGGTTAAACCCTTTAGTAACCTCGCACTACCAGGGATAATCAATGGTAGTAATAACATTAATAATACCAATTTTATTACATCATATGTATCTCTATAGGCTTTATTTTAATTCAATTTTTTTCTTAAAAGTGCGAACAACACAAAGAAGTAGACGGGAAATTAGAAATTTGTTGAAAAAAATTATCCTGCAAAATGCAAGTATGAACAATATAAATGAATCAAACATTAGAATAAACCTGCATTCGTTTGTGATTATGGGCAGCCTGTTTGTTACTTCAAGTAGAAAAAAGAAAACGGCTTACCTTTCCAGATCACCATATTGTATAACATATATCTGTCGTTCTTATCCTTATGGTGATCGCAGTTTCTTATTTGTATTTTCACAATGTTTATAATTACAGATCATTTAAGAAAAAATATTGAAAGCTATACAGATGTAGTCGATGTAAACTGTAAAGAGTGCATGCATTCAGGTAAATACACGCTGAAAAGTTAAATAAATCTGTCCAAAATATTTCCGTATTCCTTGAATTTGGAATATTTTTGGAGGTATTACAGTTAAAAAAAGGAAAACAACTTTCCAATGTAGGAGGAGGTTTGAGCGCTCATCAACATGTTTAAAATTTGAATTGTTTGACATTTTACATCTGGTCATTTAATAGCTTGCTGTGCTGCACATATTTTGTTCATTGTTGATGGCTATACGGTGACTTATTGTTGTTCACTTCTACATCGTTTGGATTCAGATGGAAAGTTGTTTCAAGGACGGAAGTATATAATCCAGTTCTGTGCGTATGAACTTATTCGACCTTTTAACAAACAATTCTAAACTATTCGCTTATAAATTCAGAAATTAAACAGACTATAAGGTTTCAACTCCCCCAAGCAAAGTTTATCTTAAAAGGATTTAGCAAATCATTTTCAAATGGTGTTTGGTGATGTAGCTCTTCAATTGTTTCGGTATTAATAAATCCTTAGTTCTGAAATATTAATTGAGTGTACCTGATGAAATTAAATCCGGAAAAACTTTTCGCTGAATAAAAATTATAAAGTGTTTTTCTATTTTTTTTTGTTTCGTTGATGCTGAGTGCCATTTTTATTTTTGTTCTTTGGTGAATATTTGATATTTTGTCGTGCCTTTTAGAGCTTACTTACTAAAGTATTTTTAGATTTGGGTTTTGGTTATTGTTGAAGGCCGTATAGTGACATATAGTTGTATATTATAGTCCTTTCTATCTGACGGATAGTTGTCTTATTAGCAAATATTTTACATTTCCTTAATATGTTAATGTTGAAATTGATTAAATGATAAACGCTATGTGCGCAAAGAAAAAAAGTAAAGTTAGGTTTCTTACGAATCTTAAGGATGTTTGCATGTCATGTTTTTGGAATTTTTGTCAGATTTTCGGAATCCTCTGGTTTTATCCATTTGAATGCCTTAAAAAAAAATGCCCATTGATCCCCATTTTTCTTTTTTACAAATCTTTTACATGTATAATTATACGCCATCATCTGTAAACGTCTTTTAAAATCTTTGTTATTTTTTAAAGGTTTTGAGAAATTAAACCTGTCAATGATAAAGCTATGAAACATCGAGAGAGAACATTTTCCTACCAAAATTTCAATGGCTTATATCTCGAAAAAAAGCACATTGACCTATATTTTTCTTTGGCTCTTTTGGTTCCTTTAATAATCCCCTATCAAAATATTTAGTGTGCTGAAAAGCTTGTTATTTTAAAACTGAGTAGCGAACCCCCTTAGTGAACAAGTTTTCTTTTAGTAACATGACATTACAGAACTCTATCATAATTCTATTCTAAAAAAATCATTTTAGCGACCGTTGCAGTCTATCACTATTTTGAATTGAGGAAGAAACTGTATGAAAAGCGTGTAACACTTTGTGGTTCACTTACGGATGAGGCATGGATACTGAATTTTCTTCATCAGGTGGCGAAATTCAAAGACCCATACGAGATTTCATCTTGGAAAAAATATATTGAGAATCCTCTTTTTGTTGGAGGTGAAAGATATATTTTAAATTCACCAAATTTGGCAAAATGTAAATCAATCAATGATGACATTTATTTTCACCGATACAAAAAATTAAATATGATACAGATTGCTCCAGCAAAAAGGCCACCTGATGGCTTTTATCCCAGCAACATTATTGAAGCCGAAAGTAAGAACTACAAAGAGGTAGCTGGTTTGCTATTCGAATCAGCTATACGTAAGTATACATTATAGTTAGTTTTAGCTCTCAACATATTCACATAAAATCATGATATAAATAGTACAAATTTGTTTCTAAATAGAAAGGTTTTTTGACCTAGTCATATACTACATAGTAATAAGTGTAATGAGTGCTACAATATGAGTATTTCTAGTCAAATGTATTTTGTCGCGCGGTATTTGATAATGATCCTCTCCTGTCCATTTGTACATCCACGTGTCTTACAAATGTGTATGCAAAATTATTTTTTTCTTCGTATATTAATATAAAAAAGAAGATGTGTATAATTGCCAATGAGACAACTCCCAACAAGTGACCAAATGACACAGAAATTAACAACTATAGGTCACCGCTGGGCCTTCATCAATGAACAAGCTGATACCGCATAGTCAGCTATTAAAAGTCCCGAGATAACAAATGTAAAACAAGGCTCCTGTTTTAGGACAGGCACATACATACATAATGTGGCAGGGTTGAACATGGAAGCTGGATCCCAACCCTCCCCTAACCTGGGACAGTGGTGTAACATTACAACATAAGATCGGACTATATAGAAAAATCAGTTGAAAAAGGCTAAACTCATCAGATGAATTTAAATGGAAATACTACACAGAGTGAACGTGGCCGGGTACTTATATATCCCCCTCCCCCCAAAAAAAAAGACACTACGAACAGATCTGAGAGTACTCGCAGTTACTGACTGCTAGTTCAAAGACTCTAACAACTAATAAAAAAAAGACATGCAACTAAGACTAAATTATCAATCAGTACACATCCAACATCAAATTGATTTAGTGTCAAAAAATCATAAACAGTCAAGAGAAAAAAACGACCTTGTGCAATGCCAAGATACAGGTATCGACAGATTGTAGATTCATGATTGTGTATATGTATATGACAATGCTATTTAGCTTGCTTTTAATTTACTGATAACAGAATCGATATTGATACCAAGAGAAACAATATTCAATGATCTTATTACAGTGTTGAGTTGGTAACCTTTTAGAATAACTTTATTTAAAGGACCGATAAGTTTACCAGGATCGTTTCTTAATTTCCGGGCACGGTTAATAAGATTCCCGTAACAATGAGGGTGTTCCATCCCGTTTGAAATAAGTTTTTTACAGGTACAACCAAAATTAAAAACCATATCGTCATATTATAGTCCGGCGGCTACAAGCATATTTCAGACGAATTGTGTACATCCTGCTACAAGCATGAAATTTTGCATAGACTTTTCTCAACTATTACTCTTTTATTTCAGATAAGGAGGCATTTGAAAAAATGTTTCACTTCCGGTAAAATTCAAAATGCGCACTTTATACTTAAATCAGCCCAAAATCGAAAGCTAGTATTTGAAAAGGTGTTATTATCATGCTACAATCATAATATTTTGATAATTGAAATGTGTTTTAACGTATTGCTACTATCATTACATAGTGCAGGAACCTTTCTTTGGTGCTTCTTATCGATACAATATATGAGAATTCTGTCTTTAAAACCCCTACTTCCGGTAATATCCAAAATGACGGACATAGAAATATTAATTCATTATTTAAATATTTAACTTTTTTTCTAAATGTAAAGAAAATGTTTTTTTTGTGCTGGTCATTAAACTTTTGGCTTTAAGTAATCATCAAAACCCCTAATTCTATTCTGTTGTAAAGGTTTAAATACAAAATTGACACTTCCAGTAAACAAAATGGCGTAAATTCCAAAGATGAGTCCTCAATCCATTTCTTCGATGTAGAGTTTTGGATAGATTGATAAAAAAAAATCACTGTAATACTAAAACATTTTTAAATTAATACTCTTTGGCCAAAATAGATGTTTATTCACAGTCACCACCACATACACACAAAGCAGTGCACTGAAGACCCGATTTTTCACTTTAACAACGACCGCGACATCCTTTCTTATTTCCACAATGTACAAGCTTCTGACAAAATGATAAGGCCTCAATAATCCCAAGCTCGTCCCCTTAAACACATGCCCTAGTTCATTGCACGTTTTACATGCTGAAAAAGACTAGACCAAGGTGAGGAAATAGCCTCAATTAGCCGTCCCTTTTGTGAAATAGTTATTTTCTTGCTTCGTTAACCATGTAAGCCCCATCTGATAAGTTTGTGCGATCTTACAGTAAAACCCCGGTGATTTCGGTTGATCGAACATCATTCTTTATGTTAAAGTCACATCTTCAAATGAAATCAATGTCTACCACGCAGTCTTATTTTCTTTTCAAGCAAAGAGAGAACCGTATCACAACCTGTTAAGGCATTGATCACAATAAGTGTGTGTGATCACTCATTGCCTAATACATTTGAAAGACCATTGATAGATATTAATCAAAAGTTCTTTGCCTTCCCAAAAACAATCCGTTCGTCTACCCCTATGTCACGGAATAGCGAAACAGTAATGACAGCATCAACAGTAACGACTGTTCGAATCATGACTCGTTTCAGTTCGTGTATCACTGCATCAGACACATGCACCATGATTCTAGTGTCAGCCTCTTAATGTGAAAATGGTGCTTAACTTGAAATACATCAGGTGGTTGATAACACTGATCGTCCTGATCATTTGTTGCTACAACTACCATACTCATCAAAGATTTCATCCACTCTTATTTTTCAAGGTATATTATTAAGGTAAAGACATAATACCCAATCAGCATACTCGTTATGAAACACTTTGAAACTGTAACAATAGTGGATGTAGTTTCGGATGCGTAAATAGAATATAGGCTGCTACAAGAAGCAAGAGCTACATTTTGGGGAAAGGGAATAGACAGACAAATCCAGGGTCAAAACAAAATCCTCAAAATGGCAAAGTTTTCAGAGAGATGACGACAATAAGAAAGAACTTTTTAGTTTTCATTCACATCAGCTTGCTCAATAAAATTTTGAGGAAAAGGTAATTGTAGCAACAAATGCTCAGGATGTTCAGTGTTATCCACCACTTGATGATGTTTCAAGTTTAGCACCATGTTTATATGAAAAGACTTGCACTAGAATCAAGATGGATATGTGTGATGTAGTGAAACACAGACTTAACTGAGTCATGACTCGAACAGTCGATACTGATGTCATATCTGTTTCGCTATTCCGTTACATAGGGGCAGACGAACTTTGGTTTGCATTTGGAAGTGGGAAAAACTTTAAATATTTATTTATACATGACCTTTCAAATGCACTAGGCATTGAGAGATTACACGTTTGCTAGAAAAGGAACTGCCTTGGTGACAGGGATGGCGTTTGAAGATGTGACTTTAGCATTTAGAATGAGTATAAATCACATGCGTTTTTGGAAGAGGAAAGACTTATTGAGGCTATTCCCACGACTCGGTCTAGTCTTTTTCAGCATGTAAAGCGTGCAATATACCATGGCGGGTATGAATGAGTGACAAGCTTGGAATTGGTTCCTATGCTAACTAGTCCAGACGCTTATAAATGGCGAAGGAACAAATATGATCCATGGGAACCCTTTTAGACAACTCTTAGTGAGGCTTCTTCATCTTATCAGGAGCATGCATATTATGGATGTAAGAAACAATACCAGTCTTTGTAAATGTAGAAAATCAGCTCTCCGATTGTGAATAAACATGTATTTGCGGCCTAACGAGTATGCTGATTGGGTACTTTGTCATTACCTCAATAAAATAACTTGAAACCGTAATAACAGTGGATGAATTATAAGATGCGTATGGTAGTTGTAGCAACAAATGCTCAGGATATTCTATCTTATCCACCACGTTATGTATTTCAAGTTTAGCACCATGTTCACATTAAGAAAAAAAAACCACTAGAATCAGGGTGCATGAATCTGATGCAGTGGAACACGAACTTAAACGAGTCATGATTCGAGCAGTCGTTACTGATGATGCTGTCATTACTGTTTCGCTTCTCATTGACATAGGGGAAGACGACTATGGATTGTGTTTGGGAGGACAAAAAACTTTGAATTAATATCTATCAATGACCTTTCAAATGCACTAGGCAATGAGTGATCACACACACTTATTGTGAACCATGCCTTTACCGGTTGTGATATAGTTCTCTCTTTGGTTGAAAAGAAAAAAGACTGCATGTGAGACATTGATTGCATTTGAAGATGTGACTTGATCAAAAATGATGATTGATCAACCTAAATCACAGGGGTTTTACTGTAAGATCACACAAACTTAACAGATTGGGTTAACATGGTTAACGAAGCAAGAAAATAACTTTTTGCGCAAAAGGGAAGGTTAATTGAGGCTATTACCTCAACTTGGTCTAGTCTTTTCCAGCATGTAAAACATGCAATATTCATGCGCTAATGGATGGCGAAGGGACAAGGAGGATCCCTTTTAAAAAACTCTCTCTGAGGCTTCATTCTTTTGTCAGAACTTGTACATGTGGATGTAAGAAAGAATGATGCGGTAGTTGTTAATGTGAAAAATCGGGTCTCCTGTAGGCTTCCTTGTGTGAATGTGGTGGTGATCGTAAATAAACATATATTTTTGGCCGAATAGTAGTAGTAGTTTTAAAAATGTTTTAGTATTTTAGTAATTTTATTTTGTTTTAATCAATCTATCCAAAACTCTACATCGAAGATATGGATTAAGGACTCATCTTTGAAATTTACGCCAGATTGTTTTATTTACCGGAAGTGTTTACTTTGTATTTAAACATTTACAACAGCATAGAATAAGTGGTTTTGAGGATAACTTAAAGCCAAAAATTTAAATACCAGCACAATAAACAACATTTTTTTACATTTTGAAAAAAGTTGAATATATAAATAAGAAATTAATATTTTTATGTCCGCCATTTTGAATATTACTGGAAGTAAGGGTTTTAAATAAATATGTCTTATACATTGTATCCATGAGAAGCACCAAAGAAAGGTTCCTGCACAATGTAATATGTTTATACATATTTCAATTACCCTCCCTAAAAATAAGCTTATTTTAGTACGATGTCCGCCATATTTGATTTTACCGGAAGTAGGCTTTTTCAAGACATCTAATCTATATTATATATCCAAAAGTAGTTAAAAAAAAGGTTTATACCAAATATTATGATAGTAGCATAATTATAACACCTTTTCACATACTAGCCTTCGATATTGGGCTGATTTAAGTATGAAGTCCGCCATTTTGGATTTTACCGGAAGTGAGACATTTTTTTCAAATGCCTACCTATCTGAAATAAAAGAGTAATAGTTGAGGAAGGTCTATGCCAATTTCATGCTTGTAGCAGGATGTGAACAATTTGTCACAAAGCCGCCGTACTATTAATGAAAGAATTTAGTGAATGTTTTCAGTAATTTGTGGTAACGAAATCCCTGGCTTTGTAATTTACCAGTAATGCATAGTTTACGTTATTCAAAATCAAAAACGTAACAATAGGCACGAGTATAGCGAACTAGTTGTGAAATATAAACACCGTAAGATGGTGCCAAAAGAACATCACCATCCAAAAGGGAAAATTAATGATAGGAACGAAAAATCGTAACTTTTGTCGTAAAGTTTAGTGTGGAGTTTCCCGTGTTAAACCAAAATATCAAAGTCTAGGAAAGGACAGTTATTTCCGTTTAAATTTGATTTATTTAAAATAAGTTCCTTTAGGTAAATTTCGGCAGTATATTTAGATAATTCTTGATAATTTAGCGTAATATATCATCACGATAACTGTAAGTTTTGTTGAATTTATCAATTAAATGCAATTCAGACGGTTTTTTGCTGAGTTTGGTCATAAACTGTGATTGATAACAGTACAAAAACAAGTCTGTTATTAAAGGGGCACAATCAGCGCCCATTGGAATACATAAAACTTGTCGATAAACTTTGTTTCCGAAACGTGGATAAATATTATTAAGGAGCTTCAATCTTTCTTGTCCGTATTTGCCTTTTTTGTGCTTTCTGGGTATTTTTCTTTAGCTCTGCGGTGTTTGTATTCAGTAGCAATATACAGTTGTTCAGAAAAAGAAGAAAAAAAAACTACTCTCATAAACTTTACCATCCCCTTTTCCTTAATTGCTTTCTTGCAAATTAATCTTACTGTATATGTCATTTAATTGCATATGTATGTAATCAGTATCTTCCATAGATTTGATATCCAGTAGTAAAAATGGTAAAATATAACTTCTTTTTTTCTGCATTTATTACCCAAATATTTGGCCAGAAGTGGATTCAATCCCTTGGAATGATACCTGTTTTGACCGTTTACATATATCTATAAACAAATCTAATACTTATTAAAGGTCTTTTGTCAATTTTTTTTGTAAAATTGCGTCAAATCTTCGTGTAGAAAAAAGTGTTTGTAAACATAACATTAATTCTGGACCTATGACCGGTATAGCTATGAAAAAAAAGGGACATTCAAACAGAAGATAGCTCAAAAAACATGTACAAAATAGTCTTGATGCTCATATAAACAAACTAAGAAGGCTGAATTAGCACTCAGCTGTCTAAAAAAATTATTATGCAATAACTTTCATATTTCAAAAATCCAAAAGGGCGAAAATGCAAAACCACTCTCCTGACTGTGTATCATGTGTATTGCTAACGGTTTGATTGCATTTTCAAATATATTCGTCTGGAGGATTACTGAAGAGACGTCAATTGCATATGGTACCGGTAAAGTTATATTGTTATATTAGTGACACATTAACATTTCCAACATAGGTGCCAGTTGCCAGTATGTTTTACCATGTTTACTGTTCAATTAAAATTTAGTGTTACAAAATTAAGAAAAAAAGCCAATATTTATCTACATTTTTTTTTCTTTTATACTGGAAGGGATGTGACCGTAATAAAGGAGAAATTATAAAGTACATAAGATCATTTCGCAGTCGGTGTGTCGGTTATATATCTTATTAACTACAATCCCCTTCCCTTTTCACGAATTCGACCTAATAAATTAGACTATTTACCGGGTTTGTTATAACATGAGCAACACAACGGGTGCCACATGTGAAGCATGATCTGCTTACCCTTTCTGGAGCACCTGAAATCACCCCAGCTTTTGGTGGGGATTCGTGTTGCTTATTCTTTAATTTTCTATGTTGTGTCTTGTGTGCTATAATTTGTCTTTTCTTTTTTAATGATGGCGTTGTCAGTTTATTTTCGATCTATGACTTTGACTGTCCCTCTGGTATCTTTCGCATCTTTTTAAATTGCACGAAGAAAATACGTAAAAACTGAGATTTTTGATATGTGATGCTTTCTAAAATTTGTGTACTAGATAATATTTAGTTGGTAGCCCCTGTTAACTTCACGATAACTTTTAAATTGATCTCGATACTTTTTTTAAAATGTTCGCTCCAAAGGTGTTTGTTTCTTATCGCAAATGATAACGGTTGTTATCGCAAATAAAGTTTTCCCCTAAAATTGGAATCCTCTATATTTATAAATACCACGTCCACTGGGTTGAAACACTCCAAAAAACTATGCTCATCGGTTATGACACGATTTAAGTGGAACCGTTTCTTTCCAGTGTATAGATTATGGAATCAAAGTAATTCTAAGGCTACTTGCCTTCGATGATTTAACACTAAAACAAATAGGCTGTCCTTTGGAGATTTAGTGTAAATGATTACAGGAGTTCTATCTTATGAGCCCTAAAAAGATTTGTATCGAACGGATAAATGACATTTATTTTCCTTAAATAATCTGTTTTCAAATTAACCCATACATGTAAATGCTTTATTAATGTTCAAAGAAGACACACATTTAATGTTTCCCTAACTAATTGACGTTATGTGCTTGTTTTTTCAGCAATGATCCCATTTCCTCCAACTGGTGTTTTTAGGCATGACAAAGGTGAGAAAGTTTTTTGTACGAAGAAGATATCGTGTAAATGATAGTTTAGTTTAAAACATACTCATTTATAGTGGATTGGGAAACAAGTTTTTGCAACTTATATTAATCCCTTTCCACTTTGCGGGTGCGAGTGCTGCCTTGTAGCGGCATTAGCCTGCTCTTTTTCGAAATCTACAAGGGTATCTTTAACGTGCGAGAGATATGGCTCTCTTTTAACACGGGTCAGCCATTGATCGTCCCCTTCCGACGGACTATCATCGTTTACTCAAGACCATTCTCGCAAATGGTGTCAAGGGAGAGCCGAAAATTCATTCCCTGAAATTTGTGTAAATGATACAAATGTTAAATCTAACTTAAATGAACAGTAATCCGATTTATCGCGATAATAAGCTTTTTAATTTTATAAATGAGGAATTTAAGAAATTTAGAATAACTGTCTAACAAAATGTTTCCCCATGGTTATATGAAGCAAAACAAGATAGTGTCACCAAATACAATAATATTGCTTTATACTTTAATGGGTCGATCGATAAAATTGATCAAAAATATATTTCTCTCAATAATTTTTTTTTAATGTATCTACGTGTCCTGTTTCCGACATTGAACTATTGCAAATGGTTCTTCATATCATATAGGCACATTCAAATTTTGCATCATTTATAAACTAGAGAATGCAGATATTGGCTGAAAAAATGTATAACCTTAATATCAATCGTCAAGGTAGATTAAAAAAAGTCAATAAAAACTAACAAAATCAAACGTTATCAAACAACGAAACGAGTGAAAAACGACTCTCATATTCCTGACTTCGTACAGACATGCAAAACAACTGACTAGAAAATTCATACAAAAAACATACATATATACAAATGTATCTTACAAAGCCGCCAAAAAAAGGTTGATGCATTTTTTATAGTAAATTTGACAAAGACGCTAACAAAGACATCAATAAAAATATTTGTATTTGATAGTACATACCATATAGTATTCACTTTCTAGACAAATTAAGTAAATTATAAACACAAGGTTAAACAAAATAGAGACATCAATGCACAATCCTCTTGCGTCAGAAACGAACATCAGGACTACCCTGCACTTGGAACGTACAAAGTAAAAAACATGTATTAATACCGTGTCACGTTAAGAGTCATACGAAAAAAAGACAACTTAAAAAGACCATCAAAGAGCAAGGTTATGTAATGTAAAGTTGAAATAAGATTATAGAAAACAAAGATATTTTTATATGTAAAATTGAAGTCATCATGTAAAAATTTAAAATGCTGTCTCTCATTATTTGATTCTTCTACCACTGATCAATATTTAGATATTTACTTTATAATAATATTTTGATGAACTTTACAATAAAAACAAACGAATGCAAAGATATATATGTATTCACATGTCATTTCAGATGTATACCAAACGCAAAAACAAATGTCACACTCTGGAGAGAAAACTGAGGCCAAAGGTGTTGTATTACTTATAATATAGACATAAGTCATAAATCAGTGTAAAAAAAAGGCCGCCGTACTATTAATGAAAGAATTTAGTGAATGTTTTCAGTAATTTGTGGTAACGAAATCCCTGGCTTTGTAATTTACCAGTAATGCATAGTTTACGTTATTCAAAATCAAAAACGTAACAATAGACACGAGTATAGCGAACTAGTTGTGAAATATAAACACCGTAAGATGGTGCCTAAAGAACATCACCATCCAAAAGGGAAAATTAATGATAGGAACGAAAAATCGTCACTTTTGTCGTAAAGTTTAGTGTGGAGTTTCCCGTGTTAAACCAAAATATCAAAGTCTAGGAAAGGACAGTTATTTCCGTTTAAATTTGATTTATTTAAAATAAGTTCCTTTAGGTAAATTTCGTCAGTATATTTAGATAATTCTTGATTATTTAGCGTAATATATCATCACGATAACTGTAAGTTTTGTTGAATTTATCAATTAAATGCAATTCAGACGGTTTTTTGCTGAGTTTGGTCATAAACTGTGATTGATAACAGTACAAAAACAAGTCTGTTATTAAAGGGACACAATCAGCGCCCATTGGAATACATAAAACTTGTCGATAAACTTTGTTTCCGAAACGTGGATAAATATTATTAAGGAGCTTCAATCTTTCTTGTCCGTATTTGCCTTTTTTGTGCTTTCTGGGTATTTTTCTTTAGCTCTGCGGTGTTTGTATTCAGTAGCAATATACAGTTGTTAAGAAAAAGAAAAAAAAACTACTCTCATAAACTTTACCATCCCCTTTTCCTTGCTTTCTTGCAAATTAATCTTACTGTATATGTCATTTAATTGCATATGTATGTAATCAGTATCTTCCATAGATTTGATATCCAGTAGTAAAAATGGTAAAATATAACTTCTTTTTTTCTGCATTTATTACCCAAATATTTGGCCAGAAGTGGATTCAATCCCTTGGAATGATACCTGTTTTGACCGTTTACATATATCTATAAACAAATCTAATACTTATTAAAGGTCTTTTGTCAATTTTTTTTGTAAAATTGCGTCAAATCTTCGTGTAGAAAAAAGTGTTTGTAAACATAACATTAATTCTGGACCTATGACCGGTATAGCTATGAATAAAAACGGACATCCAAACAGAAGATAGCCCATAAAACATGTACAAAATAGTCTTGATGCTCATATAAACAAACTAAGAAGGCTGAATTAGCACTCAGCTGTCTAAAAAAATTATTATGCAATAACTTTCATATTTCAAAAATCCAAAAGGGCGAAAATGCAAAACCACTCTCCTGACTGTGTATTGCTAACGGTTTGATTGCATTTTCAAATATATTCGTCTGGAGGATTACTGAAGAGACGTCAATTGCATATGGTACCGGTAATGTTATATTGTTATATTAGTGACGCATTAACATTTCCAACATAGGTGCCAGTTGCCAGTATGTTTTACTGTTCAATTAAAATTTAGTGTTACAAAATTAAGAAAAAAAGCCAATATTTATCTACATTTTTTTTTCTTTTATACTGGAAGGGATGTGACCGTAATAAAGGAGAAATTATAAAGTACATAAGATCATTTCGCAGTCGTTGTTTCGGTTATATATCTTATTAACTACAATCCCCTTCCCTTTTCACGAATTCGACCTAATAAATTAGACTATTTACCGGGTTTGTTATAACATGAGCAACACAACGGGTGCCACATGTGAAGCATGATCTGCTTACCCTTTCTGGAGCACCTGAAATCACCCCAGCTTTTGGTGGGGATTCGTGTTGCTTATTCTTTAATTTTCTATGTTGTGTCTTGTGTGCTATAATTTGTCTTTTCTTTTTTAATGATGGCGTTGTCAGTTTATTTTCGATCTATGACTTTGACTGTCCCTCTGGTATCTTTCGCATCTTTTTAAATTGCACGAAGAAAATACGTAAAAACTGAGATTTTTGATATGTGATGCTTTCTAAAATTTGTGTACTAGATAATATTTAGTTGGTAGCCCCTGTTAACTTCACGATAACTTTTAAATTGATCTCGATACTTTTTTTAAAATGTTCGCTCCAAAGGTGTTTGTTTCTTATCGCAAATGATAACGGTTGTTATCGCAAATAAAGTTTTCCCCTAAAATTGGAATCCTCTATATTTATAAATACCACGTCCACTGGGTTGAAACACTCCAAAAAACTATGCTCATCGGTTATGACACGATTTAAGTGGAACCGTTTCTTTCCAGTGTATAGATTATGGAATCAAAGTAATTCTAAGGCTACTTGCCTTCGATGATTTAACACTAAAACAAATAGGCTGTCCTTTGGAGATTTAGTGTAAATGATTACAGGAGTTCTATCTTATGAGCCCTAAAAAGATTTGTATCGAACGGATAAATGACATTTATTTTCCTTAAATAATCTGTTTTCAAATTAACCCATACATGTAAATGCTTTATTAATGTTCAAAGAAGACACACATTTAATGTTTCCCTAACTAATTGACGTTATGTGCTTGTTTTTTCAGCAATGATCCCATTTCCTCCAACTGGTGTTTTTAGGCATGACAAAGGTGAGAAAGTTTTTTGTACGAAGAAGATATCGTGTAAATGATAGTTTAGTTTAAAACATATTCATTTATAGTGGATTGGGAAACAAGTTTTTGCAACTTATATTAATCCCTTTCCACTTTGCGGGTGCGAGTGCTGCCTTGTAGCGGCATTAGCCTGCTCTTTTTCGAAATCTACAAGGGTATCTTTAACGTGCAAGAGATATGGCTCTCTTTTAACACGGGTCAGCCATTGATCGTCCCCTTCCGACGGACTATCATCGTTTACTCAAGACCATTCTCGCAAATGGTGTCAAGGGAGAGCCGAAAATTCATTCCCTGAAATTTGTGTAAATGATACAAATGATATAAATAATATAAATCTGACTTAAAAAATGGGAAACAACACGTTTTATAATTTATTGCGTCCGAAGCGCTTTTCTGGATTTACCTTCATCAGGAACGCTCAAAGCCAAACATTTGAAATCCGAAGATGTATAAGTACCGAAAATCGTTGAAGAGCTTTATGTCAAAAATACCTAAAATAAATAAGCCAAATTCATCTAAAGCCAACTTTGCCTGAGGGGGTTGAAGTCTAAGTTTCATAATAATTTATAAATTTATAAACAGACAATTTTAGTAAAGTTTGTTAAATCATGTCAGTACCGAAGCACTGACTACTGAGCTGATGATACCCTCGGGGACTGATAGTCCACCAGCAGAGGTATCGACCCAGTGATGTAAAAATGGAAAACAACACGTTTTATAATTCATTGCGTCCGAAGCGCTTTTCTGGATTTACCTTCATCAGGAACGCTCAAAGCCAAACATTTGAAATCCGAAGATGTATAAGTACCGAAAATCGTAATGAACAGTAATCCGATTTATCGCGATAATAAGCTTTTTAATTTTATAAATGAGGAATTTAAGAAATTTAGAATAACTGTCTAACAAAATGTTTCCCCATGGTTATATGAAGCAAAACAAGATAGTGTCACCAAATACAATAATAATGCTTTATACTTTAATGGGTCGATCGATAAAATTGATCAAAAATATATTTCTCTCAATAATTTTTTTTTAATGTATCTACGTGTCCTGTTTCCGACATTGAACTATTGCAAATGGTTCTTCATATCATATAGCCACATTCAAATTTTGCATCATTTATAAACTAGAGAATGCAGATATTGGCTGAAAAAATGTATAACCTTAATATCAATCGTCAAGGTAGATTAAAAAAAGTCAATAAAACTAACAAAATCAAACGTTATCAAACAACGAAACGAGTGAAAAACGACTCTCATATTCCTGACTTCGTATAGACATGCAAAACAACTGACTAGAAAATTCATACAAAAAACATACATATATACAAATGTATCTTACAAAGCCGCCAAAAAGAGGTTGATGCATTTTTTATAGTAAATTTGACAAAGACGCTAACAAAGACATCAATAAAAATATTTGTATTTGATAGTACATACCATATAGTATTCACTTTCTAGACAAATTAAGTAAATTATAAACACAAGGTTAAACAAAATAGAGACATCAATGCACAATCCTCTTGCGTCAGAAACGAACATCAGGACTACCCTGCACTTGGAACGTACAAAGTAAAAAACATGTATTAATACCGTGTCACGTTAAGAGTCATACGAAAAAAAAAAAAAAAACTTAAAAAGACCATAAAAGAGCAAGGTTATGTAATGTAAAGTTGAAATAAGATTATAGAAAACAAAGATATTTTTATATGTAAAATTGAAGTCATCATGTAAAAATTTAAAATGCTGTCTTTCATTATTTGATTTTCTATTACTGATCAATATTTAGATATTTACTTTATAATAATATTTTGATGAACTTTACAATAAAAACAAACGAATGCAAAGATATATATGTATTCACATGTCATTTCAGATGTATACCAAACGCAAAAACAAATGTCACACTCTGGAGAGAAAACTGAGGCCAAAGGTGTTGTATTACTTATAATATAGACATAAGTCATAAATCAGTGTAAAAATGCTGAAAAAATGTAATCATGAACTGTTTACCAATCTCTAGTTATAGGCCGGTGACCAAAGTCGGAATTATGAAATTTTAATCGTCAAAAATGGTATACGGCTATAGCATATATCATTGGATTCGGAAATATGTGTACTTTGAGATTCTTCTTGATGTCAAAAGAAATTATGGTGCAGTTTTTCAGAAATCTTGATCAAAGGTCACATGTCATTTTCAAGGGAAAACAAAATTTAATATCTAACTCCAATTTATATACCCTTTTTACAGTAGAATGATTTAAAAATTGAATCTATTTTCTTCCTTATTCAATTTTTCATAAAAAAAAGTGGAAACCCATCATTAAATGAGATTTCCGAACACACGTATGCGACTTTACAAAAAAGGGGGTAGTTTTCAGTGTTAAATGATGTATATTAATAAAAACAACGTCCGTCAAAACTTAACATTTTTTTTAGAAAATTATGAAACATTAGAGGCAACAGTAGTTTACCGATGTTCATGTTTTTAAACAAAGCTAGGGGAATTCCAAAAAATTCAAAAAGAGTTCATTTTGGTTGTGTCAACAACATGTAACCCGTGTCATGCGAATCAAAAGGATCAATATGTAACAAACAGGAATGAAACACAAATTGATAAAATTTTCAGATCTGATATGATACTTAGTATCTAAAAACCTTAAACCGCCTAAAATTGTTGCTAGTGAGTTGGGTCACGACATAGCTTAAAGGTAACATTATTCGTAATACGGTGATATAAATAATTATTTTGTGTTTATTTCACTCGCCAGTTCTTCTTCATAATTAAGTACATGTCAGCAAATTTAAATTTCCACGTTGACACGCAGATGTCACAATTGTAATAGGATCTGCTAAACCTTCTGGGGACACACATAACCCCTGGTTTTCAGTATGTTTCGTGTTGATCTTTGGTGGTCTATGAAGAGTTTTGCAGAATTGTTTTGTCATTTACGTCGTTCTTCGACTTTTGCTATGCTGTTTGATATTATCGTCGACTAATATGTTTACATTTCCCTTTAAAATCTGCGGCCTGTTTTAAGTAGTCAGAGGTACACTCCTGTTCATATAGTATGTATTGACTCTACATGCACGAGCGTAAGGTATCATTTGAGATATGTGCACATTTAACGATGGCGCAGAGGAGTGTAGTACATTGAGACATGGGGAAACTGACAATTGGAAAGTTAGAATCGCGGTCAAAAGTTTGTCAAATATTTTGTTTGTAGTCGTCAATCTGTCTCAATATCAAAGAAAAGGTCAAGATATAAAGCGAAAATTTTAGTTTCTGAAGTATTCTTTATCACAAGCTAACTGGGAAATGTAAGTACTGACTGACGGATGTGTTGGTAAAACAGAGAAGGAAATCTTCAATATATCTGGTTTTGAAATCAAAGAACTAAGCAAAATGTAGTGCGAACTGTAAATACCACTATGTTATGTAGACATATGCATCAATCGTATCCACTTTTATTATAAACAATTCTCAAATGAATATAATGAACCAGAGATGTACATCTATGAATGAACTAAAGTTACAATTATCCGCGCAATTTCGGGTACATTTCATCATTACACCAATAAACTGTGGCAAAATACCTCAATTTACTGTAAGTGGTAAAAACAATCAATTATACCTCTTCCACATTTAAGAACATAACACTATTTAAGGGATTAAAATAAATGTTTGCTTCTTCATTGTTCTTTGAAATGTTAAAGCCAAGTTTCAGCGGATGTTCTAGGTTGTTATCTTTTTGGGATTTTGTCGAATCCCTACTTCTAAAATAAACAGCTGAAAAACTTATTTTGCCTCTTGTATAAATAAAATCATATTAACACAACCCAAAGAGTTAAACGAAACAATAAAACATCAACAAAAACAAGTAATATCAAGTCTAAAATATAACTATGTATTCAGCCCAATCATGGAGGGGACACAACTATCCGGAATATTTTAAAGTTAATGATTGAATAGGAGAGATTTTTCAAAGTTTAAAAAATATCGGTTAAAACTATTTTACCTGATAAAAACTTGTGTACGTGAAAAGAAAAGTTGCAGTTTTATTACTTTATAGTAGATACGATATAATCCATTCATCAGCGCTTTATTGTATGATGTTGGAATCAGGAAAACACAAAATGTCCCCGTTAACAGTAGTTTTTACCTTCATAATTTGTCATCAAAAGGCTTTTAGGATTAAATATGTCTCCTAATGCATAAAACATTATGTCTGATTTTTTAATAAAACAAAAAAAAGAAAGATATTGGAGGGCAGCTTTTGAATAAAAAGCCAAACTGCATCCAACTAATGATCAGCATTTGAAGTCAAATGTGCTGACTAAAAGCTCAAATAAAAAAAATGCACCAGACGACTTTTTGACCACCAATCTTCAATTCAAGTAAAATAATTTTTCAAGGACTGTGCCAATTTTTAGCCGTATACCATGAAGTGAAATTAAACTCTTTTAATAATCGACTTTTTTCTATTCTGTCACAGCACTATTATCTCTCATTAAACATTATAACTAGAATATATATCTTTATACAAGATACAGGGTAGGAAATAAACTCATCATAGATACCGCGAATAAACTTAGTATAGACGCCAGACGCGCGTTTCGTCTACAAAAGACTCATCAGTGACGCTCGAATCCAAAACATTTTAAAAGGCCAAATAAAGTACGAAGTTGAAGAGCATTGAGGACCAAAATTCCTAAACGTTTTGCCAAATACAGCTAAGGTAGAGCTGAGATAGAAAAGCCTTAGTATTTCAAAAAATTCAAAAATTTGTAAACAGTAAATTTATAAATATAACCATATCAATGACAAAGTGCTAACTACTGGGCTTGTGATACCCTCGGGGAAATAAATCTCCACCAGCAGTGGCATCGACCCAGTGGTTGTAAATAAACTCATCATAGATACCAGGACTAAATTGAGTATAAAGTATAAAGGGGAATTATTAAATACCTCTCGGTCAAATACTAGCTTTTTTATCATGATTCTCAATAAATCGTTTTATAGAAATGAAAAGATGTAATATGTGTGCAAATGAGGCTATAAATTGCGTCAACGTTAATCAATATTGACTGATACAGCATCTACATAAGTTGAGGTGCAATTTGAAGCTGTTTAATAGCAATAAATATAATCCAAGTAGCGATATCAACGGTATTGATCGAATGCTGTTATGGCTCTTTGAGGAAATGACATCGACTAGGTAGTAAATAATTAATAGTGTGTTTTTACTCGCTCGAAACATATTTCGGAAATAATCTTCAAAAGATCAGGTAAACACAATACCATTTGTCTACCAAATCAAATCATTTGGCATCTGACATCATCAATATTGCAAAGACTATAAATAGGTATCTCAATGTTGAAATTTAAAATAAAACCAAAGATTTTTTTGAATGTGAAATAATAGCCTTTAAGTGAAAAAGTATGCCAAGACAATCCGTATACGTGTTCCATTTATTTATTTTACTCCTTCTTGCTTTTTGCAACGTCTAATATATCATTTGTATTGACGCAATGATTTCGACATAGCTAATGAACTAAAGATAGATGGTGAGCCAAATCAAACTGCACATACGTTCTTTATCTTCATAAATTTACTCATTGTAGAATGCCGTGCAGTGACCTATAGTTACTAATATCTGTGTGAAACTTAAAAAAAGTAATTGACACTCATACCGTATAGTCTGAAATAGGGCTGCAATCACCCCCCGTTTTTGTCGGATTTGTAGTATTCGACTTTACTTTTCATGACTTTTTGTTGATTTTTTGTCGTCTTTTGTTTTCGCTTTTTTTTCTTTGCAATGGCGTTCCCGGTGTCTCTTCGAGTTATGCAATTTTAATTTCTTAATGTGTTTTTCTTTAAACATGCCCAATCAGCATGCATCAAGGCTTTAGGATTTCACACTAAGTCAAAATTTCACAGTCTGAATTAAGACACAATTTGAAGAATTACAGATTTAACAAAATTCTGGTTTCTTAAGAATTACGATCGCAATTTGCAGAGGAGTTGAGACACAGGTACATTTCCGCCAAGTGCTTTTTAATGGTGACTGTAGTTGTGATGTAGTCCCGATGTCATTCGTTTGTCTTCATAACTCTGTTTGGGTATTTTTCATGTAGAGATCACACCTTGGTAACAGAAGTCCTTACAAACATACACGAGTTGAAATATGCTAACGCTATTCGATTTGGCAAAAAGGATAACTAAACTGAGAAAGTCGACAATATGAAATTTAATGATTGTCCACAAAGATTTTAGTTTGAAGTTGTCCATGTATGCTATATCGACGAAAAGATAAAGCTATGTCACACACCTTGTTTCTGTAGTACTGTTTTTTTCCCCGAATTCCTTTGATGTTGGAGATTTACGAACTCACTTGAATATGAGCGACATTGGCATGATACATTTTAGCAAATTGCAAGACTCTGTATGAATTCCCAAAAAGAATACGATGAAAATCCGGAAAATAAAATTTAAAACTAGAATTTCACGCTATATCGAATTGTGTTTAATTTATTCACAACACATTTCAAGTGTTTAAATTCTGTATCTGTTTAAAATTAGTCGATCAGTTGGTCAAATATACAATGGTAATTTTTTAATACTACATGTACATGGCATTGTTTTTTCATATCCATTCCAGAAGATCTTTCATCAGAAGAGAAATTCGATATAGAGGAATTCATAAACAACCTTGTTAATGTGACTGTACTATATTTTATATTATATTTACCTTATGAAACTGTTTTATAAGTAAAGGTATTACCAATTCACTTTGACACCACACTGTACTATCATGGAAAAAGAAATACTGAACAATCATGTGTCTGGAATATATTTATTCCATATCTTTCCAGTTAAAAACTATAAAAAACACGCTTGATATACTAATATTTATCTAAAAATTCAAGTTCAGAACTATAAACATACCGCCAGAAGGGATAATCATTTTTTTTGTTCTTTTAATGTAGCAATATTCCATCAACAACTACATATAAGTTTGACAAACTCACAAAATTCAGAAACTAGAGGATAAAACACTCACTGTTAATCTTTACTATCAATGCTGTAATATTTGACATATATTTGCTTAAATGCATTTAATTCAAATCATTATCACACAAAAACGTTTTGGCATTTATTTTGTCCTCTTTCTATCAGATTGAAAACATATAATCAATATGTTTATATTTGTTAACATGATTCTTTTCTTTGTAGATAAAAAGTGGTCGGCTGATGAACAGCAGTGATGCCGGAGGATTGAAGACCATCAAACGGAGAGTCTCCCAAATAAAACTCACATTTTGTGACATATTGTCAGATGGCTGTTTGTTAAGTTAAGACTGTTGATTTAATTATAAAAAGTTTTTTTTTTTAACATGCATAGTTTCACAGCTCTCTGCATAGATATCCTTGTACGTAGTATACCTTTAATATTTTGTATGCAATCAATTCTAATGGGGAATTGCTGTACATTCAAATGAATATAATATAAAAATCATGTTTAATTTTATCTTCATCTAAATGCACAAAAATTCCATGACATGATATGTGATTCGATAACTGAACACTCTTCTAATCTGGATTGATAAAACAAAATATAGTTCGAAATCAATTATATTAAAAAAAATCGAAAAAGATTCGAAAAAGGCTCAGCCTAGATAAATCCTATACCATATAACTTATATATTAGAAGATGGACAGAATAATATTTTTTTTTAAATATATAACATGTATCATTGTTGTGTATAACAATCACATGAACATTTTATACATCATTTTATCTCACAGTTATAATATGGGGAGGCAATCCTCTCTTGTTTACTAATTGATTACATTACACTTCAGTCGCTACATTAGTCATGTACTGTAGTACGCCGCTAGATTAAAACTGACAAGGAAAGGTAACACACGTCTACTGAAAGCTTTATTTTTGTAGAGCCTAGGTGGTCGTGTGGTCTAGCGGGACGGCTGCAGTGCAGGCGATTTGGTGTCACGATATCACAGTAGCATGGGTTCGAATCCCGGCGAGGGAAGAACAAAAAAATTGCGAAAGCAAATTTACAGATCTAACATTGTTGGGTTGATGTTTAGACGAGTTGTATATACATTATGTACACAGCCATGTATCACCATCATTGATGGCGATCCGATGGATAAATCTGTTGTAGAGTTGTCACTGACTCAGACGTACTTAAATATATATATATATATATATATATACGTCTGAGTCAGTGACAAGTTTTGGTTCTTCCCTCACCGGGATTCGAACCCATGCTACTGTGATATCATGCCTTATATATCATGTACTGTAGTACGCCGCTAGATTAAAACTGACGAGGAGAGGTAACACATGGCCAGCGAAAGCTCTTTTTTTGAGAGCCCAGGTGGTCGTGTGGTCTAGCGGGACGGCTGCAGTGCAGGCGGTTTGGTGTCACGATATCACAGTAGCATGGGTTCGAATCCCGGCGAGGGAAGAACAAACAAATTGCGAAAGCAATTTACAGATCTAACATTGTTGGGTTGATGTTTAGACGAGTTGTATATACATTATGTACACAGCCATGTATCACCATCATTGATGGCGATCCGATGGATAAATCTGTTGTAGAGTTGTCACTGACTCAGACGTACTTAAATATATATATATATATATATATATATATATATATATATATATATATATATATCAGTCTAAAGATTTGCACAACGGTACTGATATAAGATGTTATAATACGAAAATGTTGTTATTAAATCGTGCTGACAAATATTTCGGCTCAACAAATGGCCTTCTTCAAGTGTCACAAGTTTTAACAATACTGATACATAATGTATAAAGTGTAAAAATAGATCAGTAATAATACAGGTAAGTTTTGGTCGATTGATTTTTAATCCAAAAGCCTGAATATCATAATATAAACAAAACACTATAAATCAATATACGTGACTGTGTATATTAACAATAAAAATGAGTGAAAAAACAAAAACGCTAGTATTTCTTATTGATGCCGTTTGGATGATGTACATTAAGTTCCTTTATCCAAAAGCTTTCCCGAACCTGTCGCTGGGCATCACTCCAGTGAATATTCTGTTCAATCACTAGAATTTTCATGCGGTTAAAGTCATCAGGTTTGTGACCCGACTGTCTGAAGTGCTGAGAAACTGGGAGAAGTGGCTTCTTAGAGATATCACTCCTATGGCCATTGAGGCGTTTGTGGAAAGGCTGCTTTGACTCACCAACATATTGGAGGCCACAAACCGAACATTCTAGTATGTAAACAACATTCATACTTTTGCAGGTAACATTGCAAAATATCTTATAGTTGTTTTCGGTTGCCTTACTGTGAAATGTTGATGAATGCTGCATCTGTAGGCAGCATTTGCAGCGTTTTTCTTCACACGAACGACATTCTCCAGAAGTACTTCTATTATCAGACACTTCAGCCCGCACCAGCAGGTTCCGCAGACTACTAGGTTGCCTAAAAGCTATCATTGGAGGCTCGGGAGAAATCTTGGATAGTTTGGAATTCTTTTCAACTTACCTTGTCAAAATGCTCACGCTGGTACTTAAGAAAAACAACTTCACTTTTGATGGAGATCATTATTTGCAAGTAAATGGAACTGCCATGGGCACCAAAATGGCTCCGTCATATGCCAACATATTTATGGACAAATTAGAGAAACAACTCCTTGAAACTTCCATCGAAAAACCGCTTTCCTGGTTTAGATTTATAGATGATGTGGATATGAAATGGAATAAAAGCGACGAGGATTTAGATACTTTTATCACTCATGCCAACAACATACATCCTAGTATCAAATTTACTCATGAGAAGTCTAAATCCAAAATCGCCTTCCTCGATACTTCAAGTTCGCTCACAGAGGGCATCATATCTACAGATTTATATTCTAAACCCACTGACACTCATCAATATTTGTCCCCTAAAAGTTGCCATCCTGCTCATCTTACCAAGAGTATTCCATACAGTCAGGCACTTAGAGTCAAGCGAATATGTTCCAACACAGAAACAACTAAAAGACAACTACGTCAACTTGAAACTCGCTTGAAGAAAAGGGGCTACAAACACAGAAATATCAAAAAAAGCTTTCAGAAAGCGGAATCAATTCCCAGGAGTGAACTATTGGAATACAAAGTTAAAAAGAAAAATAAAAGGACTCCATGTGTTCTTACTTACCACCCATCTCTCAAAAACAGCTTTGGTGTCATTCGTGAGCATTGGAAATCAGTTGAAAAGAATTCCAAACTATCCAAGATTTTTCCCGAGCCTCCAATGATAGCTTTTAGGCAACCTAGTAGTCTGCGGAACCTGCTGGTGCGGGCTGAAGTGTCTGATAATAGAAGTACTTCTGGAGAATGTCGTTCGTGTGAAGAAAAACGCTGCAAATGCTGCCTACAGATGCAGCATTCATCAACATTTCACAGTAAGGCAACCGAAAACAACTATAAGATATTTTGCAATGTTACCTGCAAAAGTATGAATGTTGTTTACATACTAGAATGTTCGGTTTGTGGCCTCCAATATGTTGGTGAGTCAAAGCAGCCTTTCCACAAACGCCTCAATGGCCATAGGAGTGATATCTCTAAGAAGCCACTTCTCCCAGTTTCTCAGCACTTCAGACAGTCGGGTCACAAACCTGATGACTTTAACCGCATGAAAATTCTAGTGATTGAACAGAATATTCACTGGAGTGATGCCCAGCGACAGGTTCGGGAAAGCTTTTGGATAAAGGAACTTAATGTACATCATCCAAACGGCATCAATAAGAAATACTAGCGTTTTTGTTTTTTCACTCATTTTTATTGTTAATATACACAGTCACGTATATTGATTTATAGTGTTTTGTTTATATTATGATATTCAGGCTTTTGGATTAAAAATCAATCGACCAAAACTTACCTGTATTATTACTGATCTATTTTTACACCTTATACATTATGTATCAGTATTGTTAAAACTTGTGACACTTGAAGAAGGCCATTTGTTGAGCCGAAATATTTGTCAGCACGATTTAATAACAACATTTTCGTATTATAACATCTTATATCAGTACCGTTGTGCAAATCTTTAGACTGATATAATTTTTTCCTTATCTGCATAGTATCGCCTATTCTAGACGATCCGGTACATAGTAAATTTGCTGGTTGGTCGTTTTTATAGACTTTTATATTTATATATATATATATATATATATATATATATATACGTCTGAGTCAGTGACAATTTTTGGTTCTTCCCTCACCGGGATTCGAACCCATGCTACTGTGATATCATGCCTTATATATCATGTACTGTAGTACGCCGCTAGATTAAAACTGACGAGGAGAGGTAACACATGGCCAGCGAAAGCTCTTTTTTTGAGAGCCCAGGTGGTCGTGTGGTCTAGCGGGACGGCTGCAGTGCAGGCGATTTGGTGTCACGATATCCCAGTAGCATGGGTTCGAATCCCGGCGAGGGAAGAACCAAAAGCGAAAGCAAATTTACAGATCTAACATTGTTGGGTTGATGTTTAGACGAGTTATATATATAAGCACATTATTTTGTTACTGACCACTTATTACCAAAACTTAAGTAACAAAATAATGTGCTTCAAGAAAATAAAAAGGACGATTGGGTTACTCATTTCTGCTCGATAACAACATAATTAAATTGATTGTTCATTAAAAATTTGAATAAATGAAAAATATTTTGCTAATGTAAAAAAATATTACCATACGATAAGAATATTATTTTCTTTTTCATTTATCAGGTATACAGTAAAAAAAAAAGTCTAACAAACACATTCCCTGTTTGCATTTTTCTTTTTTATGTTTTTCACTAAACCTCCAGATCAATTAATTACAGTTCTTTTAAGCTAAAAATAATTTAGATCACCGATATAACTTCAGTGTTAATATGTTGTACAGTCCTTGGATGGTGTAAACTTCCCACTAACACCATACTCCATTACACCATACACCTTGTACCATTACACCATACACGTTACACGTTTGCACCATACACCTTACACATTACACTATGCACCATTCCCAATGCTATATTCACGATCAGAAATTACCCATAATGCAATTAAATTTGAAATATTAAGGTTATTATTATTGTTGATGTTTACAATTCGGAAAAAATGAAATTATAAGAACTTCCACGTCCACTTGTATTTATGTCCATCTGATGAGTTAAGCCTTTTTCAACTGGTTTATATAGTTCGTTCTTGTGTTGTACTGTTATACCACTGTCCAAGGTAAGGGGGAGGGTTGGGATCCCGCTAACATGTTTAACCCCGCCATATTATTTATGTATGTGCCTGTCCCAAGTCAGAAGCCTGTAAATTCAGTGGTTGTCGTTTGTTTTTGTGTTACATATTTGTTTTTCGTTCATTTTTTTTACATAAATAAGGCCGTTAGTTTTCTCGTGTGAATTGTTATACATTGTCTTATCGGAACCTTTTATAGCTCACTATGCGGTATGGGATTTGCTCATTGTTGAAGGCCGTACGGTGACCTATAGTTGTTAAGGTTTGTGTCATTTTGGTCTTTTGTGGATAGTTGTCTCATTAGCAATCATACCACATCTTCTTTTTTATATTCGTTTTCAAGCAATGAAATGTCGTACACCATCATTTACACCATTCCCGATCGCACGTTACACAATCACACCATTCCTTTAACACCATTACACCATTCCCCTTACACCATACACAATAGCACCTTACACCTTACACCATAACACCATTACACCATACACGTTTTTTTTAGGAAGTTTACACCATCCAAGGGCTGTATGTTTGTGATGTGAAACATACATGTGGTTCGAACAATTTGTCGAATAATAAATCTTCTGTTTTTGTGTCACTACCCTAACAGTTTAACATACTCTGGATTCATTTATTTTTCGAGGGTGTAGTGGATAAAGAATAAAATTGTATTTTTTTGTCCATTTTTGATTTCATAGTTTTGAAACATTCTTCAAAAATTTCTAAAAAAATATTTTTTTATTGATGAACATTTGAATTTTTGGTTATGTTAATCCCTTTCCACTTTGCGGGTGCGAGTGCTGCCTTGTAGCGGCATTAGCCTACTCTTTTTCGAAATCTACAAGGGTGTCTTTAACGTGCAAGAGATATGGCTCTCTCTTAACACGGGTCGGCCATTTATCGTCCCCTTCCGACGGACTATCATCGTTTCCTCAAGACCATACTCGCAAATGGTGTCAAGGGAGACCTGAAAATTGAGGTCCAGAATTTTTCATCCCTAACGGGAATCGAACCAGGAATCTTTGTGTTAGTAGTCCGATGCACTAACCACTCCACCACGGCTCTCTCGGCTCACTCACATATGACATATGAAAAATTACTTGTAACAAATGCTATGTAGTGTATCAATATATCAAAATAAATATGATAAAACTAGTACCTTCTAATATTTGTCTATATACGACAATTCTATTTAAAAAAAATCATAATGGGAGCTATTTGCTTAATATCCATGCGCTGCTTAGATGTTTACCATGAATATGGTAAAAAAGGAGGACAATCAGACCCGTTAATCGTTACAGGACAGGCCGCAATATGTCCAAAAACAAAATAAAACAATTATACAAACGACGATCAACAAAACACTAATTCACAAAACTATAACTAAAGTAACGCAAACCAATCAAAAACCAAGGCTCAAAAGAGATAGGCAATGCTTATAAAAAAGAAGATGTGGTATGATTGCCAATGAGACAACTATCCACAAAAGACCAAAATGACACAGACATTAAGGATTATGTACCCGTGTGTTGCTTCAATGCTAAACATATGGAAATTTTATAGAAAATCCACAGCCTTTATCCTTGTTCTATCATATTTGCCAATTTGATGACCGATAGATATAGGATTATTACATGCAGTGCTAGCATTGATTTCCTTAAAACAAGTTTATTAATGTAGTTATTGGTTAGAACAAATAAAAATATGGACAAAATCAAGTACACCTTTTAGGATGCGCTCGAATTTAGTTACTCTGCACGAGGTATTTTGGAATTTACAGGTTGGTTAGAACTTTATGTAAAAAACAAACACTATCACATCATAGAAAAGCAAGTGAGTAATCTATGTTTCAAATTTTATAACAAAATCTCTTTATTAAAGGCTGTGGATTTTCTATAAAAATCTTGGTTTATTTGCCACAAAGTACTCCTTTTCTATTAAATGCAATGCAACAGTAAATAATAATGCTTTGCATCAAGTTTCCCCCTAGTATATGTTCAAAATGACCTGTATCTATTATTCGTTATATCTGTAGTTTTGATACAATTGATGTTTGAAAAATTCGTACAAAAATGGCTACAGAAGGGTACATAAACCTTAACAACTATAGGTCACCGTACGGCCTTCAACAATGAGCAAAGCCCATACTGCATAGTGAGCTATAAAAGGCCCCGATAAGACAATGTAAAACAATTCAAACGAGAAAACTAACGGCCTTATTTATGTAAAAAAATGAACGAAAAACAAATATGTAACACATAAACAAACGACAACCACTGAATTACAGGCTCCTGACTTGGGACAGGCACATACATAAATAATGTGGCAGGTTGAACATGTAAGCGGGATCCCAACCCTCCCCCTAACCTGGGACAGTGGTATAATAGTACAACATAAGAACGAACTATAAAAATCAGTTGAAAAAGGTTTAACTCATCAGATGGACAAAAAGTGGACGTGGCCCGGTACTTATACATTCCGACACAAAAATGACACAATGAACAGATCTGAGAGTACTCGCAGTTATCTGACAGCTAGTTCAAAGCCACTAACAACTAATAAAAAAATCATGCAACTAAGACTAAACTATCAATCCGTACACATCCAACATCCAATGGATTTAGTGTAAAGTCGTCATAAAAAGCCAGAAAAAACATGACCTTGTGCAATGCCAAGTTACAGGTATCGACAGATTGTAGATCCATGAATATGTATATACATATAATATTACAGTGTTGAATAGGTAACCTTTTAGAATAAGTTTATTTAAAGGAGCGACAAGTTTACATGGATCATTTCTAAATTTCCGGGCACGGTTAACAACATTTCCGTAAAAATGAGGATGTGCTATCCCGTTTGAAATAAGGTTTCTACAGGTACAACCAAACTTCAAAACCAAATCTTTATATCTATTGAAAAATTTAGTAAAGGTTTTAAGTAATTCATGGTAACGATATCCCTGGTTTAATAATTTACCAGTAATACATAGGTTGCGTTCGTTAAAATCAAAACCGTCACAACAGACAAGGGGATATCGAACAAGTTGTGAAGTATAAACACCGTAAGATGGTGCCAAAGGAACATCACCATCTAAAAATGGAAAATTAACAATAGGGAACGAAAAGTCGTCTCTTTTGTCGTAAATTTTAGTGTGGAGTTTCCCGTTTAAAACCGAAATAATTAAATCCAGGAAAGGACAATAATTACCGAATAAATTTGATTTATTTAAAGTAAGTTCCTTGGGGTAAATTTCCGCAGTATATTGAGAAAATTCTTGATTATTTAACGAAAAAATATCATCAAGATAACGGTAAGTGTTGTTGAATTTATCAATTAAATGCAATTTCGACGGGTCTTTACTGAGTTTAGTCATGAACTGTGATTCGTAACAGTACAAAAACAAGTCTGCTATTAAAGGGGCACAATTAGTGCACATGGGGATACCTACAACTTGTCGATAAACTTTGTTGCCGAAACGTACATAAATGTTATCAAGGAGAAAATTAACAGCTTCAATCATCTCATCACACCTCCAGTAAGTATATCTAGCATATTTACCTTTCTCATTAGAGAAGAAGGCTTTAAATGAGTTGCAGCAAATATATCTACATTCAGCTTTACCAAACGACCATTTAATTAAATAGGAAAACTTTTGTTTAATAAGATAGTGTGGAAGTGTAGTGTAAAGAGTAGAAAAATCAAAACTATTAACAGAATCAAAAGGACCATCATAAGCATGTAATTTATCTAAAACATCCAAAGAATTTTTTACACTCCAAAAATGGTTTGTACCACTATGTTCATATATTTTATTACAATAGTTTATAAAAAGCTCTTTATTAGTAGTTAATGAACTAGTTAAGAGCACTGAAAGATTAGTTGTAGAACACTTACTAGAGGCCGAGATGAAACGATATTTAAATGTTTTTTGTGTAGTTTAGGTAGCCAATACATAGTAGGGACCTTCAAATGTTCAGAAGAAGCCTTAAGCTTTGATGTGGTTGTGATATGCTTGTTTACTATATGACTCCCTGTGGAGCGGATGGACTTGAATGCAGATGAATTTAAAATTTCATTCTTAAGAACGTCCGTGTAGTATTTACGGCAAACCACCACCACATCGTTGGCTGCTTTGTCGGCCGGTACAAACACAAACCGCTTTGAAAGTATTTGAAGTTTATTTGTTATACTGGAAATAGGTGTATTATGTACTCTATTATTTACTTCTAAATTATTTTCAAAATGTAATATTCTCTTATCTACCACATTCATACATTTATTTAAATAAGAATCAAGAGATTTTTTATCAGATTTTTCCCGTTAACACCATTTTTTACAAAACGAGGAAAGAGCATCTTTGGAGACATGACGACACTCTTTCCAATCTATTTTAGATGGAGGACGATATTTTGGTCCTTTTTTAAAAAACGTTTTTAACCTCTCTGTTCTGGGCGATATTGAGGTCCCCTGTAATAACATGGCCATAGGGAACATATCTAAACTTCGACGATTCACAGTTTCAAGTTAAGGGAGTATTACTATCTATATTCACGTCTGATGTAACCGACGTATAATTAAAAATTGAACTTCTGCTGTTTTTTTTGTATGTGTATGAAATTATAGGTGGTTCTATATTATCAAAATAGGGAGGTACAGTCGACTCTCGTTATGTCGAAGTCAGCCGGACCAGAGAAATATTTCGAGATACACGTAGTTCGACTCAAACGAACACCGGAAGTTCGACAATCTAAGGGACACAACTCTTGCTAAGCTTGGTAAAGCTAAAATAAATCCGGGTGAATACGGCAAGGGGATTGATATTCTAGTATCAGATCGATGTGTTTGTATGTCACAGTCTTTTATTATTATAATTATATTATTTTTACTTATTCAATTGTTTCAATTAAAAAAAAATCCTATGGCTTTTCCAAGAGTGTAAATTCCAATCGATAGTTTCGTTATTCAGGTCGGTTATAGCTGACAAAATTGTTTTTTCTCGGATACAAAAGATTTAAGAAAATTTTTATTTCTATTCATTTTGTTTTATCTCACTCTTTCTTTTCAAAAGAAAATATAACAAGATCAAAGACGCCGTTTGAGTAGTTTTTAGGTGATCATCAACTGAAGCCATAATCCTCACTTTATACACACCCAAGCTCATTAGTGTAAATCACAAATTAATTGTTTTGTAAACATTTTAAATACTTTTTCATGAACATTAACAATGTATCACTAATTATTTATCAAAATTCTATAAAAGATAATCTTAGGTAAACACTCATGGAAATAGCATGTCAAAAATCAATACAGTGGTCAATGACCGGAAATTTAATTACACTTTTATTGTCAGATTAACTCTTCAATCAATTTAAATCCCGGAGGTCATGTTTTGACATATGTGTATTAGTTCGAGATAAAAAATGAATTTTGAATGCTTTTGTTAACCTTGGGACCGTAGATTTAGTTCGACTCAACCCTAATTTCGACTCATCCAATTTCGACTCATCAGGAGTCGAATTACATACTTTTGTATGGAATAAAGTTCGGGACCACGTGAAAACTTCGACTCATCCGAAATTTCGAGTCAACCGAGTTCGAGACAACGAGAGTTAACTGTATAAAGTTTTGAACGGTAGAGTCATTAAATATACTAGATAAGTTGATAAATTGCCCTTCTACTGACACTCTTCAATTTGCTGGTTATAGGTGAAATCAAGTAATGAGTAACATTCAGTGATGTCATTATCATGGAAAGGAGGGAGGTCTGGCTAAGACAAATAGAACATGGTAAGGGTCATCTATGGATTAGGAACTTATTACATTTTTGGAGCATTGGAAATTGGAATACTCCAAAAGTTGTCATTGGATCTTGTTGCTCGATAATGCTGTATTTTCATGATCTTGTTATGTAATATTTTGTGGTATGTCCTAGCCATATGTCTGTCGTACTCTTATCTGTGTAATCTGCCAGATTGTTACACATGTTTTTAAAACCCAAATATGGCCAATACTTATATAGGTGTCAACAATCAATTCAGGATTTAATAAAACAGAAAGCAAATTTACGAAGCTGCAATTGGTGTGCTTCATGTATCAGATATATCCCTTAATGTGGTCCGTTCCAATCTTTATGGTAAACTACTGTCTCTCCTATTTGAATATTTTCATTATTCACTTATCCTTATCATAGCATTGCACGGTTTCATACAGTAAGGTTAAGTATATTAAGTTAGCTTAAGTAACATCTAGTTAACTTTGATACGATATAATATTTATTTTGTCAATTTGAATCATAACGTTATCTTTTCCTGTACTTATTTCTATTGTTTGTTCTGTTATGTAGTTTAATCTTAGAACAATATTTGAGATTAAGATAAGTAAACGGGCTGCTAATGTTTATATACTTACTACACCGTGTATATTCATAACGCTTCCTTTCCGATCGAATCGGCGTTTTTGCTTCCTTTCCGAGTCAGAAAAAGCGTCCTTTCCGATACTGTACACAGAAAAAGATAACAACGATAGAATGGCAGAAATTGATTTGAATTTATTTTCAATTGAATATTTCTTGTCGTTGTGCAATACACCGTGCTGTAGCGCAGTACTTAGTAAATCCGTTTTCAGACTATATACCGCTACAAAGAATTAGCAAAATAAATTGTGCAAATTGATAGATACCAAATATAAAATCAATATAACAGTAGTCAAGCATGACTATTTGAGGGAATTTTCTAAAAAATCATCAGACCAAAACAAAATTTAAACTTGACCTATAACTTGTCATGGTTAAACTACATGGTAAATATGAAGTCAGTACCTTCAAGCATGACGAAAAAAATTGCAAAAAACAGATAACATGTGATTTCCTCAGTCTAAGGCCATAACTCTGCCAAAAGCCATCAGACCGGAACAACATTAGAACTTGATCTGTAACTTGTCATGGTTATACTATTTACTAAATATTAAACCAATATCTTCAAGCATGACAAGAAAGTGTGGAAAGCTGATTTGCCGGACGGACTGACAGACAGACGGACGGGCGGACAGAGTCCAAACCTAAAGTCCCCTTCAACTTCGTTGGTAGGGAACTAAAAATATAAAGTTACACTATTCTGAAACACGTCTTAGAAATTCTACTTGCCTCTAAGTTGACCGAAATTCGTGTATTAAATCTATAAGAATTTCTATAAAATACAAAAAGCAAGATTATTTTCCTCTCCTGTTTCTTTCTCTCTTCTTGTAGTCGGATAATTCTCATTTTAAGTTTTAAATACCGATTTAATATAGTGCTTGGGTAAATAATGCGTAATGGTGTCCGTTGTCTTCTGAATTTTCACATTTCAAGTAATCTTCTTCTCTGAAGCGTCTGGATCAAATGAAACTATTAAATTAATCTTGACATAAAGGCATCAAACGTTTCAAGATGAAAAACAGCAGTTTAAGCGTTGGTGTTGCATTTTTTGTTGTCTTCCCGGCTAGCCAAAAAAACAGCCATTCCGTATAATGTATACAAGAATAAAGAATACAATCTATAAGTTGTAGTAACCATTTATTGGCCCCATTCAAAAAGCATGAAATAACTACAGTGTGAGAATACATTTAATAATTGTAGATAAATTCAGATATGTTTTCTTTTGAAATGTCTGATATAGTGTACAGTTGATCTCTCAGATGATATAGTCCCTATACTGATAAGTTTATAAATTACTTATCATGTGAAAAAAAGAACAGAGATATATATAGATATATATATAATACAATAAAATAAAATATAGCACAGCAATATTCGTTAGTTTTCAGTACTACACACTGATTGTTCTATTTGTGCAATGGTCCACTCCAAACAACAACGTTATAAATACCGTATTCATGCTCTTTCATCGGTCTTGGTCTTGTTTGTTTGTAAGTTTCATTTTGTTTTTCAATTTCATTCTTTTTGATTTGGGAGGAGGCTTTACATTGATTTGCCAGTTTATTCTTTTAATCTAGAATAAAGTATCGAGTGCTGTATCGATGCAATTGTGTACTGATTGATTCTTGGCATTTTGCGTTCCACAATAAGTAGCATTCTTGTAGTGTTTATGGAGTTCCTGTTTGAAATCTTAAAACTAATGTGTATTACATTATTAACATTTATTAACGTTGGCATCATTTCTTCTTAAATACAATAAATTTGTAGTTTAACAATTGATTATTTTTTTTCCAGGAAAATTCAATCAATTCTTTCCTTAACATTATTGAGTAAAATAATTGAAAGTATAGGGATGATCGCCTTAGGGAGCACATTCCGACAACAAGGAATCGGTTAGCATTAGTCAGCACTTCGGTGTTGACATGAATATCAATTATATGGTCATTCCAATAAATTTCCTGTTACAAAATAGAATTTTTTGAAAAACTAAAGATTTTCTTATTCCAGGAATAGATTACCTTAGCCGTATTTGGCACAACTTTTTGGAATATTAATCTTCAACTTTGTACTTGTTTGGCTTTAAAACTATTTTGATCTGAGCGTCATTGATGAGTCTTATGTAGACGAAACGCGCGTCTGGCGTATTAAATTATAATACTGGTACCTTTGATAACTATTAGCAGACTTAAAAGTTGTATATCAATCAAGGATTGTACAATTTACTATCCATATCAGTCTGCTGAAGATCATAATGGAATCTAAGTCGCCATTTTGAATAGCCTTTACACAATGTAGTGGTATAATCCATATTTGGATTGTAAAAAACTCAAAATATCTCAATCTTTCGCTGAAAAAATGTATATCAAAACTTTTGATTTTTTCAACCCTGTATATAAACTTCACAGATACCAGAATTTGAAATTTTATATTTATGCTAGAAGCGCGTTTCGTCTACAAAGACTCATTAGTGACGTTTGAATCACAAAATGTTAAAGAGGCCAAATAAAGTACGAAGTTGAAATCATTATGGACGAAAAGTTCCTGAAAGTTTTACAAATACAGCTAAGGTAATCTAATCCTGAGGTTGAAAATGATATGCCACCGTTCTCCATGGGATATTGAAAAATCGTTTAAAAGATATAATCCACCATGCTTTTCAATAAAAAATGGTAACATACGCTATAAATGTATTGCTTTTGGATACCATAAGGCATATTTTGATAATAGGAGTGTTGTCAAATCGTACATTTTTGCCTAACCGGTTACTCGGATAATCGTTCGACCGATTAACCGGTTAACCGGTAATTTAAGTTGGTGTAAGAAAGCCTTATCAATAGAACCCTACACATAGATATAAGATGTGGTATGAGTGTCAATTTGAAAACCTTTCATCAAATTCATAAATACGCTTTTAGAATTAAAGTTTTTCCTTTAGCATTGTAAGGCTTGTCTGTGAGGATTCCTGGCGAAGTTTGACTTTAAATAATCAAATACACCGTATCAACTATAGCGTTTGTACCAATTTCAGATTAAAAAATCAAAAAAAAAAAAATCTTAATCTCGTAGAATTGAATATGTCATATGTCTGAAACCGATTATTCTGTCCTTTTCTCTTGTTGTCTCCGAAAATAATGAAATTTGAAATGATTAATTATAAAAAAGAAGATGTGGTATGATTGCCAATGAGACAATTCTTCACAAGAGACCAAACTGACACAGAAATTAACAACTATAGGTCATTGTACATGCTGTACGAACTGTTCCTTCTCTGTGTTTGATTTTTTCTTTAAGCATGTTACTCGTACTTTCACGTATACATTGAATACATTCACATTGGTTTGCATTTCACAATTTTTGAATTTAAAGTAAGACTAACCCTTGCACTACAGAGGTTGCACATTTAAATGTAGGTTTACACAATATTAGATCGAAAACGAAATAATGAAGTAATTGGTAAAATTGATTCTCATTACTGATTTAAAGTTACTGTTAAAAAAACATGTTTACTGATTATGTTTCTTAAAGATCCTGCCCCGAACTCTAATTAATTTTATGTTTTTAGGATTATCAATAGCAATCAATATACTGGACAATTGATCTGTCAAACTAATTACCACGACGACAATTTTTAAATAAAACATAACTATTTAATGATTATTTTTGATTTTCAACACAAATTTTTATCAAATCTATCGAAATTGAAAAAAAAGTCCGGTTAACCGGTTAGGGTTTTTGGTATTCGGTATTCGGTCGTTCGACCGATTAACCGGTTAACCGGTTGACCGTTGACAACACTAGATAATAGTGAACAAACAGGTTATAACATGTTACAAAGAGGAACACGTGATTAGTATGTTGGAGTTGCTTAATGACAACAAACTTGTTGTATTTGAGGCTAGATTTCTTTTTAGAGAAATTGTCGGCATTCCTAAGGGAACGAAGTTTGCGTCTTACCTTGTCGACCTGTTCTTATTTTCAAATGAGTCGGAGTTCCTGCAGACACTCGTTTAAAATAAGAAGATCAAATAATATAAGTCCGGCCTTCCACACGAAGCCTTCGCTCACACCGAGCAAGCTATTAAGGGTTCCAAAATGACTAGTGTTAAACTAGTCCAATATGAGAACCAACGGTCTAATCTATATAAAAAATTAGAAACGAGAAACATTTATGAGCCACATCAAAAAACGACAACCAGTGAACATCAGGTTTCTGACTTAAGACGTGTACAGGTGCAAACAAATGCAGCGGGTTTCAACGTTTTAATAGACGCAAACCTTCACCCTAACCTAAAACAATAGTTTTACATCACAACATAGAAAGACACACTATCAAATATCAAATGGCTTAACTCAAACTAAAGACATATTAATAAAATAAATGAATATACACTGAACGAATAAATTTGATATATGACACAATGTAAATACAAAATAAAGAAAAAGAAAAATGTGCTTGATGTAAAATAATATTAGAAAGACAACCATAATCTTGGACAAAATACCGCAAATTGAAATAATGTATACTGGTCAATAAAATAATTGTGTTGTAAGGTATAGAAGAGGGACAAAATATACCAGAGGGAGAGTCAAACTCATAAATAAACTGACAACGCCATGGCTAAAAATGAAAAAAACAAACAGACAAACACGCGCGTTTCGTCTACATAAGACTCATCAGTGACGCTCGTATCAAAATATTTATAAAGACAAACAAGTACAAAGTTGAAGAGCATTGAGCCAAATACGGATAAGGTAATCTATCCCTTGGATAAGAAAATCCTTAGTTTTTCGAAAAATTCAACGTTTTGTTAAGTAATCTATGGTAACGAAATTCCTGACTTAATAATTCACCAGTGATGCATTGATTATGTTCGTTACATCTACAATGATATATGACATCACTACACATACGGGCATAACGAATGAGTTGGAATATATAGTTACACAGAATGATGGAGTTAAAGGAACAACAACGTCTAAAAAAGGAAAATAAACAATAGGGAATGAAAAATAGTCTCTTTTGTCGTAAATTTAGTATGGAGTTTCCCTTAAGAAATTGAAATGTCTTGGTTATGTTAAGATTTATTTAAAGTAAATTAATTTGGATAAATTTCGGTAGTATATTCAAAGAACTTTGGATTATTTAACGAAAAAATATCATCAAGACAACGGTAAGTATTGTTGAATGTATCAACCAAATGTAACAATGACGTATCTTAACTGAGTTCGGGCAAACACTGAGATTTCAGCTTCCCGTCTGTGTACTTTCCATTTTAACCAATAGTTCCAAATAGGGAAGTTGAAATCATCACTCAGTAAATTTTACAGACGCCATCTCAAATTAGTTGACCGTTATGAAATATCCGTTTCACAGATGATATTGGATATGTCGTACTACAATCCCGTTCCCTTTTCACGAATGTGTCATACCGAATTAGACTAATTACCGGTTTTATATTAACATGAGTAATACGACGGGTGCCACATGTGGAGCAGGATCTGCTTACCCTTCCGTAGCACCTGAGGTCCCCCCCCATTTTTGGTGGGGTTCGTGTTGCTGTTGTATCCCTATTTGGTCCGAGTTCACAGTTATTTCGTAGTGCATTTCTTTTAGACAATAACTGAAAATTTAAAAAATCCCACCTGCGCTTTCTCAAAAATATTTTTTACAGTGTGTTGTACTACTTTTGGGACAAATTATATCAAAATTATAGAAAATTTCATCGGCTCTAAATCAAATATGGATAATTCTATGTTAAGGGGGTCTTGACAACTTTTGACAGCTTCCGAAGTGCTATTTCTTTACCTTTTTCAGCTGGACCAAATCACTACTTTACTTTTATAAATTCATGACCCAAATCTTTTTACAGTGTAATTTCATCCCCCTACTTGCTATTTGAGGCATAAAACATAAAAAAATCTATTTGGAAGGGGTACTTAAAAAATAAGCAACACACTGTCCACACTAGGTACTATATTTGTGGACACCAAAAATCAAAGGACAATAACTGTGTACTCGGACCATTTGTGCATTTTTACCTATTGTGTTTTTTTTGTTCACACATCGTTGTCAATATAAGGGAATTTGATGCGACTGTCATACAAGTATGAGGCTTAGCGCTTTCAACCCAGGTCCAATCCACCATTTTCTACATTACAAAATACCTGTACCAAGTCAGGAATATGACAGTTGTTGTCAATTCATTTGATTTGTTTTATCATTTGATTTTGCCATTTGATTAGGGACTTTCCATTTTGAATTTTTCTTGGAGTTCAGTATTTTTGTGATTTTACTTTTCACTGGATATTTCAAGATTTTTGTTACGTTTAATTATAGACGCTAAGCATACATGAAAGCTAATACAACAAGCTATGAAGTTTTTGATATGTTTAATAACATGTTATAATTCTTGCAAAATACAATTTAAAAATACACAGACAGAACATTGAACGTCATTTTCCTAATACATTATTTACATAAGTAATATAGAAATTAAGGACTTTCACTCAGTCAATACATCATATGGACCTGTTAGATTCGTCCCCGGTCAATATAATTTGAATAGCGGTCCATACATAATGTATTGACCTCGTCAAAAGTCAATAATTGATAAATATTGCGGTTTCTCCCTAATTACCTTCAAAAGTTATGCTCTTTTATGAATTGTCATGAAACACAGTCGCCCTCGTTCGTGTTAGTGAAGGAGGAAACACAAGTCATGGTTTTTTTCTAATAGACCAGACAAGAAGTGTTAAACTTAAAAAAAAAACAATCAGGAAAAAAGAGAAATGTAGAGATTACAAGAGTATCTGACATCACGGTAAACAAGATCTTCTCTCTTCAGTTAAGAAAATATCTTGCCTTATTCAACATCTAAATAATTTAAACTTGCCTTATTCAATATCTAAATAATTTAAACTTGCCTTATTCAATATCTAAATAATTTAAATGTAAATGGACTCTGATACTGATGTCTAAATGAAGTCTGTGAGATGCATGAGTGAGAATTTAAGTATAAGTTGTGATTTAGGCTATTACACAGCAATTAAACTACAATAAAAACGAAAATATAAACCAAAAAGAAATATTTTTTTTCAATAACAAACAGAGAAAAGGAAAAGTATCTCCAGATAGGCTATGACAATAAAATATTGTAAAAATAGAACCAAAGGAGAGAAGACAATATAATTCATCTTATATAAGACTTCACAACAACCTTCAGAACATGGGAAAAAAGACTGCATAGGAAAAATTAACAATGTGTCGTCTGCTCCAATTACGAAGAACAGGAAATTTGACACTTAGGATGTGTGAAATGAATCCTGTAAAAACTGAACGTTGTATGTCAAGGAATTCAAATAGTAGATACATGAAATACATGAATAAAGGTAAAAGTAGTATACCGCTGTTCGAAACTCAGAAATCGATTGAGAAAGGGTGGGTTGGACCTTGTTTTGTGGCATGTCAAACCTCCCGCTTTTATGGCAATGTTAAATATAACATTAAAATGACAACATTACATGACAGGACTACAATACAAATAAATCGGGGAACATATAGGACAGAGAAAGACTCGAATAATAGCTAACAAAAAGTACCATGTGCAAAAATTTAAATAGTCAAACAAGTTGGTATCACCAGCCCAGTAGCCAGTACTTCAGTACTGGCATGCAAATACGGATTTTTTTGTGTTATTAAAATTTGCTGTTACAAAATGATAAAAATTATAATAAATTAAGGAATGTATCTCCCTCATGCAAAGCTCTGATTCCTTTCACAGAATTGGCTATACGTTTTGGACCTTTTGGATAATAGCTCTTCAACTTTTATATCAGCTTTGGATTTCAAATATTTTGGCCACGAGCATCACTGAAGAGACATGTATTGTCGAAATGCGCATCTGGTGCAAGAAAAATGATACCGTTATTTTTATTACAGTTTTCAGATTCATACCTTATTAAAAAAAAGAACCTTTTGAAAAACAAGCTAAAAGTTGGAAAATGACATGTTGGCCACATATCATATGTAAGATGGACACATACATCTGCTTTCAAAAATATCTCTGACGAGTCATATGTCAATATGCATTTACATGTTTTTTTTTATTTGAATGATTCTACTAAGTTACAAAAAAGAATAAACAATCCATTTACATTGTATAGACAGAAATCTAAATAAAAGTGTTTTGTAAAAAAACACAAATGCTTTAATATGTTATAACATAGTTTTCTTCATAAGAAGTTCATCATAATGACCACAAAATCATATTGTAAATATATATAATTGGGCTTTTCTGCCTAAATTCGACTTAATATTGAATACATATTATTTCCCTAGCGGTTTCTAAAATTTGAGAAAGACATTCATATGCAACAATGAGGCTTTTTAAAATAATAATAATTTGTATTTGAATTCATTCAGACCAACGGTGCGTAAAGTCACTGCCATTTTAATGTAGTATTGTATCGATGTAATCAATACAACTTG
Organism: Mytilus galloprovincialis; assembly: GCA_037788925.1. Taxonomy (NCBI): domain Eukaryota; kingdom Metazoa; phylum Mollusca; class Bivalvia; order Mytilida; family Mytilidae; genus Mytilus; species Mytilus galloprovincialis. Next base: position 32,703,442 of record CM075339.1, read on the forward strand.
TGTTAAATGGATAAACAACGAACAAACATGATTGATCTATGGGTAATTTCAATAGAATCAGTCTATGTTTGAATAAACGTCCTTTCATATATCTTTTTTTTGTAAATCACAACATATATAATTTGGAGTCATCATACGTAATTGTGTGTGTATGGAATGCGCCAATTTCGATTAAAAATCTGTTATTGCAGTAGATATCATAATATACTGATATACTTTTTTTATGTAATTAAACGTATGATAGGATGCAACAATTCTAAAAGGTAACTGTTTTTCTATATAAAAAAGTACAATAATTTGCAAAATATTACGTGTCACACTGCGTGGGATACATTGATTCAGTCATCAAAATAACATTTTCACAAAATATTTATACTAATACAATGTACGGTGAGTCAGCATTTGCGAATCACAGGACTTTTTACGAGGCGTCACCACATGTTCTTTCGTATTCCTAGTCTTTGCTAATGATAAACTTGTACCAGTATACAGCGGAAATTAAGCATGATTCTTTAATGACATCAGCTATTTAATCTCTGTAAATCTAAAATGTTATAACGTAGCGCCTGCCCAGCAGCAGGCTGTCGTAATACACATCTAGTGCAGCAAATTTGGAACCATTTATGCTATGTTAAATTGGTATCGGATTCGGATTTGACACGGAACGTGTTTATCATTGTTAGTATTAATTATGTGTTAACTGTAGTCCTTAGAATGATTTTTGAATAATACTATTGTCCTATAAAATATCAATTAAAAGTAGATTTGTTTTACGTCATGCCGGCTACATGTAACAAATTGGACCTCTTAGTATAGATACCAAACAAGTAAATAAAAAATATCCTCATAGCGAATACACTAATGAATTTACATGCATGTGTATGCTTTACAACTTAATATGCTTTTAAAAGATACATCCAAATCGTTTGTGTTCCTTTCTTACTTTTGCATAGCTGTTTTATAATAGTATACGTACATTATTATACAAACTCTGCATATGATTGCAAATTCTCATGCAAAAGATTATTGTTAATCTACTATTATATTAATGAAAGTTTGTAACTGCTTGTTCTAAGTGCATACCTTAAGACTGTTGGGAAACAAGTTGTGAATCCTTTTATTTCGGCTCGGCCAAGAGGAATATATAGAGGAGTAGGTCGCAAGCTTACCAACTTTCGAGTTTGATGTCAAAGTTCAACAAATGGTGACATAAATTAACAATTAACATAAAGCACGTGTTGTACGTCAGAAAGAATAGAGTAATGCTATGTTTGTTAGTTACTCGTTTTATTTTCGCAACAGAGGTAAAATAATTGGCTGATTCAATTTATTCTATTAGAATCAGTTGTTAATAACAGCCACTGCATATTTGTTACAGAATACGTATTCGTGAAAATATCGGCGAGTTAGAATACAGAAAGACAAAAATGAATAGCAGTACATTTATAAAACATTTCATTAAAGAATTATCTTTCACTTGAAAGTTTACGTACACTAGTTACATAGTAAAACTGATCCATTCAAGGGTATAAAACATACTAAACTTTAAATAAAATGATAATATTTCACATAGACTGTTATAAGTAAAGGCAGAATACACTTACCTTAGATACGATACGATAAGCTCCAACTGTAAACCAACGTTAGACATTTAATTTATAAATTTCAAAAGAATTAATATGCGTGTCCAAAGCCAATATATTCACTTATATACCTATATGGAGTTATTTTCTTTCATAACGACAGGTCATTCTTTTTCAGAATCAACCCGGACGATACCATATTTCAATGATATATGCTCTAAGGCATAAAATAATGACCTGTGTGAGGTCATTATTTTCCTTGATAAATATGCAATCTATGATTTACTTCAAAACTTTATTCGTCTAATAGTATTTTGTTGCCGATTTGGAAAATTATCTTTTAAAGTTCAATCGATGATAGGTGTAAAAGAAACCGTCATTGTAGTCCCGCTTTTTAATTTAAGAAACAAATAACGTGAAGTTTTGTTAATTTATCGCTACAATAAAGAAACATTATCATATATGTCAGATAAATTTTAATGTAGACTTTCATAAAATAAATCCAGATTTAACATATTCGTATATAAGATTTTGAAAATGTTATTGAGTCAAACTGAATAGGTTGATCGATATTTGGTTGCTTGCTTAACGTCCAGTGGCAAATATTTCATGCATGTTCAGAACGATACACACTGAATAGGAAATCATACTGTGACCTACATGTATCTATATTCGTCTTCGTGTCAGTTCTTAACTTTTTAAAATTTATGTATACCTTTTACTCTATCAAATTATCAACTAATAAGATAATCTTATATTCTATTGAATAACATTAACGTAACCCACGAAAGGGTCGGGTGCGGAGGGTATATATTTATATCCTGATTATCTTTTAATAAAATGTTGTTAAGAATTGCGCTAATATTAACGTACCTTTTTGCGGTACGGCCGCTATCTTTGTGACGTCGCGTAATTGTTATACTTTATGTTGTATTGAATAGAAACGTATAATGGCAGACGTAGTTCTATCTTTAACGCCTTAGTTAGCTTACGATCAAATACACAACGCAACGCAATAATCTACATTGGTGCCGTGACTTCAAACGGAGAGAATGGACATCAGCCGACTAAAATCCTTGAGAGCGGGGAACAAAGCAGCAGTAACAAAAGTTTTTAAAAAACTGGAGGAAGCCATCGGAGATTCACAAATAGACACGGAGGAAGTATCAACATTGCTCGAAGCAATTGAGAAGAAAAAGAAGACGTTAGCCTCAATAGATGAACAGATATTAAATGCAGTCGAATCAGAAGATATTACAAATGAAATTCTTGAAACAGATGAGTATTATTTAGATTTAGAGGGTAAAATTCGAAAATTTAAGAAGTTCTTAAAGCCCGTAACAAACGCAACATCTTCTATACTAGATTCAAACGCACCAGAGTTTGTTCCGTACACAAACCCCTTTACTCACACAAGTCAGCCATTATCTCAGTCAAGTTCTACCTCAAGTAATAACCATCGCCTACCAAAGCTATCTCTTCCCAATTTTAATGGAGACATTCTACAATGGCAATATTTCTGGGATTCATACGAGACCACGATTCATCACAATCACACATTAACTGACATTCAGAAATTTTCGTACTTGAACTCATTGCTTCAATTTGAAGCTGCAAACGTAATTTCAGGATTGACCATGACAAATCCAAACTACCACAAAGCAATTGAATTATTGAGAAACCGCTATGGGCAACCACATAAAATCATTAATGCATATATGAGAGCACTACTTGATATACCCGCACCACATGATACATTAGAAAGTTTGAGAACATTTCATGACAAATCGGAAGCCTACATACGGGGTCTAGAGTCTCTCGGACAATGTCAGGAAATGTACGGATCGTTATTGATACCAGTAATTCTCGGGAAGATACCGCATGAAGTACGAAAAAATATAACACGAGAAAACGGGAGCGACAGTTGGAATATTCAATCGCTTCGAAACGCGATAGGTAAAGAGATTTCTATTCAAGAGTCCGGATACGGAGATTATACACAGACGTATTCAACCGCAACACCTAGCGCAAATTTCATAACAGGCGTTAAACGAGTAACTACAGATAAAACCCGTCCGATAAACACAACAGACAAATCATTCAACTCGAATCGGAAGAAACAATGTACATATTGTGACGGAAACCACTGGCCTAACGAATGTAAAGATGTCATAGATCACGATAAAAGAGTAGCCATTATAAAAGAAAAGAGGTTATGCTTTAATTGTTTAGGTAAGCATAAAATAGCCGATTGCAAATCCAAGAATACGTGTAAGTGTTGCCACCGGAAGCATCACTCTTCATTATGTAAACAGAACTTGTACTCAAATAAACATCATATTGAAACTGAACAATCGCAAAATAAAGTAGACACAGAAACTTCTATGTTGTATACCGCTAGCGAAGAAAGGTCCACTGTTTTACTGAAAACCGCATTCAGTCCAGTCGTTCACAAAAATACATGTATAGATGCAAGAATACTCTTTGACGAGGGAGCTCAGCGCTCATTTATAACGGAAGAACTAGCAGCTAAATTGGACATTAAAATAGAGGGGTCTGAAACATTAAGTATAGCTACATTTGGAAGTACTACGAAAAAGGTGAGAAATCTTGACAAAACAACAATTAATCTTAAGTCTACCGAAGGAGAATTAATTCCTATTAAAGTTTTAATTGTACCAACCATTGCTTCACCACTTCAAACCCACAACATAGGAATCACGCAGAAGTTTTCATATTTACGTGGTCTACAATTAGCACACCCAGTCATGGATGGAGAGCAATTTGAAATATCCTTATTAATTGGAGGTGATTTCTACTGGGACATAGTTCAAGACAAAATAGTGCGTGGAAACGGTCCAACTGCAGTTAGCTCGAAAATTGGATATTTACTTTCCGGTCCTGTCCCTACAAGAACCAGTAATGCATCTTTCTCAATGATGAATATACTAGTATGTCACAAACAAGAAGAGTGCGATCTTGAAAAATTTTGGCAGCTTGAATCGTTGGGAATTGACGCTAAAGAACAAAATGATCCAGACCTAGCTGAATCAATTGAAAATTACTTACAAACCTCTATTACGAAGAAAAATGATAAGTATATTACGAAATTACCATGGAGAGAGAATGCGCCAGAACTACCGACAAATGAAGACATCGCAAAACGCAGAACGGAAAGCGTTATTCGTCGCCTTAAGAAGGATCCCGAGATGTTACGAAAGTATGGTGAGATAATTACAGACCAAGAACAAAGAGGATTCATTGAAAAGGTATGTGATGAAAGTACATGCACAAACAAGGTTCATTACATTCCGCATCATCCCGTAAAAAAGGATTCAGTCACCACCCCGATACGCATAGTATATAACTGTAGCTGTAGAGCGAATGCCAGTAGTCCTTGTCTTAACGATTGCCTAGCAACATATCCACCAATTATGACTGATTTGACGGAGATATTAGTACGCTTTAGAATGTACAAATATGCAGTTACAGCAGACATTGAAAAAGCATTTTTGCATATTGAATTAGATGTTGATGACAGAGATGTCACAAGATTTTATTGGTTAGAGAATCCCATGGAAACAGAAAGCCGTTTGATTACTTACCGGTTTAAGGTTGTACTTTTCGGCGCCACCTGTTCGCCATTCATGTTAAGCGCCACGCTAATGAAACATTTTAGAGACAATCCGTCAACTACATCAACAGAATTACAGAGAAATTTATACGTGGATAACGTTCTAACCAGTTTTACAGATAAACAATCCCTTTTAAAATTCTACACGGAGTCAAGAAAATTATTGTCAGAGGCAGGATTCAACTTACGGTCTTGGAATTCTAATAGTACGGAATTACAGAACGTCGCAGGACAAGACAAGATCGGCGACAATGACGACATAGTCAAAATTTTAGGCATGAGATGGGATAGGGAATCCGACGATTTGAAATTTCAACAGATTGAATTTATGGAAAAGAACAAAATGATAACAAAACGTGAGGTTTTGCGCACATCTTCTAGAATTTTCGACCCCCTTGGATTAATCACGCCAATTACGGTGAAAGCTAAGCTGTTTATGCAGACTTTATGGAAGGCAAAGTTGGATTGGGATGAATGTTTGTCCGACGAACTGAGAAGTAAATGGCAGGTAATAGCTTTAGATATCGAGGAGGCTACCAAACTAGTATTTCCACGAATGTTAACGGAAGGAGTTATTAACGAGAAAACGTCGCTACATATTTTCACAGACGCCAGTCAGTTAGCATACGGAGCTTGTGCTTACTTAGTTACAGCAAATTCATCGGTCATCGTCATGGCTAAAAATAGAGTAGTACCCGTAAAACCGATTTCATTACCACGTTTAGAACTTATGGGCGCGCTTATCGGCGCCAGATTAGCAAAGCATCTTCTTAAAGTCATAACAACAGAACATGTGTATATGTGGAGCGATAGTCAAATTGTTTTGAGTTGGATTAAATCGTCAAAAAACTTAAAACCGTTCGTAGCAAATCGACTTAAAGAAATAAGAAAATTAACAGAGAATGCTGAATGGAATTATTGTCCAACAGATGACAATCCAGCTGATTACCTAACTCGCGGAATTTACGCTAAACAACTTTATAACAACAGCTTATGGATGAACGGTCCACAATGGATTTTAAATCGTGAGAATTGGCCGACATGGACGAGGAAAATTGAAGAATGCAGCACGATGATAACTGTTAGCGATGAAAAAACAGACGATAAAAGTACAAATGCTTTAACACAGACAATTTCATGTATAGATATACAACGATACAGCTCTTTAGAAAAAGCAATTAGAGTAACAGCATACGTCATGCGTTTTATACAGAATATACGGAATTCAAAAGATAAACGGTCAATCGGATTTATCAGTGTTGAGGAGCGATGTAAAGCATTAAAAGTTCTAATAATGACAGTACAACAGGAAACTTTTAAGGATGAAATTGAAAGCTTGAATTCATCTTCACAGAAAAAAGTGCCACTTGTTCGACAACTTAAACTATATACAGACAAAAATGGATTACTACGTTGTACCGGGAGAATACAAAACGCACCTGTGAAGGAGAGTACTAAATATCCGTTGTTATTGCCAACACACCACAGTCTTACGTCCTTAATCGTAATGGATGCACACACAAAGACTTTACATGCCGGACTTAACAGTACAATCGCATATATTCAACAGAAATATTGGATACCGAGAATAAGGCAGTGCGTAAAATCACAAATTCGTAAATGTGTCCAATGCATTAAAATATCAGGAATGCCTTACAGCGCACCCGATCCGCCACCGCTACCTAAAGATCGAGTCAACTACGATTATCCTTTTTCAGTAACCGGCGTTGATTTCACAGGAGCTTTGTATACAAAAGGAAAACACAACGAATTAAGCAAAACATATATTTGTTTATTCACTTGCGCCGCTACACGAGCTATACACTTGGAGATAGTCACAGATTTAACCGAGGAGTCTTTCATGCTTGCTTTTAAAAGATTTGTCGCTAGGAGATCTACACCAAGGATTATGTTGTCCGATAATGCAACAACCTTCAAGGCAGCCGCCGAAAAGATTACAAGATCAAGCAAAGACAACCGAATACAAGAAAAACTTGCCGATCAAGATGGAAACACGAATATCTGACGTCACTCCGTGAATTTCACCGTACATCTGGAAGAAACGAACAAACAATACAAATAGGTGACATTGTACAAGTACACAATGACACAAATCGTATAATGTGGAAATTAGCAGTTGTACAAGATTTAGTTCGTGGAAAGGATGGACTCATTCGATCAGCTGTTATCAAGACCGACACAGGAATCACCAACCGTCCGATTGTGAAGCTCTATCCGTTGGAAATACGCAGTACACATGATGACAGTGAATGAACTTTTCTGCCCTGGAGAACTTTTCTGCCCTGGAGAAATTAGTGGATGTATAGACTGTTCAATTAACTCCAGTTATTATATAGACTTGTAAAAGTGTTAAATTATTCAGACGTGAACAGTTAAAATACTATTGAGAGACTTTAAATATGATTTTATTTCTTTTTATGTCACAATTTACGAATTTTTCATATTGTATTTCAAATTTAAGTTAAATATCATTTTCTGCGGCCCCAGAATGTTAAGAATTGCGCTAATATTAACGTACCTTTTTGCGGTACGGCCGCTATCTTTGTGACGTCGCGTAATTGTTATACTTTATGTTGTATTGAATAGAAACGTATAATGGCAGACGTAGTTCTATCTTTAACGCCTTAGTTAGCTTACGATCAAATACACAACGCAACGCAATAATCTACAAATGTATTGCTATTCAAAAAACAATCTTTCTGAATTTTTCATTCGATTCAAGTAAAATTGTTAAAAAAATAACCACTTTTCCGCGATATAAATAACGTAACAAATAGAAAAAAATATACCCCTCCCCCTTTACCATAAGCTAAGTGGTACAATAAACTACTTACAATGTGTCTTGTATTTGTCATACACTGTTATCGGATTGTAACAATACATTTGTGTCTTTTATGTACTTCATTCAGTTACAGTAATATTTTTATTGTGTATGGATAATAATTTTAAAAGGTTTATATCTAAATTATTTAGTGAGGTTGTTTTCACATTCTAAATGAGCCGCAGGGCGTATTTAAACCTGAACGCATTAGAAAGGAATATCCCACTTTAGTGTTGTCGGTAAAATAGAATACTAAATTTTACAAATCTTTTTAAAATCAATATTTTTTTGACGGTATATAAGTCAGATAATGCATATTTTAAGGTTTTTCTTGTCGTAGAACACACCTCGGGGTGTCAGGATTGATCAAAGAAAGACCTCCCTCCGGTCGGTCTTTCGTTTGATCAATCCTGACACCCCTCGGTGTGTTCTACGACAAGAAAAACCTTAAAATATGCATTATCTATAACTGAACATATAGGTGTGAATATTTGAATATAATTTAGCGTATCATAATTTAAAATTGTGTCAATCAGTAGCCAAGGTAAATATAAGTAAAATGGAAGTTATTATATGGTATAAGCCTTATATTTGCTTTATTGCAGGTAAACATTGTTCACCTTATAAATAATGTGCAAGTTATTGTGATATAAAGCGCTTATTATTTTCCAAAAAAGACATTGGAAGTTAACACTTTACAGTTGTTTATTTTATTTTGTTTTATTATAATTAAATGTTCAACCTGAAGATATCATATGATAATACTATTAAAAGTAAACACTGGGGTGGGGGTCCAAATACGAAAAAAGACTGCACATCATACGCATCGCCTGTTACGGGATTTTTACGACTGTTTTCTACTGCGTTTTGTAGGGTTCTTACGTCGTTGGCATATGCCCCATTTCCAATATCAATTTTAAGTTTAAGTTTTCATCTCAAATTAAATTGTACGCAAATTTACTGTATCGCGTTCATTCTTTAAAATTTTGTGTTGATAGGAGAAAACAATTTATTAAATTAATCAATTGTTTTAACTAAAGGGCAGAAGGTTGGCTTCTAGTTAATGCTACGACAACAGATATGCTCAAAATATATTAAATTTCACAACAAAAATGTATTTCTCCAATTATATGATAATATCATCGTTTTCATTATTTAAAACTAAAGTTTTAGAAATGGTCCTTTCATAACTTACTTATAACTATAAATGAAATTGGATATTACTATTATTCAGTTTTTTTAATACTGACTTTTTTGTTTGGGGGCTAATCGTTTCCACTGTGTTTAGTCATGAAGGTAAGAATATCACTTTCAACTGACTGATTGTTAATTGTATCAAGGCTTTATGGATAAGGAATATGTTGGTCTATTCTTTAGCTGTGACCCATTTCAAGGGTGACTCCGATTGTCATTGATTTTGATGTTCCTATGTCCCTGCGTTTCACATATTGTATCAGTGAAAAGGCAAAACCACATTTTATAAACACCTTGTAATTCTTGTACACATGGCCGAACTTTCACTGCATTTATATATATATATAAACTTTGATATTAATTGATTTTATAAAAGCCTGGCAAGAATTGTTGTACCTACAAGCAAAAAAAATGACAAATTTTACTTGGGGTTTGTGCTGCTACAGTTTTAATGTTGCGATTCGTAAACAGTTGTTTTTCTTTTAGTCCTTTAAGTAATTTTTCAAAGGATGTTTCAGGTTATATCTTTCTTAGCAAAGCAATGGAGTTAAATGCACATGTTTTACATGTTAAGATATTTTTTTGTTTGTCCTTTTTGGTAAATATAATAAATAAATGAGATTTGTTGTTTATATAATTTAAAAATCATTAAACATCATTAAACTTCGAGGCTCTTAACCAAGTTTCGGATTTTTAAAAATATTTTGTAATCAATTATTTATATCTTTCATGTTTATTGAAAACTACTTGCGCAAATATGATTTCTTTATCTTTCATCGGGTTTTCCTTTTCTTTTCTTTTAGCTAACATACTTGCAAGGCATCATACGATTTATCTGCAGATGTAGCTATACCATTATGACAATTTTTCACGCTTTTAGTGTAACATCGCTTGCATTCATATCTCCATTCATAGGCACATATTTACTTATTAAGTGGCATACGCGCATACAGGAGTAGGTGTCTGCTGATCCTCGTCAATAAAAAAAGGTTGATTTATTTCAACAGACGTAAACGACATACACCAGACATCAGATAACAAGAAAGCTGGAACACAAAACAGGAAGGGTATGATGCTCTACAAGCAAATTGATATTCTATAAAGTTATCGGAACATGTTGGATCCGTCACAAACGTGAGGCCATAGTTAAACGTGTTCAAGTTTGTGTTAGTCAGTCGCCTATATCAACTTTTTAATTTATACAATAATAATTATATATTATAATCGTAACAGTCATTTTGAGATCACCCTAGTCATTTACACTGTCTTACTCATTATTTTTCTGACTAGTATTTGGACTCGGATCAGAATCATACACTTAATGTACATATCTACTTCTACTACTACTACTACTACTACAATAAACAGAGGGAGTTTGCGTCTTTTAATGTACTGAATTGATACCAATAGTGTATCACGTTTGTGTACAATGTTTTATGACTCCTGATTATGTCTGATGATAAGAAAGCTTGGCCTAATTTTATGAATTGATTTAAAAAAGAAATGCTCAAATACAAATTCTTTGTAATAAAAGCAGTCGGGTGAGGCAAGAATTCCTCGTAGAAAAAGCTTGATAAACAAGAAACGGCGAACCACTACTCAAATATGCCCGAAGAAAACATGCATAAAATTGAAACAAAAACAAAACAAATGTTGTTAGTAATGTTCATCAATTTCATCACATTGAATATATCTTGTCTTTATTGAGGAAAGCCAGAATTCACGACGAAAAAAATCAATCGTAAACTTGTTCAATATTATTTATCGATTAAATAAAAAAAGAGCCAAGGACGAAACCAACATACAACTCTTTGTCGAATACGAATACAAAAACTGTAAATTGTAATATTTTGTACCATTGTATACCTTTTATGTTTTCATTGTAAGAACTATATTTTTTTTATTGGAAATTTATGGTATTTTTTTTATTGTATCAGTTCTCGCAATTAAACTACTGTCAAACAGATAAATGATTAACTACAGTTTAGTACTTACTAAAGTGTTTTACCTACCAATGAGTAAAACAAAATGCATTCGAACAAACGTCGCTGTATGATCTCATAGATATATTTAAATTTTTAAGTTGCTAAAATAAATATTATAACAAAGTTAAAAAATCGTAGGTACATGAGGTAGACATAACAAAGAAACTAATTCAAACAATTGCGTTTTAATATAATTAAAACCAATTGTCTCTTAATTCAACAGTTAGCGAAACTATTGGGCAGCTAAGATTGTTATGTTAATAGAATTTTTCACTGCTGTTTTCCATTGTTATTGCATTAAATGTTTTTGAATTAAGAATTAACAGATATTCAATTTTTATTAAAGGAACAATATGACAGGATGTGGGCTATTCTACAATCACAAGAACTTCCAAGGTATAACATTTGTGAAGTAAAAGATTGAAGGCTTTTTTTGAATATTAAGTGTCACACTGCATGGAATATATTGATAAATATATCAGTGGAGCATTTCAACAAATATTTATCAAACTTCTCCACTACAATGAGACCCAACACTCAAGAAGGGCAGGATTTATTACGCCTTTATAAAGGTGTTGTCGGCACTGGCGCTGACGTTCTTGTGCCTTTTGCTGAGGATAAACTTTTAAAAACATACAACGGAAATTTTGAAAGGTTTCTTGATGATAAAAAACATGACCTATTTCATCTCTGGCATTCTAAGAAGTTATTATGTTGTGCATGTCCACCCGCAGGTTGCACTCTTAAACGTACAGGTCATATGGACAACTGGATATTTGAAAAAATTTATGATGGTGTTGGTAGTGAACATGGGGGACATACTATCCGAAATCATGGAAAGGTTGTACAAATGTGTCTTCATAAATACGTCACACGAAATATTGGTATACATGAACTTGATATTGTGGCACTATCGTTTCTCCTTAAGAATTTCGCGGCTTTGTTACCAAATGAGGATACTGCATTGGCTACAATAAAAAGTAACAGAAATAAGATTTGTCATGCTTATTCTCCAAACTGTTATGACATGAACTTTCTAAATACAGCATGGACTGAACTAGAGAAATCTATATTAGACCTAACATCTCCTTCTTATAAAGGTGTTATGAAAAAACAAATCAAATACTTGCGCAAAGTTGATCTGGAGAAGGAAGAGATAACGGAATTACTTAGAAACGTTGAAAAGGTAAGTATATTTAAGATAATGTTATGATAGCAAAGCTAGTTATACCCAACAACACAATTAGTTTCATTTCCCTGTGTATAAAATTATTGCAAAAGGCTGAATTGTTTTTCCAGGGTTGTTGTTTTTCAGAAATTGTGAAACATTTCACAGCGGTAATTATTATTAATTTTGTATTTGTATTGTATCATAGATACAATTTATTCGTTCTGTGTATGTTCATTAGTGTTACTACGTCTTTTAATTGTGTTAAGTCATTTCAACTGTTATTTTATAGTGTGTCTTTCTATGTTATGATTTCCTCTTAAAAATATACTAAGACTAGTTAGCATACTTGCACTTCTATAGTTTATACTGTAGTAAGACTTTACCAATGCTTACGTGCATGCTTTACACAAAAGTACAGGGATGTGTCTTATGACCAGACTTGGGGTAACTCTAATCATTAATTAGCTAAAATCAATTACAATATTTTCAAGTAATCATTGTTATCCTTTATCAGCCAATAATCTAAAAAAAAAGTAGTTTAGTTTAACCAATACTTTCAAAATACCTTATTATCTTGATAACTTTTTGAATACATTGTAATTACAATGAAAACAATTCTAAATTATATGCACAGTCTTTAAATATGTACAGCTGTAATATCTTGACATACAAAGACAACTTCAAATATTTTGACACATCTCACGATAAGGACCCTGAGTTTGAGTTTGATTAAATAATCGAACAGAAATATGAAATCATGATAATATTTATTACAAATTTATGGGTTTAAAACATCTTCATTTTTGATATAACTGATATTTGAAGTGAAAGTTTATCATTCTCTGTCTTTTTTTTGTATCAAAAAGAAAAGACAATATTGAATTCTGTTTCATATTGATGGTTTTGTTCCAATGAACAACCGTTTCATTGAACATATGCATTTGTTAATAATGCTAGTTTTAGTGTAGACTTATTTTATTTATTTAATTTTACTAAAAATTGAAAGTCCCAGTTTAGCCTAAGTAAAAAGCATCATAAATAAACTCATCATAGATACCAGGACTAAATTTGGTATAAACGCCAGACGCGCGTTTCGTCTACAAAAGACTCATCAATGACGCTCGAATCCAAAAAAGTTAAAAAGGCCAAATAAAGTACGAAGTTGAAGAGCATTAAGGACCAAAATTCCTAAAAGTTATACCAAATACAGCTAAGGTAAACTATGCCTGAGGTAGAAAAGCCTTAGTTTTTCAAAAATTCCAAATTTTGTAAACAATTAATTTATAAATATAACCATATCAATGATAATTCATGTCAGCACAAAAATTGCCGACTACTGGGCTGGTGATACCCTCGGGGAAATAAATCTCCACCAGCAGTAGCATCGACCCAGTGGTTGTAAATAAACTTATCATAGATACCAGGACTACATTTTGTATATACGCCAAATATATTCACAATTTAAAGATGTAAATGCTATGATGACTGTTTTATTAAGTTATATTTTTCCTTAACCCTGAGTTATAATCCTTTGTTAATATTGTAATCATTGTCACCTTGAACTATTTTGCTAAATATAGTAGTCCCAGGTGTCACATTTGAATTGACAAATTAAGGTCTGTTTTTATTACCAAAAGTGTGTATTAGTACAAAGGCAATATGATAAAAGATAAAGAAATAATAACCTTATTAGCACAAACTGAAATTGTGAAAAATCAGTTCATTTTTTTGTATTTTTGTTTAAGATATCAAGTAATACTATAACAATTTAAGATATATTTTTCGTTGTTACTGAAATACATATACAATCTGTAAAAACCAAGCTTCTTTAGAATTCTTATTCAATCGAAATCAATATATTTCAGAGATTAATAATGACAGAGTGTAAAATGTTCATGGAAATATGATGGTTAATCCTTGTGGTATACTAGATTGACGAATTTTGAAGTTATTGTTTAATGACAAATACAAAAATAATAATAAAAAGAAACTCTAAGGAAAATTCAAAATGGGAAGTCTCAGACCCATCGAAACAACATTTGATACAAAAATTTAACAATACTTATTTTTTTGGATGATATATTGGCTCTCAATAATGTCGTCAGTACTTGTATGTATACTGAAGAAATTTATCCTGTTGAACTAACTTTAAAAAAAGCTAATACAACAATGACCACTGCCCTTTCCTCGATCTTAATATCTATATCATTAACGGGAAGCTTAATACCTTAAAGAGATAAAGGGATGATTTTTCATTTCCTATCGTTAATTATTCATTTTTAGATAGTGACGTTGTTTTGTTGTCTGGTATGATTTTTAATTTTAATTTCTTTTGTATAATTCGGAGTTTATTATGACGTCCATTATTACTGAACTAGAATGCATATTTTTTAGGGGCCAGTTTAAAATTGAAATCAAACAGACATAGAAAAATCCATTTGCACGAGGTCCATATATCTATTTATATTCATGTTTATGTTTATATTGGGTTATGAGACCATCGGTTTTTTACGGGGTCATCTTGATAGTTAATAAGACGGCATATAGACTAAAATACACACGAAAGCTACATATTATCTTGTTCATGCCCTGTAAATTGTTTATTTGAGACTTTTTATAATTTTGATAATTGTTTCACATTGTTATAAAGCCAATCTGACAATTTAAGGTAAATCGCTGAACATGGAGTTGACAGCTAGTGCCCATTTAAGGTCTGGAATGACTTAATTAATTCTTTTTCACGTTTTCTTTGAATTTAATCGAATGCAAGGCAAATACTTGACATGGTTCCTTTCTGCACATTATCATTTATTATCGATAATACTTTTTTTATATATATTTTTCAGCATAACCATATTTTTCATGTAGTGAATTTCTCTCGTTACATTAAAAACAATAAGCTTTATCAATGTGGCAATGTGGTATGATATTGTGGCTTTTCTATTACATGTAGTTATTGGTGAGGCCAATTAGAGTGTGCAAAAATCAAGCATGAATGATTTACCTCTTAGGCAACATATATATCATTTATATATGAATTTAAAACAATTAAAATAGTCCAATTGGTCATTTTTATAAATTTCCTGTATACAAAACTTTGAACGTTTTGAAAAACTAAGGATTTTCTTATCCCAGGCATAGATTACCTTAGCCGTATTTGGCACAACCTTTTGGAATTTTGGATCCTCAATGCTCTTCAACTTTGTACTTGTTTGGGTTTATAAATATTTGTCATTTGAGCGTCACTGATGAGTCGTATGTAGACAAAACGCGCGTCTGGCGTACTTAATTATAACCCTGGTACCTTTGATAACTATTCTACCTTTAAATTCGCTTTTTTCAAAGCTTATTTTTCTAAAACATAAAAAAGTAACAAACTGTATGAAGCTTCTGTTTGCTTAAGATAGATAACTCTAAACTGTGTAGGTTTCAAAGACTAGATCAACGTTCAGCGGATTTTATTTTACTAATTAAAAGTAGAATATTTATTATAGGTTCCATATCGAGTTAAAATATGATTTGATAGATGTCACCTCGAGGTTTTTAATTTTATTATATTGATAATGGAGCCTTGGAAGGAGGAATTTACCAAAAAAATATGTATTGCGGGCTAAAAGTTTTATCAAATGTTTTAATTATATTAGTTTTGGATCAAGTGGTCAACTTTCAGTAGTAGTGTTGATCGATAATGTCACTATTCGCGTTATTAAACAATCAATTATCAAAATATAACATCAAATTGACCTTTAACTATGTTTGCAATGTCTTGTGCTTCAATGCAACGATGATCATAGGTATTGTTGGCAGTTCATTTTACTTTGGCTGTGTTGTCTCAAAAACAGTTTTTTTTAAAACAGGTATTGCAAGAAGTGAAATCCAGCTCTAATAACAACATGGCTTATTTTAATGGTATGGAAACAAGACTTATAAATAAGTCAATCAGAAACACAGATGCTATCAACCGACATGTAACTGAAGAAACAAACTATTATGCAACACAAGCACAACAAGCGCTCTCAGAAAAGATACAAAATACGGAAGAAAACTTACAGAAAGAGGTGAAAGAAGTGAAAAAATCTCAGGAAAACAGTTTTCAAAAGATTGGAACCGAACTGAACGAGACAAGTTCAGGTATCAAGGAGGTACAGGAAAACCAAGAGAAAACACAAGGCAAGGCATTGTATGTTTTTTTTTTCTTATTGAGTTTGGAAAGCCAAATGAATTATATAGGCTATACAGGACCATTCTATATGGAACAACTGTTTAATTATTGATATTTTTCACTGATTATTTGGAAGTATATGTTGTTATTTTTGTTGTAAATTGTTTTCTCTAGTTTTTGGCTTAACTCAGTAGTGCAAACAGTACAAGCAATTGCAAGAAAAGAGAAATTTTGGTGCAGGATTGTCTCGCTGTTTGGAAAAGCACATTGCTGGCCTTCGGTTTGTTTTCTGATCTTTGTTCGGGCTGTTGTCTCTTTGACACATCACTGATTTCCATTCTAATCTTTTTTAAATGCTTAGAATGCTTACATAAGATAACAGTGACTTAAACACGATTACTATAAATGTTTTATCAAACACATTCAATTTGTTGAATTTGACGGCCATTTCAGTTACGCTGGTAGAAATGTCACGAACAATAAAGAACTTAGAGATGCTCGTGAAGTATGAAAGACCAAACGTACTCGTTCCCGAGGAAGCATGTTCAGGTATGATATCTTTAATGCCAGTAACTCATATAATATATATTCTTAATATCCAGCATGTGTTATATTTTAAAAAAGGAAGACAATAAAACAAATGTTATATTTTTTTTAAATAGCAACAACATATACATAAATGAATGGGAAAAAAAATCCAACGTTTACTTCTGATAATATAATTGTGTAAGCTAATTTTATATAAGATAAGAATAATACCCTTTTAATCTTAGATGCAATGGAAAGTCCTGTCCTGTGGCAAATAGCAACTCCTGAACACTGGAACCTCGAAGCTGTAGAAGCAACTCTACGAAGTCCATCACAGAAAGATGAATCGTTCAAGATAAAATTTGTGAAGAAAGGCTCCTTGATTATGTTGACAACAATAGCAGCAAGTGTACTCGGTGATTCAAAAGCATTCGAAGCTGCGGTCATGTCATTCCTTACAAAAATGATTGAAGACTGTGGTATCAATACAGACATACCTTGCCGAGTTGACGTTAGGCTTCATATATTGAATGCTAATGAAGGTTTGTGAAATTATTCACTTATGTACTCACACCCTGATGATTACATTACTTAGCCCTCGAACAAATGCATGATGAATGCTGTGAAAATACGAAAAAGATTCTGCACTGTCTACGTATTCACATATTACATTGGATGTATATAAATAATCGATGGCTATATTTCTTCATTTTCATATGCTAGAATGCTTTGGGTTCCTATACACCCACACTGTCAACAGGAAGCCCCACATTAGCAAGGGGTTAATTGACGGAACTTGGAAATACATGTACCATCTTTATGAACAAAACAAGCCTTAAATATGAAGTTGGACTAGACTGTTTTAGTTTCAAATGGTATCGACTTTTTTGTAATTTCTAAGAATTCTAGTTTAGCTATGGATTCAGAATTTGTTTATTTCTTTTTTTTTTTTATTTTCTGCTTTTTATGTCAACTGACATGTAACAAAACAATTGATCCAAAATCACTGACCCCATGACTTGTCTACATGATAAACATACAATGCAAAGAAAATTTCGTTACTTTATTGTTTCATTAAAGTTAAACTCACATATTATTTCATTTATAACGGAAAAATTATAAATAATTCAATTTTATTCTACATCATCATATGAATCAAAAATAAAATGTATGATTTAAAAACAGATCATGGTAGATGGGGTGTCTAAATTAAAATCCATAGAATTTTGTTGGTAATTTGTCAAAATGTAGTTTATATTATGCTCTTTAAAAAAAAAAGCAAATAAATATAATAGGTCACTGGGAAGATTTTTACGCTACAGGTTGTGTAGAATTACAGATTTTGTACAGAATATACATTGAAAACCAAGATAAGGTAAAAGAAGCGGGTTAATAAGTTGTCATGCATGATTAGCAAAATCAAAATTATAAGTCAAACGTTATATGATAGGTTAGAGTTTGTCACGAAAAAACAACAGAGTAACTCAGTTTCATTTTTTTTTCTTATAGTGTCTATAAGCTGTGAACTTCCGCTTGAAGTACGGAATCAACATGCTTCAGGTATGTGCTTAACACTTATTTCAATCTGACTACAGCATTACTGTCGTCGACCTGTTTTCTAATCCTTTTTAAAATCCAGGTCAGTAATGTAACTTTTTTTTTTGTACACGGAAAATCTTTTACACATTCATGTGGAACGCCACAGCTGCCTTATGACAACGATCAGTTTATTATAAAAGATTGATATAAAACATGAAGGAAATTTCTATACTATTTATATCTGTCTATTTTATTGTAATATCATGAATAGGATAGTAGCAGTGTATACTCCATGTCATATCAGAACTCCCTATAATAAGTAAAATAAAATATCTTAGTGATGTAGTAGTAGTAGTAAATTGAAAGAGTTGTATTGTTCATTATATTCTGAAATGAACATTGAAAACACCAAACTGGCAAGAGCAAAACTAAAGGTACAATAGTTTACATAATGAGATTGCCTGACAAAAAACAAGTTCGATCATACGACTTTATCGTTAAATAAATTCAACCGAACAATTTCACGAGAAACCGGTTATAGAAACATGTTTTCAGAAATATAGATATGAAAGCCATACGAAAAAAAGTAAAATACTGAACTCCGAGGAAAATTCAAATCGGAAATCCCCAATCAAATAGCAAATTCAAAAGCTGAAACTAATCAAACAAATGGATGAAAACTGTCACAATCCTGACTGGATAGAGGCATTTTCTTATGTAGAAAATGGTGGATTAAACCTGGTTTCATAGCTTGCTATAATATCTCTCACTTGTATGAAAGTCGCATAAAATTCCATTATATTGACAACGAATTGTGAACAAATAACAGACATAATAGGTTAAAATGTCAAAAATATGGGTACAGCATTCAACATTGTCATGCTTGTGTCATAGTTTTAATATTAAATATGTAACGAGAAGCATAAAAAAGCATATAGACAAGGTATATAAGCAAAAATTAAAAATAAGAATATTTTTTTAACATAGCACTATAACACGATGACAGGATGTATAAGTACAGAGGCACGTCATTTGTATATATAAAAAAAAAAAAACACAAACAAGTAAATAGAGGAAGTAAAACAATATTTGAAAAGAATTTGTTCAACACAAAGTCATAGTTATTGGACTGACTAATTTACACACGCACATAGCGTAGTGAGCACTGAAAACAGTATATTGGTTCTTAGTCCGTAAATAGTCATGCAAAACTTCTATTTCATATGTCATTGAAAATGGCGAACACTAGACTGTTATGAATGTCATGTAAAAATCTATTTTTCATAATGCAGAAAATTGAAAAATGAAAACACTTAGGAAAAGTTGTATAATTGCCGATTTATAAACTTTCAATCATAAGATCAAAACAGGAGAGTCGTGGTGTAGTGGTTAGCGCATTTGACTTTTAACTCAAAGGTTCTTGGTTCGATCCCAGCTCCCGGGAGTAATTTTCAGGGACTAAATTTTCGGCTCTCAGTTAACAACATTTGCGAGAATGGTCTTGATAAAAGATGATATTCCGTCGAAAGGGGACATAAATGGCTGACCCGTGTTAAGTGAGAGCCATATCTTTTGTTCTTCCCATAAAACTAGATGTTTCTTGTTCTACAAACCCTAAAATATCGCAACTCAGCTTATGAAACGTTGACACTTCTGTTATTATTTGTAATATACAAAATTATGTAATGCCACAATCCTTGAAAATAGTTGAAGAGGAAAGTATTATTTTTTGTTTACTTAACTCTTTGCAAATGCGTCTCCTACAAGCAGATATCATTTTCTAAACATATAACTTTGTTATGCATAAGAGTAAAACAATCTGGTATAATTGTCAATGATAAAACTATTCACTAGAGATCAAATTACATGTATGCATTTGAAGCAATTATAGGCTAGCATCAAATAATCAGCAATAATCATATTGCCCACTAATTATTAAGAAAATATATTTTTAACCCTGCAGATTACTCATGATACTAAGATTTTTCGTTTTAGTGAAATTCATCAATAGATTACCAAACATAGCTATAGATAACAAAGCAGTACAAACAGAAGATGCAGAAGACACAATTCAAATGAGTAAGTAATATAAATAAGTTTCAATCAGCAGATATTTGTCTGCAAGCCGTTCCGAATATAGTTTAGTTTTTTCCTGCTATATTTCCCCCCATAAATGCTTTTGTATTGCATACACAGCTCATATCGTTTCAAACGAACACTCGATATTTTGGATCAGCTGTAAATATGCTTCAACCACATACTACCCTTCATCTTATGCCGATGTCATCACAAAAAAAACCAGTTTTAGCTATTTGAAGTAAAAAAAAAAGGTGAATTTAGTCAATATAAATAGTAGAAAGATAATTCTTCAAAATGTTTAAAACATTTTAGGAAATAAAAATTGAGTTATTTATACTTTAAGTGGGTAAACAGGGATAAAAAATTTAATATATCATTATGTATTCAACCGCCTATGTAGTGTCGCATCATAATAGTTATCAAAGGTACCAGGATTATAATTTAGTACGCCAGACGCGCGTTTCGTCTGCATCAAACTCATCAGTGACGCTCATATCAAAATATTTACAAACCCAAACAAGAACAAAGTTGAAGAGCATTGAGGATCAAAATTCCAAAAAGTGGTGCCAAATACGGCTAAGGTAATCTATGCCTGGGATAAAAAAATCCTTAGTTTTTCGTAAAATTCAAAGTTTTGTAAACAGGAAATTTATAAAAATGACCACATTATTTATATTCATGTCAACACAGAAATGTTGACTACTTGGCTGGTAATACCCTCGGGAACGAAACGTCCAACAACAGTGGCATCGACCCAGTGGTGTAAATAATTATCAAAGGTACGAGGATTATAATTTAGTACGCCAGACGCGCGTTCTGTCTATATCAGACTCATCAGTGACGCTCATATCAAAATATTTATAAAGCCAAACAAGAACAAAGTTGAAGAGCATTGAGGATCAAAATTCCAAAAAGTGGTGCCAAATACGACTAAGGTAATATATGCCTGGGATAAGAAAATCCTTAGTTTTTCGTAAAATTCAAAGTTTTGTAAACAGGAAATTTATAAAAATGACCACATTATTGATATTCATGTCAACACAAAAAATGTTGACTACTGGGCTGGTGATACCCTCGGGGACGAAACGTCCACCAGCAGTGGCATCGACCCAGTGGTGTAAATAGGTATAAGCTCGACGACGTGTGTTTTACCCGTTAGCCGAGTAAAACAGAACACACTTGAAATTGGAATTTTCTGCTTTCCCGTTATTTAGTTCAATAAGGAGATAGAGTAATGACTGTATTGCTCGTTACCAAAATAGTGTACCCGGATAGGATGATTTGTGTTTCAATGGATTGTTCCTAAGCATGTTTAAAAAACGGCTCAGCGTGTTTTACAAGTTCAATCCAGTTTAAACTCATAAATTACGCTACATATAAAATTGTGAATGGAAATGGGGAATGTGTCAAAGAGACAACAGCCCGACCATAGAAAAGACAACTGCAGAAGGTCACCAACAGGTCTTCAATGTAGCGAGAAATTCCCGCACCCGGAAGCGTCCTTCAGCTGGCCCCTCAACAAATATATACTAGTTCAGTGACAATGAACGCCCTACTAAACTCCAAGTTGTACACAAGAAACTAAAATTAACAATAGTACAAGACTAACAAAGGCCAGAGACTTGGGACAGGCGCAAAAATTCGGCGGGGTTAAACATGTTTATGATATCTCAACCCTCCCCCTATACCTCAAGCCAATGTAGAAAAGTAAACGCATAACAATACGCACATAAAAATTACTTCAAGAGAAGTCCGAGTCTGATGCCAGAAGATGTAACAAAAGAAAATAAACAAAATGACAATAATACATAAATAACAACAGACTACTAGCACTCAACTTACATGCCAGCTCCAGACTTCAATTAAACTGATTGAAAGATTATGATTTCATCATATGAATATCAGGCACAATCCTTCCCGTTAGGGGTTTAGTATCATACCATCGTAACATATATGAGAAGAATATATTTGTATAGCAAAAAAAACTTTAAAATTATTATCTTG
The DNA here is from genome assembly GCA_037788925.1 of Mytilus galloprovincialis. Lineage (NCBI taxonomy): Eukaryota > Metazoa > Mollusca > Bivalvia > Mytilida > Mytilidae > Mytilus > Mytilus galloprovincialis. The sequence continues at coordinate 32,726,163 of CM075339.1, forward strand.
ATATATTTCTTGATCAATTCGAATGAAATGTTGACCGTTACACACAATTGTCTGCGATTTTTTTTTAATATACTTTTTAAGAACTCGCCGTTTAGATTCAAGTTGAATTAATATTTTTGTCGTCCAAATATGCATCCATCATCGTCAATAAAAATTATGCTCTCTGACTGTCTGCTTGAAAACACTTACTCCTAGTTTTTCTTCATCTTTCAATTTGAAATTTCATCATTTATAACGCTTTGATTTTTTTTTACTATTTACGTTTATCGACAAAGGAAGTATTGAATGTCCTTATTATGAATATATAAGGAAAGCAGTTAATTCAGTGAATAATGGTTTATTCAGACTATAAAAAAATTCTAAAAGAAATTTAACATAGCCCACATTTGTCAGCATAAAAACATATAAGGTAGATGATTTAAATCGTCAATTAACCCCTTTAGTAATTTCCTGCCCTTGATTACAATTTTAACAATATTTCTTATTTGGTCATTATGGATGGAAAGAAATGTATCAACCAGAATTAAAAACGATCATCAAGACACATTTTTGTTTCCATTCAAAATATACTTGTTGCATTCTCAAATTTTATGACAAATGCATTTTTTTAACAAATATCTCAAAAACCTTTAAAATAAAATTTTGAATCAGCACCAAAAAGTGTACGGATCTTAAGATTAATATAACTAAGAAGTGTGTAATATTTTAAGCAATAATCGTAAGTTTTTTTTTGAGATACAGCGTGACATGTGAAAAAAATCCAACCTGTTTTAGTTATAAAGTCACGTAACGCAAAAAGCTTAATTCCTATTTTCACCAAAAAGTATACAGATTGTTTGACTATCATAAAAAACAACTATGTTTAGCATGAAAGGACAAGGTATGATAAGAGGCGTTTTTTGGCCCCCTTCCCAAATAAGTTTATACATACATCATTGATAGCCTTAGTATAGAAACTGTTCAAAACTATGATTTTTTTATGTTTCGGTGAAAGGAAGGTTGCCTAGCAACGGTTTAAATAAATAGCCAAATTATCACATATGTATTGCTTTTTCGTTACACATTAGCATAATTCAAAATAATATTGTTTGTTTAACACTAACTTGAGTTTGCAAATGAAACGTCACTTCAATATCAATTTAAAAAAATGCTTAGCAACAACCTAGCAACAAAATTTTTGCCTAGCAACGGTTCAAAAATTTGTAATTTCGGCCATATGAGGTTTAAATATAGCAATATTTAAAGATTTATCGACTGTAAATGATTTTTCTTTCATATATATGATGTCTGAGTCGTCATTGTTTTTTTTTCAAGAAAATGAAAATGACCATAGCAACCTAAAAGTTGCTTAGCAACAGCCGAAAAAGATAGAAATTAAATTGAACTACAAAAAAACCTTTTGATTTTTAATTGTACAAATTAGAGTAAAATCAGGTTAGATTGGTTAACACATGCAAGAATAACTATCAGTAAGAAATGAAAGCAAGTCAATTGTATATCATGCTGATAAAAAGATTAGCAACCAAAATAGTGCTTAGCAACGGTTAAATAATGTTTGGTTTTTTTTTGTAAACCGTAGTCGGTTTTTTGGCATTATTATTACATCTTGATGATGTAAATATTTATCATATGCTGTTACCAAAAACAGGGTTGAGATCTAAAAAAAAAATAATGTTTAACCCCGCCGCATTTTTGCGCATGTTACAAATCAGGAGCCTCTGACCTTTGTTTGTGTTGTATGATTTTTAATTTTAGCTTCTTGTGTATAATTCGGAGTTTAGTATGACGTCAATTATTACTGAACTAGTATACATATTTGTTTGGGGGCCCGCTGAAAGATGCCTCAGGGTGCGGAAGTTTCTCGCAGCATTGAAGACCCATTGGTGGACTTCGGTTGTTGTCTGCTCTATGGTCGGGTTGTTGTCTCTTTGACACATTCCCCATTTCATTCTCAATTTTAGTATTAAATAAAAGATAGCTCTCAAGGAAATGGTCGGTTTATTAAAAAAAAAAAAAGAATAAATACAAATCATATTGTCACATAATAATTAGTAAGTATAAACATTAACAAGTTAATAGGTAAAATAAACAAGAATGTGTCCCCAGTATAGTATACCGTAAAAACATCTCTAATTTGGCATTAAAGTTAGAAATATCATATCATAGGGAACATGTGTACTAAATTTCAAGTTGATTGGACTTCAAGTTCATAAAAAAACTACCTCGACCAAAAACTTTAACAAGAAGCGGGACAGATGGACGAACGGACGGATGGGCGGACGGATTAACGGACGAACGAACAGACGAACGCACAGACCAGAAAACATAATGCCCATAACTGGGGCATAAAAAAACTTGAAGTTATATAAGAAGTGGCACCCTTATTATTCATAAATAATAGTTGAAGTTATGAATATAGCATTTCACATTTACATGATGATTACCGGTACATTAAAAAACGCAAATGGATTAAAACTACTATTGGAGATTCAGTATCAGATTTATACAGTATGTATAGCAAATATGCATAGCCTGTACAATGTCATTGTTTGTTACTTAAAGAATCGTACACTGTGGACTTTTTAACACTAAACACAATATTTTAAAGACTGAAATGCTGAAAACAAAGTTAAAAGTTTTCGATGAGGTCAGGGTTTAAGACGTTAAAAATCATTAAGATATGTAGACGAAGAGGCATGAACATCTTCAAGCTTCTCTAAAAATTCATTATTTCTACAATACATATCCTGAAATTAGCACACTGATCGCCGGTGTATAGTATCATGTGCAATCATACCACATCTCCTTATCTTATCCAAAATGTTATGCTTTTTTTTTAATGAAACAGTTGTTGGTAAATAGTATTTCATGAAACCCCAAAACATTAGAATTTGATTAGAAACGTAGACATACTTCATTAAGAGGGTCTCGGTGGCCAAGTGGTCTAAGAAGTTACTTCTGCAATCACTAGTCAGTCAACACTGAGGTTGTGAGTTCGATCCCCGCTCGTGCGGGTGCACTCGTTTTCAATCTTAATTTCTCCTTTCAATGTTGATCTATTTATTATTTTCATTCTGAATATCTTCACTTGCAGGACTGAATGTCCAGCTAAAAGGTTTCAACTTTCAAGATTTACAGCCGATTTCATTAAGTGTAAAGCCAAAGTTAAAATCTTTGGTAAGCTTGCTTGTTAGCTGAACCGTGAAGTCATTATTATGTCAGGTTTACTATTCTCCTTTCGAAGTAGCATAGTCCATCAGACAGATAGATTGGTAATCTGCTTGACTAGTATTTTTTTAAAGAAGAGTAGTTAACCTGACCTAACAATGACTTTATGGTTCATCTAACAAGCAAGCTAACTAAAAATATTACCTTTGACTTCACACTCAATGAAATCGGCTGTAGTATTCACCAAGTTCAACATCCGGTATTGAATAAATATTTGAAGTTACTAAAAAAATCTTATTTATTGCATTAGGGACATTAAACTGTAGTACTAGTAGTGCAAGTTGTGCCTCCAATAGCAAGTGAGAGGGAAAACAAGTTCAACTACCGTTTTTGGTGAATATTCAACAACTATCCTAATTAATTTTTAAGTAGCAATAAATATTGACTAAGTCCAAAAATCTGACATTTTTAGAATATTTGAAGAATACATTGTATTAAAAATCCAAAGGCAATACATGCATCAGTTATATGTACAATAAACCTATTAGGTATTAAAGCTGTATCTCAAAAACTGTAGGAGGATAACCGACTCTTTATATATAGCTTGTACCAAAAATACCGGACATTTAAAGAAAATTTTATAAAAAAATCAAAACCCTGTAGACATACACACCTCTATTATAAATAAAAAGCTTTTTAGGTCAAAAACTGAAGGAGATAGCTAGACGTTTATGTCCGGACAGAAACAGACGAACGGACGGGTGGGTGGACGGACAGATCTAAATTAACGAACATGCCCGTGAGGGGAGGGGGGAATGTGAAAGAGAATTAAGAGGACATAGTTTACATGTACATTAAACAGCTAGGTAAGAAGTACCAGTGTACTGCAGGAATCGGTATAATTTTGGCATGAAATTTTGTCACTTACATAGAACTCCAGACAAAACAAAATACATATTCGAAATGCAAACAAATACACATGTTTTTTTTCGCGCATACTTCATAAGTTTGTTTGCCATGGGTCTTATCCAATTTGTATTTATGCAAGTAAAATATGTTAAAATTAATTTCGCTATAGCATGTTTTATTTGATAATCCATATAAGATCTGAGTCAATTGAATGCTACATGTGTACTTTTATTTTATGATTACATCTTGTCAAAAGAGTGCTCTGACATATATAAGAAAAATAATTAGTGTAAAATATAAACTTGAGAATGGAAATGGGGAATGTGCCAAAGAGACAACAACCCGACCATAGAAAAAAAAAAAAACAACAACAGTGTACCGATATATGAATAGGCTGGAAATACATAATGTACAGTATAGTATAAGTGTAGTTAACTTAATTTCAGTATCAACTGCTCTTTTCATGGAATTTTGTTTATAATTACATTTCATACTTGAATTTAATACTTTAGTACTGTCCGCAGATTTTAGTCTATCATGTGCACGAAATAGATATGATACATGAATCTATTTTTCGGTAGAAGGTTAAATAGAAAACTTCAAAGTGCAAGATATGTACATTTTGATGAAATGATTTTCTTCAGAACTACAAAAAGAGTTTGAATATATTGAGAATTTATTATCAAATTCATTTGTAAGATTTCGTTGAATATTTGAAAATTATAATGAATAAAAATTAATTCACCATATTTCAAGGGACACAACTCTGTATTTGGCTGCACAGTGTTAGACTATTTTGATCATTATGGCTCTAATGTCACGTACAACATATTTCTTTAAGAGAGTGACATGTCTTGATGACGGGATACGACATAAAACAATCCGTACGTGATATTCTGATAAATTATGGATCCCGGAATAATTACGTACCCGTGCCGTTCACTTTGACGTATTATAATGACTTGTCAAAATATGTAAACAATCGGATTATTTTTCAAATTTTTAGACATGAGCGCCAACGTAGACCACCATGATATTTTATTATGTGAAAGATACATAAGAGTACAGTTGATAGTTGAAAATTTCAAGATGGTCTACGTTGGCGCTGATGTCAAATTTTGTCTCCGAACATGAGGAAATTGTAGATTTTTTTACACTTTTCGTCGTTTAGGGCTTTTCAAGGTCTCAGTTTGAACATATTTGAGTACATAACACCTAAAAATAAGGTTCTACATGGACGATCAGATAGTGCAGTTCATTACACAGGCGTGATGGGTTTCAACTTCAACGTTTAAAAATTCTGGAAAAAGGGGGGCCAGAAACGGCCTTTATCATACCTTGTGATTCTCAAGTTACGGTGCGACATATGGACACCGGACAGACAGACGGACAGAGTGACATTTGTATACCATAATACATCCCATTAAAATTATGACAGGTGTATAAAAAAGACTGTTGTAGCATTTGCCTAATGAATTTTGGATATAAAGCACTTCATTTATATTGTAATTACTAGGATTGGAAAAGCGCTGGAAAGAATTGGAGAAATTTGATGTAGCCTTTTTAAATGGTGACAACGAAAAAGAAATAAAATGGGTACAAAACACCTCTAGAATTTTGGAAGACAAATTTGATATGAAATGTGCTATCCTTGCAGAAGAATCTATGTATGGTTTTCCGTTAAAAAGAAGAATTTGTCAGTATTTCAATAGGTTTCAAGCAGTAATAATTACCTTAACAAAGGAAAACTATGGAGAGTATGATGGTTATACAGATTATGCCATGCCAATTATAGCTGTCGAATTAGAATATTTAAATGATGTTCAAATAAAGATACAAAAATGTCGATACATCAATTGTTCAGTTTGTGAGCATTTATGGCTTCCAAGGCTCCTTGATGTCCTGAGGACTAAGTTGCCAGGTGAGTGATGTCCACTTTGTGTTTTTGTTATATGTATTTCAACATGTATCCATCTGATGAGTTAAGCCTTTTTCAATTGATTTTTATATTTCATTCTAAATATTTTACAGTTATACCACTGTCCCAGGTTAGGGAGGATTGGGATCCCGCTAACATGTCTAATCCCGCCACAAGTTTTATCCATTAGTCCACTAGTGATGGTGATATAATGCTAAGTATACATTCTCTATATATCATTTGTCTACATAACAGCACAACGATGTAAGATCTGTAAATCCTGACCGGGATTCGAGCTTCTGCTACTGAAATATCGTGGCACCAAACCATTTTGCACGATTCTCAACGCGCGATAATACTCTACCGCCTAGCCTAGCAAATTTAAAGATCTAATATTTTTGGGCTATATTGTTTAAACAAATTATATATACAGATTTTTTTTTACAGCATTGTATCACTATAACTGATGATCCGATTGATAAACTCTGTCGCAGAGTTGTCACTGGTTTAGACGTACTTATAATATGATTATTTCTGTGAATTTATCCTATATTACTTTGTAAGATCCTCTACGATATATAATCAAAGCTTGCTCATTGTAGAGCCTATATGGTTGAATGGTTTAGCGTGCCGGGCATGGGGCAACGTGATTTGAAGCCATGATATTTCAGTCGAATGAGTTTGAATCCAGTCCAGGGAAGAAAAAAGCATTTTCATCCGAAAATTTACAGATCTTACATAGTTGGGCGGTTTTTTAGATAAATAATATATAAAGAATGTATTTTCAGCCTTGTATCACCATCACTAGTGGGCTGATGCATAACATCCGTATTAGAGTTGTCACTGGTTCACAAGTATATATCTATATCTATATCTATGTATATGTAAATATCGTAGTACTATACAATGCTGTACATGATACTATGGATATGAAATTGGAATACTACATATCTTACATTGTTGGGCTGTTATTTAGACAAATTATATATACAGAATGTTTTTTCAGCCTTGTATCACCATCACTAGTGGTCTGATGGATAAAATCTGTGGCGGGGCTTAAAAATGTTAGCAGGATACCGACCCTCCCGTAACCTTGAAAATAATTATATATCAGCTTTGCTTGATTCATCTGTAAATATAAAGACCAAATAATAATCATCATTTACTTATTTGACCCTAGCCACATAAAGTTAAACTTGTATTGTCGAAATATCACACACCAATTAAAGGATATAAAATTCTTTGTAATTCATTATTTATTGATAATTAATATATTCATCAAATTAATCAGGAATGATATTGTGTACGCCAGTAGCATGTTTTATTTTAAAAAGACTCATCAGAAGGCCACACAATGGAATATTTAAAAAAAACCAATTAATGCTGTACAGCGGACCATTGCTATAAATGTATTCAAAAAAAAAAATAAATAAGTACATCAATAAAGCGTATATTATTATCAATAACATTAAGGTTTAAAAAGGCAAAAACACCAACTGGGAGTACGTTTAGAACGGTACTTTTGTCATAATTTCTAGTGTCAGTTTGATTTAATAATTTAGTTAAGCATTTTGAGTCAATTAAGACCAGTTCAAACTGATTTTTACAGTTACCTCTTTTGTTGTGCTGTCCCTCGTTCGGGACTGGGTTGGACACCACCTAACATGTTCAAACCCAATAACTTGGATAAACTTTTATCTCGGACAGGACCCTATTATTACAAGTGGTTGTCGTTATATGATGTTTGTAACATGATTACTTTTTGTTTTCTTGATTTGTCTTAAAGGAGACTATTTTTTTTCTCTCATTTGACTAGAGTTACATTCATTCAAGTCAGAACATTTCAAAGATAATTACTAGTACGTACAATGATGGGAAATTAATAATTTTTCTCAACTTTGAAGGCCTGGTGTGATTTAGAGTTGTTTAAATCCACTTCATAATTTTGGTTGTAAACACGACAATTATACCACATATCATTATTTTACAATGATTACAATTTAGAAAACAAATGTGTCATTAATTATTGATTTATATTGCATTTCACGAACATGGTTAAAAGACAGGATAAAATCACTTTCAAATTAGTTTTCAGAACAGACTCTTATACCGACTAGTATAAAAAGTTCATTCATTTATTACGACCTACTCAGTCATGTGACATTTAGTTGAAGGTGATAATACTATTCGTGCGTATAGTACATTAAACTACACTTACTAAAGAGTAACGATTTGACAATAAGTTTTGTTCTATGTTTTCTTTCAGAAATAATAACGAAGTTAAAAAAAACCAGATTGTTTAACTGATACTCTATAGACGGGAATTTAGTCAGTATCAATGCACTTTTCTTAAGAAGTTTGTTGACTTTGATGATTTCTTTATGCTCAACATGATGTAAACAACTAGTTTGGATTGAAAAGATAACACATAAAATGCACCTGCAGTCCATAGTCTGTTCTTTTTTTCCTTAAGATTTGCATTGCCTTGATAATTTCTAGTTTGTGTTACACATGTGTTATGACATTGTTTATTTTTTACAGAGCATTTAAGACAAAAGATTGAAAAACATAAGATAGAAATAGATGAAGATTGTGAAAAGTGTAAAAATGAAGGTAAGTAGATACAGAAAAGTGAAGTAATGCTGTCACTACAATTCAATTCATAATGATTGTGTTTCGTTCTAAACAGCTATATAACATACGTGATTTTAAAAATTTTTGGATTTTCATCTCAATCATTTTTCCCAAATATATGAGATTTGACATGATTAAAAATGATGCAAAAAAAAGGAGTTTGGGTATAGTTGCCACTCAATCAATTTTCAATGAAAAATCCAGCAGTAGATGTTTGAACAGTGAAGGTGATCTATAAATCATTTATAACTTATCTTTTAGACCAGTGGATATTTGTCTTAATATGCTAACTAGTATCATATGTGCGAACATACCGCGGACAAAAATAGTTATTTCGATAACTTAACATCAAATAACAGTATGATAAATGTACCATCTAGCTGACGTATTGTATATAACTTTATTTTAGTTATGACTACAGTGCATCACATAGTTACTTTAAGAAAAGAATCAGATACAAAGAAGGTTATACTATATGCATCACTTGCAGACGAGGGATGGATATTGAATTTTTTTTCAGCAGATGTTGAGTTTCACACAGCCATACTTGATTATCAGATGGTTAAAAATAATTAATATTCCTACTCCATTGGATACAAACACGAAATTTGTTCTTGTTTCAACAAATTCAGAGAAATGTGAATCATTAAAAACATATGGTAATTCTGTTCGTTCTGACACAACAGTAGCGATTAAGATTTCTAACATAGAGAGTCAAACGTTCAATCGTTTATTAATAAGAAGTTTAGATGCTACAAGTATGAAACAGGAACTTCTAGCACAAATGATATTTGCTTCAGCAGGTAAGTTTTTATTTTTTTCAAATCCCATATTTAATTGCAAATATAAAAAAAACCATCAAAATATTAATATTAGTTTGCTCGGTCTTGATTCAAAAGAGTAAGGACAGTTTAAACTTGAATTTGTATAACTGATTCATGTAAAATTGATTTATTTGAAATTATTGTTTGGTAAATAACATTGCATGATGTGTTTAACAATTTAAATAATTTAAAGACACGATAGTGTTTCTATTTATTTGCAATGACGGAGCCTAAAGAATGGTTTGAAGTTTAGGAATGAATTTTCTCCATTATATCCTCCTTGTCGTTTGAGATAAATTTTTACAATAAAAATAGTTTGATTAAAACACTGATAAATCGTCGTCATAAACGTTCATATGTTGTTTAATCATTTAAAGTAATAATTTAGACCACTTGAAAAATAAGATTTAAGTTAAACTTTTATTAATGAACATGCAGAAGTGAAATCATAGGTACTAGGATATCAATTATTTATACCTTAATAAGCAACACGATGGACGCGCTATATAGAGTTAAAATCTGTTTGCCCTCCCGTATACGTAGCACCTGTAATTTCCTCAAATTGTTGGTGGTGTTGACGATACTCAGTGTTTTGTTTGCTATACAGTTTTCATTATTGTTTTTAGTGTGAATACCCTTAGGTTTCAACCATTACAGGTAAAACGAGTCGAACATATTTCATATTAAAAATACATTGAAATTTAACATATACGTTCCTATATCATATATGTAGTTTTTGTCAAGCCTGCAACTTTTGTTGCAGAAAGCTCGACATAGGGATAGTGATCCGGCGGCAGCTACGGCGGCGGCGGTGTTAGCTCACTTCTTAAAAGCTTTATATTATAGAAGGTGGAAGACCTGGATGCTTCATACTTTGTATATAGATGCCTCATGTTACGAAGTTTCCGTCAGTCACATGTCCAATGTCCTTGACCTCATTTTCATGGTTCAGTGACCACTTGAAACAAAAGTTCAGATTTTTTGTAATGTTGAATTCTCTCTTATTATAAGTAATAGGATAACTATATTTGGTATGTGCATACCTTGTAAGGTTCTCATGTCCGTCAGACAGTTTTCACTTGACCTCGACCTCATTTCATGGCTCAGTGAACAAGGTTAAGTTTTGGTGGTCAAGTCTATATCTCAGATACTATTAGCAATAGGGCTAGTATATTCGGTGTATGGAAGGACTGTAAGGTGTACATGTCCAACTGGCAGGTGTCATCTGACCTTGACCTCATTTTTATGGTTCAGTGGTTATAGTTAAGTTTTTGTGTTTTGGTCTGTTTTTCTCATACTTTATGCAATAGGTCTACTATATTTGTTGTATGGAATGATTGTAAGGTGAACATGTCTAGAGGACAGATGTCATCTGACCTTGACCTCATTTTCATGGTTCAGTGGTCAAAGTTAAGTTTTTCAGTTTTGGTCTTTTTATCTGATACTATACGCCATAGGTCAACTATATTTACTGTATGGAAATATTTTATGATTTATATATTAGTCGCGCAGGTTTTATTTGACCTTGACCTCATTTTCAAGGTTAATTGCTCAGTGTTAAGTTTTTGTGTTTTGGTCTATTTTTCTTAAACTTTAAGTATTAGGTCAACTATATTTGTTTTACGGAAGCATTGTTAGCTGCACATGTCAGCCTGGCATGGTTCATCTGACCTTGACCTCATTTTCATGGTTCATTGGTCTTTGTTTAGTTATCTTGGTTAATGTAACGTTTATGTGACAGTTGTAATAAAGCTTTATACTTAGGACTATCAACATAATATCAATGATTAGTAAAAAAAGGCGAGACATTTCAGTGTGTGCACTCTTGTTGTATTAAAGTATTGCCAACAAAATTCATCAAATTCAGGATCATAATATTGTTTAAGAAAAAAACTTACCCCCTGTACATCATAAAAGTGCAAAGTATTCTTTAACACACGTGCATTGTTAATTCGGATCACATATTTTCTATTCCGATATTATAAGAATTCCAAGGTTCATATCATTTACAATATCAATTCAACATTTTTCTGGGATATTTTTTTACTATCAACGTTGAACCTCGAGGTTACATTGTAGTAAACAAATGTGGTGATCAATTATGTAATGATGATTTTAATAAACTTCACATTATGTAATTTGTCACGTTTATTGATTACATTATATTGAGTTGTCCCAACGATACACTTGTCGGTGTGTTCGATCATACGAATTTACCGATATTCATAAAGACAAAATGACCAAACTTTGAAAAATTCTTGTGACTAAACTACATTTCAGAACACGTTAAAAATTAAATATTCAGAAAGCTACATTATTAAGGTTTGATATATATTTTTTTCAAAAAAAAAGAAAAATATGCAGTCAAATCTGTCAGTTTTTACACACCCCTATGTTGAACAATAGCATGCTTGGCAATTACAAAAATAATAAATTAACAAAATTAGCTTTAATTGGTTAACAAAGGTACCAGGATTATAATTTAGTACGCCAGCCGTGCGTTTCGTCTACATAAGACTTTAACATATACATTGTACTTTACTTATAGTGGTTGTATAAACGTTAAATAATGGTTTTGTGTTGTAAGAGATATTCATCCCTATGCATATTGGTTTTATGCGTAAATTGTCTCTCATTTGTTTTTTGGGACCTTTTCTACCTCTTCTATAAGAAGTGTGACTTTTCTATTGTTCTAGTGTCGATGAAAATCCCACTGCATCGTGCAATGACTGATGAATTAGAAGCTATTATAAGCTTTCACTGAAAGTGCTGTTCATGCCTGGCCGAAGTATTTACCTACTGAATTATACTATTTACTGGATTTAATAACTTGAGTCTTCACGACGAGTGCTATATGTAGAGTATGATCTGCTTACCCTTCCGGAGCACATAAGATCATTCCCGGTATTTGTAGGGGTAAGGGTTACTTGGTCAGTGGTTTTGTTTGATGTTGCCTTGTGCTCTATTTTTTTTATCTGTTTGTGTTTTTGTTTTTTAGCCATGGCTTTGTCAGTTTATTTTCGATTTATGAGTTTGACTGTCCCTTTGGTATCTTTCGTCCCTCTTTTAATCCTGTCAAACTAGGAATGATTTGTTAAAAAGTTGAGACATGTTTCAACTGTACTTACTTACATTAATCTAAGAATTTGAAATTCAAGCTATTCACAATAATAAAAGTACACGTTCTGTATAGTTAACATATAAGAACATTGTAATATAAAGATAAATGATTGATTCTTGTTGTTTTAAAACGCAATTATCAGCACTTTTCGAAATTAAAGAATTCTGCAGCCTGCTTTTTTATTGGTGGAGGCCCTAGAAGGCCCAAGGAAAAAACAACTTTGTCAGGAAAACTGGCAATCCCCATCAACAATATATTAGTTTTATTTATTAGTATCAAGGGCGAAAATATATGTTTAGGTGTCACAGCAAAAAAAGAAAATACCTATCAGCATTACAAGTCTTTTATAAAAATGGGAAACCACTACCAAAGAAATTTTATGAAAATTTTATGAAAATTTTGCAGTTAATGGGTTTTATAAACTGTAAATAGCAATACTATACAACAGCAAGTTAGATCGACAAAAAAATCAACAGGACCGAAACGTTGAATTGAGCCATGAGGGAGTGATTTGCCTTAACAGTAAATTTTTTATAATTTTTTTTGCAAAATTTTGTATTCATTTACAAAAATCTTCTCCTCTGAAACAAATTTCAACAACATGGCCGACATGGCTTAAAATAGAACATAGGGTTAAAATGCAGATTATGGCTTATATCTCTGAAACTAAAGTATTTAGAGCAAACCTGTAAAGTTTATCAGGTCAACATCTATCTGCTCTGAAATTTTCAGATGAATCTGAAAACCGTTGTTAGATTGCTGCCCCTGAATGGGTACTTTAAATAAAAAATTGCCGTTTTTTGGTTATTATCTTGAATAATGTTATAGATGGAGATAAACTAGAAACGGCAATTATGTTCAACAAAGTAAGATCTACAAATAAGTCAACTTGACCGAAATGGTCAGTTGATCCCTTTAGAAGTTATTGCCCTTTATAGTAAATTTTTTACATTTTTTCCAAAATTTTTGTAATCTTTTACAAAAATCTTCTCCTCTGAAACTAATTAGACAAATGTAACCAATCTTACGCACAATCATCATTAGGGTATCTTTAAAAAACAATGTGACCGATGAACCCGCCCGCAAACCAAGATGGCTACCATGGCTAAAATAGTACATAGGGTAAAATGCAGTTTTTGGATCATATCTCTGAAACCGAAGCTCTTACAGCAAATCTGACAATGATAAAATTGTTCATTAGGATGATCTATCTGTCCTGAAAATTACAGACCATTCAGGCAACCTGTTGTTTGGTTTGGTTGGTGCCCCTGAATTGGTAACTTTAAGAAAATGTTGCAGGTTTTTATTATTATCTTGAATTTTATTATATATAGAGATAAACTGTAAACAGCAATCATGTACAGCAAAGTAAGACAAAAAAAAAAATCAACATGACCAAAATGGTCAATTGATCCCCTAAGGAGTTAATGCCATTTATAGTCAATTTTTAATAATTTTCATATATTTTGTAAATTTTACAAAATATTTTCCACTGTAACTACTGGGAAAAGTTCATTATAGATAGAGATAATTACAAGCAGCAAGAATGTTTAAATAAAGTAAAATCTACAAACACATCACCACAACCAAAACCAAATTTTGTCCAAAAACCATATGTATCCTTAGTTTAATATGCACATAGACCAAGGTGAGCGACACATGCTCTTTATAGCCTCTAGTTTATTTATTCTTGTACTTTGGCAATTTAGTATTCTATACATCCCATGATACATTGCTTGACATGAGAGAGAAGCAATCCAAACTTTTGTACACATTTATGTCCTTAATTATCCTGCATTTCATGTTCATCCGGTCTTGTGCAGAAACAGAGATTTTCAGTTCATACTAGGCCAAAATCCTCCTGCCCTTTCTTCTGTCGAAATCAAATAGTCGTTCCCTTACTCAAAGCTAATGGAAGACAGCTATCAATTCATAGTCTCAGAAAAGTATGATCATAAAGTATACAAAATTACCATACGAACCAGGGTTATACTGGTACAGCATGTTTACTAACTGACTGAACTATTCGAAAATCTTAGAGAATAGATTATATACATTCTTGGCGTTATATATATTTTTTTTGCTGAAGAGGCAGCAAGTTATCAGCAATCAATAAATCAATTCATTCTTTATATGCCTTTTTTTCAAAACGGGATCGAGGTGGTATTTGAGAACTTGTCGTTGCTTCAAGTCTGACAATAATTCCACATCTCCTTTTTTAAAAATATTTTACAAGTATTACATAAAATTTAATATTATCAATGTTTCATGCAAATGAGGTAAAGTCAGATGTAAAGGCTACAAAGGCATGTACAATTTACTACCATCCCATACATCATATTTATTTGACCCACTACTTATAGTTTCTGTAGAACACTACAATTAAGCCTTGTTCACAGATCCCTGAAATGAGGTCAAAGTCAAGTGAACCATGTTTGCCCGACATATAGACCTTGCAAGGATACCAAAAAAAAAAAAAAAAAAAATAAAAATAAAAAGAAATATAGTTATCCTAAAACTATCTATGTTGTTGCATTCTGATAAAATTCCGATCCATTTTAACTCGCGTGCTCGTATATATAAGCTCCTATGCGGATAACGAAGTCGGAACTCTGTATTTTAGATTGATGTTGTCCCCGAGGGTATCACCAGCCCAGTAGTGTTGACATGAATATGAATAATGTGGTCATTTTTATAAATTTCCTGTTTACAAAACTGAATTTTTCGAAAAACTAAGGATTTTCTGATCCCAGGCATAGATTACCTTAACCGTATTTGGTACAACTTTTTGGAATTTGGGATCCTGAATACTCTTCAACTTTGTAATTGTTTGGCTTTATAAATATTTTGACATGAGTGTCACTGATGAGTCTTATATAGACGAACCGCGCATCTGGCGTACTAAATTATAATCCTGGTACTTTTGATAACTGTTTACAACCCCCGTTTTTAGCTCACCTGGCCCGACGGGCCACGTGAGCTTTTCTCATCACTTTGCGTCCGTCGTCGTCCGTCGTCTGGCGTCCGTCGTCCGTCGTCCGTAAACTTTTCCAAAAATGTTCTTCTCTGAAACTCCTGGGCCAAATTTAACCAAACTTAGCCACAATCATCATTGGGGTATCTAGTTTAAAACATGTGTCCGGTGACCCGCCAAAAAAATCAAGATGGCCGCCATGGCTAAAAATAGAACATAGGGGTAAAATGTATATTTTGGCTTATAACTCTGAAACCAAAGCATTTAGAGCAAATCTGTCTTGGGGTTAGATTGTTTATTAGGTCAACTCTGAAATTTTCAGATGAAGCAGACAATGGGTTGTTGGGTTGCTGCCCCTGAATTGGTAATTTAAGGAAATTTTGTCCGTTTTTCGGTATTATCTTGAAAATTATTATAGATAGGGATAAACTTTAAACAGCAATTATGTTCAACAAAGTAAGATCTACAAATAAGTTAACATGATCAAAATGATCAGTTGACCCCTTAAGGAGTTATTGCCCTTAATAGTAATTTTTTACCAATTTTTCATAAAGTTTTGTTATCTTTTACAAAAATCTTCTCCTCTGAAACTACTGGACCAAATTTAACGAAACTTAGCCAAAATCATAATTAGGGTATTTAGTTTAAAAACTGTGTGCGGTGAAACAGCTAACCAACAAAGATGGCCGCCATGGCTAAAAATAGAACTTAGGGGTAAAATGTAGATGTTGTCTTATAACTCTGAAACCAAAGCATTTAAAGCAAATCTTACAAGGGGTTTACTTGTTTATCTAGTAAATATCTATCTGCCCTGAAATTTTCAGATGAATTAGACAACTGGTTGTTTGGTTGCTGCGCCCCAATTGGTAATTTTTAAAGAAATTTAGCCGTTTTTGGTTATTATCTTGAATACTATTATAGATAGAGATAAATTGTAAACAGCAACAACATTCAGCAAATTAAGATCTACAAATAAGTCAAGATCACAAAATGGTCAGTTGACCCCTTAAGGAGTTATTGCCCTTTATAGTCATTTTTTAACATTTTTCATTAATTTTTAAATTTTTACAAAGTTTTTTTCCTCTGTAACTAAAGGGCCAAGATCATCACAGATAGAGAAAATTGTAAGTAACAAAAATGATCAGTAAAGTATGGTCTACAAACACATCACCATCTCCAAAACACAATTTTGTGATGAATCCATCTATTTCCTTTGTTTAATATGCACATAAACCAAGGTGAGCGACACAGGCTCTTTAGAGCCTCTAGTTTAAATAAACTTCATGTCAATTGCAGGTCAATTTATGATCAATAAGGCATATGAGTTAGTAATATGAAGTGTTTAACCTGTATTATTATAATTGTCATTTTGTTTTCATAACTTTGACGACCAACCATCTCAATTTTTCACCGTTTGCAGTCTTTCTTATTTCCTAAGAGCAAAGATATTCTCATACATGCTAATTCAATCACTTATACGTCAATACCAATGTTGGAACTAAATACAATTGTATGTGCTTCAACATTCACCAAAAGAAAACTTGATTTTTCCCAAGAAAAACATTACGAGCACCTTCCTTCATAGTTCGAAAATTTGTAAGGGCAACATATAAATGTTATTAGCTAAATAAAAACTTCTTTAGAGATACCTTCTATTTAATCTTATCCAAATATTGACATTCTAATAGGTCAACGTCTATCTGAACCTTGTAAGTACAAATATCTATCTCGAACCCTATTTGGCAACAACAATATCAAATTAGTCCTTGATATAGAAACTATAGTTATAGTCCTTAAAAATGTTTGAATTCATTTTGTATTAAACGCATATATGGACGTCCAGCTGTCTTAACATTTTAATATTAACCTTTAACTAAAAGGAGTAGGTTCAGTAAGACCCCATTTGAAAGTAAAATGCTTTTGCTACATAAATATGGGCTTATTTTGACAATACAATGCACAAATTTCGGGTACTAGCGTCATTAAGTTATGCTAAATTACTGAAATCTTCACAATTTTAGCATTTTAGTTAAATTTTAGACGATTTCCGTCTTAAATGAAAGTGGCCGCATTCGTGTTCATTCTTTTAAAATATTGAAATGGATGAACACGGATGCGTCTGCATTCATTTTTGACAAAAAACATCTGAAAGTGACATTTTTGGGCATATTTGATAGATTTTTCATATTTAAGCTAGAATCGGAGCCTTTTAATGAGTAAATCCGTTAAAATCTTTCAAATAAACTCATTGAATCAACTGAAATAGACACTTAAGTTTTTATAAAGTGTCTAAAATCTTTCGTCAGATGAACTTGAAAATTGATCAATACTAGTTTTCGACTGTTATTGTCTTTTTCTTTTATCCAACCCCAATGTCCAGGTCTTGTTACCTGTTGGATGCAAAGTCTGTTGCAGTCAAAACATGTCCGCCTTGTTATGCTGCTCTTTTTGTGTGTTCCAGAAGAACACCTCTGGTAGACAGAATATCATCATTAAGTAAAGTCGCTGGTTCCTAGCAAACAATTCCACTCGTGACTCGTTAACAGCACATGTTGCTGTAGTTCTGTCATAGATGTTGCAAACAAATGCTTCTTTGATGTTAATGTATGTATCTTCAATAGAGTTTGAGCTCATACTCAAACAGGCGAAAACGTCCGTTACATCTGATAATACTTCCCATGTCAGCCAAGCTGATTTCTCTACCTTTTCACGATATGCCGCCACAGTATCACGAAACATCAAGTTAATTCATAAAAGAAAGGAAGAGGTCTTTTTTCTTTTATTATGGCCATCAGTTTTTTTTCTAAATAGGTATATAATATTGATGCTTCGTGCCAATTTTCATTCTGATATAATGATTTTCCAAATATTTCGATTTTGCTTGCATAGATCTTCCACTAGTTTGATGAAAGCTTTTATATGAGCAACACGACGGTTACCACATGTGGAGCAGAATCAGATTACCTTTCTCATATCACGATTTACACAATTCTCGTGATTTTGCTTGCTAATATCTGCCACTATTTTATAAAAGTTTTATCATGAGCAGCACGACGGTTATCACCCCAAATTTTTGTTGGGGTTCGTGTTGCAAAGTCTTTGTTTTTCTAATGTTAATCTTATTTGCATAATGCACATTGCATGCTTTAAAAAGAATAAGAGACAAAATGTATACACCATTATATGCTCCTTGACTCAATGTATAAACAAGTGTAATCAATGTGCAGTTGCCAATGACTTCAGAAGAAGATCGGATGAGTTCAATGGTCACAACATTTATCAGCTCACAGGATGAATCAATATGTATAAACATGTGTTAATGAGATTGACAACTTTGTTGAATGTAGAATGCACTCGAAAGGGACTTTCGTTTACCAAAACTAAACATTTTTTTATTTATCATTAAATATAATCTGACATAGTTACTCGTGGTTTTACGGATTTATCAAAGTCGTTAGTTGAATTGTGAATTTCAAAAGTCTTCTTTTAAAATGCATTACATAACTACCGTGATTGGATAAATCTGATAAAGTACTGCTACCAAAATAAAAATCTATATGAGTCAGAATGAATGTGGTTGCTTAGAAAGACAAGTTTAAAATGTTAACCTTGCCTATATAAGACATACATTTTGTCAGAAGTCTTCTACTAGCCGAAGTGTGCAAGCTGTGCTATACAGCAAGACGTTCATGATGTCTGATTAACCATGGGGAAAGTGTCATATGTGGTTCTCCCAAATCCCGTTTTACAACTATGGAATCATGGGTAGAAATATTAGCATCAAACAATTAGCTTTAATAAGTCTCCTTGAGTGTTTGATTAATAATCATTTTGTTGAAAATGAAGTGAGCCGACTTGTTGTAGTTGACTCTTTTCATCAGTTATTTAACTTCGTTTTCAATATTTAGTAAAAGGTAAGAATGTTTTCCTTCAATTTTAACTTATACGATACTACAGACTGTTCAGTCCTTATAAAGTTATTCATAATCAAGTGGTAGGAGTACTGTATTTGGATACACAAAGGAGTAGGTTTAGTAATACTCTGTTTGGCCACAAATATTGCAGTTTTACAAAAAATTTCCAATGCAAATTTAAGCTAATCATTGTAAAGTTGAATACATCTGTCACATGAATATGGGCTGTTTTTGAACATGTAATTCACCGTAATGTATCGAGTACTAGCATCAGTAAGTCATGCTAAATTACTGAAATATTCACAATTTTAGCATTTGAGGTAATTTTTAGACGGTTTCCGTCTTAATTGGAAGTGGCCGCATTTGTGTCCATTCTTAAAATTTAAATGTTAGTTGTATTTGATGATAACATATAACATAATTATATAAAGTTTGAAGATGGCGCTACCTTAAATGCCAGCTTTATACATGTACATATTTATGATATACCCATAAACTGTATTGCTATTTAAACTATTAAATAAATACTAAGAAAATGTCCTATATATATTGATTGGTTGTTGGTTGTTTAACGTCCAGTGGCAAATATTTCATGCATGTTCAGAACGAATGTCCAAGGCTACATTAACATTTTGTTTATGTCTAAAATAAAATTATAATTTCAGATGGAAAATGTTTAGGGAACGATCATTGAACTTGAAAAGGCAGGAGGGGTTATGGTATTTTTCCTAAAAAAATATCCTGATTCCCAAATTGATGAATAAAAAATCTGTTCAAGCAGAGGACAAAAAAAATATTTGAATCCAGACCTTAATTCACCAAAAATGATTTTATCTTTCAGATATGCAAAATAAATTTAACTTTTATATGTCTAAAACATTTAAAACTTCCCAAACCGCACAGATAAGTCTGTACACAGTAGTGTTTTATGTGATAATGGCCATATTTGCCAATTTGTTATGATAAACCTTAATACTAGTGTTAAATTTTGACTTAATAATTTTAATTGATAGCGCTGAAAGGATTCGGTGAAAAAAATCTGACTCGAATAAAAAAACATTTGTATTCCTGATCATCTTCAGTTTGTGAGTCTCATGCATTCAGAGCCAGTTTCATGTCATTTCTTGCATATATGTTTTTTGTTACATGTACATGATGTAGCTAACTTTTCAAGTTTTTATATGACAGCAGAATAAAATTGAGAATGGAAATGGGAAATACAAACATGTCAAAAATTTGCTTTCGAAAAATGCTTAATCATGTCATAGTTGTTTTTGAGAAGACACATTTGGTTTCCACACAATAACTTGAGTATAACTGAATGGATCTCTATGAAATTTTACTAGAAGGATCAATACACAAAAGGAAGATTAGAATTTATTTTTTGGTTATGGTACAACATTTTTGGGTTGTTTTTTTCTCCTGAAAATATTGAGTTTTTCTTCCAAAATTTTAATTTATTACATTGATTTTACTGGTCTAGTATATATAGATGAAACAAATACTGAGATTTGGCAGGGGATGCACACAAAATAGGGTGTTTTAAATATTTTATCTGTAATTGGTGCATTTGTCCTATGATGTGTACTTCTTGATAATGTCGACGTGAGTATCATGATAAAGAAAATATATTTGGTAAGTATATATATATATTCACAATTGATATGCGCCAGTGCGCTGCAAAAGGATCTTCTTTCCCTTTAATTACCAAAATTGCACATGTTTTTCTCTCTCACAGAAACGCATGAGTTCTTTGGTAAATAAAACACTTGTCATTGTTTGAAACTTTCAGTAATAAAAAATTAGTTAAGCCTGTTTGAATGTTTCACTTATTGTGTTAAAATTTTAACAGAAAATGTACAAAAACACTTGATAAAATTGCATTATCTGCAGAATTATGATAACTTTCCTCACTATATATCTACAAGGACATAGAACTAACATATTGTCCATGCTATTCTGATCTGAGTTTTTATTCATATATACATGTATACTGGCATGACTGGTACTGTTCCTAGTTGTCTTCTTTTCCTGTTTCTTGAAAAGCATTTGTTTAACCTGTTCAGTTACTATAAAGTGTTACAATTATTATTTAGACGCAACACATAAATAGTGACCAAAAAGGAACCGCTTTCACATGAAGAAGCTAGAAAAAAATTAAATGTACACATTTTCAATATGTTTGTAGGACTTACTAACATATGAAATTAAGGAGTTAAAGACTTCTGCTGAATAGAAATGCTTGAGTTCACCTGATACTTGTTTTCCAAGTTGTCTTCTTTTTCTGTATCTTGAGAAGTATTTGTTTAACCTGTTCAGTAACTATAAAGTGTTACAATTCTTATTTAGACGCAACACATCAATAGTGACCAAAAAGGTACCGCTTTCACATGAGAGAAGCTAGAAAAAAAATTAAATGTACACATTTTCAATAATTTTGTAGGACTTACTATCATATGAAATTAAGGAGTTAAAGACTTCTACTGAATAGAAATGTTTGAGTTCACCTGACACCAAATAAGTCTATATTGAAGTTTGAAGGGTCCAAAATTAAAATATGTTTGATTTCAACTGACATAAAAAATTTGGTGTTTTTTATATGCTAAATATACATCTGTGTTCGTATCAGGCTGTGCATGGCGAAGCATTTTATCGCCTTTAAGTTTGTACTTTTTTTGTTTTGGTCATGACAATAAATTTGTAGTTCTGTTGTGAAGTTGCTAACATGAGAAGACCCAAATTGCACCTATATTGTCAGTTTTTTTTTCACCAACTTTGTTTTATGTACCAGGCAAAAGTGTATTCTGTGCTTATTTTGTAGGCTATCCTTGTTTACAATATAGTTACACCAATTTAATTTTGAGTCCATGTAGAGTCATAGAACAATTGGTTTGAAATGACCTCCAAACAATCCATGATACTGTAATGAGGTCAGTACCCAAATTCCATACATCATTACATGTATGGTGAATTTCAAATCCTTAAAACTGGAATATAAACAGATAAAAGTTTTGTTTTATTTCTTCAAATATTTCAAACAATTTGACATTATTCCATGCTTCAACTTTTATTTTTTGAAGAAAAGGATGCTGGTAACAAACTTAATTTGCTCATTTTAAAAAGATGATTATTATATAACTTTACATGGTGAAAGAAAACTTGTAAGATTTCTGCAGTTTTTTTGGCTGAATAGGTGCAATTACTCAGACTCAAGTATCCTTTTATGAATAAACTTATAGAGAGAGAAAACAAAACAGTTTCCTTCTCCTGGGACTTATAAGGTAGATATCTGATATGTGACATAATCAATAAAAAGATTTGTTGAGAGTTTGCCAAAGGAAGTACAGAATTAAAAGATTGTTTTAAACTTTTGTTATTAAAGTTGTGATTTAGTCTGTGGGCTACCATAGCCGGATCCAGGGGAGGGGGGAATCACTGAAGCATGACTGGAGCGACCCGTCAGCGTGCCCCCTTAAGAAAAGTTCTAGATTCGCCATTGGCTACATGCATAACCGTGATCACATTCCACAGTATAACCAACGTCATTATCACTGCTCCTTGCTGTGTGGTATTATGTGGCAGAAGAATATAAGTAGTCCTGGTCAATCAGTGCACCGGAATTTACCCCGCACGCCGCATGGTCATTATAAAATAAAATCCGAAATGTATTGCCTGCAGAGGTTTTTTCTGTGTTCCCATGGCTGGACGGAACTTTTACGCTAAATCTGTTATCGTAAATTATGATTTTGTGACTTTTAAATGAAGAACCTGTGATTATTCAAGTAATTTGTTTTGACCTCACTGATAATGGAAAGTTGAAGCAGACGAAACATGGCGTCAGATGTTGTTGTCCTAACTTCGGTAATTTCCGTGGTACAATAAAATTTAAATGAGCTACACAAATTATTAAAATTTCTGAATTCTTGTTTTTGTAATCAAACAAAAATTCATGTCGTATTTAACATCGAAATTATTCCGATCTGTCCCGTTTTTTCAAGCTCGCGTTGAAACGTTTAATTCGGCCGCCTTTAAAAAAAATAATCGACGAAACTTTTCAGATGGGTCGTGTGGAGAGAGTTATCGTTCTTTATTCCAAAACGATGCTTCTACAATAAGTACCAGCTAAAGGGTTGAAAACGGAACACACACACAGTGATTATCATATGGCACCACTGACTAGCCAGTTTTTATTTACAAAATAAACAGATTCAATGACAAGACCTAATTGAACTTTATGTTTTCGGAAGTCAATTATTGGTCGTTACCGATAACAATCATGACACATTCCAATTTTACTGCAGATAGATTAGACCGTTGGACAGAATGTTGGTAAAAAGAGATATTGATGATTAACGGAGGCAGCCACTTTCATCTTTAATCAAAAAAGAACATAAAAAACATGACATATTATGGCATTTTGAATACTTTTTTAATATGTAAACTTGAATTTGAGCGTATTTAATAACTAAATCAGTCTAAATATTTCACTCAAACTAATTGAATGTACTAAAGTAGACACTTAATTGTTTAAAAAGTGTCCAAAATCTTTCATCAGATGGACTTGAAGTTTTGGGCCAAAATCGTCCCTTACCTACTCCTTTCCGACCTAATTAAGTAGGAAAATTGTTCATTGCATTTTTTTCACAATTAATCATTCTTAAACCAAAGATTAGTATAGTCTTACTACAAAAATCCTTGCTGAAATAAAACGTTAATTGGAATGAGAAGCTCTGAATATAATTAAGAAGTTATTTTTTATTCCGTCTGATAATTTTTCTACGGTTGAAATATTTTTTGTATTTTTTAAAGTTGATAAATAATAAAAATAAAGTTATTACTTAGTAATTAAAACATCATAATCATTCATGACACTGATATAATATGGCATCTGCTATTTCATTAACACGTCGATGTTTAAAGGTTATTTTCAACTGTGCGAAATACCCTATAACTTTATAGTATTAGGATGTTTCGCATGAATTATCGCTACCCAGAATGCATCTGATTTCTGTTACTATTAATAGCATTCTCGCTCAAATCACGTTTCAAGCACAGTTGTAAATATGGGGACAACGTTATCGCCTTAATCTATAGCGAGTTGCACACTTTCTATAGTAATGGACTTCTGATTTTGTATATAGTGTTGTCCTGAACCATTTAATCATTTTAATGAGTGTCGTACAACACTAATGTATACAGTAAGAAAACATATGAAATCGTGTTGGTACGCACATAACATTATTCATTATTTCAAATCAATTGTTTATTTTCTTAATAATAAACTTACTGTTATCATCGCATTAAACGTATACGGAGGAAAAGATAACATGACAAAAAGTGTATGTTTATTATGTACTGTTAGTTTTTGTATAAAGTTATATTCAAACAAACATCTTCATATTACTGATAAACTATAAATTAAAACAATTTATGGATATAGAAACATTTACATGTAATTTCAGATTTCAACATAACACAAAGAACCAGTTTTCAAGGTAAAAAGAATACTGAGGCAAAAGGTGTTGTAAATATATATAAGACGAAAGATAAACATCAAACTTCATATCGTAAAATCCTGACTAAACCACGTAATTGTGTACTATTTAACAATCTCTCGTCATTGTAATCATATTCTTGTTTCAAATTAAACCTTTACGAAATTAAAATATTAAATAAATCTGAGAATAGAAATGGGGAATATGTCAAAGAGACAACAACCCGGCCGAAGAGCAGACAACAGCCGAAGGCCACCAATGGGTTATCAATGCAGCGAGGAACTTCTCCTGCTACATCAATTTGTCATTAGTAATAACTCTATGTTCGACATTTGTGTGAAATAGCTACTTAATATAATAGAGTTTAGAAATATCCGGCTGAACAACTAGCATACCACATATATCTTTAGTATCGTACAAACGAGATTTTCAATTAGTCGGCAAATCAATCGATTTCACTGAAACTGCTGCTGTGTGAGTTAGGCCGTGTTCACATTGACCTGAACTCGGTGTTGGGTTAGTGTAACTCACACATAAACAAAACATAATTATGTTCCCATTTATTAAACTCAATGTTTACATATAGTTTAAATCATGTTTTGTCTAAATGCAGTCGATAGTCGATTTAGGCCTCATGTGGGTTAAGTGTACACAAAACTAGGCATTCAGAACTTTAATTTTCCCATGTATATTTAAAAAAGAAACAATTTTTATATAAAATTGATACTTATAACATGTATTAAACAAGTTCTTTACATAAATATTTTTCTAAACTTGATATATTTATTTGCTATAAAGACACTTTACGTAGCCTTATTAACCCCTAATCAATACTCATCCATCATCATTGACGAACATATAAGTCATTTGAAAAGGTCTATCCGAATCGATTGAACGTACACACTGACATAAATATTTGCCACTGGTCTTTATACTCAAACAACGATTCACTCATAAATGCATAACTGAAAAAAAGGATGAGATTAATTGTTGTTTCGTGTAGTATCTCAGATCTGTTAAAATACAATTCGAAATAATAAAAAAAGACATTACCCCTTCCATTTGCCAAATACTCCTTGGAGAAAAATACCATTTGAAACAAACAGAAATTATAGAAATGTAGAGATCCTTAACATCGCAATTCGTTTTCGTCTGTAAGCACGCTAATGGCGAACCTACGTTTTTAATGCATAATCGAGACATTTTTAAACTACTGCAAATCATCCAAAATGACTTTCTTAAAGGAGCCACCACTTTACTTGAAAAAAAAGGGGGGGGGGTCTGAGTCAGTTTTTTTTCTCGCGCGAAAGTTTATAATTAGTTTTTTTTTCGATAGTACCAATTCAATATTTAACAGTATAATGTATGGGGAAAATTTGGATTCAAAATATTTGTTCATTCTAATCATCTGAATGACCCGATTTTTTAAATCAAATTGTGGAAAAATCCATCCCCCTTTTTGTTTAAAGTCAAATGGTCGTTCCCTAACTGCTAGAAAAGTTTTTCGAAAATTGGAATTCGTTTCTACGTTATGAACATTTAAATGACATATAGTTTACAAGTGTGAACAAATCTTATGTACAGGTAGCTAAACAAAGTGTATAGATGTGAACAAATTTAATGTGAAACTAGTGTACATTATCTTAAACCAAATTTAAACATGTTTTCTGTACACGTCGTTTGGTGTGAACACGGCCTTAATGTTGTACAACAATGTGTTCGTGATACACGAATGGCACACTCATCCTATAACTATGTATGTTCAGTGGACTTTGAAATTAGGAGCAAAAACTTTAATTTGGAATAAGAATGAGAAAGATCATACCACAGAGTGCATGTGTACTAAGTTTCAAATTGATTGGACTTCCACTTCATCCGAAAGAGCATTTACCAAAAACTTGAACCTGAGGCAGATCACACATACAAACGATCAAACGGACGCACAGACCGAAAAATATAATGCCCCTAGGTGTAACATTCTAACTAGCATATATATATATGTAGGACTCTAATGTGCGATGGGGACGTTAAAGTACGATGGTCACGCTAAAGTACGATGGTCTGCGCTAAAGTGCGATACCTTCATACGCTAAAGTGCGATGGTCCGCGAAAGTATAGACTACGAAACGTAGTTGAATTATGACGTTAACAGTCGTTTATACAAACCATAAATGTACATGCCGGAAAATATATTTCATTAACAACTTATAAACCAAGCAGTCGGGAAGCAAGTGTCCATGACTAATTGATTTAAACCTAACCGTGCTTTGTCGGCTGAAGCAAATGCGTGTGGGTTTTTTTCGGATGCTGGAAGGAGAACTTGTATCTGCAGCTTACGGTATAGATACAAAATAGTATACGCATAACCTGTATCCTGCTTTTATTGGAAGCGAACGGATACATTTAAATTATTTTTACGTTAATCGAAGTTTTGTAAATTACTACTTGCTACGATAATTGAGAAAACTCGGACAACATCTTCTTTTTCTCGCATTTGAATTAAAGCTTATACAAATAAATGTTACACATTTCGAAAATGAACAAATTTTGTCTTTACAATTCACAATAACGACTATAAGGGAAGGTGTTCTTTTAATTGGTAAACTGTGATAATGTTAAGCTACACCAATGATACAAATATTTAATACACCCGAATTGTTGGAAACTCATTTCAAGGAAATATAGCATTTGGTGACACCTAAACTACCTTTTTAACAACAAAAACGTGGTCGGTCTAATAAATTCAGATACAATCTACATTGAAGACCAATTTGCGGGCTTCGGCTGTTGTCTGCTCTTTAGTCGAGTTGTTGTTGCTTTGACACATTTCCCATTTCCTTTCTCAATTTTAATCACTTATTTTTAAGCCTACCGGTAAATCATAAAGCTTATTGCATATTTATACCTTAGCTTACTAGCTTTTGCAAAAGGACATGTTCTTAAACATCCATGTACATTGACGTTTTAAGCCGTATAATCGTACCATTTTGGTCCATCCCACTTTAGCGTGATACGCCATCGTATTTAGCAAACAAACAACCATCGCACTTTAGCGTAAGACACCATCGTACATAAGCGTAGACCATCGCACTTTAGCGCAACCATCACACTTTAGAGTCCTACACATATACGCAGTAAGATAATCAGATAAACATAATTCAAGTACCTAACTCGTGTATTGATCAAATGGCATTCTTAATTATTAAGGATACTACTATCGACTAGCAGCGTCATCGACTCAGCAGAAATAATATGAAAGGCGTGTTCTTATTGGTAAATGCATATTTCATGAATAACCGTAATCAGGTTATTTCGAGACCAAATTGTCAGCTATACAAATCATTTAGCTTTTAAAATACTACACTTACTTAAAAGACATTGATATGATATACTAAGAAGTAAGAAAAAAAGATTCGATGTTTTATTTGTGAAATTGAAGCCTCAAGTTGAAATTTATTATGTTGTCTTTCGTGATTTGATGTTCTACCTACGATCAAAATTGACACATCAACAATTTGAAAACAATAGTAATTAAGAAACTATAAAATAAAAATAATACGGTTTTGTGGTAATATATGTATATTAAAATGTCTTTGTAGATCTTGGCAAAAAGAGAAGAGCACCTGTTGTGTATACTAAGGGAAAAGGTGACGAATGTTCTTTTAGTCATAAGACAAAAATCACTGTAAAACTTATGAAAACATGTTATAAAAACATTCGAAAGAGACGATCACATAAAAGTATCATTATGACGTTTTAAGTTAACGGAATTCGTTTATTTTACTTATAAGATGTTTTGTAAGATTGACGTTTTTTTTTTTATTGAAATAGGGAATATGTCAAAGAGATAACAAGCCGACCAAAGAGCAGACAAAAGTCGAAGTCCACCAATGGGTTTTCAATGCAGCGAAAAACTCACGCTACATTAATTTTTCATTAGTAATAATTCTTTGTTCGACGTTGGTTTGAAATGCCTACGTAATATAATAAGGTTTAGAAATATCCGGCTGAACAACTAGCACACTACATATATCTTTAGTATAGTACAAATGAGATTTTTCAAGTCGACAAATCAATCGAGACTGCTGTAATTTGTAATATAAAACATGATTGGTTCTTATCACTCAAGGTATACTTCGAAAATAACTTTAATGTATGAAAAATAATTTCTTAAAATGTTCTGAAGCAAGTCAGGATTATGGAAGTTGTTATCAAATAATTAGTTTCTATGTATGTTGCTTTGCGTTTTTGTTTCTTTTTTACACTTCAGTGTTTCAGTTTTTCGTTGTTTTCATCTTATAGTTCGTGTGTTTAAGTTTGTAACCTGGCTTTGTTTTCTCTCAATCGATTTACGGCTTTTGAACAGCGGTATAGAACTGTTGCTTTTATTTAATCAGTAAAGAGCAGAGACCAAATGATTAGCTAGACAAATTATGTTGTTAAAAACTAAAAATGACATTACAAAGGCAAGGTTATATAATCATGAGAATGTAAAGTTGAAATAAAAAAGGAGTAGAAAACCAAGGGATTTTTATTTGTTAAATTGAAATCATCATGTAAATCTTTATAATGCTGTCTTTTATTATTTCATTTTCTACCACTAATCAATATTTAGATATTAACTTTATATTTTTTTTAATGAACATTACAATAAAACAAACGAATGTACTTCAGGTATTTTGCTAATGCCAAAACAAGTGTCACATCCTGAAGAGAAAACTGAGGCCAAAGGTGTTGTATTACTTAATTTAGAGATAAGATATACATCAGTGTTAAAATGCTGTAAAAATGTATTCAAGAATTGTTTACCAATCTCTAGTTTACTCTTATTAAACCTTATGATAAAATATATACCGTTATACAAGCTACAGGGTATGAAGGGGGAACTGTCACATACCTTTTGGCCAAATACTAGTATTGATAGCTTTTTATATCGAGATTCTCAATAAAATCTTTTTATGGAAATAAAAATATCTAATATGCGTGCAAATGAGGCAATTCTTCATCCAATTCACAATTTATGTGTAATGTGATAACAGTTATAGGTCAAAGTACGGCCTTCAACACGGAGCCTGGGCTTTTATCGAACAACAAGCTATATAGGGCCCAAAAGTTACTAGTGTTAAATACTTCAAACATGGAAACCAATGGTCTAATCTATATATAAAAAAACGATAAAGAGAAACATTTATGAACCATATCCACAATCGAGCACAGTTGTTCTACAAACAACTTGTAATGTCGTCGTCAGCTTAAATCAATATTGACTGATACAGCTTCTACATAAGTTTAGATGCAATTTTAATATGCATAAGCTGATCAATAAAAATAAATATATTTATTTTATATTTAACATTGAACTGCAGGCTATTAAGGGCACAAAAATAACATGAATGTGTAAAACACTTCAGACATGAAAATCGACGGTTTAGTCTATATGAAAAACGAGAAACGAGAAATATTTACGAACCATATCAACAAGCGAGCATAGTTGTTGTACAAATGATCTGAAATGGCGTTGTCAACTGAAATCAAAATTGACTGATACAGCATCTACACAAGTATAGGTGCAATTTTAATATGCATAAGCTGTTTAATAACAATACATATTATACACGTAGCGATAGTATCGGTATTGGGGGAATGATATGATGGCTCTTAGAGGAAATGACATCGACTTGGGAGTAGATACTTAATAGTGCGTGTTTTCTCGCTCGAGACATATTTCGGGAATAATCTTGAAAAGATAAGTTACGCACAATACCATTTTATTACCAAATCAAATAATTTTGGCATCTGACATCATCAATACTGGAAAGACTATAAATAGTTATCTAAATGTTGAAATATAAAATAAAAAAGGAGTTTTTTTAGGTGAAAGAAAAGCCTGTATGTGTAAATGTCTGCCAAAACAATCTGTTTACGTGTTCCATTTATTTTTGTCACTCTTTCATTGCTTTTTGCACCGCCTTCTTTATCATATGTATTGATGCAATGATTTCGATATGGCTACTGAACCAAAGATAAATGGCGATCCTATCCAATTAAACTGCACATACGTTATTTATCTTCATGAATTTTACTAATTCTTGAAGACGGTACGGCGACCTAAAGCTACTCATTTTTGTGCGAAACCTTAAAAACAACTAACACTCATACTGTTAGCTCTGAAATGGGGCTTTAATCATCCCCCGTGTTCGTCGGATTTGTATTATTCGACTTTATTAAACATAGTGAGGTTTTTATCAAGTGTTGTGTGGCCTTTTGTTCCCTTTTGTGGTCTTTTGTTTTTGTCTTTTTTGTCTATTTTTGGAATGGCGTTCCCTGTGTCTCTTCGAGTTATGCAACTTTAATATCTCAATGTGTTACTATTAAAAATCCCTAATCAGCATGCGTCAATGCTATACGATTTTACACTAAGTGAACAATTCAACGTCTGAATTAAGACACAATTTGAGGAATTACAGATTTAACAAAATGTCTGGTTTCTTAAGAACTACGATCTCAATTTGCAGAGGAGTTGAGACACAGGTACATTTCGACCAAGTGCTTTGAAATGGTGAATGTAGTTGTGATGTGGTTCGTATGTCATTCGTTCCTCTTCATAACGTTAACTCTGTTTGTGTAGTTTTCATTAGCTGTTCATCATTTGATTTTCTACAACTGATCAATATTTAGATATCAACTTTATAATAATATTTTTGACCAAGAATGATCCATTAGATCTTTCAAATTATAGGCCAATGTCCTTATTTAATTCAGACTATAAAATAGTATCTTACACATTAACTCAAAGAATAAAAAATGTACTAAATTTAATTATAAATGCAGACCAGCACAAATAACACGAATAA
This sequence comes from Mytilus galloprovincialis, assembly GCA_037788925.1. NCBI lineage: Eukaryota > Metazoa > Mollusca > Bivalvia > Mytilida > Mytilidae > Mytilus > Mytilus galloprovincialis. Next base: position 32,757,974 of record CM075339.1, read on the forward strand.
AGCAGAATGCGCAAAACTTAATTGCGAAAATAAGTTTGAAAAAGCAAAAAAACTCATGACATTTTTGGGGAAAAGACATCTTACTATCATCGGTAAAATCTTAATAATCAAATCACTTATTATTCCACAATTCACATACTTAGCAAGTATGACAGTCATAAATAAATAGTTATCAAAAGTACCAGGATTATAATTTTATACGCCAGACGCGCGTTTCGTCTACATAAGACCCATCAGTGACGCTCAGATCATACGTATATTGGCAATCTAGAGAGAGAAATTTTTAATAGTAAACAAGACAATGTAAAAAGAACAACTCTCATAGCAGATTACAGTATAGGAGGACTTAATATGATTGATATCGACAGTTAAACACACTTAAATTTAAACGGGTATCAAGATTAATGGAGTCAAAACATGAAAATTGGTCAATTATTTGAAGATTCTATTTTGATAAATACGGAGAAAACTTTCTTATTTTCAAAATGAATTTAAAAATTAATAATTTAAAACCACTTAAAATTACAACTGAATAACCTGAATTTTATCCAGATATTGTAAAATATTGGATACGGAAAGGTGGAGGTCAAACTTAAACCCTTTCTAACTTTACAGAAATACCTAAAGAATTTATATGGAGTAATAAAACTTAGAAATAAAAAAATAAACCATTATTTATGCTCAACTGGATCAGAAGCAATATAATCTATATTAATAACCTTATTGACGAAAATGGTCAAATCGACGAAAAGTAAGTTGGAAATAAGACTGTATTGCCGAACTATCAATACTAAACAAAAGCTATTCTAAGGAACTGGAAAGGTATCATGAAAACAAATTAATCTGTTAAAACCCGAGTTAGTATTAACGAAAACATAATTAGAATGAATAAAACAGAAATTGATTTAGCAGACCTTGACATCATCACTGTCAAAATTTTATAAAAAAAAAAAAAAAATAGCTCCCAACATTGGAATAATAAAATGGCAAAGAATATTAACCGCAAAACTATTACAAATTAGGTACTCCTTATCCTTTACAAATAAAGAAATACCCATAAACAAACATAAACTTTATAAATGGAAATTATTTAGCTATTTAATACCGAACTCAGAAAATCTGTTCACATGGAAAATATCTAATACCTCAGAGTGCGCTTTATGTAAATGCCCAGACAATTATCAACATTATTTTTTATCGATTGTGGATTTTTAAAAGACTTGAATAAAATAACAGAAAAAAATGAAAATCATAAACTGATGAAAGAAATAACCTTATAGTATAGTTATAGTCTTTTTTTTTTTATCTGATCGTCACTGGTGAGTCTTATGTAGACGAAACGCACGTCTGGCGTTTTAAATTATAATCCTTGTATATTTGATAACTATTTACACCACTGTGTCGATGCCACTGCTGGTGGACGTTTCGTCCCCGAGGGTATCACCAACCCAGTAGTCAGCATTTCGCTGTTGACATGAATATCCATTATATGGTAATTTTTATAAATTTTCTGTTACAAAACTTTGAATTTTTCGAAAAACTAAATATTCATATAAAGTTGCGAAACGCAAAGAAAATAAGAACTCATGTATATTTTAAATAATTTACTACAAAATGTAATGCAAAAATTATAAAATTGACACTTCAACGTCCGTAAAGAAAACCTTTAATTTATACTTATTTTAAAACTTTAAATCATAACACAATTATTATGAAAGACAATAAATTTATATTTCGATAGCAATACACATATAATATCTTACCTTTTGATATTAATCCAAAAGCGAAAAGATTAGCAAACGGACTATATTATCCTTCAATCATGCCAGGTTACGATTATTTGATTACACTAGACACACGCACAATTCTTCTGAACGAGTTGTATATGTGTCAGGTAGATTGTATTCTATCAGGATGTAAAAGTAAAGGTCAAATACGGAACAAAAATTACGTAATTATAAAGGTATATGATTTGCAATTATATATGTTTATATAGTAGTTTATTTATATTTGTAATTAACTAACATTTAGTTGGATACATTATAATTTATAAATGTATGTATTACAGATAAAATAAACTAACAAGTACTAACACCATTTATTATATACTACTAATGGTTAACAAGGCCGGGGTAAGGTACCGGTATTTGATGTATCCACTAACAAAATTTCAAAACTATCAAAAAATATGATTTACTTAAGAATTTTTTTTTTTTATGAACTTAACAATAGAAACAAACAAATGTAAGCAATATGTATGTATTCACATGTCATTTCAGCTGTAAACCAAACGCGAAAACAAATGTCACCCACTGAAGAGAAAACTGAGGCGAAAGGTGTTGTATTACTTATAATAAAGACATAAGACATATATCAGTGTTAAAATTCTGTAAAATGAAATTAAGAATTGTCTGTTTACCAATCTCTAGTGTGATCTCATTTAACATAATTACTAGAATATGAACTGTTATACAAGCTACAGGATAGGAAAAAGAACTATTAGATACCTTGTGGCCAAATACTTGTATTGATAGCTTTTTATCAAGATCCTTAATAAATCGGTTTATAGAAATAAAAAAATGTAATATGAGTGCCAATGAGGAAACTTTCCATCCAATATAATGTGTAAAATGTAAACAATTACAAGTCAGAGTACGGCATTCAACACGGAGGCTTGGATAACATCGAACAACAGGCTATAAAGGGCCATAACATTACTTGTGTAAAACACTTCAAACATGAAAACCAACGGTCTAGTCTATATGAAAAACGAGAAATGAGCAGCATTTATCAACCATATTAACTATCGAGCATAGTTTTTATACAAACGCCATGAAATGTCGTCGTCAACTTATATCAATATTGACTGATACAGCATCTACATAAGTTTTGATGCAATTTTATTATGCATATTAAGCTGTTTAATAACTATCGTATAATCCAAGTTGCGATATTATCAGTATTAGTGGAGTGCTACACTTGCTCTTTGAGGAAATTACATCGACTCGGTAGACAACTAAAGTGTGTTTTTTCTCGCTCGAAACATATTTCGAAAATAATCTTAAAACGATCAGGTACGCATGAGACCATTGTATTACAAAAACTATTTGCGTCTGACATCATCAATACTGCAAAGACTATAAATAGTTATCTAAATGTCGAAATATAAAATAAAACAAAGAATGTTTTAAGTGAAAATAAATCCTTTAAGTGGAAATGTATGCCAAGGCAATCCGTATACGTGTTCCATTTATTTATGTCACTCTTTTCTTGCTTTCTGCACCGCCTACTATATCATTTGTATTGACGCAATTATTTCGTCATATCCAATGAACTAAAAATAAATAATGAGCATATCAAATTTAACTGCAAATACCTTCTTTGCCTTCATTGATTTTACTCATTGTTGAAGGTCGTACGGTGACCTTAAGTTGATAAAGTATATGTGTGAAACCCTAAAAAAAACCAACTGACAGTCATACCGTTTAGTATGAAATAGAACTTCAATCATCCACATGGATTTTTTTGTCGAGTTGTATAATTCGACTTTATTTAGCATGTTGAGGGTTTTATCAAGTGTTTTGTTTTTTCTTTCCTTTCGTCGTCTTTTGTTTTTGTTTTTGCAATGGCGTTCACTGTGTTTCTTTAAGTTATGCAATTTTAATTTCTCAATGTGTTTTTCCTTAAACATCCCCAATCAGCATGCGTCAAAGCTATAGGAATTCACACTGAGTCAACAATTCAGTCTGTCAACATTTCAGTCTGAATTAAGAAGAATTACAGAGTTAACAGAATGTCGTTTCTTAAGAACTACGATAGCAAATTGCAGAAGTGTTTAGACACAGGAACGTTTCAGCCAAGCAATTTGTAATGGTAACTGTACTTGTGATGTAGTCCCGATGTCATTCGTTCGTCTTCATAACCCAGTTTGGGTAGTTTTCATTAGTTTTTTAATCTTTGATTTTCTACCACTGATCAATATTTAACTTTATAATAATATTTTTGATGAACTTTACAATAAAAAAAAAAAAGAATGTTAGCAATATACATGATATATATGTATTCACATGTCATTTCAGCTGTAAACCAAACGCGAAAACAAATGTCACACCCTGAAGGGAAAACTGAGGCGAAAGGTGTTGTATTACTTATGATATAGACATAAGACGTAAATCAGTAAAAAGTGCAGTAAAATGAATTCAAAAACTGTTTATCAATCTCAAGTGTACTATAACCGTTTCACAAATGATATCGGATACGTTCCTTACGTCGTGTCCCCTTCCCTTTCATGAATGTGACCTACCGAATTAGAATATTTACCGGATTTGTTATCACATAAACAACATGACGGGTGCCACATGTGGAGCAGTATCTGCTTACTCTTTCGGAGCACCAAGTTTTTGGTGGGGTTTGTGTTGTTTATTATTTAGTTTTCTATGTTGTTTCATGTGTACTATTGTTTGTCTTTTTCCTTTTTAAACATGGCGTTGTCAGTTTATTTTCGATTTATGAGTTTGACTGTCCCTCTGGTATATTTCGTTCCTCTTTCATTAAAAATTATTACTAGAAAATGAACCGTTATACAAGCTACAAGGTAGAAAAGGGAAACTATTAAATACCTTTAGGTCAAATACTTGTATTGATAGCTTTTTTTATCATGAAACTCAAAAATCGTTTTGTAGAAAAAATATGTAATATGCAGGCCAATAAGTAATCTGTCCATCCAAATTACAATGTGTACAATGCAAACAATTATACAATTATAGGTCAAAGAACGGCTTTCAACATGGAGCCTTTGCTAAAATCGAACAACAGCCTATAAAGGCCCAAAAATTACTACCTTAAGTTACTAATATACGTGTGAAACCCTTCAAACAACTGACACTCATACCGTACTGTCTGAAATAGGGCTTTATTCATCCCTCGTTTTTTTCTGATTTGTATTAATTGACTTTTTTAGCATGTTGAGGTTTTATTAAGTGTTTTGTGGCCTTTTGTTGTCTTTTTTAGCAATGGAGTTCCCTGTGTCTCGTTGAGTTATGCTACTTTAATTCTCAATGTGTTATTATTAAACATTCCCAATCAGCATGAGTCAAGGCTATACGATTTCACACTGAGTCCACATTTCACAGTCTGAATTTAGACACAATATGAGGAATTGCAGGTGAAACAATTAAAATGTCTGGTTTCGTAAGAACTTAGATATCAATTTGCAGAGGAGTTGAGACACAGGAACATTTCGATCAAGTGCTTTGTAATGGTGACTGTAGTTGTGATGTAGTCCCGATGTCATTCGTTCGTCTTCATAACTCTGTTTGGGTAGTTTTCATTTAGAGAGCACACCTTGGTTACAGAAGTACTCAAAAAATTAGTGCAAACATGCAAGAGTTTTATTGATTAGTTGAAATATATTAACGCTATTCGATTGGGCAAAAAGGATATTAAAACTGAGAAAGTCGACAATATGAAATTTAATGATTGTCCTGATAGATTTTAGTTTGAAGTCGTCCATTTATGTCATATCGACGAAAAAATAAAGCTATAGATATAGGAAGATGTGGTATTAGTGCCAAAAAGACAACTCTCCATCCAAGTAACAATTTATAAAGGTGAACCATTATAGGGTAAGATACGGTCTTCAACACGGAGCCTTGGCTCACACAGAACATCAAGCTTTAAAAATTACTAGTGTAAAACCATTCAAACGGGACAATGTCACAAACCTTCTTGTTTGTGTAGTACTGTTTTTTTCTCTCAAGTTCCTTTGGTGTGGAAATTAAAGAACTCACTGGGATATGAGCGATATTTTCATGAGAAATTATAGCAAATTGCAAGACTCAGTATGAATTCCCAATGCGAATGCGATGCAAATCCGGATGACAAATTTAAAAACTAGAGTTTCACCCTACATCGAATTGTGTTGAATCATTTCACATATCATTTCAATTGTTTAAATTCTGTAAATGTTAAAAATAAGTCGATATTCGTTCAAATATCTTATCTTATCCATATACATTGGTTGTTTTTTGTAATACTACATGCACATGACATTGTTTTGATATCCATTCCAGGAGAATAGTCACCAGAAGAGACAGATAATCTAGAAGAACCTATATTTTAGCCTTGGTAATTTGACTAGAATATATGATATATTATATTTACATTATGAAACTGTTTTTTTAAGTATAGGTAATGCCAATTCACTTTAAAACCACATTTATTATCATGGAAAAGAAAATCCAAAAACAATCATGTGTCTGATTTTCTTTAATTCTCTATATTTCCCGTTAGATACAGCAAAAAACAGCTCTATAAATTAGCATTTATCTAAAAATTAAAGTTTAGAATTATAAATATACCGCTAGAAGGGATACATAATTTTGTTCTTGAGAACTTTAAATGTAGCAATATTCCATCATCACCTATATATAAGCACTCAATTTAGTTTGACTAACTAACAAATTTTAGAAATTCGAGGATACAACACTAAATGTGTATCTTAACTAGCAATGCTGAAATATTTTACATATATTGACTTCAAGGCATTTAGTTCCAATAACTATCACACACATATGTTTTGGCATTACTTTTGTCTTCCCCAATTTCTCCAACAGATTGGAAACATATAATCAACAAGTTCATATTTGTTTACACGATTCTTTTCTATTGTAGAAAAATGTTATCGGCTGATGAACAGCAGTGATGCTGGAGAATTGAATACCAATCACAAGGAGAGTATCCCAAATAAAACTAATATTTCATGACATCCTGTTATATGACTGTATGTTATTATCATAAAAAATCTTTTTCTTTTTAAACTCTTAGATTTTCAGCTCTCTGGACAGATATACATGCATGTAGTATTCCTTTATAAAGTAATGCATTAATATAATGTTTACTTATACAAATAGATAATTTTCTATATAGATAGATAGATAGTATTATATCATTTCAGAATAAGTTGATTTGTATATATGAATCAAAGGAAAGTCATAAAAAATTGCTGTTTAAAAAAAAAATCTTTTTTAGAAGAAAAAAGTTATATATATGATTATACATGTTTATATCACCATAAGTGACCAGTGGTTTGGTAAATTTATTTCATACTGGTTTTTGCTTTGATATATTTTTTGATGGTTTAACCAAATCGGAGGACTTACCTTGTTTGTATTGGATACCAAAGCTTCATAAAATTCCGTACAAACAACGGTATATTGCTGGCTCATCTTCATGTTCCACTAAAGAATTGTCCATTAGATTGACTAAAATTCTGTCCGCAGTGAAGGAGGGTCTTCAGAAATACTGTGAAACTGTTTACTCGCGTAGTGGTATTAACCATATGTGGATTCTTAAAAATTCTAAAGAACTTCTAGACAATTTTAAATCTCGGTCTTTTTCTGAAACTTTTGATTTTTCAACCCTGTATACCACCATTCCCCATGTGAAATTGAAAAATCGCCTAAAAGAAATAATCCACTATGCCTTTCAACATAAAAATGGTAGCATACGCTATAAATTTATTACTTTGGGATTTGATAAGGCATATTTCGTAAATAGTGACAAACAAAAAGGTAAAATATGCTACACAGAAGAACAAGTGGTCAGTATGCTGGAGTTTCTTATCGACAACATATTTGTTGAGTTTGGAGGTAGACTTTTCCAACAAATTGTCGGCATTCCTATGGGAACAAACTGTGCGCCTCTTCTTGCCGACCTCTTCTTATTTTCATATGAATCGGAGTTCCTCCAGACACTTGTAAAAAACAAGAGAATCAAAGAAGCCAGATTATTTAATTTCACTTTCAGATATATTGATGATGTTCTTTCCATAAACAATCCGAACTTTTCTGATTGGGTTCCATTAATATATCCCCCAGAACTAGAGATTAAAGAAACAACAGAGACGGCTTCCTCCGCCTCATTTTTAGACTTATATCTCGAATTTGACTTACACAGTCATCTCAGTACTAGAATCTATGACAAACGAGACGATTTTAATTTTGAAATTATAAATTTCCCCCACCTTAGTAGCAATATACCAACTTCACCTGCATATGGGATATATATTTCCCAACTTATTCGATATTCAAGAGCTTGCAGCTCCTACTCAGACTTTGTAAAACGTCATCAGTGTCTGAGTAGTAAGTTGATGAAACAGGGGTATGTCAAAGAACGTCTCGTTCTTTTTCTAAAAAAGTTCATCGGAAGGTACCAAGACCTTGTTGATAAATATTCCGTATCAACTTCTCAAATAATACACGATGGTCTTGATGTATAGATTCTGCGTACTGATGTTGTTTATCATCTTAACAACGTGTTTTATAGTTCTTTCATTTGTCTTCGTTCTATTATTAATATTACTTTTACTGTTAAATGGTTTCATGTGATATCCGTTTCACGTGGCTCGGTACTTATACATCTCGTCAATGTGTTTGTATTGGCTTTCATTTTTTTGTGGTTTGTTTTGTATTTGCGACTTTTTGTATTTCTTTTGTTCTTATAACGTGACTCTGTACTTTAAAAGATCCAGTCAATATGATATTGTTCTATTATATGTCATTATGATATATTTCTATTATGAATTACTATATACGTTGAACCACAAACGTCAAAATCATTCAATCGCGTAGTGGAATTAACTATTTTTGGATTCTTATAAATTCTATATATAACTTTTGGACTAGTTTGAATCTCGGTCTATTTCTTAAATTTATTCTTGCATACTTTTGATTTTTGAACCCTGTATGCTAACATTCCCATGAAAATTTTAAAATTGTTTTTGTACGCACATTGAACGACAAATTTATGTGACGTATAAAATTTTCTGACGTCAGACACTCAAATCAATAAATGTGTTCGTAGATAGTAGATGTTTTTGTGTTCTGTTAAATTGTTCCTTTTAAAATTGTTAAACGATGATGACTGATGTACCCATATTTTGACTATTTTATTTATTGTGTCTGTTTATTTAACGCATCAATGTAAAAAAATCGGATATTGATGAGACTGTCATTAAAGTGAGAGGGTTAGCGCTATAGAACCAGGTTTAATCCACCATTTTCTACATTTGAAAATGCCTGTACCAAGTCAGGAATATGACAGTTCTTGTCCATTCGTTTTTGATGCGTTTTGTTTGATTTTGCCATGTGATTATGGACTTTCCCAATTGATCTTCCTCTAAGTTCAGTGTTTTTGTGATTTTACTTTTTATAATTCAACTATTTGGTAATTTGGTTTTCATGGTCTAACTTTTGTCTAAAATTTGTCAGTATAATACTTTTATGAGTTTTTTTTCGATATATGTTGTATTGTGTGTCTTTTTATGTTTTTCGCTATTGAGCCAGGTTAGGGTGAAGGTTGGAGCCAGATACAACGTTCAAACCCGATGCATTTGTTTGCATCATTCTTAAGTCAGAAACTTGATGCTTGTGGTTGTTGTTTGTTGATGTGGTTCATGAGTGTTTCTCGTTTCTCTTTTTTTTTAAATAGATCAGACCGTTGGGTTTTCCTGTTTATAGGGTTTTACACTGGTCTATTTGGGGTGCCCTTGATAGCTTGCCATTTGGATGAGCCAATGATCCGTGTTGAATGCCTTATTCATACCACATCTTCCTTTATCTATTATAGTACACTTAAAACAATTATGCAATTGAGACATATATAATTAAAAAGATATCTTTGAAACCTGACAATACATATTTATAAATTGATATGGATAACCTTGATACATTGGTTAGTAATGCATTAGGCTATTACATTCATTAAAAGGTCATGACCACTGAGAAGAGTTGACTGAACGATTGATTGATTAGTTTATTTGTATATAATGGATTTTACTTTTAATACAGTGTATGTTTTTGTACTGTGTTGAACTGTGTTTTCATTATTTTTCTTTAATTAAAGTATGCAATCTATTCATTTTGTGGTATTGCTTTGATATAAAGGGATAACATAACAATAATATTTCTATTTTCATTTAATTGTACAGCAATACTCAAATCGGTTTGACATGCTTTTTATACCGTTTACAGAAATCTCTACAAATCTAGTTTATCAAGTTTATTTAATTCAATTCAGTGATTTTTATAGTTCAAAATCAATTATATTTAAAAAAAAAAAAAAAAAAAAAAAAAGACTCAGCCTAAATAATTGCTTTCCTGTACAAGATGGATATGAAAATATTTTTTACTTACAACCATAAAATGAATAATGTATACATCATTTTATCTCACAGTTAATGCTGGGAGGTAATCCTTCTTTGTTAATCAATTGAGTAGGCGTAATAATGCCCTTATTTGGCCCAAAAATTACTGCAAATTTAAAAGTTATCATACATATTCTTAAATTACTGAAAACTTGACTAAGGTATAAGGTACTAAGAAAAATAAAACAAATTTGACATAGAACAAGTAATCATGGCAATAAATCGTTATCTAATTTGCAAATTTTCCTTGTTTTTTCATCAAATTTTAAGTATATTTTACATTTAAAAAGTATGTGCGCACCCAAAATTTTAGGGAATTTTTGCCGTTTTGGGTTATTATCTTGAATATTATTATAAATAAACTGAAAACAGCAATAATGTTCAGCAAAGTAAGATTTACAAATAAGTCAGCACGACCGAAATGGTCAGTTGACCCCTTTAGGAGTTATTGCCCTTTATAGTCAATTTTTAACCATTTTTCGTAAATTTTAGTAATCTTTTACAAAAATCTTCTCCTCTGAAACTACTCGGCAAAATTATTCCAAACTTGGCCACAATCATTGTTAGGGTATCTATTTTAAAAAATATGTCCGTTGACCCGGCCATCCAACCAAAATGGCTGCCACGGTTAAAAATAGAACATAGGGGTAAAATGCAGTTTTTGGCTTATAACTCAAAAACTGAACCATTTAGAAAAAATCTGACAGAATTAATTTGTTTATCAGGTCATGATTTATCTGCCCTAAAATTTTCACATGGATCGGCAAACCCGTTGTTAGGTTACTGCCCTGAATTGGAAATTTTAAGGAAATTTTGCCGTGTTTTGTTATTATCTTGAATATTATTATAGATAGAGATAAACTGTAAACAGCAATAACGTTCAGCAAAATAAGATCTACAAATAAGTTTTTGCATAACCAAAATAGTCAATTGACCCTTTAAGGAGTTATTGCCCATAAAAGTTAATTTTTTACATTTTTCATAAATTTTTGTAAATTTTTGGAAAATATTTTCCACTGTAATTCTGGGCTAAGTTCATTATAGATAGAGATAATTGTAGCAACAGGAATGTTCAGTAAAGTAAGATCTACAAACACATCACCAAACCACAATTATGTCATGAATTTGTCTGTGTCCATTGTTTAATATGCACATAGACCAAGGTGAGTGACACAGGCTCTTGAGAGCCTCTAGTTCAACATAGTCTGGTATATTTGTAAATATTTAAGTATATTAATATTTTTGCGGTAAGGGTACTATTGAAAATGACATTAATATTTATTTCTCGGGAATTTCCTATTCTACGAATGATTTCAAATCCATGTACTATATATAAGGTAAAATGCGGACAAAGTACAATCACATCATACACATTTCTAAATGATTAATCACAAGCACACTTCAACACGTTCAAGGTATCACACAAGTGGTCAGTTATAAGATCATTTGCTTTAAGAAATTAAAATGGACATTTGGGTTCATTGTAATCATTTATCTGCTCCATAACAACCTCGGTAAATAGATTGTTCATTTCCTTAAAATAAATAAACAGATATGAGATATCTCCCCTGACATAACAAATAAGATAAAAACGGTATTTTCTTATTTAACTATCATGGTTTGTGTAAGAAAACAAACACATATCATTTTTGAATTTTCCAGTAAAAATAAGACAATAAGACCAATTAGTTACATCGTTTTTATTGTTTGTGTCCCTACCTTCACAGCTTAATATACCGTGGATTCATTTATTTTTGTTATATTGCTTTGAGAAAACTTTTTTAAAAGTAAGACTGCTATTTTGAATTTTGAGGGAGAACGACAATCAGCTATAGAATATCTTGCTTTTCTATCTGTAATTAGTTTTGAATGTGTATTTTAATATAACTGATACATTACTTGTAATAAATGCAATGTCGTGTATCTATAAAATAAATTTGAGAATGGAAATGGGGAATGTATCAAAGAGACAACAACCCGACCATAGAAAAAACAACAGCAGAAGGTCACCAACAGGTCTTCAATGTAACGAGAAATTCCTGCACCCAGAGGCGTCCTTCAGCTGGCCCCTAAACAAATATATACTAGTTCAGTGATAATGAACGCCATACTAATTTCCAAATTGTACACAAGAAACTAAAATTAAAATAATACAAGACTAACAACGACCAGAGTCTCCTGACTTAGGACAGGCGCAAAAATGCGGCGGGGTTAAACATGTTTATGAGATCTCAACCCTCCCCCTATACCTCTATCCAATGTAGAAAAGTAAACGCATAACAATACGTACATATGAAATTCAATTCAAGAGAAGTCCAAGTCTGATGTCAGAAGATGTAACCAAAGAAAATAAACAAAATGACAATTATACATAAATAACAACAGACTACTAGCAGTTAACTGACATGCCAGCTCCAGACATTAATTTAACTGATTGAAAGATTATGATTTCATCATATGAATATCAGGCACAATCCTTTCCGTTAGGGGTTTAGTATCATACCATCATAACATATATGAGAAGAACATAACCCGTGTCATGCCAACAACTGGTTTTTGAAAAAATGTGTCTAGTTCCGATGCAAAGACCCTATAAGTGAATCAATATTAACTCCAAAATATGCAATCTTTAATGACCTGCCAACAGTATCGTAACTATATCCCTTCTTAATAAGTCTATTTAAAGGTTTTGTTAGTTTCTGCGGTGAATACTGACATTTTTGTGCTTTATAAAGAATATTTCCATAAAAAAGTGGATGTGAAATACCTAAACGTATAAGAAGTCTGCATGTTGAGCTATATTTACGAATGATGTCCTTATAGCGATAATAAAATTTAGTTAATGTTTTGACTAGTTTGTGATATCGAAAACCCTGGTGTAATAATTTTTCAGTAATACATTAATTTCTCTCGTTAAAATCAAAAACATTGTAACATACACGAGCGAATCGTACAAGTTGAGATATATAAACACCGTAAGATGGTGACAAGGGAACGTCACCATCTAAAAATGGATAATTAACGATAGGAAATGAAAAATCATCTCTTTTATCATAAATTTTAGTATTAAGCTTTCCGTTAGTGATATAGATATCAAGATCTAGGAAAGGTCAGTGGTCATTGTTAGTATTAGCTTTATTTAAAGTAAGTTCAACAGGATAAATTTCTTTAGTATACATACCGAAGTCGTCATTATTGAGAGCCAAAATGTCATCCAAATATCTAAAAGTATTATTAAATACTTATATATCAAAATAAATATGACAAAATTATCACCTTCTTATGTTCATCGATGTACGACAAATCTATTTAAAAAAATCATAATTAAAATACTTTACTATTTCAGAGATATTTGCTGAATATTCATAAGCTGCTAAAATGTTTTCGTCAATTGATGCCGTTCTGCACCCATTGTATATAAAAATGTGATCGACGTGTGGTTTGTTTGATCTCAGTTCTTTATTGGTTAAAATCAAATTATGAAGTAGAATTTTCTTGCTTTCCTCTGGATTTCCTATTGTGACGGCATGGAAAAAGACGACCATGCCTGATGACGTCACTTAACTAGAACACATCTTTTTGAAGATCATTCGAAAAGAAGGAATACGTTTTCCTGCGTATTTGTTTAAAAATCATTAGAAAATACAGATTCCACCCCAAAATCGCGTGTAATACGATATGTATCCACTCTAGACAGTTAAATATTAAATTTATTAAACGCTCGGCAAGCCTCGTGTTTTAAATTTGAAAATTGAACTGTCTCGAGTGGATAAATATCGTATTACATTCCATGCAGTGTTAGAATCTGTGTTTACATGCACATGTTTTAAAAAGGGAGACATATCAACCTGCATGATAAAAAGAACAATCCTACCCGTTAATTTCAAAAGGACAGGTAACTACATTTTCCAAAAAAAATAAAACGAGCAGAAAAACAGCAGTCAACAAAACACTAATCCAGAAATCTTAAATTAGAGTTGCACAAAGCCAATTAGAAACCAAAGAGGTAGGTAGTTCCTCTCCTTCTATTGGCACGCTCCAGGCTACAGGTAAATCCAGTTATCATTCACATTCGGAAATGTAGATAACACGGAAATGAGGGGGTGTGGCTACGACAAACAAAGCATTCAATATGTCATCTTTATCCATATTTTTGAAGCATTGGAGCACTCCTTAAGTTGTCGTTGCTAAATAATAATGCGTAATCCAGATATTGATACCTACTTACTAGGGTTATAATCCTGGCCATGGTGTGTTTGGCTTACTCTAACTTAAGATTTTAATTGATACTTGGTGTAATATACTAAGTTATCTACGTTCATATCCAAATCTACGGATATGATGGTAGATAACGAACTTATCCCCGGTCTAAGTCCGAATCGGTCGAGTTTTATGAAAATTCGGGTACAAAGAGTAACGTGAAAACAACGGTTGTTTTTATTATCTACAAAAGTTTTATTGAAATTTGGAAATCTTACATATTTTTATACCTTATTTTTATACCTTTGGTAGAACCCTACTGGTAGTCAAATATAAGACGTTTTTAATACGGAGACAGAGAAACTGGATTGAGTCAAATTTGGCGCTCAATGTTGGGAGAGTTACGTCATAGATGGTATGACGTCAACGTGGGTCATTTGCATAGCTAGGTCAGTAGCCCCATTCCTTGAAAATGTGGCAGTCAAGTGATTCATTTAATGAAATGAGTGTAAATGATCGGCATAATAGGACAAAATCGTAAATGAATTAAATATTTAATTACAACATGGATAATCTACTGAATTCAATATTTCACAAGGAGCAATCATGAAACTAAGGAAAACTTGCGTGAAGTTCCCCGAGATAATGGTAAGCAACGTCCGGGGATATGGGTTATCAACACCCAGGGGCTATGGGTTTTGTAACGACGTGCGTTAACCAATCAAAATCCTAGATATATACTAAGCCGGGGATAATTCTATATATGTAGAATGAAACATCAACTCTCTTACTATCGCCAGTAATTCACCAGATATAATTAGCACATTAAAACAATTGTCCATTGTGTTAGCATGCATGGCCCGAAGAGGTGTGCATATAAAGTTTATTTAAATCCTGAGTTTTTCATTGTTTTAAACACATTTACGATGGTTACGATTCAAGGGGATGTAAAACGTTATAATCTACGATCTAAAAAGAAGTTCCACTACACACCTGAATGTTACTGCAATAAAAGTTCAAGACGATCCAATTTGTATGACAATGGAATTGAATGAAATTTCAACTCACTTCATTCTTCTTTTATGAGCGGATCTTGGGAGAGATTAGTTCGGACTAAAAAAATCGATACTAGATTATATCACTGTTTTAGTTAGCGTCTTTAACGAATTGTCAACAGCCATAAATTCAAAACCATAGATGTGTATTTCAACTTATATCGATGAGTCGATTTTATAAACGCCATTGTTGGTAATTACTCAGAAGTCAAATGTGCTTTTTTCAAACATGTGTCACTTGATTAAAAAGATATGCCACTCAAATATCCGAAGTATCTTTACAAAAGACGGAAGTGGACATATGATCCGTGCAACATCCAAGTAAGATATATTTTGCTGCTTAAAGTCAGTCAAATTACAAGAAACAAGTGACCAATGTGCATTGATGTAACATCATTTCTTAGTGCTGACAATTTAGAGTGCAATTTTGCGTACTGGAGGCAACAATACCACCAAAATTTACCTGCTTTGACAAATAACTGACAAATCTGACGTGGAGTGTGCTGTCTTTATACGAAAGGGTTTTGAATCGAATCACGTGTGTACCGTGAACTTAATAACTTTTATTTTTTCAGTGTGTCATTTACTTACTCACACATCAGATCAAATATCCTTTTGAATCGGATACAACACATTCATAATAAACATTAATATAATAATAAATTATGACAATATGTTTGAAAAATTGATATGTGTATTCTTTCGAATCTATGCAGAAAAGATTTGACAATTTTAGAGATGTGAATCGTTTTGATACGTTAGTCAGAGGGTCAACACAATTCAATGAATTGAATAATTGTAAACTAATAAATAAAACGAGGTCGACATATATACGTAGTTATTGTTAAGTGCATTATACATACAGAAATCACATAAATGCACATTGCTTAAGATTAAATTTAAGTTATAGGTAGTACCCGATTCGTTTATTTCTACATGTATATAACGCCATTAGTGTAAAATTTGTTCTTCACTGTAAGCGCCAGATAGGTTATTTATTGTAGTTTTTGTTATTTCAATTTATTTCCAAATCTTCATTTAAATAATAAGTATCATCACAAATCATACATCCTTTCCTCACACTATACCCCATCATTAGTACCATAGTTCATCATGTTGACAACCAGATTTATTTTGTTTCTTGTACTAATCGCGCTAATATGTCAAATAATTAAAAAAAAAAACAGACCTAAAAGGAAAATTCCAAACGGAAAGTTCCTTATCAAATGACAAAATCAAAAGCTCAAATACATCAAACGAGTGGAACGCAACAACACATTTTGTCATTGGAATTAATTCAAGAGATTTTGAATAGGTTTTAATTCCATTAATATAGTGTCGGTTAATTGTTAAAGATCTGAGTTCAAACTTTATAAATAAGCATAGTGTACTTTATGAAAAGGCAATGAATACCGGACATAAATTTCGACAGAATGTTTGACGGCACTAAGACGAATCTAATTCTAAAGCAAATACTAGATTTTTCTTTATTAATTTAAAATTCCATATGTCGCAAGCCTTAAGAATAAATCTCGCCGCAAATAATAATAATAATAATCTGAATTGGTATTTTAAGCTTGTGACAAACAAAATAATCATCGTATAAAAACATGTATACAATGTGTTTTATAACAATCCGCTAATCAAGTCTCTTGTCAGTTGTATTGACCATTTAAAAAGAAACCTCAAATGTTAACAAAGTCAATATTTTGAGCAACAGTTTAAGAGAACTCATCGGTTTTTCTTATATTTTCTTTTTTTTGCAATGGAAGATGAAATAAAATTCACATCTATATCATTACATGAAAAAATATATAGTTTAAGACTTCTTATACGTTTAGGTATTTCACATTCACCTTTTTATAGAAATATTCTTTATCAAGCACAAAGGTGTCAGTATTCATCTCAGAAACTAACAAAACCTTTGAATAGACTTATTAAGAAGGGATATAGTTACGATACTGTTGTCAGGTCATTAAAGATTGCATATTTTGGCGTTAATAGTCTTTGCATCGGAAATAAACACATTTATTCAAACACCAGTTGTTGGCATGACACGGGTTATGTTCTTCTCATATATGTTATGATGGTATGATACTAAACCCCTAACGGGACGGATTGTATCTAATGTTCATATGATGAAATCATAATCTTTCAGTCAGTTTAATTGAAGTCTGGAGCTGGCATGTCACTTAACTGCTAGTAGTTTGTTGTTATTTATGTATTATTGTCATTTTGTTTATTTTCTTTGATTACATCTTCTGACATCAGACTCGGACTTCTCTTGAAATGAATTTTAATGTGCGTATTGTTATGCGTTTACTTTTCTACATTGGCTAGAGGTATAGGAGGAGGGTTGAGATTTCACAAACATGTTTAACCTCGCCGCATTTTTGCGCCTGTCCAAAGTCAGGTGCCTCTGGCCTTTGTTAGTCTTGTATTATTTTAATTTTAGTTTCTTGTGTACAATTTGGAAATAAGTATGGCGTTCATTATCACTGAACTAGTATATTTTTGTTTAGGGACCAGCTGAAGGACGACTCCGGGTGCGGGAATTTCTCGCTACATTGAAGACCTGTTGGTGACCTTCTGCTGTTGTTTTTTTTCTATGGTTGGGTTGTTGTCTCTTTGACACATTCCGAATTTCCATTCTTAATTTTAAGACCAATAGGTACTTTTCTTCTATATCTTCACCTTTCAAAGTCTTAACTATGATCATAAGTTCATAATGTTGTAATAAGTTTACTAATTGATAAAGTATGAATACAAAAAAAAAAACCATCTAATGTATTAACAGGCTAGATTGGCTAGGAAATTCGTCGGCAATGTTTGTGGTAAACAAGGTGTAATAGGAGTGTTTATTTAAAAAAAAAACCATTATATCGATTATATTTTATAAAAAGGTGAATTTTACTTATGTTTCCTCCATGTACACATTCGGTGATGGAAACATATGTACTGCATCTGTACGTCACAATGCAAAATTCTTTTGATGTCATAATATCAAGATGTCTTCATACATAATCACCGTATTGTGTTAAAGGAAGTAAACATGATATCATGTTGATTATGTGTATGCTGACCTATATAATTGTATGATGGTTTGAAGGTTAACCACACATTTCCGCTTGTGAACGGAAGATGGGATTGTACACTCTAAATCATTGTTTAATTACTGTGTTTACATATATATAGTAATGGATATCATCACATTCTATGTCTGGTAAGTTTTCTCATTAGTTAATAACTAGCAAATATTTGTTCTTAGATCATTTAAAAACAAACAGTCACTATTTATGAAGAGAAGTCATTCAGTTAATTTTCCGGGTTGTACATTATCTTTATCAAACATCTGTATAGCCAATCATGAATATTTACATACGGAAATATACACTACAGGATTTTGAAGTTGAACCGTGCACATCTACGGATACTTTTTATTGAAACGTTTGCTGAAAAAAATATAATGACTACAATTAAGTTCGAAAGTCTGGTTAAATGGGATCAAATATTGAAAACATGCCACAATATCATATATACCTACCAATTGTCACTATTTACGGGGATAATCCCAATGGAGGCTCCCAAATGTTAATTTTGAAAGATCCATTTTCTCCACTATTTTAAACAAAACAATCATTATTTACAATAAAATATAAAGAAACCAAAAAACAAACAAAAAACAACAAAAAAAAAGAACAACAAAAAACGACCACATTAAAATATATTTGAAGGTTTTGTAGAATATAAGAGTCATATTGCACGTGGACCTCCATGGGCATTTTGAAAGTTGGAAGGTATGCAATATCAACATACAACTTTAAATTACGTGCAATCATTGTTTGAGTTTTCAATGATCTGTTGTTGGAATGGAGAACATAAAAAGGTGCTGTATTTTGTACATATTGATGGAGAAGACTAATTTACAAAGTCTTGAAAAAAAAACCAGTTGACGAAATTCAAGGGCGCACAGATCACATATGCGTGTCAATTTCTTCGAAGTTTAAGGGATCTAGGTTGAAAACTGTAGGAGGAGTCGGTTACACAAAATAGGGACCAATTTTTCACCCTTTCACGAAAACAATATACAATCAGATGGCTATTAGACTTTTAAGATTCATGCAGAAAAGGAGTAATTTATTCAGTGAAACAGAATTGTAGCCTGATTAGTATCATTAAGGCATGTACTGTAAAGAGAACAATTTTTACTTTTTACCACACTTAAACGTATTTGTTAATCAGTGATTTCAAATAATTTAAAACCATACGTTATGAATTAGTTGATTTTATTCTAAAACAAAATCGTCCTGAACCGTCATGAAATGTATGCCATTGGACATTTAGCAAACACTAGTAAATCAAACAATCTACAAAATAAAACACATTGCTTTCCTACAGACCTTGTACCATTACAACATACACGTTACACCTTTGCACCATACACAATACACATTACACCATGCACCATTTCCCATTCTATCTACACGATCCGAAATTCCCCATTATACAATTAAATTTCAAATATTAAGATTATTATTATTGTTTATGTTTACAATTCGAAAAAAAAAATAAAAATATTTTCGTTTTCAACCAATTAAATTTCGTACACGATCATTCACACCATTCCCGATCGCACGTTACACAATCACACCATTCCTCAAACACCATTACAACATTCCCCTTACACCATACACCATAGCACCATACACCATAACACCATACACCTTACACCATTACACCATATGCCATATACCATTACACCATACACTTTTTTTGGGGGATGTTTACACCATCCAAAGGCTGTAAGTATGCGATATATTTATTTGAAATTCATCCTTATTTCAAGAAATTTACAGGGAATTCATTTGTATATGTATTTTTAAGTTTTAATTTTTATGTGGATAAACATGAAGTTTATTACATCGATTTATTTATAAAGTCCCTATTCATAATGCAAACGAAATTTAAATTGAATAAACGTCTTTATTGAATGTCAGAAGTATCTTTTACTTTTTAGAAACAGGTGACATCTTAATATCAGCAGGAACATTGGGAGACATAAAATTGAAAATAAATAAATATATATATTTAACAAATCGTATTTGCACTTATAGAAACATATCTCGGCAAAAAATTTTAAAAGTCTATTGTTACTTTTTTTTTATGAATGACGATTTTATGTGAGAAAGTGATGAAAGTAGTGAAGGCCTTCACGATAATAAAAGTTGGTAAATGTTGAGATGCGGGAGAGTTGAGGATAGTTAATGAGAGTGAATGGATGTGTCTATATTTCAAACAATGCAAATCATTTGAAGTGTTTATTTTTGAACCTGTTTATAATAAGTATGTATATCTGAACACGAGTCTTAAAAGCCTGTGCCTTATAACAGCTCCGTAACATAATGGTGGCCAGAAACGGGATTTATTTATTTTGGATTTTAATTAAACATTTTGGACTTTAACTGTTAACCCTTAAAATTGCTACCTAAAGGACTACCAAGAAGAAAAAGATCAGAAGAGAGGCATGTAACATCGGGTCAAAATAACAGTTTCATGCGCAATCAATTATAACAATTTCGAAGACAAGACCGAAGATCTCTCTGAACAAATGAAAGTCTTAAAAGCCAGTGCCTTATAACAGCTCAGTGACAATAATATCAGTCAAATTATAGAAAGTGTAGTAGATCATATTGTTCAGAATCTGGAAAACAGTATCTTTTGAAGTTCATTTTTCAAAGCCCACGTGGTGTTCAGAGATTCAAGGTAAAAAACGAAAGTAGAATATTGTCGACTCGACCTAAAAAAAATAACATTTCCAAATGATTTATGTATCCGACTTATTTAACAATTTACAAAAAAAGAGAAAATCAGAGGATATATCAATTTTGTGTCAATGGTTGAGAAATAATTGTATGAATTAAATACGCGTAACAGTTTTTAGAGAGAAAAGGGGGGGGGGTCATTTGTTTACAAGTGGACGTAGTTATGCAAAATAAATCGATCAAGATTTCTAACAAACCAGATTATTATATAAATAAAACTCTTTTAAAAGTAAATGAATTTTAAGCATAAAGTAATGAAAATAAAAAACTATAACATAAAAAAAAAAATGAAATTTCTTTGAGATTTGTTTTCTTTCTTTAATTTCATACATAAAAAATCGTCATTTGAAAGATGAAATTAGGTGCCAGGAGATTGCGAGAATGCAGGATTTTGCTCTATTTATGCCAGAGCTTCTGGGGGCCTTGAGCGGCCCAGACCCTCTGCCGTAAGGCACCGAGCTTACAGCTTGGTAGGCGTCCGGCGAAGTTACAGCCGCCTATAATTTTAATTTAGCCTTCTACTTCAATTTCAAGGCAAAGCCCTGTTATCTATAGACGATAAAAATATCCACTTATTTTTACGAATATTTTGATGAATCCGATAAAATTTTAACCAATTGGACGCTAACAGTAACCGAAAATTACCGTTTGACTATCCCAAGGCATGCTTTTGAATGATATACTGTCATGACTGTCTGACTCACTGTCATCATGGTCATCATTGTTAGGGTCATAAATTTGAAATCTTTATTGAAGTGTGTCTCTTGCATTGTATTGTATTTCAGAAATTTCTTATTTCAACTTGTCTTTGAATATATATTATAGTCCCTTAACCTTTTTAAAAATATAGATTTATATGCATTAACCATGCATAATTAATTTAATAACGAAATGTTCATTTTGATCAAGGACAAAATCGTTCATGATTTTTTCTATATACTCGTTTTTTATATTTACTTACTTACTTATATACAATTTCGAAATATAAAATGTAAAAGTGCAACAACACTGTCTACACACTTTAGATGTAGCATCGTATATATATATCTCCATTTATATTTAGCAAGCAATTATCTTTTTTTTTATTCAGGAAAACATTCATTGTTATAAAATATTATTATTTTATTCTCCCGGGCGCTTTTGTTTCCTTTTTCGAGCGCTTTTTCTTTTCCACGGGCGCTTTTTCTTTTCTCTGGCGCTCTCGGGCGCTTTTTAGTAGGACCGATAAAAGTTTCATCCTCCATAAAACTTCATGTCGATTTTGTCAACAGCAAATTAAAAGAATAACTTAATTAGTATTCTTTTCTCTCTATGTTCATATATACCAGCTTTGATAAGTTTTTAGTATGACTAAATTTTCACTTCTGTTATCGTACTATGAATAACAAAATTATTTATTTTGGATAAAATATTCCGTTCTCCATTACTGTTTACCTTACAACACAATAATTTTCATTTATCTGTGTACATTATTCTATCTGGCGTCATTTTGTTCAAGATCATGGTTGTCTTCCTGAAATAGTTTAACATTTCACCCCTATTTTATTTTATTTTGTATTTGTATATCGTGTCATAGATAACATTTATTCGTTCAGTATATATATTCAAGTGTTTGTTTTTTATAATATGTCTTTTGATTGAGTAATAAGATGACTCGGGAGTCTTCCTCCATTTTAGATTTTGAAATAGCAGATAAAGTTGGTCTAGATCTTTGATGAAATGTTCAAAATTTGAGAGTATTAATGTAGTTTATGTGTAAGACTTTTGATGTAAATATAGAAAATATGTCCTCAATGCTCTTCAACTTCGTACTTCATTTTGGTCTATTAAACTTTTTGATGAGTCTTTTGACTAGACGAAACGCGAGTCTGGCGTATATACAAAATTTAGTCCTGGTATCTATGATGAGTTTATTTATCATAATTACGGCTGTAATTTCTGAAAAACAACTTATTTGTGTTTGAATTTTTTTTTCTCAACTTTACCAAATAAGGGAAGACAACTCAATTAAGTGTTAATTTTATACTAGAAAGTGTTGTGAATTTACCTATTCTAATCTGTAGCAAGAAAACAAGTTCGGTGACCCCATTTTTTTCTTATCTGAGAGCATGTTATAAGAGCTATCTTCTCACATTGTGTCTTTTAATTCTATCATGTCGTTTTCTTTTCATCATACACAATTTGATTTCCAATGCATAATCTATACACAATCTGACAATTTTGCAAAACCCGTAGCTCATGTAGCTTTAACAAAAGTCCATGACCCATACTTTTTATTATATTTTTGAAAAAAAGCATGAAAATAACTTCATTATGACACATTATTAAAACATCTATCAATTTTAATTAAGACGCCATTGCCACCTTAAGCCATTTTAATTGATTCTTTCTATGTTGTGATGTTACACTATTGTTTCAGTTGAGGGTGAAGATTGGTATACATATTATTAAAACATTTAAACCCGCTGCATTTGTTTGCACCTATCATAAATCAGGAACCAGATGTTCAGTGGTTGTCGTTTTTTTATGTGGTTCATAAGTGTTTTCCGTTTCTCTATATTTGTATTATATAGATTAGAACGTTGATTTGTCCGTCAAAGACCGTACTTTGGCCTATAATGGTCTACTTTACAAATTGTTGTTATGTTTAATTGAAACTGTCAATATCAACCAATATAGTTACTATGAATTGTTATCAAATTGAACTGTAACCTCAATGTGATGAAAACCATATGGCACCGCCTATATATAGACTGTTACCTACCACATGCAGTTGTATCACTTATCGCGATGTATAATATGATAACCTGCTTGATTATTTTAGTGTAGAATAAAATGCTAATCTATTCAGATGCCTTCTACTCTCAATAATGTTATAAAAAGCTGGACAACTGGTAATAAAATGAATAAAATTTCCATCTTCTATACGACAAATAGGGTAATTAAGTGCGTCTACATTGTTGATACCAAATTTTGCTTTCCTTGATTGTGACATATGGGTTTCAGTTAAAACTCTTGCCGATAATAGCTCGTTTCGTTTCACCTTGACTATTTTAAAGAACCGAGTTCAAAAGTAGGTGAGTTTCACAACTTTTAATGGAGTTTGAATCTTAACGATTTAATCGTGATTTTTGAGCTACTTCAGCCTCAATTTTATTGTTTAAAAAATCCAATGTTGGAGATCTTACTGTTTGCTTCCAGATGGTGTATTTTCCCTGAGTTTTTCTATTGTAGGCAGATTATATTCCCGAAGAACATATACGGTTCTGTCTAACAATGTACCGTGACTTTGATTTATTTGAAGACGGTACTGCCGCAGTAAAATTTCTTTCAAATTTTGATTTCTTCAACTAAAATAGAGGTTTACTTGTCGTTTATGGAGCTCGAGGAGGAGCACATAAAGGTTAGTAGATCCCTATTGTGGCTGTCTTGGTTAGCAATGATTCTCAGACAGGTTAGCTGGAAGTCACTCAGCGATTTAAGTTGTTCAATACTAGTAATATGGATATATTAAGTGTAAAGAAGGGATGACATCAGTAATCAAATACAGGTATGATACTATCGTTAAATGAAAACTGTATACTAAATAAACTTATCATAGATACAAAGATACCAAGATTGAAATTTAGTATTTCATACCTGCCAACTGTCACTTTTTGCGGGAGATTTCCCCCATGGAGGCTCCCAAATTGAAATTTTGAAAGAGCAATTTTGTCCACAACTTAAACAAAACATTTAATTTTACAATGACATTAGGCTAATAAAAGTATGAAGAAGCCAAAAAACAAACCCCCATGGGCATTTTGAAAAATTGGCAGGTATGGTATTTACGCCAGACGTGCGTTTCGTCTACATCAGTGACGCTTGAATAAAAAAGTTCAAGCGGCCAAATAAAGTACGAAGTTGAAGATCATTGAGGACAGAAATTCATAAAAGTTTTGCCAATTACAGCTAAGGTAATTCAATCCTGAGGTAGAAAACCCTTAGTATTTCAAAAAATCACAATTTTGTTAACAGTTTATTTATAATTATGACCATATCAGTGAAAATTCATGTTTACACCGAAGTGCTGACTTCCGTGGGCTGGTGATTCCCTCGGGGAATAAAACTCCATCAGCAGTGATGCCTTACACGACTAACGTCTTTATCATATATATAAGTAACCATAGTAACAAGAAAAACCAAGGCAACAATATCAGGTCAGATTTCTATATATGTTCAATCATTCTGTAAAGTTTAAATGATGTAGATTTTTTTTACAAGGAATTGATAACACATAGGTATTGTTTTTGTACATTTTTCAGACCAAAAAACCAGTTAGTTCCCAATTCTGTTAAAAAGTTATCACAAAAAGCTGTTGGAGAAATCGATTTCCAATTTCCTTTGCTCTCGCTTGTTCTGCTATGAAAGCAATTCTTAAGACTTCAAAGTCAGTGTTAAACCAAAAAAAACACCATATAAATTGACTTCAAATGAGTAAGTTTGAGCGTTCCTGACAAAGGCCAAGTCAGTAAATCGCTTCAGATCATGTCAGATACACGAAATTGATCAAGTAGGAAAACGTTATGAATTAATTCATTTCATTCTTCAATATAAGTATCTAAATATAATTCAAAATACCGAGATATTTTGATTTTAACCAATTTGAAGTATTAATTTTAAGCCTTCAATAATACAAGCCGTATGACAAAAGACAAAACATATATATACAAGCTTCCGAACAATAGAGAGATGTATTTTTTGTGAAAACGGCATTTACTATAAATTTACTGTTAATAAAATGTTGACCTTTTCTAACCACTCCCCCGGTATATCAAGACTAAATCGTATTTGGCAAAACTCAGCTAAATTGTCGTTTAAAAAGCTCTTCAACTTGTTATTTAATTTGATTTTTTAACTGTTTTGATAAGTCGTATGTAAACGAAACATGCGTCCCTTGTACCGAATCAAAAGCCTGGAATCTTCGACGAGTTTTTGCATTGAAATGACAACTAATTAAATGAATATAATTTTATATTACCAAATCGAAATATGAAAAGAAATGCGTACTGATGTCTTTAATGAAATTTTAGTACCTACATTTGTCTATACAAAGGTTTCTGTTTCCCGTTACTGAGTATTTTACCTTTTATTCTGTTATTTTTTAAATGTGAGAAACCAAAAATATCATGAAATTCAATATGTCACAATGATTTTTTTTAATTAGATTTAACGACAGATCAATCAAGCTTACAGTCAATGTTATTTAATAATGGTATTATATCGCTTACACAAATAATAGGAGTGTTAAACAGGTTTACAATGGACGACATACCCATAATTCAACACAATCTAATTTTGGATAAACTTTCTTGTATGATCTCACAAACATCTTTTGGTTAAAAAAAAAAACCTCTTATAATTGCCTTTCAACTTAAACGTTGGCAGATATTGAAAAGAAAAGTAATATAAACCATAGCAGATAAATAAATACATATCAAAAGTAGTTTTTGTATTCAAACGACCAGGACCAGCACTATTGTGGATCGATCTTAAATGTGCGTATAGAAGTCTACAATGAATGCTGATTTTCGATTTGTTTTTGCAGCGTTTTTTCTACAACTGAGGCGCATTTGCATAGTGAAAACAATAAGATGCCTGTTCAAAATGTAATGTGCCATAATAGACATCATTGAACAAATAAATGAAATATATATATACTAGTGCCAACAAACACTGCAATGAGTACCAACACACCCGAGGCAAGGGAATTATTACGCTTATATAAATGTGTTGTCGACACAGGTACTGACGTTCTTACTGCCTTTGCTAAATATAAACTACTACCTACGTATAACGGAAATTTTAAACACTTTCTTGATGACAAAAAACATGAATTGTTCCATCTCTGGCAATCTAGGAAGTTATTAAGTTGCGAATGTCATCCAGCAGGATGTAATCTTAAACAAACGGGTCACATGCCTAACTGGATATTCAAAAAGATGTATGATGATAATGGTCCTGAAGATAGGGGACATATTATTCGTAATAGCAGACATATTGTACAAGTGTGTCTACACAAATATGTCACACGAAATATTGCGATTCACGAGCTCGATATAAGTACAATATCGTTTCTTCTTCGGAATCTAGTAATATTATCCCAAAACGAGACTACTTCATTGGATTTAATTACCACCACAAGAAGTCAGATTTGCCATGCTTATTCCACGAACTGCTATCCCTTGGCCTTTTTTAATACAACGTGGACTGAATTAGAGAATGCTTTAGTAGATCTTGTGGATCCTTCTTTCAAACGAATAATCCGAAAAGATATCAAGCAGCTGCGTAAGGCTGATTTAGAGAAGGAAGAAATAACAGAATTAATGAAAAACGTTGAGGAGGTCAAAATTGTAAGTATTTTTAAAGATAAGGTGCTCAATATCTTAATGAAATACATCCAAAGCTTGTTATCAATCTTGCACCTCTATTTTGATCATCCTTATACACAATATTTTGTTAATGATCAAGGATCAAATATAGATCTCATATCTATCATGTCTATTTAAAGTATGCAATAACAATACTGCTCTAATAAATCTGAGTAGTAGTTACAGGCAAAGTAACATTTTCATAGTTTACCCTACTCCCCTGAAATAATTTTTAGCATGCATTTCATTTGTTTATTGCTCCATGGCAAATATGTAAAACGAATGATTCTCTATGATGTATTTTAAAATTGCGTTTTGGTATATTATACTTTTGTTTTGACTTTGGTATATCTAACGAATTTAATTTAAAGTTAGTGTTCACTAAAGAATTTTGTCAGTAGTTGTATTTAGTGTACTAAATTATGGGAAATATACTTAATTTTACTTTCTTTGCCTATTTTACTTTAATGCTTTTTGTAAAATTAAAAATTAAATTCCTTTAGGAAGCGACCGAAAAGAAAAAGAGACTTGGAAATAATTTCACTACAGTCTTATACATTTTATAGTCTATGTGATTTCATTTTTATTGACGCATTTAAAAAATACAAATTTGACACCACATGGCGGAGCCTTATAAAATTGTTTACATGCATACATGAACAGTCTGTTTCTGTCACAAGAAACAATGAATTATTGAACAAATAAAATGTTAACTATATGCAAATTACAGATGTCATAACGAGCAAAAATTAGTATGACTTTATATGAACTTTAATTCTTTAACTTATGTATGAATCTTTAGGATGTTTTTGATCAAATGCATGTATAAAACCTAACCAAAGTCCTCAATGCATATTTTTGTATCTCATGCAAAGCTAAAGGTAAGGAGAGTTTTCGTCATTTACATTTACACTCGTTTGGTGTAAAAATTATTTAGTGAATCTTACTATTCATAGAAAAATAAGAAGATTTGTTTTAGACATGTTACAAGCATATCTAATAGTGGTGTTTCGGGTTTGTCGACCTCTCGTTTTTGGAGGTGTGATAAGCATAGCTAACGTAGAAAAATTCCATAGCGTTACTTCCGGTTTTTTCGTTGTCAATGTCATTAACGTCGGCTGCAATGGATAATAACGTTTCCCAGTTCAAAAGAATGCACGTACCGGATCTCAAGACATTCCTTACAAAACGAGGAATAACATGTAGTCTTTATCGGAAGCAGCAGCTGGTTAGGCTATGTGAAATTGCTGTAGAATTGCAGTTGGAAGTTACACAAATACAGGACGACTACAAAGATATGGATTCGTTTCGTAGAACAGTGGAAGTGAATGGGGCTAAATATGTTTTACCAGAAATTACAACGGTGTTGAACTGGAAATCTGATTTGCGGGATTTGCCTTTGATAGAATCATACGACATTTTGATATATCTGATGAAAGTTGGTCAATGGAATGAGTCACGTGTATCAAATTACGGGAGAGATAATGGATTTAATTTATATACATTCAATCACATTCTTGATGTTAAATTGCACAGACTCATAAACACTGAATATTTCTATGTGAGAGCAGCATGTGTTCTCGAGACAAGGCAGTCAGAAAACCCTTACAACCCCTGGGTTATTGTTGGAACAGAAGTGGTGGATGCACTTGTGTTGTGTAAGTTGATTAGTCTTACCTTAAAAAGCTGGTATAATATATATCAAGCACAGCATTCAAACTTACCACTATTTCTTTTAATTACCTCTATAAAATTATAACAAATATAACAAAACCATGTGCAGCTTTAATTTCATTTCTTCTTATCAATACAAAATACATAAACCTCTGTAAATTGGTAATCACATGCTTATTTTAAAGCCATATTCATGCTACATGTAGGATCCGTGTTGAAGGCCTTTATTCAAATTGTGACTTATATGAAGAGTTGTCTCATTGGCAGATGCACTTATTTTACATCTTATGTTTTATAAAGATGTCGATTGACTAGAAATTTTGATACTAGAAATCTGACTTGATAAATATTTTGTTTAGTATGAAAACAAGTATTTAATTTGTATCTGGGTTAGGGTAATAATTGACACAGAATTTATTAAAATATTTCCAAACACTAACCATTACACTGATATCATATATGTGAAATGAAAAGATTTGCAGTTAATTAAAAACATCTTTGTTTGAAATATAGAATACTATAAATTTAGTTCCTACATGTATTGTGTTGTATTATTGCAAAAATACAGCATGTTATGTAATTGCAATAATTTTTACTTGCTTTTTTAAATATGAATTATAAGGGTTTTTCTCTATATGGCAAAACTTTTGAATATAATTTCAGTCTTCAATTACACAATTGCAATAAAAAATGCACCCAATAATTTATGAATTTACAGTTGTTATAATCCTACATGTAATATTGTAAATGTACATATAGTGTATATTTTTCAGTGATAATAGTACCTGCAAGCATATTACAGTCCTCCTGTTCTCATTAGAAAACGTTTCAAGTAGACACAGAAACAGAAATACAGAAGTTGGTACTGATGTGTCATGTACTTTGGATAGAGCAAGAAAATTGTCAGAAGCACTGACAATTAATAAAATCGATATTAGAAATAACCCTTCATCTTCTTTGCCAGTAGAACCGCATTCTTCGCATTATACACCTTCAAAAGGATTAAAACTTTCAGAACATGAGATAGAAAAGCGTGTTTTTAATTTGTGTAAAATAAATATATCTGTTTTTTCTCATATATTAGAAAATTCTAGTGACGAAAGTGACGGTGAAGTTGAAATCCCTATGTCCATGAAACAATTAGCTGATAAAAGCAAAGATAATCATTATGGTAGTAACTTTTTAGAATTTATTAAATTGTATCATGATGATGACATAATACACCAAATTCAAGCAAGAACAAGTGGGCAAGCTGAAAATCCGGAGTGGTTTTTTTACAGAGTTGGAAGAATTACAGCATCTTTATTTCATTCTGTTTTACATTTTAAATTTGGAGATGAGAAAGACAATTCAATTTTATGAAATATTTTACAGCAAAACAACAAAATTAACACACCTGCAATTGAATATGGAATAATCAATGAACCAATTGCAAGACATTTATACTTTCAGAATTATAAAAAAAAAACATAAATGTGATAAAATATCTTTATGTGGTCTACATGTATCTCAAGCTCATCTATTTTTAGGAGCATCATCTGATGGAATAATGAATTGTAAATGTTGTGGAAAAGGTTTGATTGAAATCAAATGTGGCTTTTCTTTTAAAGATTTAACTCCACAAGAAATATGCAGACATACTTATGTAACGCCGGAACTGTCTTATAATGTAAATATTTAATGTGTTCTGTCACTTTGTCTTTACGTCCTGTCGTTTCTTCTTTATATTATGTGCCAATGTCTGTTTTTCTTGACACGGCATCTCTGTGTTATGTCAAATTAGTCATTTGTTTGGTCAAACAGTAGTATAAAATGTCATTGGTAAAGTTTGTTGTGTACAATAGGCATTACATCATGCTTTTACTACTATATATTCTGTGAACACTTTGAAACTTTATGATCAACCAACTTTACATTCTCTCATATTTTATCTATGTTCTGTCTATTCTTCTTTTACGTAAGTCAGTTAAAAATTGCGTTCTGTCTCAAGTGTTATTGTTATGCCAAATGTTCTAAAGGTTTTGTTTTGATACACCTTTGTTCTATGTAAACCTCATTATATTATAGTCTTTTGGCATTATGTTGTGTTAATACATATGTATCTCCAGTGAAAAACACAACACATCATGGTATAATTCATATGCGTTTTGCCGAACAATTGATACTCTCTGTGAGCATTCATTACGTCATGTGCAAATGCCATTTACATTATGTGCAAACAACTTATACGTTTTGTGCAATTCTCGTTTACCTTATGTGCAAACATCGCTCCCCTTATGTGCAAACATCGTTTACCCTATGTGCAAACATAGTTTACCTTATGTGCAAAGACTTATTGCGTTATGTGCAAATACCTATTAAGTTATTTATAACAACTACATCATTATGTGCAAACACTATTACGTTATGTGCAAATACCGCTTACATTATGTGCAAACACCATGTAAGTTATGTGCAAATGCCTATTACATTATGTCCAAACATCTATTACGTTATGTGCAAACACCTATTACGTTATGTCCAAACACCAAATACGTTATGTGCAAACACCTATTACGTTCAGGTAAACGCTTTTTTGACACAGATTAAAACAAAACGCATCAGTGATATCCATTTGGAAAATTAAGAAAATTATAAGTTTTAGCTTTCTAAAAAGCTCTGAACTACTTCGTTGTACTCTTTTCTAAGGTAATATCCTTTGGATCCATATCCATGTGAACTGAAGGTTATATATGTGCATCGGGATGTTGATTTAGTATTGGAAATGTAGTATTTTTATATATTGATTGATATAAAAATGTAATATAAATATTTAGTTTTTTGTTCTATTTAAAGAGTGTGCGTTATGCATCCATTATTTTTATATTTTGTTCACTTTACTTGTTGAAAATTAAAATATTTACAAATATATAGACACGATTCTCGAGGTGTGTCTCTCTGGAGGTGTGCCTAGATTGACAAAAGTCATAAAATACATTTAATGCATTATTGAAAACATTGTACAGGAAAATTTTTTTAGCAAACAAGTCGTGCATATTGCAGATTAGCAATGCAAATAAACACTTATTAATGATTGATATTTCAATTTTCAACTTCAGTGTGTAATATATATGCATAATAAAACGACCATGAATTAATAACATTTGATCTGAAATATAATACACATAGTTAAATTTCCGGCATTTGATGGCTTAATATCCTCAGAAGAGAACAGTTTGTAATTATTTATCGTATTTAAGCCACTAGTTGTTGCTAGGTATCAGCCACATCATGAAGCAAACACACAGAATTTATATGTGACAATTTATTATTTCAAGATGGCGTGTATATAGACTGAAACTAAAAGCTCTGTCCTGTATATCTTGCATACATATGCATAACATATGGTTTTAGAAGGCGCCGAATTACATTTATGAATTATAGACTTTTGACAAGGTCAACACATTATATATGCGTCTATTCAGATGTTATTGACCGGGGACGAAGATATTTTCCCGCCACCTCTTATCTTGTATTTGTTTTTTCGAATCAGCAGGGAGTTGTGGCAAAACTGAGCCCAGAGCCCCCTCTTAATCAAACTGCTTATAGAACCAACAAACGCAGCTCCATCATTTTCAAAATTCTGGTTCCGCCACTGGTCATAAAATAAGAAATCAAAAAAGAGAAAAACAAAAAAATAGGTCCGTGTGTTTGTTTATCTAATGATATCTTAATGAACAACTTCTCTATTCATTTTACATCGGATGACCGTGAGGGAATTAATGTGTCCCTTAAAATTTCCATTACGTAACCTTCGTTTTGAGATTGTAACCGATCTATAAACATGATAATAATAAATACGCGGACGTTATCGAGTGCACAATTACATTCCTTATCACTTGTTCTTAATTCATTTCAAATGGATACTCCTAAAATATATTGTTTTGAACATAAATTAATGATATGAAAATGTCGTTAAACTCGTTAGAAACATGAATAAAGTAAAAATCTTTAATATTTATAAGAACGTTTGCAATCTCTCATGCAGAGTTATCTGTCTTTGCTCCCTCTCTCTGCGTGGGACATTGAATGTTTTGCTGAAAATATGAATGCCCACTCAAATTCAATCTATCAGAAACATCGAATTATTACAGCAGAGTGTCCACCATGCACTTGCACAGCACTATAATTAATATAGTGCAATAGAATGATATACAAATGGATAAAAATTATATATACCTGTAACTGTAATTTACAAATATTGAAATAATGTATAACAAAAAAAAACAGAGTTTATTGATTTGTATCACTTCTACGATGAGGTTGAATTTATCATCCACACACAGAAAAAATATATATCTGTACTTTAACGTCACTTTCAGGTAAAGAGATGTGATTTGGTTTTCTTAGAAAAGTGCTGGTGACCGTCCACTAGAACTTGCGGTCATCCGATGTTCAGTACTTCAGTACTTTGATTAATATCTTCAACCTAAAAATGTTCCCAAAAATTGATAAAACATAACAAGGGTTTTATATTTTTTATAAATGTCTTGCTATTTTTATTTTATCTTGAATCATTTTGAGAACTCAAACCGTATCAATGACATACTGCACATTTAAAGATTTTTGAAAACTGGGAGTTAGCTGGCAACTGTTTCATTGTGCTTTAAACGGATGAATACGAGGGTTCCGAAATTCCAACAATACAAAACATGACTTTCTTAATTTATAATTGGTAGCAGGAAAATTACAGAAGAATTTAAGCCTTCCCTTTCGTGTTAAAATCGTTACAGTTTTCTTTTCGTTATATAGGTGATTTTATTTTAAGTATTTTGACTAAATATGTTACGTCGATTTCAAGGCGAACAAGATTGCATCAATTCAAGATTGTTACCGCACTTTGAGGATAATTTGGATTAAATCATAAGAAATTCATACCTCGCAACCTATTAATAAAAAAAAAAAACGTTTCGCTTTAACAGTAGCCGAGAAAAGGGGGACAGATATATCTAAATGACAATATTTAACGGAAACTGTCAAAACATATTTTATTGTAGTTCGTTTCTGTGTGTATTACATTATAACGTTGTGTCGTTTGTTTTCTCTTATTTTTGAGTGTAAATTCACATTGCGATAAGACGTGTCACGGTACTTGTCTATCCCAAATTCATGTATTTGGTTCGATGTTATATATATATGTTATATTTGTTATTCTCGTGGGATTTTGTCTATGTGTGTTACATTTTAGTGTTATGTCGTTGTTCTCCTCTTATATTTAATGCGTTTCCCTCGGTTTTGGTTTGTTACCCCGATTTTGTTTTTTGTCCATGGATTTATGAATTTGAACAGCGGTATACTACTGTTGCCTTTATTTAGAATGATAACATTTAGATCCAAAAGAATATATTTGTATGAAATTTTATATTTTTTAACAGAAGATTTCTTAAATAATGATGTGCAGCAAAATTTAATCCCTTTTATGAACATTTGGCTTAATTGTGTATTTAGCTATATTTATCTAACCACTCGCGTTCATAACTAAAGCATCGAAGCTTACCGTTTATACCGTATATCCCGCAATAATATTCATTGAATTTATGACTCTCCGTTCGGAAAATAGGTTGATGTTTCTAGTTTATACGACGATATTCGTTGAAATATTGAACAAAAAGATAAAATATCAACAGGCCGTATGGTGACCTATAGTTGTTTTAATGTCTGTGTCATTTTGGTCTTTTGTGGATAGTTGTCTCATTGGCAATCATACCACATCTTCTTTTAAATATATCAACAACTGTGGAATAATGTATTGATTATAAACGTACTTTGTCGGTAAACTTGAAATTTATTTGTACGAGCTTTAGAAACAGGACGAAAAGCGAGGCTTTCCGAATTTTCTCCTGTTTCGCAGCGACAACTAATACATTTTATATTTCTGACAATGTACATATTATATTGTTTACAATTTGCACCTGGTATTTGAGCATAAGTTGTTTAAATCTTAACCATTGTCTTTGATTTTTACAATTATTGAAACGCGGACTCGAAGAAAACCCCAAAATGAAGATTACCCAGAGAGAAATATATTACCGATTGATCAACATGGAAACGGGTAGCAGGAAAATTTATTTGTAAATGTACAAACATAGCAAAAAAAATTTTGTTTATCTGTTATTTGTATACAATAACTAGCTAATTGCAGGATAAAAGCGAATTACTTAACTGTAACCATTTTTTTTAAAACTGGTGAAAAATTAAATGGGGTAGAAAAATAAATAGATTAGATGACTATGCGGTATGGGTGTTTTGTTAAAGGCCATACGAAGATCTATATATTGTTATTTATTTCTCTGTCATTTGGTCTCTCGTGGAGAATTGTCTCATTGGCATTCATACCACATCTTTTTTTGTATAGATAGTCAGGTTTTTTCTGAAATTCAAAAGGAAAATTATGTTAAGATTACCATTTTAGCAACGAAATCATTTATTTATTCTTATAGACAACAAAATAAACCATATGCATATCACTTATAAAAAAAATAATAGAAGAACACATTTCAATTTATTATAATATTTATTTTTTTGTATCGTTCTTGATGACACGGTTCGAAAAGTTACCGGACTAAAAACGGATAAAAGAAAATTCATTATCTGGAGTTTCAAGTTGCGGGATTTAATTTCGAGTATGGCCAGTGAAGGTGAAACAAGGCTGATAACCCTTTCATTCAAAAAAAAAAAAAATATGTGTATGAGTCATTTTTGTAGATTACAGGATAATGCAGTTTTTAATATGAAAAAAAAAATCTTAAACATTTGTAGGATTCCTTAGCTGCTAAATGAATCGTGGGAGACATCATTACATTTGTAGCATTAATATAGTACACGTTTTTCGCTAGATGAAAACCCTACTTGGAGGGTAATAACAAATCATCCTGGTCTCTTGTGAAGAGTTGTCACATTAGCATTCGTACCACATCTTCCTTTTTATATTGTATTGTTCCTTTCGGTTGCACCTCTTGAAAACTAAAGTCGTGTCTGTATATTTGTTATAATTTTCAACAAGTAAAGTAAACAAATTTTCAAAGCATGGATGCATAACGCAGACTCTTGCGTAGAGCAAAAGAATTTCCCATAAAACTAGATACATTGTATGTATATAGCATTTTTACATCAATCAATATAATTAATATAAAAATCCACAGTTTGTTAGAAAGGTCAAACTTTTAAATTCTTCAAAATGCACATCATTGATGCGTTTTGTTTTAATCTGTGTCAAAAAAGCGTTTACCAGAACGTAATAGGTGTTTGCACATAACGTGATAGGTGTTTGGACATAACGTAATAGGTGTTTGCACATAACGTAATAGATGTTTGGACATAATGTAATAGGCATTTGCACACAACTTACATGGTGTTTGCACATAATGTAAGCGGTATTTGCACATAACGTAATAGTGTTTGCACATAATGATGTAGTTTTTATACATAACTTAATAGGTATTTGCTCATAACGTAATAGTTGTTTGCACATAAGGTAATCGATGTTTGCACACAGGGTAAACGATGTTTGCACACAGGGTGAACGATGTTTGCACATAAGGTAAACGAGGTTTGCACAAAACGTATTAGTTGTTTGCACATAATGTAAAAGGCATTTGCACATGACGTAATGAATGCTCACAGAGAGTATCAATTGTTCGGCAAAACGCATATGAATTATACCATGATGTATTGGGTTTTTCACTGGAGATACATATGTATAAACAAAACATAATGCCAAAAATACTATAATATCATGAGATTTACATAGAACAAAGGTGTATCAAAACAAAAGCTTTAGAACATTTGACATAACAATAACACTTGCAATTATTAACTGACTTACGTAAAAGAAGAATAGACACAGCATAGATAAAATATAAGAGAATGAAAAGGTGGTTGATCATAAAGTTTCGAACTATTCACAGAATATATAGTAGTTACAGCATAATGTAATGCATATTTTACACAACAAAGTTTAGCAATGACATATCATACAATTGTTTGACCAAACAAATTACTAATTTTACATAACAAAGAGATGCCGTGTCAGGAAATAAAGGCATCTGCACATAACATAAAGAAGAAATAAAGGCAAATCGACAAAACACATTAAATATTTACACTATAAGACAGTTCCGGCGTTCCATACATACTGACAAAAAATATCACCTACGTTTCGATAAAAATCAAAATGTATGCCTCAAACAAAGTTCGACATGGTACACACAGATTCAGGAACAAACGGGAGTGTGCAATATAAAATGGTGTGACTTTATTTTTTACACTAACAAATCTTTCATTTGTGAAATAATATACTTTGATGAGGACTTCTATGCTTCAACTGTTGACAAATGTGACAGTTTTTTTCACAAATATATTCATAAAATACTATGCAATAAATAAAAGAATAAAACTGAATTTAAACTTTGTCACGATCATGTTCTTCATGTACTTAGTTCTTTTTTTCAGAGTAAACAAGAAAAAAATCTTTCAATTTGCATTTTATTTTGTTACTAGTGGCTTATCTAAGTTACAAATGAATCCACTGACTTTTACCATTTGATTGGCTAATGGTTTAAATTTAATGTCCATCACCTGAGACAACATACGAAACAGTTTTAGCCTTCGAATTGATCGTTCCACATGGATTCTATGTTTGGCAATAGATTTAGTCTTAACAACATCTGCTGCAGAGAGTCGTTTCCCCTTTCCCCATTTACATTTCTTTGTAAATGGAGGAATCACTAATGTTGCCCTTCGATCAGTCAATAGATAACAAATAGTGAATCCTCTGTCAGCCATTATTTCGTCACCAGGTTTAATTGAGTCAAGAAAGCCACTGTGCTCGTTGATGTATCTGTCTGAAGTGTTACCATCCCACAAATCAGAGATAAATGAAAATGCTCCTAATGGAGTTATACAAACAAAACATTTGAAAGTGTTATGTGATTTGTACGAACTGTATGTTCTACTTTGAGCCCTAGGTGATTTTGGTTTTTGAATAAACATTTCTGTACAGTCAATTTTTCCAGTAGTTTTGAGAAAACTGGTCTAAAATGATCTTGGCATATACTTCTTAATGTTACGTCTTGATGGCCACTTAATGCAAGGCGTTTAGACCATATGCATGACATTTATCCATGTGGTAAATATCTGAGATACTCTTGATTCCGATACATCAAACAAATCATCCAAAACAAATGATAAATTTCATACATGTACCTGATTTTGACTTGAAGTAAATACAATTTTATATATGATACAATTGCAATTTGCACATGAATAGTATATATAATCAAGGGGTTTTTAATCAATACGATTTGTCACACAATCATTGACGTTATAATTTTTCCATTTTAAATCTCTTGTTCCAAAAACTTGGTCAAGTAAATTAATCGCTCATCTATACATGTATGTTTGATATTGTGCAGTATGAATAAAACGGTTACCTTAAACTTTACACACTACAATATGATACATGTACATGTAGCATCTCCAAAGAAGCTATCTCCAATATAATCAAGTACAAATGCACAATATTCAAATATGTACATGTACCAGACATTTTCTTATGAATATATTTTTTTTAAAATTTCCCACAAAAAATTGGGGCTAAAATCCCTTTAAATCTGCCTCTGTGAATGAATTATGCATGTTTTTAATATCAGAAAATCATAACAGATAACTGTTTCATAAACAAACCTAAAGATATTATAGTTGAAGATAGGTTCACATTTTCATCTGTAACATGCACACAATCATCTTCAGTAGGTATTGATGTTGCTAAACTTCTAGATCTGGCACTAGAAAGTTTTTTTCACAGTATATGATG
This sequence comes from Mytilus galloprovincialis, assembly GCA_037788925.1. NCBI lineage: Eukaryota > Metazoa > Mollusca > Bivalvia > Mytilida > Mytilidae > Mytilus > Mytilus galloprovincialis. The sequence continues at coordinate 32,797,192 of CM075339.1, forward strand.
CAGGAATGCTGGTACCATATGCAGTTGTCATATTCTTGAAGTTATTGTATGAAAAAAGCTCTGGATACGGATGTTCACTTGTAGGCTCACCATCCGCGAAATGAAGGGAACACACTCTTTGCTTAAAAGTGGGAACAAAATAAGCATCATCTAGTCTCAGTAACTTCAGCCACTTTTCCCGCAGTTTGGGATTCTTCTTCTCAGTCGGAAACGAATGAAAACGAACATTTTGCATGTGCTGGAAACTTTGCTCTTTTCTTGTCATCAGATGTACAACCTTCTGCGGCACAATGATACCATTTTGTAGCTTTTTTCTGTTGTTTTTTATTCATTGTCAAGGAAGCGCGAAATAACCGGCAGTAAACATGTGGAAAAAAAGTCAGGTGTCACATGACTAAAAGTACGATAATATTCGAAAAACTTCCGTTTTAACATGACTCGAAATACTACTATTGTATCTTTTTTTTTTTGGATCTCAATGCTCTTCAACGTCGTACTTTATTTGGCCTTTTTTTCAACTTTTTTGGATTCGAGTCACTGATGAGTCTTTTGTAGACGAAACGAGCCTCTGGCGTATATTTAAAATTTAGTCCTGGTATCTTTGATGTGTTTATTTTCAGAAACAAATATAGCTTGCACTAAAGTCAAATTCTTCATCTCAATAATATAAATATTTAAAAGAAAGAGCAAAATTGTAAATACATACTTTTTTTTATTTCAGGGTTTAGAAGCAGTTGAATCCTCCTGTAATAACAATATCAACCATTTTAAAGGTATGGAAAGCAGACTAGAAAATATGTCAATAACCAATACAGAAGACATCAAACACCACACTGCTGACCAAACAAACTTCGTTGCAACACAAGCCCAACATGCAATGTCGGAAAAAATACAAAATACAGAGGAGAAACTAGAACATTGTATTAGACACGAGGCCGAAAGAATGAATGAATCACAGGCAAGCAGTTTTCAACAGCTAGGAAGCACTCTACAAGAAACCAGGACACAGATTAAGGAGGTCAAGGAAAACCAAGTCAAAACACAAGGCAGGAGTATTATGTTATTTATTTATTAGATCGGAATGTTATGTCCTTTATATTAAAAGACGATTGAACGAGAGCTACATTAAACTTCAGATGAATTTAAGCAAAAAAAGTGAAATAATGCATAAACTCTACCACACGACCATATACCCTGAACATTATACCATTGTTTACACAAAATCTATAAACATAAGTGAGGTACTTGCGTAAAATACGAAGGGGACAATACTATGTGCGTTGACAGGGTTAGCGTCTTTTTGTAATAAGAACACCATTTGCAATGATAATCTACATTTAGTATATATATATAAATCAGGGATAGGACACAATTGGCAAAATTTTATCGTTTATATGAATATTTTTTGTATATAGAGCTTTATGCCGTCAGTATCAACTTGCAATTTCGATTGTAAAACTAATGTAGTTTTGCTGTGAGTTTTAAGTATTTTTTTGGTAAATTAGGTTTTTTGATTGGGCAACATAATATTTGGAGAGAATATAGTAAAAAACATTGACAATCTAAGTGTTATAAACCATATACCAGATGAAAAAGCAATAAAGAGGTATGACTTGTACATCCTTTGGTGGTGATGCCTCATGTGTTTTGTTTCTCTATTAGCTTACTGTCACATATTGTTACTGATTGTCTCTGTCAATTTAATTTTCTTTTTATCGATTTCAGTTGTTTATGTCTGACCAATAACTTTCAAAAGATTAGCAAAAGGATTACATGTTGTAATGTCTGCTTAACTGAGTTAACAACATCTTAAGTTTGCATATTATTACAGTTTCATCATTTCTTTTTAATGAATGTCGATTCTGTTTCTAGAAGAAATATTGAAAGCAATTAGGAATTTAACGCTGTCAGTGAAGTATGAAAAACCTGCCAACTTGCTCGTTCCAGAGGAAACATTTGCAGGTAGAACAGCTTTAAATATGTAGCCCAATATTAAGGATGATCATCGGGATATATTTACCCGGATAGAATTTTTATTTTCTTACACTTTCCCAAAATGAAGATTATACTGTCCTTTTTTCGAAAACATAAAATTACAAAATGATGTCACCGAACTTATATTCATGTTACAAGTAATTATATATAAATGATAAAAGTAATTTCACTACTTTTCCAGTATTATTTTGTTCTATAAAATTTGTTTCACGTTAAACCTTCAGGTTAAAAAATGATTAAGAACGCACACACGTGTTTACCATTGGAATAATGGTGTACAGCTTTTGTATAATCCAAGATGGCGGTAAACAGATAATATACTTTATGTTTCTTACAAGACATGTTCGATATTAAGCATGGTTGTATTATTAAAACGGAAACAAACACTGTACAGAAAATAAGATTTTTCTACGTTTCGTTCCCGGCAACTTAATACTCCAACATTTGATGAAGATTGTATCATCTGTAGATATATTTGTTGTTGTGTAAAAATTATAAAACAAAAAGAAACAATAATACTGTTTTAAAATTAGAGTCAATGGAATGTCCTGTCCTTTGGCAAATAGCAACTCCCGAACACTGGAACCTAGAAGCAGTAATAGCAACCCTTAGAAATCCTTCGAACAGAGATGAACAATTTAAGAAAAAATTTGTGAGGAAAGGCTCTCTGATTATGTTGACAACGATAGCAGCAAGTGTACTTAGTGATCCTGGGGCATTTGAAACTGCGGTCATATCGTTCCTTACAAAAATGATAGAAGACTGTCATATCAATACAGAAATACCTGGTCGAGTTGACGTCAGGCTTCATATTTTGAATGCTAATGAAGGTTTGTGAAATTTAATAGCGTATAACCTTGCACAAAAATAAAATAAAAGGAGAGTTCATGAGTTCTTTACTAAGTCCTAAACCGAAGTACGTTGTTAGTTACAATAATCAAATAAAGGTCATAAAATGTTTTAATATTAACTGTTTACAAATCCGATATGTTTACGTTAAAAATATCTTTTAAAATACCATAGAATATATTGCTGCCCTAATGTCTAGTGGCAAATGTGTCATTCATATTCATTCTAAAAATTAAAAAAGGAGATTCTGCAAGGTAGTGCTCCACCGGGATAAGTGCAGGAAATTAGAAATCCACTTGAAAACGATGATGAGTTGGATAAAGGGGGAGCGGTGCCTACTTAAAAACTCAATTGATAGGATGTGCTGCTTGGGTTCTATTACATCACCCTTTCAATGTAAAAAATAAAACCTATTCACATATTGCGTGTGCAAAATGTAACCTTTCCAATCTTGTTTGGATTTCATGTGGCATTTGATGATCTGTTCTTTAAAATTGGAATATTAAATGACCAAAAGAGAACTATTGGTTGATAAAAACAGCCGGGAACACCAAGAAAGATGACAGATAAAAAAGTTGTGGGAACTTCATTGACTTAATTATTTGTTTCTGATAGTTTTTCCAACCTATTCACATATTTGTAAGCTTGAAAAGGTGACATATTATAGCAGCACGTCCTAGCACCTTGTACTATATAGGAAGAGGCAAAGCCGTTAATTTTTGCCGCGAACGAAGCCACATAGGGATCCTGTAAGAGTTGTTACACTCGTTTATTAACGTACAGATTCCCCATTGTGACCCACTAAACAGCCAAACAGAAGACACTTTTACATCACTTCATATAAGTCAAGTCCTGAATTCAGTATATATTTTATACAATTTACCTTTTAACACATAACATATCAAATATAAAAAATAATAAAGACATTGAAATGAGGAGTGGAGGTCTTTTAAATAAGAATTGGAAGTCATATTGAAGCTTTTGTAACTTTATGAAAAAGTTGCATAGAAACTAATAAAATTGTCAGAAGTGTTATACTTTGTATTCGCAAGGGAAATTTGTTAAATGGAATTTATTAAAATGCTCATATTTTCGTTCAAAAGCGAAAAACAAAAATCATACGCCAAGAGTTGAGGTAGCTGTTTTACTCGCCTTTCTGACTAAAACTTTTTTTTATGTAACGCCCGATAACAATTTGGTAAAAATCTCACGTTTTGAGGATCATGAAAGAATAAGAAAATAAGTAAATTGTGTTTAAATGTAGGAAATAAAATTGGTCAGCGCTTTTATTATATTTCAAACTTTGTTAACAGCACGTGATTTACTACATATTATCTGGCACTTATTGTCCACAATACCATTTCCCCCTATAAGGTCATAATAGTGTCATTATCAGGTCAACCTTACATATCTATATTTCTGTGAAGTGGTATCACAACATGCACAATGTAATCCATTTGTTATGTTGTTTAATTGTTCTATTTTTTTCACATTGATGTTTAACTGTCTTGAAGTGCTACAATCAGCGTCTGCTTATATGTTGAGTCTATAGTCCTACCTGCATTTTGTCCGAAGTTGTGTTATGTACCGGTAAGATAACATCTGAGTATGTAGATGAAGATAGCGTGGTAAACACAATATCATAACAAAGTAGAGTAAAGTTAAACGTCATGACAACTGTACAACATTCGCAAGAATAAAGATTGATTAAAAACCAATAAAAAATAACAGGCTTGACATTTTCTCGCCAGATGTGGATTTAATAAAACTGTTTTAACTTGTTTTGCAGTATCTATAAGTTGTGAACTCCCGCATGTAGATCTACCTCAACCAAATTCAGGTATGTTTATTACAATTATCTTAATTTGCCAATAACATTCACAGCCAAGCTAAGAGGAATAGTACCATAGATCATTATTATATTGCCTTGCACCAATAAAGACCGATCAGGAAGATGATTGTAGTATTCTGTTAGTCATAGGTAAAACTAAGTGATACGTGCTCATAAGAGTCCAACGCAAATCAAATTGAAAAGCAACTTCTAAAGCACTAGTATGAACAAATACGATAAAGCTATGGTTATGACCTTTTTAATTGGCTAGATATTATATGACAAAATAAAACATTTTCCGAAAAGTTACCCTATTCCCCAGACAACATGAGTATGTTGGCCCAACATTGGCACAACGTATATCATTGCATTGGCCCATCGTTGTATTTTAACGTTGGCCCAACGTATAAGTGCAAAGTGGGCCTACGTTGGCCCAACATGATGGCTTCATGTTGGCCCAACGTTGTACGGTTATATGCAATACATAGAGCCAACGTTGGCCCATTGTATGAAAAACGAAATCCATGTTGGCACAACGTTGGACCAATGTAGCGATATATTTTCTTATGTTGGCACTATGTTGGTCCAAGGTAGGTATTTCTCATTTTTATGTTGGCAATACGTTGGTATATTGTTTCAACCAAATTACAATGGATGCTGCATTAAGAGCTGTATATGATAAATACTCCGGAGCGCATTTGATCTTTTTTTGTATTCCAAACTGCCAAAGTTTAAGGTAGCAATTCTGTATTTTTGTATTACCCATTGTTGTTACTGTCCTTGTTTTTTTCATGAACTTTGCCTCTTTAATTTTATTTATTGTGTGACGCTAAGATATTTCTTTGACAATGTTTGATGGATCGACCAGATAAACTCTGTGTCATTTGGTGTCTTGTAAAGACTTGTCTCATTAGCAATCATACCACGTCTTCTTTTTTCATATAAATTTCATTTATTTCCTTAACAGAACAAATGACGTATGGCTTATGGTTAGGCGATCATACAAATAGTTTTTTTCGGAGATGTAATTTTAGTTGTATTGGTTCCAGATCCAGAATGAAAATTAAATAATTCAGAAGATGAAACTTTATTTATTTTAAATTTGATATCATTGGTCGTCACCACGAGTAGTGTCCTCCTCAATTTGAACTTCAACAGTGTCATTATTACTTATATATGTTATTCTTTTTTTCCCTTCTGTATTTCTTGCCACCTTCTCAGTCAAGGCTTAAGCGCCGCCAATCTTTAGCTGCATCATCTATCTCCTTATCCGAAGACTATTTACAGCTATGTTTTTTTTCTAACCGACTCTGTAATAAAGTTATAAGTAAACTTGAATTGCGTATTTGTCTAATGCATGCGTGCGTAATCTCCCTTCTAGATATGTAATATAAATTTATGTATATTCTAAATAGTTTAAACACTATTTAATACAAAATCAAATCTTAAATAACCATTTTTTTATATATTGGTTATTTGTCTAATTGTCAGAAATTCATTAGTATTAGACGGATTTGTGGGTATAACAAACCCTTATTACTTTTATTTCAGAATTCGGTATCATACTTTATATATTCGTAATATACATGATATATAAAGAATAATTTAGATGTGTATTAATGAACAGTTATATATTTGATATATAAAAACACTGTTACACATTCAAGTGTGTATATGATCAGGTTTCACAAATATATCGTATCTGTTTGCATGCGATTTAGAAATACAATAAAACTAACAAATTCATTTATATTTTAATGAAGTAGAAATCATTATACCACATTTTTGAAACATTACGGAATAAGGTACATCTTAAGACAATTTTATTCCATTAACTTCAGTAATGATCATACATGTTGTGGTTATAGATTTATATAATTTACCATTTGTTTGAAGATACTAATGTTCAGTGGCAACTATTTCATGATAATTAATAGGATTGAAATGATTTAAAATCTAGAAAATATTTCGCCCAAAACGTAGGAACTTTAAGATCAGCATTATAAAATGATAGAAATTAATATATGTTTTGATATTTAATAACATCCCTCAGATTAAAAAATCATATTGTATTTGTCATTCTGAATCGTATATATATATCAGATTTTTTAAAGTTACAACTTACATGTTACTATCTTTCTCTTTGAATCTCAGATGATATGATTTTCTCTTTTTGTTTTCTTCGTATCACTGCTTTCTTACAAATACACAACAGGAAATAATCACAAAAGTGACCATCCCATTACATTCAGATTTCCTATAAACTTAATTACCATAGCAACTATCTTTGAAATTTGTCGAACATATGGTCAACCTTATCAGAATGGGCTTGATTAACAGACTGGCTGTATCAAATATCACTCTGCATATAATTGCTATTATTATGTTTCACAAAGTTTAATGAATAAAGTTATTATAAATAATGATTGCAATAAATTTTAATTTTTAACCAGGCAATCTATGTTTACGGTATACATTTTTTTTATTACAGTAATGATATTCCAGTATAAATTTTATCTGACTTATATATAGAGTATAATATATGATCACGCAACGTTGGGCCAGTATTGGCCCAACATAGAGTTGTAAATGTAATTTCAGTTGATAAACACTGTCGGTATAACATTAACTTTTCATAAAGCCTGCTGCAATCGAAATTATCCGCCTCCCAAGAGAAATAAAGCGTAAAATATTATATAATCAATTCTATTAACAAAATTTCATATCGGCCCTATGTTGCTACTAACATAATGCCAACATTTGCCCGATTATTTATAACCAACATGAGATAATAATATGAATTTACAACAACAGACCAACGTTTGGCCAATGTTGTGCAGCCGACACCAACGTGCGACCAATGTACCGACAATTTGCCAACGTTGGGCCAATGTTGTGTAGCCAACATAAACTTGCGACCAACGGACCGACAATTTGCCAACGTTGGGCCAATGTTGTGCAGCCAACATAAACTTGCGACCAACGGACCGACAATTTGCCAACGTTGGGCCAATGTTGTGAAGCCAACACCAACGGTCGACCAACGGGCCGACCATTTGCCAACGTTGGCCCACTGTTAGTCTGCTGACTGGGTCATAAATTTAGTTTTGACAAACAACTTTTTTCTAAAATCGTTTTTACAAACAAGACAGTTTCTGTATTTTATCATTTTAATGTAAATGTCTTTGAATCAGCGAATCGCTTCAAAACAAAAGTCCAGTATATTTTGATGGTTTTTCAAACTCCTGTACGTGCCATTTGTCCTCAAAATCTACGGAATTTCCTGATAGCATGGACAATCGCGATATGTTCTTTAAAAGGTAGACGTATAGTTTTAACTTTTACCAACAGTGTTTTGTAATAATCTATATGAATTTCATATGAATTCGAATATAACTCAAAGAAAACAGCATTAAGTACATGCTTATTATTGGATCTTATTCTATACATATCTTTGCATTAGTGCTACATGTATTATATGTATATATATAATATATAAGTACGTCTGAACCAGTGACAACTCTACAACAGATTGATCCACCTTATCACCAGCAGTGATGGTGATACATGGCTGTGTACATTCTGTATATACAACCCGTCTAAACATAAACCCAACAATGTTAGATCTGTAAATTTGCTTTTGCAAATTTTTTGTTCTTCCCACGGCGGAATTCAAACCCATGCTACTGAAATGTCGTGACATCAAATCGCCTGCACTGTAACCGGCGCGCTAGACCACTCGACCACGTGCGCTTTATAAAAAATGAAGCTTTCGGTGGCCGGGTGTTACCTGTCCACGTCAGTTCTAATCTATCGTCGTACTACAGTACATGATATAAAAGGCATGAAGATTTTATTTTTACAGATCAGCTATATTATGTATAGTAAAGGATCCTACAAATTAATGTAAGATACAGTCACAGAAATAATTATATTTCATGTATATATATATATATATATATATATATATATATATATATATATATATATATATATATATATATATATATATATATATATATATATATATATATATATATATATATATATATATACAAGTCTAAATTGAAAACTACGGTCAAACCTTTGATCGCGTTGGATGAAAACTGCAATTTTTATGAGTGTGTATGGAAAACAAATTTCGTTGTAGAAGGGTCTAAATACAGCACAAACAACATTTTCCAAGAGACCAATAAATTGAAAAAGTATATTTAAACAAAACGCATTTGACTAACAGGTCGAACAAATGATGTTCTTTAACCCTGCTGACTGCCATTGGCGATTGCCAAATAAAATTAATCACAAGATGTAACAAAATGGATCTTATATAAATTTAAAACTAAACAGAAGACAATACAATTGTGGTCAAGATGTTATGCCACAAACGTAAGTTGTCAATATTTCTTTTGTACACCAGATCCGGATTTCGACAAAAGATGTCTCTTCAGTGATGTTAGGGATCGAAACGGTATTTAGAAGGCCATATAATTTACCCTCAATTTAAGATAGACTGTTGAATTTTAAGAGTCAATATAGGATGAACGGATCATATAAAAAGGAGGGAAAATATGATACAAGCCCATACGATTGATTGATTGATTGTTGGTTGCTTAACTTCCAGTGGCAAATATTTCATGCATATTCAGGACGAGAACAAGTTCACAATAAATACAATAGGTAGGTTGATACAATAGAGGCCATCTGGGATGATGGTCGAGGAAATTTGGATTGCCACTGGAAAATGAGGGAATATATGATAGGGACAATAATTTTGCCTTGCAACAGGCCACCTACGGACCCCTCAAAGAGTTGTTGCAAGGGCTCTAAACGTGCAAAGAGCGTGGCTAAATACAGCACAAACAACATTTTCCAAAAGACCAATTAAGTGAAAAAGTATATTTAAACAAAACGCATTTGACTAACAGGTCGAACAACTGATGTTCTTTAACCCTGCTGACTGCCATTGGCGATTGCCTTATAAAATTGATCACAAAATGTAACAAAATAGATCTTATTTAAATTCAATACTAAACAGAAAACAATAAAATTGTGGCCAAGATGTTATGCCACTAACATAAGGTGTCAATATTTCTTTTGTACACCAGATCCGGATTTCGACAATAATTGTCTCATCATTGATATTAGAGATCGAAACGGTTTTTGGAAGGCCATATAATTTACCCTCAATTTAAGATAGACTCTTGAATTTTAAGAGTCAATATAGGATGAAAGGATCATATAAACCGGAGGGAAAATATGATACAAGCCCAAACGAAAAAATATAAACAAGTCTAAATTGAAAACTACGTTCAAACCTATGATAGCGTTGGATAAAAACCGCAAGTTTTGTACGTGTGCATGTAAAACAAATTTCGTTGTAGAAGGGTTAAATACAGCACAAACAACATTTTCCTAGATACCAATAAGTTGAAAAAGTATATTTAAACAAAACGCATTTGACTCACAGGTCAACTGATGTGCTTTAACCCTGCTGACTGTCATTGGCGATTGCTAAAAAAATTAATCACAAGATGTTACAAAATGGATCTTATATAAATTTAAAACTAAACAAAAAACAATAAAATTGTGGCCAAGATGTTCCATATACACTTAAAGGGACAACCGCTTGAAATAATGTATCAGAAACCTCTTTTTGAATAATGCAAATCGCCAATAAGTTAAGAATAAGATGTATGAGTTGTGCCTTGATCAAAAATGTGACAAATATTTAGCAAATAATTGATATTCAATCATAACAATGGAGTTTTCATTTATCCGCCCATATCTTATTTCTTAAAGGTTCGTTGATTATAATTTAAGATACATCTATTCTATTTTTACATTTTTACTATATTTTCAAAATATTGTCTGAACACGTATGGTATAATGAAAATATCAATAATGTCAGAAAATTGATAATGACGTTTATAAGTTGAAAACTTAAAAACACCGACAACATATTGTAGATAGACAGCCGGGGAAAAACTGATTTATGTTTTTAAAAATTAACTCCATATATATAATTTATTTGGCAATCGCCAATTGCAGTCAACAGGATTTTAGAACATCCGTTGTTCGACCTGTTAGTCAAATGCGTTTTGTTAAAATACTTTTCACTTTTTTGGTCTTTTAAAAAATGTTGTTTGTGCTGTAAATTGTAAACTGTAAATTTGTTAAACATGCACACATATAACAAAAAATGCAGTTTGTATCAACAGAATCATATGATTGACCGTAGTTTTCAATTTAGACTCATATATATACATCTGCATGATCGACGGAAGAATTGTCAATTAGATTGACAATAATTGTCCGCAGTGAGATATGATCTTCAGAAACACTTTCACTGTTTACTCTCGAAGCGGTATTAACCATATGTGAATTCTATTATATATCTGTTACAGTAATTATAATTGACGGATCAGCAACTCTCACATGTCTGCACATTCTTAAATAAACATGTAATTAAATAGATCAATTGAAGTTCTTATACACATGTTGTCATTCTGTAGTCTGACCATCAAACGATGTACTCGTTAATAAATTAGTTATAGAAACTGGATATTATTATAACATAGCAAATATATTACACATTTTGGCGACGAGGAAAAAAACTGAATATTAAAATAAATGTGAATTTCTACAAGTGACAATGCCGACTTACGGGAAATTAGACTCTTTTGATGAATCTGAAGATTGGACACAATATGTAGAACGTATGGAACATCATTTTAATGCTAATAAGATAGACGAAGAAGACCAGAAAAGGGATATTTTCTTAAGTGTATGTGGGAAGAATACCTACAAATTAATAAGGGATTTCTTAGCACCAGCCAAACCAGGAACGAAATCATTGGCCGATTTAACAAAACTAGTGAAAGACCACCGAGATCCAGTACCATCAGAAACCATTCAGAGATTTAAATTTAACAGTAGGACAAGACACAGCGATGAGTCAGTGAGGACATTTATTGCAGCACTAAGAAGTCTGACAGAACACTGTAATTATGGTGACACGTTAAACGCAATGTTACATGACAGGTTAGTCATCGGGATAAAGAGTGACCGCAAAAAGAGGAGGCTGTTAGCAGAGCCGAATTTAACATTTGAAAAGACATTGGAAATTGCTACCGCTATGGAGCCTTCAGAGAAGAATGCACAGGACATCAAAGCGAGTGGGACAAATGGAACATTTAAGAAACAAATCAACAAAGTTTCAAAATCATATACAAGAAACAACTCTGGAAATTCGAAACAAGGAGATTGTTACCGGTGTGGAGGAAATCACTTAGCCGCTGAATGCAGGTTTACGGATGCAAAATGCCACAGTTGTAAAAAGAAAGGACAAATCGCAAAGAAATGCCGTAATAAATCTGCCAATGGGAATTTAAGTGAAAATCACAGAGAGTTTAAATCACGTTTAAACCATGTGCTCATTTCATGGAGCAGGATGAAAGTAGTGAAAGTGAAAATGAAGTTTACTCAGTTTTTCATTTTGGAAATAAATCTAATGAGGCATACAAAGTGCAAATCAATGTAAATGTAAAATAGCCATGGAAATAGATGAGCGAGGATACTTAGAAGGAATACAAGTCGAAATTCAGAATCGAACCAACAAGTGCTTAACTCCGAACATATTTGGGAGAACAGATTCCTGTAATAGGACATGCAATCGTCAATGTCAATCACAAAAAGGAAAGCGCAAAATTACCATTACTAATAGTGAAGCGTAAAGGTCCGCATTTACTTGGCCGACACTGGTTTAACAAACTCCAACTGGATTGGAAGGATATTTTCTCCGTCGTTGGAAGTGATAATCAATCGAGTGATTTGAATGTGATCTTGGAAGCAAATAAGGAGGTTTTCAAAGATGAACTTGGAACTGTAAAAAGCATGAAAGCCAAGATGTATGTTGATGAGAGTGCCCTACCGAAATATTTCAAGGCTCGCCCTTTGCCGTATACGTTGAAGGATAAAGTGGAGATGGAACTTGAACGTCTTGAGAAGGAGGGTCAAATTCAGCAAGTGGCATTTTCCGACTGGGCCGCTCTGGTAGTACCTGTAGTTAAGGAGAACGGATCTATTAGAATTTGTGGTGACTACAAGGTAACTGTTAATGCCGTTTCGAAGTTGGATAATTATCCGATTCCTAAAACAGAGGATGTATACGCAACGCTTGGAGGAGGACAAGAATATACAAAATTGGATTTAAATCAAGCATATCAACAAATTGAACTAGATGAGGACAGTAAAAGGTATGTTACTATAAACACGCATAAGGGTTTATTCAGATACAATAGACTTCCGTATGGTGTAGCGTCCAGCCCAGGTATTTTCTAAAGAACACTTGAAAAAGTTGTTCAAGGTATAGCCAATGTTTTGGTTCGAGTAGATGATATACTGATAACGGGTAAAACAAGGGAGGAGCATCTTAATACTCTTTCTAAGGTAATGTCTAGATTTAAGAGAATTGGAATTCGGTTAAAGAAACAGAAGTGTGTGTTCATGGCCGAAGAAGTTGTTTATTTGGGATTTAAAATAAACAAACACGGAATATATCCAGTGGAAAGTAAAGTTGAGGCGATCGATAAAGCACCAAGTCCGACAAACGTGACAGAACTGAAAGTTTATCTTGGAATGCTGAACAATTACAATAGATTCTTAGCGAATTTATCTCACTTGTTAAAGCCGCTACATGTACTTCTAGAGAAAGACACAAAATGGAGTTGGGAAAAAGAACAGGAAAAAGCGTTCATAGAGTCAAAACAGCTGTTGAAATCCGCATCAGTACTTGAACATTTCGATCCGAAAAAGAAATTAATATTAGCATGTGATGCATCACCATATGGATTAGGCGCCGTACTTTCGCATAAAATGGACGACGGCAGCGACAAACCAATAGCTTATACATCTCGAACACTTACATCAACAGAGAAGAATTATTCCGTTCTTGCGAAGGAGAGTCTGGCCATAATATTTGGTATCAATATTTGTATGGACACCCCGTTACAATCATAACCGATCACAAGCCGCTCATAGGTTTATTTCGAGAAGATAAACCTATACCTACAATGGCCGCATCTCGAATTCCAAGGTGGGCACTGACTTAAGCTGCATATGAGTACACGATTGTATACAAAGAAGGGAGTTTGAATGGTAATGCGGATGAACTAAGTAGACTGCCGCTGAAAACAAACATTGAAAAGACACCAAGGCCAGGTGATACTATATTATTAATGGAACATATAGCCACTACGCCAGTACTGACATGATTAAACAAACTTTACTGAAATTGTCCGTTTATAAATTTTGAAATTGTCCGTTTATAAATTTTGAAATTATTATGAAACTAAGGTTTCAACTCCCTCAGGCAAAGTTGGCTTTAGATGAATTTGGCTATTTATTTTAGGTATTTTTAACATATAGCTCTTCAACGATTTTCGGTACTTATACATCTTCGAATTTCAAATGTTTGGCTTTGAGCGTTCCTGATGAAGGTAAATCCAGAAAAGCGCTTCGGACGCAATAAATTATTAAACGTGTTGTTTTATATTTTTGATGCTAAACAAATTCAAAAGTGGACACGCAAGGACACAATACTGTCTATGGTGGTTAGATACATTTTGAATGGATGGCCGTCAAAATGTCCCAGTGAAGACATAATACCCTATTATAGTAGAAAAAATTAACTGTGTAGTCAGGACGGATGCAAAGTGTGGGGAGGAAGAGTAATTATACCACAACCAGGACGTGAAGCCATGTTAAATGAATTACACCAAGGACATCCAGGGATTACTAGAATGAAAAGTCTAGCAAGAAGCTATATATGGTGGCCGGGAATGGACAATGACTTGGAATTAACTGTTGTTAATTGTTATAGTTGTCAGGAAAACGGCAAATTACCAGTAGAAGCACCGTTACATCCGTGGGCATATCCGAGCCATCCGTGGTCAAGAATACACATAGACTTTGCAGGACCATTTATGAACAAATCATTTCTAATTATGTTGATGCATATTCAAAATGGATAGCAAAATTTAAAAAAAAAACATTTTTTAAAATACATATACCTTATCACCAGGCCCCAAAACTCTGTCCCTGGCATCTTTATCACACCATATTTTCATCTTGTTTTGTGCATTTTTTAAGTTTTTCTGAGCGATTTGACAAGCAGTATACAGTTTTTCTTGAAATCTAGATACATAGTCTAAAAGATTCAAGTCAGTATGTTCAGTAAGCCACTTTTCCTTAATCAATGTTAACGGTCTTTTTACAGTATGGCCAAATACCAACTCTAAGGGACTAAATCCAAGGGATTCTTGAACAGTCTCTCCGACTGCAAAAAGTAGAAAGTGAACTCCATCATCCCAGTCTCTGTCAAATTGAAGACAAAAATTTCTAATCATGTTCTTCAATGTTTGATGAAAACATTCTAAGGCACCTTGCGATTCTGGATGGTAAAGCGCTTTATCTATACTGAGCAATCCCTAACTGGCACACGACTTGCTGAAATAAACCTGACATGAAGTTTGATCCCTGGTCGGACTGTATAGACTTAGGAAGTCCTACTTACGTGAAAAATTTCATAAGAGCTTTGACAATAGTAGGTGTCTTGAATTTTCATAACGGAATAGCCTTATGAAAACGAGTGGATGAACACATGATGGTCAATAAATACGCATTTCCAGTCTTGGTCTTTGGTAAAGGTTCGTCAAAGGCTGGAATAGGCAGAAGTGGTACTGGTGGTATTTTCTGGTTAGGCTTACCAACAACCGAACGTATATGACATGATTTGCAGTCTGGGCCTGTAGAAATGCTGCAATATCGTATGGAAAGTTTTTCTTATACCTAAATGTCCAGCTAAGGGAGTGTCATTGGCAAGACCAATAATTTCGTTCCTATAAACTTTAGGCACCACCACTTGGTATACCACTCTCCATTCCTCCTCTGGGGTAGCATCAGGAGGCCTCCACTTCCTCATGAAAATGCCGTCCTGATGGTAATAGCATTCAGCCACTTTGTCTGCTTCCTCCTGTGGCTGAGCTGAAGAACCTCAGGGTCTTTATTTCGTTCTTCAAATAAAGTCTTTTTGTCTAATGAATGGCCGTTTACGTCTGGCCATGGCATAATAACATTTTTGTTAACACTTGGTGATCTTATTATGGCCTTTTCTGATCTACCATGACCTTCAATGTCGGCTAGGAAAGTGTCAGAAAGGTCAATGTAATCAAACTGGTTTTCTTGCAAATCCTCCTTTTGTTGTTTTCTAGCCATCGCCCTAGTAACAAAACAAGCTGGGCACAATTCAGCATCATCTTCAGATGATTTAAAATCCACCACCGGTTCACTGGTAACAATTAGTTCAGCAACCACTTCGTTCCTAGCTAGATAATTTCATAGCAATACTGTAACACCCTCAGCAGGGAGATTAGGACGGACACCCAAAAGTACTGGTCCAGTTATCAAATCTGACTTCAGATAAATACGATGGAGAGGAACATCTATACAACCTAACTCTACACTTTGTAACAAAACGGCGGCACCAACATAAGTCTTCTCGGACAAAGGCAACACACCTTCTAACAATAACGACTGAAATGCTCAAGTGTCCCGTAAAATCTTAATAGGATGAAGAGTAGAATCTTCAACAATAGAAACAAACCCATCAGACATAAAGAGCTTATATTCCTCCATGTTATCACAAAAACTGGACTTAAAAGCCTGACTCGCAGGACATTTTAACGTACTGGTAATAACAGGTGTCGTACAAACACTGGACTTCGGCTTATTATCTCGTTCATTCTTCCTCTGGTGTCTAAAAAAATCAGCCATCAGGTGACCATTCTTCTTACAATAAGCACAAATCAGTGACTTCTTCTCAAAAGTATCAAATTTTGGATTAAACATATTATAACTGGACTGACTCTTCTTCTGTGCAACAGGCTTACTATCAATACGCACAGTGCTATGATTTTTGTAATTTCCATTCGAAGTATTAACATTTTTACCCTTGAAACTTCTTTTATGAGAAAGAGTATAATTATCTGAAATAACAGCTGCATCATGTATTGTCTCAACAGTTTTGTCGTCTAAATGTGTTTTTAAGTCTAAATGAACACATTGTTTGAACTCCTAATAACATCAATTGTCTAAGGTTATCAAAATTGTTTTTTGCCTTTTTTGACGTAAGCCATTTATCAAATAGATGTTCTTTTCCCGAGCAAATTCCAAATAGGTTTGTGAATCAAACTTTTTATAAGATCTAAATTTCTGTCTATATGCTTCTGGTACTAGCTCATATGCTTTCAAAACTTCCTGTTTCACCTTGTCATAATTGGAACTTTTTCTGAATGAAGTGCGGAGTATATTTCAGCGGGTGTTGTAGCATTGTAGTCCAATAGGGCTTTGGTCATTTCAAATTGTTAGCAATTTTCTCAAACTGTGGAAAATGTTTATCAAAATTTGGGAACCAAACGTATATTTTTTGCTGCGTCAAAATATTCTGATTTCGACTGGACTTTAGTTTTGCTTTCTTCTTTGACCATTTCAATTTTCATTTTCTCCATCCCTAGCCTTTCTCTCATTTCAAGTTCTTTTAATTTAAATTCATCTTCTTTTTCTTTTTTTTTCCATTTCTAACCTTAAGTTATAATACCTACATAATACAGGGAAAGTAAATGTAAAAACCAATACGTCAAAGATTCTTTAGTGAGTGGAATAAGTTGATAATAAAGTGCTGAGATTTGCAAAACAAAAATGTATGGTTTTTGATTGTCTGATAAATTAAAAAGTCAAATTGTCAAAATACATCTGGTATACGTATCAGTTTATAGAGCAATGAATGGTGATTGGTTGCAATGTCTATGAGGGATGTTCTCCTTTTCCCCTTATTTGGTTTCCTAATGAGTAACTGATATCTGATTGGTTGGTGAGTTCATACAGGCTTGATAAAGAATCAATATTACATCAAGACATGAATTGCACACTGCCTTCTGGCGATTTCCTCCGATCTGTAAGCATGGCTAACAGAAACTTTAAGAGAGCGAAAAAAACAAAAAAGGCTATCATGAAAAAGGCTTTCTATCAGAAAAATAGAAAGTTAAAGATTCACTCTCTCAAGAGGAAAAAATCAATTGAAAAAGCACGTGAATATGTTAAAATATTCACCACGGAAAAAATAAAAGACGATAAGATTTTGTTACTCAGTAAAGGATTAAAATATATACCGTCTCTCTCGACGAAATTTGCAAAATCTAGTATTGCATCAGATTTCAATGAATTTGCAAGAAAACTAAGATGTAAATATCATTTTGACAAGGGTGATATTTTCAAACGTCATCCCTTTTTAACAAAATCCGGATATGAACCGGAACTTGCAAACAATGCCATTGAGATATATATATATTCAAAACTAAGATTGAGATAGATAATATAACAATTAATAAAGCACACGATAATCTCACTACGCTGGAAAGAAAGGCAATTTCTTTCTTCAAACGAAACGAAAAAATAGTTATTCGAAAAGCAGATAAAAATAACACCACAGTGATCTGGGATAAAACAGAATAAATAAATGAAGGTCTGAGGCAATTTTAAAGTAGTGCTACTCACTTCATGGAAATTGCAAAATTAAACATAATAGAGACAAACCAGAAAATCAATACTATTATCTTTGAAATGCATAGAAAAGGGGTCATGGATGAAATCACCTTTAAATATCTTTCTGCTAAGAGAGATCTCAAACCAGGAAGGTTGTATCTTCTGCCTAAATTGCACAAACTTGATCCTGAACTAATAGAAAGCGTTCAACAGAATCCTACGCTGTATAAAAATGTCAGAATTCAAGGAAGGCCTATTGTTTCATTATCGGGTACTGTTTTAGAGAGAACAGGGCAGTATTTGGATAAATTCATGCTTCCAGCAGTAGAAAAACAAGAAACATGTAAGAGACTCATTAGAATTTATAAATATTATTGAGAAATTGCAGGTAAAACCTGACGCCTACTTAGTCAGTTTTGACATAAAAGAAATGTACAACAATATGTCCCATGTAGAAATGATTGACGCAGTCAAGCATGCTTGGCCTACGATAATTAAATGTAAACATACGATACTATTGCCTCCGTTGCGATATATATTGGAACTTCTTAAGATAGTTCTTGAAAATAATGAATTTATGTTCAATGGTAAATTTTATAAAACTTCAACTGGAGTTCCAATGGGAAATAATTTATCACCTGAAATTACGGATCTGAGAGTTTATGAAGTCTTAAATAGTTTAAGGACTTTCCAACATAAACAAAAAATATCAAGACTCTACAGGTTTAGGGACGATGGCTTTTTTTATTTACAATGAAGGTACAGATGATGAAATAGCACAATTCTTTGAACATGCTAACAGACAACATGCACTTCTAAAATTTACACACGAGAAATCACAAACTAAAATGCAGTTTTTAGATGTGTTGGTATTCAAAGGTCCAAGATTTAGAGAAACAGGAATCTTAGACCTCACGACATTCCGAAAAAAGACTGAAAATTATCAGTACTTAGAGAGATCCTCATGCCACCCATCCTCTACTTTCAGAGGCATAATTAAAGGAGAAATGCTTCGCTTTAAGGGATGTACGAACGATCCAGTAGATTTGCAAACACAATATGCGTTATTTTTTTAGCGCCTTATTAAAAGGGGATATCCAAAAAATGAAATTAAAACTGTCATGCAGGAATTGACTGCAAAACAAAGAAAAGACAAATTAAGGGTTAAGCCCAAATCTGTATTACAATCACCTTCCTTGGTATTCTCCACAGTGTTTTCAAGACAGAAATCACACATAAATAACAATATCTTAAAACACTGGGATAAATTAAAGGATGACGAAGAGGCAAAACTTTTATTTGATAAAAGACCTCTGTTTGCTTTCCGTAGGCATAAAAACTTGAAAGACACAGTAACATCATCAACTCTGAATAATTAATATGTGGCAGATTATGAAAATAGATTCTATACTTTGTTCGTTAAATTGATAAACAAGGTTAAGTAGATAAAGAGTATAGAAAAATATTAGTCAGACAGATCATGAGGTGTCGAGCCCCTAATAAAAATTACAGTATTTTTATAATAAGTGTCACTATGCAATGACTTGGGGTCCTGAGGATGGACATGGCCATGGTCAATTAGTTAATTCTAATTGGTCTAAATAGATTTTCGAAACACCTTATGATCTATGGAGTTGGGGTGCTGGGATAGGCTTTGACAACGATTTATTGAAATATCGGAATCTAATCTGAATATTACGTTCACTACTAAGGTCACAATCCAGTATGATGTTGTTTGTAGAATAAAAGTGTCAATCCAAATGCTGTGAATACTATTGCTATCGATGTCTAAGTCTGCGAGTTTAACTTTTGTGTCTGTATATATATAGTTGTCACGGAAATTTCAAGAACAATCTAGAAATGGAAAGTCCTAGAAAGTTACAACGGATTTTTCTATTAAAATGTAGAAGTTTGTCCAACTTTCACGGATGTTCAAATACTTTATATTGTAATCTTGTTTTATAGGAGATAAAAAACACTTATTACATACTGAGAAATTCGATGTAGCCTTTTTGAATGGAGACGATGAAAAAGAAATTGAATGGGTACAGAGCATGTCGACAAAGTTAAAAACAAAATATGATATTCAGTGTTCTATCCTCGCTAAAGATTATCTGAATGGTTTTCCATTACAAAGAAGACTGGGTCTATATTTAAGCAAGTTCCAAGCAGTCATTGTAACCTTAACAAAGGAGAATTATAAACAGTATGAATTCTATATAACGGATGATATGCCCGTCATAGCTGTTGAATTGGATTATCTTAATGAAATTAGTTCCAGTTTACGGAAACATCCATTCATTAACTGCACAACCTGCGAGCATCTTTGGTTCCCACGACTCATAGATATTCTGAAGAATAAACTACCAGGTGAGTTACATTTTTTAATTTTTATGACGTTATTTGTCTAGTCTTGAAGTAAACCTTAACATTTTCATGTCACTCAGTCTGATTCAATATGCCACATTCGGGAAGTCAAAAAGACTATTTTGGAAGTAAACCTTTTTTTCTGCTACTTCGTTTTTGCTTTGATCAACAGTGCGTATAACAACGCAAAGGGTATGAATTTCCACTCAATTGAAATCATTCATTTGTCCGAGAAAAGGTTTAGAGAAAAGTACATGAAGAAAATTATGTAATCAATAAGACACAGAAGGTAAATACGTCGATGTTCATTACAAATCGAATTCGTCTGGTGGTATAATCCATTGCATTTGAAAGATATGTAGAACATTTCTTCCTGTGACAAACGCCAAGTAAACTATAACAAGTTTAAATCAGATAACAAGTCATGGTTGTTGATACGTGATTTACGATCGAAGAGAAGTTGTTTTTGTATACCACCAGTATAACGTGTCAAATGTAACCTATAACACAGAAGTTTTGAGATTTGTAAACCAAAAGTAAGTAGACCTGAGATAACCATAATTGTATCCATAGAAATGAAGACAGCCGTTTACAATGTATTTTCTTAATATAATAAATTTCGTTGGCAAAACAAAATCAAGTATGTTGAAAGACTCAGGTTTGTGATTAAAATTATTATTTTTAATATCATAATGATAATGCATAATGATTCCCACACTGTATTGTTAACTCCAAATACAGATTTTGTTCTCTTTGCCATTAAACGTTGGAGGTTTGGCTAATTTTGAAAAACAACTCAACATAAGGCTGTCAATCATAATCGTCGTACACACAATTTTACCCGAAAGTATAAAATGTTAAATAAAGATTTAAAAAAAACACTCCAAGTACACCGTAGTTTATTCCAGTTGTCTCTCTTTTTTCACTGTATGCGATGTATTATCTTGGTATCTTTTTATAATTTGACAGATCATTCCGGAAAAGCACTGGAAAAAGAAAAAGATGAAATCATTAAGGATTGCGAAAAATGCAAAACCTTAGGTAAATAATTACTGGACAAGTGAAAAAAAGATGTCGTGAAAAAAATCCTTATAAACATTCAGATTATATATTTTACATTCTATCATTTGTAATGTAATATGAAGATGAACTTTTTTTATTTGCGTAATAGCATTTTATCTTTCCTAATGTTTTCAGGTCAAAAAGGTCATATTTTTAATTTTGATGTTTTGTTTGTTTTCAATTCTTTTTAAAAACCATATAAGATATCGACAACATATTTTTACTTAATTGTAAGTTGTTACATGTTGTAACACATAAATTTTAGTTGAAAAATTGAAAACAATACGTTTAATAATTTAATGCGTCAGAAGTGTTTTTCTGGATTTACCTTCATCAGGAACGATCAAAGCCAAACATTTGAAATCCGAGAATGTATAAGTACCGAAACCGTTGAAGAGCTATAGGTAAAAAATACCTAAAATAAATAGCCTAATTCCTTTAAAGTCAACTTTGCCTGAGAGAGATGAAACCTTAGTTTCTTAATAATGTCAAAATGTATAAAACAGACAATTTTACAAAGGTTTGTTCAATCATGTCAGTACCGAAGTACTTACTAGCTGAAAAGGTACGCTAACATTAAATTGGAGTTTTCTCCACTCTTATATTAAATTAGGCATATAGTGACATGCGTGAATTTCTCGCTACATTGAAGACCTGTTGGTGACCCTCTGCTGTTGTTTTTTATTTGGTCGGGTTGTTGTCTCTTTGACACATTCCCCATTTCCATTCTCAATTTTACATAACTCATTAACCGTATATAATTAAGACCTATGGTCTTCTGATTTGAAGCCTTTGGTTTATGACCTTGAAATTGAACTCAAGGTCAAAGATTAAATTGACGATCTAGATTTTGATCTTTGCTTTTACCTCATATTTATAAATGATAAAGCCATCGACCTTTTGCATTACGTTACAAGACACTTGGCTATGGAAGAACCAACCGGAAGTGATATTTTGTAAACCAGAAGTAGCTATTTTTGTACTTATTTAATGTAAAAGTATATTGATTAATATATTTTTGGAATCAGTATCAAGTCAACTATCAAATAAAACAAGAAGTGACCAATTTCAAACTGGAAGTAACAATTTATCTTCCTTATTTAGAAAAAAAAATGTATAGAAACCAAATAGTTTTGGAATAAGTGTACAATAAGCTATCATTTGACGCTGGATATGATATTTCAAACTGAATTTTAATAGTTCGATATTCTAATTGATGTTAAAAGACCTTAAATTGGTTTTTTTTCTTCCGGCAAATTTTGTTCTTGCAATAAATGCTTGTTTCATAATATGTCGCTTAGATATTTCTCGTATTGTATTGTATAGTTTATGCGCTTTTAAATTTCTTAAATTTTCTAAAAAGTCGAACAATTTTCTTTGTAAGAGTAATCTCCCTATTTACTATGTTATAATCTTCTTTCTAATAAAAAAAGATATTGACAAAATTACTTTTACAAATTGTTCGTTACAACCTGATAAGCAACAGCTTTCTGATAAAATTATCTTTCAGTTTATATAAAAAAAAATGTAGTATACACCTTTGTTTTTCGGCTCTCCGGGTTGCTAAAGTTATCTATCGTGTCAGTTACTTCGGATAGAGAGGGAGTTACAAAATAAGTCTTACAATCCGGTACCTTATTATACACTATGTCCTCGTGTTGTGGTTAGAGATGAGCATTTTAAAATATATCTTACCAAACCACTTTCAATGTGTCTGTTCCATGCCTGTAATGCGGTGGTTTCCGTTGCCTGCTGTATGACATTACTGTTTTTTCTTAATCTGCTATGAATTGTTTCATTTTATGTCAAGTCTTTGCCTTTTATAAATAAGTATATGATATAGATTTTGGAAATTGTTATAGGCAATGTGACTTGAAGTTGTTAACGGTAGTCTTTTGGTCTACCTCAGATAATTACTAATCACCTCTTAATTTTGGTGCTCTTGTTAGACCGTCCAGGAAAACGTGTTTGTAGTAGTAAACATTCTCCGACTTCTTTTTAAATGAGTTTTTCGGTCTCTTTATTCTACATTTGCTAGAGTTCTAGGGAGAGGTTTGAGATATCTTAAACATGAATAACCCTGCCGCATTTTTGCACCTGTCCCAGGTCAGGAGCCTTAAACAAATCTATTCTAATTCTAGTTCATTTATATGCTTTGGAGTTTAGCGTGACGTTTATTTTCACTAACATTGAACACATTTGTATTAAGGGGCCAGCTGAGGACCACATCTGTAGTAATTTCTCGCTTAGTTGAAGACTCATTGGTCACCTTCGACTGTAATTTTCTCTTTAGTCGTTTTTTTTTCTCACTTTGGCACATTTCCAATTTCCATTCTCAATTTTTGTTATATTATAATACAAATCACCCGCGTCATCGCGGAACTTTGACTGAATAAAGTTCTTATGCCTTATTCGAAACCCGGATTTTTAATATTCGTATTGTCATTTGATTACGTCGTGCTGATTATAAGGCGCACAGTGTTTTCTGCTTTCAAAATCATTCTTTTTGGACCATCTCTGGTTTTCGTACTACAAAAATACTTCCATAATGAAGAAGTTCATGTGAATCATGAACACCTAAATATTTTGAATAAAAATTACCGTTCGGTATTGCGCCTGATAGAGGAAGAACAAACAGAGTAGGTAACAGGTGACAAATACTAAATGTATCGAATTAAGATATGTCTTAAAGTCATGCATGTGTCATGTCTGCCAACTAATTAGACTTCGTTATTTTAAAAGTCTTAAGAATTTTTTTGTTATAGTTTCTTGACATTAAAGAACCGTATTAAAAATATATTTCTTATTCTCTTTTAGTGAGTGCTTCAGTTTACCATCAAATTCAATTACAGAAGGGGTTGGATGGAATGCTGTTTACACTTTGTGGATCAATAATGGACGAGGCATGGATACTAAACTTTCTTCATCATCTGACGAATTTTACAGAACCATACATAATTTCAAGTTGGAGAAAGTCTTTTGCAAAACCATTTACATTTACAGGCAAGGTGTTTTTTCTCCTTTCATCAAATTGTTTGAAATGTTATGCATTAAAAGATTATGCTTTGTCTATTTCAAGAGTAAAAAAGAACCAATTATATTCAACGTTAAAGATTGATACCGCAGTGGTGCCATCTTCGTTTATAGATGTTATAGATGTTTCTAGCATGAACCAGGAAGAAATAGCAGATAAAATAGCTAGCAGGGCTCAAAGTAAGTCAGCATTTAATTCTATACTTTATTTTCACAGTAAACACATAAAAAATGAATTATTGAAAACAGTGCAAATGTCCTTCAAACATAAAGTAGCGTTATTGTTTCATTTGGTTGACACAGTACCTAACGAAATTGAGGGACATATTGTACCAAAATCCCTATATGTGTGATCAGTTATAACTCATCAAACCTTATGAGTAAAGTTTATGATCAATGTTATAATAAGATCTTTGAATATTGTTTTTGCATGGGCACTAATATCTATTTTGTCATCAATAAATCAATATGTACCACCATTGATAAGTATTCAGTGTGACGATAGATTTTCACTTCTGTAAAACGAATTTATTAATATTGACCTCCGTACTTCTAACAACAACATTAGTATATATAGATTAACCTGCGGGTAAGCTGTTTTATTTAACGCCATTTTGACCCATGTCAGAGTTTCATTTTTGATACTCTTTCTACATCGTCTTATTGCTGCATGTTACGTCTATGTTATATAGGCAACTACGATTAAATATTATATTTTTAAGAAACTTATTCATTAAGTTTTAGCTTGTTTTTGTTTAAAATGTCTTTTTGATCTCGTTACGTCAATTAGTTTGATATTATAAAATGTTACTTTTTATGCTGCGATGTTACTCTACTGTCGCAGGGTAGGGTGAAAATTTGCGCCTGTGAAAACTTTTAATTTCGCTGCATATTTATGCATCAGTTCTTAGTCAGGAGGATATTGTTCAGCAGTCGTCATTCGTTGGTGTTTTTCATAGGTGTCTCTAGTTTGTCGTTTTTCCTTTTATATCAACTACACCATTTTCGGGCCATTGATGACATAATGGTCGGTGTGAGCGAAAGCCCAATGTTAAAGGCCGTGCTTTGACCTACCTATAATTAAATTGGGACTTGAAAAGATAGTTGTCTAATTGACACTCATATCACATCTTATTTATATTTTGTCCAAGCCTTTACATAATGAGAGTGTTAAAGTTTGTTACAGTATATAACATAACGTGAATCATTGGCCATTAAGTATATTATTCGGTTTTTGACATAATGCGTGAAAACTTTTGGTAGTCCATAAAATTCACTCTCTTTCGGATCAAAGTCCCACAAGTAAGCTGTTTTGTTTTATAAGTTAGTCATTTTTTTCAGTTTTTTAAACTCTTCTGTTGCATTTTCCGGGTTATTTGTTGTATCGTTTTTGTAGTATTTCTCATCATGTAGATGTGCCAATACTTTTTCTTTATAAAAGTCGGTATCCATAATGATAATGGCTCCTCCTTTATTTGATTCTTTAATGGTTTAAGAGTAGTCATCAATACATTTTAACACATCCTGATCATTTCGGGTTAAATTCTGTTTACATTTGTGTGTACGAACTGGAATTTTGTTATTGTCCCAAAAAAGTAATTAAATAATAATCCTGCCCAGTTTTTGGGAGGTAATTTGATTTGTTTTTTACGATGGATTTATTATCGTCCTTTTTATTCCCGAATTCTTCTTTTATATACATAGACGTATTTAGCGCCATTTTATCCTATGTCAGAGTTGCCTTATTTTAATCCTTACAGACATGTCATGTTTATAAACTTCCTTAATGGTTTTTTTTCGAACGGACGGATAACTATTTTCTAGTATTACGCGTATATGTACGTATTTCTGTTATGACTATAACTAATCGATTTTCAATGCCCAAAGAAAACACACTTTTATTATAGCTTTAAATGTATCGAAAGTATATTGTTGTTTACAGCAACTAGAATAGTTCCTCATGTGTTTTCCGTTCCAAAGGGTAAGTAAAGCTTTTATATCATTGCAAATAAAACACATATTATTTCAGTAAACCATTATGCAAGTGATCGCGATAAAACTTTGCTGTTCATGTTTTAAATTGTTTTGTTTATGTCATATAAAGCAAAATCAACAATTATACTACACTGTATATACTTTGATAGACTAATCGATTAACTCGGACAAAAAGCAAATTTTCCTTCAAACCTCACGGTTTTTGTGTTTGTTTCTCCCTTTAAACTCAGCTTACTGTCATATTTCTGACATTCAACTTATTGCAATGTGTCAGCTGATGATATAGATTCAATGGGAAATTGTATCATTCGAGTACTTCCTCAATTGCAGTCTTTCAAACTTGCAAATCAAAGGAATGTTAGAAACATTTTGTAATCATTTGCAAAATCAACACGCAATTCACTTTATTACGATGATGAATGTTTCTCTTTATTTCAATGGTGCACCCAAAAGACACCCAGAAATAAAAGTTAATAGTAAAATAAAAAAAAAAACCTAACTCCGAGCAAAGTTCAAAACGGAAAGTTCCTAAACAATTGACAAAATCAAAAGCTAAAACTCATCAAACAAATGTAAAACAACTGGCAACATCATTTTATCGATATTCATACTTGCAAATCGATTGGAACATTCAAATATGATTAAAAACTAAGATGCTCACAGGCAATCTAAAGAATGAGAACATCTACATCGAAAATGTTAGCAACTCCTGCTTTGCATGCATCAAATGTCATGCAAATCCCTTTTTCCAGTCTAAAGTCAAAAGGGAAAAAAGTCATAAAACTTACAGATCTCACAACAATTCTAGTTTCACCAAAAACGTTGTGAAACGAGACACAGGCACATCATATCGGTCAACTTATTCTTGTTGAGATGGTTATTGTATATGATGTCGATTTCAGTTGTTTTTATTCATTACTGTGCTGCAGCAGTTTTTGCGCCAACAGCAATACTCTGTTAAAATGTTAGATGAAGACAAAAGCCTCTAATCAAAAAGTTCTTTTCTGTCTTTTTGAATTGTATTATTTTAAATTAGGGTAGTATTTTGATTGGTTTAATTGTATGGGTTTTTCTTAAAGGCAGTACTACGACATAAAATTGCTTTCATCAACGTCATTAGCTCTTTAGTGGTTATTTTTACAGTTTTTTGAACGTATATATTTTTATACTTTTTTTTCATAACGATCCAGTTCCTTCTTAAGGAATTAGTTAACACCTAAAAAGTGTGCAAAATAAAATCAATTTTTAACAGAAACATGAGATATAAGTATCTATAGATATTTTGGATAACAGATATTCTTCATCAGTATGATTGCTTGATTTAAAATGAATGATACCAATCTATCCTGATTTACCAATATGTACTGATAAATATCTAAAAACCTAACAACGCTTGTTTAATTCTCAAATTTATAGAAATGAACAAGAAACGTATTAACAATATAGACTGCAGATATTTGATTTTAAAAGAATATTCATGTGTTATATGAACTGGTGCAATTTCACAGGTGGCGAAGGTTACCAATCATTACGAAAGAGACTAGTTATATGTTATTTTGGTCTCTTGTGGAGAGTTGTGTCACTGACAGTCATGCAACATCTGTTATGTTTATTTATCAATATATGTGTAAAATTGAAAATGAAAAATGGAGAATGTGTCAAAGAGACATCAACCCGACAAAGTTCACCAATATGTCTTCAATGCAGAGAGAAATAAATAAACACAAACCATACCTTAAATCGGTCTGTTGATTGTCCGTCACAGGACCGAAAATAATATACCATCAAAACCAAACATATTTTACCTAGTATTTTTGACACAGTGACACTAGGGGCCATATTTGAATACCTCAAATTAAGTGGCGATAATTTAGGTCTTTGGCAAGTACTTGGATGTAAAAACAATCAAAATTGATATCTGAATATAAAAAAAAAAGTTATATTACTATAAGTCTTATAAATGGTAAGCTGAAACCTTCTGATTCAACTCATTTGTGAAATTCACATTAACATAATCATATTTGTAATCTCAAATTCATCCACCTTATTTATTATCTTCCGATTTTACGATTTAACAGAAGAAAATTTTGCAAAACATAATGTTACGACTCCTGACAAAAGATATTATGGAGAGGTAAAGATCAGTTGTGACGTGGATAGTGAAGACGAGAGGATCGACTACCTATAACACAACACTTAGACTTCACCATTTAAACTACAGGGAAGCTGCTGATATATCATCATCTAGACCCCCACAACTTCCAGTCATAAATAAAGATGGAATAGGGTAATAATTATTTATTTGAATTAAAAAGATATTTGATTTTTTTCTTTTTTTATTTTGAAATATTGACATGAGATAGGCATTGCATTAATAAAGGAAGTACACCACTAATTCATGGCCCCTTTGCGTTCTATGTTAATTTTCTCCATTTCAAGCAGGCACACCTCTTTTGTTTTAAGTTAAAATAAAATGGCAATCATTGCATGTCAAAGCAACAATTTATGGTGTCTTGTACTGAAAAAAATCAACATACCTTTAATGGCATATAATAAAGAACTTCCCGGAACTTCGGGTGTACCAAACCTGGTACTTTAGATCTGACAAAGAGACGAGATGTACCCTCTTGTAAAATTTAATGCAGTATTTTTGAAATTCAAAATTATACGTCCAAAGTGTTCTACAATGATCACACCTTCAGTTTTCCTTTGATACCCAAAATACTCAAATTTTCTTCATATCCTGAATAATACACCATTTTCTGTTAAATATGTACTACCTTCTGGTATGTGCTGTCTGGCCGGGCTCGAATAAGTGGTGTTACACCTATAACTTTTGCAAGAATACTAACTGCTTTAAAAAAACGCATCACACGTTTTATCATTTGTTGTTTTATCATATCTCGTTTATTCGTCAAACTATTGCTATCCATGCCAGATTGTAGAATTGATGCATGAATATTTGAGGGATTGTTCTTCGCGAAACATGTGTTTGAATTCCTACCCACACTTTAATCGGTAAAAAATATAGTGGTTACTGATTGCTATATAAAAAGCCGCTGCTTTTTTAGAAAAAGCAAAGGATCAAGTGATATTCTTCTTTTTCCACGTTAACATGCGTAATAAGTCTATACAGCTTCTAAGTGACTTATTTTCAACTCTTTACAATTGCAAAAGTTTGAAATACGAAGATAAAAAAACCCAACTGTATAACTGAGATAACAACGCCGAAATATTTCAGCTGCAGTATTTTCCAGATAACAGGAATTTATGGACCGCAAAAGTTTGAAACTATCTAGCTCTTCTACCTTTATCGTTTTAGTAAGAACGATCACATTTTCATGCATACGAGTGTCTACATTTTATCTTACTCAAAGCGCTCATCAAAGTTTTCATTTAGTCTTCACTTCAAAGTTAATTAAAAATATCAAAGTTCGTTTTTAATTATAAGGTTGAGAATAATGTAATCATTTTGCTCATGTCTGAACACTTGTTAACGTTGTTTCCTTGCTTTTATAGGGAGCAGGATGTACTGAAGTCAGCTGATGAAAAATAGTGAGGAAAGACGAATATAGAAAAGATCTTCCAAATAAAACTTATTATGTTATGACATCCTGTCAAATGACAGCTTGTTCATCCAAGATTGTTAGTTTTATTTAACTACTTAAAAAGAAACTTTTAATTTCTAAACTTATTTTCTCAAATACTTATATTTTATAATCTCTAGATCTCTACAGAGATATCCATGTACGCAATTTTCCTGCGTAGAATTAATAAAATACTGTTTACTTATAAATGATATAATTTCTTTATAGATAGATAAGATAACATTTTTGTCGAGCCTGCAACTTTATTGCAGAAAGCTCAACATAGGGATAGTGATCCGGCAGCGGCGGCGGTGTTAGCTAACTTCTTAAAAGCTTTTTATTTAAGAAGTTGGAAGACCTGGATGCTTCATACTTTGTATATGGATGCCTCATGTTACGAAGTTTCCATCAGTCACATGTCCAATGTCCTTGACCTCATTTTCATGGTTCAGTGACTACTTGAAAAAAAGTTAAGATTTTTTGTAATGTTAAATTCTCTCTTATTATAAGTAATAGGAGAACTATATTTGGTATGTGTGTACCTTGCAAGGTCCTCATGCCCATCAGACAGTCTCACTTGACCTCGACCACATTTCATGGATCAGTGAACAAGGTTAAGTTTTGGTGGTCAAGTCCATATCTCAGATACTATAAACAATAGGTCTAGTATATTCGGTGTATGGAAGGACTGTAAGGTGTTCATGTCCATTTGGTAGGTGTCATCTGACCTTGACCTCATTTTTATGGTTCAGTGGTTGTAGTTAAGTTTTTGTGTTTTGATCTGTTTTTCTAATACTTAATGCAATAGGTCTACTATATTTGGTGTATGGAATGATTTAATGGTGTACATGTCTAGCTGGCAGGTGTCATCTGACCTTGATCTCAATTTTCAGTTTTCTTGGTTAAGTTTATGTGACAGTTGTAATAAAGCTTTATATTTAGGACTATCAACATAATACCAATGATTAGTAAAGAAGGCGAGACACTTCAGCGTGTGCACTCTTGTGTAAGCAAAATATGATAAAATTTTACAAATGGAAAAAATAAATGAAAAAAAATATATAAACGGGAAAAAGAAATTTCTTAGTTAAAAAAATAATTCAGTATATAACAAAGTAAGCTTTAGAAAATATGATCACTTTAAGGAAATCAATTTGAAACCTTAACTACACTTGTAAATTAGTGTGGTCTTACGTACAATATGTCTGTCAGTTACGCAGTATGTTTCTCCTCTAATAAGAAGGTAATGACCAATGAGGCGAGTGAACTAAATAAATGTATGATTAGTAAATATGTATATACATGTAATAATAGTGCCTTCATTTTTCTACAGATGTATTATGTACTGTTTTCGTTTTTTCTTCTTTATATCTTGATTGCAACCAATCCGACGTGGTATAGATGTGCATTTAACATGAACCTTATATAAACCATGTTTGTTAACCCTCCTTTTGAAACCATTTTAAAATTTACTTTTCAAAGCAATTAATTTTTATACACAAATAAGTTATAGGTTGCATTTCTGTAAATATTGACAATGCAATTTTCCATAGGAACTCCTTTTACGGCTAAAACTGTACCACTTTTACTATGAAGTTTTGAAAAAAATCTTATCCTAGAATTGAAAGTTCATATGCACTGCATTTTTTTTTCAAAGGTCAAAATATAGGGCTGTGTGGCATATTTTGAACGTTTATATGCCCTGATATTTTCAGAGTTTAAACTAACACTTATTTTCTTAACTACCCCTACCTCGAATGAAGGGTTACCACAGATTTCAATGTAAACAGTATGCACATGTATTTTTACTGGTATGATTCCCAGTTAAGTTATGTCTCTATGAGATGGAACACAGAGAGCATAACTAGGAACCAGTATGTAAACAAAATTAATTTTCTATTAATATTCTAAATCTCCCCAAAAGAGGCATGGTTTGAGAAACAGCTGTACTTACAAAGTGCAACCTAAAGATCCTTTTGTCTTATAGTAAATCAGGGGAGGCAATCATAACTCGTTTATTAGTTAAGTTCAGTCCGTACAATATAAAGTCGAATTGTTCTAAGATTCTGCATACGATATTTAAAAAAAGAAAAAAGAAAAGAAATAGCATTAGGATAAATGCAGAATAATCATATATCTGATTAACAGATTCAATGCGACCATAATGCTCTGTTATGACTAATATGCATGTCTAAACACTATCAATATATTCAAGTACAGTCAATCAAGGTAAACTTCATGCAGTCACGTACTTTGCTAAAATATATATATTTCATTTAACATATATTTATATTTGCTTGTAAAACATATTTGAGAAGTAATTGATGAATTAATGGTAACATTATTTGATACACTGGTTAAACATTTGGACCAAATATGAGCATTCTTGGTAAATAAAAGGGGACAATTCCAAAACCAAACAATCATTTATAAAATCTTAAATATACATAGTACATTAGTAAGCATGTTACTCAAACATGGTCTAGGCAACAATAGATCAGAATTTTTATTTTTGAGTTCCTTTTTATAAGACTGCAAACATTTTTTTTGGGGGATTGTTTAATGGTTGTCGTTGTCGTTGTCGTCTGCGTCGTTGTCGTCTGAAGACACATTGGTTTCCGGACAATAACTTCCAACTTACAGCGGGCAAACTTGAAAAGAATGTTTTTGTCAAAAGCACATTTTAAGGTTTCAGAAAATGGCCCAGTTACAAGATGATGCGTTAATGCACTAGCATCATTACTAACATAATTCCTAAGCTAACAATGTACAATACGATATTTTTGTTTACTGAAAAGTTAAAGTGAATGATATCATAGTTCCGTACAAATTCAAGTTCTGTAAAAGCTACAATAAGTTTGATACCATCAGAAAGTGACTTTCAATTTTTAGGAATATTTTGATTGCATCCGGTTCTATGTTTAGACATTTAAATGTACATACTATAAAGAATGGTTCACTTTAGACGTGGAAGATATTGAATATATAAAAGTGAAGTTTTTGTAGCTTAAATTATGTTTATTTTGTTATATAACATGTAGATTATATCATGTTAAGGCATATTATGCTGTAAAAATTACTGAAATGTATATATGGATGTAGACCACTTGCAACGAATATTACATTGTGACGTCAACATTTTTTTTATTATCCAACATGGTTGAAATCAGCACTTTATTGACAAGTGCAAAATATAAAAAAAAAAGAAAATGTCACGCTATTTAAACTAGAATTCGGCAAGCTTTTTAAAATTATAGCTCTGCACTACATGTTTTCTGGTAGAGATTATTTGAATTTAAAGTAGATATGGGTTCTTGATTGAAAACGATGTAACTTGTTAACTTTGCTTGCATGCACATTATAGTAAACATAATACAGAAGTACAATTGAAAAAAAAACTGACATGTTCCGTACCATTTGAATAAAAATCATCTGTCAGATTTCATATGAATTTTATCAAGAATCGACACTTTTATATGAGAAGAACATGGAGAAGTAATGCAAAAATGAAAAATATTTGAAAGAGAAAATAAACAAAATGAGATTTCAGACATAAGAACAATTTGGTTTAGCTGCTACATATATAGATCGTTGCAATTATATTCATACATCTTGTAATCATTCTTATGATCGATATCAACTGTAATAAGTTGTGAATGTATGATTTATTTGCTTCAAATGTAATTTTATGTATCTTTATTCATTTATCCAAATAAATGGGGGAAAGGTATGATCTTCTTTTATTAATCCTTGTATGAAAAACTTAGATAAATTATAATCAGATATACGTTATCATCTAGGAGATACTAACTGTATCCTACCGTAGTCTAAAATCGGTCATCTTGTTGGTTCGTTCGGTATTTGTGTTTGAACTTATCCCACGGGGAAACACGCATTGACGTCACTACACTACTATCAACGTACAAAATCAGTGGAGAATACTCTTTTGAATATAAAAACATTTCTAAAGGTAAAAATTCATTGTTATTCTAAAGTATTGCTAAAAAACGCCACTTTTCTAATGGCCGTTCCAAACCTGACTTCCGAATGTCTGAAAACATTTCAGAACTTCACAAAATTCCACTTCTGGCGTCCATTGCTTTGTGTACATTCCATTCAGCTTCATCAATCTGGTGTCAGACAAAACTGGTCAAGCAAATCGTATTTTCAAGAATTTCAAATTGACAAGCACCTTACGTCTTACACAATTTTCCCGTGAAAGAAGCCCATTCAAATGAAAGTAAAACTATATGAAAAAACGATGTTCATGTCATAATTTTGTTCAGAAATATGGAGTATGTTAATAAAAAACAATTATGATTGGGTAGAACGATTTAATACATCACGTGATTTTGACGCCATTAGAATTTGAATCAAGGTCAGCAGTTCAGTATGGGACAGCATCGTACATTGAGTAACCAAGCTTGACAATACATGGTTATAAAAAATCAAAGTTAAGTCTATAGAAGAAATAAGGAAAAAATGTCCAAAGTGTCGACTTATTAACATAGCTGGAACAATTTAGATTAAAAGGGGAAATATACCAACAGGAAAAACAATTTCTTTCCTCTGAAAGGCACAGGCAACATCGAGTTGATAATAAAATAAAACGAATTGACAAACCGCATTCAACAAAGCACTAACACAGAAAACTAACAAGCAATTGATGCCTTTTCCCATATGTTTTGGACTCTTAAGTCGGATCTCATAGATGGATAACACAATGATATATTGTGTATTTTTTAAGGAGTTTCGAGTAATAAGGGTCCAAGAGAACCTAGATAAAGAATTTCGTTCTTTATTCAGGTTACCTGTCTAGGATTTCGTTAGTTTTGTAATATAACTTTTGTAATGCAATTTGATTGGGTAGAACGATTTAATACATCACGTGATTTTGACGCCATTAGAATTTGAATCAAGGTCAGCAGTTCAGTATGGGACAGCATCGTACATTGAGTAACCAAGCTTGACAATACATGGTTATAAAAAATCAAAGTTAAGTCTATAGAAGAAATAAGGAAAAAATGTCCAAAGTGTCGACTTATCAACATAGCTGGAACAATTTAGATTAAAAAGGGAAATATACCAACAGGAAAAACAATTTCTTTCCTCGTTAAAAGACAGGCAACATCGAGTTGATAATAAAAAAAACGAATAGACAAACCGCATTCAACAAAGCACTAACACAGAAAACTAACAAGCAATTGATGCCTTTTCCCATATGTTTTGGACTCTTAAGTCGGATCTCATAGATGGATAACACAATGATATATTGTGCATTAGTTGAGGAGCTTCGAGTATTAAAGGGTCCAAGAGAACCTCGATAAAGAATTTCATTCTTTGGTCAGGTTACTTGTCTAGGATTTCGTTAGTTTTGTTATATAACTTTGTTTATGTAACGTTTCCTTTTATCATTTAAAAACAGTACAGGACTATGTAAATGTGTTAATTCATAATTTCCTGTTTGGTTACTTTAACATTGTTTTTTTTAATTAGAGGATCAGAAGGTTTGGTAATATTTCTATGAATACGGCAATAATTGTATTCAACAAATGAAAAAAAAGATATATAACGTCATTTAGATCTTATTCGATCAATGAACAGATAAGCGATATTGCGATGAAAAAAGGAAGTGAGCTTGAAAAGCGAAGCACAAAATATAACGGATACAATGATGACAAAGGATTATAATCCTGGGACCTTTGATAACTATTTCATCAATCTCAATCAAGTGGCAGCTTGGTTCGACTATGACACTGTACAAAAATGCGAATTAAATTAGCAATGTTAGAAATGATAAAACTAAATATTTTTTTAATAGGCTAGATAATGGATACAAGAATTATGTCAATTAGACAGCAACATGAGCAACCCAACCAAAGAGAAGAAAACTGGCCACCAATGGGTTTCAACGCAACAATCATAACTGTGAAATAGGCGGCACAATCAATTCCAAAACTTACAAATTAACCACAAAAAAAATAAACGGACGAACGGACGGACAAACGAACTCACAGACCAGAAAACATAAATAAAATTGGGAAAGGAATTGGACACGTGTCAAAGCGACAACAACCCGACCATAGAGCAGACAACGACTATCAATGGGGTATAAAAAAGAGATTAGTAATTGCTAGAGACTCCCGATTTAGGAGAATTGCAATAATGTAATGGACTTGAATTTTTTTGTGAGATCGCAACCCTGCCTTAAACATGTTAAACCTCCATCAAATATACAATAAACAAACACGCATCTACCTGTACGGTTCCAAAAATGTCTGGGTCCGATATAATCACAAGTAAATAAATTTTACCTGAAATAAATAAACTACACAAAAAGTAAGTCACATGTTTTGGGGTTGAGTCATTCAAGTAAAACACAGTTTATTCTTGTTTATTTTTTGTTTGGTTAATTTATAACTTTTTTGGAATTTTGGATCCTCATTGCTCTTCAACTTTGTACTTGTTTGGCTTAATAAATATTTTGATATGAGCGTCACTGGTGAGTCTTATGTAGACGAAACGCGCGTTATCCTGGTACCTTTGATAACTATTCACACTACTGGGTCGATGCCACTGCTGGTGGACGTTTCGTCCCCGAGGGTATCACCAGCCCAGTAGTCAACACTTCGGTGTTGATATGAATATCAATAAAGTGGTCATTTTCATAAATTTCCTGTTTACAAAACTTTGAATTTACCGAAAAACTAAGGATTTTCTTGTCCAAGGCATAGATTTCCTTAGCCGTATTTGGCAAAACTTTTTTGGAATTTTGGATCCTCATTGCTCTTCAACTTTGTGCTTGTTTGGCTTTATAAATAATTTGATATGAGCGTCACTGATGAGTCTTATGTAGACGAAACGCGCGTCTGACGTACTAAATTATAATCCTGGTACCTTTGATAACTATTTATGTTTCTATTGTGGTGTACTGGTGTAAACATGTAAGTTCATTGGGAATTTCCGTTGTGATTTTGTGGTTTACATGTTATAATATTTTTTTATTTGTATTTTTTTGCATCTATAATATATGTGAATTGTATTTCTGTCACGGTTTGTTGTCATTTTAGCGGTATTTTAACAGAGTAATTTAAGCAGTAGATTTGGATAACCATACAACTAGGTTCGACCAACAATATTTTTCTTGAATGCTGGCGTATGGAAGTCAGCGATTACGCCAAGACATCGTCAACATATCAAGGAATAATTTACAACTCGAAATGAAAAATAAATGTATCGTTTATTGTGAACTTTGGACATAATGGATTCTCTGTAAAGTAAACCTGTCGGCTCTGCTGTTTCTGATTATGTTATAATGTAATAGTGATAATTATTTATGCTTCCTCAACAAATGTGCAACTTTATGTATGTAGAATGATATTTTTTTATGTATACCTGTCTTCAACTTAAATTAAACCAAAAATGATATATAAAAGTATAAAAATTTCCGTTAAGGGGGCTCGCGGGTCTAAATCTAAAGTTTTTATTTAATATAGTATTTTTCTATATTTTTCTATAAATGAACTTTATCTTATACTTACTAGAAAAATGAAATAAAAAATGGGGTCACCGTTCATTTACGCTCACAAGCTGCCTTCGAAAGAAGCATACATTTTTGTTAATGTCCCTTTTATTCTGTTGCACTAATAGGAGAAATAGCGGTAATAATTGAAATAAAAAAAAGAACTAATTTACAGAAATCGCTTAAATTTTACAATTATTTAGTTGATGTACAGCTTATTCGAAAATAACAATAAAAAATATAGGTCACCGAGTTAAAAAAGATATTTCAATTTTAATGCAAACAATTTTTGCACCAAAGGGAGATAATTTGGAGCTTTTCATAATAGTCATCTGGGGCCAACACGAATTGATTTTTTGGAATGATTTTGAAACCATATAATAAAGTAACAACTACTAAAGGTAATAAATAAAATTTGTATTGAAAAAATTTGTAATGAAAAAATTTGTAATGAAAAATTAATGTTTAATTTTTTTCTGAAAATCTTATATCCGCGAGCATCCTTAACATATATATCAAAATTAAGCAAAAACACTATTCATTGTTAGAATATGCTTTGTTTAGACATAAAAATGATGAGGATAAATCTCTTTAGCGTACATACTGAAGCTATAATTTTTGAGAGCTAAACTATCATTTAAATATCTAAATGTTATTTTTCTTCTGTATCAGGTCTTTGCTGATTTTAGACATTACTGGCGATTCGTTACAATAAAAAAAGGTCTGCAGCTGGTGCACAGTTAGACCCATTGACATTTGGAAAAAAATGGAGGTATACGGAATGTCAATAGCGAACAAACATGTTATCAAGGTAAAAAAGGACAGTAATAGCATTGACATAGCGCTTTTGTATATAGTTACTTAACCATTGAAAAACGAATATATATGACATTATGTGTGTGAATATTTTCTCAATAATAATATGAGCGTAGTTTGATAAATCAGAAAGCAACAAGTGTGTCTTGCAGCTAATCAAGTACGAATTTTTGACACCCAATAAGTGATCAAGGCCACTGTTGTGGACCCCTATTTTGAAAAATAAATTGCAATTGCGATTTACTTGGTATTAAATTCATATAGAGATCCATTTTGTTACAACTTGTAATCAATGTATTTTGCAATCGTCAATGACAGTCAGAGGGGTCTAAGAACATCAGTTGTTCGATTTTCTAGTCAAATAAGTTTTGTTAAAATATATTTTTTCACTCTTTTGGATTTTTGGAAAATGTCGTTTATACATGTATATATATATATATATATAAAGATTACAATTTCAAACAGAAATTTCAATTATCTTAAATAAACAAACTCGCTACACTGAGAAATACAACGCAATTGATACTGAAATGGTGGCAGGAATACAAAAGATATCAACGGAAAGAATAGCTGAAAAGCTTAAGGAAATTTGGACACGTGATATTTTCAAAGAAGAGGAAAAATCCCGTAATTTATGGCATAAGAAGCAAGAATTCTTAGAAAATTACATAAAAAATTACGGTAAAGAGCAGTCTTTTGAAGATAATCGTAAACCAAATAAATACAAGAAACGGCAACAACGATCAAAACTTCAAACTGGTCAAAATACCAGAAGACAACCAAGTGGACAAAAGAAGATAACCAATCGCAGACGCTCAAGTTCGACAGCCAGAAAAAAATACTTCGACAAACATTTCAAGAAGGCAAAGTCGGTCAGTGTCGACAAAAGGAGAACGAAAATCATATGCGGAAGTAGTTCGCAATGCTTCGTCTTAAAAACGTCGGACAGCGAATCCGCAGTCAGCTGGTAGAGGAAACTACCAACAAAATCGCCGTCCAAGAAATAAATCAGTGAACCGATCCCGTATCAATAAGAATAACGTTCAAAACAACCGGCAAAATTATGTAAATTATGTAAAAACTAATCAGCGCCAGAATCAAGAAAAACGTATTCATTTTTTAGTGTCGGGCCAAATAACTCCCGAGAGGGAGAAAAATCCAGAAGAAACCAGTCTAAAACATGCCTAAAAGTCGATCCAAAAATTATAAATTTGTCCAACAGAGTATTTAATGACAATGAACTGAAATTGCTTAAAAGGGGTTTAAAATTTACACCAACTCCCTCTGTGGATCATGATGAACTTAAAGCAGACATGTTGAAATTTTGTCGAAGATTGAGACTCACTGAATATTTCGCGGATAAAGAAAGTGAGGAGGACGACTCGTTAGTAGAAAACAAATCTACCTTTATTCCAAATACCGGAAGAAACAAGTGTTTAGATGACTATATCGAAAATTTGTCCAACTACCCACTTACACCAATTAAAGTCAACCACAACTTAACTAAAGGCGAAAAGTCAGCACTCCAAAATCTAAGAAACGATAAAAGCATAGTAATTAAGCAGGCCGATAAAGGTGGGGCAATAGTAATAATGGATTCAGACTACTATAGAATTAAAGTTGAAGAACAACTCAATGATTCGACATTTTACTCAGAAATTCCTGATAATATAGATCATCTAGTCAAGAGAAGTCAGAATGAATACCGTACTGAACAAATACACAACGGCCACTACGGAAAAAGAGTATGATTACTTGAAAAATTTCGAAAGGAAAACGAGTAACTTTTATGGCCTTCCAAAAATCCATAAATCAAAGGAGATCCAATCGGCTATTAATTCTCAGCAAAACGAATACATAAAAGTGCAAAAACCGACGGATCTTAAACTTAGACCCATCATTGCAGGTCCAGCAAGTCCCACTCACAGACTAAGCAACTTTTTAGACATAATTTTGAAACCATTGTGTAAATATGTACCGAGCTATATAAGAGACGATATAGATTTTCTCTCACACCTGCCAAAAATAGCACCGGTTCACGCTCGTTTAGTAAGCTTCGATGTCACAAGCCTATATACGAACATTCCACACGATTTAGGAATAGAGGCAATACAATATTGGGTTGCAAAACATCGAGATGCAATACCAAATCGATTCACTGTTGACTTTATACTCGATTCTACTAAACTAATTCTTGAAAACAATTCGTTCTATTTCAATGGCAAGAACTATTTGCAACATCGGGGGACAGCAATGGGAACAAAATTTGCACCAACCTATGCAACATTAGTCATGGGCTTCCTTGAACAAAGACTGTATCAAGAAGTTGAAAATAATTTTGGAGTTGAATTTGCAAGAGAATTCGAATTATCATGGAAAAGATACCTTGATGATTGCTTCATTATCTGGAACAAATCCGACGAAGAACTCCAACTATTTTCGGACATACTAAATAACCTTCATACCTCCATAAAATTTACGAAGGATGAAAATTTTAACCAATTACCGTTTCTAGACATTCTTGTTATTAAAGATGGCACTGAAATTAAAACCGATATTTTTTACAAAGGTACTGATACTCATCAGTATTTAGATTTTAATTCGTGCCACCCATCTCATACCAAAAGGAATATCCCCTATTGTTTAGCAAGAAAAATATGTACAGTAGTCGAGGATGAACATTTGAGAGAAGACCGTCTAGAGGAACTACAATCATTTTTGATCAAGCAAAACTATCCAGAGACTTTAATAGAAAGGGGAATTCAAATGGCAAAACAGATCCCAACCAACCAACTACGCTCCACCTGCGAGGAGCAGAGTAATAACAACGATAAAATACCGTTCGTTATTACACATAATCCCCGGAACTTTAAAATTATTCCCGTTGCAAAGTCAAATTTACCTATTCTTGATCAGGATGAAAAGATGCGCCATTTAATTAATACAGAAACACTTCTACAAAGTAAACGGCAACCACAAAACCTTAAACGACTATTGACCCGAGCACGATTCGACCAACAAAGAACATTCAGTGTGTCAAAATGTCGAGATAGTCGTTGTGGAGCATGTCCGTATATCCATGTCGGCAAGGGAATGGACATACCTAATGGTCTATCACTTTTTACCAACGAAGACATTACCTGTAAATCCGAGAACTTAATTTATTGCATTAAATGTAATGGTTGCCAGGAAATTTATATCGGCCAAACAGGGAACAGTGTAACAGAAAGAGTGCGCATTCATAGACAACATATAAGGCAGCCACAATACAGAAAAATCCCCCTAAGCAAACATTTAGACGAATGTGGAGGGGGATTTTTTAAAATATTCCCATTTTATAAAATGAATATGGGTTGTGACATTACACGAGAAGTAAAGGAAAAACATTTTATTTCAAAATTTAAATCACGATTGAATGCAAACTATGCATTTTCTATTGTGTAATAATGACGCTCCATACTTCTATATATAGACTAAGTGTAATACGATTTATCTCCCTTTATATACTCAACGACAACTATGACGTTACATACCTACCGTTACATAGTTACGTTAATCATGTATAGTTTCACCTGAAGATTGTTATTTAAACATGAAAGTACTAGTGAATTAAAACTATTCATACCGGAAATGTTGGATTTTTTAGTAATCTATATATATATATATATATATATATATATATATCAAACGTCTGAATAATAGTCAACGATTTTTCCCACGTGGGAGCCGGATCGTTACAAGTAACGATACATGTACACAATAAAATAAATTATATAAACGCCTAAAAAGTGTACATAACAACACCAATGATATAAAAAGGGATTATAAATGTAATTATTTATAAATATTTCGGATAACAGATATCCTTCGTCAGTCAGATTCTGATGTTAAATGAATCATCTTTAATTCTTCTTAGATTAAACTTTTACTAAATCTTGAAATTTATACAATAAAAAAGGCCAACCGAACATCAGTTAAGACGCTTGCACCATTCTAAAAATTTGTTGAATATGACATAGGTTATATGACTAATTACATCAGAGAGTTCACATATATGCTTTAAATAAAAATAATAATGTGCGATGTGAACTAGCACAATTTTAAAGCTTTAACGGTGTCGATATTATGATGTTACAAGAAAGATTGCGTCTATATATTCATTAAATAAAATAGTTAAATAAGTAAGTTAACAGTTCCATTCTATCGATTTCATCCTTCCAATAGATAGAATGAAACTGTTAACTTACTTATTTTACTATTTTTTTTAATGAATATATATATCCGCACATGTGAAAATTATTTTTTACGCCATATATATATATATATATATATATATATATATATATATATAATATATATAACTCGTCTAAACATCAACCCAACAATGTTAGATCTGTAAATTTGCTTTCGCAAATTTTTGGTTCTTCCCTCGCCGGGATTCGAACCCATGCTACTGTGATATCGTGACACAAAATCGCCTGCACTGCAGCCGTCCCGCTAGACCACACGACCACCTGGGCTCTCAATAAAAAGAGCTTTCGCTGGCCGTGTGTTACCTTTCCTCGTCAGTTTTAATCTAGCGGCGTACTACAGTACATGATATATAAGGCATGAAGATGCTATTGTTACAGATCAGCTAAATTATCTATAGGCATTTTCTAAATTTAGGCAATTTGTAAAATGCCTGAAAACTTTAGGCATTTTATAAAATGCCTGCAAGATTCAGTCAATATATATAATGACTAATTTTTCTAGGCATTATATAAAATACCTGAAAAAATTGAAAGGCATTTAACAAAATGCCTGGAATTAATTGAAAGTGTTGAACCTAAGCAGCTTTTTTTTAATGATAGTTATTGAAAAAAAAAGAGGAGTTTAAAAAATCAAGAATAAATTTTACTGAATTATTTCAAATTAACTCAAGCACAGAACTGTAAAATTATTTATAATTTCTCAAAATGTTTGGAGCATACACATAACACATGCATATCTTACTTTTCATATGTTCCCAGAGATTCATAGTATAATATCAAGATTAGTTGACTTGTATTTTCTGGCTAATAGCTTTTAACGGACTGAACTCAGTGAATCAGATCTGCCCATAAGGGGTTTTGCATTTATAACTGGAGTTTACTTGAGGCAGTGAATATGAAGACACTCATTAATTGCCATTACAACCATAAACCGCTTTGTATCGCGAATCCCATGCTATAGATTTGAAAGCGACAGTCGTAATCCACACAGAAAATACCCATATGAATTATAACCAAAGTCACTCTCATCTTAAAAATGCATGAAATATTTGCTACCGAAAGCAAACAATCAGTCATTTACAAACGAACGTCTTTTTCTCTGTTTCATATGTTTC
This sequence comes from Mytilus galloprovincialis, assembly GCA_037788925.1. Classification (NCBI taxonomy): domain Eukaryota; kingdom Metazoa; phylum Mollusca; class Bivalvia; order Mytilida; family Mytilidae; genus Mytilus; species Mytilus galloprovincialis. The sequence goes on from CM075339.1 coordinate 32,841,216, forward strand.
ACTTCACTGTTTTAAATATGGACTTTCTAAAACAAACATTGTTTGGAAAGTTTGCTCTATTAAAAGAACAAGCTGTCCTCCTGTCATTTTGAAAAAAAATCATAAATTTACTATCTGAAATACAGAGTGAGTGTATAAGTAACACATTATATGACAAACAAACCTTCCCCGCTGGTTTATCGAAATTAAATTTATCTATCGAACCATTAGTTATTTTCTGAGAAGGCAATTTGTGGAATTTTTTTTCGAAATTTCAGTCATTTTACAAAATGACTAGGTATTTTTAGTCATTTTGTATAATGCCTTAATTTAGAAAAATGCCTGTAACATATATATATATATGAATAAAAAAAATCTCTGAATGATTGTATAATAAAAACTATAACACAAATTCCCATACGTTTCGGCTATTACGGCCTTCTTCATTGGAATAAATTAATTAAAACATTGAAACAACAATTACATTGCTTGGATACATTACGTTATAAAAACTACTATGACGTTCATTTGACGCGCGTTTTTTTATATAAACATTTTCATTATCGTTCATTAACTTTATAATTGTTTAATAGTACGAAATGTGAAAAACTTATATATGAAGGACAATAGGGTGGTACACTATACCAACGGATGCTATTGAACTTTTCAAAAATACAAACAAAGAAAACAGAAGATCCGGTAGCCAACCACTTCATTCAGCATAATCATTCAATGAAAAATTAAAAAGTTACCGCCAAAGAAAGAGTATTTGGAACAGAAATTTACAGAAAACTACAGAAGCCCTTTGGATAAAAAAATTAAAAACTAAAATATTTATATATAAAAAGAAAAATACGCGGCAAATGAACGTCATATTAGTTATTATAACGTAATGTATCCACATACTAGAACATGTAATGCATACACAACAAACTATTAACTAATGGGTTACTCTGAAGGTCACATGAATACGGATTCATAGAGATCGAATTTTATTGATAATATAGATCGACTACAAATTGTATAAGGAGCAGTTTATTTGAAAAGCTAAAAACTTACACACGATATCGTATTATCAACATTTCAACGCAATAGATGCTGCCACTACATATAAAGTAAACGAACCTCGTTTAATTTGATATAAACGCTAATAACAATATTGACTTCTATCTGTTTAATTGGTTCTGCACTACCCATTATCACCTTTGGAGTGTTCTTTTGTGATTTCAGATGTATCTCTTTATACTACTCGAACAAGTACTCTAAGTGTAGGTCCAAATTCTTTTGTACGTACCCTGGCCATTTTCTTCAAATGTATGTTTACTCATTTTACACTTTGTTTCGATCTGAAAATGGTTTAATTTAGAGGCTCTTATTTTCGATGTTTCATAAACAAAAATGTACCAAAACAGCAAAAAGTAAAATCGATCGAACCCAATATACAGAAAATTGCTATTGCTTAATTTACTTCAAATGTCATTGTTCTGGTCTACTAAATTACTGATCAATGTATTGATAGTTTTTGTAGTAAAATGTCATACTTCTGTGGTAAGTGTGATGCTGGATTTTGTTTTTGCTTCTTTTTTTTATATTTCATGCAGTTGAATTACAGTTTACTGTTGCGCCAAATTATAAACTTTTTTTATATGGAAACAGTTGGTATATATATATTAAATACACTTATTAAGACGAATCACAATATTGCATCTACATTTTTATTACTTATGATTTGATATTCAAGAATCATATGTGATGGTGTCAGACAATAGAATTAAAGAAGACCAGTAATATGTTCCATGTGTATTACAACTGCGTTCATTGTGAGTTTTCGCCAATCTCGACTTACCAACTATTTGCATTCCTCACGATTCGATATACTTGTTCAACTTATGAAACAGGAATTGCTTAACCAATCCGAAACGATTCAGTCATTTTTTCTGTTGATATATTGATAACATTACTTTATAATAGTTTATTAAAAACATCTTATACTAGTAATCTAAAATTATAGACTTATCAAAGGCAGCAAAACCAACAATTGAAAGGAGCAGGAGTTGTAGTATTTACATTTATTTTGTAAATAACTTGTTGTTAGATGGGATTTTTTCCCAATTGGAAGGTACATAGGCATATTAACGTGTTAAATAATTAGCATACAAGATGAAATGTTTCATTTCTTCACCTCTCGATAAAATCAACTGACACACCTTCGTTTTACAAATTAAAAGCATTTTTATTGAACCCTTTTCACAATAAATAAAAAGTCGCCTGTGACATTATAATTCTTTTTATAGCATATACCAAATATTTAACTTAAAATGCATTACGTTGTACGCACCCGATATATACCAAACATTGTACATCTGACTTTTGGATGACTAACTAAACTTATCGTTATACTTTAATGCAAACAGTTTACATTAATTTAGCTCTTAATAAGTCATTTGATATTTTGTTTTCCTTTATGACAACATTCTAAAAAAAATAATATATTTCAAAATAAGGAGATGTGGTTAGATTGCCGCTAAAAAGTTATCTATTACAAAGCTTAATATAATAACTATCATCTGATAATAACGAGTATGACGACATATGAACATAATACCAACATAGAATGATGAGCTATCAGTATATAAAGACAAAGTTAAACTAAATAATGACAAAGAGACATTAGAAAATGACAATGTATCTTCGTTCAATCACAATCCATAATTGCAGCATACATGTAATATTAAACACATAAGAAATATACGGCCATTCATATACATCTAACTTAACCCAGTGTATAAACAGATATTCATACTTTCCTACAATATCATTCTTATATATTCTTTTGTGTTCAAAACGATTGAAAAGCAGTAATAAGTCACAATGAAGTTTATTCAAAAATGAAATTTTGTTTGAATCAATTGCAGATCAACGACGCGTGCAGTCAACAACATTTAAATTTTATCGGTGTATTCAATACAACCTAATTTATTAAACAGATATACAACAAACAAACTGGTTTTTCTTTTGATAGCTCAAACAAAATCTATATTTTGATAACTGTACTCGAACTGGTTTTTCCTTTGATAACTCAAACAAAATCTAGATTTTGATAACTGTACTCGCAAATATCTCTAATGTTATAAGCCATCATATACATAGGAAACTTAAGAAACTTACCTACCAAATTGCAGATGAAGGAATACATATAAGCAGTCGGAATGAATTCATACTGCTGAGAGGCAATGATTGTTGTGTGTATGAAATTTTCATGTGTTGATTTTAAATGTTCTATTGCATAATACCATGGACTTTAGGGATAGCCGATACTTTAAATAAATATGAACTGGAAAGAATATTTGGAAACAGAAAACAAATGTACAGGACTTTTAAGGTCTAATGCATCACATTAGATTAGAATAACTAATCTTTTAGTTTCTTTGATCAGATTTTCACCATTAATGAAAAATATTAGAGTTCAGTGCTATGAAATGAGTATGAACATAGCCAACGCTGAAAAATGAGTACCACTACTCGCGAGGCGCAGGAATTATTACGCCTATTCAAATGTGCTGTCGACACAGGCGCTGACGTTCTAGTGCCTTTTGCAAAGAATGCACTTTTAAAATCATACAGCGGAAATTTTGAGAGTTTTCTTCAAGACAAAAAACATAGAATATTTCATATCTGGCAATCTCAGAAGCTATTATGCTGTGAATGTCCACCTGCAGGTTCTAATCTTAAACAAAATGGTTATATGGATAACTGGATATTTAAAAAATTGTACAGTGATAGCGGTAATGAAAATAAGAGACATATTGTTCGAAGTAGTGGCAAGGTTGTGCAAGTGTGTCTACATAAATACGTCACACAAAATATTGGTATTCATGAACTTGATATAAGTGCATTATCGTTTCTTCTTCGGAATTTGGCGATTTTATCACCAAATGAGATTACTGCATTGGATGCAATAACAATTTGCAGAAGTAAGATATGTCATGCTTATTCCACGAACTGTTACCATATGGCTTCATTGAATATTACATGGACTGAATTAGAGAATGCTCTCGTAGAATTAACCGATCCTTTTTATAAAGTTGTCATCCAAAAACAAATCAAATATTTACGCAAGGTTGATTTAGAGAAAGAGGAAATAACAGAATTGATGAAAAATGTACGTGATGTCAACGCAGTAAGTATTAAAAGATAATTTGGTTGCAACATCGCTAAATCAATCCACTGATAGTTTATAAAATTATCCTTCATTAGATAAAAAAAAATTATATTCTTTTAATGCTTATTGCCAGAGTTGGGTTATCTGACATGGTTTAACTACAATATATATACATTTGTTAAAAGCGTAAAAACTCAATTCCATAAAATCGGACGAAGTTTTACCAAAGGTCGGATTCTTTCTTCCATATACAGTGATCATAGTTTTTCATATATGTTTAGCTTTTAATTCTTATGATTTGCATATCTGACATAGATGCTAGAGTTTAATTTCTATCACAAAAAGTCCAAGTAACTTGCACAAATGACACGACTTCAATGAGTACAGGACAGTCAGCTATAATAAACCTGGACATGTAGAAATGACTTACTATGTTTAGTGTTTACTTTCCTTAAGAAGTTGTACCACGCATATCTGGAATATATCTACGAATTCTTGTTACGTTATATGCCATGATACAGTGAACGCTGTATATCAAAATTATTTGAACTATAAAAAAAATCAAACGAGTACACTATAAAGGGCCTGATTTATGTAAAAAATGATACACGAAAGATTTCTAATGATTTCCAAACTCCTGACTAAGGTTAAATGCATTCAGAATGTTGCGGTGTTGGACATGTATGAAGGCGACAAATCTCCCCCTTATGGTACAGTGGTGTTAACAACAACATAAAGATAACTATGACAAAAAGTTGCAAATGGCTTAACTCATAAGACCTATACAAAGCACAGAGACAACTAGCAACAAGTACAGATGGGACGTGGAAGGAAATTTATATTTACACCCAAGAAATGATACACAAGTTACATTTAATTGGTTAAGTATCGAACTTTCATATGTGATCATGGTTTCTTATTTGAGAATTTACGTCATCAATGGTTTATTAATTCAGCAATTGCATAGAAAAATCCAAGGAAAATGAAAAACAAATTATTCAGAAAACAATTGAAGGTCTTTCCACAAAAAAACCCGATGTATTTTAATGTGAAATGATAGCTTATTCATTGTTATTGTAGGCTGATTGCAAAAATATTTGATTATTATACAATATGTTTTAAAGAAGGAAAATAATTTGTTTCTTCCGGTATCATCCAAACGTTTAATTGAAACTGATACCAAAAAATATCTGCTTCTATAAACTTTATATTATTTAAATACAGAAATAGCTACTTCCGGTTTAAACAAGGTCGCTTCTAGTTGGATTTTCCAAGATTAAATAGCTTGAAACCTCATGCAAAAAGTCCCACGGCTTTATCATGTTTGCATATGAGGTAAAAGCAAAGGTCGAAATCTGAAACGTCAATTTAACCATGACCTTGAGCTTAAATTCAAGGTTATCAACAAATGACCTCAAAACTTAGAGACATCTTGCAAAACAAAAAAGCACTGTCAAAAAAAGCATTGGCGGAAAAATAAAAGAATAATAATAATAATCAGAAGAAAACCAATAGGTCTTCCTAAAAAAAAGTGGAAAGACCTAGTAATCAGAAGAAAACCAATAGTTATTTACACACAAAAATGGGAAGACCTAATTACCAATTCACCATATTATGTTCCACTATGATCACATATTGTGAGTTGTAATATAATTTGAACGAGAGCAAAACAACATGCATATGTGTCATAAATGTTACTTAAACTGCTGACCGTTGGTATTTTTTTTGTCTGTGTGCGATTTATAATGTTGATGCTCCTATGGTATCTTCTTACAATTTGTTAGTAATAATATACAATATGGATTAATATAGTAAACATGGATACAATGTAAAATCTTGGTATAGCAACTTAACTATCATTGAACTGTATAAAACATTTTATAATCACTTTAGATGCATTTGAATATTCAAATACTGTCTTTTGGGTTTCCGTTTAGGAAAAAAACCTGCATATTATGTGTCTTTTAGTAATTAAGTTTATCTGCATTTTCATTAAAAAACAAGAAGAATGTACTTCTGTTTCTTTAAAATGATGGTAAAGTATTGCAAAAAAAATATAAATGCAATATGTCTAGAGAATACATTTTTTTAAGGGCATGGAGGAAGTAAGAAAATGTGTGTCACATAACAATAACGCCATTCAGAACGTAAAGGAAGAGATTGGTGAACTCAGAGCTAATCAAGCATCAAGTCATTTTGAAATGAGTGAGAAGATAGGTAAAATCATTTGAATTCAATGTTATTTCTCTTAATTGATGACATCACCACAAACGAAACAAGTAAATATAATTTTTGATGCATTATCAATCACAAAAATGAAGATACTTATTGTTCAAGATTTTATTTACATATGAGCCAGTCCATGCGAAAAGGTACAAAAACGAAAATTTTACGACATTATAAAAAGTGTGCATAATTATTGGTAGTAGACTTGTGATTTATAAAACACATTTACTTTTCCTTATATCCTTAAGCTGTGAGCGACACGCACCTGCAAGGTGTTGAGACCCCGCCTTAAGTTATATCAAGATTTTTAATGAATTATTTCATGTATTTCAATCATTTTCAAAGTACAGTTTAAATGGATTGATTTGCCAATTGATAATGTTAACCCCGGTAGCAGTGGGGATAAGGCTCTCGCTTACGATGCTGATATCAATGCAATCAGACCGGGCAACGGTTCGAATCCCGTGCAACGACGGTTGATTTATATAATATTAAATACCATAACTTAACTTAAATTTCAATTTCTAAAACACAAAAGGTCATAGTTTTTTTTATTTTCCCCTCATATTTTAATGTTGTCTTACTTTCCTTAAACCGGTAAAACGGAAGAAAATTATTGACTTTTGTCTCTCTAGTGTCGTAAAATATTAAGTTCCTGGTCGATATAGTATTAGTCCGGGGAACAAATGATTTTACACTTGCTCAAATACCAAAAATTCAGATATTTCTACGTCTTTTGCTGTTTTAATTGACAAATTCGTGATAGAATTGACAATCTTATGAATGTTTACATTAATGTAATTTTTTTCGGATAAAATCGTTTTTCAAAAATATTATAACAAACTTTGATAACGTGTCCTGTAAAGTTTATCAAAAGGACTTTTTGTACCTTTTTGCATGGACTGGCTCATATGATATGTTATTAATTCAAACCAACATTTCAATAATTAGTGTTTATATTGAATATAAAGCTGTATATTGTGAAAAACTTTTGACATTAACTTCTATGTATCATTACTACATTTCATAAGATAATAAAGTCTTGTTTAAAATATAGTTATAAGAAGAATATTTATTATTTTTTTTAGAAAAAAAACGGTATTACACAAAGATCATTTGGAGATATTTTTTACTGACGGTTTTATTTTAATAATTTCTGCATAACGTAATCAATCTTGTGTTTAGAATGAAGATAAACAGAAAACAAGGTGAATTTTTATACGCCGTAACATACTTTGCAGTGCATTACAGAACTTGTTTGATGCATAATCTACCAATATTATACTTTTGTACAAGAGTGTAAAAGAATATCACGACCTTCGTGTTCTTGTGGTAAAAGAAAGATTAATGTATAATAACTGTTTATAACAATATCACTAGACTTTGTATGAATCACTTTGATGATTGAATTGTGCTACACGTTTCTTTTGGCTTTTAACATGTTTTAAAAATATTGAGTGATGATATCGATAAATGATCCATGACAGCCTTTATCAAACTAAACCTAAGTTATTTAAAGTTGGATGCAGATAAGACCTTGATATAGTGCATATCATTTTTTAAATATTTTAAACGAAATTTAATACAAATAAACCTCTCATGTAACTTAACAATTCTTATTTACACAAATCGTTTTCTATAATGGTAACACGATAATAATCTCAAACATAACTTTAATAGATGAACATAAATGACAGTCATGTACAAATGTCAAATAAAATTTTAAAACCTTACTTATGTTGTTTATTTAAATAAACCAAATTGCATAAAATAATCAAACAAAAGAAAATACGGACAGGTATGCTATTTAACCTTTGTTCCCATATGGTTTAAAAAACTAGCTTTTTATTATTCTACATAGCCTAGAGGCATAGAAGGAATGGGATCTCATATAAAATGTTTAAATCATCCGCATTTATGCGCCGGTTCGAAGGAGCGTATACGTATGTACTTTGTTAGTCTTGTTATTTTTAATTTTAGTTCACATAATTTGGAGTTTAGTGTGATTTCCATGTTCAATACACTTGTACACATCCCGACTCCGAGTGCAGGTTTTTCTCGCTGATTCGAAGACCCATTAGTAGGCTTGTGCTGTTTTCTGCTCTTTGGTCAGGTCTCTTCTAAACATTCATCATATGCTATAAAGTTTATTTTTAATTTTTAATTCAGAGAAATTGATCCACATGGTCCTCCAGATCAACAATACTACCTTTTCGGTGAAGAATGAGCAGTTTGAAGGACCATCAGAAGGTGAGTATTTTAGAAAAAGAGTGTTTGGAGTAAAATTTATATTGTTATAATTAGTTCCACTTCGAGTTAAATGTGATATGTGTAGAAGCGGAATTGGTAGGGAAAATGAATGGATGTATCTTTAGAAAGACTAACCAAAAAATTTTGACAAACAACCTTAAATAATATTAAACAATTAACTTTTTAGTTGAACAGCATTTATCGAGAAGAATGCTCATTTACAGAACTATCAGCGTACTAATACGATAGATACTAAAATACATATATACTAAATATTGAGACTAAATGACGGTGAAAACATGGCATTCCTGTAACACAGTGAATAACAATATTAGTATTAAAACATATATCGTCTCTACCAATATAGCTTTGAGTTCTGCCACGTTGTTTTATTTAAATAATTTTAAACCACTAACTCTGATGACAAAAAAAAAACAAAAAAAACTAGCAAAACATACAATTATAAGATTTCCATCCAGTAAATTAACCTCAACATATATATTTGCAAAAAAAAATTGTTGGAACACGTATTATTATTTATCAAAAATGTGTTCTTTGTTGTGACTTTTTTCTTTTACGTGTATCGGCAATACAAGTTAGAAAAACGTCTAGTGTAATGTCTAGTCAATACCAAGTGCACGTATGAAAGGAAACAAACTCTATATACATGTGTAATAGAGTGACATAGAATACAGTTACACTTGAAATAGATATCTGTTGCACTCATACTTCGAATTTGAAATAAACGATCATCTAAGTACAATAATTTGACAGCCGAGGCGATTTGTATTTTGAAATTATAAATTTCCCTCACCATTGCAGCAAAATACAAATTTTGCCAGCATATGTAATATACATTTTCAAACTTATTCGTTTTTTAAGAGCTTGTAGCTGCTATTCAGACCAAAAAGTCACCAGTGTCTAAGCAGAAAGTTGATGAGCTAATGGTATATCAAAGAACGTCTGTTTGTTTTCTAAAATATTTATTGAAAGGTGCCCAGACCTTGTTGATAAACATTCCGTATCAACGCTTGCATTTTCCAATAGCGATATTGAGCTGTGGTCAACTTGTGATCTTGTCTTTTTTTGTCTATAGAGTTTCTATATTCCATCTTTGTTTTTCTTTGTTAAAACAGTGTAATGTTTTATAGTTATCAAGATTAAATTACAATGCGGACTGCCGTTTCATTTTTTTTTTTTTTTTTTTTTTAACTTTTTATCTTTTAGAATAAAAAAAGATGTGGTATGCCAATGAGACATCTCTCCAACATGACCCAACAAATTAACAACTATAGGTCACTGTAAGGCCTTCAACAATGAGCAAAGCTCATACTGCATAATATGCTACATGAATAAAATGCCAGGAAATTACAACATAAAACAATTCCAACCAGAAAGCAAACATTTATGTACAAAAAACGAACGAAAAACAAAGTCTGTTTGCTTTGCCATAGATTGTGGTCAATATAATTTAATTCTTTGCGTCTGTCATACAAGTGAGAGGTTAAGTTAAAACACAGGTTTAATCTACAATTTTCTTGCTAACAAAAGACTGTTCAAAGTCAGGAATATGCCAGTTGTATTCCATTCGAATGATTTATTTGAGATTTTGATTTCGCCATTTTATGAAAGATTTCCGTTTGGAATTTACCTCGCCGTTAATTATTTATTTTTCTTTATTACATACTTAAATAAATATGATTTAGGCGAGGAATGCCTTGTGTTATGGCAACTGGCAACGCCAGAAAATTGGAAGGCGGAAAATATTGAACAGCTTCTTAAAAAGCATGAAGATAAGTTTAAAGATCTCCCAGTAAAGATCAAATTTGTACGAAAAGGGTCATTGATGATTATGACCACAATGTCCGCAAAAGTGTTTCAAGATTCAACAGTTTTTCAGTCTGCAGTGAAAGCGTTTTTAAAAAGAATGGTAGAAGTTTGCAAAATAAATACACACGTTTCTTGTGTTGTCGATGTAACGCTGCATATACTAAAAAGTGAGGAATGTGAGTACCGAAACAATTTATTAGTCTCCTAATAGATATGTTCACCATAAGACGATACCGAAACAGAAACAGAAACCGATATAGAAACCAACAATAGTAAGTAGTAAGTAAATGTTTATAATGTTACTTAACTTAACCCTTCCACGCCATTAAATTGTTTGAAATTTGAATATATTAGATGGAGTATCACTTCATTTCATCAATTCACATGAATCTGTCGAAAAAGTTATATACAATTTTGGATATTGATACAATTTATTTATGATGTACATTAATCATGAAGCAGTTTTGTCATTGGGAAAGAGCGGCGCATAGTTCTACAATAGATGCAATATCGCTCCGGCGATATCTTTAAAGAGAACTAATATTTCATTAATTGTCATTCGTCTTAAGGAATGTTCTACATAAACTCTTTTTGCACGAACCTTTTTATGAATAGGGAAACTATTGAAAACTCATTTCCATTTGTCTTTTTTATTGTTTAAAAAGGCTGTGGTAGTTATGAAATCAATGTAAGAACTATGTACTTCGAAACTTGCTTCATGATTTATGTTCATTATAAGTAAATTTGTATCCAGATCTTAATTGTATATTACTTGCATAAGAATATTTAAAACTTTTTGAATTTAACTTTTTTTTTTGATAAACTCATATACATTGTTTAATTTATGTAATACTCCATACTTCAGACAATAAAATAAAGAAAAAGGGTTGAGTTAATAGAACAGTATTAGCATTTACCATGTACTTCACTACTATATTTGGTTTCGGTTTTGGTATCGGCTTATGATGAAGATGTCTAATGTTAGGGAGTTTTTATAGTAGTAAACATCAATTAATATTATTATAACTTACATATATCATACAGTTTTCTATTGGTTAATATATATATTATCACGTGACATGTTACAGTTCAGTTAATTTTTATTCAAATGTAAGCATGGATGAAACACTATAAAAATTGACACTTAGCGATGAATTACCCTATTACATGTATTTACCAGTGAAGAACCTATTCAACACCTTGTTTTTTGCACGAGTTATTTCCCATAAAGAATTGCGTCACTAACGCCTGCATACAAAATTACTACTATCAGGTAAGAATTCCATCCAATTATTAGGAAACAAAATCAATTTCATCTAGTTAAGATTATATATCTCGTACACAGTTCTTTTCAGGGCCCTCAACATTTTACATCTGTACTTATAAATCACGTCATTGTGTTATTGTTCTATGATAATTTGTTGTATTTTTATGTTTCATTTTTGCTTATATGCTATGTGTTTTGTTTATATATATATATATATATATATATATATATATATATATATATATATATTGTCACTGACTCAGACGTACTTATAAATATAATTATTTTCTGTGACTGTATATTACATTAATTTGTAGGATCCTTTACTAAAGATAATTTAGCTGATCTGTAACAATAACATCTTCATGCCTTATATATCATGTACTGTAGTACGCCGCTAGATTAAAACTGACGAAGAAAGGTAACACACGGCCAGCGAAAGCTCTTTTTCTGAGAGCCCAGGTGGACGTGTGGTCTAGCGGGACGGCTGCAGTGCAGGCGGTTTGGTGTCACGATATCACAGTAGCATGGGTTCGAATCCGAAAGCAAATTTACAGATCTAACATTGTTGGGTTGATGTTTAGACGAGTTGTATATATATATATGATCTGTAACAATAACATCTTCATGCCTTATATATCATGTACTGTAGTACGCCGCTAGATTAAAACTGACGAGGAAAGGTAACACACGGCCAGCGAAAGCTCTTTTTTTGAGAGCTCAGGTGGTCGTGTGGTCTAGCGGGACGGCTGCAGTGCAGGCGATTTGGTGTCACGATATCACAGTATCATGGGTTCGAATCCCGGCGAGGGAAGAACCAAAAATTTGCGAAAGCAAATTTACAGATCTAACATTGTTGGGCTGATGTTTAGACGAGTTGTATATATATATATATATATACATATGACGTGACTCTGTACTTATACAGCCCGTCATTGTGTTATTGTACCGAAGATTAATTACATATATGTTTGTTTTATTGTGATTAGGATAATGACACAATGTTGACTGCTATTCTCTTTTTTTGACATTTTTATTAATTATGTTTTTTGTTTTGTATACAAATCTTTGTGAATATAATGGATTTGTTTTTACGACTGTCATGAAAGTGAGAGGTTAACCTAATTTCCCTCAATGTTCTAGATAAGAAAATACCTGTTCCAAGTCAGAAATATGCCAGTTGTTGAACATTTGTTTGATTTGGTAAAGCTTTTGATTTTTCCATTTGATTAGGAACTGTCCGTTTTGAATTTGCTTTGGAGTTCAGTATTTTTTGTTTACTTTACCTTTTTCATAAACAGTCAGGGGCATTACTTTTAAAAACAAGTAACTTTTTTTAGTTACTTATATAGGTAATTTTTGTTTTAGAAATTGTTAAATTACTCAATAATTTTAAATTTCAATAGAAGCATGGACAAAATGTAGTTTTCATGAATTTTTACATCATTTGATATCATAAAATTAAGAGTTTATTAAATTTGAGAGGTGTATAGACATAAATGGTTACTTTAAAAATAATGACAAAAATATTACTTGAATAAGTTATTTTATACATCTTTGAAAGAATTAGTAATAACACTTATTTAAGGAAAATATGCAATTGCTTTGGGTTACAAATTATAAATAACTTTAAGTCTTAATTAACTCACAAGTTTCTATCTATTTATATCTGTCTACCTTCAAGATTTTCAATATACCCAAGAGACCAATCTTTGACCCAGAAGCGTCGATATGAAAGATAAGTGCGTCATAAAAAGTCTACCTTTGTTTTACATATCAGACATTCTTAAACACAAAATAATTTTTGAACTTTTTGAAAATATTTTGACAATATTTTACTACCGTTAAAATGCAATATGTTTTTGAATGGGCCTAAAAAACCTCTTCACTGTCAGTTCGGTATAATTAGATAATTGTAGCCCGTTAGAATCGATGAATATTTAAAATTGTCAACCCTCAGGATAATAACCTAATATGAAAACAATGAATTCTTTCTCCTTTCTGTGATTTTTTTCAAATACATTTGCTCTCAGATACATGTAAAAAATATACATAATGGCCAAAGTTATTTAAAGCTATCAGTTTAGAAAAATGTTAATAAATATTTGACAATAAAGCATGTTTAGAATGATTAACAAACTGTTCTTATTTGTTCGTCTTAAATTTTCTTTTAAGTGAAAGTTACGTGCCGATTATCAGATACATCTACAGATGATAAAGCTGTCCAAACTGACAGTCAAAGCTGTGGAACTGGAATACGTAAGTAAAAGCAGTCTTATGAAGAAGACTAGAATTTAATGTGTTTATCAATCATGTTATCATGGACAGTTAATATGGATAAATATTATTAGATATACTAAATTTGCATAGTAATAACAAATGCCTAATCATCTTAGATAACTTAAACGTTAAAAATAATTAGACCTTGAGTGACCACTCGTTAAACAGAACAAATGCACATGGTTTATGAAGTACAACTTATTTGGGATTTGAATTCGAAATATTTATTTTCTTTAAATGCCCTGTACCAAGTCAGAAATATGTCAGTTTTTATCTAAAAGTTCATGCAGTTTGTTTCTATGTATGTATGTTGCATTGTTTTTAGTTGTTTTGTATGCAGTTCTGTGTTATGTTATTTCGTTATTTTCTTCTGTAGCTGAGGTGTTTCCCTAGGTTTTTGTTTGTAATCCGGATTTGTGTTTTCTTAATCGATTTATAACTATTAAACAGCGGTATAATAATGTTGCCTTTATTTAAATGCATTGAAAGTTTAGAAGTCCATTATAAGCAGTGCCAAATATGACAATGACTAACGTCATCTTTATTTTGAAGTAAATACTATACATGTAGTGTGACACGTGTTATGTTCTTCTCATATATGTTATGATGCTATGATACTAAACCCCTCACCCTCGGGAGGATTGTGCCCGATATTCATATGGTGAAGACATACTTTGTCAATCAGTTTAATTTAATCTGGAGCTGGCATTTCAGTTAACTGCTAGTAGTCTGATGTTATTTATGTATTATTGTCATTTTGTTTATTTTCTTTAGTTAAATCTTCTGAAATCAAACTCGGAATTCTCTTGAACTGAATTTTAATGTGCGTATTGTTATGCGTTTACTTTTCTGCATTGACTAGAGGTATATGGGGAGGGTTGAGATCTCACAAAAATGTTTAACCCCGCCGCATTTTTGCACCTGTCCCAAGTCAGGAGCCTCTGGCCTTTGTTAGTCTTGTATTATTTTAACTGTTAGTTTCTTGTGTACAATTTGGAGTTTAGTATGGCGTTCATTATCACTGAACTACTATATATTTCTTTAGGGGCCAGCTGAAGGACGCCTCCGGGTGCGGGAGTTTCTCGTTGCATTGAAGACCTGTTGGTGACCTTCTGCTGTTGTCTGCTCTATGGTCGGGTTGTTGTCTCTTTGGCACATTCCCCATTTCCTTTCTCAATTTCATGTCATAGAACCCAAACGTTTAGACTTTGAATTTACAGAAATATTGTGTTGGGTTATCGTAGGAGTCTAAAACAAAATAATTTGAACATACCAGGCTTTGAAGATAACTTAATTATTTTTATCATACCACCTGTTTCTTCATTATTACATCTGTATTGAACTGGACCGATGGCAACAGGTGTCATATTCCTGAAAAGGTACAGGCATTTCCTTGTGAAGAACATGGTGGATTAAACCTCGTGTTATCTTTAGCTAAACCTCCTACTTGTATGATGGTCGCATCGAATTCCATAATAAAGACACCATTATGTGAGCCAAAAACGATCAGACTTAATAGGTAAAAAAGGCCATTAAAATGTTGGTAATTGCTATCAAATTGCAGTTTATGATATGTTTATGATTCACCTAAAGAATTATAGCTAGATACTTTTTTAGAAGTATGGACAATAACTGATAAAAAAAATATCTGCACTCGGCTGTAAGAGAGCCAAGAGATACCAATGTGCATTCAAACTCGTAGTTCGGACATTACGTAAAAATGAAATGACAATAAAAAAAAAAGACAAAAGGACAAATAGCACTATACAACACACAAAAAGAAAAGTAAAGATTGAACACATTACAGAATTAGCGATAAAGTCGAAATAATTTCTGCATTGCAGATCAGTGAAATATTTGTTCATCACATATATACAATTACAATAAATTGCTGCTATTACCCCTGGCTTATTGATGTACTTAACAGATAACTGTAACATCTCCATTTTGCTCGATAAATACATTTTGCATCCCAAACTTCTCATCACGAAACTGAAGCTACTTAAAAGCAAGTTAAAGTACTGCTAGTGAGTATAACATAAAAAAAATTTCAGGCCAGTATTAAAGTAAACAAACGGATAATATACGACAACTCGCAAGTGTAAATAAAGTTTTCTAGTTACCCAAAATGGATAAAATTTGTATGATTCCGTTTTTAAATTTGTATATTTCGATACGTAATAGATAAACTTTGTGCTACTGCCGTCTGTTCATCGAACATAGTATTACTTGTGATATGAATCAGATTTATAAAATGTGTTGATAGACAAAAGTTTTTTCTTCAGAGTTACACAAACAAACATTATCAAAAGCATTACAGCATGACTTAGCCTTTATAAATGCAGATAATGACGAGGAAATAAAATGGGTTCAGAGAGCTGCATTTTTGATGGAAGAGAAGTTAGGAATTACATGCGCTATACCCGGTAGAGATTATCTGCGAGGCCTTCCATTAGATAATCTCGACATTTATTACAAAAAGTATAGAACAGTTATATTAACATTAACCGGAACAAGTAGTATTGCTGAAAGATATCAAATAGATAAGTATGACTCAGCGATAGTTGTCGAATTATACAATATGGAGAACAATCCGTCCTATTTGAGGAATATCATGCATATCAACGGAACTATCTGTGAGCATTTGTGGTTCTCTCAGTTGGCCAAAGAAGTGCGAAATAGACATCCAGGCAAGTATTTACATGTTGTTTTTTTTCTTGGATTAACAGGTATGGTAAATCGAGGAAGAAAATAGAGAGAATAGTGAGAAATTAGAATACTTGAATCTATAAACTATTTATAATATTTTTGAAATAAATATACGTTCCTTTATTTATTTAAGTTATACTTTATGCTCTTCAACTTCGTACTGTATTTGGCCTTTTAAACTTTTTTGGATTCGAGCGTCACTGATGTCTTTTGTAGACGAAACGCGCGTCTGGCGTATATACAAAATTAAGTCCTGGTATCTATGATGAGTTAATTTCTACATGAGATTCACATGAAAAATGAAAAGAAACTATCAATATTCACCCGTAATATAGATGATTATCAAAAGTATGTAGTGTTGATCTATTTTGATTCGTAGTAAACGAAAGATACAAGCCAATATCAATCAACACTGGCGACATTTGTACTTTTTATGAAATTTATGCCGGTTAAATACACCACTTAATTTGGTAACACGATAGATTGTTTAATACAAATGATATAATGCAAAACACACATTTCATCTGCATGACTTTTAGAGTTACAGAATTTCCTGTTTTTATTCAAAATACATATAATTATATACTAGTACCAATTTAAACATCGATTGTGTAAGATCATGCATATATTTAGTGTATGAGAAACTTGTATTAACCCATCAACATTTCTTCTTGTTTGGATTGTATAACATTTGTCGCTTCTTGGATTATAATGGCTGACTATGCGGTATAGGTTTTGCTCATTGCAAGAGCCCATATGGTGACCTAGAGTTGTTGACCTCTATGTTTATGGACTCTGATGATAAGTTGTATCATTGACAATCAAAATGCATCTGTTTATTTCTAAATAATTTACCGAATTTTGGAAAAAAATAAAATGGAAACAAAAGTTTATTCATACTTTATGTTTAAATCAGATCTTGAAATTAGCCATAGTACCACTCACATCATGGAAGTACCATTTCGAGATTGCAAAAAATGCATTTCAGCAGGTAAGTGAGCATTTTTTCTAATTGAAATATATTTTAATGATATTGATGCATAGGAAAAACATGCTAACATAACTTAGTCCCGAAATAGCTAAAGGTAAATGATCACGTAAACTGCACGCTATATATATATATATATATATATATATCTATAATACTAAAATTACGAGGTCCAATTTGTCAGCAGTCATCACGTAAAAACGAAGAATCAAAGAATTCAACTTTATAAATAACTAATATAGTACAAAGGTGTAGATTAAAAATTACACCACTCCAGGCCCTTTTGTTTTCCACGTAATTAAAATTGCCAATACTTAAGAAGTTTCGCGTCGAATCCGATACCGATACCAATAGTATATTCACCTGTTACCGATTACCTTATCTGTACGTTCCGCATCTGACAGGCGCACCACCAAACGGTGTATTCAGGATTAATATGCTATATAGTATTACCCGGGTCATAATCACAGGGTTGACACTACTTAATTGTCAAATTGTTACCTATTGTAGTATTTTAATCAGTTAGACTTTCTAAGATAACAATACGAATACTGAAAATCTGGACTAAAATAAGGCGTATAGGTACAGTTTTCAATTTGTTAGCGGGCATGACGTCAAACAGCGAAGCAAAGAATTCAACTTTATTTATAACTAATATAGGACAATGCTTTTGATTAAAAAATCTCAATTTCAGGACCTTTTGTTTTTCAAATAATTAATATTATCAATAATTGATAAGTTCCAGTTCGACGGGTTCAAACAGAAAGATTTGAAAGCAGAGAAAACTGTGTATCTTATAATCAGCATGACTTTATCAGATGACAATACTAATACTAAAATAAGGCTTGCGCATAGTTATATACTTTAATTCAGTCACGGACCCGCGATATCACGGGTGTGTTCTAGTATATATATATATATATATATATATATATATATATAGCGATGATGGTGATACATGGCTGTTAACAACTCGTCTAACATCAACTCAACAATGTTAGATCTGTAGAGAGCCCAGGTGGTCGTGTGGTCTAGCGAGACGGCTGCAGTGCAGGCGATTTGGTTTCACGATATCACAGTAGCATGGGTTCGAATCCCGGCGAGGGAAGAACCAAAAATTTGCGAAAGCAAATTTACAGATCTTACATTGTTGGGTTGATGTTTAAACGAGTTATATATATATATATATATATATATATATATATAAAACGTCTGGAAAATAGTCAACGATTTTTCCCACGTGGGCGCTGGATCGTTACAAGTAACGATACATGTATACAATGAAATAAATTATATAAACGCATAAGAAGTGTATAATTGTGATGTTGAATGAATCAATTATCAGTCTACTTAGATTAAGCTGTTACAATCTTGAATGTAATACAATTAAAAAGTCAAACCGAACATCAGGTAAGACGCTTGCACAATTCTAAAAATTTGTTAAACACGACATTAGGTTATATGACTAATTACATCAAAGAGTTCAAATAAATGCTTTAAATAAAAAATAATAATGTGCGATATGAACTAGTACAATTCTAAAGCTTTAACGGTGTCGACAATTATGATGTTACAAGAAGATTGCGTCAATAAGAATTCCAAATAAACAGCACTGAACAGTCTAAATTTGTAAATATTTCAGATTTGACAATGGTAGTGTAGTTACATTGGAGTCTGCGATGTTTAAAACAAACGGCCGTTAAAATATAATAATGAATTTTGACTGAAGTAAACTGGTTGAACGTGGCTAGGTACTTAAACATCCCTCAAAAAATTAAGCAATTTAAATTGTTATATTCAACAGAATTATTTTAGAGATGAGTAAGGTAAAGAATTAAAACAGAGCCTGTAATAATAATAATATAACCCAGATGTGAAGCACTGCATGGTGTCGAACTACATCTTTTCATTTATCCCATTTGGTGCCAAAGTTGTTAATTTTCTTATCCAAAATCTTTCCCGAGTAAGTCTATCATCCCTAGACCAAGCAGAGTTGTGGTCAATGATTGTAATGGTCAGTCGTTTGAGATCTGCCTTAGTGTGGCCAGGGGATCTCAAATGTCGACTCAGAGAGAGATCTGGCTTGCATTGGTAGTCGCTACGATGATCATTCATTCGTTTGTGAAACGGCTGTTCTGACTCGTCAACATACTGTTTACCACATTTACACTGTAGGAGATACACAACATTTGTAGTCTTGCAATTAACATTGCAAAATATGGTGTATTCTGTACTAGTGGAGTGACTGTTAAAAGTCTGGGTAATCAGTATTTGTTTGCAAGTCAGACATCGTTTGTTTCCACAACCTTTACAAGAGCCCACTGACGAAGAGACTGCTTGAGATGATAACTCAGCTCTCACCAGCAAGTATTTAAAGCTTTTAGGCCTACGGAAAGCTAGTACAGGTGGCTTGGGAAAGATCTTGGATAGTTTAGGATGTTTTTTGATATCTTTCCAACTTTCGCAGATAAGGTGAGATAAGTTGTCAAATTTTGGATGGTAAGTCAACACAAAAGGCACCCTCCTGTTGACCTTTTTGACTTTATATTGTAAAAGTTCATCTCGGCTGATGTTGTTAGCACGAGAAAAACCTTTATCAATGTCTTTTCTTTTGTAGCCCCGATGTTTTAGGTGACCGCGAAGTTCTTGTAGTCGTTTTTTGGCAACATCGTCGATGGAGCAAATCCTTTTGATTCGTATGGCCTGGCTGTAGGGAATGCTCTTGGTGCAATGTTTAGGGTGACAACTCAAAGGAGACAGATATTGATGTTTGTCTGTAGGCTTGCAATACATATCTGCAAATATGTTTCCATTTCTCAATCTTGTAGTGTCAAGAAATGTGATATTAGAGTCAGAGATTTCATATGTGAATTTTATTGAGGGATGGGCATCGTTGGCATGTTGAATGAACAAATTTAGTTCTTGTTCAGTATTATCCCACTTCATGTCAATATCGTCAATAAATCGGAACCAAGAGAGGGGTTGATAAAGAAAAGAATTGAGAATTCTCTGTTCTAATTTCCCCATAAAAATATTGGCATAAGACGGGGCCATCTTTGTTCCCATTGCTGTTCCATTAACTTGGAGAAAGTGTTCACCATTGAATGTGAAGTTATTGCATTATAATACTAAAGTTAGAAGCTGGATGAGACATTCAGTTGGTGGATGTAAGGTGTTACGATAGTTCCAGACTTCCCTACAGGCTTCAATAGAACGTCATGGGGGATGTTAGTATAGAGGGAGGTAACATCAAGCGAGACAAGGATCGTTTCAGGTGGGAGAGGGTTCAAAGATTCCATTTTTTTAAGATAATTTGCTGTGTCGTGTATATATGATGGTAAATTTTCTACATGTGGTCTGAGATGAAAATCAATAAATTTTGATATTTTCTCTGTAGGGTGGTCATTGGCGGAAACAATTGGTCTACCTGGATTATTGACTTTATGTATTTTAGGCAGAAGATAGAAACGCCCCGGCTTTGATTTTTCAGGTTTAAGATATTTAAATGTGTTTTCATCAATATGTCCCTGTTCACACATGTTTTTCAGGTTTGTGGTGATCTCTTTGTTGAATTGAGGGGTGGGGTCAGAGTCTAATTTCTTATAAAATCTCTAATCAGAGAGTTGACGATCTGCCTCTTGAATGTAGTCACATCTGTCCATGACGACCACAGCGCTTCCTTTATCTGCTGGTTTTATTATAATGTCGTCTCTGTTTTTTTTAGTAACCGAACAGCTTCATTTTCTTCAGAAGATAAATTGTTGAATGTTTGGGGAGTAGCAGTGGACAGATGTGTTACGTCGGATTTAATTTTGTCAATAATATGTTCTAAAGTAGCACATTTGCTGGGTTTAGGAATCCATGAACTTTTTTTTCCGGAATCTGGGAATATCGACATCTTCTTCCCGTAATCGCCGATTCAGGAGAAAAAAACCAAAGTTGCATGAACTTTACAAACACTGTAGTCAATTTGTCTTCAGTAGCTTTGTCGGAGTCTTAATTTTTGTCCCACGCCGGGCAAAATAGATTCTATACTTTTGGAAGATGATATAGACAAGTTAGCAAGATCCCTCAGAATTAGGGAATATTTTTTAAGGACACCACATAAAGTACCACTGATAGTGACACAAGTGATCTCGACTCAGATGACGATCAAGAAGATGTCGATATTCCCAGATTCCGGAAAAAAAAGTTCATGGATTCCTAAACCCAGCAAATGTGCTACTTTAGAACATATTATTGACAAAATTAAATCCGACGTAACACATCTGTCCACTGCTACTCCCCAAACATTCAACAATTTATCTTCTGAAGAAAATGAAGCTGTTCGGTTACTAAAAAACAGAGACGACATTATAATAAAACCAGCAGATAAAGGTAGCGATGTGGTCGTCATGGACAGGTGTGACTACATTCAAGAGGCAGATCGTCAACTCTCTGATGAGAGATTTTATAAGAAATTAGACTCTGACCCCACCCCTCAATTCAACAAAGAGATCACCACAAACCTGAAAAACATGTGTGAACAGGGACATATTGATGAAAACACATTTAAATATCTTAAACCTGAAAAAACAAAGCCGGGGCGTTTCTATCTTCTGCCTAAAATACATAAAGTCAATAATCCAGGTAGACCAATTGTTTCCGCCTATGACCACCCTACAGAGAAAATATCAATTTTTTTTGATTTTCAGCTCAGACCACATGTAGAAAATTAACCATCATATATACACGACCCAGCAAATTATCTTAAAAAATGGAATCTTTGAACCCTCTCCCACCTGAAACGATCCTTGTCTCGCTTGATGTTACCTCCCTCTATACTAATATCTCCCATGACGATGGCATTGAAGCCTGTAGGGAAGTCTGGAACTCTCGTAACACCTTACATCCACCAACTGAATGTCTCATCCAGCTTCTAACTTTAGTATTATAATGCAATAACTTCACATTCAATGGTGAACACTTTCTCCAAGTTAATGGAACAGCAATGGGAACAAAGATGGCCCCGTCTTATGCCAATATTTTTATGGGGAAATTAGAACAGAGAATTCTCAATTCTTCTCTTTATCATCCCCTCTCTTGGTTCCGATTTATTAACGATATTGACATGAAGTGGGATAATACTGAACAAGAACTAAATTTGTTCATTCAACATGCCAACGATGCCCATCCCTCAATAAAATTCACATATGAAATCCATGACTCTAAGATCACATTTCTTGACACTACAAGATTGAGGGATGGAAACATATTTACAGATATGTGTTGCAAGCCTACAGACAAACATCAATATCTGTCTCCTTTGAGTTGTCACCCTAAACATTGCACCAAGAACATTCCCTACAGCCAGGCCTTACGAATCAAAGGATTTGCTCCACCGACGATGTTGCCAAAAAACGACTACAAGAACTTCGCGGTCACCTAAAACATCGGGGCTACAAAAGAAAAGACATTGATAAAGGTTTTTCTCGTGCTAACAACATCAGCCGAGATGAACTTTTACAATATAAAGTCAAAAAGGTCAACAGGAGGGTGCCTTTTGTGTTGACTTACCATCCAAAATTTGACAACTTATCTCACCTTATCTGCGAAAGTTGGAAAGATATCGAAAAACATCCTAAACTATCCAAGATCTTTCCCGAGCCACCTGTACTAGCTTTCCGTAGGCCTAAAAGCCTTAAAGACTTGCTGGTGAGAGCTGAGTTATCATCTCAAGCAGTCTCTTCGTCAGTGGGCTCTTGTAAAGGTTGTGGAAACAAACGATGTCTGACTTGCAAACAAATACTGATTACCCAGACTTTTAACAATCACTTCACTAGTACAGAATACACCATATTTTGCAATGTTAATTGCAAGACTACAAATGTTGTGTATCTCCTACAATGTAAATGTGGTAAACAGTATGTTGGCGAGTCACAACAGCCGTTTCACAAACGAATGAATGGTCATCGTAGCGACTACCAATGCAAACCAGACCTCCCTCTTAGTCGACATTTGAGATCCCCTTGCCACACTAAGGCAGATCTCAATCGACTGACCATTACAATAATTGACCACAACTCTGCTTGGTCTAGGGAGGATAGACTTACTCGGGAAAGATTTTGGATAAGAAAATAAACAACTTTGGCACCAAATGGGATAAATGAAAAGATGTAGTTCGACACCATGCAGTGCTTCACATCTGGGTTATATTATTATTATTACAGTCTCTGTTTTAATTCTTTACCGTACTCATCTCTAAAATAAATCTGTTGAATATAACAATTTAAATTGCTTAATTTTTTGAGGGATGTATAAGTACCTAGCCACGTTCAACCAGTTTACTTCAGTCAAAATTTATTATTATATTTTAACAGCCGTTTGTTTTAAACATCGCAGACTCTAATGTAACTACACTACCCTTGTCAAATCTGAAATATTTACAAATTTAGACTGTTCAGTGCTGTTTATTTGGAATTCTTATTGACGCAATCTTCTTGTAACATCATAATTGTCGACACCGTTAAAGCTTTAGAATTGTGCTAGTTCATATCGCACATTATTATTTTTCATTTAAAGCATATATTTGAACTCTTTGATGTAATTAGTCATATAAACATCATTAACATAAATTTCGTAAATGTTCTTGTTTGTTGAATTATACATTTATTGTTGTTAAGTCATGTATTCATACTTTCTTATCTAATAAACATACGAAATGTTACGAATTACGAATTCCACAACAAGGACAAACAGTTTTATATTTTGAGAGGGGTAAACATTATCAATCTTTCTTCTGATTTTCAAATGCTTTCTCTTCACCATGTATCAGTCAGCAGAAAAGAATGCATTATACAGTTTCCCTATTTTTGTCAATTGATAGACACTTTTCTAATTTTAATTGCGTATGCATCAATGGACTAACACCATTTTATGACATAAAGGTCTTATAAGCAATTAAAAAGAGACAACCATGCATTGCAGTACTATTTGGTACATCAGAATTGAATAAATCAACAGCTTTAAATTGGGCAATAGTTTGAGAAATAGTAGTTTTAATTTAAAATTTAAAATGTTGAGATTCTTACCGTTTTACATATATTGTACTCTTCAGCTTCTCTTGGAGTCTATCATACAATAACGTTTGAAGCCTTTCCACCACTCAGTGCATTATTTTGTGGAAATTTGATATCAGAACCTTTTATTTTTGATGTGTGTAATAATCTGGCTAATTACAAAAATTTCGCCAGTGTTATAAGTTGGACAAAGTCAACATCTAGTAAAATAGGACAAAGGCATCTGGATATAGCATTCGTATTTGTATCCAAACATACAAGAGAAAGTGAATCACTCGAAGAGTTCATCAAAATGCAAGGACCCACCATTCGAAACTTTTATTCATCAATAATAGAGAAAACAGAAGTACCAAAATTTATCGAGAATTATACAACAGACATCAAAGCACATACCATGGAGCCGGATAAAATAGCAGCTTTATTAATGACAATTATAATTGAAAAGGGTAGGTACAGAATTAAAAATAAATATAAAAAAAACATGATAAAGACTAAAAAGAATATGTAACAATTCAAGATATATGAACATATATCAAGACACCCTGCTTCAAATGCCACAAAACTGAAAAGCCCCCCCCCCCCCCCCCCCCCCCCCAAAAAAAAAAAAAAACGGCTGATCCAATGAAACTTTCAGCGTAGACCAATCATGGCAAGTACATGACAGAGAAAAAAATCTTCGTTAATTAACTGGTATTTTCATTTGTATTCATCTGATAAGTTAAGCCTTTTTTTTTTTGCAATACTGATTTGTATAAGTCATTCCTATGTTGTACTATTATATCACTGTCCCAGGTTATGGGAGTGTTTGGACCTGCTAAATGTTTTAACCCCATCACGTTATGTATGTATGTGCCTGTCACAAGTCAGGAACCTATGATTTAGTGGTTGCCGTTTGTTGATGTGTAACATATTTTTTTCGTTCATTTTCTGTACATTAGTTAGACCGTTAGATATCCCTTCAAATATTTGTGATTTCGCGGCCTTTTAATAGCTGACTATGCGGTATGAACTTTGCTCATTAATGATGGCTGTATGGTGACATAAAGCTGTTAATTTCTATGTCATTTTGTCCCTTGTGAAAAGTTTCTTCTTTTTTGATTTATTTTTCGTCAAAAGCTCTGATGACATCTATTATGAGTTATTGAACCTAAATTTTTGTGTTAATTGATTATGACTTCGAAATGATACATTTCATAGTAATAGGGGCTTTTGCAAAGGATAAGATGACATTGACATTGTAATAAATCAACCGGTTGACCTTGTTCAAACCTAAAGTAGCTAATTTGCAAGTAACTATATCCTAAAATTACAAAGAAACCACCTTACACGGAAAATGACATTCTGTTACCTGGCAGTTCTTCATTGTCTCCCTTGTTTCACAGAAATGTTTATAGCAACATAATATTTGTTTTTTATCAGTATGAAATGTGATTTCATATAACAGGAGTCGTTACCTTCAATAATCCTAAAGTGTGAGCTAAATTCCTTAATTCACAATGAAGCAACCATATATTGTTTGTATACATATCAAATGACGTATATTACACAAGCAGCTGATTTATTCCAATATTTTAAAGGGAAAGAACATCGCAACCATTAATGTTTTGAATCAGCGTATATGTTACCTCAATTAGGGCCGTAACTACATTAAGGCAAATGAGGCAAATGCCTCATGCTGGAAATTTCAAAAAAAAAATGAAAAAAAGATTGTCTTTATATCAAATTGTTTTCACGGAAAGTGTCTTGCAAGAAGCAAGTTCTCTTCACTCCCTGATGTCGCCCCTGCATTTTTTTCGTGATCTATGTTTCTATTTTGCTTTTGGTTTTCGGAGTTGATGGTCTATTGTTTGTACTTCTGTGTCTCGGGTTTGTCTTTTGTTCTTTTATTGTCCTACTTTATGACTATAGTCTGAGTGTTGTTTTTCATTTGTAAACGTGTGCAATGTTGCATGTCCACCGATGTCCAGATATTGCGCGGGAAAACTATTTTAAGAATATGCTCTTGTTTCAAAGTTATATAGATTAAACCGTTTGTTTTCCCGTTTGAATGGTTTTACACTAGTAATTTTGGGGCCCTTTATAGCTTTTTGTTCGGTGTGAGCCAAGGCTCCGTGTTGAAGGCCGTACATTGACTTATAATGGTTCTTTTATAAATTGTTATTTGGATGGAGAGTTGTCTCATTGGCACTCACACCACATCTTCCTATATCTATCTACGATGCTATACTGGACACAGAAACGTTTCGTTTCTGCATGGATAATTGAACTTGATATCAAAGAATACAAATATTTTTTTGTCTTTTTTTCCCGTTGATTAAGATATTCAATTTTTTTTTATATTAATAATACATATCTATCACTTTTGTGCATGTCTCACCTAGTTTCGAGTGATTTCAATGACTAAGAGAAAAAATATAATTTCTTATTATATGGATTGTAAAATTGGGTTTTTTCTCTGAGTCGTTTAAATCACTCAAAACTAGCTATATATAGGTGAGACATGCACAGAAGTGATAGATATGTATTATAAATATAGAAAATTTACTATTTTAATCAACAAGAAAAAAATTATTAAAAAATATCTGTATCATATACCCAAAATCCTGTGGATGAAACTACATAGCTGACATGGATTAAATTAAAGAAAGACCACCAATTTCCCGGTATCAAATCATTTGAAAAAGAAAACAATGTATTGCCATATGACCTTTTACATTGAAGGGTTAAAATGCAATAAGTCGTGTTTAGACAGAAAATAAAGGAATATGGAGTAAACGTGCACGGGACCTAATCGCACACAAAGTCAATGCATATAAAAAATACAAATAATCAATGGTCAAAGTTTTTATTCCTGTTCTTCATCTTGATAGTTGCTGGAGGGTCTAGGACTTTAACAATTATTAATACCGTAAAAGAAGGTCAAGATGGTCCCAAGTTTCGACTTAAGCAGTACTAGTATTTAAAGTATAATACTGCACTGTCACTATATTTAAATCTAGTCATAAAAAAATCACCAAAGTCATCACAATACAAGACAAGAGCAGACAAACAGACCCAGTATTTATGATTATGAGAAATACGATTTTTACTTTATCCTTCATATCGGTCTTTTAATGTTGCCCCTAAAACCTAAAAGTCTTAATTTACAATAAATCTATGTTTTTGCTTTGAGACCAGAATATTGTAATGTTTCAAAGTAAGAAAGAGTCCGTGGAACGCTCAGAATGCATGATTTTGCGTTATTTTTCTCAGAGCTTCTCGGGGCCTTCAGATGCCCCCAGACCCCTCGCCAAAATTTTTTAGCCTCGCTGCGCTCGGCGGATATGTTTTGCCTCACTATTAAAAGAGGCTAGTTACGGCCCTGCCTTTTTTTCTCATACTTGTACCTTAAATATTATATCTTTCTCTTCAAAACACTATTTTGATCATAATTTGGAAAGTCTTCTATCAATAGTTATTTTCATTTTGTTATCGTCAGCAATATTTTGTTCTTGCCTTTAATTTTTGTTTTGCAAAACGTCGCGTACATTTGTGATACATGTTATTGTACAGTTTTTGAGCGTTTGATTTTGAACCAGCTTAACCGAAAAAACATTTTTTGTAAGATTTATTTTTCCAAACACTGTTGTGTGTGTGTACGCATCTTTTTCTGTAAAAGAAATTGTTAAATTCATTTTTCTAAATAGCTTGTGAATTCCTCAGGACGCTTCGGGCAATTTTAACCGAAGTGATAATGAGACTTCATATGAGAGTTATTTACTCTTTTATATATGACACGAATGGTATACAAATGTAACTCATAAACCGTAAGTGGTTGAGACCTACAATATCTTGGTTGTTCTCAATGTCAAAGGTCAAAAACACTATCTCAATTTTGTTTTTACTTGTGCATGTTGTGTGTGAATCTTATCTTATACTATAAAAGTTAGTAACGAAAGAACTGAATGCTATTGTTGTGTTTATTCAAGGAAAACATATTTTTCCGAATAAGCATACTATAATTGACACATGAAAGTCACCTTTTGTTAACTGGAAGCATCTGATAATCTCCGCTATTTGAAATAAAAACCATAATAAGCTTAAGTTGCAATCAGCAGTTTTTGTTCTATGACGTCATATTTGAAAGGACAATGCATGCGTGAGGCTTTTTGACGCTTTTTGGTGGTATTGTAAATAAAGATACATGTTTAAAACAAGATATCTGGAATCAAATTAATTCTAACATACTTTTGATTGTTTAACCCTGTATGCTAACATTGCCCATGTAAAATTTTTAAATTGTTTGTATATATATTGAACGACAAATAGATGTGACGTATAAACAAAATTTTGACGTTAGACACGAGAATCAATGATTGTGTTTGCAGATAGATGTTTTTTGTCTTCTGCAAAATTGTTACACGATGATGACTGCTGTATCGATATTTTGACTGTTTTATTTATTATGTCTGTTTAGTTTACGCATCATTGTAAATAATGGAATTCGATGAGACTGTCATCAAAGTGAGAGGTTTAGCGCTACGTACAAAACTAGGTTTGATCCACCATTTTCTACATTTGAAAATGCCTGTACCAAGTCAGGAATATGACAGTTCTTGTCCATTCGTTTTTTATGTGGTTTGTTATTTGATTTTCCCATGTGATTATGGATTTTCCGATTGGATTTTCATCTGGGTTCAGTATTTTTGTGATTTTACTTCTTTCTATTATCAAACACAAAATAAGTTATACTTTTTAGAAAATTATGTAAGTGAAAATGGTCATATTGTATTAGGGGATTAAGCCCCAGTTTTTATTTTTATACGAAACAGTTTAAAGTACTCTTAGATTAAGTGTGGCTCTTTGTTAATCGGTTCAGCTATTTATTTACATTTATTAGTTAAAGTACATATTAACGATAGCAATCTATCATAAACCATGAGTTCATAAGTGAGTTATTTAGTATGTAGAAACCTATGATTGAACGCCAAGATTTACTTGGATATTCATCCTATCGCAAATTTTACGGTCGCCATCTCGAGTTGGTCGACCGTTTTGGAATAACCGTTTCATAGATGATATCGGATATGTTTCTTATGTCGTAACTATAATACCCTTCCCTTCTCATGATTGTGACCTACCGAATTAGACTTTTTACAGGATTTGTTATAACATAAGTAACACGACGGATGCCACATTTGGATCAGGATCTGCTTACTCTTTCGGATCACCTAAGATCATCCCCAGTTTTTGGTGGGGTTTCGATTCCTTAGTCTTTAGTTTTCTATGTTTTGTCTTCTGTACTATTATTTGTCTGTTTGTCAATTTATGTTTAGCCCTGGCGCTGTCAGTTTATTTTCAATCTATGAGTTTGACTGTCCCTCTGGTATCTTTCGTTCCTCTTTTAGAAAAAATGAAAGTATCATTTTATCAATTATTCAGAAATTAGTGTGAATATACCTTCAATGAGTTTTTAATTCATCTTAGTTTTTATTCATCATCATACATTTATTTTCTAAATAACCGTTTACTTGTTTAGCTAATATAAAAATATCGGATATATATAAATGTATTTATTGTATTTTACGTAGTATTTCATTGTACCTTTCATTTTGAAAAAGGCAACACTAAAGAAAAAGCGAATTGCAGATGATATTGTGGTTCTTTGCGTCAGAATCGTTTGGTTGAAACAGCATTACTGAAATACCCAGCACTGGCAGGTATTCGATGTATGTCACCATTAACACTGTGACTTTAAATTAATTTAATAGAAAAGTTTTTTCCAGCTCCTCGATTTCGGATGAATGCAGATATACTACCGATACTATCTAAGAAAACAGTATCCAGAAGATATGGTAAATATAAACTAACGAAAATTTAAATTTGCTTACTCACTTAACCATGTTTACGGTACCAACTTACTGTTTATGTGTCTTTTTGACTACTATATTACATGAGTTCCAAATACAACGGCACAGCATTTACTAATGCAGAGTATATATAACATGTTCATGATCATTTTTGATTAAAATCATTAAAAAAAATAACATAAATAACAAAATTACAGAAATTGACGAAAATTCAAAACGGAGAGTCCCATATCAAAAGTTCAGACACATCAAACGAACTACTTGATACCGACTTTGTACCGACATTTTCTTATTTAAAAATTGCGGATTAGACCTCATTTATAGCTAGTTCAACCTTTCACTTGCATGACAGTTGAATACAATTTCATTATTTTGACAATAATTTGTGAACAAAAAACCGCAGTCATGATAGGTAAAAAGTTCCAAAATAGGGACACACCAGTCAACAGTGTGTTGTTATTTAAATTAATATGAAAACAAAAGAAATATCAATAAAGAAAAACAAAAAGGTATATAGACAAAGCACATACGCAAAAAAGAGAGACAAGGATACAAAAATGTTTACCATTATAGTACATTAAAAAAATGACGGGTAATACCAAAAGTATACTAAACAATGAAAGTTATGTTTACAAAGACCAATAAAATAATACTCTTACACATGATTATAAACAACTTCTGATCATAGAATCTATTTTCCAAGACAATCATGTATAATTTGAATGTTGAAACGGAATATTTTTCAATAAGGTCGCGGTATCTTCAGATGAGTGTTTTTAGAGAAAAAAAAGGTCATTGACATAACCCTGTGTCATCAACTTTTTACTCAAACAATGGTGACGTTTTACAAAGTCTAAGTAGCAACTGCAAGCTCTTGAGTGCCGATTGAGTTGAGATATATATATCCCATAAGATATAATATAAGTTTGTATATTTCTATAGTACAAGGTGTACAAGATAAACATATAGTTGAATAATCATTCTGTAATTGCCATTCGTCAAATTTCCGTTTTTAATTTCGGTCATTGAATTTTCTTTAATTCAGTATTAATTAAATTATATACTATTGAAAGCACATTACTTGCTCGAAGTCGAACCGTTCAGAGGTTGTATTATGATTTTGTCACTATGAAGGAATAATCTGCGATTCTCATACAAGGAAGATGTTTATCTAGCTATAAAACCTGGTTCAATCCATCTTTTTCTACATTAGAATATATCTGTAACAAGGCTGAAATGTGACAATTGTTTTCCCTTTGTTTGTTTGATGTATATCAGATTTTTATTTTCCTATCTGATAAGGGACTTTCTGGTTTGAATTTCTCCTAGAGTTCAGTATTTTTGTTGTTTTACTCAATGCATTGCTGTCCAGACAATTAACTTGAAGTCGATTCAGAACTGCTCAGTCGTTGATCTGAACAGTAAATAACAAGTACTAAACAGTCTGTAGTATAATTCTATAGTGTGTCTTTCAATGCTGTGATGTTACACTATGTTTCAGATAGGGGAGAAGGTTTTAGCAATTAAAACGTTTCATCCCGCTGCAATTGTCTGCACCTGTCCGCAGTCAGTAATCTGGGGTTCAGTAGTTGTCTATTTTGTTAATGTGGTTTATAAGTGTTTCTCGTTTCCCGTTTTTTTTTTTTATAGTTTACACTGTTGGTTTTCCCGTCTGAAAGATTTTACAATATAATGCTATTATATATGACCTCATGTTACACATGCATCTGAGTATTTAAATTAAATCTTGAAAACAGTAATTGTTAGGGTCTTTTATAGCTTGCTGTTCGATGTGAGTCAAGGCTCCGTTTTGAAGACCGTACTTTAATTTATAATGGTTTACTATTATAAATTGTGATTTGGATGGAGAGTATCTCATTGTCACTCATATCACAACTTCCTATATCTATGTACAGATCTGAACGGGAACATAAACGTTTACACAATCGTTTAAGAAGAAAGAAAATGTAACACACAACGGGATGATATTATTTGTAAATAAGCTTTCCCTTTTAAGCTCACCTGGCCCAAAGGGCCAAGTGAGCTTTTCCCATCACTTGGCGTCCGTCGTCCGTCGTCCGTCGTCCGTCGTCTGTCGTCCGTCGTCCGTCGTCCGTCGTCTGTCGTCCGTCGTCCGTCGTCCGTCGTCGTTAACTTTTACAAAAATCTTCTCCTCTGAAACTACTGGGCCAAATTAAACCAAACTTGGCCACAATCATCATTGGGGTATCTAGTTTAAAAAATGTGTGGCGTGACCCGGCCAACCAACCAAGATGGCCGCCATAGCTAAAAATAGAACATAGGGGTAAAATGCAGTTTTTGTCTTATAACTCAAAAACCAAAGCATTTAGAGCAAATCTGACATGGGGTAAAATTGTTTATCAGGTCAGGATCTATCTGCCCTCAAATTTTGAGATGAATCCGACAACCCGTTATTGGGTTGCTGCCCCTGAACTGGTAATTTTAGGTAATTTTTGCTGTTTTTGGCTATTATCTTGAATATTAATATAGATAGAGATAAACTGTAAACAGCAATAATGTTCAGCAAAGTAAGATTTACAAATAAGTCAACAGGACCAAAATGGTCAGTTGACCCCTTTAGGAGTTATTGACCTTTATTGTCAATTTTTAACCATTTTTCGTAAATCTTAATCTTTTACAAAAATCTTCTCCTCTGAAACTACTGGGCCAAATTAATCCAAACTTGGCCACAATCATCTTTGGGATATATAGTTTAACAAATGTGTGGCGTGACCCGGCCAACCAACCAAGTTGGCCGCCATGGCTAAAAATAGAACATAGGGGTTAAATGCAGTTTTTGGCTTATAACTCAAAAACCAAAGCATTTAGAGCAAATCTGACCGCGGTAAAAGTGTTTATCAGGTCAAGATCTATCTGTCCTGAAATTTTCAGATGAATCGGACAACCTGTTGTTGGGTTGCTGCCCCTGAATTGGGTAATTTTAAGGAAATTTTGCTGTTTTTGGTTATTATCTTGAATATTATTATAGATAGAGATAAACTGTAAACTGCAATAATGTTCAGCAAAGTAAGATTTACAAATAAGTCAACAGGACCAAAATGGTCAGTTGACCCCTGAAGGAGTTATTGCCCTTGATAGTCAATTTTTAACCATTTTTTCGTAAATCTTAGTAATCTTTTACAAAAATCTTCTTCTCTGAAACTACTGGGCCAAATTAAACTAAACTTGGCCACAGTCATCATTGGGGTAACTTGTTTAAAAAATGAGTGGCGTGACCTGGCCAATCAACCAAAATGGCTGCCACGGCTAATAATAGAACATAGGGGTAAAATGCAGTTTTTGGCTTATAACTCAAAAACCGAAGCATTAAGAGAAAATCTGACAGGGTTTAATTGTTTATCAGGTCAAGATGTATCTGCCCTGATGTTTTCACATGGATCGGATAACCCGTTGTTAGGTTACTGTCCTGAATTGGTAATTTTAAGGAAATTTTGCCGTTTTTTGTTATTATCTTGAATATTATTATAGATAGAGATAAATTGTATACAGCAATAACGTTCAGCAAAATAAGATCTAGAAATAAGTTTTGCATGTACAAAATAGTCAATTGACCCCTTAAGGAGTTATTGCCCTTTATAGTTAATTTTTAAAATTTTTCATAGATTTTTTTTAATTTTTAGAAAATATTTTCCACTGTAATTACTGGGCCAAGTTCATTATAGATAGAGATAATTGTAGCAACAAGAATGTTCAGTAAAGTAAGATCTACAAACACATCACTATCACCAAAACACAATTATGTCATGAATTTATCCGTGTCCATTGTTTAATATGCACAAGACCAAGGTGAGCGACACAGGCTCTTTAGAGCCTCTAGTTTAATTACTCAGGACAATTTTTATTTTCAGAACGTAGATATAGGGGCAGTTTAGATTTTCTACCAGGATCCGAGAGATCATTTTCAAGTATACAAGGTAATGTACATTCCAGATAATAGAACAGACGCGAAAAATACCAATTGGACATCCAACTCCTAGATCCATAATTAACTGACAACGCCGTAATAAAAAAGGAAAACGACAAACAGACAAATAAAAGTACAAACGACACATCATAGAAAACTTAAACTTAGCAACACGAACCCCACCAAACACTGTATGTTACTAGGTGCCCCGAACGGATAAGTAGATCCTGCTCTACATGTGGCAAACGTGATTGTTCGAAACAGGAATAGTGTAGCAGTTTACTTTTTGTTCTGTAGCTGATAAAGTCTCACTGTTGATTTTGTCAAAATTAAATGGACTTTGCATGTTTAAATTCAACTTGCAGTTTGGTATGTTTTTAAAAATATGTTTTAGAACTAAACCACGTGTTTTCTATCAAAGGCTATACGCTAATCTTCAAAATTCAACGTTCAAAGTATAATAACGTTATCGTTTTGTTGCGATAATTTAAGTGCAAAATTTAGATCTTTGTTACTATGTACATATTTATGTATGAAAATATAAGGTTCAGTTTTTAATAGAAATTTTTGTGGTGATAAGGCAACACTTAAGTTTCATCTTTAAATATAAAACTAAAGGTTTAGGGTAAGTGTTAGT
This sequence comes from Mytilus galloprovincialis, assembly GCA_037788925.1. Taxonomy (NCBI): domain Eukaryota; kingdom Metazoa; phylum Mollusca; class Bivalvia; order Mytilida; family Mytilidae; genus Mytilus; species Mytilus galloprovincialis. The sequence continues at coordinate 32,876,397 of CM075339.1, forward strand.
TAAAAAAAAAAATATCAAAAAGACATTCTGAAAAAAAACCTCAGAAGCCAATTCCCGTTATACTGTTCGTCTTAATCCATTTTTGTCATTGAAATTTTTTATTAAACGAAGTTACATCCAACATTGTACATAATCTTAATTTTCATCTAAAGATAAATTAAGAATGCATGAATTACATGAAAGATAAGCCTTCTCAGTGTAACAAAAATGATGGTCAGGAGGAATTTTCAACTTTGAGCCGTCTTGTCATATCTGCTGAACATTGTGTCTAGCGTATTTTCATGTACATGTACCAGCTTTACATGGCAGGTCAGCTTTGATTCCTTTCACGAATTTGGGTTTACTTGTTGGACCTTTTGGATTATAGCTCTTCATCTTTTATATAAGCTTTGAATTTCAAATATTTTGGCCACGAGCATCACTGAAGAGACATGTATTGTCGAAATGCGCATCGGGTGCAGGAAAATTGGTACCGTTAATGTTGTTTGAACTTCAGTGTATAACTCATCACACTGCAGGCAATGATGACATGTTTTATCCATCTAAAACATAGAATGAAGTCTCACATTTTAATAAATGCACAAGAGAAAGAAAAACATAATCAATCATAAAATTGATCTATTTTTACTTATATTTACTTTGTAACCATTTCCAATTTTCATTGTCAATTATGTTTATGTTGAACTTCAATCAAGCTCTACAAGTGACTTGCCTTTCTCTGAAGTGTTTGTTGCATATTTTTATATATAGATATGATTGCACTTCCCCTAACGCATTTACGATGTCCTCAATCAGAACCGATCCCCTCACTTATGAAATAATGAAAATTGGCAGTTTTAAGTTTTATTTTGACGACTTTCAAAACGAAATCAGTCCCGTTGACAGGTGAACAACTGGGTTTGAATTTATAGGTCTGTTAATAAAAAAATTTCACTTTTTCTGGCAAAAATGGATCTGTTCGTTAAAGTATTCACCACAGCATAGCATTTTCCGATTTTCAATATTTTGACCAGTTGAATTATAAAATCGCGATTTAAAAATGTACATTACTTTCGAAACCTGACATTTACTCCAGTTAAGCATAAATCCTCCAACGGTCTTCATTGTCGAACAGATTGTTTGCGTGTGTAGATTACCAGCCACGAATGTTTATTATTTGAATCTGGTTATTTATTTGCGTTTTGTCTTATCCATTCAATATTTGAAGGCGAAAAAATGTCAAAAGTAAGAGACCTTTCGTATTATTTAATTGGCAGACAGAGCAAAGTAAATAAGCCGATATACTATAGAACTGAACTGTTTTTAAAGTTGAAAATAACTCGTTTGATTCCGTTTTGGACCACACGTCCGTCGGCCCTTTTATCAGACGCGTTTTGAAGAACTTATAACTAGATTAAGGTTATTCAAGTACGCCAGTCGCTTGTGTGTGTACATAACAATATCACTGAGACAATACACACTGCAAAAAGGTTAGATTAATGCGTATTCTTGCATTAAAACATATTTAACATTATTATTTGCAGGCTCTAGACAATTTGACGGTACCTATTTACCGCTACCACCAGAGAGATCATTGTCCAGTTATCCACGTAATATGCATTTGAATAATAGTAATGTGTTGTCACATATATAACATGTATAACGATGCCCATTTACCGTACTAGATGCGATTTTTTACAAACAATACCATGTCTGATCTATAATATTATATAACGATAGGTCTGGCATTTAAAGAAATAACCCGGACGTAGGCAAGTTTCAATGAAAGGTACATCTAATTCTGATATTGCAATAATAGTTCATGAAAACGTTGCTAACATTGACCTTCACTTTCGACACATGTAATGTAAAGTTAACTTATTGACACAATATAGGGATATTATGTGAGATAACGTTTATATACAACAATTTTAAAACAAAACAAATAATGAACCACATTAATGTGTCTGATTATTGGGAAAACACACAGTGCATTAGTCTGAAAATTAATTTGAATACCGAACATGACTTTATAATTTCGACTTTCAAGAGATGTTCAGATCAAAACTACTATTTTACATCAAAATGTGGATATTAGAGAGGAATAACAAGATTGAATTGAATGAGTTTGAAGCGTGTATTTGGTGTAACTTAATCAGGTACGCTCAAAGCCTATTAGTGGTAAACAATGTTGATAAATATTGAACCACTCTGACTAGTAGTTACACGCGGGTATTTTAATCCATCAAACCTTGATTGGAACAAAATGCCTGTTTTGCACTAAAATGTTTGTTCCTGTGAAATATTTGTTGGAGTTTACTGATAACAGAAAGATTGAGGAAAAGTAAATGGCATGATGATTCTATTAGTTAAAAATTAGTTGTTGCAACATTGAGGAAATCGTTTAAAAAAAGCTATGACTCCTAACCCGTCTTTGCCTATACGTTGTTGTCCTGTTAGGGTTAGTAAATGATCATCATTTATTTTGATAAGTTTCAGATTTTCATATCATTTTTCCCTGATCATAATTTAAGAGACATTACTGTGAGACACTAATTGTCGAAATGTGTATTTTGGATGCAAAAACAAAATTGAATTGTGAATGTTACATTTGAAAACAAGCAGAGGACGGCAAGGAGAGGTGCACTTTATTCACTAAGGAATTCATACACAGTCACTAAACTGGAATAGTCTTCGTCAAAATTCAAAAAAATGTGTTGTTAATAGGACCTCCAGCATACTGATCACTTGTTCCTCTATGTCATGTTATACCTTTTTGTTCACTTAAAAAAAAAAACGGTATCCCTAAGTAATAAATTTATGGTGTATCTTACCATTTTTATGTTGAAAAGCATTGTTGATTATTACCTTTAGACGTGTTTTTTTATTTTTATTTCAAATGGAGAATGGGGGTAAACAAGCTTGAAAAATCAAAAGATCTGATAGAACTGATTTCCTTAAAAGATCAAGATTTAAAACTATGTAGAAGTTCTTTAGTGCATTTTTAGAATCCACATGTATGTGGTTCATACCACTACGCGAGTAAACATTTTCACAGTATTTTCAAAGACCCTTTTACATCGTGGACGAACTTCTGGAAATCTAGTCGAACATGCAGTTTTCAGTTTCTAAAAACGAAGGAGTATAGTTAGTATTTATCCATTTGATCAGAAAAATCCTTGTCACATGGTTTTTACATGCAATCCCCTAGGTTTTTGTTTAACCATGTGTGATTGCATGTTCTAAGTTGATTTATGAAAGCATATTTAAAAAATAGTTGTTATTTTTATTCTGTAGGCTCCTTTGATAAAATGACATTTTCAGGATTAGGTAGAAGAAGAGAACAATTACCTACAGACTATACGGAAGTTTATGGTAATGTATAGACGATTTTATGTTTAATAACCATTTATCACAATTTAACTCTTTAAATATAAGTACTGTAGAAAAAGTATTACACAAATCAATGCGTTTGGTGCTGGCAGGTCTCAATGAGAAATTTCAAGTATCCCTATAATCTTATACCAGGATGGATTCACAGAAGCGTGTTCTCTGAGGCCTTGAATGTTGAAAATCAGAATAATGTATGTTTGATAAAAAAAGAAATGAAAAAATTCACAGCTCAGAGGATAAATGCAGTTGTCTTTCTTTTTACTTTTAACAAGTCATGATTTTACTTTAATCTGTAAACGATATGTATGTCAACCATGAAGAAGATCAACATTTTGGATCTAATTTGTGGTTAATCATCAGACTATTGTTGTCTGCTCTATGGTCGGGTTGTTGTCGCTTTGACACATTCCCCATTTCCTTTCTCAATTTTTAATTGACCAATTTCTGATCACTGATCAGCCATCATTTGTTTTTAGAGAAACGGTTTGATTTCAGGAATTGAGAGAGAATAGAAAATTCGTTAATAAAACCCTTATTAACAGAAATTAAACGTTAATGGCTCAAGCATTTAACAATACACAATTTCTGTTTTAAATGTTCTTGATTACTCAAACAATATTAAATGGAGAAAGGATAAAGTTTAGAATTTTGTATCATAGCAGGCTTGATTTTTTGTTCACCTAATCCAATTAAAACACTTTTAGTCTTTTCTTTGAAAAGAACACACAATCTGGTTTTTTTTCATGAGTTATTTTGTTTAGATTGAGAAATATGTACAAATATGCTTTGTATTTGGTTTTCCAATATCAATCCTCTTAACTAGTTTATCAATGATGTTAACCAAATTGTCGAAACTCTGATCTAATCGTAGGAATTTACCTACAGGATAATCAATTGTAATGCAGCTTCTCATGCCAAATTTGTGTTTTGATGCATTTTGCACTATCTAAAAATCGTTAATATTAATACTTTTGATTCAATGACTTCAGGTATATTCAGAATTATCCTGATTTAGAGTAATTTCTCGAAATTTGGCTGATATTGTCAGTACAATTTATTATTACGCCAATTGGAATTATCTCCCTTATACCATCGACCTAATAGAAAAAATCTTTTTCTATTTGCTTTATAGTCCTAATATAAATATTTTTTTTCATAGTTTTAGATTAAATATCTAAATATATTTGGTTTATATTGTCCTGATTTTGCATTTGAATTTAATAATATGTACTATTACATAATCAAGATAAGTTCGTCACACAGTGTGCAATTGTCCTAATACGGAATTTATTGGGTCAAAATTCATATCGGGTTTGACTTCGATTACCCCGATATGAATTTTCTTAACCCGATGATTTCTCGTATTAGGACAATTGCAAACTGTGTAAATAATCATATCCACATGGCAAACTAAATCGATTAGGTTGAAGTAAATGAGGATGAAGCAGGAATACTTACTATTAATCACATATATTTATCATTTACATATTTCACATTAAATGAAGTTTTTAAAGAAAAAAACAAGACTTTGCTACTTGAGAACGTCTTATATTTTAATTTCAGGTTGATCGTACTAAATTAATGGTTGCAAACAACGCCATATTTTCATTCTTCCGGTTTCCTTTTCCCCTAAATAACACGTTTGTGTAAAACAAATTGCTTTCGTATCTTGATTTTTATTTTAAATTTAAACCAAATAAATACTTCACATACTAGAAGTATTACAAATGTTTTTGAATTAAACTCCATGTGTCATTGAATCTTCAAGTGCAAAACACCATTCAAGATTCATTTTGTAAAAATAAAATACTTCATTATCGTCACTGTTTGAATGATTGTTTCAACCGGTTTCTTAAAATCTAATAATTTTGTTTTCTCCTCTTTAAAAAAACGTCTAGGGTGATTCAACATCAGTACATGGGATTTAATTTTGAAACAGTGTATGGTCGATCGGAAAAATTTACCATTTTTTTAATAAGAAAATTTTTCTTTTTTTACTTTAAATAATTTAAAAAATGAAACAAACATTTATGAAATAGGGTTGATTTTTAAGGCACCACTTTTAAAAACAAGTAATATAGGCTTCGCACGAGATAACATTACTCAGAATATATCATTTTCATTAATGGTTATGTTTTTAAATTAATGTGTTTCAGATCCACTTTCGAAAAGAAAGGAATTAAAAGGAACGTACAGAAATCCGTTGCCCAAAGGTTGTCTATACTTTTTGTAGCATTAATTCTAAAAAGAAAATATAGTTAATAATGTACATTTAGGCAATATCTGTTTATCGATTTTGAAATCTCATCAATCAATCAAAAAAACAACAATCGAACGTCGGGCTACTTTTGTCAAGTCATCGTTTTTTTACCTTGACTATAAACACATTCATTCTGAAACCAGTTAATGAATGATAATGATTACGTTCATCTTGTCTTATTCATTATTCATGTTATTACATGGTATAAAATCACAAATGGGAGGAATTGTGGTTGATTACATAAGATGAAATATTATCTTTCGACCAGTTACGCGTTTATTAGGTTTGTTTTTTTCATTTAATTTTGGTTCATTCCTTTTATCCTTTCCTTATATCAGATAGTAAGTTTAAATGTATGCTGGCGCCTATCGTCGTTGCAGTTTAGTGTTTTTGGTTTTCCGTTGTTTTTCTGTTATAGGTTGATGTGTTTTGGTTGGTTACCAGGATCGTTTTCGCTTAATCGATTTATGACTGTGTGATTGATTGATTGATTGATTGATTGATTGTTGGTTGCTTTACGCCTCATTAGCATAAAAAGGTTATATCGCAGCGAGAACCAATTCGAATATTTTTACAATCTAATTATGACTGTGTGTGATTCAAGGAAGATTAATACAAATACTAAACAAATGTCTTTATAATTATATCTTAATGGTTTATTTTATACAAGTTTTTTTCCTACCAGGTGTTGTATAAATCAAGTTTTGATAAAAAGACACGAATGTAGATCAAATGAAACACAATAAGTTATGCAATACATGTAAGATTTTAGCGTAGTATAGAGTTCCGCAAAACGTTGAAGATAATATCAGAATATATAATATAAAACATAACGTTTTCTACTGATATGGACGATTAGTAAAATCCTGATAGGGTGAGGACTAAACCTTTACAGATTTGTAAGGGGTCAATGGTGTCCCGTTACACTAATTTGTTGCCGCCCACAAGTCTTTTTCTACCAAGTTTTGTATAAAATAAACCATGAAATACAATAATATTGATACAAGATATTATTGTTAATACTTAGTAGTAGACGCGATGTCTCAAACCCTTCATGAAATATACTGACCAAATATAGTTCCATTTGTCTCTTTGTCTTATGATATTTTAATTCCTTTTAGTTATCTTTTGATTTTTTGCTCTCAAATCCCCGATATGCATGTGTCAACACAATGTGAATTTATACTGAGTCAACAAGTCACAGTCTGAGTTAAGATACATTTTGTGTAAATATAGATCAAACGACAATTCTGGTACCTTAACTTAAGGTAGATCATCGGTATATATTTCTTGAGATAACATTTTCTTATACTTTGCCAATATGAAGATTTTACTATGCTTTTTTCAAAAATATAATATAAAGTATGGGTCACCGTGGTATTTCCAAAGCTTCGAGTTGTTGGTAATTATTGCCTTAATTTGGTCAGTTGTTCATGAAAAAAAAACACATTTGTGTGCATAAAAATGAGATAGAATTTTATAATAAATTGTGAGAAGAAATGTTTTATACCTATTTATATAATTTATTATTTGAAAAAAATATATTCTAAAAACACAAAATTTGATATTTGTTTAAACATTTTGAGTTATAAAAAAACATCCACCAGTTTTCCAAATATAAATAAACAGTACAACCAATCAATTGCAGATTTTGGCAAATAACTAGACCGATTTTATACTGGGATTGTACAATCCTAGATGGAGGTATACTACGAATAATAAAAGTTGAATACTAGAATATCACACTATATCGAATTGTGTTGAATTTATCTGTGATCTTTTAATTGTATATACTTTGCATTTGTAAAACCTTATTATCTATATACATTGGAACGTTTATGTAAATACATTATTATGCATTGCAGGAAATCAATCACCAGAAGAGAACGCCAAACTTGAGGAACCATTATTATAACATTGGTAATATGACTGTGTTTCATATTTGTAGATAATAATCAACATTTGTACCATTATTTACAACACTACATTATACTGAATGTAACAGCAAATAAAATTAAACAATAAACAGATTTCGAGATACCTAATACAAGAAGACATTGACCTCATATTACTCTTAAGTGGGTTTTTTTTAAACTTCAAACGTAAATTGTGTTTTGATTTATCATGTTACTCACTGTGGTCGAACATTTCAGTATTTGTTCCATTAAACAAGAACGTTCTAGAAAATTCCATTATTTAACACTTGGAACATTACAATTCGGGAAAGTCGTTGTAGTACTTCTATTACATGTGTTTGTGAAAGTTCGTCAAAAAAAAAAATAATCTTCAAATTTCCGTCAAAACATTAAAAAATATTCAGACTTTTTATTACTTATTGAGACAACCATTATGTGTATCTATATAAGGCATGGGGTAATCTTAATCAGTAATAATTATCAGATGTAATCGATTATATTTTCCAGAGTAATCATATGATATCAGTAATCATCCATTGTTTTTACTACAAGTAATCGTTATTCAACTGTTTACAAACGCTAATCAAAGAATCATCAAATCTTAACTTCATAGTCAATTGAAGACATTGAAGCCATTTTTTTTTCTGAAAGATTGTAAAGAGTAGAAACTATATGCTAATATTGTTTACACGAGTCTTTGTTAATGTAGAAAAAATGTTGATGAAAAGCACTAATGCCGGAGAATTCAAGACATATCAATTGCTCGTTACCTCTTTAATAGAAAATAGTAAACATGTAAAGAATATATGTGTGCATGTTTATAGTACATAAAACAATTATGATATTGAGGCATATTTACTTAAATAAGAGAAACCTGAAGGTACATGTTTGATATGGATAATTCTGATACATCGGTTTGACATGATGCATGTGTGTCAGTTATGCAGTATGCTAATCCATTCATTATAAGGTTATTTATGGCCTCAGAAGAAGAGAGTGTACTCAACAACTGTATGATGAGTACATTTGTATATAATGGCTTTTACTTTTAATATTCTTATGATGTATTATTTACTGTGTTTTTTCTATCAAGTTTATTTCATGCATGCAAACAATTCGATTGGGGTATTGCTGTACATTTAAAAGACAATATACAAATCTTGTTTCATGTTATAGTGTAACCTGCCTCATCCGAAACCTGAGTGTTTCAACATCCTGCTTTAACGGACACATTTTCATGGACCCAAAATATGCCTATCCTTGCAGAAAAAAAAACCCAGTATCCCAACACCCTGCCTAATCCGACAGTTATTTCTGGTCCCCTCGTGTGTCGAATAACACAGGTTACACTGTATCTTCATTTAAGTGCGCAGCACTACCCAAATTAGATTGACATGGTTTTTAATCCCGTTGACTCAAAACCCTACAAATAAAGATATCTAATAAAATATACGATCAAATTGATTCAATTAACTTCAAAAATTGTAATTTAAAATCAGTTATATTAAGAAAAAATAAATTCTCAAAAGGATCAGATTCAATTAATTCTTTCCTGTACAAGATGGATATGATAATAGTTTTTACATATAACAATAACATGAATAATTTTTACATCCTTTAATCTTACAGTGAATGATGGAAGGTAATACATCTTCGCTTATCAATTGATTAAAATAAACTTAAAGTTTATAAAAAGTTATAGCTAAATGGTCCTTCAGTCGGTACACTAGCACAAAGAATGATCCTATCTACATTAAACGATGTTCTCTTATATTTGATACGTTTCCCTCAGTTTAAGTTTGTAATCCGTATTTGTTTGTTCTCTATCGATTTATGAATTTTGAACAGCGGTATACTACTGTTGCCTTTATTTATCTAAAAATAGGAGATAGCACTCTAAGATAAATGTAAAAAATAACTCTATATAAACTCAGCAGATTCAATGTGACTATAATGATCGATTTTTATAACTTTTTTATATGAATATTTCACACAGCCAATATATTTCAGTACAGCTATATGTTTTAAAACGTCTATGATCATACACTTTGATGTAATGTATATATTTAGCATATATATATATATATATATATATATTAATTTGAAATAAATGAATGGGTTTTTGAATAAGAAATCAAATATATTTTTTTTAATAATCATGTTTGGAATAAGTCTTACAAACAAATATCATTTTGCTTACTCCAATAAAATCTAGACCCATTAGTACCTGCTTTTGGAATTTTGTGTCAGTCATTCAGTAGTTTCACATATACCGTGGAATTATTTATTATTTATCATATTGCCTTGAGGATTTTTGCTTTCAAAAGAAAGACTTCTATTTTGATTGTAAAAGATAATGTAAATGAGCTATCATATGATTCTGTCTTTAATTCGATGTATATTTGTAAACAGTATTCCTCATTTGTTCTTATACAACTGATAAATTACTTGTTACACATGCAAGGTCTATACTCGTATATCAAAATAAATATGACAAAAGTATTTCCTTCTTTTATTTATCGATGAATGACCATTCAATTTAACACACATCATAATTGGAAATATCTATTCACTTGAGAGATATTTGCTAAATATATACAAATGCTGCTTGATTACATGTTTTACATGCACACTGTTATAAATGAAGAAAATATCAATAGGATCAAGTAAACAATTTAAACGCAAAAGGATATGTTACATTATGTCCCAAAGAAAATAAAACAAACAGTCAAACAACGGTCCACAAACACTAATCTACAAAACTATCACGAACCTTTCAAAAACAAAGGCTGCATAGAGGTACGCAGTTTTTGCTCTTTTATTGGCATTCTTCAGATTTCTGATTACAGGTAGAGTCCAGACATGAGTCACATTTGTCAATTTCATTAACACAGAAAGGCAGGGTTGTTGCCAAGTCAAGTAGGGAAAGCAATTGGTCATCTTCATTTCATATTGATGTGCTCCATTTTTAATTCGCATATCTACATAAATACTCACATCAATCTACACCTAAGCGACTTATTGTTGTTGATATTACCCAACATTTGATAATTCAATGCATATATGTAGTATAATTGACATTAAGTAAATAATCAGCCAAAACCGTCTTCTTTGTCGCCATAAATAAACAAGCTGATCAAGTCCAATCATGCTTTTGATATTCTCCGATTACATTTTTTCTATTACAGTTGATCGTCTATTGCTTTTTTCTCAGCATCATGCCAGTCTTTTGTTTTGTGATTGAATTCCCTAATGTATTTTTTGTACAACAAAACCTGTGTCTGAAAATGTCCGAACAATGTCAAGTTGGCTCTTAATAATTTGTATATCCGTCATTGAATCAAGATGAATTGAGTTATTTAACGATATTTATTTTTTTAGATGGTGACGTTCCCTTGTCACCATCCTATTTTGTTTATATATCAAAACTTGTTCGATTTCCTCGCGTCTACATTCACCTCAATACCTAACCAACCTTTTAACAGACTCATTCAGAAGATATATAGTTGTTATACTGTGCATGCTGTTTTCGGATCATTAAAATTGACATATTTGGGTATTAATATTAATTTACTCAAAAAGTATTTGCAAAACATTTTTTTCATTATCAACCAGTTGTTGGCATGATACGGGTTATGTTCTTCACATTTGTTTGATGATGGTATGATACTAAACCCCTTATTGACGGGAATGTTTTTGATTTACTTATGATGAATATAATGTAATGTTGGGGCTGTCTCTAGCTGACTTTAGATATGGGTTTTACCTTTTGTCGAAGGCCGTATGGTCTATCTATAGCATGGTGGAACGTATGTAATCTGTTGTAGGATGAACCTTTGTAAAAAAAATATGACTGGAGAATTTCAGTAGAGGTATCAAATTTTTTTAGATTCTTGGTGACAGGACAATGTTTTTTTTAACCTTCGCCCTTTTTTCAAAAGTCTGTTATTTAATTTTTGTCGGTATACTATGAACATAAATACACTATAAACGTAGCGTATTAGTTATTTACTATCGATTCTAAGTTTACTATCCTGTAGGTGATATAGTCATTATAGTCATTATAGATATAATATATCAGCGACAGCCGCTGATAGTACTACCAGAAGGTATACTTTCTGGTAATTAGACCAGTGATGGCCAGGCTGGGAAATTGGGAACGCAAAGGCTGACAAAAAGTAAAATAACAAAATACTGAATTCCGAGGAAAATTCAAAACGGAAAGTGCTCCTACAAAAAGACGGAAAAGAGAACAAACATACATACAGTAAACTTGGGATTGATAGTAAATAGCAACTTTACTTTATATGCAGTATATGTATGATCATATTATACAGAAAAACGCGAAAATAATTGTCATGTCCCCAAGACTTTATGAAATTATGTGTAATTCTTTCTTTAAAACAGTCCTAAACGGAATCCTTGTAAAAGTCTGTCCGATGACGGAAACAATATTCGGACGTCCTTATTTTCGTTTTTCTCCAAAAGCAAACCAAACTGAATCATCATCAGCGAGGATGATCTGACAAATGCGACTATGCAAGGTACCTTTAGGACAAATTAGTGTGTAAGGAAAAGATGCGACACCCAAAATGAAGTCTTATCATTAAATAGTATAGGTTTTCAGATATAGATTATTCAATTAAATTATTGAGCTCAGTGTGGATGCAATATAAGTTCATACCACATTTTCCTTCTTGAAACATTTAAACAAAATGGTATACAATAGTGATGCATAACATCAGAACAACACAATGATTTTACATATTTTCTTAATTGCACCAAAAACAGTTATCTAACCAATCAGATGACTCAATAAATTGTCTATGTTTTCAAATGAAATGTAGTTAACAAAACCATACTTGTATTATGTTTCATTTAATGTTTTTTTCATATTTTTTCATATTTTTATTTTACATTATGTTAAGCATAGATCTTATATGAATATGAATATTGAGTTTAAAAGTACAAAAGTTCAATGCAGGATGATCTGAATTATGTTTATTAGGATGTGTGGATGACTAAACCTTTAAATAGGGATTCCTGAATATGGTTGGTTTTAAGATGTCTAGATATTTGATATTTGTTGATACTTTTCTGATGATTCGAATTTGTTTCCTTTTACTACGTAATAGTTATACACCTTGTGATAAGTTTGTTTGGATATGAAACCTGGACGGCTGCAGTGCGGAGGGATTTCTTATTCGGATACACCGTATCCCGAGGTGTAGAACTAACTTCCACCGATGCTAACTTTTGTTAAGATTGATTACTAAATGAAAATGAAAGGATAGCATATTTATTGACAATATCAACCATGATTCATAAGAAAGGATGTTTTTTTTTACAATGAAACTCAATAAAAACTTACTTTATCTTCGATCAAGCTTTGGTAATTGAGTAGATTATAAAAAGGTCAAAGTTGCTGTTTTGCATTTTCCCGTTAAATCCATGTGTTAATAGAGATGACCAGGATATTGACGAACGAACCTATCTCGACGAACGAACGTATTAGGAGCGGTAATTGTATGTTTACAAACGTACTTAAAACCAAAAGGTGTTGTTATGTAATGGTTAATATGTTTGAATTGTATTCGGATGCAATCACGATAATAGAGAGAAATGCATTAAATATGCCAATTTTAAATGGTTTTCATGATTTATCGCTAAAAGACGTATAAAAGTGCTACGTATGTTACGATAACATGTACATGTAGTTTTTATTATTGTCGAACGCATGATGAAATGTACGTCACGTACAGGAGTATTCGAGTGCACCGACCACTTTTACTATACTCATACAGTTATGAATGCATAATTTAGATGCTCTGAAACAATATGTGAATGTGATGTTGTGGGATCGTTTTTTAATCTGTCTTTTTAATTGTGTATTCAAGTTTTATATGTTATCTCATTGATCAGTTTATATATAAAAAAATGTATCGTTTTTTAACCAGTTCATAAAAGATTTTTTTAAAAGGAGGAAAAGGGGGGGGGGGGGGGGGGGGCAGTATGTTAAATGTTGTCCTGCATTTTTTTTAATTGTAATCTCTGTCCTTTTTAATTTTTTACTCTTTTCGGTCCTGCCTTTTTATATAAATTTGTCCTGACTTTTTTAATACATAAATTATCATCCGCCTTTTTTTACTCCACATTCATGTCCTGTCTTTTTCAAATTTCATCCTAGCCCCCCTCCCTCTAAAATTCATTTTGTAGTCTTTTATCATACCTGTCAACCTCTGACGAATCCCTCTGTTTAGTGTCAAACTGGTCATCAGATTTCATAAAAGGCTTACTTGGTCCATTAACAAAAGCAAATGACGACATTGAAGATCACTTTCAAACCTCACAACAAATTTATAAGATACATGCAGATACTAATATATATATATATATATATATATATATATATATATATATATATATATATATATATATATATATATATCAGTCTAAAGATTTGCACAACGGTACTGATATAAGATGTTATAATACGAAAATGTTGTTATTAAATCGTGTTGACAAATATTTCGGCTCAACAAATGGCCTTCTTCAAGTGTCACAAGTTTTAACTACTAGTATATTGATACATAATGTATAAGGTGTAAAAATAGATCAGTAATACTACAGGTAAGTTTTGGTCGATTGATTTTAATCCAAAATCCTGAATATCATAATATAAACAAAACACTATAATTCAATATACGGGACTGTGTATATTAACAATAAAAATGAGTGAAAAACAAAACTGTTAGTATTTCGTATTGATGCCGTTTGGATGATGTACATTAAGTTCCTTTATCCAAAAGCTTTCCCGAACCTGTCGCTGGGCATCACTCCAGTGAATGTTCTGTTCAATCACTAGAATTTTCATGCGGTTAAAGTCATCAGGTTTGTGACCCGACTGTCTGAAGTGCTGAGAAACTGGGAGAAGTGGCTTCTTAGAGATATCACTCCTATGGCCATTGAGGCGTTTGAGGAAAGGCTGCTTTGACTCACCAACATATTGGAGGCCACAAACCGAACATTCTAGTATTTAAATAACATTCATACTTTTGCAGGTAACATTGCAAAATATCTTATAGTTGTTTTCGATTGCCTTACTGTGAAATGTTGATGAATGCTGCATCTGTAGGCAGCATTTGCAGCGTTTTTTTTTCACACGAACGACAGTCTCCAGAAGTACTTCTATTATCAGACAATTCAGCCCGCACCACCAGGTTCCGCAGACTACTAGGTTGCCTAAAAGCTATCATTGGAGGCTCGGGAAAAATCTTGGATAGTTTGGAATTCTTTTCAACTGATTTCCAATGCTCACGAATGACACCAAAGCAGCCTTTCCACAAACGCCTCAATGGCCATAGGAGTGATATCTCTAAGAAGCCACTTGTACTTGAAGTACGTCTGAGTCGGTGACAACTCTACAACAGATTTATCCATCGGATCGCCATCAATGATTGTACTGGCCTGACCAGTGAGTGTAACCAAGACGACTGGGTTTAAGTAAAGATAAAACAATCAGGAGCTTACTTTTATTTCACTACCAATCCAAATGGTGAAAAACTGAAAATACAAATATAAATACAATTTTACTATGTGTTCAATGATAATTAAAGTCCATTAAAAATACGGATAAACAGTTCGTAGATATATAAAGCTGTTAATGTTCTTTATCATGATAAATAGATGAAATATTCTTGCACACGTCGGGTTCTGTCTGAATTAAATTGTGTAATCGCAGATACGAACAGTTTGAACGGTTAAATGTTCATAGTTTCTTTATAGCATAGGAAAATATATTAAACAGTTCATACCTGATGTAAATACATAATTTGTAATGTTTTAAAGGTAACTCACACTGTGGTTAGCCACGAATTGTTCCTTTGGACAACGTGTCCGCTGAATATTCTTTGCAGTTGTGCACACGGTCTGCTGAGCAGTTTTCGTCATTAGAAAAGAGGGGAAAGTAACGCGGATTCCTACACTGTGCTTTATAAAACTCCTAAAACTGGCGCACATAAAGCGATGTACGCAATGAGACGTTAACAATATAAAATGATGATCACATGAAGAATAAATAATGAATAAGTTCCAGAACACTCCGGTCTGAGGTCTATCTGACATCACTATTCCATTATCAAAAACAAATAAAATGTAAAGTATATAACAACAGTCCAAAGTTCTACTTTGAAGTAGTCCAACGGGAGGCTGGGTATTTCACAGCTTCTATCCTAGACAAGGTGGTGTTTCCGACGAGATCGCGGCGATCTAAGATGCAACTCCATGGCTGTAGTTCTAATTGAAGAATCTCTTTTCGACACGGATATGCGATCCAACGAGGACGTCTTGCGAGACGGACGCTTTCCTTTACGTTTACGGCATACAGTAAACCATCCGGTGCCATGTTCCTTTTCTCTGTGACTTAAGTTGGAATTGTCTATTCTGTTTTCCTCTTGTCCTTGCGTATTAAAAAGCGAATTGAAGCTTTCCTTGGGAATTGAATGTTTTTGGATGTACTTTTCTTTGTTGGCATTCACTTTTGGTGGCGTTGCTTCCGAAGTGAACTTTTTGGCTTCTGCAAATCTGACGATAGAAGACGCTGATTTCGTTTTCGGATGCCCATGTAAACGGGGATAATGTTTGAACGAATCAGTTCGAATTTCAGTTGGCTGGGTGTTGATTTTATTACACTCAGGTATGTATGTGGTTTCACAACACTGCAAGTTTGATTTGTTTCCTTTGTAGTGAGTTCAAGGTGAACATGTTGCTTATTGGAGCGTATTTCTCCAACGATAATCCAACCCAGGTTTAACTTTTGCGCAAATGGAGCCTTTGGTGGTCCTAGACGTTGATCAAGGACATGATGTGCCTCTATAAGGTCTCTTCCAATGAGCAATAGGATTTTGCATTTTCCATCAATCGGGAGAATATGTTTTTTTGTAGTTCTTGCAAGTGTTGATATTGCAATATATCCTCAGGTGTAGCAATTTCCTTCCGATTATTGGGAATGTTATTGCATTGAATCAGTTCAGGCAGATTGAATCTAGTATTGTCTTGTACAGACTTCACAAAAAGCCGTTTCCTCGTTTACCGGAAGTAACCTTGCTGCCGGAGCATGTGGATAACAAATAGTCTTTTGTTTCTGCCTGTACGTTGAATAGGCTGAAGAATTCAGGAGCCACGAGAGACCGGTTGCTTTGGTCGTCAATAATTGCATACCTGCGAATTACTTTGTCCTGATTATTTTTGTGAAAGACATTCACAGGAAGTATCTTGGCACAAGATTTACTACTATTGCCGTTTTTGAATATATCTGTGCAAGTTGAACTAACAGAGGTTAGCTTGGTTTCAGCTAACTCAAGTTGATCCCCGCCGTCGACTGATCTAGGCGGTGAAGGCGGTGCACCTTTGGTTTGGTGCACTCGATAAGTGTGTAATTCGGTAGTGTGTTGTTTACTTCCGCATTCATTGCAACTGATACTCGCGTTGCAATCACGACTTCTGTGCATAGTCGAATCACAGCATTTGTAACAAAGATTAATTTGCCTCAACAGTTTTTTGCGTTCCTCTATAGTTTTAGCTCTGAACCCACGACATTCATTTAGCGAATGTTCGGTATTGTGTATTATGCACAGATTTTGTAGCTGTGCAGTCTCTCCAGTTCTTTGTTCGACCGCTGTCAGTGTCTTGTGAACGTTGATTTTTGTTCAAGGCTGAGGTCGGTGACTCGTCTGTCACGTTTTTAAAACTTGCTTTCCATGTATGGAAGGATTCTGCCCGATCGTTAAAGCTTGTTAATTGTTTAGCCTGTCTTACTCACAAAACAAGACGTTATATTTGCAATCCAAAACTGATTCACCTCATTTTCATGGACAACAGAAAATGCAATAACTACGACATCCGTATCAACAGTCCGAAATATAACTCGTTTTAATCCTTCTTCTACAGCATCATACACATGCAGCATCATCCGTGTATCTGCTTCTTTGTGTGCGCACGGTGATAATTTACTTATATCTTTTGGTATAGTCTGCATAGCATATCAGTTCCTTTCGTAGTTATCACCTGTTTCTGTTCATCATACTCTCTTGCTGAAGCTACCAATTGTTCAGCTAAATATGTCATGTATGTGAACAGCTACGTTTTATTGTCATTGACCCTTAGAACAGCCTCCCAGTTTCCTGGTACTCTTGAATCTGGAAGGACACGTCTTCTCACACCTTTGCCTTTTTTACATCCTGTTGAGTCTTTCAAACTATTCGAGAAGTGTTCATCCCAAACTACATCAAGTCGACTTACAAAACGCAACTAATCATGTATGTAAGGCATGAAAATGTCATTAAAATAGTCTTCATGAACATAAACGGTACCAATTTTTCTGCACCAGATGCGCATTTTGACAATCAATGTCTCTTCAGTGATGCAATGTCTTACATCTATGACCAAAAGGTCTGCATTTGGTGCGTCCTCTTGCGTGTGAAAATAAGAACATACCTGTACTCTACATTCAATGCACTTGGTATCTCTATAACATCACTAATCATCGGACCATGAACCTTTGGTATTTCTGCTGGTTCTTTTGGAAGAACAACAGAAGGGACGATGGTATTATTTTGTGGTATAGGTTTCAGGTTTTCTCTCTTTGATGATGTAGTTTCATTAGGTATGGTTAATTTCTCGACACCCTCGTGTCATGGAATCGGATGCTGAAAAAGTGAAATGGCAGTGTCATGCAACGAACCGTCAGCAGTTGTCGAACTCGGGTAATGGTCGATATTATCCTACAGTTGTAAACACACCACTTCGAAGTGTTGCGGGAGCTACCACATTTTCATCATCAAATGCCTCACAGATGGAGTTGCCAAGTGCTGTAGATAAATGCATAATTCTAGGATAATGATAAACCTAAACAATACATTTTATCAATTAAACCTCATTTCTTCGTTTCAGCATGCATCAGAAGGCCTATAGAAGTGGTTCTCGTTCGGTTGAATGGAATACTTTGGATGAATCATTCCGTCTGCGAATAGAGGAATTAAACTGAAGCAGCTATGAAATAGTCAGTTTCGTCTGTGCTTCAAAGGCATTTCTGGACTGCATTGCAATATTTGGTCCAGCAAGGATCATTCCGACTAATGCTTTTAAAGATTGTGGAACAGAGTTTTGTTGACAGCCTGTCTCTAATGTTCCTTTGAATATAAATTGCATTATCATCATGTCCTTTCGCACTATCTGTGCAGCTTTAGACAATAGTATTGCCTCATCATCGTAGTTTGTTTTAGATGCCTGTTTGATTGCAGCATCGTAGAATAGTAGAAGCACGTCTCTTCCTTGTTTAGGGCCTGCAAGTCTGGGATAGCTGCAAGAACTCTTTTTCTTTTAGATCTGTCAAATGCACTCTTCCAGATGTGTCTACTCCAAACTGTTCTATGCGAGAGGTATACATCATCGTTAAGTCTGCTAATTTGAAAACAGGAATGACATCAGAGTATATGCGTGATGCTTCTATGTACACAACTAGCTTCGCAAGTACAATACCATAGATACAGTAGTCTGAACTTTCGTCACTAATTACCTTCAGTGGTTTAGCTCTATTATATAAATTGGTCAGGCACTTGAAATTTAGAATTGCTCCTTGGGAAATCATGTCTCCTGCATTTAGTTTTGCCAAAAGTACTATATCTTGCAAGTCGAGTGCACATTTACGTACATGTTTGTCTATTTCAAACGTAGATGCTTTGTGTAGATCTCCTGAAGACTCATCACAGAAGAAACAATCTTCGGTCATTGTCATTGTTGCAGAGCCAAAATGTTGTCGTATTATTTTACTTGTAGTTACAACCTGCTCACCACTATCTCCTTTCCTTTCCTACAGTTGTAAACACACCACTTCGAAGTGTTGCGGGAGCTACCACATTTTCATCATCAAATGCCTCACAGATGGAGTTGCCAAGTGCTGTAGATAAATGCATAATTCTGTCATAGGATAATGATAAACCTAAACAATACATTTTATCAATAAACCTCATTTCTTCGTTTCAGCATGCATCAGAAGGCACAGAGAGGTGGTTCTCGTTCAGTTGAATGGAATACTTTGGATGAATCATTCCGTCTTCGAATAGAGGAATTAAACTGAAGTAGCTGTGAAATAGTCAGTTTTGTCTGTGCTTCAAAGGAATTTCTGGACTGCATTGCAATATTTGGTCCACCAAGGATCATTCCGACTAATGCTTTTAAAGATTGTGGAACAGAGTTTTGTTGACAGCCTGTCTCTAATGTTCCTTTGAATATAAATTGCATTATCATCATGTCCTTTCGCACTATCAGTGCAGCTTTAGACAATAATATTGCCTCATCATCGTAGTTTGTTTTAGATGCCTGTTTGATTGCATCATCGTAGAATAGTAGAAGCACGTCTCTTCCTTGTTTAGGGCCTGCAAGTCTGGGATAGCTGCAAGAACTCTTTTTCTTTTAGATCTGTCCCAATGCACTCTTCCAGATGTATCTACTCCAACTGTTCTATGCATGAGGTATACATCCTCGTTAAGTCTGCTAATTTGAAAAAAAGGAATGACATCAGAGTATATGCGTGATTCTTCTATGTACACAACTAGCTTCGCAAGTACAATACCGTAGATGCAGTAGTCTGAACTTTCATCACTAATTACCTTTAGTGGTTTAGCTCTATTATATAAATTGGTCAGGCACTGGAAATTTAGAATTGCTCCTTGGGAAATAATGTCTCCTGCATTTAGTTTTGCCAAAAGTACTATGTCTTGCAAGTCGAGTGCACATTTACGTACATGTTTGTCTATTTCAAACGTAAATGCTTTGTGTAGATCTCCTGAAGACTCATCACAGAAGAAACAATCTTCGGTCATTGTCATTGTTGCAGAGCCAAAATGTCGTCGTATTATTTTACTTGTAGTCCCAACCTGCTCACCACTATCTCCTTTCCTCTTCTGCTTTTCATGCCTTTCAATCTTTAATTCTGAAAATTTATTTCTAAATGTTTTGTGCCATTTTGCATTGTGCAGCTGCAAGTTTAAAGCCAAACCATATTCGTCTGTTAAATTTTCTAATCTATTTGGAATCGGGAACCATTCAATTAGCTGACAACGTTCTTAAATCGTTTCAAGTGTTTTGTATCCGGTTCCTACTTCTAGGTCAGATTGTTTGCTATTAGCGGTACACTGTAAATTTTCTCGAGTCTATTTTTGGCAAAAAATACATTATTTTCAATCAATGTTGGCAGATATAGAAGATGTTGATGGTAATTCAGGATCTATAATTTTAATTTTATGTTATTTTATTCTGGAATATAATTGTTTTAAATGTTATTAAATTCTGATACATATATATATTATTTATATGACAAACTTGGAACCTCGACTGGACCTGTCCTCATTGACAGGCCTGACGGTGTTCTCACTAACAGTAACGTAAAAAGTCAGCAATTTTTGTACACTGTAGGACTTTTTATTAGCACCCTTTGACATGCATACACTGGTGGTCTTTGCCTGTTGTCTGCTCTATGTTTTGGTTGTTCCATTCTCAATTTTACTTCTAGCAGTTTATTTATAGATACCAGTTATATTGAGGCTGTATACAGGGAAGAAAGTAATATTATATTTTTCTGTATTTGGATTGACCTTTTTACAAGTTTTATGTACCAAAGGCATATTCGAGGTAAGGACGAGGATTTAGAATTACAATGTGCTTGCTTCATCCCAGATTATTTCCTGTTTCATGTGTTTTAAATGTCCTTGTACATGTTGTATGCATGAATAGAATACCATTGTGTCATGATGGCAGTTTCCTTTTTAGTTTGTTTTAACAGTTAGCTAAGAATTAGATAAATCTTTACATAATATTACTGACTTTATTGATCTATCTAAAATTTAGGAACAAAAATCATATCAAGTACCAGATATAAGAATAGGGATTTACACTGTTGTAGAAAAGTAAATTCGGCGATATCAAAATCGAATAAAAAAGACGGGAATGTTGTAACGACTATCAAAATACGTACATGGTACTTTGTAACATTTCACTACTTATAGTTTTATATTAACTAGATAGTATCTAAAATATTTGTCTGACATCATGAATATATAAGTCATCAATGAAAATCGTACCATTCAAACGGTTTGTTATTCATTATTTTTGTTATGCATCATCATAGTTTAAAAACCATTAGTGATCCATCGTATTACATTATTGATATTATTTATAAAACTATACAGTCTCATTTTTTTTCTCTTTTTTTTTTGAAATCATGATATATTTTACTTTCAGATGAAGTGGTAGCCCAAAGTTAACGTCTAGAGCCAAATTATGAGAGTGAACAAATATCGCATGCGGTTAAATACTAGAATTAATCATTCTTTATATTTACTAAATTCAATACCCATTTGAATTCAAATACATTCAAGTCTGTCTGTTGCCTTTAAAACACATTGAATAATCGTTATGAATCAGGAGCTACGTAATTTTTTACTATTTTGAATTCTACTTTGTTGTCAACTTCTATGAAAATGAATTTCAGTTAGCTATGAATTCAAGACAGTTTCTGCAAACCAAGTTTGAAGTAGAGAGAGGAAAATTCCATTCACACAACAATGATGTTTTTTTAATAGTATCGCTGTCCATGAACACTAACAACTGTGTTTTTTTGTATTCATTCAACTGTCATAGTTTATATGTTGTTTTCGTATTTCTGTGTATATATTGACTTAAGATTATAATGTTTCAAACATATTAAAGACAACTGTTGTTCTATCAAAAAATTGATTTTGTTTGAGTTATCTATAGGTAAATTTAGTGTGTTTGTTATATATCTGCATAAAGAAGTTTTATTGCACACACTGATGTATTATTACATCAAACGACATTGTTTGCATACTTGGTTGATTTCTATCAATTCAAACACATATTCATAATTGAATAAAACGGTATTGTGACACTGCCTAACTTTTAGTTGAAGGACAAAAGTGTGTTCGTTATGTTGTCGAGAAAATAAAAAAACATAATTATTTCTAGAACACAATGTCTACTTAATTGACTCCCATCTAATTATTGAACACATTAAATATTATGTATCTTAATTAAAAAAAAAACCTTCCTACAACAAGTAACCAACAAATAAATAAGCGAAACCATACTGAAAGTGTAAAAAACAATAATGATATATGTTTGTTATTAGGTTATATTAAGGTAAAACACGTTACATAGAGGAACAAGAGAATCAGTATGATGCAGTTTCTTATTGACAACATATCTGTTGAATTTGGAGGTCTACTTTTTCAACAACTTGTCAGCATTCCTATGGGAGCAAACTGTGCGCCTCTCTTTGCCGACCTCTTCTTAACTTCATATGAATAGTGGTTACTTAAGACACCTCCAGATATACTACTGATGTTCTTTCCTTTAACAATCCGAACTTTTCTGGTTTGGTTCCATTAATTTATCCGCAGAACTGAAAATTAAAGAAACATTCTCCATCTCATATTTATACTTATACCTCGAATCTGACATACACAGTCTAAGTACCAGAAAATATAACAAACGATACGATTTTAATTTTGAATTTTCAATTTCCCCCACCTTAGTAGCAATTTACTATCTTCGTCTGCATATGGTATATACATTACCCAGCTTATTCAGTATTCTAGAGCTACCAACTTATTCAGTATTCTAGAGCTTGCAGCTCCTACTCAGACTGTGTAGAAAGTTAGTGAGAGTGTCATAAAACGTATCGTCTTTTTTTCTAAAAAAAGTTTATTCGGAGATACCAAGACCTTGTTGATAAATATTCCATATCAACATATCACAAATGATAAACGACGACCATGAAGTAAAGATTCTTGGTTCTTCTATTGTTTATCATCTTATTAACGTGTTATAGTATTCTTTTATTTGTTTTTGTGAGTATATCTTTACTGTTTAGTCTGCTTTAGGTGACATCCATCGAACGGTACTCTGTTTCTATATATCCCTTTATTGTGTTATTATTATATGATATATTTTGTATTCTTGTCTTTCATTTTTGATTATGTGCTTTTTCTATTTTCCCTTTTGTGTTATATTTTATACATAGGACGTGGCTCTGTATTTAAAAATCCATTCATTGTGCTATTGTACTTTGTAACTTTTAAAATTCTTGTCTTTCATTTTTCTTATTTGCTTTATCTAGATGCCTTTTTGTGCTTCTTTGCTACATATCTGTTTGTTTTAGGATATAGTGATTAAGATTATAACTCAAATTTGAACGCTGTACCTCTACTTTTGACCTTTGACCTTACATGTCTGTTTGTTTTGTTCACACATGTTTGTCAATATTTTGAAATTTGATGCGACTGTCATTCAAGTGAGATGTTTCCCATCTATAGAAAGGTTCGTTCAATCAATTATTTTTTACATAAGGAATTACCTGTACCAAGTCAGTAATATGGCAGTTGTTATCCATCCGTTTGATGTGTTTGATGTTGTTTTTTAAGACATATAAACATTTTATTCCTAAATAATTCCTGTATACAATTACCTGTGTTTGAGCATTTGATTTTGCCAATTGATTAGGGATTTCCGTTTTGAATTTCCTCTCAGTTCAGTATTTTTGTGATGTTTACTTTTCCTTCTTACTTTAGTGTTATACCTACATGTTTACATCAAATATAAGAAATTAATATTAAATGATAATAAAACAAGCATAAAAACTAAAGGGAGTTTATCTTTTAATAGATAGTTTCAAAGTTTCAAAACAATTTCTCAATGCGTTTTTTTAATTTCCTGTTTACAAAATTTAAATTTTTCGAAGAACTAGGGTCTTAGTTGGCACAACCTTTTTGGAATTTTGGATCCTCAATGCTCTTCAACTTTGTACTTGTTTGACTTTATAGATATTTTGATATGAGCGTCACTGATGAGTTTTATGTAGACGAAACGCGCGGCTGGCGTACTAAATTATAATCATGGTGCCTTTGATAACTATTTGAGTTATTGTTCGAAAAACTAGATTTTTTTTATGAATTAAGTCTCAAAAACAAACAAAGGTAGACTGAAACAAATTAATTTATATATGTTTGGAACCATTGTGAAAAAAGCTATCATTTGAGAAGGGAAAAGACACTTACTTCACCGGAAGAAGCACAATACCTCTATTGTTTCACTAGAAAGTTTATGTAAACCATTTTTTTATCACATCATTTTCAAGAAACTTATAATTGGATGCCAATTTTAACTTTGAGTAACAGGAACTAGCTACTTTTCAATAATCGTCAATTGTTCTCTGAACTATAGAAAACTTACTTCAAACTGGATAGCACATCCTTAGTTTTACGGAGATGTTGTTTACCGTGACTAGGAATTTAGAAACAATCTTGGTAAATATATATCGGAATTTAGAAACAATCTTGGTAAATATATCGATCCCCTAAATAAACTTATTCTTAAAGATTACACATTTAACACAGTAATTAGATGATTGAATATTGTTTTATTTGGTATTAATATAGAATTTGTTATCAGTAAATTATTATTACATATTACTATTATATTGTTACATACATATACACATTCCTGGATCTACAATCTGTCGATACCTGTATATTGGCATTGCACCAGGTCGTATTTTTCACTGACTATCAATGACATCTTTTCGCTAAATCCATTGTTGCATGTGTACTGATTGATAATTCAGTCTTAGATGCATGATTTTTTTTATTAGTTGTTAGTGGCTTTAGACTAGCTGTCAGTAACTGCGAGTACTCTCAGATCTGTTCTTAGGCTTTTTTCGTTGGATTTACAAGTACCCGGCCACGTCCACTATATATTTTTGTTATAATTTTTTACTAGTACCCATCTGGTGAGTAAAGCTTTTTTTAAATGATTTTTTTATAGTTCGTTCTTATGTTGTACTGATATATCACTGTACCAGGTTAAAGGAAGGTTTGGATCCCGCTAACATATTTTACCGCGCCATTTTCTGTATATATGTGCCTGTCCCAAGTCTGGAGCTTGTAATTCAGAGGTTGTCGTTTGATGATGTGTTACATATTTATTTTCAGTTTGTTTTAAATATGATTTGACCGTTAGTTTTCTTGTTTTAATAGCATTTTTACATATGAGATAAAGGGGCCTTTTATAGCTGACTATGCGGAATTGGCGTTGCTCATTGTTAATATCGTACATTAATCTATAGTTGGTAATTTCAGTGTCGTTGGTCTCTTTTGGAGAGTTGTCATATTGGCACTCATATCATATTTTCTTATTCACATCCAAACCATATAAATGAAATAAAGTAAAAGTTTATCCGAATAAATTTGCAACATATTCCGCTTAAAACGGTGCTAGAGGCTATTTTTAACTTACAGTCAGGTAAAAGTTTGTTGTGCTTCGTGTTGAAGGCCTCATTGTGACTTTGATATGAAGAACAGCAATACATACGTTGTCACTTTGTTGTTAATGTGTTTTTCTGCTGTGCAGATACTGATTTGGTGTAAGGGATGGATACCCTATATCTATTTTTTTCTATTATGTTCTGGGATGAAGATAAAGTGTTAAAAGTATTAATACTTCAACACATGTCAAATGACTTTGACATTATTTTTAAACTTCAGTGGTCAGGTTAAGTATTTTTATTAAATTCCTAGCATATTTCAAAACTTCTGACATATTATTTTCATAACCTAGTTGACTATGATTTGTGCGTTTCGACTTTTTATTGAATTGAATAATAACATTCAGTTTCTTTGTTTTTTTATCATTTGTTGTTTGTTTGTCATGTGGTCGCTGTTTCATTTGTTAACATCTCACTTCGCCTTTCATTTGTTATTATAAGTGATCATAACACCTGGATCTGAAGTTCGGAAACTGTAATTTAAAAAAAAAAGACACAGACTGCATCACACGACAGTGTAAAACCATTCAACAAAGCAACAAATCCTCATGATTTTACTTCAATACCATATATGGCGATACACACACGTGTAGATGATTTCCCTTCCAAAAAAGGGATTTTTAAAAAAATTTCCTCGAAAGGGGTTTTTGTGACTACTAGTATAAAAATTTACAGGAATACATGCAGTAAATTAAATCATTTTCAATTTATCATCAGATAAAATTAATTTTAATTTACCGTCAGATAAAATGAATTTTGAAAGCTACAGAATGACATTATCAACCTAGGTTTCAGATTTGGCTTTCAACCTGATAATACGTGTTACAAGAATTGGATTATTTGAACTGATTACAGAAATTGACCAAAAACAATACATGCATACTAAAAATAATTAGAGAAACACTTTGTTGAAATTAACTTCAGGTTTATAAAGAACATGTGCTTTTCTTGTATTTGGACATGTTGTATAACTGGGTAAATTTGCAACGAACTTAGTTTCAATTCGTTACTGAAGTAAAAAATAGCTCAACTTGCAAAAAAGTAATTTATTAGAAATATACACTTCCTCAACACGGTAAAAAGCAAGTAACAAAACCCAATCTGATTACATGGAAAATAAGTTGAAATATACAGTTTTACTTTACATTGCATAACAAAATTAACATCAGCAATTCAAGAGACAAAGCTTTAGTACAAAAACAAATTAGACTATAACACGAACATTTATATCATACTATTTTAATACATCATATATGTCCTTTTGAACCTAACACCAGTTATAGAATCAACTGGCATTTTATCAAATAGTAACAAAACAGTTTAGTGTATCAAGTCTTGACTATACAATATTATTCTAGTTTTCGATATTATCAAATATTATAGACAACTCCCATTATTCTTTTTTATTTCCTATAATTTTTGATCACCTATCATGCTAGTAATTAATTGTTTTAGCTCTTCTATATCATATATTGTACTAATCATCAGTTTGTTAGAAACCAACAGAGAGCATGCATTTGTTCCTACATTCTGTCAAAATAAATAGCGATCATAAGTCACTGTAACAATTTCAAAGCAATAACAGATTGCCTAATGAGTAAATTCAGCAATAAAAGAGCAATGTGTTCATTTGAAAAAAAAACGATCATGGCGGAAATTAAAAAACAAACCAATGTGTACCTATTTGCAGACAGCGTGATATATTATGCCAAAAACATTGTTGATGTTTTGGTGGCTTGAAAGTCAATAATTAAACAACAATTGAATCTGTTTGCATGCAATCACACCTTAAGGGCATACGATACAGTTACAGGGGAGGTAATGACGTTGCTAACGTAAATTGTTATTTTCGAGACGTCAAACTATGACTTGTCGGGAAAAAAATCATTCAAATTTATTTAACTTGAAAACGAGTTCATGGACCTCTTTTTTTAAATGCAATTTGGTTTGATTACGCAAGGAGATTATGTGTGCCAATTGTCAGGAAAACGTAAATAGTGCAATTTTTTAAAATTTGATAAATATACAGCAAAACCTGATGTTTTTTCTACATTTATGAACATTTGATAAATATGAGTTATTTCCGAATAAAAAATGTATAATTTTGTTCGGATACTCATAAAATACAGAAATTACAAATTATTTAACAAAAAACAATTTGTGTTTATCTTTTAACACAAAAAAGTTGTGTCTTTTTTCGAAAGGGAAAATACGGCCATAAATCCGAGATTTGAGCAAATATACAAAATTTCGACCACATTTTACTCAAAAAGTAGCACCTGAAGGTATATTTTTTCTTACATATTTGATTTAATCAGGTAAAAAATAGTCTATATGGATTTTTTTTTATCAAAATTTAAATACGGGATTCAAACGGTATCGTATGCCCTTCAGCCAGATATACAATACGCTGGTGCTAAGCATGCTCGCTTATGAAACAATGAACGTCAACATTGAAAAAAGTGCGCCCCCGATAAGAGCAATTTAGTTGATTGTGTGATATGAAATCAAACAAAGCTAGAACATGCGTCAGTATAAGAATGCACGTGCTTTTTGTGTAATTGTATTTTTTCTCTTTATGTCGGGACATTTCTTATTTTAAACATATTGTATTATCTAAATATACAATAGGATTGGATACAAGTTATAACATCTTAAGGATGTTCGCTTGTCATGTTTTGGGATTTTTGGTAGATTTTCGGAATCCTCTGGTTTTATCCATTTGAATGCCTTAAAAAAATTGCCAATTGACACCCATTTTTCTTTTTATAAATCTTTTAAATGTATGATTATAAGTCATCTGTAAAAGTCTAATAAAATCTTTGTTATTTTTAAATAGTTTTTGAGAATTTTAACTTGTCAATGGTAAAGCTATGAAAAATCAAGATATAACATTTCCCGCTAAAATTCTAATGGCTAATATCTCGAAAACAAGCGCATTGACCTTAATATTTGTTTTTCCTTTTTTGGTTCCTAAATTAAACCCCTATCAATATATACTAGTGTTCAGAAAAGTTTGTTATTTTGAAACTGAGTAGCGAACTTCCTTAAGAAAATCCTCTCTATATAAGTACAATATACAAAATTTCAAGATAAAGCAATTATATATTTCAGTAAAATATGAAAAATATATACAATAAATATATTATGCTCAAACAGTTGTATACGAGTACACTATAAGATACATCAATATTAATCAAAGAATCTTTTTGTATGGCGTATATAACTATGAACATCTCGTCTGTTCCAAATAAAATATGTTCTATGGAGATAGCAGCTTAGTGTTGAATGTTTTTAAAAAGCTGATTTCTAACAATTATGTACAGTGTACATTCTAAGAAAAAAAGAATCGAATCATGAATGGACACCCACATTCACATTCACATGATTCATTTGCTAAATAACTCTGTATAAATTATCTTTTAAGGTGGTATTGGAGTCTAAAATTAAAATGATAGAATTTGTTAATACTTTACCAAAACGTAGTATCTATTGATATATGTTCAAAAATATAATAAAAATGATAGGTCACCGCGCATTTTTTCAAGCTGCAGGTTGTGACAAAATGACACATTTTGTATGAATTATACAGGAAAAAACACCATTTGGTGGTTAGACACTAAACAAAATGATAGAATTGTAAAATAAATTAGGAAAAGGTAGCTTTCTGAAAATGCTTTGGGAATATCAAAAGAAAAGATAGGATCACCGTACGTTTTTTCCGGCTAAAATACAAAATAGGAAAATTCTATGTAGAATCCTTCAGAAAATGTACTGTTTTAGAGTTACCTCCCCTTAAAATGCAAATTCAAAAACATTTAAAAACAACCAAAAATAATAAACACATGTAAAAATATTAATATTCATAAGTTATATTCTTATAAATTGGTTCTTTTAAATGAAAATGCACATTAAATATCTGTATTCCTGTATCCAATTTTGCTAACTTGATAGAAAACGTGGACCTGAGGTTCTCTGTTTTTTACAATCCAGATGGCGAAAGACACCCATACCACCTTAAAGGACTACATCAGTGTCGCAATTTTGTATGTAGTATATTTTCCCTCCTGTTTCCAATAAAAAAATATTTAGGTACCAAAAATTAAATATCATTTCGGCGGATTGTGTTTTTGAAAGTTGGACATTCATTGTATGACCATTGAAATTCTTCCGATATCGTATCGATGCTCAATTGAATGGCGTTAAGTCGAATTTAAAGTATTCGTGTTTGAATGTTTCGAAATTGGATATAAGTTTTAATATGTTGTTAATCAAATACGATTATTTGATTCAAATCAATGAACTGGATTTTAACAGCGGATATCCCTTTATTATTTGGAATTGTTTGCTCTACCTAACCAGGGTGAAATAAGGTAAACACATACACGACACACTTCGACAAATTTGACCTCACGTTGATGAGCAATGTCATTAATCTTACTAAATAAGGAAATATGATATGAATGACAATATTAACAAAGATGGGCAAAACGAAAATTATATAATGTTAACAACTACAGTTTATATATATATTTTTTTTATAATTCTCGAGTTATAAAACATATTGAAAACTCATATAAAAACGAATGGATCGGATCATGTGAGTAAAGTATTCTGCAGTTATGTTTTGCCGAATTTTGAATACGAAAATACTAAAGGTAATGTCTTGTCTGACAGAGAAGAGATAACTTAATAATAGATACATGTATGATTAAGAATTTTCAAATGCATAAAATATTTAAAATGTACTTCAACAGTTGAACTATGTTTTCTTATTGATGCATTGATCACTAATGTAGGCTTTGAAGGGTTGAAATATTCTGTTGATTTTGATACGCGTCTCTCGAATTCAAGAAGTCATTCATTCTTGGCTGTCAAATGTTTCGGTTTGAGTGTTTGATGAAGATTAAACATGAAAAAAGCTTCAGGCGCAACAAACCAAAAATGTAAATGTTATTTTCATATCAGCATATCAACCTAGAATATTTAAAACACTTCAATGTTTCAATTTTTTTAGAATTTCCTTAAGCGGCGTGAATATACATTGGCCTGATGAGATAATACCAATAGCCATACCAAGACACCCCCTTTGTTTGTTTTTATCTACTACATATATGCAAGTACCAGAGTCTCCTAACTGCAAAGGGAGATTCAAGATGAGTTGATTATACATTCGAAAAACTCTTTGACCTTTGAGGTAAGCATTGCTTAGTTGCATATGGGCTGTTGTTGCTATCATTAATGGTTTTGCGTATCCTTGTTGCACAGGCCCTCCATCAGGCGGAAACTGTATTTCAACATAGTCCTTTGGAGGCGTAACCTTCACTTTGTCTTTTATTTTCAGAAATCCTCCTGGACACAATAATTCAGCCTCCGAATGACATATACTTGCAATATCTATACATATCTCATTTAAATCCATCGACGATATTCCTGAAATATTAGAAGTAAACAATTTCATACCATTACCTTACAAAATAGAGACCTCCCGAAAATCACCAATTGTTAATTCATTTTTATTTCCTTTGCAAATTATTGCTATTATCAAACTTACATGTATGAAAATAGAAAAAAAAGTACAATAATGTGTTTTGGAGGGAAGGTATCCGAGACTGGAGACAACACATTATATTGAATGTTCCATCAAACTCGAAAGTGCGATAACGAAAATAGCTAAAAGTTAGATAGCTTTGTATGAAGCTTTTATTGTGTGCCATTTGTTGTTGCACTTTCTAGATTTTAAAGACAAGGACATATAAAAAGACACAGCAATAGCGCGTTCAAAATTTGTAATCTGTTTTAAAAGGTGATTTATTATCATTAAAGGTACTAGTTGGTTACATTCTAACCTTGTGTTAAATGTTAAAGGTGAATTTAATACAATCTAATTATCTTTCAGAAATAATAATTTTCCATTTCCTTAATTGGTATAGATTTTTTACCGATAGACACGACACGAGGCATTTGATTTTTTCGTGTTTTCTTTTTAAAACTAAGATAGAAAGTAAGAAGGAGAGAGAGAGAGAGAGAGAGAGAGAGAGAGAGAGAGAGAGAGAGAGAGTTAAGAACCCATCCCCTTTTTGTTCTGTAAGAATTAACTAAAAATAATACGTTGCATTAACACACAAATGTCATTGTTGTATTATGTGTCTCCAACAGAGTTGGAAGCATCTTTGACCAAACAAATGTAACAAATGTATACTTTTTGAATGACATATTTCTTTAAATATTATACATTATATTTGGGTATTTGTTTTAGGACAAGCTGATTCTTGAAATTATTTGTACAATCGTTATTTTGGATTTTGTTATTTTCAGACAAGACATATTCTTTCAAAGGTTAAAAACATTTCAGACGTTTTATAATCTTTATTTTATACCATGTTTACCTAGTTGTGCCATTGATCTGTTAAAACCAAAGTTGTCAACAATGATTTCCTGTGAATCTACAGTGATATTGGGTATAATATGTACCAACGCAGCATCGATACTTGTTTTATCTATATTGCTATGCTCAAATACTCGTCTCATAACCCGTCCACATTGAACAGGTGAATTTGTGGTATTCATGGATGTGAATACGGCTATACCATTGCTATCAATATCATTTGAAACTAAACCTAGCAAAGTTTCTAAATCAAAAACCACGTGTGCGCATGTAAGAAAACACGGATAGCCGAAATGGTTTACAAACCCGCCTAGAGTGCCGTGACTTTTAAAATTTCCAGTTGGATCTAAAGTGCCTACTTTATCACCCACTTTTAATCCGGTGGCTAACAATGGACAACCTTCGAAAACGTCAGTTGGGTAGTGACATACTGATGCTGGAAAATGATTTTCGCCGATTGGTATTACCCCTTTGACTGTGCAGTGCAGCTGTACACATTTTACTTTTTCTATTTTATGCTTGTAAGGCATTCCAACTGATTTTATTATTGAAGAGCATATCAACGTTAGATTACTGTGATTCTTAAATAAAGATTCAGCATCCTTTCCTGGAATAAATATGTTATCGCAACAGACTTCTGGGTTCCAATGTTGCGATAAACAATTTGTAACAATTCCTGATTCTTTGCTTTCTTTTTCATATGGCAGTTGTTTAACTTTAAATCCTGCAAATTCGTCTGGAATTTCTTCTATAACTTTCATTGACTCAATGATGATTTCAAACTGATTTGAGCAAATAAGCGATACGTCCTTCTTTTTACAAAGGCAACGAAATCCTGGCCATATCCTTAACTTTTTCCTGTCAAAACTATTTTTATGTGTATTAAACAGATTTTTCGTAATGAACCATGCTAATATTTTGGTCATTTTCATGTCTTTCTCTTCCGATATTTTTTCAAATACAGGTCTAATCAGGTTTTCAAAATCAAAATTTGAGAGTAACCAACGAACACGCAAGTCTTTAACTCTTCGAACTGCATCATTCAATATGATTATCGATTCCCTTGTACTGATATATTTGTTTCTCAATTCACACATATGTATGAATTCTTCCATGTATTGGTATGTCTCTGAAAAAAAAAAATATGCGAAAGTCAGATAAGTTTTCTCAATTTTCAATATTTATTCATATAGCATTTTTTTATTTAATTTTTATACCACATGTTTTGATTATGACAACATTTCATATGCTTATTATTTCAACTGTTGGCCGAATTGATTTATAGATAACTAATATAAAGAAAAGTTAAAGTTATAAGTTAATTGAAGAACTTTCTGATTTAAGTATTGTTTACGATAAGTATTATGTATTGTGGAGGTAGCACAAAGACTGTCGCATAGACAACACATGAGATGTACTTTTTTTCATTTATTCCAACACTATAGATATAAGCATTTAAACAAGATTCATCTTCTGGACCCCAGCTTATCAGAATTCCAATGGAAAATAACTGTACACTACTTATTGCGGACCTGTTTCTGTATTGTTATTATGTAAAATTTATTACTAAAACCAGCAAAGAATCATCGAAACAACACCTGATACAAAAAGTTAATCATACTTTTACATATTTGGATGATATATTGGCCTTCAATAATGACGACTTCCGTTTGTACATCTAAAGAGATATATCCTGTTGAACTGGCTTTATATCAAGCTTATAATAACAACGAACACTACCCTTTCCTGGATCTGGATCTTGATATTTATATCATTACCGGAAGCTGAATATCAAAATTTATGATAAAAGAGATAATTTTTCATTTCCTATTGTTAATAATCAATTTATAAATGGTGACGTTTCCTTGTTAATAATCAATTTATAAATGGTGACGTTTCCTTGTTAATAATCAATTT
This sequence comes from Mytilus galloprovincialis, assembly GCA_037788925.1. Taxonomy (NCBI): domain Eukaryota; kingdom Metazoa; phylum Mollusca; class Bivalvia; order Mytilida; family Mytilidae; genus Mytilus; species Mytilus galloprovincialis. Next base: position 32,910,647 of record CM075339.1, read on the forward strand.
ATAAATGGTGACGTTTCCTTGTTAATAATCAATTTATAAATGGTGACGTTTCCTTGTTAATAATCAATTTATAAATGGTGACGTTTCCTTGTTAATAATCAATTTATAAATGGTGACGTTTCCTTGTGACCATCTTATTTTGTTTTTATGCATCTTAACTTGTTCGATTTGCTCGTGTATGTAACCACGTATTAGATTTCAATGAAAGAAATATATGTATTACTAAAAGATTATTTCACAAGGGTTGTCGATATAACAAACTAGTCAAATCATCTGTACAAATACATCATTCGTTGATATAAATGAACATGAAGACATCTTATGCGTTCATGAACTTCACATCCTAACTTTTATGTTAAAGGGTAAATAGGCGAGTGTTTACTTATACTCTTAATATGTTTAATTATGAAAGAAAATACATATTCAAAAGTTTTATCCATACATATGCAGTAATAAATTAAAGAAGAAAAACAATGATTCATGAAAAAAATTATTGACTACTTCCTGTATGTCGTGACGTTTTCTTCTTGTATTGCATGCCAGAATTGAAAATACAATCATATGAAGTCTTGGCCTTTGATAATACTTACGTTATTGTAAGCGCACCGATGACCCGTTTTAGTATATAATTACCATTCGAAAATAGGAAAATAAAACAAACATACATACATGTACAACTGTTTACATTCATGAGCTTAATTTTCTCTTTTACCGTAAATATTTCAATTTATTTTTGTTGACGGCACCAAAAAAAAAAAATATCATTATTTTTTAAAATTTTATATATGCTTTTTCAAACTGATAAGGTGAACAAATTAAAGTATATAACTTAAACTGTAAAGACAATATGCAGACATTTTACTAACTATGCTTGGACTAGATTTAAACGATGTATGTATTATTCTCTGGCAATAATTGTAAATAAAGGCAACAGTAGTATACCGCTGTTCAAAACTCATAAATCCATGGACAAAAAACAAAATCGGGGTAACAAACTAAAACCGAGGGAAACGCAATAAATATAAGAGGAGAACAACGACACAACACTAAAATGTAACACACACAGAAACGGACCAAGCATCAGACAAAATCCCACGAGAATAACAAATATAACATGAAAACCAAATACATGAATTTGGGATAGACAAGTACCGTGACACGCCTTATCGCAATGTGAATTTAAACTCAAAAATAAGAGAAAACAAACGACGCAACGTTAAAATGTAACACACACAGAAACAAACAATAATATAACAATGGCCATATTCCTGACTTGGTACAGGACATTTTTAAAGGAAAAAATGGTGGGTTGAACCTGGTTTTGTGGCATGCCAAACCTCGCACTTTAATGGCAATGTTAAATATAACATTGAAATGACAACATAATATTACAGGACTACAATACAAATAAATAGGAGAACGTATTAGACAAATAGATAACAAAAAGCATCAGGTTTAAAATTCAATACGCCAAAAACGTACCTCGTCCACACAAGACTCACCAGTGGCGCCCAGATATAAAAGATCGAAAGTGAAAAAAAGTACAAAGTTGTACAGCACTGAAGATCAAAAGTTGAAAAAGGTTGTGTCAAATACGGCTATGTTTTTATGCTTGGGATAAGAACATCCTTATAATTTAGAACAATTAATGCTATTGCAAACAGTAAATTTTATCAAATGAATATAAAAGATATATATAATGAAACTGAAGTATTCACTAATTACAGAAAACAAAACCCGAATACATAATGCAAAGACCAACACAGAATAGACACACCCGACTCAGTCCAGGCCTCAACGCAATAAATTACATACGATGATGAAAAGGCACAAAATTACGTCACATTTGAATTTATGAAATTTCTGAAACAGTCCAAAAATGACGTCACATATGAAAAACGATATTTGAAAAGTAAGATAGAATTAGGATTGATTTAAGATTATAACAGAACTAAATACTGATATTACATCTAAACACAATGCATATTGCAATACTTATTTATAGCAATTAACTATAATATATATATATGTCCAGTTTGTTATGAATCCAACATCAAACCTAATTATCGTACAGATTACGTTGAACAAAATTAAATTTAATAAATGAAGGCGGTGATTAATTTTTTTTTGCATAACACATAAATATAATAGAAAAGACGTCAACACATTTGACAAAATCCGATGGGAATTACAAATATATCATTTAACATTTAAACTAAATACATGAATTTGGGATAAATAAGTACCGTAACACGTCTGATAGTAATGCGAATTCACACTCAGCAAAACAGTCACAATCGGAAATAAGTCACGTATGGTAATTAAAAGATTAGACGACATAATGACAGCCACAATCTACCATGTGGTAAAAATGTCCTTAGCTAGTTTGGTCAAAGACACATCGTATGGATCCACCAATTCGTGATGGTGTCCATAAAATTTACGGAGTGTCAATTTTAATCTGTCCTCCTCATAACTTTGTTGGAGCAGTTTTTGCGTAAGGAGCACACTTCTGTATATGAAGTCCGTATAGTGTGAACAAGCACGTGAATAACGTATCAATTGTGACATGTAAACATCATACGAAGGGGCTGAGGGTATGTTACTACTGAGAAATGGGAAATTGATAATTGGGAAGTTGAAATCATCCCGTTTATCATAGATTTTCGTGTGAAGTCGTCCATCTACGTCAATATTGAGGAAAAGATCAAGGTATGAAGCAGTCCTTCTAGTATCGGTAGTATCCTTAATTTCAAGTTCACTGGGATATATGAGATGTAAGTATTGGCTGAAGTATGGGTTATTCAATGATAGAACATCATCAATATATCGGAAAGTAAAATTAAAGAATTTCGCAAGGTGCTGTTTCTTTTTTTGTAAGAAGGTTCTGAATGAATTCTGCTTCATACGAGTACAAAAACAAATCAGCCAGCAGGGTTTCACAATTAGTACCCATTGGAATACCTACTGCCTGTTGAAATATAAATCCTCCAAAGTCAACAAATATATTGTCGATCAAAAAGTCCAGCATTTTGATAATATCATCTTCAGTATATTTTCTGGAAAATTCAGTGTAATTCTTCACAAAATATGAATTATTGTTACCCAAAATAAGAAATTTGTATCTACGATTCCTATTTTTGTAGAAAAAGTTCTGTTTTATGAGATGGTGAAGTCGATCTTTCAACTGAGCATGGGGAATAGTAGTATATAGCGTAGAAAAATCTAAAGTTTTTATGTTGCTGCAAAATTGCAGATTGTGATCGAAGGTTAAGCAGTAGATTTTTGAGAATCCACATCTGGTTAACACCACTGGTATAATATATCTCCTCTCAATTTTTTTGAAGCCAATCTTTAACTGTAGAAAGAATAGAAGTCAGTACTTTAGAAAGATGTTTAGTCGAACATTTTGAAGACCCAGCTATGTATCGTTCTTTATATGGAGTTTTGTGTAATTTAGGTATCCAGTATAATGAGGGCAAGTTTTCTTCGTTTTCTTTGATGTTGATACCAAAAGAAAGATGGACAGACTTATAATTTTGTAAAATTTCGTTTTTGAAAGGTAGAATTTTATTTGCAGATCAGTAATTAGCGTGGCCTCTAGGACACATCGTGCCAGGTGAGACTGTCTATTCGGATCAGTGGATTATAAGACAGGATGCCGCGTTAAATACACAAATTTTAAATACATTATCTAGGTGGTTACAAATACAAAGTTTGACATTAAATCTCGGTGAGATTGTGAGGGTTAATTCTATAAAATAATATAGATTATTTGATATCATTTGGATAATGGAAGGAGACTACTATAAAAACACATACTTAATTAATCACTAGTACACTCGAGATCAAAGGTTGTTACTTTTGCTGATTCAAAAAACTTTTACTCACAACTGTTTTTCTCTTTTGATTTGAACGTGCTTGTTTTTATATGACCGTTTTTTCAAGTCTATTATCTTTTTCGACGAACGCAAATCTACACGGTATATTTTGCACTTGTAAAGTACGAATTTTGGTAACAGATAATTTTCTTTCACTTGTTAAATTAATGATCAATAATAGAAAAAAATGGCATTCATGCATTTCGAAATATAACACTGTTTATCTAGAGTGAAAATGAAGTTACAGCTTAATTTGACTTCCAAAAATTGGGAAAAGAGGAGAGGATAATTTAAACATTTAATTCAGCATTTTCGTGGAAGGGTGAGCAGCTGTGATTTTTTCATAAATTTTGAATGATACAAATGCATTCCGAATGTTTTACCGAAAAATCACAAGACAAAACGTCAAAGACCTTTATATAGCAAAAATGTTCCCATTACCGTATGTGAGGGTATAAACGGGATGTACTGATGTGCAATAACAGGACCAAATAATAATAGATAACGGACGAATAGATGCTGAAATATAAATACATGTTTTAGTAAAATTAAAAAAAGATAATATGTGGATTAGGCTTAAACCTATTCATAACAACCCTTACATTTTGGCCTATACTATACATATTCTTAACCACTCTTATTTAAATTTTCTTCCCCCAAGTGTTACAAGTCATGGAGATTTCGGTATCGACCCTTAACTACATATGTATTTCTATTTCCGAATTGACCTAGCTTATATTTTGTACAATCTGAACAATTGTCTGGAAGTCATTCTGTAGTTGAGACTGATGGATATTTTTTTACATTTTGAAAACAATACAAGCTACGAGTTTAGTCTGCAACCGCGGGAAACAACTTGAAATACCATTTTATCTCTTTATACATATATGTTATATATTTCTATCAGAATCATGACACACAGTTGTACACAGGTTGTATATTACGGAAAGATTATTGGCGTGACATATTCTAAACATGCCAGGAGGTCGACGACTAAAATACCCGAATGTGTCACTTTTACACATCCCTAATAATAGTTAAGACAATCTAATTGCGTTAGACTAATATTTGATCGTTGGTCAAGTTAGGGGAAAACTCCAAATAAACTAAAAATATAAAGTTTGATAAAAAGATTTAAAAAATACTTTCAAAAAGATCTCAAATCAACAACTTTCTTTGAAAATTTAAATGGTAGCATAACTAAAATTCTTAGTTTATAATTCCTAAATTCCAGAATAAGTATCTTTATTCGGTGATGACATGAATATAAATTATATGGTCATTTTGATAAATTTTCTGTTGACAAAACTGTAAAATTTTCGAAAAACTAAGGATTTTCTTATCCAAGGAATAGATTACCGTAGCCGTATTTGCCACAACTTTTTGGAATTCCGGGTTCTCAATGCTCTTCAACTTTGTACTTGTTTGTCTCTATAACTTTTTTGATTTGCGCGTTATTGATGAGTCTTATATGTAGACGAAACGCGCGTCTTGCGTATTAATTATAGTCCTAGTACCTTTGATAACTATTTAATGAGACTACTATACCATTTCAATCATATGTCCTGTATCGTACTTAGGAACAAAAATGCAAATTTTACGAAGAGCTTAAAACCGATGCACGATCTTCTGTCACTTATTTTACAGATTTTAAACCTGATTCTTGGAACTGACAAATTGGTATTTTATAAAAGTTTGAAGTACAAGTGTATATAACGAAGAGTGACAATTTTGAAAGGACCAACCTACCAGATAGGTAACTGGTAACTAGTAAAGCTTTCTTCTTGAAGGAATAAGTTGCAGATCAAAATCAGTTCAATTTTTTATCCTTTTTATTGGATCCGAGATACTATGTAGGCTTCTTCCATTAATTGGTCGGGAATACAATCCATAAGCTCGACAGGTCATTTTAACACTGATTAACTATTATGACATGTAATGCTACGTACTAGGACTTTGTCATAATTAGATATCCGTTATTTTTATTTGTTTTAAAGATGGCGACTTGCTGAGAATTGAAAGTCAGTTTTCAAAATCGATTAACTCACTTATCTAGACGAATTAATCCTCAATATTTTGGGAGTGTGCTTGTTTAGGATGAAAGTAATATTTTTTTTGTGAATTTTCCCTTTGATATTCTTTACAAATTACAAAAATGTCGGCATTTCCCTAAAAACACATATCAAATCTTTAAATAGACGTATAAAGAAGAGGTATAGTAACTGTTGTCAGTTCATTAAAGATGGCATAATTTGGCTTAAATATTGATTCACCTATAGGGTCTTTGCACCGGAAATAAACCTATTTATTATAAAACCAGTTGTCGGCATGATACGGGTTATGTTCTTCTCGTACATTGTATGATTGTATGATACTAAACCCCTAACGGGTAGACAAGTGGCTGATATTAATATGATGACATAATCTTTTAACCAGTTTAATTGAGATCTAAAGCTGGCATGTCAGTTACTGTAAGTAGTCCTCTATGTTGGTTTTTCTATATTGGTTGGAGGTATAAGGGAAAGGTTGAGATTTCAAAAAACTCAGCCGCAATTTTGGGCCTTTCCCAAATCAGGAGCATCTTGTCTTTGTTAGTCTTGTATGATTGTCAATTTTAGTTCATATTTATATTTCGGAGATTAGTATGACATCCATTATCACTGAACTAGTACACATTTTTGTTAAAGGGTCATCTAAAGTTGAGTAGACTGTTTCCATTGTCATTATTGTGCTTTTAATTTAATTAAGTATGTTTAAAGAAGATGTAAGCACACACTGGGAAAAGATTAGTGAGTGAAAGTAATCATATCAGAGATAAAAAAAAAAGCCTTATCATATACAATATATAGTACTATTTTCAAATAATCTTTATTATATACTTGAAACTAAAGTTTTTCACGTGATGTGACGTGAAACATGTACTCTTATTTTTTTTTTATAATTGTGTTTTGTATGTCTTATCCAACTGGGCACCGATCTGATAAGTCAAGCCCTTTCAAAAACAGAGACAAATGATGCCAATTGGATTTGTAAACTGATAAGTCGAGAACAAATCGACAATGCAATGGCAAATAACTATAAAAAAAAACTAGCAAATGATTTTTGTAGTTTGTTCTAATTGTGTGCTTTTGTTAACTTTTTTCCGTTATAATAGCTAGGGTTTAGTTCTTACTTTGACCTTCGATTTTCAATGGATAGGTTTTTGGCATTCGCAGTCATAACACGTCACTTTTTTTTAAGTTTTTTTTTATTTTGTAAGACGACAGATGTTAAATATTACCTTCATGCTTTGTGTCTAAGCCATTTATATTTGTCTGAATAAGTCTTCTATATTCATCGTCTAGTCGTCTATCTATAATAAGCTCCAGACCAAACGAGACAGGAAATTTATATAAATTATCAACTTCTGAAATAAAAATAACGGCATGTATTTCATGATAATTATTCTTCTAAGAAGACAAGATCATTAATGATAAATTATGAGGGCCTATGGAAAATACTATTTTGACTAATTTTAGGTAAATGTGTTACTGTTTAGTTATTTCCTAGCAGACATTACATCGCATATCAATACTGTAGATCCATGGTTAAAAGTCATTTACAAATATTTTATCTCAATTGATAAAATTCTCCAAAGAATTTTTGGATTGAGTTTGAAATGTTATCTGTAGTGTACTCTTTGCCTTGATAATGTTTTAGTTAAAATATTTTACTAAATGCATTGAAATGTCGTTTAAGAGTCAAAGACATATCATTGTATCCTATTCTATTGTACAAAATGTGTATATCATGTTCGGGTGCAATCAGAATGTTCAAATATGAAATAGAATCCAGACCTTTTAAGTGAATTATAAATACAAATAAAAGTTCCTATATTTTTGCCAGTTATAATTGTTTTTGTTGAACCTCATTACTATGCAGACATGATAAAACGTTTCAAAAAAAATATATATAAGAGCAGAACTTATGACATATTCATGTTTAGTACAACGTCCTCTCTTAGAAATAATTAGTTTAATATAATTATATTATTAACCCAATTAGGAACTCAATAGGATATCCAAAGAAGCATAACATAATTCAAATAACCCAATTTAAGTCCAGGTCTCATGGCGTTAACCTTATTCTGCATTTTTGCTTTCGGAAACAAATTGATAAAAAGTAATAAACATGATCAAAATCAGCATTGTCTAGCATTGATCTGCTATTTTGTGTGTGTTGATAATTTTATAAATGACATTTTAACATTACTTTTTGATTCCCTTTTTTTGGCATTACATCGATATCGATCGTAGCTAAAAAAAATCCTAAATTGAAATACAGAAGACAATAACTTCCTGTTAGTATTCAAAGCGATAAATCATTGACAAAGAAAATATTGTTTAGATCCATTTAATTCATATTCAAGTCAAACTTTTTTTAAATCAGTGGTCTTGTAAGGAAACTGATTATCTTAATTTTATTTTCTTAACACACATTGGATTTGGATGGTAGTCTTCACTGCATTAGTTTTTTACTGAGGCAATACGCTAAAATTGTTCAATTAGTATAGTTTAATTCAAGATGTGATCATAAGTTGCAAGTTTCGCAGAATTCCATTACATTGACAACGGAGTGTGAACAAAACAGCAGTCAAAATAGTGTTATAATCTTTATCACTATAAAACAAACAAATATGTAACAAGTAAGCATAACACGGCATATAAAAAAAGCTCATAAGTAAAATGAAAGACAAGAATACAAAATTTTACCGTAGCACAATAACACAATGGCGTGATATTTAAGCACAGAGTCACGTCATATGTAACAAATAAACACCCAAATGCAAATACTAGTAGACAAAGCACATTGGCAAATATCAAAGACAAGAATACAAAAAGATCGTAGAACAATTTAACTAAGACCATTTTCCTGGACTAGAAAAAAACATTACTTTTTTAATGACTTTGAAGTGTTATAAACAGTTAATAATAAATTATTGTGACGGATCAAAGATCATTCATGTCAGTACATCAGTTGAGTACTAGTTGATAATAACCTCGACAATTACGGAATGTGAAGTTTAAGGATGATGCAAGCTTCGTTTCATAAGTTTAAACATATTAATTAAATAATTATAACGAAAACAAAATGAATGATACACAAGTCTTCTCCATAATACAATATAAATATATACTGAGTATATAATGATAATAACATCATGGACTTGCAAAAAAGTACACACTTTGTTGGATAAAGAAAGCACATTTTGGTTTGATGGCCAGATCATCGGACACATCTTTTAAACTAGATACCCCAAAGATGATTGTGGCCAAGTTTGGATTAATTTGGCCCAGTACTTTCAGAGGAGAAGATTTTTGTAAAAGATTACTAAGATTTACGAAAAATGGTTAAAAATTGACTATAAAGGGCAATTACTCCTTCAGTGGTCAACTGACCATTTCGGTCATGTTGACTTATTTGTAAATCTTACTTTACTGAATATTATTGCTGTTTACAGTTTACTCTATCTATAAAAATATTCAAGATAATAACCAAAAACAGCAAAATTTACTTAAAATTACAAATTCGGGGGCAGCAACCCAACAACGGGTTGTCCGATTCATCTGAAAATTTCAGGGCAGATAAAAATTGACCTGATATACAATTTACCCTTGTCAGATTTGCTCTAAATGCTTTTGTTTTTGATTTATAAGCCAAAAACTGCATTTTACCCCTATGTTCTATTTTTAGCCATGGCGGCCATCTTTCTTGGTTGGCCGGATCACCGGACAATTTTTTTTAAACTAGATACCCAAATGATGATTGTGGCCAAGTTTGGTTTAATTTGGCTCAGTAGTTTAAGAGAAGAAGATTTTTGTAAAAGTTAACGACGACGGACGACGGACGACAGACGCGGACGGATGACGGACGACGGATGCAAAGTGATGGAAAAAGCTCACTTAGCCCTTCGGTCCAGGTGAGCTAAAAATGAGAAAAAATTGCATAACGAAATTTTAAGTCATATACAAATGTTAACATTTGCGCGGCGATGTTTTTCATTAATGAAAAAAAAAAATGAAAAAAAAAAAATGCATATTAAACATGTTAAATTATTGTCTATGCTTATTGTATACAGTACAGTTTTTGATATGAGGATAGTACAAAAGTAAATCGTTGAATTTTAAATTTTTTCTATATTTTCTTTCTGTGACGTAGATGTTGAACAAATAAAAGTATAGAGCTTAAAATATAAAGAGAATACATGTACGTTTAGTGACCTTTTAATTATTTTATTTGCTAACTCATCGTGCGGTTATTTTTCTTGCATTAACCGCCGTGAAAGGCTTGTCAAAGTCAAAGTGGTTTACAGATCTGAATGTAGCCGGGCCTCAATGGCACACTGTGGTGAATGTCATTTTACATGGATTTCAAATCTATCTAATTAAAGACGTTAAATTGTTTTATATACAATGTTAAAATACACATTTGGGGTAACAAGAGCGCAATTATTTTATTACGTTTTACTAGGAAGTTTTTTTTTAGCCTAAGATGATATTCAGAATATTATAATTTTGTACGGTTTCTGATGGGATGAAATAGGATTGGAATTACTTTGTGCCGACAGCTTTTTCCATTAGGTGTTTAAAATCTAGAAAATTAGATTTACAAAATATGAAAAATATTTACCATTTCAACGCGCCGGAGACATTAAAAATGGACGGTATTTTTTAACTGCAATTTTCGTCAATATTTGCCGCATGTCTATTCATATTTTTTGTTGTTGTAATGCAACACTAGCTTTTTTAGTACCAGGAACTGCTACCCATTTATAAGAGATATAAGCCATTAAAATTTTGGCGGGAGAATGTTCTCTCTTGATTTTTCATAGATTTATCATTGACAAGTTGAAGTTCTCCAAAACTATTAAAAAATAACGAGGATTTTATAAAACGTTTACAAATGGCTTATAATAATACAAGTAAAAGATTGATAAACAGAAAAATCGGGGTCAATGGGCAAAAATTGTTAAAGCATTCAAATAAAAAACCCAGAGGATTCCGAAAATCTATCAAAAATCCCAAAACATCACAAGCGAACATCCTTAACATGTTTCCTTGAAAAATTAAAATACGATTTATCCTCATTCGGTATAAAAATTAAATTTGGTATATATGAAAAATACAAAGTACGAAGTCATAAAACCCTATTATATCAGAAATAGTTATTAAAAATGCCATTTTAAAGCATACATGTAGCTCTGTAATACCAATCGTACAATACACTCGTTATTTAAAAAGTTTAAACTGTTGTACAACCACTGCGTGATTTAACACAACCCAAAGGCTCTGAAAGAAAACAGCTCTTAGCAAATCTGAGCAAACCATACTTTTATTTTAAAATACAAACAATCGAATTCTTCCCTCAATATCAACGAACATCAGCTAAAAAACGTTTTACAGCAAACATCAGCTGAAATGTTTGAGCACACAATGAGAATACAGGTAAACACAAAATCATCAATTTAGAACAGCTCAGTAGTTTGTAAAGGACTGTTGAGAGTAACGGTTTATATTTGTTTACATCCCAGATTCTTTGTTCTAACAGGGTTTGAGTTTGAGTTTCTTTGTTATGCAGGCTTTCATTTGTTCTGTAACATTTTGGCGGGAAAAATATATCCACTATAGAACTTATTATTAATTATACGGAAAAGACTATCTATCAAAATTCACGTAGAAAAAATCCAGGGTTTATGCTGGGATTCGAACCCAAGATCTTTAGCATATCAAGCCACGACACATACAACTAAACCAGGACGACTGGATACGAAATAACAGTAATAAGACGAAACGCGCGTCTGGCGTACTAAATTATAATCCTGGTACCTTTGATATCTATTTACACCACTGGGTCGATGCCACTGCTGGTGGACGTTTCGTCCTCGAGGGTATCACCAGCCCAGTAGTCAACATTTCGGTGTTGACATGAATATCAATAATGTGGTCATTTTTATAAATATCCTGTTTCAAAACTTTAAATTTTTCGAAAAACTAAAGATTTTCTTATACCAGGCATAGATTACCTTAGCCGTATTTGGCACAACTTTTTGGAATTTTGGATCCTCAATGCTCTTCGACTTTGTACTTGTTTGGCTTTATAAATATTTTAATATGAGTATCACTGATGAGTCGTATGTAGACAAAACGCGCGTCTGGCGTACTAAATTATAATCCTGGTACCTTTGATAACTAATAACAGTAATTTAACATACTTAAAGGAAGCAAGATCTTTTTATAAGTGGGACGAGTTGCCAGTTGAAAGACCTTTATACAGTGGGGTTTAAACCTTTTTCGTTAATAAGTGAGTTGTCAGACTGATTGTTCAATTTGATTTTACACTTTTTCAAAAGTGGGGCGAGTCGGTAAACAAGAGTTGGTCGATTTTTTTATAAAGTGGCGACATAGTGTGGGCCGATTGGCAATTGGGGCGAGTTTACATTGTTTGATATCTACTCATCCTGTTCGGGGGTCATAAAGGGTATACATCACTTAGTAATATATAAAGTATATCATAATGGTTGTGTGGCGTTCTAAAGTAGATTTTATGAATTGTAAATGGGTTTTCGTCTAATCTAAAACAGCTGGGATGTAAAATAGTTATCCCGCTCGGACTTGGTGTGTCAGTGTTAGATCACCCTCTGGCCTCCGGCCATCGGGGTGATCTTACACTAACACACCGCGTCCTTGTTGGATAATTATTAAAGATTTTCATGTACATGTAACAGTTAAACTACTTATCTTCGCTGGCTTCCAAAATGTTGTAAACTACAAATTTTTGAAGAAAAAAATATCTCATAAACAGACTTTGATAATTTTGACAAAATGCATGCTTTCTACATGTCGTATGTGAACTTGAACTTTTTAAAAAAAACAGTGAAATAAAAACTTTGACATATCTTGATTATCCGGGAACTTCAATTATTTTCACAGAAATAAAGAAATGTACAATTATTTTATACCCAAAGCCATTATACACCGATTTTCAAGTTTTCATACAACATTTTGGAAGCAAACTTTACAAACAACTGACATTGGCAATTTTGTAGCAAGTCTTATTTCAAACGTTTTGATTGGTCTAATTGTATGCTACTTTGTAAATCCAAAGATTTCCTCCCTCCAAGACCATTTGTGTCAAAAAGTATGTTTAGCCAAAAAAGTCATATACGACATTTTCGAAGCCCAGCGACGTTATGATAATCGCCATTCAGTGTTAACTTTGCTTCGGAACACTCAGAAAACTTCTTTTAAGTTCAACATGAAATCAAACAATATTTTTTTTGTATTTTCATGTGATCTTCAACTAGATATGTTCATTGGGGATTATAACTAACTTTTACAGAAAATATTTTGAAAAATTGAGAAAGGAAATGGGGAATGTGTCAAAGAGACAACAACCCTACAATAGAGCAGACAACAGCCGAAGTCCATCAATGAGTCTTCAATGTAGCGAGAAACTTCCGCACCCAGAGGCGTCCTTCAGCTAGACCCTTAACAAATATCTATACTAGTTCAGTGATAATGGACATCATACTAAACTCCGAATTATACACAAGAAACTAAAACTAAAATCATGCAAAAGTAACAAACATGTGTTTGAAATCTCAACCCTCCCCCTTTAGCTCCAGCCAATGTCGAAAAATTTACAAAAAAACCTAATTGATAGTACTTTGACTTTCTTTCTGGTTTGCAAATATTTTCTACTTTTTATCAACGCGTTATTTTAAACAAAATTTGTACGAGTAGAGCACTATGGTGAAGTAAACTTTAGACCGAATCAATAAAGAAAAGTTATTTGCAGAACTATGATTATCTTTTTACATCACACCATATTTCGGAGAATCAATATTGGTCGATTATACACTGCCATTTGAATTATCCGAATGGTGTGATCCCGTGCATTTAACACCACCTCACTTCACGGCTGGAGAAATCCCTGTCTACTATTTTCATCAGACCATGCAAAAATGGGGAATGTGTCAAAGAGACAACAACCCTACAATAGAGCAGACAACAGCCGAAGTCCATCAATTGGTCTTAAATGTAGCGATAAACTTTCCCACCCAGAGGCGTCCTTCAGCAAGACCCTAAACAAATATCTATACTAGTTCAGTGATAATGGACATCATACTAAACTCCGAATTATACACAAGAAACTAAAACTAAAATCATGCAAAAGTAACAAACATGTGTTTGAAATCTCAACCCTCCCCCTTTAGCTCCAGCCAATGTCGAAACAAACAAAATGGTTTGCATTTTTGGGTATTTAAGTCGACAAATTTACAAAAAAAACTAATTGATAGTACTTTGACTTTCTTTCCGGTTAGCAATTATTTTATACTATTTATCAACGCGTAATTTTAAACAAAATTTGTACGAGTAGAGCACTACGGTGAAGTAAACTTTGGACCGAATCAATAAAGAAAAGTTATTTGCAGAACTATGATTATCTTTTTACATCACACCATATTTCGGAGAATCAATATTGGTCGATTATACACTGCCATTTGAATTATCCGAATGGTGTGATCCCGAGCATTTAACACCACCTCAATTCACGGCTGGAGAAATCCCTGTCTACTATTTTCATCAGACCTTGCAAAAATCGGATAAAAAAGTACCCACTTCTTTTGTGAAAATATGAACTTGTCAAAAATTCCTGTTCAAATGGAAAAATTAATGTCTAAGCGCATAAAGAAAATTTGACAAGATCACTGTGGAAAAAAGTAGAAGAATCGCAGTGGGCGATATGTTCTACATTCACATTTGATTCTGGCAATGATAGATATATTAGATACATATTTCGATCACACAACCTTCTAAACCAGTAAGCTCAAACGATAAGTACAATAATTGAAACTAAAATATCTTACTTATTTAACACTAGCATGGCATGTAGAATATGTGATTGGATTATGAAATGTTGACTAACAAACAATTATAATTATCGCATTACTTACTCTTTTGAATTTCTTCATACATGTATGTATCATCTGTTACCACTAATTTCTCGGCTGAATGTTTGATTGGAAATGTCCACGAAACAGTACCGAAAACGAGCAAACAATAATTCATTAATCATATTTTAATAAATATTAAAAACAAAATCTGTTTACCGTGAAATTCTTTTAAACTGATGATATTTATATGTCTTAAGTGAAAAGTAAAATAACAAAAATACCGAACTTAAAAGAAAATTCAAGCGGACGGGCTGTAATTTTATCGCACAAAAAGAAAACAGGGAAACACTAATCATAAATTAAGGACTGTTCAGTAGTATGAAAAGTACAGATTTTAATATCTGAAGGAAGGATACACAATATGTCGTTAAGTGATTTAACAAAGTAATGATCAACTAATAATTGTTTTACTAGTATATATAACTTTTGAAAATTGCTGGAAAACCTTAGTTGAAACTAGACCCTGTTCAAATCTGTACTGTTTACTGTGTGCGTGGTTAATTTAACTATAAATGTACATTGAGGATAGTCACTTATTTTTACATTAAAGTTGAAAACTTTTAAAAAAGCTAAGATAATACTTTGACTTTTATTCTAGCCAGCAAATGTTTTCTACTATGAACCAACTCGTTCTCTTTCAAACAAAATTATTATGAGAAGAGCGCTATGGTGGGATGAAATTTTGGAACGAATGAATAAAGAAATGTAATTTGCAGAATTAACTATGATGATCTTTTTACATTTAACAATACTTTTGGAGAATCAATATCGATCGCTTCACTACCATTTGTATAATACGAATTGTGTGATCAATTCAACACCATGTCACTTAACGGCAGGAGAATAGCCCGTCTACTATTTTCTTCAGACCTTGCAAAAAATCTGATTAAACATACCAACTTCTTCTGTGAAAATATGAACTTGTCGAACAATTTCAATTGACACTAGCATGGGATGAGAAATAAGTGATTGGATTATGAAATGTTGCCTAACTACAATTTTAATAATCGCATTACTTACTCTTTCGAATTTCTTCATATGTATCAGCTGTTTTTACTAATTTCTCAACTGAATGTTTAATTGGAAATTTCCACGAAACAGTATCTAAAACGTGCAAACAATAATTCATTAATCATTTTTTAATAAACATTCTTAAAGAGCAAACAAAATCTGTTTACCGAGAAAATTCTTTCAAACTGAAGGTATATACATATATGTCTAAAGTGAAAAGTAAAATAACAAAAATACCGAACTCCGAAGAAAATTCAAAACGGACAGTCTGCAATTAAATCGCACCAAAAAAATAAGGGTGAACAGAAAATCATAAATTAAGTACAGTTCAGTAGTTTGAAAAAGGCTGTTGACAGTATCAGCATATATTTGAAGATTTAAATGCAACAGTTAAACTACTAATGATAGTCGCCATTCAGTGTTAAATTTGCTTCGGAACACTCAGAACTCTTCGTTTAGTTTCAACATAAAATCAAACAATCATTCGTCTTTGTAAGACACTTGAAACTTGTCTTAAACGACATACATATTTTAATATCTGAAGGAAAGATATACCATGTGTTGTTGAGTGATTTACCAAAATTATGATTCAACTCATAACTGATTTACGAATTCCATAACTTTTCGCAGAATTGCTCGAAAAACTTATTTTAAGCATTTTGGGGTGTTGTAGTCGAAATTTATTCACAAAAATAAGATAGTACTTTGACTTTCATTCCTGTCTACAAATATCTTCTACAATTAACCAACTGCAACTTGTTATATTTTAAACAAAATTATTACGAGTAGAGCACTATGGTGAGGTGAATTTTGGACCGAATGAATAAAGAACAGTAATGTGCGGAATTACTTATGATGATCTTTTACATCACTTTCGGAGAAGCAATATCGGTCGATTCAACACTGCCAATGGTATCATACGAAGGGTATAATACCGATCAATTAAACACCACCTCAATTTACGGTCGGAGAATAGGTCGTCTACAATTTGCTCATACATTGTAACAAAATCGGATTAACCGTTCCCACTTCTTCTGTGATACAGATTGAAAATATTAACTTGTCAAAAATTTCTATTCAGATGGAAAAATTAGGATCGAAGCGCAGAAAAAGAAATTTACAAGACCACTGTGGTAGAAAATAGAAGAATCGAAGTTGGCGATTTGGTCAACATTCACGATGGTTCGCCTAGGATAACATAACAGTTACGTGTCGTAAATGAAATAAGTTATAGCAAAGATGGATGTATTAGATACCTATTCCGATCACACAACCTTCTAAACCGGTAACTACAAAGAGTAATTACATTTATTGAAACTAAAATACCTCACTTATTTAACACTAGCATGTGATGAGGAATATGGGATTATATTATGAAATGTTGTATAACAAAAAAATATAACCATTGCAATACTTACTCTTTCGAATTTCTTCATATGTATCATCAGTTGTAACAATTTCCTTGGCTGAATCTTTAATTGGAAATTTCCACGAAGCAGTACCTAAAAGGATTTACAATAATTCCTTAATCTTTTGCTAATGAAAATTCTTAAAAAGAATATATGTCAAATGGATATCACTCAGACTCTATATTTCAAGACCAGCTTGTATTTATTGTGAAGCTGAACGACATATTTATCAACAAGGTGTTGGTACCTTCTGATGATTTAAAAAAAAAATAGGACGAGACGTTCTTTGAGGTACCCCTGGCTATTTTTGACTTTGAGCGTTTATGGTGAAGGTAATCCGGTCTTTTCGTTCTTTTGGTCTGAGGGAATTTGCAACAGACAAAGGAGGAAAAGAATATAATCCCGTATAGCGGGTCATTTTCACGGATGTAAAATTTCGCGATTTTTATTGAACTTTTATGAATACCTTTGCATGTACACTTTTAAATTTGGGGAATTTTGACATAAATATAAAAAAAATAGGTTTTAAAAAAGGAAAGAAAAAATGTCACCGACCTTGTATTTTTAAAACAAGTACAAAAATTGAAAATTTCTGTATCATTCCTTTATAAAATATGGGTCAGGTTAGTTAAAAATGAGACATTTACATTGAGTTTCATTTTTTGATTTATATAAGAACTTTATTGCATGCAAATCATTTGGAATTGTTACAGAAAGTACATTTATTCCTTATCAATTTTATAAATATGATCAATTTTTCAACATTTGTTTTGAAATAATACTTTTAGGTAAGATAAAAAAACCTTTTGGCATTAAAAGATTCGCTGGGTACCTTTAAAGTTACGTTTCATATTTTGGAAACGCATTCTAAAAACATCAAATGGAAGTTTACAGTTCTGAAAAGAAAGGCGAAAGATACTTAAGGAAATATAAACTCATATTTGACAACTTACTGACATCGTCATTGAAAGAAAATAAAAACGACAGTTTACGAAAATTGCAATTGACCATGACCATGACGATCGAGAAACAGGTGTAGATATGGGAAGATGTGGTGTGAGTGCCAATGAGACAACTCTCCATACAAATAACAATTTAAAAAGTAAACCATTATAGGTTAAAGTACGGCCTTCAACACGGAGCCTTAGCTCACACCGAACAACAAGCTATAAAGGGCCCCAAAATTACTAGTGTAAAACCATTCAAACGGGAAAACCAACGGTCTAATGTTTATTTCTGCATGAACATTTGGTGTTGAAAATCAGTTCAAACTAACAATAACATATGGAATTATTTCTAGTTATCAATTTCTATCTAAAATATATAAAAGAAGAATGTGTCCATAGTACACGGATGCCCCACTCGCACTATCATTTTTCATGTTCAGTGGACCGTGAGTAGGGGTCAAAACTGTAATTTGGAATTAAAATTAGAAAGATCATACCATAGGGAACATGTGTACTAAGTTTCAAGTTGATTGGACTTCAACTTCATCAAAAACTTACCTTGTGACTTTAACTTCATCAAAAACTACCTTGACCAAAAACTTTAACCAAAACTTTAACCTGAACTTCCCACTATCATTTTCTATGTGCAGTGGACCGTGAAATTGAGGTCAAAACTTTAATTTGGCATTAAAATTAGAAGGATCATATCATGGGAAACATATGTACTAAGTTTAAAGTTGATTGGACTTCAACTTCATCAAAAACTTACCTTGACCAAAATCTTTAACCTGTAGCGGGACAGACGGACGAACGGATGGAGGCACACACCAGAAAACATAATGCCCCTCTACTATCGTAGGTGTGGCATAAAAAGAAGTAAAACATATCGTTGATAAGATGATTAAGAAGCACATTCATAAAATTTCGCATACTCATTCCTCAGGTTCACTAAGTTTTACAATATTTACCTTCAGTTTGGACATTTTTATCATCTGTAGGTACGTTTGGTAATTTGCAGGTAACATTAACTAAAAAGAAAGTTTTAGGAATGCACATATACAAGTCTATACTATGTTCTTTTTTCTAAATATACATAAAAGAAAAAAGATATGGTTCACCCGGGTTATGTCAAAGAACGTCTCCTCCTTTTGCATAACAATAGTTCAAAGCAACATATCAAGACCTTGTTGATAAGTAGTCCGTATCAGTTTAACAAATAATACACGATGATCTTACATAGATATCTGAAGATGTATAGATCAAAAGTACGGTCTTTAACGTGTAGTTTTGGTTCACATCAAAGAGCAGCTATAGACATACAGATTCTTGGTATTGACGTTGTTTATCAACTTAATTACGTGTTATAGTGTTCTTTTTATTTTTCTTTGTGTATTATTGTTTTATTGTTTATTTCAAATTTGAAAATTGAAGTTATCTAACGATATATGTGCACGCAGCGTTAATGTGCGTTTACTTAATGTAATGCTTGGTCTACACTCAACTGTAGGTGTTTATATTTCAATTGTGAGAAAAAATTGATAAGCAAAGCTAAAAATCTTATAACATTTAGCATGCTTATGCCGTCGGATTTTATTTGATACCATAACTGGATATGTACAGATTTTATATGCATGCATATATGTAGACATCATCAAGTGTTTGGTTTTCTATTTTCAGTACCTTATTTGCTTTTTTGGCGGCAAATTTCAATTTTTCTAAGCTCCATGACCAAACACAGTATTTAAGCATTAAACTAATATATATAGAATTAAAAACCAATTGTTCAGAGAACAATTGAAGGTCTTTCCACTGAAAACAATGTATTTTAATATGAAAGTTGTAAAATTAAGTTTAAAATGTCATTTCAATCGTCAACTGATAGGTTATTGTACGCTGATTCCAGAAATATATGGTTTCTATACAATATTTTTTAAATAAGGGAGATAATTTGTTACTTTCGGTTTGAAAAATGTTACTTCCGATAATATTTGAATATTTAATTGACACTGATTCCAAAAAGATCTGGTTCTATATACTTTTTTATTAATAAAGTACAAAAATAGCTACTTCCGGTTTACACAAGGTCACTTCCGGTTGTTTTTTTCAAGGTTAAATGGTTTGATACCTTTCGCCAAAAGTCTCATGGATATATCATGTATAAATATGAGCTGAAAGCAAAGGTCAAAAACTAGAACGTCAAATTAATCTATGACCTTGAGATCAATTTCAAGGTCATAAACCAAGGACCTCAAATCAAAAAACCTTAGGACTTAATTATATATGGTTAATCAGTTTTATCACCATACACGTATTTTTAAATACAAGAGGGGAGAAAACTCACTTTTACGTTCAACGTACCCTTGCAATCAAAATTTACATGTTACGACATGTCGCAACTAACAATTTAGAAAAAATAATTTGTCGATATCTTATACAGTTTCTGGAAATTAGTGGAAATAAGCCAAATTCAAAAATTGGAATATGACCTTGACCTTTGACCTTGACCTAATTTTTATTTTTTTGGACCAAGGACCTCAAATCTAAAGATTCTGGGTCTCTAGCACTTATGGTTTACAAGATAGAAATGCATATCACTTATAACAAATGCATAAGGGGAAATAACTCTCATATGAAGCGTTCATATCGCTTCGGTCAAAATAGGACAAATCATGCGAAGGATATAACGAGCAATTTTGTAAAATAAATTTGTCATAATATTTTACAGTTGCGAAGGAGATGCGCTAACAAGGAAATCAGTGTTTGGGGAGATAACTCCTACAAAGAAAAGTATTCATTTACGCAGGGTAAATTTCAAAAGCGCATAAACTGTTCGATATCATATACCAAATATCTAAGCGACATATTGCGAAACAAATGTTTATCGCAAGAACAAAATTAGGCGGAAGAAAAAAAAAAAAAAAAAATAATCAGAAGAAAAACAATAGGTCTTTCCACAGAAAAGTGGAAAGACCTAATTATACATGACAAAATCCGGATCGCATGCTGTATCACAACAAGAAACCATTATCAATCCTTAGAGCCGAAGGTCCAGAGGGCTGATATTGGTCGAGTGGTGATACAGCATGCGATACGGATTTTGTCATGCATTGATCTGTTTATCTTATATTTTAACAAATTCTGATTCATGACATATATGTAAGTACAGGGAACAATCGTTTTATTCTGACGATTGGGCTTGGCAGATTTTAGATAAAAGGTAATGGCAGATAAAGTGCGAGGACAACCCACCATTTTTTTCTTAAAATGTCCTGTACCAAGTCAGGAAAATGGTTATTGTTATATTATAGTTCGTTCCTGTGTGTGTTACATTTTAGTATTGTGTTTCTGTTGTGTCGTAGTTCTCCTCTTATATTTGATGTGTTTCCCTCAGTTTGAGTGTGTAACCCCGATTTGTGTTTTTCTCAATCGATTTATGAATTTTGAACAGCGGTATACTACTGTAGTCTTTATTTAGAAATAATATTGAGGATCACATTTAGATGAAAATAACCAATTTTGTCTTATCACCCCCAAAAAAAAAATTCGGGTCCTAAATACATTTTTGTAATCATAATATATGATGTCACGTCATGTATGCGATACGGGTTTTGCTATGCGATACGGGGTATGCGATACAGGGTATGCGATACGGGTCTAGCTATGCGATACGGGGTATGCGAAACAGGGTTGGTGATACAGACTGGGAAATAAACCTTTATTAGATATACAAAACTGCTGTAATTAGTACTAAATACATGATACTAAGTAATGTGAAATAATTCATGTTCTTACCAAAAAATTATCAATTATGGCAATACATTTGACTTATCTGCTGGACTATGAAGGTACATTTAATACACACACTTTATATAAAATATCTATATATTTAGACAATACAGAAGAGAACACTTATAGAATCCGCCACACAGTGGTTCATTTGCTAATCGAAACTTCTCTTTGTTCTTTATCATGGTGCAATTATATAAATTGATTAAGATTAAAAACCTTCATTAGCATTCAATATTTGAAGCCAGACGTCAAGTCGGTCAGGTATTTCTGTATTGATTTCACAGTCTTCAATCATTTTCATTAGAAATGATATTACTGCAGCTTCAAATGCTTCAGGATCACTGAGTATACGTGATGATATCGTTGTCGACATAATCAAAGATCCTTTCCTCACAAATTTCTTCTTAAATACTTCATCTTTGTAAGATTGATTTCGAAGAGTTGCTTCTACACCTTCTAGATTCCGTTGCTCAGGGATTGCCATTTGCCAAAGGACAGGATGTTCCGTTGCATCTAAGTTTAAAAAGTACTATTTTATATTCCTAACAACCTAAATTATATTGTCTGACGACATGGTCATCTTAAAACTTTGGCATATAACGTTGCTAGTAGATCATGTAGATAATGCTATTTGCCTTATTTTTTAAATAAACTTTGAAATAAAATACCAGTAATCAATATCAAATATGTACTATACAACATATATTACAAATGTGTTTTATGTATAAAAATTCTACCTGTACATGTTTCCCTTGGTACGGGTAAGTTTGTGGGTCTTTCATACTTTACTGGCAGCGTTAAGTTCTGTGTGTCTCTTAATATTTCAACTGCAATTGGAATCAAAGTTTAAAAAAAAGTTATGTATCAAAATATTAAAATATTGATACATAGAATTTTGTAAACCAACATCTTACCATTCTATTTATTTTGAACACTTTTTTTCTGTTAAGGATGTACTTAGGTTAGGTTAGGTAAAAATTAATAAATTATTAAATTAAAAAAGGAAAAACCAAGAAGATTCGCAAGAAGGTGTCAATTGTGATTTTTAAAACGTAATGAACATGAACATTGATCAGGCATTCGTTCGTATGTTGTACTGTTATACCACTGACTCAGGTTAGGGGAGGGTTGGGAATTCGCTAACATGTTTAACCCCGCCTCATTATTTATGTATGTGCCTGTCCCTAGTCAGGAGCCTGTAATTCAGTAGTTGTCGTTTGTTTATGTGTTACATATTTGTTTTGTTTTATATAAATAAGGCCATAAGTTTTCTCGTTTGAATTGTTTTACATTGTCATATCGCGGCCTTTTATAGCTGACTATGCGGTATGGGATTTGCTCATTGTGGAAGGCCATACGATGACCTATAGTTGTTAATGTCTGTGTCATTTTGGTCTCTTGTGGACTGTTTTCTCATTGGCAATCATACCACATCTTCTTTTTTATATAACCAAAAGAAATTCATGATAGTCAACTATGAACTCCCTTTGCATGTAAATTTGTGCATAATAAAGTGTAATTAAATTTATTTATTACAGATACCTGACTCTGTATTATTCTATTTTAAAAATATAATCTAGATTACTACCTAATATCAAGATTGTTTGTGTAGTACACAAGCATAAGCTTATCTCCGCCCCCAACCAAACAAAAAACAAACAAAACAAACAAAAAACAAACAAAAACAACCCATTATTATATGTTATTGATATTCCTTTAATATTCAATTCGTTTGAGCTTCATATCAGATAAACATGGTAAAACATTTTTTTTTTCGTTATTTGTTACAATTTTAAATCAAAATGAACACTACATTACCTTTTGCCAAAGTATTCTCTTCATATTTTGAAATAATTTTTCGACTTTGATTACTTCTAAAACGAGCTGAAACGACATGTGAATAATTTTGTATTTATATAACTTGTATTAGCATGTTTTAAATCGTTGGTAAACAATATATTTAATACAAATGTATCTAAAACGATACCAAAGCGACATACAAACTCATAAGTAAAAAGAAATGACAACGTCATCGCTAAAAAGAATTATTGGCATACAACAGCACATAAAAACATAACAAAGAAATTTGTACACTGAGCAACACAAACACCACAAACTAACCGGGGTCGATCTCATATGCTCCGCAAGGGTAAACAAATCATGCTACGCATCTGGCATCCGTCGTTTTGCTCACGTTCGTTTAAACGGGTGATATTTCTTATTTGGTAGGTCACATTCGGGAAAAGGTACGGAACTGTTGTATCGACAATTAGGACAAATCAATGGGCATCATTGAAACGAATATTCAATGATGTTCAACTTACTTGTGATGACGTCAGAATTTTTTTTCGAAGGGATGTTGTGAACTTCACAACTTACTTGAAGAACGTTTGATTCAATAGCTTCCTTTTGATCAGTAATTCTCTATGAAAGCAAATATGGTAGGAGAAACGAGCCATGGAATTTTGTATCAACTGGAAGATAAATACTGTGTACGCAGGTGCTACTTGAATGTTGCTAAATACATGAAATATAAATGGAATGCTCAGAATTGGAAATGCTTAATCATATCTTCTGTTGTACACGTAATGGTTTATTTTTAACCATTTCATTGTACATTTCTAGATTGTTGTATCTGATGTATCCTCAAGTTCGATTTAATAATGCGTTCAACATTGAAATCATGAAGTAATTAAGTGCATCATCTATTTATCGGAAAGTGATTTTTTCCTAAAACAATTCTGTATGAAGACATACTCGTATGATTAACAGAACTCAGTTGGTTCCCATGGAAACACTGATAAATTGTTTGAAAAAATCGTCCCCCAAACGTTACAACTAGTACTATGTTGTCAATCAAGAAATTATTTATTTTGATAATGTCAGTTTCATACAAAGCTGACGTTGCAAGGTTGGTCCGTTTATTTCATGAAATCATGATCAATTCTATCAATTTGTCTTTTATAAGGATTGGTAATACTTGACCTGTGTTTAATGTAGAAAAGTCAAATTTTGTAATAGTACTACAAGATGATAAAGTGTTAGATTGTTTGTTCCCTCACAAAGATCTTTGGAATTATTTAGTTTCCCCATCTGCTTACTGTCACATTAGGATTAGGTATTTTCAAAATAACTTTGAATTTTGGCTTTTATTGCTTATAAAACAAATATTAGACATGTTCACCATAAGCCGATATCAAAACCGAATCGAAACCGATACAGAAACCCAAAATACTAGTGAGGTAAAATGAACATGTTTATAATGTTACTTTAATTCAACCCTGTTACTCCATTATATTGTGCGAAATTTCAATGTTTAATCGAATAACAAAAACATATAAGAAAACAAACATAGTGTACCGGCAATATACAGTAACAAATAAATATGGGGCACAAAAAAATACAAATTAAGCACGAACAGAATTAAAATTAATATTTTGAACAACAGAAAGTGTTACAATTGACAATTTTGTTTTAAATGATACATTTTTTTATTTACTAACTGTCACATTCCATTGCATGCGATGAAAACATTTGAATTTACTTTCTCATAATATTTTGATCAATAATTGTGAGAGACTAAATTTGTTTAGCTAACGCTAGTTTTCGTATCACTAATCAACAATCTTACTTAGTCATCTTTATGTTGACAAATCGTTAAATTTAATTTTAAACCAATTACTTCAAGTTACTTTATTTACATAATTATATACATGATAATAGTGTCATTAAACTTCATTTTGATTGTAAATATTTGATTGAGGTATATACATAGCATCTGACTAAAACGATAAAATAAACACGTTTAGAACGGAATGACGATTATAGATAAACAATGTATATAACATGTATAATGAATCCTGATTTATCATTTTCACTGAATCCACTTTGAGTTTCTGATGTAAAATGATAAATAAACATTCGACAAATTAATGATTGTTAAATATATACTATGTCCTGCTATTTGAATTCGTGATATATGTAAAAAAAAAATATGAGTGGGGTTTCATCCGGCCTACAGCTATTCAGATGTAAAATTGATACACAAAAAGATAAATATTAAGAGTATGCCAGAACACAGCGTGCAAGATATTTTAAAGCAGCAGTTAAAATGCATTATAATGCAATTAGTTTGTAACGATAATTTTCATTGGACGTTGACAAATATTTTCAGGGGTTAGATTCCACGATCTACCAGTCCGTAACTAAGAAAGCCACCATTTTGAATTTCAATTTCTTTTGTTATTTATATAATATTCTTTCAGTTGACATTTGTTGCACATGGACATGTCTGTATCTTTCAATTCACCAAAGTGATATATTCTTGCTGTGTATTAACCTGTTGTAAAAAACCGTGGGAATGGTTTGTCAAACTGTTTGCATGAGACTATTCTGTCACCAGTCCAGCAGGGGGTAACCAAATTGTCAACCCTGAGTCTTTCTCTGTTTATAGTGATGACATCTATGTTTTGTTTTTGTCTTAATTCTCTGTCAATTTGACCATAATCTACTGATAGTGGGATGTTTTTTTCACTCTTACTGTTTTAAACATCTTTTTGGTAGTATGGGTTCTGGGAATGCAGAAAAACCGACTTGTCTCTTAATGTTATACCTTCTGTTAGCAACAGCATTCTGTCTACCTCATTATCTAAATATATTTTCCCCATTTGTTTTATTATTTATTTGCCTCTTACAAACTGTTGTTTTATCTTATGTTCAAGTGATTTGTAAATTTCTACGTGTGTTATCCCCACTTTTTTGGCGGAGTTTTGTTGCCAAAGAAGATAGGTTTGACTCTTATAAGTTTTGGTTCAGGATCACTGACTGCTTGCATGTTTGTGCGAATGCTCATTCAAAGTGCTGAATTTATTTATTGTCACATTGTTTCCCATTGTACTATTCAATCAGATGATATTACGAATACTAAAAATCCAAACTTAAAATATTATAAGGCGTATAGGAACAGTTTCCAATTTGTTAGCCGGCATGAAATAAAACGGTGCATAAAATAATTCAACTTTATATATAACTATGACTAATATAAACTAATAGTATTGATTATAAAATAAAACCATTCCAGACCCTTTTGTTTTCCAAGTTATTAAAAATACAAATAATTGATATGTTTAAGGTCGACAGGTTTAAATAGAAATATTTGGAAAGTAGAGAAAACCTTGCATCTAATAACTAGCAAAACATGCGATAAATTTAAAAATCGATCTAGTGAAATTAGATTTTTCTGTGTCTGGTTGATTTAATGTTATAGATTAAAAATAGTTTATAATCGGTATTTACCTGTTTAAGAATGCGTTTTTCTTGATCAAATCAGTCAATTAAATGATTTACCTTTTCTTCACTTGCAATGTTGACTTTTTTTTCCTTTCAAATAACTGAACACACATTAATCATGCATAATAAATCTCAAGCTAAGGGGTCTAAATTGAAGGTAACTTGAATAGGGGACCAATAAGGTTGATTTATATACCTGCAAGTGAACAATCGTCGTTAATGTTATTGGATGCTTTAATCGAATGATCATTTCACTATTTCACTTTCAATAAATGGTTGAACAGAACAAATCTTAATTTTTATGCCCCACCTACGATAGTAGAGGTGGTATTATGTTTTCTGGTGTGTGGGTCCTTTCGTCCGTTCATCCGTTCATCCGTCCGTTTATCACACTTCAGATTAAAGTTTTTGGTCAAGGTAGTTTTTGATGAAGTTGAAGTCAAATCAACTTGAAACTTAGTACATATGTTCCCTATGATATGATCTTTCCAATTTTAATTACAAATCAAAGTTTTGTACCTAATTTCACGGTCCACTGAACATGGAAAATGATAGTGCGAGTGGGGAATCCGTGTACTATGGACACATTCTTGTTTTATTTATCTCGAAGCCAGTACCCCGTTAAAACAAATCTTTATTCTAGTTTAGTGTTCCTTTAGCATAGTATTGTTTAAAGATATATGTATAACAGACGTCGACTATTCAATAAGGGTAGAACCATTGAGTTAACAATTTTATGTCAATAAAAGATCTAAATTGCTGGGAAAAAATCAAACTCTTATGTATGTGGTGAGGTTATATTGATCATAATAGACTATTACGTAAACGTTATCAAAGAATGACAGTGAATGCAACGTTTTAAAGATATCGTTTTGTTTACATTTATTTTTTTCAATGGAAGGTACTTTTATTTTTTTATAAGACGGTGTATTTGCAATATTCTTTTTTAATCGCTTTAAATGAATAAACAATGCTGGATATCAAATTTAAGAAAGACAATTGGGAGTGTTTCATAACCCGTGTAAAGGACATAAAACAGCCGCGGGCCACCAATGGTTTACAAAACCTTGAATTTTTCGAAAAACTAAGGATTTTCTTATCCCAGGCATAGATTACCTTAGCCGTATTTGGCATAATTTTTTGGAATTTTGGATCCTCAATGCTCTTCAACTTTTTACTTGTTTGGCTTTATAAATATTTTGATATGAGCGTCACTGATGAGTCTTATGTAGACGAAACACGCGTCTGGCGTACTTAATTATAATCCTGGTACCTTTGATAACTATTAGCTCCTCAACACAGCGAGAAAATTCAGTATCCAGGGTGTGTACCCATAATTTTTTTTAATCATATTTTTTTTCTGCTTTCAAAGAAATACAAACTTTTCAACACTGGCGTGTCCCTATCTTGTGCAGCTTCCATTTTTCTTGAATAAGAATCTACAAAACCGGAATTGTAAATACATATAAGAAAAGTTACATTAAATTTGCACTCCATGGAACATTTTTGTTTTACCGGGAAACACTATGATTGTTTCAACATTCTTTATTGTTATTTGAAAGTAGAGTATGGCTTAACTTGCATAAAAATATATAACATGCAATTTATATATATATATATTCATTAAATAAAATAAGTAAATAAGTAAAAAGTTAACAGTTCCATTCTATCGATTTCATCCTTCCATTGGGACTCTTCAGGATTCATAATCGTCGACATATAATAAAACAATAACATAATGACGAGAATTAAACATACCAGACTGACATGAACAACGTAGAATATTTCATACACCAAACATAGTTGACCTATTGCATATAGTTTTACACTACAGACCAAAACACAAAACTTAACAATAACCAATGAACCATGAAAATGAGGTCAGGGACAATGGTCATATGACAGACAGAAATTATATAACATAAGGCTAATATTAACATAGTATAAAGGATCCGAGTCTGCTATTGCCTGAAACATGGAGTTTCGAAGAGGTTAGTTTACTGCCGCCGCCGAATCATTATCCGTATGTTATGCTTTCTGCGACAAAATTCTCAGGCTCGACACAAATTAGAATGGTATACGTAAGTACCTTTCCAGAGAAACTAAAATCATCCTGATTTGTGAATGGTGTTTGTACTGATTAGTTTCTGGTGTTCTGTAGGACTAGAATTTATATGTTCCGTGGTATGATTTGATGATGAATTCATATTGATATGTGTTTAATGCAAACTTACTCTTAGCTGTTGTAAATATATAACCTGCAAGGTTTCTATGATTCCAAATGCTACCATCTAAGTTTTGGTTAATGTCCTCTAATTGACTGCTTGATGTTTGATCTTTTTGACCAATCTGTATCCGCTGTACGGTAACTCTTTTGTCTCCACGAAGAGAATAAATGTATGTGTCTATCAATTTACATTTCCGCAAATTTGGTGAAACGAGAACATAAACATTGTGTATGTTTTCAGTAATTGGAAAGGGAGTATTTATACATGTAGATTTTTTCCAGCTAGATATCATGTAAGACTCCTCGAAACTCCCAATTTGATGAAGAAAATTCATGATCCATGCCTCGTCTGACAATGATCCACAAAGAATGAAATGCATTTTATTAAATGCCTGTGTCAATCCAATATTTTGGTAGACTGCAGTTGACGCTGAAACAAGAAAAACATATATGATCAT
The DNA here is from genome assembly GCA_037788925.1 of Mytilus galloprovincialis. Classification (NCBI taxonomy): domain Eukaryota; kingdom Metazoa; phylum Mollusca; class Bivalvia; order Mytilida; family Mytilidae; genus Mytilus; species Mytilus galloprovincialis. Next base: position 32,940,654 of record CM075339.1, read on the forward strand.
ATGTCTTTAAGTTTTTCTGTTATCATCTGCATCACTAACGTGTTACTAAATTTTGAAAAGTTTTGAAAATATATTGAGGTTTACGTGGGCTTCTGGCTAAATAGTTCAATTCACAAAAAACACATTTTATTTGATTTACACACTGTATCAAATGTATATACTAGATCTGCTATTTGCATGCTTAAACATTTAACACATTATTCCCTGAACCCAGCATTCGAATTATTTCGTCTCGTCAAAATACTAAAGAATTTTTGTGTTTATTGTTATGCACTGTACCCGTAAACAAGTGCTTGTATATATGATAATGACACTTCTGGACTTTTTCTTAAGGTTGGTGTTGAATCCGCATTCGACACAGTCAAATAGTCTTTTATATAAGAGGCATTGCAGTTTTATCGCTTGATCATACGTTTAAAAGTTGGATAAAGGCAATCTATTGTGGTGCATCTAGTGTAGTTTCCAAGCTTTGTTGATTTATCAAAACATTGTTTGATAATTAATCTGTAAGGAAAACTAAGTTGATTAGGTTCAGGTTGTTTCAGACACCATATAAAAGAACATGTTGAGCAAACCATTTTTTCACAAACCACGCCTCTTCGGAACATATTACAGAGCCAGTTTTATAAGGATCCGGCAAATTTGGAAAAAAAAATGGCTTAGGAAAACACACCGACCGAACCATTCTATTTGAAGTTATCCTCATCCTGAGTTGAAAATTGTAGTTTCATTTCATCATGTCGGGTAATTATAGAAAAATATAGATAAAGTTTGGTTAGAGTTATAGCAATTAGCGGAGAATGCCCTTTAGTGTTATTGTTTTTGTGCAATTCAACAAAACTATAGCTTGAATTACCAAAAAAGAAAAAAAAAAGAAAAACGAATGGCATATTCGTGCACCATCATACAAGTTGAGCATAAATTAGTGAGTTGTGTTTGTCATGTTTCCACCACTGACTCATTCATAGGGAGATTGGCACTTTAAAATATGCATTGATAGTTTGTTCAGTACTAGTTCACATATATAACGTTTATGTTTCATATCACATAGACAAGTGTTGTAAAATTTCATCAGTATAAAACAGTCGGATAGTGGTCAAATTAAATTCTCAGAAAAAACTCAAATTTAAGCTAAGGTTATCATAAAAGTTTGTGTATAAAGTTTGAACTCATACATGTCTGAGGCATATATATGAAGTACTCCGGATTCATATTAATTCGTTGTATGCCAATTTCCGTAGATTTCGCGGGTATCGGTGATCTATGAAGTTAAATATTCTACGAATAACACAAATTAGATTTTTACTCAAACGCCACAATGTTAATCAGGGTTTTTTTTCTTATTCTTTTATTATAATACAATGAAATGTGTTCTTCGAGATTATCTTAAGAAACGGTATACATTATTATGCGATTTAATTTAGTATGAATTGCTTGTATACCAGAATCCCTGTTTTCTCCTCGATTGTGATATAATTAATTACCTGAACGGTTGCATTTGTCACAATCTACATCAATTTTATCATGATACTTTTCCATCTTTATTTTTAAATGATCTGTAATTATAAAATCTATGTTTTAATCAAAGATGGTAAATTCCAATGTGCTGTGCATTCCTGAAAGTTTCATAATAACTCAAAAATATCACCAACGAACATATTGCATAAACATGTTTACGCTTGCTATTTTTTTTTTAGAATAATTTCATTTGTTTTCAGAGAGACAACCTTGTGTTTAGCCTATGCACTTGTGTAATATAAGTGCAAGGTGTTACAATGTAGTTGTATAGCCCAAACAATATGAATTAAGAAAAAAATAAGACACCACAAATGCAAAGAAAACCCTAGATATACTGATTATAAACAATTAAGTTTTGGAATTTTTGGTTCTCGATACTCTTCAAGTTTGTATTAGTTTGTCTTTATAACTATTTTGATCTGAGCGTCACTGATGAGTCTCATGTAGACGAAACGCGCGTCTGGCGTACTAAATTATAATCCTGCTACTTTTGATCACTATAAGCCCGTTATTAGCTGTGACATTCCTACATTTAAAGTAAATACAAAATTTAACATAATTCAATTTAAAAAAAGGAGGCTGTTCATTCAATTTTGTATCTCAATCGGCAATGTGCGTATATACATACTGCAGCTGTTTTGTACTTGTGAACAATTCCTGTGACTTCTGTGTCCGTTTAAAAGATTTTTTGTTGTATCTATCTTTAACCGGTTGCTGTTTAACCCTAATTAACAAAAGTATCTCACCGTTTTCAAATTGGACATATTACCCTTTGTGTGAATGCTAAAAGTTTTAAAACAAGATAAAGTAAGTCATTAAACCAGATAATGAATAAGAAACAAATCGATCACCTGGTAGCTTAGACTTCAGGGTATCAATAAGTCGTGGAAACCATATATGTTCACAGGTTGTACAGCAGATGTAAGGATATTTCCGCAAATTCGGCCGAATTTCCTCTATATATTCTAGTTCAACAGCTATCACTGACATGTTATCTTCTATATAATCATCATATTGTCTATAATTCTTCTCAGTCAATGTAAGTATGATTGCTTGAAACATATTGAACTTTTGTCGAAGTCTGCCTTTGACTGGAAATCCATGCATATAACCATCAGAAAGTATCGCACACTTTATGTCAAATTTGATTTCTAACATTGACGATATATTCTGAACCCAATCAATTTCTTTCTCGTCGTCACCATTGAAAAATGCTACATCGAATATCTTAGATTCATTAGTATGTTTCTTCATTCCTAGAGAATAGTTATAATGTTTTTGAAATATGAAATGAAAATGTTTTGAATACAAAATCAAAATTGTTCGGTTGGTTTGTTGTCAGATAATATATGTCTTTGTCGATACAACCCCCTTCTGATTGTTTTTTACTTATATTTATATACAATTCTTATATGATTTGCATACTAGGGAATAAGTTGATATGATTGATTGAGAGGACTACAGTAGTTGATCTTGACGTTGTTTATTTTTCGAAAGACGACGTTGACCGAACTTTTTTTCGTAACTATTGTTAATAAGATGGCGGCGATAATAAAACCGACGTTAACAACATTTATTTTCACTGCACGTTAATCATTAAATTAATAAATGAAAACAAAAACATTAGTGTGAATGATAATAACAGTTTGTGTAGTTTATTTTGTATTAGATAGCAAATTTCATTGAGTACATATTTTTGCGTAATCCAACAAATATATGCATGCGCCTGGCTTATCTAATGACACAAATATACAATTTACGTGTGATAGAGGTGACGAGTGTGGAAAAATAAATTCCATATCTCCAATTTAAATTAATTAAGAATTATAAGGATTAAACTCCTTTTTAAAGAGTTTAAGTAGTAGTAAAAGTTCAATGATAAGTTAATTGTGATATTAAAAGACCTCCGAACAAAAAGGGGTGTTCAGATCCCCAAGCCCGAAGGGCGAGGGGATTTGAACCGCCATTTTTGTGAGGAGGTCTTTTAATGTCAATATTAACTTAATCATGGATCTTTTACTGACTTACAAACCGTCAAAAATATAAGAAAAGTACATAAAAAGCACTTGCAGAAACCTAATTCCCCTGAATTGGACGAGTCTAAATGTGTTCAACTTAGATGATAGTTAAACAGTACTCAGACTGATATATACAATTAACAGTTACCAAATTGCAATGACAACGGACCGATTTAACGGCATTACATCATATAATTATTTATTTATCATAATTTGTTTAGCATTAAAATAACACCAAATGAAAGTTTTACCAAATTAGGGGTTAATTTATATTTTTTAGTCAACTTTTCAAAATAACGATTTCTTATTTAATAAATAAGGCAATTAAAAACCCATACAGACCTCATTTATAACTGACCAATGAATATTCTGGCCATCAACTTCTTGCTATATATACTTGATAATTTTGATCTGTCAGTAATCATGAAATAGATTCGTAAAGATCAGACCTTAGAAAACAGTAAGTAAACTCTTCCAACAATATTCATCCGGTAAATGTTCATTTTATTTCTGATTCGGTAATTTTCCTACATTACGTTACATGCGAATGCAAAATAATTAGTTTTGTCTATTCAGTCCAATTAATTAATAGATCTTGCTTTTAAAAAAAATAAAAACTATGCATGCAAACTTCAATGAATAAAACCTTACTAATAACATTAACGGTACCAATTTTTCTGCACCAGATGCGCATTTCGACAATACATGTCTCTTCAGTGATGCTCGTGGCCAAAATATGTAAAATCCAAAGCTTATATAAAAGATGAAGAGCTATGATCTAAAAGTTCCAAAAAGTATAGCCAAATCCGTGAAAGGAATCAGAGCTTTGCATGAGGGAGATACATTGTGCATTCCTTAATTTATATAAAAAAATGAGGTTTCACTGGCCCGATCAAAACGTGTTAGGTGAGATATATATTCGCAAGTTCAATGTATTATATGTAAACTCTTTAATGTAGTCGTCCGTTATTCCCTTTTGATGTCTAAACGAAGCAAAATCACTTGAAAAAAAAACTATCTTTCTTAATTTTATCCTTGCCTGACAAAAAAATCATATGTTATAAATCGTATTAAAACAGTTACTGTAGATAAGAACCATAGATATAGTAAAAAAATATTTAAACCTTTTTAATAAGCAGTCAGTTATGTCATAAATTGAAGTGACCCCCCCCCCTAAAAACCCATATAAATTTAAATGGAAATTGTACATTATAGCATTTTATAAGATCTTGTCTTTGTGTGCGAACGGGTCAAACAAAGACGTTAATTAAATTTGTATTCTATTTCAACGCTAAACACGTGGCATCATAGAGTAAGAGCACAGACTGGCAGGCTCAGACTCTGAATCAGAAATGTGTCCGGGTCGGTTGATTTTTCTTCCTGCGAACTAATATATTGTGAACTTACGCAATACAAAAACCGACTCATCCCGCTAAAATGTTTAACCCCGCCACATTATTTATGTATGTGCCTGTCCCAAGTCAGGAGCCTGTAATTCAGTGGTTGTCGTTTGTTTATGTGTTACATATTTGTTTTTCGTTCATTTTTTTTTTATATAAATAAGGCCGTTAGTTTTCTCGTTTGAATTGTTTAGCATTGTCATATAGGGGCCTTTTATAACTGACTATGCGGTATGGGCTTTGCTCATTGTTAAAGGCCGTACGGTGACCTATAGTTTTTAATGTATGTGTCATTTTGGTCTCTTGTGGGCAATTATCACGTTGGCAATCATACCACATCTTTTTTATATCAGCGTGTCAGTCAAGTAAAAAACGAGGTTAATACTCTTATGATATTTACATGTTATCGTCCTGAGTATCAATTTTAAGTGAAGTGTTTTTCTTTTACTGGTTTATATTACAACTTCTTAAATTTTCACCGATCAAAATTAAAATAGGGCAGGTGAAATTTTTTAACCAAACACTTGTGATTGTTGGGAAATCTTTGACGGTAAATAATATTAAATCAAGTGTGCCTTTTCGGATACATAATATTTGACGGTAAATATTATTGAATTAACTCCGTATAACTATTATTAAGTCATGGGTCGTTTTTGAGCTTATTATTCTGTATACGCATCTTTCTATAAAAATAAGACTGAGTGTTGACTCTAAATATTTTGATTTATCTGTTTCTTTTGGTTGCTGTCGCATTAATGTATACCTTTATCTCCTTTTATTCAAAACCAAACGATTCATTTGGGTGTAGAAATATTGACATCTCTTGACCTCTCCCGTCCCACAGTATACCCTTGCTACATGGGTGCGTTCGTTTTGCTTATCGGATATATAAATACGCAGCTTTGTCCGATCGAAATATAGTTGGAATGTTTATCCGATGCCTTGTGTTGTGAAAATTTCACGCTCTTTATACCTTAAAAACATAAGAGGGAAAGACGATCTACGCACGAGTTGAATGATTGAAACAACAAGTAAGGTCATCTAAAACTTTTCAAATAAGTCGCATGGACAATTATAGTAAGTCTGTAGATGAAAAAAATATAACAAAACCGATCAGCCAGACAATATAATATAAATTGAAACGCCAAAAATAAGTTTATAAATTGTTGTCAACATTTTTTTTTCATTTTTTGGGGGGCTTTTATTACAACTATTATACCAGTCTGAGATTTAAATAAACTTGAAACAGCAAATCAGCAGTCATTGTACACTTCAATATAAGAGTTATTGCCACTCAATGAAGATTTTTTCTGTTCTTACCCCCTCCCCCTATATTAGTTTTTCTGGAAAGGATACAATGTAACCCCTGATGTGTACTACGACAACGTTTTTTAATGTTCAATACAAAAAAAATTAAATGCAAAGGGGAAAATGATGGAAGAAATGCTAAGATTTACGCTTAAAAATTCAAATGTAAATACAAATGAAATATATAAAAATTGGAAAACTGTTTGAGATGATAATCAACTGAGGACAAATGATTATACATCACTAAATGAAGCTGATTAATTTATTGCTCCTTTGTGTCCAGTGGCAAATATGTCATGCGTATTCACGATTCGATGCAAAGTGTATCAATCTGAAGCAAATGCTTACAAATTTAGAGTGGCACTTTTTAAAATAAGACAGAGCGATTGCTAGAGGTAAAACGTATGCCATAATAGAATAGATTATGATCGAACTCTTAAGTTTTAAGCTATTAGCGGCCTCCTTTCCTCTTTTTTCTTCACGATAGACGAATGCCAAAAACAAAACGTCATGAATTTACATTAAAAAACGGTCCCTTTAAGTAAAGGAGATATGGACTTTTTCTTATAAATACATTCCTATTGCAGCCAACATCTCCCGGTTCGGGACAGGTTATAATTTCCACAAAATACCGTTCGATTATTGATCGGAGATATTTAAGCAACCAAAAGCACTTTAAATAAAAAAAAAAACAAAAATTGTAAATTATGGTATTTTGCTGGATGTTTTTCCCGATCTTAGTTCGGACCCCCTGATTTTAAGAGGGCGTATCTAATTAGTCAAGCGCGATTAACTTTAAGTATATTGAACCTCAACTTAAAGACCTACACCGGGTAAATAAGTTGGAGGTACAATAAGTAGACAATAGAAATCCTTTGTGAAATGAGATTGTCCCAGGTATCTTAGATAATTATTTTGCGTTGAATAACAATGAAAAATGCACGAGCAGGTTTGTAATGGTGTATAAACTGTACCAAGTCACTCACAAACATATCCTAAAAATCATTTGGACTTTTATTTATTTGAATTGATCGAGTTTATACACCAATAAAAGGAATTTATTGGTTTATTGGTGTATAAACTGTACCAAATCACTCACAAGCAGATAAAAGTACAAAGGATTTTAATGATATGTTTGTGAGTGATTTGGTACAGTTTATACACCAATGATCACCTTATTGTCTATAATGGATGAACGATTTGGTGAAAGAATGAATGTTTGACATGCCATCCTTCACGGACACATTATTCTGATTCTGTATGTTATTATATCTTTCTTTGTACCATTAACTTGGTTTTATACGATATAAAGAATATGATTCAAATCAAAAGCATAATATGTAAATGTTTAATTATTTTGATCAAATTGCATGGGATAGGACATGTTGCAAGCATCATACCACAAAACCTTTGATGCAGTGAGCTGATCTACCATTTTATATTTCTTTTTTTTTATTTGCCAAATATTTAATGTCCATTGCAATCGATATGTGAGTTAACAATTTCCGATAACATGTAAGTGTTGAAAGTCTAATAACAGTAATAAAAGTATTTTTCTGTCGGCTAATCACAAATAATGCCAATAACGTCATCATGTTCATGTATGCAAGAAAACGTAAAAAGATTTAGACGACCTGCAATTTCTTAATACATAACATTAAACGATTTAAAATTATTACAACAGATTCTTACAAGATCTTTTAAACACAATGTTGTAATATTTACAAACTGTGTTTAGACAATTGATATGACTAAACCATTTTATGAATTCCGGTATGAGAAAGCTAGTATTCAATTAGCAATCTAGGTTAGAAAATTGAGTCAATCTCTAGTAGAGCTGCAATTCAACTTTGGTCGAAAGCAGTGACATCAATTGACACGAAATCCTTCATATTTGAATTAAAGAATGAATAGGATGGAAAAATTAACAACTAATTGAAATGGATTTAAAAATGAAACACACTAGTACGACTTTGTGAATACCATATTCAACATAACAGCTAAGTGACTAACAAATAGTATATGATGATTTAAATAAATCCTAAAATTTTGTTTACCTGGAACTACCTCTTCGGTCAATAGACTTTAATTAATTCAATGTTAACTTGTACTGATTTGATATGGATCGATAAATATGATATGACTTATGTATTATATATTTATAGATGTACAATAGAAAAAAAATTATCTTGCTGAAAATGGTTTTCAAAAAGAACAACTGGGTATCTATATGCCTTCCAATGTCACGGTGGGTATGGTTGTCCTGCGAGAGAACGTTCTGTGCTGGTGATTTGGTCCTGTCAGGTGCTGGTGGGTCCTGGTTCTGTGCTGGTGGGTTTGTTTGCATTGTATCAGAACGGCAATAAAACGACTGTTTTGTTGCTTAATTTTTCTCTGATGCGTCATAAGTACCATGCAGAGTGTATTACAACAATATTATATTGCAAAAGTCGTGCAAGTTCGTTAAACGGAATTGTCTTGACGTTGTGCTGGTGATAAGAAAAAAGGTCCTGGTTCTGTGCTCATATGTCCTGGTTCTGTGCCTTTATATTTCAGTTAAAAGTGGCATATATTCAAGATCATTGATGCTGTACTGTTATTGGCTAATTAACTGTTGTCTGCTTTCTTGAAATTGACATTGTTGTGAATCTGTTTACTGTTATTATGAGAGTAAAAATACCCCTATTTTTTATTTATTTTTTAAATTAACTGTAATCTTATTTATTGGCCTGGTAATGGAACCCTTCTTGCCCCCTTTTAAGATAAGAAAATATGTTTACGATTTTCGGGATTACGATCATTTTGCAAGATCACCAAAATACGTTGTAATTTATACAATACTTATATAAAGTAGATGATGTGGTATGTTTGTTGTCAATGGACAAATTTCCATAAGAAACCAAAGGATTTATGTGTGTACGGTACGACCTTCAACAATAACCCATAAAATAAAAATGTAAAAGGTTTTGCATAAAAATGGAGAGCCAAAATATAGAACAAAGGACTTTCTGAGCGTTTGAATCATATGTCTTCAGCAGCTTAAAACACATTTGTTTGTGAACAATTTAGTACTGACTATAAGAATGACAATAGTATTGCGGGTTTGTTTGTTTGGTGTTTTTTTTTTTTTTTTTTGGGGGGGGGGGGGGGGATAAGTTAGAGCGAAGTTACAGTGAAAGTTTTAAGCTTGGAATAGTTTCCCGTAAGATTTCAAAGTTGTATTTTAAAAGAAAATTGTATCTTATAGCTATTAAGACTCACTTGCTGTATCTGTAAAAATTTTCAACATAATTGTTTTGTCTGAACGGTTATCAGGTATTTTTTTCGAAAGTTCGATAGAACACTAAAAAAAAATCACTATTTTATGAAAGGGCAGACTAGAATATGTCAATTTCAAAAAATAAAATATTTCGTAGCTTCATACTACCAATTGAGTATAAAACAAGTATATAAGTTTAAAAAAGAAATTCTTAGATTAAACGCCTACATTTAACTTTAAACGGTCATAACAGTTTAAAACAATACAAATCTACACACACAAAAAACTGGCTTAATTTCAACTGGTTATCAACCCGAATCGCTATAAGATCATATATAAGCTCACCTGTGTCGAGGAGTCGTGTGAGGTTCATGTGTTCTCTTGGCGTCCGCAATTACAAAAAGATCTTTTCTGAAATTACTTGACCAAATGTTACCAAATGATTTTCAAGAGTGAATCTAGAAAAACAATATTCATCAACAAACATGACCACTGTCTGTTAAAATGTATTCGAGTTTTTAGTTACAGCCGATTCCTTTGAGTATGTAGGCAAAGGTAATAGCTATGGTTAGCTTGCTTGTTTGCTAATCCGTGAAGTCATTGTTAGGTAAGGTATACTACCCTCCTGTCGAAGTAGCCTGGTCCTACAGACAGAAAGATCTGTCATTTGTCGGACTAGTCTACTTTCAAAGTAGGGTAGTTTACATAACCTAACAATGACTTTTCTGTTCAGCAAGCAAGATAACCAAAGATATTCCCTTTGTCTACACACTCATTGAAATCGGCTTTAATATTGCAAAAGTTCAAGCAATTAGGGCAAAACTTACCGAGTAAAAAAAAATCAAAAGGCCAATGTCTATCTACCTCGCACATTTCAGAAAATTCAGATCAGATAAGGAAACTGGGTCCAGCAACATTTATAAGCAATTTAAGATTTTGACCCTCACAGTTTCCATTCACCACAAATATTCTCGTTACAAAGAATCATTTTAAATACAAAAATAGAAGTTGCAGCCTTTTGTTCATCTATTAATATATGTATACGGATAAAGTTATGAAAGGCAGCAGGGTCACCAGGGTGAGGAGTCCATGTCATCTGAAATAAATGCTAAGCATAGATCTAGAAAGCGACAGATAATCATGACATTAAAAAAACTTTCTTCTTTTCGACTTTTTTCGAACAAATTGACACATAAAATGAATCATATAGTATTGTGGAATTTTTAACTTGTGTTCAATCCATTGGTTACACCTTTTACTAGGATAACAATCCTGTCAAGTATGAGCTGGGTAAAATATTTCAGAAAAGAAGATTGAAATGTGAAAGTTTCCGTGCGTCAGGTGCAACAGCATACGAACAGCTAACATGCCTCGTCAGGGTGGAAGCTAAAAAGTCCACGGAAATTTGATTTAAAACCTTTATTCGTTCCAACAAAGTTATTGAGATTTTGTTGAGGATTTAACCATCTACGACAACAAGATTTTTTTTTAGAATTTACAGCTCTTCTATAAATATAGGCAAAGCAAACCATTGATCAAATTGCTTGCTATGATTGTTAGGATGTTTGTAAAAAGTAAAATCACAAAAATACTGAACTCAGAGGAAAATCAATTCGGAAAGTCCATAATCACATGGCAAAATCAAATAACAAAACAAACCAAAAACGAATGGACAAGAACTGTCATATTCCTGACTTGGTACAGGCATTTTCAAATGTAGAAAATGGTGGATTGAACCTGGTTTTATAGCTAGCTAAACCTCTCACTTGTATGACAGTCGCATCAAATTCCATTATATAGTCACCGATGCGTGAACAAAACAAACAGACATAATAGGTAAAAATGTCAAAAATAGGGGTACAGCAGTCAACATTGTGTTATCATCTTAATCACTATAAAAACAACAAATGTAACGAAGAAGCACAAAAAGGCATACATCAAATTAACATCCTCATTTTGATTATATTATACGATTATATTTGTCTATGTAAAATGCACCCATCAAGGAAGGAGGGTATGGGTACTGGTGTAAAATTGCGCGTTTGAAATTCGCACAGGTAGACATGAAATAATTTTGTCGTTCAAAGTATGACGGGATGCATAAATAAAGTCACGCAAAATAGATATAACAAACACTGACTTAGCAGTTAAAGTAATAATAATAAATAAAATAATAGTGTGGTTCAAAGTATGACGTGATACATAAGTACTGAGTCACGTAAAATGTATATCACAAAAAAAGTTGGTTAACAGTAAAAGTAATATTAATGAATAAAATAATTTTGTCATTCAAAGTATGACAAGATACATAGGTACAGAGTCACATCATAAAATAATTTTGTCATTCAAAGTATGACAAGATACATAGGTATAGAGTCACATCATAAAATAATTTTGTTGTTCAAAGTATGATGGGATACATGAGCACAGAGTTACGTCAAAAGGATATCTCTAAAAACAGACAACAGTAAAAGTAATATTAATAAAGACAAATAAAAGAATAATATAACACGTAATTAAGATGATAAACAACGTCAGTACGCAAAATCTATACTTCAAGACCATCGTGTATTATTTGTGAAGTTGATACGGAATATTTATCAACAAGTTCTGGGTACCTTCCGATGAACTTTTTTAGAAAAAGGACGAGACGTTCTTTGACATACCCCTGGTTCATCAACTTTCTGCTCAGACACTGGTGACGTTTTACAAAGTCTGAGTAGGAGCTGCAAGCTCTTGAATACCGAATAAGTTGGGAAATGTATATTCCATATGCAGGTGAAGTTGGTATGTTGCTACTAAGGTGGGGGAAATTGATAATTTCAAAATCAAAATCGTCTCGTTTGTCATAGATTCTGGTACTAAGATGACTGTGTATGTCAAATTCGAGGTATAAGTCTAAAAATGAGGCGGATGAAGCCGTGTCTGTTGTCTCTTTAATTTCTAGTTCTGGTGGATATATTAATGGAACCCAATCAGAAAAGTTTGGATTGTTAATGGAAAGAACATCATCAATATATCTGAAAGTGAAATTAAATAACCTGGCTTATTTGATCTTCTTGTTTTTGACAAGTGTCTGAAGGAACTCCGACAGGTAAGTAGTCTGTTTACTATATACTAAAACTTGTTTGTACAATACACATTAACTTCAATTCCTGTCAGTTTGTATTTGTCCAATCAAATCCCAGTATGTATTGAAACTCCGCCTACCTATTGTTTGAAAACTTCCAAGCAAACATAGCAAGCAAGTCAATCAAAGTTTTTTTTGCATGCTTTTATAGAAGAGCTGTACTATATAATGCTAAGAAGCGTTTAATTCTTTCGCCCAAAAATACTATCAATTTCTTGTTGTCCTATGTAAACTTCCGTACCATTTCCTTCCATTCATGATCATTAAATTGAACTGTAAAATATTTCTTGGTACCTTCTTTATTCCTTCTTAAGTCTTATGTAAACATAATTATGACAATAACTCTTGTGAGCCCAAGATTCACTGCACACTTTTAAAGTTCTGCTTAATGTCAAACATTAAAATGTGAACTTAAGTTTTGAGACTTTTTTAATCGATACGATTGGGATTTTTGTATATGAGAACATGGTTTATCTATTAGTTGAAAATGCGGACCCTTTAAACTACTAGCTTTCAGTACCTGCGAGCATTCGTTGTTCAATAATGTGTGTCTTTGTGTTATTATTTTATGTGATAAATTGTTGTGCTGGTACACCACTGTAACAATGAAGGAGGAAATGAGGAGGATTGGTTGGGTGGAAGTGGGGAGAGGTATGCGGAGCGCTAACAAACATGTCTATGCGGCATGGGCTTTGATCATTGTTGAAGCATCAATGTAAGGGGCATTTAATATCTTAATAAAACTATTCTTATTTTAGATACTATATATTGTTACCTGATATTGGACGAAAGATGTTGCCCTTTTATGTAATTATGTAATACAAGTTACGATCATTTGAAAACACATATTAAACAGCCAAATGGATGCACAAGAGCTAAAATAGCAGTCATAGATCCTATTGACAACAATTATCTGCCCAATTTTATTGATTTTGTAACATTTGTTTCAAATATGACCAACTTCTTATCCAAAATCACCAGCACCGTATCAGAACCCACCAGCACAATGACAGGACCCACCAGCACAGTATCAGGACATGAATAAATTGAGAAAATGCTAAATTTTAATAAATTGCAATGTTTTTTTCACAAAATAGTTTTGTCGTGTGGATTGCGGCATAGAAAGCGGACTCTATGAGTATTTTTGTTTTATTTTTTCAGTTCTAGATTTTCTGAAAATGAGCATTTTTGTGTTACGCTTACTGAAACAGTTTAGAGGGTCAACTTTTGAATGGTTTACATATGAACCCATAAGAAACAAAATTGAAAAATCTCAACTGTTTTCTTCCATTTTTTTATGAGTGAAAACGTCAAAAATCATCATTTTCGTCTTTGTTTACATTTTTTCGTCGATCACCAGCACCCGTCAGGACCGAATCACCAGCACAGAACGTTCTCTCGCAGGACAACCATACCCACCGTGAATGTGAAATGAAGCACTGAACATATGTGATAGATACATCTAATAAATACACACCTGAAGTCGCTTTTTGTGGCACTTGATGCGAAAGTTCACAGCTAATAGATACTGCAATTGAAAAGTTAACTCAGTTTTAAACGATAAAAATAAATCATCTATTTGATGACCTTGAAATTAGAATAACATGTTTTTGTTCATTATAGGAATAGCAATACAATATACTCTGTTCTTTGGTATTTGTGTTTATGCGTTTCGTGACACTGATAGGTGACCAGGATCATTAATAAAAAAGTATAACAGAAATCATTCTTATCATAGACTGATTTTATGTAAATTTTAAGGTAAGTTCCACCGGATCAGTTAGAAAATAAAGTTCAGATGTTTTGAAAATTGTTTTTACATCATAATCATTGCTTTCATTTCCGTCGCATTTGGAATTTTTAAAATTGAAAAAAAGTATATGCCTGCAAAATTTAAAACGCAACATTTTACCGGAACACATTAAAGAGTTTTCTTTAACAGAGGCACGATAAAACATATTTCTGAGTTCCTAGGTATTATCAGCTAAGTAGCCAGTACTTTCGTACGGTCATGAAAAAAAGCGACACTCAAATTCACTCTAACATTTACAAAATTATCAAATCGTTTCAATAAGGAATATATTTCCATCAAGCATGGGTCTCATTTCTTGAGTGGGTTAGGCTTGACCTTTTGGCATTTATTTGATTTCATTAGTTCTTAAGCTCTTTAGTAAAGAAACACTCTTGGACACAATTTTCATTTGGTGTAATAATATTGGTACCGTTATTGTTATCATTACCCCTGGTCGGTGTTAGCCAAATGTCAATGTCGAAGACAGTTCTGTGGCCTGTAATAGGTTACTTTTATGAAATTGTGACTTGGATGGAGAGGTGCTCAGAAGCACTCATTCTATCATATAAGATATCTGCATGTTGATTTATATTTACGAATAATGTCCTTGTACTGATGATAAAATTGAGTAAATGTTTTGACTAGTTTGTGATATCATACACCCTGGTGAAATAAATCTTCAGTAATACCGAGATTTGTTTTGTAACAATTTAATACATTCTTACATACACAGCAGAACCGAACAAGTTGGGATATTTAAACACAATAAGACAGTGAAAAGGGAACGCCACCATCTAAAAGTGGATAAATCAATAGGAAATTAAAAATAATCTCTTTTATCGTAAATTTTAATATTAAGCTATACGTTAAAAAGTATTATAAATCAAGATATGTCAGGGCAGTGTTCTTTGTTAGTATTAGCTTTATTGAACGTCAGTTCAGCATGATAAATCTCTTCAGTGTACACTCTGAAGTCGTTATTATTAAAAGCCAATATATCAGTCAAATATTCAAAAGTGTTATTAAAAAGTTGTACCAGATATTGTATTGATGCGTCTAAAATGTTTTTAGCCAGAAATTGTAACTCGTTACAATACAGAACCCGGTCTGCAATAAGTAATGTAAAGTAAGTTCACATGTGAAATCACTTAGCTTGACAAAATGTGGAATATCCGTACCGAACAAAAAGGCTATCATGTAAAAATTCTAGTGATGGTATCGTATCAAAGCAGGTCCAATTGACATAGTTCTTTTATTTGTTTTTACTAAGAAAAAAATGACTTCAAAAATTTTGAACACATATATTTGCATTATAACTTGTTAAATGTCAATTTAATTACGTGTGTGAACTTTTCTGTATGCGATTAGGAGACACCATGGTACATGTTTACAGGATAGACAAATCAAAACTTGGAACAGTTTCTAAAGCATTACTTTGTGCATTGATAGATACATTACATCTACTGTTTTCATGAAATACAAATATTCAAATGCTCATCTACTCCTTATATAACAATGGATTTTTAGACTCTAAATCTCTGTAGATATTCACGTTAATTCACAGAAAAGTCATTTCTTATACTCAACGATGATTCGAAAGCTAAAATCACAAGGTTAAGTAGACATGGTAGACACAAAAAGGATCAACAGCGGACATCTAAAGTTTTAATACAATTTCAAAACATAAAATATGGAATGTATCCGTCTCCTGACAAACTTTGATTCAGAGTTTGGATTTCCTTTACATTAGGTCTTTTTTTGTTTTATTAGGTCTTTCCACTTTTCCGTGGAAAGAACTATTGGATTTCTTCTGATTATTATTAGGTCTTTCCACTTTTCTGTGGAAAGACCTATTGTGTTTCTTCTGATTATTTTTTTTTTCTTCTGCCTAATTTTGTTCTTGCGATAAACATTTGTTTCGCAATATGTCGCTTTGATATTTGGTATATGATATCGAACAGTTTATGCGCTTTTGAACTTTACCCTGCGTAACCGAATACTTTTCTTTGTAGGAGTTATCTCCCCAAACACTGTTTTCCTTGTGCTCACAACTCCTTTGCAACCGTAAAAGATAACGACAAATTTATTTTACAAAATTGCTCGTTATATCCCTTGCATGATTTGTCCTATTTTGACCGAAGCAATATGACCGCTCCATATGAGAGTTATTTCCCCTTATGCATCTGATATAAGTGATATGCATTTCTATCTTATAAACCATAAGTGATAGAGACCTAGGATCTTTTGATTTGAGGTCCTTGGTCCAAAAAAATGAAAATTAGGTCAAGGTCAAAGGTCAAGGTCATATTCTAATATTTGAATTTGGCTTATTTTCACTTATATCCAAAGACCGTATAAGATATTAACAAATTATTTTTACTAAATTGTTAGTTGCGACATGTCGTATCACATACATTTTTATTGCAAGGGCACGTTGAACGTAAAAGGGAGTTTTCTCCCCTCTTGTATTTAAAAATACGCGTTTGGTGATATAAGTCATTAACCAAATATAATTAAGACCTATGGTCTTTTGATTTGAGGTCCTTAGTTCATGACCTTGAAATTGATCACAAGGTCATAGCTTAATTTGACGTTCTAGATTTTGACCTTTGCTTTTATTTTATATGTATACATGATAAAGCTATGAAACTTTTGGAAAAAGGTATCAAACCATTTAACCTTGAAAGAAACAACCGGAAGTGACCTTTTGTAAACCGGAAGTAGCTATTTTTTGTACTTTATTAATATAAAAGTATATAGAACCAGATATTTTTGGAATCAGTGTCAAGTAAATATTCAAATATAATCGTAAGTAACATTTTTCAAACCGGAAGTAACAAATTATCTCCCTTATTTAAAAAAAATGTATGGAAACCAAATATTTTTGGAATCAGCGTACTAGAAGCTATCATTTGACGATTGAAATGACATTTTAAACTTAGTTTCACAACTTTCATATCAAAATACATTGTTCTGATGGAAAGACCTTCAATTGTTCTCTGAACAATTGGTTTTTAATTTTTTCTTTCTTCCGCCTAATTTTTTTCCTTCGCTGTTTTTTTGTTTCGCAAGATGTCGCTTAGATTTTTGGAATATGATATCGAACAGTTTATACGCTTTTGCAAACAACTCTGCTAAACCGAATATTTTCCCAAATAAGAGTTATCTCCCCAAACACTGTTTTTCTTGTTGTCTCTAAAGCTTCGCAACCGTATAAGAGACCTAAAAATTTATTTTTTTCAAATTGCTCGGTATATCCTAAGGATGTTCTGTTTTATATTGACCGAAGCCGTTTCGAGATTCCATATGAGAGTGATTTCCCCTTTTATATTTGAAATTTTGAAATGTATTTTAAACTGGAAAACCATAAGTGATAGAGACCTAGGGTCTTTTCATATGAGATCCTTGGTCCAATAAAATGAAAATTAGGTCAAGGTCAGAGGTCAAGGTCATATTCTAAATTTTGATTTTGGCTTATTTTCACTCTTTTTCATTAACCTTATAAGATATCGACAAATTATTTTTACTAAATTGTTAGTTGCGACATGTTGTAACTTAATAATTTTGGTTGCGTAATCAATAAATGGGAGTTTTAGCCCCTATCTTATCTAAAATTATGCGTAAAGTGATATAACTTATTAACCATACATATTAGAGACCTAGGGTCTTTTGATTTGAGATCCTCAGTTAGTGACCTTGAAATTAAGGTCAAGGTCATAGGTAAATTTGACGTTCTAGATTATGACCTTATCTTAAAATTCATATCTATACATCATAAAGCTGTAGGAAATGACATTGTCGACTGAATTTTAATATTTTAATATCAAAATAGATATTTACTGGTATTAAAACATATCGAATGGATTTTTTGGCCAATGATGTTGTACAGTAAGGAGGGGAGATAACTCCTGTTAGAATAATTGTTCGGTCACACAAGGTGAGTTTTGAAACCCCCATTACTGTACAACATCATTGGCCAAACAATCCATTCGATATGTTGTAAGACAAAAAAGCATCTCCGACGGCAGAAAAAAAAAATCAAAAACCAATTGTTCTCTAACCAACAATTGAAGGTTTTTTTTTCTCCCCTCGTTCCATTTTTCTTGTTATTGCTATATCTCTAAAACCATAGAAGATTTTAGCAAACTGTTTTCACCAAATTGTTCGTCTATTCTTGAGAATGATTTAGTTTATTTGACTTGAGTGATCAGAAGACATCTTATGGGAGTTATTTCCTTTTGAAAATTTAAGATAGGCGATTTGTTGGATAAATTCATACGTTATAAGTGGTAGAGGCCTACAGTCTTTTGATATGAAATCCTTATCCATTTGAAGGAAATTGAGGTCAAGGTCAAAGGTCAATGTCATGTTCTAAATTTTAAATTTTGCTTGTTATCGTTATTCCACAGAAACTGTAACATTAAATGATATGATGTTTTTGCCAAATAACTGTTTACAATTAGGCGCAACTTCAACCTATTCAGTCCAAGTGTTTTGGTTAACCCTTATAGGAGTTTTCCCCCCTTATGTATTTCAAATCAGTATTTCTCCAAAACCATACAAGTGATTGACCACCGGTCTTCCGTTTTGAGTTCACTGATATATGACCTTGAAATTGAGATCAAGGTCATGTTATAAATTTTGAATTTTTCTGGTTATCGTTATTCAAAAGAAACTGTTACAGTTAATGATATGATTTGTTTGCCAAATTACTGTTTACAAAAAGACGCAACTTCAACTTATTTCAGTTGATGTGTTTTTGGTTAACCCTTATAGGAGTTTTCTCCCCTTATGTCTTTTAAATCAGTATTTCTCAACAACCATACATATGATTGACCTTTGGTCTTTTGATTTGAGATCACTAACCTATGAACTTGAAATAGAGGTCAAAGGTCAATTTGACGTTCTATATTTTGACCTTTGCTAAAAATTATTTTCTGTTCATAATAAAACAATTAAGTCTTCTGCATAAACCTATTAATCTAATTTTTTGATATTAATTTGAAGAACTAAATTACATCAACAAGGAGGGACATTTTCTAACATCATTTTTTAAATTTCATTCTTATTATCGAGGTGGAAAGACCTTCAATTGTTCTCTGAAGAATTGGTTTTTAATTGTAATATAAGTTTCTTTTAGGTTTAAGACTCTATTAAATGTTCATTACGATAAACACTGGACCAACATATGTTGTATTTGTTAATTAAAGATCTTTAATAGATCTTATTTTCTAGTTTGGAAATTGGTAATACAAGGTTTTTGTTGAACTTCTCAACGAATGATAGCAAATGTAACTTATTGGGGAATGTATGCAAACACGTAACTTTAAATTTAAAATTAAACTATACCAGTGAAATGTTATTTCAATATTCTCTTTTTCACAAAAGTTGAATTTGATTATTTATTCGGTTATATATTTTTCTTTATAATGAAAAACCTTATTTGAAAAAAAATTGTAATTAAATGTCCTTGATGAAGACCAACAACATAGTCTTAGGACAACATTTTAAATTATTTTAAATAATCTTATTAATAATAAAGGGAATACGACGTGCATCAATATTACAAATATCATACCAGTATTCAAGAACAGTTTATTTTCTATTAATATGATTAACGTCCGCATTTATTTTTATACAAGAAATGAAGAAATGTCAATTTAACATCGCAAGTTATCATGTACAATCTCTGAAATGATTCAAGCTTTACTATAAATAATTGAATACATTCTAAAAGTCTTTTAGATAAACGTCTTACTATAAGTTACACATAAACTGAATGTTTACAATGAATTATGCCACACTGGTATACACCGTGCAAACATTTCATACAACGAATAGAACTATATAAAAACAAGGACATATAGTGCGATTGCCTATGCAACAACTACATGTGTATGGAAAATATTCAACTATACACCTGCAGCATTAAACAATTGAAACAAAAAGACATCTACAGTTGTATCAACATGACAACCGGCAACCAGCTACAATCAATTTTGTGTAAAAAGTAAAACTCTAAAATTGCTCATATGAACCATTGTAGCATATAGCAACAATTTGTTGAAGTAAAAACACATCTTGACCTTCTCCTTTCGTTTAATTCTGGTGTAATATATAAAGTACATAAGGATTCACAAACCTTCATTTCTATTTAAAATATGAAGCGTGACATCAACTCTGCACGGTATGTTTGTGTCGATATCACAGTCTTCTATCATTTTTGTAAGGAACGACATAACTGCAGTTTCAAATGTTTCAGCATCCCTCAGTATACTAGCTGTTATCGTTGTCAACATAATCAGGGAACCTTTTCTCACAAATTCTACCTTAAACTGATCATCTTTGGACGATTTATTTTGAAGAGTTGCTTCTACCGCTTCTAGGTTCCAGTGCTCAGGAGTTGCTATTTGCCAAATGACAGGACATTCCATTGTACCTAAGTTTAAATAAGAACCATTTCTTTTTTATTTTTACAATTTATAACAAATTGTTTGGTATCATATGATATAATCATAACAAAATGTTAAAAACATTACTTGGCTGCTAAGTAAAGGTAGTGAACATTAGTTTTCTTTACTTTGCATATTTCATTCTTTAAAACACAAGACATGACTAACATGTATAAAACGTGGAGTAACAATAGTGCTACATGTATAAAGATCTTCTACCTGGAGATGTGTCCTCTGGTACGAATAAGTTTGAAGGCATTTCATACTTTACTCTCAGCTTTAGTTTTTTTATTTCCCTCAATATTTCCCCTGAAAATGTATAAAATATTCACAAAATTAAATGATAAAACATGCATACTGAATTTGTTTTTAAAGCTGATAAAACAGACTGTACATTTTATACTCGGGTTTTTTTCTTTTGAATTATTTAACTATTTAAATAAACACAAATGTAATCACAATAAAAATTAGTTTTGACACAAACACATATTTACAGGTGACACCAAATAAACAGAAAAAAGAAGTGAAAACATGTAAAATGTCTCATGAAAGACATATTTCGTACCGCGTTGAGATTTTAACTTCAACATGATCATTGTTACAGAATGGCTTTTAAGCCCTTAGTCATTCTAGTATATGATTCCTTGCCCTTTCATTAACGTTGGATTGATGGTGCTCTATCCTATCTTCACGACAGATATCAATTTTTTTCTCGGTTTTATATAAACGTTTCTATTAAATATATTCACCATAAACCGATACCGAAACAGAAACCGAAATCGAAACCAATAAAAGTAGTGAGGTTAATGGTAAATGTTAAAAATGTTTAATTAACTCATCCTTTAATTCCAATATAGTGTTTGAAATTTGAATACTTTTTTATTCAAGTTTAACTGTGTGACTACGGTTAATCAATATCAGAGGAGGAGGATCAAAAAAGATTGTGTAATTGCGGTAAATTACTTTCAACAGTTTGTTAACGTTATACAATTTTGTGTCTCTCTCTCCATTTTCTTTTCTTCTCTTTTTCTGGAAGCAAGTTTTATTAACTCTCTTGATGTGCTAGGTTGAGTTTAATTTGACTAAGATGTTACCCAACATTTAAACAAATGGCTTTGATGTTTGATGTTAGCAAAACTTGAGTTTATAAAGCTATCCATGGAATTTGGCCAATTCGTCATCAAGCTTTTCGATCTATGAAAACATGGCTTCAGCTGATGAGTGGGAATATATCAAATGTGATTAACTAGTATTGGAAGAAGAAGTTAGATCTATTTGATGGCACCTTCCATAGAATAATACGTATAAACCGAAAACAAGGCTTTTTTTATAATGGACATCGTCATATACATACGCAAGTCATAATAAACACAGGAATAAAAATAAGATATATAATCTTAGTTCAAAATTCGTAATAATGACGCGATTAATTACAGTTTGATGGATGAGAACGGTCCACACGAGATATTAGACTTTCCTTGTGATTGTTACTTACTTGGCGATACCATATATTCATCTGAACATCCTATGCAACACCATGGCGTAAGGCAGCTATTCAACCATAATGCAATAATCCGCGGTCAATGCAAATGTTTTAAATTGACAAATACTACGATAAGGGATATGGGATCCTAGGACAATTGGTGCCATAATTAGTAATGCAGACTGTAAGGACCTACCATTAGCTTTAAAAAAAAAATACACAACAAAATTGCAACAAAAATGATAATTTTATGAATAGATTATCACAAAACCAACAAGTCCAGTGTAAACACAAAAACGTGTCCATTTTAAGTATGGACCTTCTGAGTTCGTTATGCGTTATACTAATGTCATTTCACTTACAAAACCTTCAATTATAAGTCTGTTAACGTTATCCATAGTTCAGTTTTCAATACCAGGTGAAACCACCATGTGATTGGGTGCAGGCCTCAACCCTGCGTCTCATCCCTCCAGTAAGTCGTCGGATTTCATGCTGTGGTAGACCATGAAAGAGCAGTTTCTGTTTTGCCTTGCTGAATGCAGTTACTGGCCTTGAACGATGCAGTCTAGTGTTTTAATCCATAAACATAGGTCTTGCAGCTAATGGGTGGTTATCAAAATGAGGTTCAACTACTGACCAAAGAACGTCTCTGATGCATTGCTCAGCATTAAGGGTTTCTGGTATAGTGACCAACCCAATTTGCAGTCTAGAGAGATGCATTCCCATACCATTACAGAGTCTCCACCGTAAGGTACAGTTGCTTAGATTTCCTTTGGGGATATGCTGTATTTTTATGTATCCAAACTCTCAATTTACCATCTGTTACATGCAGAAGAAACTGGCTCTGGTCTGACAAATGGATCTTGTGCCAGTTCCTCAAGTTCCAACCACGACGAGCTAAGCACCATGGAAAACGCAGTTGTTGATGTGAGTCAGTTAACATGGGACGTCTTATTACCCTTCTTGACTTCAGTCTTGCTGATTTCAACCGGTTCCTTGTGGTTCTGGTTGACAGCTATCTATGAGGTATCCATTCTCCGTTTAAGAACAAGACTTGTTGCAAATATCATTCGTCTAAACAGGCGTTGCAGTGCCCTGTCTGCACGCTGCGATGTTACCAATGGTCTACCAGATCTTGTTAAGTCTTTAACGTTATTGGTTTGGATGTGTTTCCGCACAAGCCTGCTGACTATAGTATAGTGGTAGCCCATCTGACGTCCACTAGCTTTATAAGATAACCCTAATGACCGCATGCTGATAACCTGCCATCTTTGAGCCTCCGATATTTGTCTTGGTACCATGTTCGCAGAGTGTGAATAAAATTTTCAAATCGCCGGACTTAAATACTCAAATTTGAAGCACGGGGAAACTGCATTTTGTTATTTGCATGGGAGGCATTGTTCACGTACATGATACGTCTATATCTTCATAACCGGTCAAACCTGTATGGTCACATCTTTTTTAAAGGATCATTGTTCTTGTTAAAATCTATATTTATATTCAAATTAATAGTTTGGTAAAATAAAAAAAAATAACGCAATATATCAGGGGTCCTTAACTTTTGTGTATACATATAGTTTGAACTATATTGCACCTATTGAAGAACTGTGTACAGCTCTTTCGCCACGACGAAACCTGCTTCATTATAAATGTAGTTCATAACTAAATTGTATCAATGTCTTAAATTGTATACAACTTGCATTAGTATAAGAAATAATGTTTCAATATACCTTAGCTTTTTTTATTGATTAATGTGAATAAATGAAGTGAAGTAATACTCTGTTTTGTGCACTTATATTTCAAACAATTTAATGGAGTGAAGAAGTTGAGTTAATTAACACTATAAACAAGTACCATTTATCTCTATACTAATTATGGTTTCAATATCGGTATCGGATTCGGTTTCGGTATAAGCTTATGGTAAACATGTCTATTACAGATACAAATTACTTATTTTTGGTCATAAAAAAATATCTCCGACAGTGATTTCAACCACTGATATACATCAAATCATATCAGCAAGATGCCGCAACATATCTATTTGGTGGATGTTGAACCAACAATCGGTATTCAATTAGTACTAATTACGCACACCATTTTAGTTTTCAATTTAAAAAAAAATCATACAGAACCTTCTCAAGAACAGAGGACAGCAACTTTATCTTGCACAGTTCAAACATTTTTCCTTGAGTTTATTTAGAATGTGCTATCCCTCAATAGCTTACATTTCAGGGTATGCTGTGCATCTTAAATATCCCTGGCCAGTTATCTTGAAATTAAGGATACTGCTGAAAATAGTAGGTTCGTTTCAGATCTTTTTCTCGATATCGACATAGATGAACGACTTTAAACTAAAATCTCGGACAAATGTAATGTGTTCAATTAAATTTCTCTTTCGCAGCTATTACACTATAACATGGTGTTAGTCTTTCCTAAGTTTTTGTTCTTATACATACTTTATTATTAAGGTTTTGTTCTTGATATCACTCATTTTGTAGGTCATATTATTTCTTCATTTTTTTTTATGTAAAATCGGTTAATAACTTTTATATATAGTAAGAGAATCGAGCACCGATGAAAACTTTTCCTACAATGTATCTCGTAAAAAGATGTGCAGCTCCTGTTCAGCCCTCATTCTATCTATTTACCTACTATTATTTCATAGTATTGCATTTTTAAATTGAACGAATTAATATTCCTGCCTTGTTTTTTTTCTTGGTATTCTTGAACTCTATGAATCTCGGACCTGGTTTCATGCAGTTGATTTCCTAACTTTTCAAAACTGATAAATTGAGCTTCTTGTACGTCTTTGGTCTCGTTTTCTATCTTCTTGTTTGTTTCTTGAAGCGTATCTGAGATTGCTTGTTTTGTTTGGTTTGCAAAACAACATGTTTCTGTAGAAGTATGTTCGTTGATATCTTTTGTATTTTTTATTGACATTCTTTCAAGTCTGCTTTCCATACCTTTAAAGTTGTTATTACAGATATTTTTGGATTCCTGTATTACCTGTAATGGAAAACAAATGTATTTTGAAAGCAATGAATCTACCCAGCGTAAACTTATGTAACTGCCATCTCTGCTTGAAACGCATTACAGTTATTGCTTTATAAAGGCAACAGTAGTATACCGCTGTTCAAAAGTCATAAATCGATTGGTAGAAAACAAATCCTGGTTACAGACTCAAACCGATGGAAACACATCAACTATAAGAGGAAAACAACGAAATAAGAACAAATGTAACATAAAACCAAACCAAATTATTAGATAGCAAAATTCCTGAATTGGTACAAGACATTTTAACACAAAATGCTTGATAGAACCTGGTTTTGTTGCTAGCCAAACCTCCGCGCTTTATTGCGATGCCAAAATGATATCATTAAATGTAGAGAGTACAGTACAAATAAAATCAATTTATAAATTGTCAGATTATGTGCCTATTTATTTTATATTTTGTTTTAAAAGGATAACAGCGAACATTTGAAGTTAACAGAACAGTATGTGCCTGTACATGGTTCGCAGCCATTTTTTACATTTCACTCGTTTCTAATTGACCTACTAATAAAAGCGTTTAATAAAAATTGTGTGTGTGAAATTTTGTCAATAAAGGATTCCTTTTAGTTATTGTAGATAAAAAAATTCATTCTTATAAATCAATGCTCAAATACCACTAGATATGCACGATATAACTTCTCTTTGGTGTTTTGCGTCATTTGATCTATTCCGGAGTAAAAAGTGCACATCAGTCTTTATGTTACTTTGTGAATGAATAAAATTTGATGGAAAGAAGATATCAATGACAAATGAACCATGTTGTTTATCAAGGAATTTACATGCCTTTGTCTCAACGGAGAAAACATGTCTGTCTTGCAATTTGACATAAAACCAAATAAAATATTATGAGTTCCAAAATAAATTGTATTTTAAAATTGGTCTGAATTTTACTCTACATTACTCGACCTCAGTCTTGACCAGATGGATCGATTGTACCGATTTGTTCTTGAGTTTTATCTTTAACATTGAAAATAGTGTGAACTATTATTCGACCAGTCTGAAACAGTATTAACCCTTTCTAGACCTAAATCATACTCGACCAAAGGACTGAACAATACTCGATTAGTCTGAACCATACTTGACCAAATAGCCTCTACTTTATTTATTTTAACTGTTAAAACAAACTTCGTGTTGACTGACATAACAACAACCATACTTAAATAAAAAAATATATTTGAACACAAATTGTTAAAACTTACATTTCTCAGATTTATCAAATAAAGATAGTTAATCAATTGATCCTGTATAATGATTTAATTTCATTGATTTTAAATTTTCATTGTTTTGTTAAATAAAGATTTTCTTTTACCTAAAACAACAAAACATATTATCATAAGGGTTAAAAGGTAAAATCACAAAAATACTGAACTCCAAGGAAAATTCAAAAAGGAAAGTCCCCAATCAATTGGCAAAATCAACAGTTCAAACACATCAAACGAATGGATAACAACTGTTATATTCCTGACTTGTTACAGGCATTTTCTTATGTAGAAAATGGTGGATTGAACCTGGTTTTAAAGCTAGCTAAACCTCTCACTTGTATGACAGTGGCATATAATACAACCTCATATGTTCATCTTATTTGGCACGTGTAATTTTTTTATTTCAAACTTGCGTTGCCTTAATTATCCCAAATTCCTAAATAAAAATAAATTATCAGGTTTCATGGTTACATACACTAGTTATATTTATTTTTAACAAGGTAAAAACAGGCTACAAAATCTCTGAAATATATTCTATTCTTATTATATGGATAAAATTGTTCTTCTGGTTAGTGGTAAAGTAAAACGTTATACATACTGCTTGGGGTAAACTCTTTAAAAAGCTCACACCCGGTCAGTGAGTGTTAAATCATAGAATATTTATAATTGCAACATCAAGTAAAACTTAAATCGCAGTCCTTTGAATTCACTAGATAAGTTATAGACAAGCTTAAGAAAATAAGCCCTTCTATATACCTGTATAGCACACATGTACTAATGTAATTCAAACTCATTAAAATGCTTCTAAAAAATAAAAAAAACCTTATATTTGAACTATTTAAAGAAGTCACGTTAATTTTATCTGTTAAGCTCCTGTATTTAGCATTTCAGTAATACACGAGATTTAAGTATGCTCACTGAAATAGAAGTTATTGGAAGTATATATAATGTTGAAAGAAAGGTTTATAGAATATTTAGGAGTTTTACTAAAAAAAAACGTCAAAGAAACTGGACAAATACTAGAAAAAACAATCAGTTGATACATTTTAATACAATAGAGATTATGAATTATTTTGCAATTTTAAATCTTCATTTTAGAATTCCCGTATCGGGCACTTGTTAATTTGCTGTCGACAGCAAAGCAGGTGCTGCATAAATTAGATATATTATTTAAACGAAAAGATGCCAAACAAAAGAAATGCCAGGGGATCGCCATCAAAGGCCATTGAAAAGAAGAGGAAAACGACCAACAATTTATTGTAAATAATAAAGTCGACTATAAATAGAGTTTCTCGTACTCCAAATAATTAGGACGTCTCGAAGTAAGGCGTCAAAGAAAATAAAATATAATAGCCTTTCAAGACGTCATAATTATTGGGACGGACTAAGTTTCTCGTAAAAGCTTTAACAGGAAAGGAGTACAAGGAGTGCGGAACGAAGAAATCACTCAAAAGAAGGACGAAGTTGGACGGGAAAAAAATTGTAAAAAACAAAGGAGGTGGGACATGTTGAGACAAAAGGACCAATAGAAAATGCTGAAATATCATCAGGTATTGAGTCAGAGGAGGATGCACGGGCATTCCCCTCTTTTGGTCACGACCCGTCACACAAAATTTTTTAAATGTCAAATAATTCCATTGATTTCCCATCGACAAGAGAGTCTAGCATTCATTACACAGTGGTGGAACACGTACTTTTTAAAATTAAGGAACAGAGTTAGGAGGGAACGGGAGGGAACGTTTATAGAGCTTCATTATCTAATATCTTTTGAGAACGCAAAAAGAAATGAAGGAGGTTGACGAGGGCGATTTGAAATTAAAAAGTAGTAAATTTGCATTGAAAACAGATCGTCAGGTGTTTATTTGTCCAAACATAAATTAACTTCAACATTCATGATTTTTAAGAGTGTCTGCTTTGAGAAATACAGGACACGGGCACGGGAATTGTTAACATATATGCGCGATATAATCATATAGCTATAGAACAACTACACGAAGTCGTGGTCATTATAAATCAAATGCAGCTACGCTTTCAAACACATTAACAATCACAGGTAACTAGTGGAAGTGTAAATATGTCATGTAAATGTTATATTAATTGTTATGACTGTCCCTACTTCCCTCGTTGTAGGTATAAACATGTATGTGAAATATGGAGCGGAAAACACATAAATGCCAATGTAATAACCAGGTCCAAGGAAGAATTAACACAAAATGTAATTTTTTATTCATAGGAAATACTCCCGTTAAATTATCAGTCTTAGAAAATTATTTAGAATTTAGTCTACATAACAATGTAGCACATGACCTTATATATGGTTTCAAATATGGTTTTTCATTAAAATATTTTGGCTCTAGGGAACCAAGGGAGAGTTACAATTTTCAGAGTGCATTACAGCTACCAAATTTTTTTTAACAAAAATGAATGACAGAAGTTATACTTGGTCGTATTGATGGTCCTTTCAGACACCTGCATTTTCCCACACATCAGATATCATCAATGGGGCTATAGTGCCAAA
This sequence comes from Mytilus galloprovincialis, assembly GCA_037788925.1. NCBI lineage: Eukaryota > Metazoa > Mollusca > Bivalvia > Mytilida > Mytilidae > Mytilus > Mytilus galloprovincialis. The sequence continues at coordinate 32,969,785 of CM075339.1, forward strand.
ACAATATTTTAGACGTATTCAACATTTATCTTATCCTGAGAATAATTCAATAATTATAGATTATCGTATATCGGCGAGAGCGAGAAAACAATCGAATTGAGATGACCAATGATAATCTGTTTATCGCTTTTTTCCCTATGACGACGTTGTCAATTTCAGTCAATTTCATTAACAACGCCATTTGCCGCATTAGTTTCTAGCGATAATTTTTCATCTCAAGCGAGTAATTATCACAAAAAAGATCAAAGGAAAAATGTTAAATTAGCGATGAATTATTTTATTGATAAAGATCATTTTTCAGTGCATTACAGTTCAATGGACGAATCAGCATGTTTGATGAATAGACACAAAACATTGACTGTTTATAAAGTCAGTATAATGTAAAAGCGGATTTTCGCTTTTTTCCAAATGCCCCGAAGGATTTTGACTTGTTGGGGTTAAAAAATCATGCTAATAGGGGCCTCAATAAGTTCTGCCCTGTGGGAGAAATTTGCAAAAGCTTTGCATTGGATAATACAGTAAGAAAAGCGGAAATGATAATTTGTCGAGTCGAGCCAAAAATCAAAAGTTGGCAATACTTTGAAGATATTCAAAGAGGTATGCAACAAAACAGGTATTCCTCTTGCTACATTGTAGTGACAAGACTACTTTGCCTTCTACAATACTCATTTTTTTGTATAGAATTGAAGATAATTATGCGGCTTCCAAATGAAAAACTTGTCAAACTCTCACAAAATTTTAGAGATACCTTAGACTATTTTGAAATAACTCTTAAAGGTATGCAATCTCCTCTTGCGCTCCTGACCTTTGCTTGTAAGGTGGTTGCTCCAGGCTGCACCTTCTGTCGCAGACTCATAAATTCAATAATCGGGGTAAGAAAATCATAATACAAAATTCGAGTAAACAAGTAAAAGAGATAGATTTAGAAGTTTGGTTAGACTTTTTAAAACAATACAATGGTGTAACTGTAATAACTGACAATGTAAGGGTTTCAAATGAAAAATTAGAGTTGTTCACGGATAGTGCAGGGGGTCTAAAGGTGGGAATGGGATCTATTTTGCATATCAGTGGGCCCAAGGCATATTGCAAATACATTAGGTTGAAACCGGAATCACAAGAGATCTGACATTGTTAGAATTGTTTCCAGTTTTAGCAGCACTTATGTCCTGAGAATCATATTTTGTTAATAATAAAGTTATTTTTCATGTTGAAAATCAGGCGGTTGTTCAAATCATTAACATGAAAACTAGCAAATCAAGTTGAGTTATGACTTTAGAAAGACAAATGGTTTTAATGAACTTAAAACAATACGTCAGTTAAGGTAATTTATATCCCTTCAAAACAAAACCAAATTGTTGATTGTCCTTTTCGTTCCCAGTTCAGAAGCCTAGCTCCAAAAGCAGACCAGTGGCCAAGTAAAATTGTAACACAGATTAAAGTCAGGTGGCGGATTATATAATCAATCAATATATGTCCAAAAATACACAAAAATCATACAATTTTGCTCTCTCAAAATTTTGTAATTTTGGATCATCTTACAAATTGAAACAGCATTGGCCAGTGCCAGTCAATGATTTGGTAAATTTTATAGCTTTTTGCCAGTACAAGGTCTTTTCGAGAGTTCCATATCATCTTATATATCAGGAGTTTCATACCATCATAAAATACACGGCACACAGGATACTACAAAAATCTATATAATTGACAAGGCCTTAGAAGAAAGACAAAGAATTCAAGGAAGAAAACGTAATGACATTAGATCACCAAGTACAGTGCAATCGTAAATTGTTATATAATAGGTTGTTTAGATAAAGTATGTAAGAATAAATATGAAGCTGCTTTATTTTCAGCAGTTTTTTCAGTTGCCTTCTCTGGTTTGCTATGGGGGGATCACTACTTCTAAAACTAAATCTGTTATAAATTGCTCAAACTTGACAATTTCTGATATTTTGTTAAGAAAACGTTTTGGAGATTAAGGTGCTCAAAAACTAACAAAAAGGGAAAGTCTGTTACTTTATTAATACATGAGAACAAAAAAAAAAAACATCACAGTCCGATACGACCCATTAAGGAATACTTAAGGGTACAACCTACCTGTAACAATAAAAATGTGTTTATTCATTGTAATAGTATGCCTTTAACTAGATACCAATTTATCAGGATACTGTATAAGAGTTTCGAACAACGGTATACTACTGTTATTTACATTGTTTTCATATCAATAAAGGTCATTTTAGGTCATATAGTTTTAGAATTGGAGAAACCAAAGAACTATCCAGGCAGGGGGTCTCAGAGGAGGTAACTAAGAAATAAGGCAGATAGGTGCTTATTTTCGCTATATTAGGTTGACATTTTTCTAGTTTCAAAAGGCTAACAAGCTACAAGTTTTCACAGGTCCCAAGATTTTATAGATTGTTGAAAGTTCCCTTTTCATTAGGCCAATGTAGAAGCAAAGATTAAATATGTGGACTCCCTACTGGATGCAAAAAGAAAATATTTACCTTCTTCTGATTATTCACTGTGGAGCTAATAATTTGTCAGATTTAGAATTGACAGGGAAGGATTAAATGTAAAATGTAAAATGTTCTAACCGACGTAACCATATATTGGCCTTTTGCACCCGTGAATGCGGGTGCAATAATCGAACAGAAGAGAAAAAGAGTAAATTCAGTTGTCAGTCACTTTGAAATAGAAAATGGACGGGGGGGGGGGGGCTATTTAACATGAGAACATTTGGGAAAGTAAAAAATCGTTATACAGACAAGTTGGAACTCATTTATCACACACTATAAATCAGGGTTTTTTTCACCCAAAAAATCAATGTTCCCACTCAAATAACTTGGTAGATTTTTAGAATGTTACAAATAAAGCCTTTTAAAAATTGAAAAAAAAAATACCAAAACAAGTTCTGTTTCAATTTTGACTAGACAAAATTCTGATTTGAAGTTGTTTAAAAAAAAAATTGACAGTGATCCTAAGCTTGTCCAACCAAAACTTACCGAAGGTTTTAACATAATGGACAGTTAATTAACATAATAAAATTATCTTCTATATCATTATGAAAATACAAATTTTAATTCCTCTGTGGCCTCTCTATAAGTTTGTTTTATGTCGCTCTATTTTCACTTGAAAAGATACTTTTATGAGAAAAATATGTATTCAGCTTTTTAGCCACATTTCATCTTTATCATTGTACCATGCTTTCAAAAAACTTTGTCATACACTTTATCATAATAAGTTGTTTTAACCTATTGATTGAATAATCAATACAATATGTTTCTTTAAATTTAAGCTTTTCTAGAATAAGTAGAAACAGAAAAATAACATGTCATAGTGTTATTTTTATGCATATATTATCTTACATATAAAGGCCTTTTTCAATTAATTTGAGTTACAACGATTTGTCATAGATATGATAATATTAAAATGTATATGAACTCTTCCTTATTCTGTACAGCAACATTTATATCTCTGATCCATACAAAGAGGATTCTCACCATTGCCCTGTGCCTTTTGTCTGGAAGTGTTGACATTTTTTTGCTGAAAGGGACAATCTAATTCCTCCGTAGATATCGTAGATGACATTTTTCTGGAAATTCCTTTTGATACAATCTTTATATATACATAGTCTATGATGTCGTCGAATTTTAGGAAGTGAACCCAACTTTCTTTGAAGCACGTTTGTATCTACCTATTAACTAACTGTCTGCTTACTGTTAGCAGATCAAGAAAGCAGGGAGCTCTTTTGTTGCCCGGTGCCCTTTGTCTTCCAATTTTGATAATATTTTTTGCTGAAATGTGGCAATCTAAGCCCTCCGTAGATATCGAAGATGACATTATCCTCAAAAATCCTTTTTATGCAATCTTTATATATACAGAATCTATTATGTCGTAGAATTTTATGGACATTAGAGGAACCCTGTCTTATCTTTTTTTTATAGTGAATTTTCTTTATTGTAACAAATAGATTAGCACAACATGTATGAACAAAGGTATACAGAATGACATTTTCACACAAAGGAAGTATTAAATAATAAAACAACAATTGAATAAATATGATGGTGCAATAAAAGGTTGAAAATAAATAAATATCTTATAACATTGAAATCTTATGTGTTCTTGCAATATACATAAGTGGTGTTTCAATCAAATTTTAACATTTATTATTTATTCTATGATAGGGGCCCAGGGACTCCAGTATTTGTTATATTCCTCTACAGAGAGGTTTTTAAATGAAATGTATTTTTCTAAGTTCAAGTGTTTCTTTAAATAGTTTTTTTAAAGCATTTAGGTTTGGCAAAACTTCTTGTAGTTTTGTTCTGTAAATGTAGTATTTTGAAAGTAGAATAATCTTATTTTTATCAAAATTCAATTTAACATTTTCGTAGATACCAAATAAAATAATCATAATATTCAAAGGCAGTTCAATACTTGTCATTTCAAAAATCCAGATGTTAAGTGCATGCCAGAGACTGGCAACCATCGGACAGCTCCAAAATAAATGTTCTATGGTCTCTGGTCCTTCTTTACAAAATGTACATATGTTACTGCTATTTATTTTCATCTTGTAAAGTAGTGAATTAGTTCCCAAAATTCTATGGATAGTTCTATATTGGAACCAGCAAAGCTTAGTGCTTTTACTATATTTTGTACACGAAGTGTGTATTTTTTTCCAGTTAATACCAGTCATATTAAGATGGTTCTCCCATTTTTCCTTTGCAGCAAATGTAACATATTTTTCATTCAATACTTTGTACATTTCCCTTGAACCTTTTTTTGATTCAAAAAAGATACTTATGTTAAAAGGTAGTATTGCATGAATTTTTTTCTCATTTATTTCAATATTAATCGTGTTTAACCACTCATTAAGCGAGTGCGCTATTCCATAATAATGTAAAATATTTGGCCTAAATTGATATAATTGTTGGAAATTTTGAAATGACATAACTTTGCCCTGGTCATCTAACAAATCTTTTACTGTCCAAATTCCCGCATTTGCCCAGTTTTTATAGTAGACTCTTGAACCACCAATTTTAAAATTTTCTACCTCCCATAAAGAATACGATAGAATTTCATCAATACATCTTGGTTTTCTAATTTGATTAAGGGTTTTCCAAGCATCAAAAACCTCTTGTCAAAATTTATTTGTTGACCTTTTAATAGGCCCAATATAACTTATTTCAATAAAATTTATTTGCTCCACAATAGAGACTAATCTCACCCACTTTGAGTTCGAATTATACAGACGTCTTACCCATGTAAGTTTTAGTCCCTGTATAAAAGCTTTTAAGTTTAGCATTTTTAAACCACCCTTATAATAATCTTGACATAAAAGATCTCGCTTGACCTTATCTGGTTTATTATCCCAGATAAAAGCATACATTTTATTTGTTAAATTACGTAACATATTCTCATCTGGACTAGGGATAGATAGAAACAGATGATTTAATTTAGCTATGACCAAAGTTTTTAAAATGGTAATCTTTCCAAAGGGGGTGAGATACTGTTTTGACCATTTTTTCAAAGTGTTGTCTATATTATCTAAAACTGGCCTATAATTTAAATTAATCATTCTATCTAGGTCGACTGAAAACGTAATTCCAAGCAACTTAAATGTACTGAAGCCCCATTTCAATCCCCACTTGACACAAATTTGATCCTGGCTATGTTTTTTGCTACCTATCCAAATAACACTTGTTTTTTCTATATTAATCTTAAGTCCCGAGATTTCAGCATACAATTGGAGAACACGAAGAGATGCATCGATAATATCAATGATGTATCATCCGCATATTGAGAAAGTACAAATTCTGTATCATCTATAGTAATACCCTTTATCTCCCTACTATTTCTTACCAAAATGCCTAATATTTCTGCACATAGCAAGAAAATATAAGGGGATAAAAAATCTCCCTGTCTACAGCCTCTCTCTATAGTGAAGAATTCTGACAGACAACAGTTTTGCGTCACCGCAGCTGTTATATTGTTATACAAGGTTTTAACCCAGGATATAACGGATTCACCAAAATTAAAATATCTTAATGTATCATAAAGAAATGACCACGATATGGAATCGAATGCCTTCTCAAAATCAATCAGCAAGAGAATTCCTGGAATATTATTTTCTTCAGTAAAATGTAAAATATCATATATTAAACGACAATTTTCGCCTATATATCTACCTGGAACAAAACCAGTTTTGATCCGAACTTATTATTTTGACAAAACAGATTTTATTCTCTCTGCTATACAGCTTGATGCCAATTTATATGTAAAATTTAGTAGAGTAATAGGTCTCCAATTTTTAAGAAATTGTTTTGGTTTACCATCTTTTGGAATACATGTAATCACTCCCTGCCTCTGGGTGACAGACATTTGGCCCTTCCCATATCCAAAATTTATAGATCTAAGGACAAATTTACCAATATCAATCCAAAAAAATTTAAAAAATTTTGCAGTGAAACCATCAGACCCCGGACTTTTGTTATTTTTCATCCTCTTTAATGCTGCAGTTAATTCAGAAAAAATAATATTTCCCTCCAATAACTGCTTTTCATCCTCGCTAAGCTTCGGTATCTCGTCATAACAAAAGTCCCGTGTTAAATCAACCTTTTTCAAACAATCTTGTTTTCTATAAAGTTTTTCATAAAACATCTTTGTCTGATTTAAGATTTCTTTTTGTTCTTCCACTATAACACCATTTTCTAAAGTAAGTTTTTGAATAGTCTTATTTATATAATAAACCCTGTCTTATCATCATGTCAGCGGTCTCGGGCAGGTTTTCACTATATATATTTCTTCTTTTTTTTTGGGGGGGGGGGCATATTTTTTTGTTTATATTTCTAAATGTTTCTGAAGTGATCGGTTTTTGTTTTGTTTAAGAAATATTAGATATAAAATTACAGTTTCGATGTCATGTATCTATATTTAGCATATTAATCTATTGTAGTATCTAATAAAAGTTGAAGATTTAGCTAAAAGCCCTTATATTTGTATAAAGTAACATTCGTTTATAGTGGAAAATTGTTTTTTTATGTTAAATAAGCTACAATTAATATTGCTTGCTATTCCCTCTCTGTGTTTGATATTTGATAACTCTGGTTAATTTCCCAATCAATCTATCATGAAGAGGAGTTAATTAATTCGACTTTCATGAATAGTCTTTTTCAAAAATGAGGAACGGTTCTTTGTATTTGTATGTATTTTTTTAAACGTTTTAAATTTATGAAATTATGATAAACAAATTAAATTGAAAATCAGAAAATTTATCAAATATCGACTGCTGATTGGTTTACAAAATATATTTTTTGAATTAAAAACCAAAAAAAAAAATATGAATGAGGAGAGCATCTTTAAAAAAGAATTATTTAAAAAGTAGGACAATCGGAAAGACATCAAAATTGAAAAAAAAAACTGTTTTTATTAAAACGTATTTCATTGCAGAATTTGACATAAAAAGAACAAATATCAACTATATGCAATACAAACAAGAAATATATTAATTACATTGTTTACCTAAACTTTTTTGAAACTGTTAACTGTTAATATCGAGTTCAAAGGTATAGAAATGTAGAATTTATAACTATCCTTGTAATAATTTAGAAGTGTACCTGGCACTTAATCCATAAATACTTACAACATTGACCTCTTGAACGTTTCTTGCTAATTTTGTTATTTCTGTTTCCTCTAGATCAGTCTTCCGCAAGAATGTGATTTGTTTTCTAATTATCTGTTTGTAAGAAGGTTCCGTCAGGTTTACTAATGCCTTTTCTAATTCAGCCCATGATGCATTTAATAAGGACATGTTAAAGCCGTTCATGGAATAAGCATGACAAATTTGACTTCTTAAAGTTATAATTAAATCCAATGCAATGATCTCGGTTTGGGATACAGTTCCTAAATTCCGAAGAAGGAACGATATTGCAATAATATCCAGTTCATCAATCTTAATATTTCGTGTGACATATTTGTGTAGACACATTTGTATAATCTTTTCGCTATTACGAACAACATGTCTGCTATCTTCATGCCCATTATGATTATATATCTTGTTAAATATCCAGTTTCCCATGTGACCCAGTTTTTGAAGATTACAACCTGCTGTTGCACACTCACAACATGGCAACTTCTGAGATTGCCAGAGGTGAAATATTTCATGTTTTTTATCGTCAAGAAACTTTTCAAAATTTCCGTTGTAAGGTGGTAAAAGTTTACATTTACCAAATGCGGCTAAAACTTCTGTGCCTGTATCAATGATGCATTTGAATAAGCGTAACAGTTCCTTTGCTTCAAAAGTATTGGTACTCATTGCAATTGTGAATTCGAAAAAAATCTTATAAATTGAATTCAAGCCAGTGCGACATTCCAGTTTTAGAAATGCTTTAATGTTTCTCTTAGAAAATGCGGTTGAACAAACAAAAACATTTATTTCTTATTATTGTTAAAAGGCTTACGTCCAGTCATGTCGGGTTTTTTTGTATAAGAATGTCTGTTAGCTCAGACATCAGCAATGAAAATTTACTTACGCACAAAAACATTGCTCCTCAACAGTTTTGTTCAAGCTGAATATTTATGAATAGAAACACGACTGATTATATCGAATTATCCATCTGCTGCACTGTATTTATTAACAATTGTATTATGTCTTCCTATATTAATGATGATTTCCAATTTTAAACATTTGTTTCAAACAATTAAAGGTAATTCTTTAAAAGGAAATAATCTAGATATATGATTTTGTTATCTAAAATTCTGAATTGTCGCAAATCAAACAAGTTTAAATGTACCAACAATAGTACCATATATCAAATAAATATATTTACTTTATTTACAACTATGACTACATTTAAATGCCCTTGAAAGTAAAAGTTGATCTGTCATAAAACTGTTCAAATATTTTTACGATATTTCAATGTGGTATAATTAAGAAACTTAAAGGCCATTTTTCTTTTCATTCAGAAAAGCTGAAATGATTTTTATGACAAAAAAAAACACTAAACATAGGTGTAATACCACCAAATCATGTCACGTCACATCCGGTTGTATACGAAAGTAGGTTTAAAAAAATATTCCCTTGAATTTGACAGTTGTAGAAAATTAACCCTGCATTTCAATGCACTTAAATTTTTTTTAGTCATAAACATGTATGTTGGGTGTCTGAAAGCATCATTCCTCATTTAGCTCACCTGGCCCGCAGGGCCAAGTGAGCTTTTCTCATCACTTGGCGTCCGTCGTCTGTCGTCGTCGTCGTTAACATTTTACATTTTGAACTTCTTCTAGAGAACCACTGAATGGAATGAAACCAAACATGGTATGAATGGTCCTTATGTGGTACTGGCCAAGTGTTGTTACTTTGTAGCCGATCCATCATCCAAGATGGCCGCCAGCGGGGGACTTAGTTTAACATAGGACCCTATGGGAAATGCATACAAATGACTTTTTCTAGAGAACTACTAAATGGAATGAATCCAAACATAGCATGAATGTTCCTTATGGGGTGCTGACCAAGTGTGGTTACTTTGTAGCCGATCCATCATCCAAGATGGCCGGCAGCGGGGGACTTAGTTTAACATAGGACCCTACAGGAAATGCATACAAATGACTTCTTTAAGAGAACCACTAAATGGAATGAAACCAAACATGGCATGAATGTTCCTTATGAGGTGTTGACTACGTGTTGTTACTTTGTAGTCGATCCGTCATCCAAGATGGCCGCCAGCGGGGGACTTATTTTAACATTGGACCCTATGGGAAATGCATACAAATGACTTCTTCTACAGAACCACTGAAAGGAATGAAACAAAACATGACATGAATGTTCCTTATGAGGTGCTGACCAAGTGGTGTTACTTAGTAGCCGATCTATCATCCAAGATGGCTGCCAGTGGGGGACTTAGTTTAACATAGGACCCTATGGGAAATGCATACGAATGACTTCTTCTAGAGAACCACTGAATGGAATGAAACGAAACATGGCATGAATGTTCCTTATAGGGTGCTGACCAAGTGTGGTTACTTTCTAGCCGATCCATCATCCAAGATGGCTGCCAGCGGGGGACTTAGTTTAACATAGGACCCTATGGGAAATGCATACAAATGACTTCTCCTAAAGAACCACTGAATGGAATGAAACCAAACATGGCATGAATGTTCCTTATGGGGTGCTGACTAAGTGTTGTTACTTTGTAGCCGATCCATAATTCAAGATGGCCGCCAGCGTGGGACTTAGTTAAACATAGCATCCTATGGGAAATGCATACAAATTACTTCTTTTAGAGAACCACTGAATAGAATGTAACCAAACCTAATTTGAATGTGCCTTATTAGATGCTGAGCAAGTGTTGTTACTTTGTAGCCGATCCATCATCCTAGATGGCCGCCAGCGGGGGACTTATTTTTACATAGGGCCCTAAAGGAAATACATACAAATGTCTTCTTTTAGAGAACCACTGAATGGAATGAAGTCAGACATAGCATGAATGTTTCTTATCAGATGCTGACTAAGTGTTGTTACTTTGTGGCCGATACAGCATTCAAGATGGTCACCAGTTGGGGGACTTAGTTTAACATAGGACCCTATGGGAAATACATACAAATTTCTTCTTTTAGAGAACCACTAAATTGAATGAAACCAAACATAACATAAATGTTCCTTTCCTAATGAGGTTCTGGCCAAGTGTTGTTACTTTGTAGCCAAATTTTATCTTTTTTTATATGAATTCAAAAACCCAGGTAGATTCAGGTGAGCGATACAGGCTCTTGAGAGCCTCTAGTTATTTGATGGTCTTATAAAATATTTTGGAAAGTTAAGGTTACATAGTTACCAAAGCAAGTAACCAGTAAATGACAGTGTAAAACTCGGGTTGTTTACTTCCGGTGATGGTTACTTTCTTATATGCAATAAAATGTAGTGTGAAATTTTCACTGTAGCACTGGAAAGGATTAAACTTTATACATGCAAAGTATTTCTTTGGCTGGAATAAAGGTAAATACTGTACATTTTTTTTAAAAGTGCCAATTTAACAAAGACTAATAGGGGAAAATCAATGGTGGTATTACACCTATTTAGGGAAACTACATGTGCACTCGAGACCTTATTGTACTTTCATTTTTAAAAATAATTACTAAACCGGTTCATACATTGTAAACATGGACTATTCGGAATGGATTGAGACACAGAAAGCACGTTTGAGGTAAAATTGCCTTGAAATGGGGGTGTATGGGTGTTTGCTAAGTCAAATGGGTGGACAGACAAGGCTGTATTCAGTTTACTGTGTCAAATTTTAAATCATCCTTACAGTTTTGTTTATACAGGGGGTATCAACTAATGTCATTTTTTTTTGTGTTTTGATCGCAAAAGTTTACATTTGCCATTGTGCCGTCTGCATTTTGCACCGACAAAACATCATCTAAACACTTATTTGTCCTGGATTTATACACATCAGAATCCAGGTTCACATACTTAAACTTTATAATTCTTACCATTTTTTTTACCAGCATAACCCTTTTTAAAAACATTTTGAGGTATTTTTTTATTACTCTTTCTCCCCATTTTCTTATATAAAATACAAGAAAGTGGAATATTTATGTAAATCTATTAGAAATAATCTGTTATAAGTAAATAAAAAGACTGATACCAGATACTATAATTGATTGAATGAAAGGGAACCGTTATTTGTCACACTAGGGGAACAGACCAAAAACTCACATAAGGGCTTATAGAAACTTCCGTGAAAACTGTTAACATTTATAGATACAGTTCTTTCTGCTAAAACACTTTACTTATTGATTTAACATTACATTTATTTCATTTTTTGGGGAAAATAATCACATTTGTTTTATTTTTTAGACAAAAGATATCAAGTTTTGATGAAAAAAGAAGGAAGAAGGAAAAATGGACCAAAACAGATCAAAACATACCTTCAAATAAACTATAAAAGGTGCATCTTAAAGTTGTCTGTTGTGCCCTATTTAATTGTTTGAATGCATAGCTCATGAGTATATTATCAGATATTAGTTAACCCTGCATTTTATAATGTAACACTGAAATTAGAATTTTTCGAACAAATTAGACTGAAATCGTCGTAAGATATGGCCTTACATTATAGTGATTTTCGCTGAAACTTTAGCTCTGACGAAGTCAAAACTTGTCAGTAATGCTTGAAATAACTTGCAATTTGAGGGAAAAAAAAAAACATTAAGTTTATTCGACATTTAGGTGTTCTTTAGGTGTAATACCACCAAATCATGGTACGTCACATACGGTTGTATACGAAAGTAGGTCTAAAAAAATATTCCCTTGAATTTGACAGTTGTAGAAAATTAACCCTGCATTTCAATGCACTTAATTTTTTCTGAGTCATAAACATGTATGTTGGGTGTCTGAAAGCATCATTCCTTTTTGATTTGATGGTCTCATAAAAGATTTTGGAAAGTTAAGGTTACATTGTTACCAAAGCAGGTAACCAGTAAATAACAGTGTAAAAATTGGGTTGTTTACTTCCGGTGATGGTTACTTTCTTATATGCAATGAAATGTAGTGTGAAATTTTCACTGTAGCACTGGAAAGGATTAAACTTTATACATGCAAAGTATTTCTTTGGTTGAAATAAAGGTAAATACTGTACAATTTTTTTTAAAGTGCCAATTTAACAAAGACTAATAGGGGAAATTCAATGGTGGTATTACACCTATAGCGTATAGTACATTGACAACTATCTATAGAAAAGGATACTGATGTTTTGAAAAGAAAAATAACAACACATATAGCCTATGCAATGCATGTCCGTTAAAACTGTGAACAGTGTCCCATTGTGTCAAATCTTAGACCCTGTCACCTTTAGTTTAGACCAGAAGTTGCATTAAAATACCGTCATCAATGACTCTTTCATTTGTGGCAAGACTATTCTTTTATTAATGTTATCCTGGTACAATGTATATGTTTCAATTTGAACCCATTAAAAAATGTGAATAATTTTCAGTAGCCAAGACATTTCATTTTAGGTTTAAACGTATGAAGCTTTTATCATTTTGGAATCAACAAACTTAAGGTTTTTAACAAGTTTTTGTAATTTTAAGTTTTATGTCAAACAAATCTTTTTTTTTTCCAATTTATATCTGATATTTTTTTTAATGTATATGTATGTAAGTGTAGAAAGGATGAACATTAATATAACAATTAATTAATATGTGGCGTCAGAAATGTTTTTGAAAGTGTCGAATATGTCACTGAAATAAGACGACAAATTAAGGTATTAGACAAAACTGAATTAATCACATGACCTTTATAACAAGCGAGACTAGGTTTATAGACAGGGCGAGCATCCAAGACAGGAATGTAATATGATTTACGTTATTTGTATATGATAATGTATAATATATAGTGACTGTTTAATAAATTAGTTTTTTTTTATTGTTAAATCATATACTTAAGTCACTTGTATAGCGTAAAACAAATAAAATACTTTTTAATCTTTCCAATGTAAATAGAAGGTAGCATAAAATGTTACCTAGTATTACAACACATTATGTGTATTATTGATAATGACCTTATAACTAACCCTTTATTTCTATTCTTTTCCGAAAGTCTTATATCGATATATGTCATCTTGCATCACATGATCAGTAGCACTGTGTGATAACATTAATGCAAAATGGAAAACAAGCCTTACAGATCCTTGAAAAGGACAACACATATTGAAGTTGTATACTTACTTCTATGTTATTGTTTAAATTATTTGTCAACTTTTTTCCTTACTGTTGACTTGATTTTTTTAAACATCAATAATATTTACAAAAGAAAGTGCCTGTATATAGTGTTCATTATATGTAATAAACTTCTCTTTAAGATGTCATCTAAGATCATGGGACCTTCACAGAAAAAATGCACAACATTTGAAGACTGGTATATATGATGAGTTTATTTACGACCTTCTGGGAAGATGCAAATGCTGGTTGAATATTTCGTCCCCACGTTATAACCTGCGTATAGTCACCACTTTGTGTTGTCAGATATTATAATTGATATTGTAATATTTCTGTTAAATAACTGTTAACATACCTTTGAGTGTTTCTACCCGAGGATAATAGCTTTGCTGTATTTGACAAAACACATTTGAATTGGGGTCCTCAATGCTCTTCAACTTAGTACATTATTTTGTCGTGTTAACTTTTATGATTTGAACGTCTGTGATGAGGTATTTGTAGATGAAAACCGTTTCCGGCGTACAAAAAGAAAATCACAAAAGTACCCACGACAGTTTAAAAGGAAAGCTCAAACATATAGATAAATCGAATAGATAACAACTGTCATATTCCTGACTTGGTACACACATTTTCCTATGTAGAAAATGGAGGATTGAACCTGGTTTTATTGCTAGCTAGACTTGTCACGTGTATGACATTCGCATCAAGTTCCATTATATTGACAACGATGCGTTAACAAAATAAACAGACACAGAAGGTAAAAATGTAAAAATATAGGGATACAGCAGTCAACATTGTGGTATCATCTTAATCACTATAAAACAATCAAATGTGTCAACTTTGCATAAAAAGGCATACAAAAAATTGAATAATTTCATTTTGCTTTTTTATTTTACGATTTTATTTATCTATGTAAAATACACCCATAAAGGATTGAAAGATTTTAAGTACTTGGACCAAATCCTTGTATTTATGGTTGGTTTGTTTCAAGACTTTGATAGTTAGACCATGTTAACAGTTAGTTAGGCTTTTTTTTTTTTTGCAACAAAGACTGGTTCCACATTAGATTTGTTTTCATCCCTATTACATACTCCGAATATCTGATTTACCTGTACAAGATACGTATTGCCACGAATAAACTAGAGGTTATAGAAATGTACATAACATAATGCTGTAATAAATCAATAAAAAGTCGTGTACTTCACCGTTCATAATCAACTTTAAGAATAAATAAATATTATTATCTTATTTAATCACTGTCGTAGTGTTTTCCCAAGATGCAGATTTTTAAAATAAAAATTAGTTATACATGTTATAGTGTATATTTCTTTTTGCATAATCTACAATGACGAACAGAAACAAGTATAATCATATCATCATAATCATACCCGCATATTTTGCTATACAATGAAATCCTAAACTATTAGTTTTATCAACATTGAAGATGAATCATTTGAAAGAGTTGTGAATATATGTTTCATTTTAAACCTAATCATCAATTTAATTAACCATCATTTCAAAAGGGTGAATTTATTTAAACATGATAAAGGATTTCTGAACGAATTGACAAAAATATACTCAGAAAATGAGATTTTTGTTCCTGCTTCTGACCAGTGACCACAGTTTTCAAATGTCTGAACCAATTTAATACATTACGACAAGGCCCGAAATGGTCCATTATTATCAAGTAGCCCTCCATATCTCGAATAATATATTCGAATAGTTGTCTGTAAAGTTATGTACCCTAATTCTTATTATAATTGTGCGAGTTGAGGAGAGGGAGGCTAGTGTTAATTTCAAATGTTTGTAAACAAAACAGTGTTGCATTTATAAAGTTAGAAAGGAATTCGCTCTTTTTTTTTTTTTTATTTGTTCTAAAATTATATATCAATATAAGTTTATTATTTCTCATTTGGCTAGGGTTTTCATTATTCATTATTACAACTTTAATATCAGTATTTATATAACAACTGTGAAGTGGAAGTAGTCCTTTTGTTATTGTTTTGCTTTGATCAGTGTTTAATTAATTAAATTAATGAATGTGATTGGTTTATGTACGAAACTAAGACCCCATTCACCCTGAAGAAAAAGATCGATCTTTCTCTTTACTAAGATAGATCTCCTTAAGATTTTTAAGATCGATCTTTGGTCCATTATAAACGGTTAAGATCGATCGTCAATCGCACTTAAAAAGTCTACCTCTAGAGGAGGTTTGAAAAAGATCGATCTTATTTGAATCAATCTGTTTATGGTGTAAACGTTTAGAACGATCGCAATCGATATTTTTCTAGGTGTTTGTTATATTTAGATAGGGAAATAAGGGTCAGACCGGTTCTTTGTATGTTGTAGTGTAAGCGCACTGGATTATATAAGATCGTTCTCGATCGATCTTGTTTGTGCAATTAAAACGCAAACAGGTCTTTTTAAGATTGATTCAAATACAGATCGATTCAATTTCGTTGCCAGTGTAAACGGGGTCTATTATAAAGTCTGCTTTGTCATTTGCATTAATATCTACAAATACGTATCTTTAGAAAAAGGTACTTCAAATATTTCGCATTAAAATAATCAATGCAGAATGAATGTATAATCAGTGCTACTAACATCACAAGAACAATACAAATTAAAATTTTAATTATTGTTGATTCATTTAAGAGATGACCAGGATATTGACGAAGGAACGTACGAAAGCGTAACTTGACGAATCGTACGAAGCCAGAGCGGCAGTTTATATATATCTATACTATTAAACGAAAGTACCTCTTTGTGTGTCGCTTCTCTTCCTCCCACAATAAATTGATCAGCATGCCTCTGTGTCCTATAGGTACCATACATAGTCGCATTTGTCATCCATTATTATGACTATTCAGTTTGAGCTATTTTTGGGGAAAAAAACAAAAATGCAGGCGTCCAGATATTCATTCCGTCATCAGACCGACTTTTATGTCAGGCATGACTACCGGTTTTAACATTGAGAACCAATCGTATGATAGATAACAAAAATGAAAAATAAATAAGCCAATCAGAGTGTTGTCCATTTCGTGGTTTTTTAACGAAAGAACCACTACTATTTTACCTCGTTTTAACTTACACATAATTTTCATAAGTACTCGGACGAGGAGAGGATAATTATTTTTGCGTTTTTCTGCATGTACTGTATACTATGATGCAACTACTACTATAATATATATATAGACACTCTATATACTATAGCAGTGATCGCAATGGAGAAGAAACTTAGAATTAATAGATAATAGAAAATTACAAACACTTCAATATTTATAATATGGATACGTATGTTCATAGCAGAGACATATAATGTATTTTACATGCTGTATGTCTCTGTTCTTAGTATACAGAAACGCGAAAAAAATGGAATATAACAGAAAACAAAATGATAACGGACTTTGAAAAAAAAGAGAGAGGGCTTAAAAATGTTGTCCTGTCTCCATGTACCTATATGACTTTTGATATTATTTCTTAAATTCTCCAGACATAAAATCATTTACAAAAATTCTTCCTAGAAGAGATAACATACTTTCAACCAAGCTTAAAATGCCCGCGATTTCGCATTAAGTCAAACAGGACTTCCGGTGTTACACTTGCTCATAAATTTCATAAGAGTACTGAGGGCACAGCACAATAATTATCGACTGATAGAGATTCTCTCTATAATATAGCAGTGATCGCCTATGACGAGAAACTTTAAATTGATAATTTATAGCAAATACACTTTATTTATAGGATACGTATGTTCATAGTATACAGAAATGGGGAAATAATGGACTTTGGAAACAAAGGGAGAGGGCTGAAACTGTTTCCAAGTACCTTTTTTGATACAGTTTCTGAAATTCTCTAGACATGAACTCTTTTACTGAAATTCTCCAGAGAAAATCGTTAACAAAATTTCTCCCTACAACAGTATACTACTTTCAACCAAGCTCTAAATTCCCGCGATTTCGTGGTGTCCAGGATCATAACTAAAATTCTTAAACGAAATTCACTTCAACGCTAGAGGTAAAAGGTAGGGTTGAGATCTCACAAAACATGTTTAACCTAGCCGTATATTTGCGTCTATCTCAAGTCTCTGGCCTTTGTTAGTCGTGTATGTATTTTTTAATTTTATTTCATTTATATGTGTTGGAGTCTAGTATGACGTCCATTTTCACTGAACTAGTGCATAATTTTATTGATGGGACAGCTGGTGCCCACCTCCGAATGCGGGATTTCTCGCGGAGTTGAAGACCTTTGCACTGCAGCCGTCCCGCTAGACCACACGACCACCTGGGCTCTACAAAAATAAAGCTTTCAGTGGCCGTGTGTTACCTTTCCTCATCAGTCTTTCGTGGTCTGGCGGGAAGGCTGCAGTGCAGGCGATTTGGTGTCACGATATCACAGTAGCATGGGTTCGACTTCCGGCGAGGGAAGAACAAAAAATTTGCGAAAGCAAATTTACAGATCTAACATTGGTGGGTTGATGTTTAGACGAGTTGTTTATACATAATGTACACAGCCATGTATCACCACCATTGATGGCGATCCGATGGATAAATTTGTTGTAGAGTTGTCACAGACTCAGACGTACTTATAAATATAATTATTTTCTGTGACTGTATCTTACATTAATTTGTAGGATCCTTTACTATAGATAATTGAATTGATCTGTAACAATAACATCTCCATGCCTTACATTTCATGTACTGTAGTACGCCGCTAGATTAATCCTGACGAGGAAAGGTAACACACGGCCACTGAAAGCTTTATTTTTGTAGAGCCCAGGTGGTCGTGTGGACTAGCGGGACGGCTGCAGTGCAGGCGATTTGGTGTCACGATATCACAGTAGCATGGGTTCGAATCCCGGCGAGGGAAGAACAAAAAATTTGGGAAAGCAAATTTACAGATCTAACATTGTTGGGTTGATGTTTAGATGAGTTGTATATACATAATGTACACAGCCATGTATCACCATCATTGTTCTGGAATTTATTCATTATTTATTCTTCTTGTGATCATCATTTTATATTGTTAACGTTTCATTGCGTACATCGCTGTATGTGTGCCAGTTTTAGGAGTTTTACAAAGGACTATGTAGGAATCCGAGTTACTTTCCCCTCTCTTCTAATGACGAAAACTGCTCAGCAGGCCGTGTTCACAACTGCAAAGAACATTCAGCGGACACGTTGTCCAAAGGAACAACTCGTGGCTAACCACAGCGTGAGTTACCTTTAAAACATTACAAATTATGTATTTACATCAGCTATGAACTGTTTAATATATTTTCCTATGCTATAAAGAAACTATGAAAATTTAACCGTTCAAACTTTTGGTATCTGCGATTACACAATTTAATTCAGACAGAACCCGACGTATGCAAGAATATTTCATCTATTTATCATGATAAAGAACACTTACAGCTTTATATATCTACGAACTGTTTATCCGTATTTTTAATGGACTTTAATTATCATTGAACACATTGTAAAATTGTATTTATATTTGTATTTTCAGTTTTTCACCATTTGGATTGGTAGTGAAATAAAAGTCATCTCCTGATTGTTTTATCTTTACTTAAACCCAGTCGTCTTGGTTACACTCACTGGTCAGGCCAGTACAGTGAAAAAGCTACAACTTGCCTGTTGTTTTTCTTGGATAACGTACGCCACTCCACGACAGTCAACAGACCAACAACGTAGTTTCAAGGAGAACGTTTCGTGCTAGTAAATTGACAACAACTTGTCTACACAACTCCTGAACAGAAAATACAACGGAACATCGTTCGTAGCTGTTACCTTGACACTACGCAACACAGCTTGTGCGTCCTAGGCAACAAACCAACAACGTTGAACAAACATTGCCTACAAACATTTGATTTACATCATGGATCCCAGTCATGTGGAACAACAAGAAGAGATACAGCCCCCAGAGGGAAATGTCCAAGATCTAGAACTATTACAAAATTCGTCTCAAACAACAAATTTAGATGAAAATGCCGAGACTAGGCGAGTGCGTGAACTTACCGAAAAGGGACAGGGAGCCTTTATAGAAAAACGTGACAAGTTTTATCACGACTTAGAGGCCCTATGGTCAAACCTAGAATATCGGTTAGTAGAAGCGACCAAGCCTCCTAAAGACCTCCAGCAATTGTTAACAGCACAAGATAAAATTGTACAAGCCTGTACCACTTATCGCAGGCTCACAGACGAGTACTTGAAATTTCTTAAAAACACAAAAACATTAGACAGCCTTCAAGACATTGATACGTGCAAATTCTCAACGGATATTCGAATGTCTAAAGTCGACCTGGCAATTGAAACTTTGTACGAGCATCGCCTTACCTTGACAAAGGCTAAATCCACTAGAACAAAGACCTCAAAGGGTAAGAAAATCTCGCACAGCGGTAGCTCTAATGTCTCTGACATGTCAAGTCTTGCACGGAAGAAGCGTGCCAAAGCAGAGGCTGCCAGAGCTCAGATAGCCTTTGCCGAAAAACAGGCCTTGCTCCTAAAGCAGGAGGCAATGATAGAAGAACAGATTCTTTTCAAGCAAAATGAAATAAAGGCCGAGGCAGACCGAGAAGCCATCAGAGCAGAACAAGAAGCCATCAGAGCAGATCAAGAAGCCACAAGCAGAAAAGTCGAGGCGGAGCAAGAGGCCACACGCAGAAAAACCGAGGCGGAGCAAGAGGCCATACGTAGAAATGCTGAGAACTTTAATGGAACAGGAGGCTGCACGAGCAGCGGAAAAAAAGCCGAATTTAAAGCTGCTATGAACATTCTAGAAGCATAAAGAGAAGCTGCAGCCGCAGAAGCCGAGGCTCCTGTCCTGGAATATGACTGCAGCCAAGCCTTTAGCGAATTACCTGACGAAAAGGAAGACCCGCTCCAGCGTGTGCAAGATTTCGTCAATAAACTGCCTGTATCAACTGTTGTAAAGGAAGTAACAGGACCTCAAAAGAAAAAAACAAATTCCTGTTAAGATCGAGCTGAGTCACGAAACACCAGCGTTCGTGCCGTCCTCGGCACTGAACTTAAGCTTGCTGTCACAGACATCTGCTGTCTTACCTTCCGATACTAAGTCACCGGAAGTGACCTTAATCCCAGATCTGGGATTAGTAACTGGTATACAAAAAGTAAGCCTTTCAGATGAGATCCCTGCTGAACACCAAAAACAGGGTGTTAAAGAAGCGATTCCTGCAAAATCTTGCACACGCTGGAGCGGGTCTTCCTTTTCGTGAGGTAGTTCGCTTAAGGCTTGGCTGCCGTCGTATTCCGGGACACGAGCCTCGGCTTCTGCGGCTGCAGCTTCTCTTTGTGCTTCTAGGATGTTCATAGCAGCTTTAAATTCGGCTTTTTTTCCGTGTTGCACGTGCAGCCTCCTGTTCCATTAAAGTTATCCTGCGTATGGCCTCACGTTTCATTTCAGCTCTCTGGTGTGCAGCCTCAGCATTTCTACGTATGGCCTCTTGCTCCGCCTCGGTTTTTCTGCGTGTGGCCTCTTGCTCCGCCTCGACTTTTCTGCTTGTGGCTTCTTGATCTGCTCTGATGGCTTCTTGTTCTGCTCTGATGGCTTCTTGGTCCGCCTCGGCCTTTATTTCATTTTGCTTGAAAAGAGTCTGTTCTTCTATCATTACCTCCTGCTTTAGGAGCAAGGCCTGTTTTTCGGCAAAGGCTATCTGAGCTCTGGCAGCCTCTGCTTTGGCACGCTTCTTCCGTGCAAGACTTGACATGTCAGAGACATTAGAGCTACCGCTGTGCGAGCTTTTCTTACCCTTTGAGGTCTTTGTTCTAGTGGATTTAGCCTTTGTCAAGGTAAGACGATGCTCGTACAAAGTTTCAATTGCCAGGTCGACTTTAGACATTCGGATATCCGTTGAGAATTTGCACGTATCAATGTCTTGAAGGCTGTCTAATGTTTTTGTGTTTTTAAGAAATTTCAAGTACTCGTCTGTGAGCCTGCGATAAGTGGTACAGGCTTGTACTATTTTATCTTGTGCTGTTAACAATTGCTGGAGGTCTTTAGGAGGCTTGGTCGTTTCTAATAACCGAGATTCTAGGTTTGACCATAGGGCCTCTAAGTCGTGGTAAAACTTGTCACTTTTTTCAATAAAGGCTCCCTGTCCCTTTTCGGTAAGTTCACGCACTCGCCTAGTCTCGGCATTTTCATCTAAATTTGTTGTTTGAGACAAATTTTGTAATAGTTCTAGATCTTGGACATTTCCCTCTGGGGGCTGTATCTCTTCTTGTTGTTCCACATGACTGGGATCCATGATATAAATCAACTATTTGTAGGCAATGTTGAGACAAAGACATGTAAATTCATTGATAAACAACATGGTTCACTTGTCATGTATATCTTCTTTGCATCAAATTGTATTCATTCACAAGGTAACACAAAGCGTGATGTGCACTTTTTACTCCGGAATAGATCAAATGACGCAAAACACCAAAGACAAGTTATATCTTGCATATCTAGTGGTATTTGAGCATTGATTTATAAGAATTCAAATTTTTTATCTACAATAACTAAAAGGAATCCTTTATCGACAAAATTTCAGGACATTTGTGACTTGCAAACACACAATTTTTATTAAACACTTTTATTAGTAGGTCAATTATTAACGAGTGAAATGTAAAAAGTGGCTGCGAACCATGTACAGGCACATAATGTTATGTTAACTTCCAATGTTCGCTGTTATTCTTTTAAAACAAAATATAAAATAAATAGGCACATAATCTGACAATTTATAAATTGATTTTATTTGTACTGTACTCTCGTCATTTAATGATATCATTTTGGCATCGCAATAAAGCGCGGAGGTTTGGCTAGTCACAAAACCATTTTGTCTTAAAATGTCTTGTACCTATTCAGGAATTTGGCTATCTAATAATTTGGTTTGGTTTTATGTTATATTTGTACTTATTTCGTTGTTTTCCTCTTATAGTTTATGTGCTTCCATCGGTTTGAGTCTGTAACCAGGATTTGTTTTCTGCGAATCGATTTATGACTTTTGAACAGCGGTATACTACTGTTGCCTTTATAAAGCAATAACTGTAATGCGTTTCAAGCAGAGATGGCAGTTACATAAGTTTACGCTGGGTAGATTCATTGCTTTCAAAATACATTTGTTTTCCATTACAGGTAATACAGGAATTAAAAACTTTCTCTAATAACAACTTTAAAGGTATTGAAAGCAGACTTGAAAGAATGTCAATTAAAAATACAAAAGATATCAACGAACATACTTCTGCAGAAACATATTTGTTTGCAAACCAAACACAACAAGCAATCTCAGATACGCTTCAAGAAACAAACAAGAAGATAGAAAACGAGACCAGAGACGTACAAGAAGCTCAATTTATCAGTTTTCAAAAGTTAGGAAATCAACTGCATGAAACCAGGTCCGAGATTCATAGAGTTCAAGAATACCAAGAAAAAAATCAAGGCAGGAATATTAATTCGTTCAATTTAAAAATTCAATACTATGAAATAATAGTAGGTAAATAGATAGACTGAGGGCTGAACAGGAGCTGCACATCTTTTTACGAGATACATTGTAGGAAAAGTTTTCATCGGTGCTCGATTCTCTTACTATATATAAAAGTTATCAACCGATTTTACATAAAAAATATGGAAATTATATGATCTACAAAATGAGTGATATCAAGAACATAACCTTAATAATAAAGTATGTATAAGAACAAAAACTTAGGAAAGACTAACACCATGTAATAGTGTAATAGCTGCGAAATAGAAGTTTAATTGAACACATTACATTTGTCCGAGATTTTAGTTTAAAGTCGTTCATCTATGTCGATATCGAGAAAAAGATCTGAAACGAACATTCTATTTTCAGCTGTATCCTTAATTTCAAGATAACTGGCCAGGGATATTTAAGATGCACAGCATACACTGAAATGTAAGCTATTGAGGGATAGCACATTCTAAATAAACTCAAGGAAAAATGTTTGAACTTTGCAAGATAAAGTTGCTGTCCTCTGTTCTTGAGAAGGTTCTGTATGATTTTTTTTTGAAATTGAAAACTAAAATGGTGTGCGTAATTAGTACTAATTGAATACCGATTGTTGGTTCAACATCCACCAAATAGATATGTTGTGGCATCTTGCTGATATGATCTGATGTGTATCAGTGGTTGAAATCACTGTCGGAGATATTTTTTTATGACCAAAAATAAGTAATTTGTATCTGTAATAGACATGTTTACCATAAGCTTAAACCGAAACCGAATCCGATACCGATATTGAAACCATAATTAGTATAGAGATAAATGGTACTTGTTTATAGTGTTAATTAAATCAACTTCTTCACTCCATATTATTGTTTGAAATATGAGTGCACAAAACAGAGTTTTACTTCTCTTCATTTATTCACATTAATCAATAAAAAAAGCTAAGGTATATTGACACATTATTTCTTATACTAATGCAAGTTGTATACAATTTAAGACGTTGGTACAATTTAGTTATGAAGTACATTTATAATGAAGCAGGTTTCGCCGTGGGGAAAGAGCTGTACAAAGTTCTTCAATAGGTGCAATATAGTTCAAACTATATGTATACACAAAAGTTAAGGACCCCTGATATATTGCGTTATTTTTTTTTTATTTTACCAAACTATTAATTTTAATATATATATATATATAGCAATGTATAGATGTTAACAAGAACAATGATCCTTTAAAAAAGATGTGACCATACAGGTTTGACCGGTTGATATAGACGTATCATGTACTTGAACCATGCCTCCCATGCAAATAACAAAATGCAGTTTCCGTGCTTCAAATTTGAGTATTTAAGTCCGGCGATTCGAAAATTTTATTCACACTCTGTGAACATGGTACCAAGACGAATATCGGAGGCTCAAAGATGACAGGTTATCAGCATGCGGTCATCAGGGTTATCTTATAAAGCTAGTAGACGTCAGATGGGCTACCACTATAATATAGTCAGCAGGCTTGTGCAGAAACACATCCAAACCAATAACGTTAAAGAGTTAACAAGATCTGGTAGACCATTGGTAACATCGCAGCGTGCAAACAGGGCACTGCAACGCCTGTTTAGGCGAATGCTATTTGCAACAAGTCTTGTTATTAAACGGAGAATGGATACCTCATAGATAGCTGTCAACCAGAACCATGAGGAACCGGTTGAAATCAGCAATACTGAAGTCAAGAAGGGTACTAAGACGTTCCATGTTAACTGACCGACATCAACAACTGCGTTTTCAATGGTGCTTAGCTCGTCGTGGTTGGAACTTGAGGAACTGGCACAAGATCCATTTGTCAGACCAGAGCCAGTTTCTTCTGCATGTAACAGATGGTAAATTGAGAGTTTGGATACATAAAAATACAGCATATCCCCAAAGGAAATCTAAGCAACTGTACCTTACGGCGGAGACTCTGTAATGGTATGGGAATGCATCTCTCTAGACTGCAAATTGGATTGGTCATTATACCAGAAACCCTTAATGCTGAGCTATGCATCAGAGACATTCTTTGGCCAGTAGTTGAACCTCATTTTGATAACCACCCATTAGCTGCAAGACCTGTGTTTATGGATTACAACGCTAGACTGCATCGTTCAAGGCCAGTAACTGCATTTCAGCAAGGCAAAACAGTAACTGCTTTTTCATGGCCCACCACAGCATGAAATCCGATGAATTACTGGAGGGATGAGACGCAGGGTTGAGGCCTGCACCTAATCACATGGTGGTTTCACCTATTATTGAAAACTGAACTATGGATAACGTTAACAAACTTATAATTGATGTTTTCTAAGTGAAATGACATTAGTATAACGCATAACGAACTCAGAAGGTCCATAGTTAAAATGAACACGTTTTAGTGTTTACACTGGACTTGTTGGTTTTGTGATAATCTATTCATAAAATTTTCATTTTTGTTGCAATTTTGTTGTGTATTTTTTTAAAGCTAATGGTAGGTCCCTTACAGTCTGCATTACTAATTATGGCACCGATTGTCCCAGGATCTCATATCCCTTATCGTAATATTTGTCAATTTAAAAAATTTGCATTGACCGCGGATTATTGCATTATGGTTGAATAGCTGCCTTACGCCATATGGTGTTGCATAGGATGTTCAGATGAATATATGGTATCGCCAAGTAAGTAACAATCACAAGGAAAGTGTAATATCTCGTGTGGGCCGTTCTCATCCATCAATCTGTAATTAATCGCGTCATTATTACGACTTTTGAACTAAGATTATATTTCTTATTTTCATTCCTGTGTTCATTATGACTTGCGTATGAATACAGTGTATATGACGATGTCCATTATAAAACAAAGCCTTGTTTTCGGTTTATACGTATTATTCTATGGAAGGTGCCATCAAATAAATCCAACTTCTTCTTCCAATTCTGGTTAATCACATTTGATCGATTCCCACTCATCAGCTGCAGCCATGTTTTCATAAATCGAAAAGCTTGATGACGAATTGGCCAAATTCCATGGATAGCTTTATAAATTCAAGTTTAGCTAACATCAAACATCAAAGCCATTTGTTTAAATGTAGGGTAACATCTTAGTCAAATTAAACGCAACCTAGAACATCAAGAGAGTTAATCAAACTTGCTTCCAGAAAAAGAGAAGAAAAGAAAATGGAGAGAGAAACACAAAATTGTATAACGTTAACAAACTGTTGAAAGTAATTTACCGCAGTCACATAATTAAACTGGAATAAAAAAGTATTCAAATTTCAAACACTATATTGGAATTAAAGGATGAGTTAATTAAACATTTACCATTAACCTCTCTACTTTTATTGGTTTCGATTTCGGTTTCGGTTTCGGTATCGGTTTATGGTGAACATATTTAATAGAAACGTTTATATAAAAACCGAGAAAAAAATTCATATCTGTCGTGAAGATAGGATAGAGCACCATCAAACCAACGTTAATGAAAGGGCAAGGAATTATATATTAGAATGACGAAGGGATTAAAAGCCATTCAGTAACATTGATCATGTTGAAGTTAAAATCTCAACGCGGTACGAAATGTGCCTTTCATGAGACATTGTACATGTTTTCACTTCTTTTTTCTGTTTATTTGGTGTCACCTGTAAATATTTGTTTGTGTCAAAACTAATTTTTATTGTGATTACATTTGTTATTATTTAAATAATTAAATAATTCAACAACAACAAAAAACGAGTATAAAATGTAAAGTCTGTTTTATCAGCTATAAAAACAAATTCAGTATGCATGTTTTATCATTTAATTTTGTGAATATTTTATACATTTTCAGGGGAAATATTGAGAGAAATACAAAAACTAAAGCTGAGAGTAAGTTATGAAATGCCTTCAAACTTATTCGTACCAGAGGAAACATATCCAGATAGAAGATCTTTATACATGTAACACTATTGTTACTCCACGTTTTATACATGTTAGTCATGTCTTGTCTTTTAAAGAATGAAATATTCAAAGTAAAGAAAACATATGTTCACTGCCTTTACTTAGCAGCCAAGTCATGTTTTTAACATTTTGTTATAATTATATCATCTGATACCAAAAAATTTGTTATAAGTTGTAAAAATAAAAAAGAAATGGTTCTTTTTTAAACTTAGGTACAATGGAATGTCCTGTCATTTGGCAAATAGCAACTCCTGAGCAGTGGAACCTAAACGAGGTAGAAGCAACTCTTCAAAAGAAATCGTCCAAAGATGAACAGTTTAAGATAAAATTTGTGAGAAAAGGTTCCCTGATTATGTTGACAACGATAGCAGCTAGTATACTGAGAAATGCTAAAGCATTTGAAACTGCAGTCATGTCGTTCCTTACAAAAATGATAGAAGACTGTGATATCGACATAAAAATACCGTGCAGAGTTGATGTCACGCTTCATATTTTAAATAGAAATGAAGGTTTGTGAATCCTTATATACTTTATATTTTATTACACCAGAATTAAACGAAAGGAGAAGGTTAAGATGTGCTTTTACTTCAACAAATTGTTGCTGTATGCTACAAAGGGTCATTATGAGCAATTTAAGAGTTACTTTTTACACAAAATTGTAGCTGATATGATTGTAGCTGGTTACCGGTTGTCATGTTGATGCAACTGTAGATGTCTTTTTGTTTCAATTGTTTAATGCTTCAGGTGTATAATTGATTATATTCCATACGCATGTAGTTGTTGCATAGGCAATCACACTATATGTCCTTGTTTTCATATAGTTGTATTCGTTGTATGAAATGTATGCACGGTGTATACCAGTGTGGCATAATTCATTGTAAACATTCAGTTTATGTGTAACTTATAGTAAGACGTTTATCTAAAAGACTTTTAGTATGTATTCAATTATTTATAGTAAAGCTTGAATCATTTCAGAGATTGTACATGATAACTTTCGATGTTAAGTTGACATTTCTTCATTCCTTTTATAAAAATAAATGCGGACGTGAATAGAAAATAAACTGTTCTTATATACTGGTATGATATTTGTAATATTGATGCACGTTGTATTCCCTTTATTATTAATAAGATTATTTAAAATAATTTAAAATGTAGTCCTAAGACTATGTTGTTGGACTTCATCAATGACAAATAATTACAATTCTTTTTCAAATAAGGTTTTTAATTATAAAGAAAAAAATATAACCTAATAAATAATCAAATTCAACTTTTGTGAAAAAGAGAATATTGAAATAATATTTCACTGGTATCGTTTAATTTTAAATTTAAAGTTACGTGTTTGCACACATTCCCCAATAAGTTACATTTGCTATCATTCGTTGAGTAGTTTAACAAAAACCTTGTATTACCAATATTCAAATTAGAAAATAAGATCTATTACAGATCTTTAATTAACAAATACAACATATGTAGGTCCAGTTTTTATCGTAATAAACATTTAAAAGAGTCTTAAACCTAAAAGAAACTCAAATGACTATAAAACAAAAAAAGACTTAATGTAAAGGAAATCCAAACTCTGAATCAAAGTTTGTCAGGATACGGATACGTTCCATATTTTATGTTTTGAAATTGTATTAAAACTTTAGATGTCCGCTGTTGGTCCTTTTTGTGTCTACTTAAACTTGTGATTTTAGCTTTCGAATTATCGTTGAGTATAAGAAATGACTTTTCTGTGAAATAACGTGAATATCTACAGAGATTTAGAGTCTAAAAATCCATTGTTATATAAGGAGTAGATGAGCATTTAAATATTTGTATTTCATGAAAACAGTAGATGTAATGTATCTATCAATGCACAAAATAATGCCTTCGAAACTGTTCCAAGTTTTGATTTGTCTACCCCGTATACATGTACCATGGTGTCTCCGAATCGCATACAGAAAAGTTCACACACGTAATTAAATTGACATTTAACAAGTTATAATGCAACTATATGTGTTCACAATTTTTGAAGACATTTGTTTCTTAGTAAAAACAAACAAAAGAACTATGTCAATTGGACCTGCTTTGATACGATGCCAGCACTAGAATTTTTACATGATGCCTTTTTGTTCGGTACGGATATTCCACATTTTGTCAAGCTAAAGGAATTCAAATGTGAACTTACTTTGCATTACTTATTGCAGACCGGGTTCTGTATTGTAACGAGTTTCAATTTCTGGCTAAAACATTTTAGACTCATCAATACAATATCTGGTACAACTTTTTAATAACATTTGGCTGATATATTGACTTTTAATAATGACGACTTCAGAGTGTACACTGAAGAGATTTATCATGATGAACTGACGTTCAATAAAGCTAATACTAACAAAGAACACTGCCCTGACATATCTTGATTTATAATAATTTTTAACGTATAGCTTAATATTAAAATTTACGATAAAAAAGATTATTTTTAATTTCCTATTGATTTATCCACTTTTCATGGTGACGTTCCCTTTTCACTGTCTTATGGTTTTTAAATATCCCAACTTGTTCGGTTCGGTTGTCTATGTAAGAATGTATTTTATTGTTACAAAACAAATCTCGGTATTACTGAAAATTTATTTCACCAGGGTATATAATATCACAAACTAGTCAAAACATTTACTCAATTTTATCATCAGTACAAAGACATTATTCGTAAATATAAATCAACATGTATCTATCTTATATGATAGATAACAAATGTAAACCAAAATGTGTTATGAGTGCTTCTGAGTACCTCTCCATCCAAGTCACAATTTCATAAAGTAAACTATTACAGGCCACAGAATGGTCTTCGACATTGACACTTGGCTAACACCGAACAGTGGTAGTGATATGATAACAATAACGGTACCAATATTATTACAACAGATGAAAATTGTGTCCAAGAGTGTGTCTTTACTAAAGAGCTTAAGAACTGATGAAATCAAACAAATGCCAAAAAGTCAAGCCTAACACACTTTAGAAATGAGACCCACGCTTGATGGAAATAAATTCCTTATTGAAACGATTTGATAATTTTGTTAATGTTCGAGTGGATTTGAATGTCGCTTTTTTCATGACCGTACGAAAGTACTGGCAACTTAGCTGATAATACCCAGGAACTGTTTTAGAGAAAACTCTTTAATGTGTTCCGGGAAAATGTTGCGTTTTAAATTTTGCAGGCATATACTTTTTCAATTTAAAAAATTCCAAATGCGACTGAAATGAAAGCAATAATTATGATATAAAAATCATTTTCAAAACATTTGAACTTTATTTTGTAACTCATTGGATTGTTTATTTGTTCGTTTATCCATGTTTTTTTTCCTTTGATGCCAGATTGGAACGTAATCTTTCAAAAGTATTTATATTAGTATACTTAATTCTTATAGTAGCTTTAATAGCTATTTTCCTTGAAACTGTTATGAACTCCTCTTTATAAATATCTATACAGTAAGATTGAGAGGTCATGTTATTCATTACAAGACACATAAAAAACAAACCATAAATCTTTGAAAGAGAAAAAGAAGGGTCCAGAAGTTATAACTAGCAATTCAGAACCTTATATTTACCTCTATTATCATTTAAATTATTTCTCCTGCTATTTTTCAAATGATATCCTTTATAATTGCAAATGTGTTTTTTTTAACTGATCGGGTGGAACTTACTTTAAAATTTACATAAAATCAGTTTATGATATGAATGATTTCTGGTCACCTATCAGTGTCACGAAACACATAAACACAAATACCAAAGAACAGAGTATATGGTATTGCTATTCCTATAATAAAGAAAAATATGTTATTCTAATTTCAAGGTCATCAGATAGATGATTTATTTTTATCGTTTAAAACTGAGTTAACTTTTCAATTGCAGTATCTATTTGCTGTGAACTTTCGCATCAAGTGCCACAAAAAGCGACTTTAGGTGTGTATTTATTAGATGTACCTATCACATATGTTCAGTGTTTCATTTTACATTGGAAGGCATATAGATACCCGCTTGTTCTTTTTGAAAACCATTTTCAGCAAGATAAATTTTCTATTGTACATCTATAAATATTTGATACATAAGCCATTTCATATGTATCAATCCATATCAAATCAGTACAAGTTAGTATTGAATTAATTAAAGTCTATTGACCGAAGAGGTAGTTCGAAGTAAAAACATTTTTAGGATTTATTTAAATCATCATATACTATTTATTAGTCAATTTAAATAGTGCTTAGCTGTTATGTTGAATATGGTATTCACAAAGTCGCACTAACATGTTTCATTTTTTAATCCATTTCAATTAGTTGTGAATTTTTCCATCCTATTCATTCTTTAATTCAAATATGAAGGATTTCGTGTCAATTGATGTCACTGCTTTCGACCAAAGTTGAATTACAGCTCTACTCAATTTTCTAACCTAGATTTCTAATTGAATACTAGCTTTATCATACCGGAATTCATGAAATGGTTTAGTCATATAAATTGTCTAAACACAGCTTGTAAATATTACAACATTGTGTTTCAAAGATCTTGGAAAAATCTGTTGTAATAATTTTAAATCGTTTAATGTTATGCATTAAGAAATTGCAGGTCGTCTAAATCTTTTTTAAGTTTTCTTGCATATATGAACATGATGACGTTATTGGCATTGTTTGTTATTAGCCGACAGAAAAATACTTTTATTACTGTAACTAGACGTTCAACACTTACATGTTATCGGAAATTGTTAACTCACATATCGCTTGCAATGGACATTATATATTTGGCATATAAAACAAAAAGAGATATAAAATGGTAGATCAGCTCACTGCATCAAAGGTTTTGTGGTATGATGCTTGAAACATGTCCTATCCCATGCAATTTGATCAAAATAATTAAACATTTACATATGCTTATGATTTGAATCATATTCTTTAATTCGTATAAAACCAAGTTAATGGTATACATATAATAACATACAGAATCAGAATAATGTGTCCGTGAAGGATGGCATGTCAAACATTTATTCTTTCACCAAATCGTTCATCCATTATAGACTATAAGGTGATCATTGGTGTATAAACTGTACCAAGTCACTCACAAACATATCATTAAAATCCTTTGGACTTTTATCTGTTTGTGAGTGACTTGGTACAGTTTATACACCAATAAACCAATAATTTCCTTTTATTGGTGTATAAACTCGATCAACTCACTCGCAAATAAATAAAAGTCCAAATGATTTTTTGGATATGTTTGTGAGTGACTTGGTAACAAGCAACACGACGGGTGCCACATGTGGAGCAGGATCTGCTTACCCTTCCGGAGCACCGAAGATCATCCCTATTTTTTTGGTGGGGTTCGTGTTGTTTGTTCTTTAGTTTTTTATGTTGTGTCGTGTGTGCTGTTGTTTGTTTGTCCTTTTCATTTTTAGCCATGGCGTTGTCAGTTTGTTTTGGATTTATGAGTTTGACTGTCCCTTAGGTATCTTTCGTCCCTCTTTTGGTACAGTTTATACACCAATAAACTCTTTAAAAAGGAGTTTAATCCTTATAATTCTTAGTTAATTTAAAATTGGAGATAAGGATTTTTTTTCTCCACTCGTCACCTCTATCACACGTAAATTGTATATTTGTGTCATTAGATAAGCCAGGCGCATGCATATATTTGTTGGATTACGCAAAAATATGTACTCAATAAAATATGCTATCTAATACAAAATAAACTACACAAACTGTTATTATCATTCACATGTTTTTGTTTTCATTTATTAATTTAACGATTAACGTGCAGTGGAAATAAATTTTGTTAACGTCGGTTTTATTATCGCCGCCATCTTATTAACATTAGTTACGAAAAAAAGTTCGGTCAACGTCGTCTATCGAAAAATAAACAACGTCAAGATCAACTACTGTAGTCCTCTCAATCAATCATATCAACTTATTCCCTAATTTGCAAATCATATAAGAATTGTATATAAATATAAGTAAAAAACAATCAGGTGGGGTTTTATCGACAAAGACATATATTATCTGACAACAAACCAACCGAACAATTTTGATTTTGTATTTAAAACATTTTCATTTCATATTTCAGAAACATTATAATTATTCTCTAGGAATAAAGAAACATACTAATGAATCTAAGATATTCGATGTAGCATTTTTTACTGGTGACGACGACAAAGAAATTGAATGGGTTCAGAATATATCGTCAATGTTAGAAATCAAATTTGACATAAAGTGTGCGATACTTTCTGATGGTTATATGCATGGATTTCCAGTCAAAGGCAGACTTCGACAAAAGTTCAATCTGGTTCAAGCAATCATACTTACATTGACTGAACAGAATTATAGACAATATGATGATTATATAGAAGATGACATGTCAGTCATAGCTGTTGAATTAGAATATATAGAGGAAATTCGGCCGAATTTGCGGAAATATCCTTACATCAGCTGTACAACCTGTGAACATCTATGGTTTCCACGACTTATTGATACCCTGAAGTCTAAGCTACCAGGTGATCGATTTGTTTCTTATTCAATATCTGGTTTAATGACTTACTTTTTCTTGTTTTAAAACTTTTAGCATTCACACAAAGGGTGATATGTCCAATTTTCAAAACGGTGAGATACTTTTGTTTAATTAGGGGTAAACAGTAACCGGTTGAAGATAGATATAACAAAAAATCTTTTAAACGGACACAGAAGTCACAGGAATTGTCCACAAGTACAAAAAAGCTGTAGTATGTATATTCGCACATTGCTGATTGAGATACAAAATTTTATGAATAGCCTCCTTTTTCAAATTGATTTATGCTAAATTTTGTATTAACTTTAAATGTCGGAATGTCATAGCTAATAACGGGCTTATAGTGATCAAAGGTAGCAGGACTATAATTTAGTACGCCAGACGCGCGTCTCATCTACATGAGACTCATCAGTGACGCTCAGATCAAAATAGTTATAAAGACAAACTAATACAAACTTGAAGAGTATCGAGAACCAAAAATTCCAAAACTAAATTGTTTATAATCAGTATATCTAGGGTTTTCTTTGCATTTGTGGTGTCTTATTTTTTCCTTAATTCATATTGTTTGGGCTATACAACTACATTGTAACACCTTGCACTTATAATACGCAAGTGCCGAATCTAACCACAAGGTTGTCTCTCTTCAGATAAATAAAGAAAACAAATGGAATTATTCTAAAAAAAAAAAAATAGCAAGTGTAAACATTTTTATGCAATATGTTCGTTGGTGATATTTTTGAGTTATTATGAAATTTTCAGCAATGCACAGCACATTGGAATTTACCATCTTTGATTAAAACATAGATTTATAATTACAGATCATTTAAAAATAAAGATGGAAAAGCATAATGATAAAATTGATGTAGAATGTGTCAAATGCAACCGTTCAGGTAATTAATTATATCACAATCGAGGAGAAAACAGGGATTCTGGTATACAAGCAATTCATACTAAATTAAATTGCATAATAATTTATACCATTTCTTAAGATAATCTCGAAGAACTCATCTCATTGTATTACAATAAAAGAATAAGAAGAAAAAAACCCGATTAACATTGTGGTGTTTGAGTAAAAATCTAATTTGTGTTATTCGTTGAATATTTAACTTCATGGATCACCGATACCCGCGAAATCTACGAAAATTGGCATACAACGAATAATTATGAATCCGGAGTACTTCATATATATGCCTCAGACATGTATAAGTTCAAACTTTATACACAAACTTTTATGATAACCTTAGCTTAAATTTGAGTTTTTTCTGAGAATTTAATTTGACCACTATCCGACTGTTTTATACTGATGAAATTTTACAAAACTTGTCAATGTGATATGAAACATAAACGTTATATATGTGAACTAGTACTGAACAAACTATCAATGCATATTTTAAAGTGCCAATCTCCCTATGAATGAGCCAGTGGTGGAAACATGACAAACACAACTCACTAATTTATGCTCAACTTGTATGATGGTGCACGAATATGCCATTCGTTTTTCTTTTTTTTCCTTTTCTAGTTATTCAAGATATGATTTTGTTGAATTGCTCAAAAAAATTAACACTAAAGGGCATTCTCCGCTAATTGCTATAATTCTAACCAAACTTTATCTATATTTTTCTCTAATTACCCGATATGATGAAATGTAACTACAATTTTCAACTCAGGATGAGGATAACTTCAACTAGAATGGTTCGGTCGGTGTGTTTTTCTAAGTCAATTTGGTTTTTTTTTCCAAATTTGCCGGATCCTTATAAAACTGGCTCTGTAATATGTTCCAAAGAGGCGAGGTTTGTGAAAAAATGGTTTGCTCAACATGTTCTTTTATATGGTGTCTGAAACAACCTGAACCTAATCGACTTAGTTTTCCTTACAGATTAATTATCAAACAATGTTTTGATAAATCAACAAAGCTTGGAAACTACACTAGATGCACCACAATAGATTGCCTTTATCCAACTTTTCAATGTATGATCAAGCGATAAAACTGCAATGCCTCTTATATAAAAAAAACTATTTGACTGTGTCGAATGCGGATTCAACACCAACTTTAAGAAAAAGTCCAGGAGTGTCATTATCATCCGTTTTTATATATATATAGTGTCTAAAAATAGCAACAATCAACATTCAATCTATCTAGGTGTGGATCAGTTTGTAAATAAACTGATGCAGTTACTAAATTAAATTATATAAGTGTCTAAGAATGTAACTTTAACACACTAATGAGTGTTATAAAATTAGTTGTTATATTTTATATATTATTCACGCAATATTTGGCTAAACAAATTAGCTTCATCGGGCGTGTGCATCTATCTAGGTGAAATCGGATGCATGACAAAAAAATATCTTTGTAGCTTGACGTTTTTGTGTAAAAGTTTAAAATATTGATTGATGGGGTATATACAAGATATTTTTGCCGTTTATTGTACATAATAATTTTTAAATCTAAACAAATAGTTGTTTTATATATATATATATAGATTGCCTAACAATGTAATTTTAACACACTATTTAGTATGTAAATATAAGAATGTTTAAAATATTTACAAAATGATGAAAATAAACGCAATATTTCGCTAGACCAACTAGCTTTATCAAGCGTGCATCTATCCAGGTGAAATCGGATGTAGATGATAAGAAACTTTTGCAGCTCAACGTCTATGTTGCACTGAACTGCCTTCAAAATAAGAAAATTTTGCAGCTCAATGTATATGACTTCTTGCATTTAGCTGCTTTGAAAATAAGAAAATTTTGCAGCTCAATGTACATGTTGCACTTGGATTTAGCTTCCTTAAAAATACATAATTGGTAGTTGAAGTTAGCAACGTCCATTGGCCAATATTACGGGATAAAAAGGACGATGCTTTGTTTTAAATTATTCTTTATCTTTCCTGTATCTTTTTTCGTCTTTTTCGTTAAGACCATCAGGTTCTAAAGTGTGGAGTTGGTGGATCCAAAAGTTTTCTCTTCTCCTTCTCGCCGTGGTGTCCCATTCGGTGTTGACTTCTATAATTTGGAAAGTGACATTATCAAAAGGATGTTTCGTTGAACGAAGATGTCTTGTGAGAGGACAGTTTTTGTTGGTTTTGTACGATGAACGATGGTTATTGAGCCGAATATTAAATTTGTCCATTGTTTCTCCCACATACTGAATGCCACAAGTGTCACATGTTAATATATAAATTGAGTTCTCCGT
This sequence comes from Mytilus galloprovincialis, assembly GCA_037788925.1. Classification (NCBI taxonomy): domain Eukaryota; kingdom Metazoa; phylum Mollusca; class Bivalvia; order Mytilida; family Mytilidae; genus Mytilus; species Mytilus galloprovincialis. The sequence goes on from CM075339.1 coordinate 33,006,595, forward strand.
TTTACAGTTGGAATTAGAGTAGATGGTATAATTTTGTTTAGTAACGGAGCTGATGAAAGAACTGCTTGTATTGGCAGCTTTACAACACAAACAATTCATTCGACCACATTGTTTGTAGCAACCGGGCGATGGATTAGGCTGCTTGGTTAATACAGATGTCACTAATTTGTCACGGATATTTTTAGGTCTTCTGAAGGCCATGACTGGTGGTGAAGAAAATACTTTTTTTTAGATTTAAATCATTTTCTATAATTTTCCAATGCTTCTGAACAATGGATGACACATTTTTGAAATCAGGATGGTAAGTGAGTACAAGGGGTGTTCTGTTAGCTGCTTTATTCTTATCTTTGTACTCAAGAAGTTCTTGGCGACTAGTTTTGTTTGCTCTTTCGAAAGCGCTATCAATAATGTTGTTATTGTATCCTCGAACAACTAGATGTTTACGAAGTTGTCCAAGTCTAGCATTTTTCGTATTTTCAGTAGAGCATATTCTCTTGATTCGCAATGCCTGGCTGAATGGGATACCACGGGAGCAGTGTTTAGGATGGCAACTTTTAGGAGAAAGGAATTGATGTTTGTCCGTTTGTTTGGTATGAAGGTCCGTTATAATGGTTCCGTTCTTGATGTAACTCGTAGTATCGAGGAAGTTTATTTTCTCCATAGATGATTCATATGTAAATTTTATTGAATGGTGGAAAGAGTTGCAGTGTTCAAGAAATTCATTAAGATGTTCTTGTGAATCTGTCCATTTGAAATCAATATCGTCAATGAATCGGAACCATGATAAGGGCTGATATGGAGCACTAGCCAAGAGGCGTTTTTCAAGTTGGCCCATAAATATGTTGGCATATGAATGGGCCATTTTTGTGCCCATACTAGTACCGTCTATCTGGAGATAGTGTTTTTCATTGAAAGAGAAGTTGTTATTCTCCAGTACTAGTTTAAGAAGTGTAACAAGGCACTCAGTAGGAGGATATTTTTCACTACGAGTGTTCCATGCCTCTTCACAGGCTGCTATTCCTTCGTCTTGTGGAATGTTGGTATATAAAGAAGACACGTCCATGGATGCAAGTATAGTATTGCTTGGTAAAGGATTGAGGCTTTCCATTTTCTTGAGATAATCAGTTGTATCTTGAATGAATGATGGTAGTTTTTTCACATGAGGTCTTAGATGATGGTCTACAAATTCTGATATCTTTTCAGTTGGATGACTATTCGCTGACACAATTGGTCGACCTGGATTGCCCGTTTTATGTATTTTTTAGGCAACATATAGAATCGTCCGGCCTTTGCTTCGTTCTCAAGAGGTCGGAGATAATCAAAGGTGTCATTGTCTATATGCTTTTTGTCGAACATCTCTTGAAGGATGGTGTTGATCCTTCGAATAGTATTAATCGTTGTATCTGTGGTTAATTGTTTATAAAAAATGGAGTTAGAAAGTTGTCGATTCACCTCTGCTATATAATCTGTTTTATCCATGACAACCACAGCGCCCCCTTTGTCGGCAGGTTTTATTACAATATCCTCTTGATCTTTTAACGCTTTCAAAGCTATACTTTCTGACTTGGATAAATTATATTTTCTTGTATTTGTTATACAGGACTTTATATCAGACCTCACGTAGTTAATGAATGACTCCAAGGTATGAATTTTATCTCTTTGAAATTTATTCCTTTGTTTTTCTTTATACAAAGGAATAAATTTCAAAGAGATAAAATTCATACTGTCCATTTAAATCAGCATATGAATGATATTAATATAACAAACCATAAGATCCCTAGAAAAAGAAAATTTAAAAGACGGAAACAAAAAACTGAAAGCATTGTTGTAAATTTGTCATCTAAAGAACTTACACGTGCTGAGGAATCTCTTTTAAGTAAAGGTTTAAACTTCTGTCCTGTCCCATCAACTGTAAATAACTTTCAGCTAGACGAAGACCTAGACCAATTCGCTAGACGTTAACGCTTGAAAGATTTTTTCTACAATAGGGGCAAGAAAAACCTTGAAGAAGCCGGATTAACAGATTCAGATACTGACACCAATGAAGAAGTCACGCCCATCCCAAAATTTAGGAAAAAAAGTTCATGGAAACCACCAAAGAGCAAAAATGATAACTTGGAGTCATTCATTAACTACGTGAGGTCTGATATAAAGTCCTGTATAACAAATACAAGAAAATATAATTTATCCAAGTCAGAAAGTATAGCTTTGAAAGCGTTAAAAGATCAAGAGGATATTGTAATAAAACCTGCCGACAAAGGGGGCGCTGTGGTTGTCATGGATAAAACAGATTATATAGCAGAGGGGAATCGACAACTTTCTAACTCCATTTTTTATAAACAATTAACCACAGATACAACGATTAATACTATTCGAAGGATCAACACCATCCTTCAAGAGATGTTCGACAAAAAGCATATAGACAATGACACCTTTGATTATCTCCGACCTCTTGAGAACGAAGCAAAGGCCGGACGATTCTATATGTTGCCTAAAATACGTAAAACGGGCAATCCAGGTCGACCAATTTTGTCAGCGAATAGTCATCCAACTGAAAAGATATCAGAATTTGTAGACCATCATCTAAGACCTCATGTGAAAAAACTACCATCATTCATTCAAGATACAACTGATTATCTCAAGAAAATGGAAAGCCTCAATCCTTTACCAAGCAATACTATACTTGCATCCATGGACGTGTCTTCTTTATATACCAACATTCCACAAGACGAAGGAATAGCAGCCTGTGAAGAGGCATGGAACACTCGTAGTGAAAAATATCCTCCTACTGAGTGCCTTGTTACACTTCTTAAACTAGTACTGGAGAATAACAACTTCTCTTTCAATGAAAAACACTATCTCCAGATAGACGGTACTAGTATGGGCACAAAAATGGCCCATTCATATGCCAACATATTTATGGGCCAACTTGAAAAACGCCTCTTGGCTAGTGCTCCATATCAGCCCTTATCATGGTTCCGATTAATTGACGATATTGATTTCAAATGGACAGATTCACAAGAACATCTTAATGAATTTCTTGAACACTGCAACTCTTTCCACCATTCAATAAAATTTACATATGAATCATCTATGGAGAAAATAAACTTCCTCGATACTACGAGTTACATCAAGAACGGAACCATTATAACGGACCTTCATACCAAACAAACGGACAAACATCAATTCCTTTCTCCTAAAAGTTGCCATCCTAAACACTGCTCCCGTGGTATCCCATTCAGCCAGGCATTGCGAATCAAGAGAATATGCTCTACTGAAAATACGAAAAATGCTAGACTTGGACAACTTCGTAAACATCTAGTTGTTCGAGGATACAATAACAACATTATTGATAGCGCTTTAGAAAGAGCAAACAAAACTAGTCGCCAAGAACTTCTTGAGTACAAAGATAAGAATAAAGCAGTTAACAGAACACCCCTTGTACTCACTTACCATCCTGATTTCAAAAATGTGTCATCCATTGTTCAGAAGCATTGGAAAATTATAGAAAATGATTTAAATCTAACAAAAGTATTTTCTTCACCACCAGTCATGGCTTTCAGAAGACCTAAAAACATCCGTGACAAATTAGTGACATCTGTATTAACCAAGCAGCCTAATCCATCGCCCGGTTGCTACAAACAATGTGGTCGAGTGAATTGTTTGTGTTGTAAAGCTGTTAATACAAGCAGTTCTTTCATCAGCTCCGTTACTAAACAAAATTATACCATCTACTCTAATTCCAACTGTAAAACGGAGAACTCAATTTATATATTAACATGTGACACTTGTGGCATTCAGTATGTGGGAGAAACAATGGACAAATTTAATATTCGGCTCAATAACCATCGTTCATCGTACAAAACCAACAAAAACTGTCCTCTCACAAGACATCTTCGTTCAACGAAACATCCTTTTGATAATGTCACTTTCCAAATTATAGAAGTCAACACCGAATGGGACACCACGGCGAGAAGGAGAAGAGAAAACTTTTGGATCCACCAACTCCACACTTTAGAACCTGATGGTCTTAACGAAAAAAGACGAAAAAAGATACAGGAAAGATAAAGAATAATTTAAAACAAAGCATCGTCCTTTTTATCCCGTAATATTGGCCAATGGACGTTGCTAACTTCAACTACCAATTATGTATTTTTAAGGTAGCTAAATCCAAGTGCAACATGTACATTGAGCTGCAAAATTTTCTTATTTTCAAAGCAGCTAAATGCAAGAAGTCATATACATTGAGCTGCAAAATTTTCTTATTTTGAAGGCAGTTCAGTGCAACATAGACGTTGAGCTGCAAAAGTTTCTTATCATCTACATCCGATTTCACCTGGATAGATGCACGCTTGATAAAGCTAGTTGGTCTAGCGAAATATTGCGTTTATTTTCATCATTTTGTAAATATTTTAAACATTCTTATATTTACATACTAAATAGTGTATTAAAATTACATTGTTAGGCAATCTATAATTTTATTTGTGTAATTGAATTAATATCTGTACTGATTAATCCACACTCCCATAGAATTGTATGTCATGTGCTGCTATTTATAGGCACTTATATATATATATATATATATATATATATATATATATATATATATATATATATATATATATATATATATATATATATATATATATATATATATATATATATATATATATATATATATATATATATATATATATACAAGCACTTATTTACGGGTACAGTGCATAACAATAAACACAAAAATTCTTTAGTATTTTGACGAGACGAAATAATTCGAATGCTGGGTTCAGGGAATAATGTGTTAAATGTTTAAGCTTGCAAATAGCAGATCTAGTATATATATTTGATACAGTGTAAATCAAATAAAATGTGTTTTTGTGAATTAAACTATTTAGCCAGAAGCCCACGTAGTCCTATGTTTTTTTAAAACCTCAATATATTTTCAAAACTTTTCAAAATTTAGTAACACAAGTGATGCAGATGATATCAAAAAAACTTGCTGAGAACGGATATCCGTAGAATACATTTGTATTGCACAAATCTAGGGTAGCAATCGTTTGTTTGGTATTTTCAAATAAAGACATATGATCATATATGTTTTTCTTGTTTCAGCGTCAACTGCAGTCTACCAAAATATTGGATTGACACAGGCATTTTATGAAATGCATTTCATTCTTTGTGGATCATTGTCAGACGAGGCATGGATCATGAATTTTCTTCATCAAATTGGGAGTTTCGAGGAGTCTTACATGATATCTAGCTGGAAAAGATCTATAAAGACTCCCTTTCGAATTACTGAAAACATACACAATGTTTGTGTTCTCGTTTCACCAAATTTGCGGAAATGTAAATTGATAGACAATTACATTTATTCTCTTCGTGGATACAAAAGAGTTACCGTACAGCGGATACAGATTCGTCAAAAAAATCAAACATCAAGCAGTCAATTAGAGGACATTAACCCAAACTTAGATGGTAGCATTTGGAATCATAGAAACCTTGCAGGTTATATATTTACAACAGCTTAGAGTAAGTTTGCATTAAATACATATCAATATGAATTCATCATCAAATCATACCACGGAACATACAAATTCTAGTCCTACAGAACACCAGAAACTAATCAGTACAAACACCATTCACAAATCAGGGTGATTTTAGTTTCTCTGGAAAGGTACTTAAGTATACCATTCTAATTTGTGTCGAGCCTGAGAATTTTGTCGCAGAAAGCACAACATACGGATAATGATTCGGCGGCAGCAGTGGAGGTAGCGACGTAAACTAACCTCTTCAAAACTCCATGTTTCAGGCAATAGCAGACTCGGATCCTTTATACTATGTTGATATAAGCCTTATGTTATATAATTTCTGTTTTTCATATTACCATTGTCCCTAACCTCATTTTCATGGTTCATTGGTTATTGTTAAGTTTTGTGTTTTGGTCTGTAGTGTAATACTGTATGCAATAGGTCAACTATGTTTGGTGTATGAAATATTCAACGTTGTTCATGTCAGTCTGGTATGTTTCATTTTTCGTCATTATGTTATTGTTGTATTATATGTCGACGATTATGTTATTGTTCTATGATAAATTCTATAATACTTTGAACGACAAACGACAATGATTTTGCTCGTGTAGTTTTATTAACCATATAATATTCTTTAAAATTCTACAGAATTTCTAAATAATTTTAAATTTAGGTCTGTTTCTGAAACCAATTCGTACATAACTATTGATTTTTTTTAAGTTGCACACCACCATTCCCCATGTGAAATTATTGTTTTTACCTCATTTTCTTTTATCATGTTCAATTGATGTAGTAACATTTAAAGGTTGATATTAAGGATTATCAATATTAAATCATAATATGCACTCTTGTGTCATATTTATTATGGTAACTGAAAACTCGGCCTGACTTGATTGTGTCATCTTTGTTGAAAACGCGATAGATAATGATAAGTTCAGAAGTACGTATGCTGACAGTATCAGCTAACAGCAGACCAGCTCACATTTCACGTACAGAAAACAAAGCTATCTCTATAACGTAATATTTATACAAGTAGTCTTGGAAAAGGGCATTCGAAATTGAATAATAGAAAACCTAATGTTTTTCTATAAGAATAAATAATAAATAGATTAATTAATAACTACGATAATAAATTTAATTATGAAAATCTTCTTACTCAGATTGACTTAATCAAAACTGATTCAAGAGTCTCTACAATTTAATACTGTAAATATAAAGGCAAGGAAAGGGAAAATAACATCAATGTTTTGAAAAACAAAATTAAACAAAAGACTAGATACAGTGTTGAAAAATATTGATATGCATGTAACTTTGACAACATGCACAACCTTTTATTTTGTTAACATCGATTCAATTTGTTAAAATATGTAAATAACACCAGACATGTCATCATGAGTCTCTTTCAAATCAGACGTCCACTTGTATGTTTGTCCATCTCATGTGTTAAGCCTTTTTCAACTGATTTAACTCGTTCTTATGTTGTACTGTTATACCACTGTCCCAAGTAAGGGGAGGGTTGGGATCCCACTAACATGTTTAACCCCGCCACATTATGTATTATGTTTCTTTCCCAATTCAGGAGCCTGTAATTCAGTGGTTGTCGCTTGTTTATGAGTTACATATTTGTTTTTCGTTTAATTGTTGTACAGAAAATAAGCCTTTAGTTTTCTCGTTTGAATTGTTTTATATTGTCATTTCCGGGCCTATTATAGCTGACTATGCGGTATGGGGTTTGCTCATTGTTGTAAAGGCCGTACGGTCTGTACAAGCTCTTTGATAAATTCTGTTTCATATGAATACAAAAACAAATCTGCAAGTAGAGGAGCGCAATTGGTACCCATTGGGATTTTCAAGTACAAATTGCAGGTACAAATAAAGTACTGTAAAATACAGGTATCTAAATATTACAATAATTTCAAAGTTACAAACTAGAACTGAATATTAAAAGTAAATTTCCAGTACTACAGATTTTTAGTACATAGTACAGAAATAGTACCTATGCTAAAGTAGCTGTGCAAGTTGTAGTAGTCATTGTTAATTTATGTTGATCATTGCTTTGTTTCTTCTATTACATCGAACTCAGACGTATGTTTAAAACTGAGTTTCCTGTGCATAAAGCTGTGCTTTTGTATTATTTTATTTGACTAAGGGTATATAAGAAAGGGTTAAAATCGTATTTTTGATTTGATTTCTTTATTTTGATTCTTCGTTGAACAATATTAAAAGAGTAACCTGCTTAATGCATTAAAGTTGACCTTTGATTGATTTGGCTTTTTCAGTCACTGTCCATTTTCGTCAATTTCATCTCCTTCAGATCACTTTCAATGCCTTGTGTATCGTTACAGTGGAAATAAATCAAGAAAAGCCTTTTAGAGTTTCGGATTGAAGACAAATTGCTGGCATGGGCTGTTATCGGCTTTTGATCCAGTTGTTATCTATTTGACACATTTCAAATACCACGTTGAAAATGTATTATTTAGTTCATGTAGTTCTATTATCCTCTTTTATTTTTGTTTGGTGTTATACCATTACACCTGAGTTGAGAAAGCCGGTATGTGAACAAATGTGGACTCTTTTCTGTATAAACGTGTGGTGGAATATATTGCTTATCATCAAATTATATCTGGAAAAATTCTGCGTTTTTCATCTAGGAACAGTATATCTAACGGGAAATAAATCTGATAGACTTTTCAGTATACAATTTATAAAATCTAGAACTCCACGAACTTCACGAGATTTCAGGACTTTAATGACGTCAGACTGAGAAAAAAAAACTATCGGAAAGGCTGAACAAATTAACCTAATCTAAAACCTAAAACTCTAATCTTAAATAAATACAAGTTTTTTTCATCGAGTAGATATATTTTGTTAAATAAAATTTCTAAAATAAGTGTGATTTTTTTTTATGTGAAATGTTTTATTATATTTTTTATTTCGGGAAAGCAATCGGCGCCATTTTTGTTATTACCCTGTTTGCTTTTTGTGTCATGTTGTGATTAAATGAATTTGATTATAACAAATTTGAATTGACAGAATATAAGGTTGATGCACTGGCATCACTGTAAAACTAGTTTAAATGTCATCTTAATAATATCGTCAGAAATTATAAGGATAATAGTGAGTACGTTTTAAACACATGACCGGTGACCCTACGATAAAATCGGCTACAATTAGGTAGTGTCAAGTCCCGTCAATATATATGTTCCTGTTTTCATGATCCTTGGAAGTTACATATTACAGCTAAAATATCCTTTAAATAGTGAAAAGAGCTTGTTAAATGGATTAAACAATTAATAAGACACTGGGTTATGGGTACCCGCACAACATTGTTCCTATAATATCCGTTTGCTGCTAGACAACTGTCGTATCTCGGAAAGAAAAATGAGAACGCTCATGAAGACAAAATACAAAAGAGTATTCAATACCTAATGAAACAGCACGATAAGACTTGGCAAAACAACCTGTTCGAAAATTTACAATACATCATTATACTCCGAAAAATAAAAATATGAAATTCTGTTGTTTAGAATTGATAGTATGATATATTATTATCATTATCATTATTACGATAAGAAACAAATATTTCAGAAAAAAATATTAAAAAATTTAAAAAATAAAAATTACGAATAATTATCAATGAAAGACTGTACCTTAACTTAAAGGAGAAATGCTCAATTGTAGGAGAATACGATAAAACAAAAGAAACTGGGACCAAATGATCAACAAATTACTCATCTGGTAATATAAGTTTAGTTTTATCTACATCAAGCTCATATGTGAGACATAGGTGTCTGATTTACCTTCCAAAACAAGTTTTCAAACTAGAAAACACTTCATAAGCATATAATTGTAACTTAACGCATAGTATATCATGCTCACAAAAAAGTTACGCTTTCACAAAAAAGCGTTTACCTTGAAAAAAATTGCAATATTCATAGATAGTTTGTATTGTTTACCTACTAGTTCTCAGATATGATCTCTATGTTTCAATTCGTAGAGACATAACCTTGGGATTATCCCAATAGAATTACACATGAATATCGGCGAAATGGAAATCTGAGGAAGACCCAAAGTGAAAAGAGGGGTAGTGAAGAATTTTAGTAAAAATTTAAAGTATCTAAAATGTTTGGGCATATACTTGTTCAAAATATGACGCAATTGGAATTAAGATTTGATTCGATCGCACATGCCAGGTACCAGGTTCGAAATGACAACCTTAATAATTAAAGGCTGTATGTACAGTAGTTGAATTTATAAATCAATTGTCCACCAAGGCCCCCTAACAGAATTGAAAAGTTTTATCATGAGCTTATCTGTTGATGTATTTTTCATCACATTTTAAAATATTTAAGAATGATTAAGATTTCCAAGTTAAATGCTGCCATCTTTATCGAAATTAAAGAATGCGTCTAAAATGAATCTACGAAATTTGAGAATGTTAATGAATAAAATTGTTTACATAAATAAGGCTGTTAGTTTTCTCGTTTGAATTGTTTTACATTGTCTTATCGGGGCCTTTTATAGCTGACTATGCGGTATGGGCTTTGCTCATTGTTGAAGGCCGTACGGTGACCTATAGTTGTTAATGTCTGTGTCATTTTGGTCTTTTGTGGATAGTTGTCTCATTGGCAATCATACCACATCTTCTTTTTTATATACTAAATTTGAACATTGTTGCAGAAGAAAATGGAGGAATCTACTTCATTATAGAACAGTTAAACCGTACATTATTTACAAAATGCAACTGTTTTATTACGCCTTCTCTTTTAATAAAGCATGAATAAATATGTGTGATATATTTAATTGCCAGACCTTAAGGATGTCCAATACTTGCAATCTACTCTCAAATATGCCATGAAAAGTTTACATTTTCCATTGTCAAGAGCCGAATGTACATATTTTTTAGAATGTGCATTTTATTGTAGTCATTATGCACCAGGATTGTTTGTTATAATATTAGTAACTGTCATTGCTTATAAATGTTTTGAATTAAATTATGTCATCCAAAACTCGAAATATGTCTTCAAATTTTCATTGAATAGAGAATAGTGAACTATTTTATTATTCATTATTGAATTTTGGATAATGAAAATAGAATAATGGACGTAATTCAGGGTGGTTTATTTTTAAGAAAATCTGTCTTAGAACAAATATACATATATATTTGAAACAACACGATAAGATGACTTATTACTTGTCCACTTGTGGGTAAGTTGTGTCGTCAAAATGACATTTAAAAGTAAACAAGATTAAAACAAATCATATACTCCACAAAGCTGAAGTCATGTTTTACCAAATTGAATGATATTTAAAGTATACTTAATTCACTCGACCTGTATACAAAATTAAGTTGATTTGTTTATATTTAGAGAGAAATCAACTCAACAAGAACCCATATTGCAAAGTTAACTTGTAGAAATGTTGCATAGATTTTTACTTATATATGTCTATATGAATTATAAACTTTTGACCCCTTTAAGCTTTCATATCATTGGCAAGTAGTTAACAAAAATGAAATGCTTGACGGTTAACATAGAACAAGTTAAACGTCGATTTCAGTATTTCTTTCTCATCTTCAATCAGTTGAAAAGTTTTTGTGTAAGAAGTACAGCCCCTCCAATGAAGAGGAGCATGAACATAGAGCGAACATGTCTGAGACATGGTATTGCCTAACAACAGGCATCTCGATGAGTTGAAAGTTGAAATCCTCACATTTAAAAAGATTTCAGTTTAGTCTAGTTACCAATCTGGTAAATTTCTGAGGAAAAGTAGGGGATATAAAGAAGACCTTTTAAAATAGACGTAGCTTTAAACTCACGTTCTTTACCATTTATGAAATGTAAGCACACATTGCAATGTTGAATAATACCTAGGTGCAAAATATATATATAACAAGTTTAAAGTTTGATTGTCTTTTGGTATGAAATCGTGCCATTTTACTCTCTAAGTTATACTACGTTCGTCAACGTGAATATATTCTGCCTTGATTTGTAAAATATATAATTCTAACAAAAAGTCAAATCCTCTAAATTCAATATAATTATTTAAAAATTGATGAATAAAGAAAACCTTTTTATTTGATACAAACTCAAAATTGCTTTGTTCATGTTATGTCTATATACAATAGATTGTCAATATCTACATTTGTTTGCGAATACTATGAGAGATTCATTTGTAAACATGATTGAACAGCGAAAAAATAATGTTTTGTGTCCTTGTTTCACGCATGTATAACATGTAACGTTTTGGGCTGTTTTGAGTGTTTGATTGTTTGCTTTAAATTTTTGTATTGACTGAGGGACTCACTGTTGCGGATGTTTCTCGGAGTTCGGTATTTGTTTTCATTTCATTTTATCCTGTTTTATTGATTGGTAATTATTTTGCTCATTTTCGGTGCCGTGATTGAAAAATAAAATATTTGTTAGTTTGTTTGGTCATAATATTTGTTCATTGTAAGTTCTGCTAAATGGGCACGAAACGTCGATAAAATCTCTACTTTAAGCTGATCATTTGTGATATTTTAATGTATGATTCCTAATAGTCCGACGGCTACAAGCATATTTCAGACGAATTGTGCAAATCCTGCTACAAGCATGAAATTTGGCATAGACCTTCCTCAACTATTACTCTTTAATTTCAGATAGAGAGGCATTTGAAAAATGTTCTAACTTCAGGTAAAATCCAAAATGGCGGATTTCATACTTCAATCAGTCCTAAATCGAAGGCTAGTATGTGAAAAAGTGTTATTATCATGCTACTAACATAATATTTGGTACCAACCTTTGTGATTTACTACTTTTTGATATATGATATAGATAAGATGTCTTCAAAAACCCTACTTCCGGTAAAATCCAACATGGCGGATATTATACTAGAATACGTTTATTTTTAGGGAGGGTAATTAAAATGTGTTTTAATGTATTGCTACTATCATTACATTGGGAAGGAACCTTTCTTTTGTGCTTCTCATAGATACAATGTATGAGACATATCTCTATAAAAAACCTTACTTCCGTTAATATTCAGAATGGCGGACATAGAAATATCAATTTTCTATTTTAATATTCAACTTTTTTCAAAATTTATAGAAAATGTTTTTTTTTTGTTTTTTAGTTTTTTTGCTTGTCATTAAACTATTGGCTTCTAGTTATCTTTGATTTAGAGTTTTAGATATTTTGGTTAAAACAAAAACAAAATTACTGAAGTACTAAAACATTTTTCGAATTACTACTATTTGGCTAAAAATACATGTTTATTCACAGTTACCACCACATGCAAACAAAGCAGTGCACGGGAGACCCGATTTTCCACATTAACAACGACCGCGACATCCTCTGTATCTGTATCTGTATGAATAAGTTTTCGATACCAATTCTGGCTTTGATATAACTGTTTGAGAGAGCACCGCCGATTTATTGACGAGGCGTAAGAGCAGATTTGACGCTCTCTACGTTTGATGCGCGCACTACATTGTCGTCTAGCTGATTCGACGCGATCACTGTCTTTACAAAGAATGAGTTTGAGTATTGTGGTGTTTTGCTTAGTGGGATGTCAGAACACTGAGAGTGATTCTTAACTTGCTTTTCCATTATATGTGGTGCGTGGTATTCTTTGATATTCTTGGCAGTTATGTTTCTCTTAGGACGTGCTTTTTTGAGAAATTCGTCTGGTTCAATAGCGGGAATCAGCCCCTAAACCACTTTGTACATGAATATCAACTTCTAGCTTGTTCGTCTTTCAATTGTCTGGAGGTCTTGTAGTTCCAGTTGGGCAAGCATATTGGAGACGAACAGGTCCTCTCTTGACTTGTAATATATGGTGATAAATCTTGCCGCTTCACGTTGTATCCTTTCAAGCTTATTTATGTTTGTTACCGTGTAGGAGTCCCATACTATTGCTCCATATCTCAACGAGCGAGATTTTAGCTGGTTTTTTTTTTTTTGCAATCTTGTTGGCAGTATTTCAAGTTACTTCTTTGAAAGCCTAGTTTTGAATTTGCTTTCTTTGCCACGTTTAATATGTGGGTGGTCCAATTGAGATCTTCCGACATTTGTAGGCCTAGGTACTGGTTATGCTTGACTTGTTGTAGTATGTGTCCATTTCAACTGTAGATTTAATGGATTTTGTTCCTGATGCTAAGGATGTAGCATTTTTAGGCATTGAATCGCATTCCCCAGTATTACTACAATGTACAAGCTTCTGACAAAATGATGATGCCTTAGAAAGAGTTATTTAAAAGTTATCCTCTTTGTCCCTTCGCCATCCATTAGTGCCTGAACTGGGTAGCATAAGAGTCAATTCCAAGCTCGTCCCCCTAAACACCTGCCTAAGTATATTGCACGTTTAACTTGCTGGAAAAAACTAGACCAAAATGAGAGAATGCCCTCAATTAGTCTTCCCTTTTGTGCAAATAGTTATTGTCTTGATTCGTTAACCATGTTAACCCCATCTGATAAGTTTGTGTGATCTAACAGTGAAACCTCGTTGATTTAGGCTGATCAATAATCATTCTTTATGTCAAAGTCACATCTTCAAAAGCCATCAATGTCTCCGACGCAGTCTTTTTGTCCTTTTCAAGCAATCAGAGAACCATATCACAACTGGTAAAGACATGGATCCCAATAAGTGTGTGTAATCACTCGTTGCCAGGTGCATTTGAAAGGTCATTGATATATATTTATCCAAAGCTTTTTGCCCTCCCAAACACAATCCATAGTTCGTCTACTCCTGTCACGGAATAGCGAAACAGTATCGACTCGTGTAAGTTCGTGTTTCATTGCATCAGACACATGCACCATGATTCTTTTGTCAGCCTCTTAATGTGAACATGGTGATAAACATGAAATGCATCTCGAGGCAGATAAGATAGAATATCCAGAGCATTTGTTATAAGAAGCAAGAGCTACATTTAGGGGAAAGGAAATACACAGACGAATCCAGAGTCAAAACAAGATTACGACAATAAGATAGAACTTTTAAGTTTTCATACGCAACATCTTGCTCAAAAGATTTTGAGGAAAAGGAAGCAACACTTGCTCAGGATGTTTTGTGTTATCCACCACATGGTGATGTTTCAAGCTAAGCATCATGTTCACGTGAAGAGGCTGACACTTGAATCAAGATGCATGTGTCTAATGCAATGAAACACAGACTTAACTGAGTCATGACTCGAACAGTCGATACTGATGTTGCTGTCATTGCTGTTTCGTTTTTTAGTGACATAGGCGCAGACAAACTTTGGCTTGCATTTGGAAGTGGGGAAAGTTTCAGATATATATCTATCCATGACCTTTAAAATATACTAGGGATTGATAGATTACACGTTTGCGGGAAACGGAACTGTGTTGGTGACATGGATGGTGTTTAAAGATGTGACTCTATCATTTAGAATGATAATTGATCAGCCAACATCACCAGAATTGGATTTGACAATGTCATTGATAGATTAATAGTGGTTTTGTTGTAAGATCAAACAAACTTATCAGATGGGGTTAACAAAGCAAGAAAAATGTGTCTTTGGACGCGGAAATACTTATTGAGGCTTTTCCCACGACTCAGTCTGGTCTTTTTCAGCAAGCAAAACGTGCAATATACCATGGCAGGTGTGAATGAGTAACAAGCTTGATATTGGTTCATATGTTAACTTGTCCATCGCTTATGAATGGCGAAGGGAAAAATATGATCCATGGGAACCCTTTTGGACAAATCATTGTGAGGCCTATTCATCTTATCTGGAGCTTGTACATTATCGATGTAAGAAACAATACCTCGATCCGATTGTGAATATACATGTATTTGCGGCTATAAATAAGTCATTCTAAAGATGTTTAAGAACTTTATTTTGTTTTAATCAATCTATCCAAAACTTTACATCAAACATATGGATTAAGGACCAATCTTTGTAATTTACGCCATATTTTTTTTTATCGGAAATGGTAATTTTGTATTTTAAAAACATATAAAGCTGAATTAAGTAAGTGGTTTTAAAGATGACTTAAAGCTAAAAGTTTAAAGACCTGCTTTAAAAAAACCATTTTATTTACATTTTGAAAAAAGTTGAATATTAAAATAAAAAAAATATCAATATTTCTATGTCCGCCATATTATATATCACCGGAAGTAAGGATTTGAAAGACATACGTCTTATACATTGTATCCATGAGATACAACAAAGAAAGGTTCCTACACAATTTGATGATAGTAGCAATACTTTAAAACACATTTCAATTACCCTCCCTAAAAATAAGTTTTTTCTACTACTATATCCGCCATGTTGGATTTTACCGAAAGTAGGGTTTTTAAAGACATCTTATCTATATCATATATCCAAAAGTAGTACAAAACAAAGGTTGGTACCAAATATTATGATAGTAGCATGTTAATAACACCTTCTCACGTACTAACCATCGATATTTGGCTAATTTAAGTATGATGTCCGCCATTTTAGATTTTACCGGAAGTGAAACATTTTTTTCAAATGCCTCCCTATCTGAAATAAAAAAGAAATAGTTGAGGAAGGTCTATGCCAAATTTCATGCTTGTATCAGGACGTGCACAACAGTAGAGAAAAAAAAACCAAGTGTTATAACAAAAATACCGACATCAAAGGTGAACTCGAAAATAGTCCATAACACTGACTAAACGAAAAATGCGACTATATCAATTACCTCAGAGATTGTTAATACTAGTTAATAATTCGTAAATATAATTCAACAAGCAGACATCTTATATGTTCATGTATTTCACATTCAATCTTTTATGGTAATATTCTTTACAAAGCACAACTATGTCATATCACCTCAAAAGCTAACAAAACCGTTAACAGACTTATTAAGAAGGGATATAGTTACGATAGTGGTGTCAGGTCATTAAAGATTGCATATTTTAGCTTTGATATTGATTTATTAATAGGGTCTTTGCATCGGAAATAAACACATTTATTCTAAAACCAGTTGTTGGCATGATACGGGTTATGTTCTTCTCGTATATTTCATCATGGTATAATACTAAACCCCTAACAGAAGGGATTGTGCCTGATATTAATATGATGAAGACATAATCTTTCAATCAGGTCAATTGAGGTCTGGAGCTGGCATGTCAGTAACTACTAGTAGACTGTTGTTATTTATGTATTATTGCCATTTTGTTTATTTTGTTTTGTTTTATATTCTGACATCGGACTCGGACTTCTCTTAAACTGATTTTTACTGTGTGTATTGTTGTGCGTTTGTTTTTCAACATTGGCTAGAGGTAAAAGGGGAGGGTTGAAAATCTAAAAAAACATGTACAACCCCGCCAAAATTTTGCGCCTGTCCCAAGTTAGGAGCCTCTGGCCCTTGTTGATTTTTGTTATGATTTTTAAGTTTAGTTTCTTGTGTGTAATTTGGAGTTTAGTATGACGTCCATGATCACTGAACTAGTAGTCATGTTTGTTTAGGGGCCAGCTGAAGGACGCCTCCGGGTGCGGGAGTTTCTCGCTACCTTGAAGACGCATTGGTGGCCTTCGGCTGTTGTCTGTTCTATGGTCGGGTTGTTATCGCTTTGACACATTCCCTATTTCCATTCTCATTTGTTTAGTACTGTAAATTGAGAAGTGTTTACGTGCATATATAATGATTCGAAAAATAAACGAAATTAATCAATGTGATTTCATAACAATTTGCATACAATCCATGCATCACTTAGAAATGTGAATTATATGATATATATCGTGAAAAACTAATGCAAACTATTGCATCATTTGTCATTTTTTGTATAACCACTTCAACAAATTACATACAACAATCACATTATTTTTCTCCAATATCAACATCACCGGATGTTACTTTCTGAATGCTGAATGTATCTTTTGCAAAACTCATCAAGTTTCATTTATGCAGCAGTCTCTGAATTAAACGTAACAACAAAAGTCAAGGTGACAATATAAATCCATGGCCCGCTGACAAGGTGAATATCCAAAATAGTCAACCCGAGTAAGGGTTAATTATTTTTAATATTCACCGACTCAAAGGGCCATTATTGTTTTCATATACCAAACGAACATATTACTATTTTTAATGTAAAACATTGTAACAGATTGTCAAAATAAAATACTTATGTTAGAAAACTAGTGTGTGTCTAGTGACATTTCGGGTATGTACAAAAAAGTAGATTATTTCTGTGAAATATATATGAAAAAGGGCCGTTTACAAAAAATATTGTCAGCGTTAGATGAATTGCCATGCCTTGTTTGATCTTGTTTCTTCGTCACTTGATAGTCTTCTAAACTGGTCGTAACTATACTCGGAATCCGTATATTTTGTAATTAACATACATAAACTTATCATTAAAAACCAGAAGTGACTTTTGTTAAACCGAAGTGGCCAATTATATTGTGTTGTACAGGCAAACGTATAAAAAAAGAATATATATTTTGAAATCATTCTGAACAAAAGCAATCAAATGTGACCGGAAGTAGCTAATTATCTCCCTTATTTGACTCAAAAGTAAAAAGAAACCATTTATTTTTCGCATCAGTATGATTTTTTTTTCAACTTTGAGTAAAGTGGAACTAGCTTTTTTTTTTACTAACTTTGATAAATTGATGTGGAACTACCTTCAATTGTTCTTTGAACAATTGGTTTTAGATATAATTTAAATTTATCTTGTTATCAATTCTTAATAGTTAGTTACATTTTGACTTATAATAGTTTTTAAATATTCAAACGTGTCGCAGACAAAATTTAAAAAAAGTTGTGCCAAATACGGCTAAGATGATAAAACGTCTATAATTTAAAACTAGAACATTTATTCAGATGGGCTTTACTATCTTATGTATTTAATCTAGGGATGCTAGATAAAATCTAAAATATAATATTCTCCAGATTGCATTTAAACTGTCTTCGTCAGTTTTAGAAATGGTAAACTGTAGATAATTTTAAAAATGATCTAAAAATCGTTTAAAATGTAAAAAGGCTATTTGAACTTATATATGGGGTCTTATATTGTAGTTGTTATTTCTATTTAGCAGCTGTCGTACAACTCCCTCTTAAATTATCACATATTTCCCTTGTTTCCTTTTAACATGTTAACTTTGAGAATAAATGCAATACATGTAAGTTTTTCTGAATTTCAAAGCAACAACAATGTACACAATTATTTGCAGGAAAGATAACATAGTTTTGTTATGCATGATATAGTACGACCTTTAAACACCTATATTTAAATCTCATTGACTACAAGTTTGTTTGAGGTAAACAATCTCATTTTATTTTCGGAAATAACTTGTATGGTCTCACAAATTTCTTCTAACAATCTTATTTCCAAAAAAGGAATGAACACCGAAAAACATATTATAATAATATAACAAAACAGGATTTTAAAAGCAAGTTGGTGGATATACATATTCAGGTATTATTATTTCGTAGATAAAGATTAAAGACAATTAATAGCCTCGATGAAAACAAGGTGGTCTTCTTTGCAGTGCATGTCCATTTTTCAAATGTTGAATTCTTTCGCATAACATTGAATGAATATATTTCTAATTGTGAAAGGATGTGTGCAGGCTTGAAGTTATTTTTTCAATCACAATAACATGTGGATTTTATTGAACATTGCGGCTTTTAAAAGTGTGAGAAGTCTAGTAAAAATTTGAAATTAAAAAACAATTATGAGTTGTCAAACTTGAAAGAAACAGTTTACTTTACATAAGCGATATAAGTTTATTACAAAAATTCAGGAAATAACTCAATTTACAATGAATAACAACAAACCTGAAGAACACGAACTGCTGCGACTGTTTAAATGTACTATAGATACAGGTACTGAAGTTTTATCAGCTTTTGCAGATTTGAAACTTTTACAACCGTACGGTGGATCTTTTAAACGCTTTCTTGACGACAAAAAGCATCAAATATTTCATATGTGGCAGACTAAGAAATTGTTATGTTGTACATGTCCGCCAGCAGGTTGCAGCTTTAAGCGAATAGGCAATATGGATAACTGGATATTTA
Organism: Mytilus galloprovincialis; assembly: GCA_037788925.1. Classification (NCBI taxonomy): domain Eukaryota; kingdom Metazoa; phylum Mollusca; class Bivalvia; order Mytilida; family Mytilidae; genus Mytilus; species Mytilus galloprovincialis. The sequence continues at coordinate 33,026,114 of CM075339.1, forward strand.
AGAAACTTTATGATGACTCTGGTACTGAAATTAGTGGACACTTTGTCCGAAATCGTGGTACCGTTGAACAAGTGTGTTTACATAAGTACATAACTCGAAATATTGCGATTCACCAGCTTGATATTAGTGCAATATCTTTCCTGATTCGGAACTATGCGCCTTTGACACAAAACGAGACTACTGCATTGGACACTATTAAATTTTACAGATGTGAAATATGCCATGCGTATTCCATGAACTGCTTTTCGATGGTCGAGTTGAATACAGCATGGACAGAATTAGAGAAGGCATTGGTAGAGCTAACTCAACCCTGTTATAGAAGAATTGTTCAGAGACATATTCAGGACGTTTATGTAAAGAAACAAGAAGTTACAGAATTGGTGGAAAAAGTACAAGAGGTGAGGGCGTTTAAGTTACATGTATTTGCCAAATAGGTCACGTAGAAAAACTAGCCCATCCAAATTTATTTATTTTCTAAAATGAAACTAAACCGTCATTCTTGTACACTTTTCAATTCATCACAAGAAATCTGGCTCTTAATGAGGTAATATAGTTCTTCACCTCGTTTCCTGCATATTCCAATACCTTCTATGATTGACAACTGTATGGTTTTCTTTATAAAAGACACAAGTTTAATCAATTTGAGTTGCAATAAAAGTTCTTTAAACAAAAAAATGCTTTAGGTGAGTATTCAGAAAAAAATTACACTTGCTCTCTAATGTGTAATAGGTAAATGATCAAAATAAGGTCAGTATACCTATACAAATAGTCTTAGATACATTTCTTGTATTTGCTGTGAGTGGCTTTGAACTAGCTGTAAATAACTGCGGGTACTCTCAGATTTGTTCATAGTGGTGTTTTTTGTTTTGGTATATACAAGTACCCTGCTACTCTGTAATTTTAGATGTATTTTTATTTGTTTTTTATCTGATGAGTTAAGCCTTTTTCAACTGAATCTTATAGTTCGTTCATATAGTGTACTGTCACTCAACTGTCCCAGATTAGGTGGATGTTTGGGTTCCGCTGAATTGTTTAACCCCGGCAAATGTGTATGTATGTGCCTGTAAATCATTTTTTTTTTGTACATAAAAAGGGCCGTTATAGTTTTCTCGTCTGCATTGTTTTACATCTGTCCTTTCGGGTCCTTTTGTAGCTGACTTTGACGTATGGGCTTTGCACATTTCTGAAGGCCGCAGGGTGACATATGATTGTTAATTTCTGTGTCATTTGGTCACTTGTTGGGAGTCTTATTGACAAGCATGCCATGTTTAAATCATACGGAAATATAAATTATTGTATCATGTGTATACAAAAAATATTTAAGAAAGGAATTTACAGCTGTTAAAAGATTTTTTATTTTTTTTATTAGACCCCGTTTATACTAGAAAAAAAGATCGAACTTTCTTAGCTTCTACCAATCTGTTGTCTATAAATGTAGCCGGAAAGACTGATCTTCAATTGGACTTTAAACAGTTAAAAGCCAACCACCAGAAGTAGCTTTAAGAAGATCTATATTTAATGAAGAGTAAACACTTATATCGATCCTTCTAAATGTAAGATTGTTATATTTAGATACACTAGATATGACAATAAATATGTTCAAGTTCAGTTTGGTATGTCCTTTCAAATCTCTGCTACTCGTGATTTCATCAAAATTCACTAACTATTGACAGACCATCAGGACAAGTAATCAAATAAATATATGTTTCGACGTGTTTGCGTCATTCTTCCGAATAGAAAAATTCGTTTTACTTGCTGAAATTCCTTTTCTTTAAACGAAATGACTTCTCCTTTATAATATACAGTCTTTTCATATTTCTTTGTTAAATGACGTATGACACGTGAATCATTAGGATTAATAATAACTTCATAAGTTATTCTAATAAACCAATTATTGCATGTTTTAAATGAATTGTTTATTTGAATAAACAAATCCTTGCTGATATGCAAACGTTATGATATTCTATATTCATGATTTTTTTTAACAAAATTTAAGGTTATTAGGTCAGACCAATCCTTTTTATATTGCAGTGTAAACGCACTAGGTTAACAAAAACATGTCACTTACCTTTTCGAATAATAAAAACATCGGTCGTCAAAACTATACAAGAGGGACGAAAGATACCAAAGGGACAGTCAAACTCATAAATCTAAAATAAACTGACAACGCCATGGCTAAAAATGAAAAAGACAAACAATAGTACATAAGACACAACATAGAAAACTAAAGAATAAACAACACGAACCCCACCAACAACAAGGGGTGATCTCAGGTGCTCCGGAAGGATAAGCAGATCCTGCTCCACATGTGGCACCCGTCATGTTACTTATGTAATAACAAATCCGGTAAATAGTCTAATTCGGTAGGTCACATTCATGAAAGAGAAAGGGATTATAGTTACGACGTAAGGAACATATCCGATATCATTTGTGAAGCGGTTATTCCATAACGGTCAAACAACTCGTGATAGCGTCCGTAAAATTTACGAAGGGATTATTTCACCATTTGGAACTCTTGGTTTAATAGCTTCCTTGTGAGCAGCAACCCTCTATCAAGAAAATCATGATAGGAAATGCAAGCACGGAAATATCGTATCAATTGGGAGATATATACCCCGTATGCAGGTGCTGCTGAAATGGTGCTACTTAGAAATGGAAAGTTCAAAATTGGAAAGCTGAAAACATCTCTTTTGTCGTAAACTTTTGTTTTCAAACGACCATCATTGTCAATTTCTAGATGTAAGTCAAGATATGAAGCCGACTTAACTGTATCTGTAGTATCCTTTATCTCTTGTTCGATGGGATAGATGCGTTCCACAAAGTTACCAAATTTTGAATTATTTAGTGAAAGAACATCATCTATATAGCGGAAAAGTAGAGTTAACTTCTAGCTAACTAAAAAGGTTAGATTTTATACTGTCAGTCTGTTGTTTTTGTGATGAAGGACTCCTGTTAAAGTCTATTTTTGTTATAATTCTTTTTTACTCAGCACCCATAAGCTTCACTGAAATAGACATAGTATTTTTTTAAGTAGAAGAAAAGTTATCAGATCGAATCTTTCTCAGTAGCATTTATTCGCAAATTAATGATTTACCATATAGATTATTATTCATAAGTGTACAGGCAATTTTTTTTACAGTACAATTGTAGTCATTTCAGTAGCACCTGTATAGTTTTTAATGACAATCAAAATGTATATAGGGGTTATATATAATCATTAATGGTTTAAAGATATTTTTATATGTATTCACACATTTCAACGTATATATCTTTCTTTGATCTTGGCAGATTTAAAACTTAGTAATGATTTTGTCGAAAATGTAGCAACTATCTATAAATTTGGTTTAAAACTGTCAAGATCAAAGATATATACGTTGGAATGTTTACAAGAACCTAAGAAGTGTTAATAATAAATTATTAATGTCTATTATTCTCATTGATTAAGCGCCGATTGAGTTTGTGTTGTTCTACCCTCCGGTCTAGTCTGCATAAATTAATTTGATATCAAGACAAGACTATTTAATTCTTTATACCACTGTATACACATCGGTTCAAAAAAATAAAATACATAGTATATAAACGAAAGTGTGCACATGACAATAAAAGAATGTAACTTTTACTATACAAGATCATTCAGGTTTTTTTTAATTCGGTAATGACTATAGTTTATATCTACTTTTCAACATTTAAAAATTTTACTCCTAACAACAACCATAATAACTGTTTTTCTCGTAACAAGCTTAAGATTAAAGAACTCGCGAAGTACTAGTAATTTGTTTTGTCTCGATAATGCTGCCAATTAAATCATTATTGTTAGATGTAAATTTTACATTAAGGTTCTGAAAAGGAAACCACGAGTTCACAAACATTCCAACTGATACCATTTTCGGAAAATCACATCGTAACAAACAGTTACTGTAAGCCACCTCTTTAAAAGCAGAACCAAATACAATGAAAGTTCTAACTATACACTGGCATCCCAAAATTCCTTACAAACATAAATTATTTCGTCTTTTGGCCATTGTTCCACTACTAAACTATGTATTTTACATTCTACTACAATCAAAAACCTGGCAATAGATTGTTTAAATAAGTCCTTTCAGAATAGTTGAATAAATTAATTTTGGAGTGTCAGAATTAAGTACTTGATAAATTGCATGCTTTTATTATTGATTTTGAATCTATTCAAGGTTTTGATTTTGTACTCCAATTTAACAATCTGCCTCATATTCTTGTTAATAAAAAATCACACACATGATTAAATAGGCATTTAAAAAGTCATAATGCGTTTATGTATGGACTAACTCTTTTAATTCATTTTTTTAGTAGCAACTTACAAATACACTATGCCAATTGGACCTGCTTTGGTTCTATCACTGCCCCTTAATTTTTACTAGATAATATTTGTGTTCCATATGGAGATTCTGCATATGATGATATTCGAGGGAAGAAGGAACTTGTCTTCAATGGTTTTAATGAAAGCGAAATTGCAGATGCCGTTAATTATACCTTTAAATAACTGTAAAAGATAACACCAGTCGTCTGTTTTGTGATTCATGTACATTTTTGTTGGTAAATACAATGATTGTTTAATGCATTTTCTGTCAATCACTAATAAAGTGAATGTATGCGTTATTTCAGAATTCTCGCTACCTATATTTATGATTGTTTATTGATTTTCTGTCAATCAGTAATAAAATTTATGTATGCGTTATTTTAGAATTCTCGCTACCTGTTTTTAGCGTTTTGGATTATTTCTTGTTACATTTTCGAGTGTAATTTACCAATAAGCTAAAATATTACACATTGAAAATTTAACATGCCCATTTTGTCATTAAATCTAAAAAAAAATGACGCGAAAAAAACTCGATATACGGTATATCTTATATCACAAGCTCTCTTGGATAAATGGAATGAAAGCATTGACTGAAAATAAACTCTTCATATATAAATGTGAGTTATTGAGATACGGGACATCTTCAATGTATCTGAAATTGAAATTGAAGAACTAAGCAAATTGGTTTTCCACAAGTCTTTGATAAGATTCATTATGAATATAAAAACAAGTCAGATAGTAGGGTTACTTTTTTTTAAATCTGCAAAAATATACAATTCTAAAAACAAATGATCAATTTACTAGCAATTCAACTAGAATATTCAGCTTACCATGAGCTACTATGGTCTGTATTGAAAATCAACAAATCTCGTCTACGGATAATTATAGTGTGACCTTTGTGAACCGGTATATAACGTTGGAACGAAAGAAAGACTAAATAAACGTATTTTCTATTTGCTAACTCCAACTCAAAGTGACTTTGTTTTCAGCATTTTGATTCCCCTGATTATTCAATCCATTCTTCGGCAATTTCACATCATCGAAATGATATACAACAGAAGTAATTACAATCAATCTTGTAAACGAAAGGAAAACTACTGGATTCGAGAATCGGGTACAACGACACCTTATGTTTGCAATGACATATCATATTTGATGGTATAGATATTCTATCTTATCCGTCTCATAGCTAGTTTGATGTGATACATTTTTCAACTTTATGTCCCAACGCAGACGCAGTCACGGTCATCGTCATTATACATTACTTATTCTACATGATATTTCTTTGAATATCCTGTTGCCATCTATAAACAAGCCGTTGGGAACGTATCCACCACGCTTAATTCACTACCCATTTCAAAACTAAATTATCTCTACAACTTTTGTTACAATTCTTAAGATTGGAAAATTGAATTTGGGAAAGTTCCAAAGGGACAACAATCCGACTAACGAGTAGAAAACAGCCTATTCAAATTAATACAAAAAACAACTATTATCATGGATATTACCATAGTTTTTTTTCAAACCAGTTCGCATTGGAAAAGATGGAAAAGAGAAATAATTCTAAACTTTCCTTTTTCAACAAATGTCTCTATGTCATTAACTAGGAAAATATCCTTCTTCATAAATCTGACTCGAACATTAATCGCTATTCAAAACATCAGTCTGTACCATTTCTGATAACTATACCAAACCAATGGCACCTAAAATGTTCAATTACAAATATGTGTTTCAGGGTCTCAATTTTGACGACTCCAGAATCAGAATTTAAAAAAAACCTGAATGGGTCTATAAATACAGATGAATAATCAATCTCTAAGACCCTTCATATCTATGTTTATTTCTCGCCAAACTATTAATAGGCGAATAGGTCACAATATTATAACAAATCAGCATATATGAGAGCCTGTATCACACAACCCTTTCTTTACAATGTTGATAAATTTATCAATTTCCCAAATTGTATTCGGATGTTATTTTTATAAGTTACAAGTGCTACAAAACCACTGTCCCACTGCAATGTAAATATGTTGTTAACAGCAGATTGAGCCCTAAACAGCATAGTTTTCGTGTGTAAAGCACGTCAAATGATCTGCTTAATATAATTTAGTATTTACAATTCACGTGGAGATACAACATCAACCCAATGTCTCTTACCAAGTAAACAATCAAGGTCTGTTCTATGTTCTTTTGTAATATCAACCAAAAATGGGGGAAAAAACACAAAAAAAACAACTGAACATTTCTTCCTGTTTTGGATACCTCAATAACATTAATATCCTTACATCAAAGTTATATTTCTCGTTTTTCCAAGCACTCCAGGAAACGTGTTTTTTAGCGAGTGGTGAAAAATAATGTTTATCCAAATCTTGAACCAATGCATGTATATATCATAAACTTAGTCTTCTGTGCACGATTTTCTAACATTTTACGCAAATATATCGTATAATCGTCATTTTTTTATTCTCTCTGTCTGTTATGATTTAACAAATATGACTTCTCATTAAATACAGTGTTTTGAAGCCGAAAATTACCGATTGCCAACTGATATTAAACAAATAACAAACAGCATGGATATTGAGCACGTGTTTAACATGTTCAATCAGATAATTGTTTATTTTAATGACAGATCCATGCGTATTACGATCACCGGATTTATACTAGGATAGTTACGCTCAGGACACTATGCATACGGAAATTATGTCGGCTAATTGCTTATTAAAAATAAGTAAACTTCTTTTAAATGAGGACAAATAAAAAAAATCCTCAGAAAGAAAGTATCTGTACTATACATTGTATAATAAAAACTATCCATTTAGTTATAAAAAATATGCATTATTTTTTTTAATTTGAAGTTTCTTTAATATGACTTTAAGATTATAGATTATAAGATCATTAGGATTTCCAAAACAATTTGGTGGTTATAAAAAATGGTTAGAAGTTGCGTTCTTGGGGAACTTTTTCACAGATAATTTCTGCTTAATTTGTTCCATCTATATAAAATAATTACCTGTTGAAATAAGTTCTGTTTTTTTTAACCAAGTTAAATAAATTCAGGGTTTGTGAGATTTGTTCCTTACCTGGTGAAAAAAGTTCTACCTTTGCGACATTTGTAGAAAAAGTTTTATTATATACTCCATAAAAATATCAGATTAACATTTATGTGCCAGAAAAAAAATAGAGTAAGAAAACAACACATTCAGAAACTAGATGTGTCAAAGCGACACGAATGGCCCCGTCTAAAACGGTGAAAATCTGCAATTTCAATAACACACGTGGTAGTCTCACATATCAAAAAATAGCTCAAAATCTTGAGGCATATAGAAAAATGTCCATATACCTGTGATTTTCAACAAAGTCCAAAGGCCAAAATCATAGCAAAATTTAGCCGAGCAGAATGAAACTTAAACTTGATCTGTAACTAATCTTGGTTAACTCACATGCCAGAAATCATCCCAATATCTGAAAGCGTTTAAAAAAAAGTCTGTGTAACTGTGATTTCTACAATTTATCAAAGTCCATAGCCTGAAATTTAGGCAAAAATTAGCCAATTAACTTGATCTGTAACTCATCTTGGTTAACTCACATACCAAAAATCATACTAATATCTTAAAGCGTTTTAAAAGAATTACGTGTAACTGTGATTTTCAACAATTTATCAAAGTCCAAAGCCAATAATTTCGGCAAAAATTAGTGGACCGGAACAAAAGTTAATCTTGATCTGTAACTCATCATGGTTAACTCACATACCAAAAATCAGCACAATAGAAGGCGTTTAGAAAAAACTCCGTATAATGGTTTGTTGCGGAATGACGGAATGACGGAAATACGGAATAATGGACAAGGGTAAAACTATATGACACCGACAACTTCCTTGCGGTGCAATAAAAATATAGTTAAAGATGAAACTGAGTCATGACCTAAGTACATGTATGAAAGGAACACCCATGACAGTTAACAGAAAAGAAAAAGGCCCACATAAAACATTAACAAAATTATAACACACAATCATCGCTTTTATTTCTGATCTTCATTCTATAGCTACAGTCATACTTCTATTGCAAAGGAGTAGGTCCGGTAAGGACCGATTTTGGCCTCAAATTTCAGGTTCATCTGACGAACGATTTTGACCACTTTTTAAACACTTAAGTGTCTATTTCATTTAATTCAATTAATTTATGTGAAAGATTTTAACTAATTTTGTCATTAAAAACGACCCGATTCAAGCTCAAATATGGAAAATCTACCAAACAGGCCGAAAAATGTCACTTTTCAGATGGTTTTTGTCAAAAATGAAAGTGGCCACATCCGTGTGCATCCTCAATCTTTATATATGTTATGTATTATCATCAAATACAACTTACATTTCAATATTTAGGATGAACACGAACGCGGCCACTTTCGTTTTACACGGAAACCGTCTAAAATTTAACTAAAATGCTAGAATTGTGAAGATTTCAGTAATTTAGCATGACTTAATGGTGCTAGTGCCCGATATATGTGCTTTGTATTGTCAACAACAGCCCATTTTTATGTAGCAGAAGCATTCTACTATCCAATAAATAAATAAAAGTTTACATTTTAACAATTTTGTAAAACTGCTATATTTTGGGGCCAAAAAGGTGTCTTACTGAATCTACTCCTTTATGTGTTCCAATACTTATACCACATGAGCTTATTTCACTTTTTTAAAACTTTTAATATAAAAACTAAATGCATGGAGCTGTAAGTTTTGTTCTGGAACTTTCACATTTGGTAAACAAAACAGTTCAAGAGCACATTTTACAGAATTTATGATACAAATTCTGGTAGAACATATTTCCTCTGAAATTTGAGAATAGGTTATAATTTGTTTAGCATTGACTTTCGTGAACTACAATTATAACACATTAACGGCTTAATAGCAGTTGTTTATTATGCAATACAACTAACATAAAATCTCATAGGAAAACTGTAAAACTGTAGACATTTAATATTATCTTAAATAGTGTTGTTTTAAGAACTGGTCAAATTTCTCAAGACATGGGACCGGTGCAAGACATTAATGATCTTAAAATATCGAGGTCCTATGGTTATACAAATGAAGAAAAGTTTATATCCCATTCTATTTTTCAACAAAATAAGTTGGTGTCCCATGTTAGTTCATACAGTATATAAAGTAAAATAACAAAAAAGTGAAGTCTGAGGATAATTCCTTATCCAATTGCAAAATCAAACGCTGAAACACATCAAATGAATTGATTACAACTGTCATATTTCTAACTTGAAACTGATATTTTCTAATGTAGTATATGGTTCATTAAACCTTGCGTTACAGCTAAATAAACCTCTCTTTTATGACAGTATAACTTATATAAACTGTATTTTCATTAAGCTATTCAAGCGTACATTTTTCAAACACTACTGACTTGTGGCTTGTCGACATCTCTTTTGAATGTGTATCACCAATTTTAAAGATATCCCTGTTTGACCTTGTGTTGTGTCGATCAATTGTCCAAGTTGAATTAAAAAAGTTATTACATTTTTTTAGATGACCTTCCACATTTTGTCAGAACTGAAAATTTTACCTTTTTATTCATCTATGAATTAAAACATTAATCCAGCAAGAAACCAAATAAATACCTCATAATTTTGGAATTTGTATAATTAGTTAATAAATGGGAAAACTGTTATGTTTTATGAAAATCTATGATGTTTTAAAAAAATGTTATTGAAATTGTCAAAAGTGATCATCTGAATTATGTTTCTAACTGTAAATTCTAGTTTTTTTCAGCTATCTATTAAAACAATAAATTTGACAGAAATAAACCAAATTCCAAAAAGGTTTTTAATTAGTAAGAATAGTATATGATTGAATAAGCTGTCATGTTTAAAACAAATCCGATATAAACTAACAAACGAAATATAAACATATTTAAGGTGACCATCTGAATTTTGTCCGAATTTAAAACTCTATTTTTACCATATTAAATTCGATAGCAATAATCCAAATACCACATAGCTTTGGAATTTGAAAGACAAGTTTGTAAATGAGTCAGGTTTTTCAAAAAATGATTTGAAAAGTTATGAAATATTTAAGGTCACGATCTGAATTTGGGTCAAACTAAGAATTTTAGCTTTATTCACTGTTTATTACTTAAACCATTACAGTTGACAACAAAACCAAATTATTTTGTAATTAGTAAGAATATTTTTAATATATGCTTGCTTTAGTTATGAAAATCCAAATTGTGTTAAAAAAGTAATAAAAAGATTTAAGCTGATCATCTAAATTTTGTTTGAACTGAAAAATATAGCTTTTTTCACATATTAGTTAAAACTTGGTGACAGCAATATAAAATACCATTATAAGTCAAAGTATGGTCTTCAACACGAAGCTGCGTCTCACTTCGAACAGCAAGCTATAAATAGTAAAATAGAATGAGTGTGTAAAACCATTCAAACAGGAAAAACCAAGAGTCAATATATATAAAAAAAACGAGAAAAACGTATGAACCACCACAACAAACGACAACCACTGAACATCAAGTTTAGCACTTTTCAAATTCCAGGTGACCGACGAATTGAAGTCATCGACTACTAACAATGTCAAGAGTATGGCCGAATTGGAAGGAAAAGTGACAGATATGTCAATCAATAATACAAAAGACATCACACAACACACCTCTGAACAAGCAAGCTATTATGCAGCGCAAGTGGAACAGAAATTGACAGAAAAGATACAAAGTACGGAAAGAAACTTAAGCGACGAACTGCATGCAACCGGGACAGAGATAAAGGATGGTTTGCGAAATCAAGAAACAAATGTAGGTAAGGATTTTAGGTTTCTAGTTCCAGTCCATAACTTGTGTTATGCTATGACTTTAAATTATTGAATCAAGAAAAAGTGAGTTGCATGTCTATTTATATTAAAAAAACCAAGCGTTAGCTTATGTTTACATAATTATATAGATATAGGAAGGGTTGAATGAGTGCCAAGTAGACAACTCTCCATCCAAGTCACAATTTATAAAAGTAAACCATATACTGTAGATTCAATTATTTTCGTGGGTACCAATTTTCATGGATTAGGGAAATTTTGCATGTTTGTGGATATTTTATTTCGTGGTTTTGATGAATTCTACATAAAAGCCTTTAGAAAATTTGTCATTCGTTAAACATTGAATTTCATGGTTCACCAATATCCACGAAATCCTAGAAATCCTAGAAAATTGGTGTCCAACGAAAAATAATGAATCCACAGTAGCGCATTATAGGTTACGGTACGGTATTCGATACGGAACCTTGACTCACAAGCTAAAAAGGGCCCCAAAAAATTACTAGAGTAAAACCATTCGAACTGGAAAAGCAACTGTCTAATCTTTTTTAAAAAAACGAAAAACGCTTATTATGAACCACATGAAAAACAACAACTACTAAACATCAGATTCCTGACTTAGGACAGGTGCAAATAATTTCAGGGGGATTAAACGTTTTACTGATACCAAACCTGCTCCCTTATTTGAGACAATAGGTAACAGCACACAATAGAAATACACACTCTAAAATATCAATTGGAATAGCTTAAGGATGTACTTAGGTAAGGTTTTGGAATTTGTGTCAGATGTTCAGACTCCTTGGTGTATTTCGATACGATACAAGGTAAAATATTTTGGTCCATAACACCTATTTATCTTGTAATATAAGAAATGATAGCTCATAAAAAGTCATTCGACACTATTTAAGTAGATTACCGACTTTTGTTCTTTTGATTTGAGACCCAAATAATACAATTGCAAGTATAATGTAAAAGTCCTAGTCAGCCTTTTCCATGTTTTCCAACCATATTTTATAAATCATATATCTCGAAAAGGAGCTAAGTGACCTATCAATATGTTTTGCTTATTCTGTTCTTTAACTAATGCTCTTTCAACTTATGGTATAATTTAAAATTCTTGATTTATTTAATTTCATCTAAGATCACTTAATAACAGTACATCCTTAATGTCTGTTTTGTTTACGCAACATTTTAAATAAAACGGAATTTAATGCGATTGCCTATAAGTGTGAAGATTAGCGCTATAAAACCAGGTTCTATCCATCAGTTTATACATTTGAAAATGCTTGTTCTTAAATCAGGAGCATGACAGTTGATCATTCATTTGATGTGTTTTATCTTTTGATTTTGCCATTTGATTAGGGACTTTCCGTTTTCAATTTTCTACGGAGTTCAGTATTTTTTGTGACTTTACCTTTATACCCAATAAAAAGTATAGATTTCAAGATTTAAAGATATCAAGATTTTATTCATAACCTCAGACAGATACAGGTGTAGAAGAGGACAATACAATACACAAACATAAGTTACACAAATAAACTCATCATAGATACCAGGGTTAAATTTTATATTTACGGCGCGCAGACGCGTGTTTCTTCTATTAAAGACTCATCAGTGACGCTCGAATATGAAAAAAGTTAAATAGGCTAAATAAAGTAGGAAGTTGAAGAACATAGTACATGAACGAATACATTTGATCTTTGATACAATGCAATTAAAAAGTTGATAAAAATAAGGGATGAAAAATTAAAGTAGAAGTATTATACAACTGTGAAATGCTAAACAATTTCGGAAAAAAATACGTCATATCGTCGCTGGGCTTCTAAAATGTCGTATATGACTTTTTTGGCTAAAAATACTTTTTGACACCAATGGTCTGGGCGGGAGGAAATCTTTGGTATTACAAAATAGCATGCAGTTAGACCAATGTGTGAAATAAGACATATTACAAAATTGCCAATGTCAGTTGTTTGTAAAGTTTGCTTCCAAAATGTTGTATGAAAACTTGAAAATCGTTGTACAATGGCTTTGGGAAAAAAATAATTGTACATTTCTTTATTTCTGTGAAAATAGTTTTAAGTTCTTGGATAATCCAGAAATGTCAAAGTTTTTATTTCACTGCTTTTTACAAAAATGTTCACGTTTACATACGACATTTTGGAAGCATGCATTTTGCCAAAATTTTCAAAGCCTGTTTGTGAGATATTTTTTTCTATGAAAATTTGTAATTTACAACATTTTAGAAGCCCAGCGACGATATATAATATACATAGGTAAATGAAAATAATTTTGTTGTTAAGTATGCTTCATCTTTTGTCTGTATGATCTTCCGTTAAAGTACTACCAAGAAATGTCTTGTACATCAATAAAACAGTCCTATAACTTGGGACATGTGGGTTGAATATCAATAATTAAACTATAAAATTGGCGTTCGATAAAACTTCGTGTTCTTCATGTACAGGTGCCGGAACTGTGATGTTTATACAGTAAAAAAGGAGAAAGGAAATAATTTTGATGTTCATACATTTTTGTAGTACAAGAAATGACAAATTATAGAGTAATTTCAAACAATCAAAATTGTATATAGACCAGATTGAAGTAAAAGTTAAATAAAATAAGACATTACAAATAGTATCAGCTAGCGCAGCAGGTGGACTTAACTGACAGGTAGTTTAAAGCCAAAACAATTAATAATAAAAAAAACATTCATCAGAGACTAAAATTTACTAAATCACATCGCAGGGATGTCTTAGTATTGAGTTAAAATGACAACCGCATAGAAATCAAACGATTTCGGAGATAATTAGCTGTCAAAATGACAAATATAATAACAAGTATTCCTTTATATTATCATATTTGCAGTTTATTTTCAATTTCATGATTTAGTGGAAATATTGAGAGCAGTCAAGAACTTGGAGCTCATGGTAAAGTATGAAAGACCCGCAAACTTGCTAGTACCTGAACACATGTTTAAAGGTAAACATTATCTAAAATTAGCTATAAAAATGTTCGCCAGATGTAATATTTGCAACTTGTAGAAAAAAAGAATGAAAATATTTTGATACAGAAATTAGAAGACGTGGCGAATTGAGTTAATGTTAAAATTACATTGTAATATCCATAAAGTTATTGAAATGTTGTGGCACAATGTTTAATCAAGATATTTTTTGAAGTTTCAAGAATGAATCTTAGATGTCATTAGTTAGTTCTTGTTCAACAGAATTGATTTATTTTTAAAAGTAGATGCAGTGGAATGCCCTGTTCTTTGGCAGTTTACTACTCCTGGACATTTTAATCTGGCAGATATAGTAGCAACTCTTCGCAATTCATCAAACACAGATGAACCATTTAAGATAAAATTTGTGAGGCTAGGATCTTTGGTTATGCTGACAACCTTAGCAGCACATATAATTAACGACCCTGTCGCTTTTGAAGATGCAATCATTATGTTTCTTACAAAAATGATAAGAGACTGCGATATTGATACAGAAATACCTGGCCGAGTTGACGTCAGACTTCATATTTTGAATGCTAATGAAGGTTTGTGCATAATGAAGACAAAATAATTAAATAAGCTTAACTGTGATGAACTATTTTTAAAAATTAATATCAAATAGATATAAGAGATCGAAAAAGAATCAATAACAACACCACAAATAATATGCCTGTCACTAGTAGGGAAGCTCGCCAGTCGTCTTTAAAGTTTGTGTTGAGTGAACAACTTTAATATTTCATATTTTTAATTATTTACTACTAGTAGTTGAAACTACGGGCGTTGTATTATTGATATAAAGTAATGTTATTAATGTTTTGAAAACTGCATGTACACGGATGTGACCTACCGAATAAGACTATTCACCGGATTTGTAATAACATAGGCAACACGATAAATGCCACATGTGGAGCAGGTTCTGCTTACCCTTCGGAGCACCTGAGATCACCCCTAGTTTTTGGTGGGGTTCGTGTTGCCTAGTCTTTAGTGTTTCTATATTTTGTCGTCTGTTCTATTGTTTGTCTGTTTGTCTTTTTATTTTTGGCCATGGCGTTGTCAGTTTGTTTTCAATCTTAGAGTTTGACTATTCCTCTGGTATCTTTCGTCCCTCTTTTTTTAACTTTGAAACATATAAATAAAAAGAACCCCAAAATTTAAAAAAAAGCATGCAAGACTGACAAAGGCGAACTGTTTCTGACTTGGGACAGACAGTTTGGTTAATATTGAACTATCGGTTTGTTTGCAAAGAAAACTCTATATACAGTTAAGTCTGCCTAATACCTCAAATTACATCTCGAAATTGACATACGCAATGCAAAATAGAATCCGACATACAAAGTTGAAAGTATGAATAGACATGTCAAATAACTTGTGATTCTATTGTCATAATGGAAATAGAAATAAAGGAATTCAACTAACTTTAGATTGATTTACTTGTCTATGGTAAGAAAATTGTTAAAGTAAAGAATAAGTTTCATCTGTTAACTGTTTTATCATTTTCAATTTCAGTATCGTTAAGCTGTGAACTCCCTCTTGAAGCACTAAATGGAAAAGCAACAGGTATGTACTTTCAACCCTCAATCAAATGAGAAGAGTAAATCTACCACACAATTGACAATTCTCTTGTATTACTTTATTTTAATTTTGTGACGATTATGTTTTTTTCTGTTACCTGTGGTAAGTGTAATTTATTCGTAACTATTTCACTGTGTCCGAGCGTGACATTTAAAAGATTGCAATGTATATAAGGTGAAAAAAGAGAACATGTAGAATTTCATTAAATCTGGTTTGTCTTGATGTTATCAAATCAAATATACAATTTATAATATTTCATGAGGCTTAAGAAAATCCTATGCCCTAATATATATGATAACTCAGTTTCTCTAATTCTTCTTCAATTTATCCCTTTCTACACCCATTGTATAAAAAAAAATTAATCAACATGTGGTTCGTTTGATCTCAGTACTTCATTGGTTAAAATCCGATTATGACGTCGAACTTTCTTGCTTTCCTCTGAATTTCCTAATGGGACGACATGAAAAAAGGCGATCATGCCTGATGACGTCACATAGAAAAAACGCATCTTTTTGCAGATCATTCGAAAACAAGGAATAATTTTGCCTGTATAATGTTAGAAAATCATTAGAGAAACAGATTCCGCCACCAAATCTCGTGTAATACGATATTTACTCACTCTCGACAGTTAAATTTAAAATTTTTAAAACGCTCGGGCAAGCTCCGCGTTTTAAATTTGAAAATTTAACTGTTTCGAGTGGATAAATATCGTATTACACTCGATGCAGTGGTAGAATCTATATTTATATAATTTAAAAATTTGCAGTATTTACAGTTTACCTTATTCCGACAGGCACTTGTTTCTAACCATGGGAAGACCCTGGCTTAATCCCTGTATGCAAAGTTAATTAATTATATATGCATACATATAATTCAAATTAATAGAAGGTGTTTGTGTTCGTTGTCATTGAAACTCAACAACCCTCCTTCAACATTGTAGCTGTTTTTTTATTCGTAGAAAACCCTTTTGTCAGCCGTTACACGTTTCTGTACTTTCTTGTGGCCATGGATTAACGCATTACAAGCTAGAGATACAAAATACCTCTATTACTATTTCATATTCACATAAATAACAGAATCAGTTAGCAAATTTAAGGTCACAGTAGCAACACCAGAGAAAATCTCTCACCCTGGGTCACATAACTTTACTATAAAAAAAAGGTATTTTGTATTGAAAACATTAACATTGGTTTGAAGTTATGCAACAGATTGTAGAAGTCAGTTCAACAAAACTTCTATATATCGGTCTGGTTTATATAACGTTTACAACATAGATTTGGTTATTAATTAATAAGCACTTTAAGTTCATATATAAGCAAAGGTATGTCAGATATATGATAAGAGATGATGATTTTATGACAAGATTACTATACTGACAATTCGAGGCAGAAACTCAGAATTTTTAGAGATAAATGGGTATATAGTAAGATGAGGACTTCATACAGAGGCTGGAATGGATACGATATATAATCTCGAAAGCTGGAATAATTATCTATTAAACTTTACATTAAATTTAAAACAAAATGCTTTCATTTTGTTATCAAAGAAGTTTTATATAGGTTCTAGGCATTTTATGTCGTACAATATGAACATTAGGTTTAACTGACAACATTTAAAGTCTTGTTTGCAGATCCTTTTAAACTTGAAAAACAGGGAAAGGAGTATCACATGTATTGTAAAAGAAATGTTAAGAGTACATCAATGATTCCTTTAACATGTTTAAGGCTATAATTATGATGAAACATATTGCTGTGAAGATTTGTTTAGGTTTCATTTTGTAAATACAATCGTATAACTAACCAAGCCTCTTTTGAGGAGATGTATGATATTCCTATATATATTTTTTTTGTTTACCATCTTTTTCCAACATCTGATCTCTAATGTTGCAATCGTGACTTTGAAGATTAAGCACAGCTGTGATAGTGTTCCAAAAACAATGACATTATATGATAACGCTGTTCAAAATTGTTGAGTTTTGAAATTAGTCTACTCCAAAAAAACTGATATGGTAAATGAATAATGATGATGACTTATTGGTTATCATCAAAATTATTCGTAAGTAAATATCACACGTTTTGATGGAATTGCCCCGAACACAACTAGTGACATTTTCCAAAATAAAATATCCGATAATTGGAAATGATCACGCTCATTTTGTTTTAAATTTGTCCTTGAATGGGATTCTAAATTATCGTGCAATGGTGTCCTCTGCATTTTGTTGATGAAAGATACTCAATGCTATGTACCTGTCACTAAACCTGCTACTTTATATGAACATCTGTTTCTTATTTTATAAAATATATATTTTATAAAATCGACCTATTATACCGCACTCTTAATGCTGTAATAACATCATAAATTGCTAATATTTTATCATGTGTTTTCATTGAAAAAAAATCACTAGTAACATACTGTTACGGTCAACTTAATTTGAGCAGTCTTTTATGTCTGAACAATATATCGTTACGCCCTTTCAATTAATTTGCAGACTCTTTGTATGTATGTGCATGTCCCAAGTCAGAAGCCGGTAATTCAGTGGTCGTTGTTTGTTCATGTGTTACATATTTGTTTGTCGTTCATTTTGTGTACATAAATTAGGCCGTAAGTATTGCCGTTAGAATTGATTTACATTGTAAATTCGGGGCCTTGTATAGCTGACAATGCGGTATGGGCTTTGATCATTGTTGAAGGTCGTCCGGTAACCTATAGTTGTTAATTTCTGTGTTATTTGGGCTCTTGTGGAGAGTTTTCTCATTGGCAATCATAACTAATCTTCTTTTTTTATATTTGGGGATAATTGAGTACTGCTTATATAATTCAGGCTTGATAAATTCAGATCTGTTTAGTTTATGTTCAGAAGTTTTTGAATTATCTGAAAAGCTACGAAACAGTACTCAAATGGTTGCACGCAAAGTATCACACAGTTTTGAAAAAAGTTAAATGAGAAAAATACTGAAATGACTGCACGCAAAGTGTCAAATAAACTCATCATAGATACCAGGACTAAATTTAGTATACAGTACAGAAATATCGAAAACATGTCGCCAGTTAGTTGAAACATATTCTTATCGTATTTGAAAATCAATATAAGATGATGACAAAAAAAACTTATATAGTGTCGACTTCAGTCGTTATTACTCAATAATTACATTAGACATGTTAGATGTATGTTTCATTATAATACTTTATTCTTATTGGCTAACTGCACATCACGTGTTATTCCGTAAGCAGTTGCATTGCTCAATACAACTTTTCATTCATGATAACACGTGGTCCAACGATAAAGTGCACAGGTGAATTAAATAAAAAAATATATATAAAATTCGTGTTTTCATGATCATAGCTAAAAAAATGTAATTATAAGTATTGAATGCTTCTTTTGGTAACTTTAACGGGTTGTATAAGCGTTGACCATGCGCACATTTTTAGAATGAAGCGCTTCCGCGCTTCATACAAAATGTACTTCGGTCAACGCTTTTACACCCCAATAAATCTATAAAAAGAAGCATTCAATTCTTAATTGTAAAGTGCATATCCTGGCTAATGAAGCATATATAGTGAGAACACATAGAGGCAAAATGTAATAATTAAAATACAGGCTATGTAACTGCTGAGAAATGGAAATTTGACAAATTTGAAAATTGAAAACATCACGTTGGTCATTGATTCTTTTTTTTTTTTGAAGACGTCCATCTGTGTTAGATGCTCCTACATTTTTAAACTTGGGACAGGCGCAACAATGCGGTGGATTGAACATCTTTTATGAGATATTAACCCTCCCTCAATATCTCTAGACTATGCGGAATTAACAAACACACAGCAATACACAAAGTACAACTCAGTTTTAAAGATGTCTGAGTCCGATGTCAGAAAGGAAACAAGAAAAACTAAGCGACGAAAATTCAAAACGGAAGGTCCCTAATCAAATTTCATAATCAAAAGCTCAAACATATCAAGCGAATTTTTAACACTTGTCATATTCATGACTTTGTACACAATTATTTTATAATTCTTTCTGTTTAAATTTTCATTTTCTGACGTCAAACACGCGAAGCATTGAATATGGTTGTTAGATTTGATAGATGCTTTTTGTGCTTCTTTGTTAAATATTTGTTTGTTTTGAGATTGTGACACAGTGAAGACTGCTGTACCCATATGTTTTACCTATTATGTCTGTTTTGTTCACACATATTTGTAAATTTAATGGAGTTTGATGCGACTGTCATACAAGTGAGAGGTTTAGCGCTCCTATACATGATTCAATCCACCTTTTTCTACATTTGAAAATGCATAAACGAAGTCAGGAATGTGAAAGTTGTTGTCCATTTGTTTGATGTGTTGTCTCATTTGATTTTGCCATTTGATTAGGGACTTTCCATTTTGAATTTTCTGCGGAGTTCGGTGTTTTTGTGATTTTCCTTTTTTTTATAAAGACGTTTTTCTTATGTAGATAAACTCATCATAGATACCAGAACTAAATTTTGTATATACGCCAGACGCACGTTTCGTCTACAAAAGACACATCAGTGATGCTCGAATCCAAAAAAGTTAAAAAGGCCAAATAAAGTACGAAGTTGAAGAGCATTGAGGACCAAAATTCCTAAAAGTTTTGCATGCAAATCCAGCTAAGGTAGTCTATGCCTGAGGTAGAAAAGCCTTAGTATTTCAAAAATTCAAAATTTTGTAAACAGGTAATTTATAAATATAACCATATCAATGATAATTCATGTCAGCACAAAAAGTGCTTACTACTGGGCTGGTGATACCCTCGGGGAAAAAAATCTCCACCAGCAGTGCATGCTTTCCTTTGTTCTGTAACATATTGGCGGGAATGTCAAATCCACTATAAAACTTATAATTAATTATACGGAAAAGACTATCTATCAAAAATCACGTAGAAAACATCCAGTGTATATTCTGGGATTCGAACGCAAGACCTTTCGCATATCAAGCTACCACACATACCACTACACCAGAAGGACTTGATACGAACTAATAGTAATTTAACATACTTAAAGGAAGCAAGATCTGTTCTGTTTATAAGTGGGGCGGGTCGGCAGACTTTTATTCAGTGGGGTTCAAACCTTTTTCGTTAATAAGTGAGTTGTCAGACTGATTAATCAATTTGATTTGACACTTTTTCAAAAGTGGGGCGAGTCGGTAAACAAGAGTGGGGCGATTTTATTAATAAAGTGGAGATTAAGTATGGGCCGATTGGCAAGTTGGGCGAGTTGACATTGTTTGATATCTAATCATCGTGTTCGGTGGTCAAAAAAGGTATACATCATAAAGTAATATGGGGACGAAGTCCCCAATAACGGTAGAAAAATAAAAAAAAAATAAAAATTTAAAAAATCGGGAAAATTTCCCGAATTTTACATTCTACTAATAAACTCAAAATCGTTAACTTTTTATTTAGATCTACTTCCTGTTCCGGTCTTGTTGCTTCCTATTCCGGTCTTGTTGGCATGAGATTTTGAATAAAATGTATTTTTATCAACAAATATAGGAAGGAATTCAACACCCAATCATTTTTAATAATTGTTTGATATGAAAAAAAAAACGTTACCTGATAACAGCGTTTCTTTGTTTACATTGAATATGACGTCATAACTTAAATAACGTCACAATTAAGTCCCTAACAACAGAACAAATATCGGAAACGTTACGGTATTTCCGTTTATCAACATGTTTGAATAAAAAAAAAATAATACAAACTGCGTTCCCATTCACAGGTAATGCCTGCCTCATATTATATAAAGTATATTATAATGGTTGTGTGGAGATCTAAACAAGATTTTGTGAATTGTAAATGGTTTTTCGTCTTATCTTAAACAGCTGTGATGTAAGATAGTTATCCTACTTGGACTTGGTGTGTCAGTGTCAGATCACCCTCTGGCCTCCGAACTCACACTGA
Source organism: Mytilus galloprovincialis (assembly GCA_037788925.1). Taxonomy (NCBI): domain Eukaryota; kingdom Metazoa; phylum Mollusca; class Bivalvia; order Mytilida; family Mytilidae; genus Mytilus; species Mytilus galloprovincialis. Next base: position 33,047,751 of record CM075339.1, read on the forward strand.
CACACCGCGTCCTTGTGGAATAACTATTAATGACGTTAACTATAATCTTAACTACATGTTATATTGTTCTTTTATTTTTCTTTGTTCAATTATTAATATTACATTTACTGTTTGGTCTGTTTTATGTGATATGTATTTGACGTCTCGGTACTTAAACATCCCGTCAATGTGTTTGTATTATCTTTCAATTATGCTGGTGTATTTTGTATATGTGACTTTTTGTGTTTCCTTGTTTCTTATAACTTGTACTTTTAAAGATCTCGGAATTATGTTATTGTATGTATGTTCTTCGAGTTCCGGCAGTTTAAACGCACCTCTTGTTTGACTGCAAGAGAACAGCGGATTCATGTAAGGATTAATGGAGATGTGTCGTTTACAATATTAACCCACCACAAGAACAATCCCCACACAACGGCGCCCAAGAGAGAATGTAGGACACCGGGAAGTTTGTTATTATGGTGGAGGAAGCCGAAGTACTCGGAGAGAACCACCGGGCTTCTTGGCGGGAACAGACAACCCGAAGAGATTTCAGAAGATTGATCTCCAGGTCAAGCTGGGAATAACTTTGACCTACCGAGACCGCGGAAGTATCAAATCTAGTTTAAACTCCGGTCCTGATACCAGAGATGTGTGTGTGGGAGGGTGAAAATCACCCTACTGATGTACTGAAAATTTGACGTCTCGAGTGAGAAACGAACTCGGGACCTTCAGCACTGTAGCCATCTTTCTTAACCACTAGACCACGACCCACACATTATAATTCTCACAGTGTTGATAAATGATACTTTTGAAAATATGGGTCTTCTAAAGCGATTATAATAAGATGTTCACATGTGCGTTCAGATAAGAAGCATCCGGTTATAACTACGTACGTACTGCATCCGGTTTGTTTCGTGCGAGTTATTAAATAATACTGTTAGTTTTTCAATTTATATCAGTTTCAAAATTTAAGGAATGTACAGCCATTACATTAGGACCTTACCGTATTATTGGTGGAAAGACGGGGATATTTGAGTCATATTTTTGGCATGACACTTATCGACAGAGGGCTATTCACGATTTTCAATATTGAAAATGTTAGCAAAAGTAGTATTTTAACAAAAGCGATTTTGAAGATTAAGAAGTATTGAAACAAGAAATTTGTTTTGTCCTTTTTTGATATACTTTATTATTGCGCAACAGTAATAAACTATCAGCACCCACTGTTTCTGTGCATTTGACAGATTATCTAAATTCTATATGATACGGAAATGTTCTAATTATTGTAACCACAACCCGTCCTCTTTTCCTCGTATGTGACATTACCGACCGAGCATATTTACAGAATTTATACTTACATGAGCATGTGGACCAGAAAGTGTTTTTCTACGGAAAACGCAAGTTCATCCAAGGTTTTTAAGGGTCCGTGTTGTTTAATCGTTATGGACTTGGTCTTTTCATTCGGTCGTTTTTTTTACATGTCGCTATCAGCGTTATTCTTGTTTGATATTTTGTACATAAATAAGGCCATACGTTTGCGGTTTAACTTTTATATATTTTGAGGTCTTTGGTAGCTTAGTGTTGTTATTTGTCTCTGGTGGGTATTTAGCATTGTTTTATGTTTATATAGCAGCGATCGCATCCAATATGTAGTCCTTCGGAGATTCACACTCTTTTGTTGGTTACCTTAATATTTATCTAATGAATTACTCTGTAAGATATCAATTTCGGTATGTTTGTTACCTTAACTATATAAATGGCGCATTGTTCTTCAACAAATGTAAAGTAGTTGATACAATATGGATATCCTTTTCAGGGACTAAAAAACAAGGATCAACACAAGGACAGTATGATATAGCTTTTCTAAATGCAGATTGTTACAGTGAAATTATATGGGTTAAAAGAGCCGCATTTTTGTTAGAAGATACATTTGGAATAACATGTGCTATCCCTGGTGAAGATTATCTTTTTGGACTCCCAATAGATGATCTCGATTTTTATTACAATCAATTTAAAACAGTGATAGTGACATTAACAAGGAACAGTCGCATTGATCAAAGATATACCATTAAGTCGTCTGTGTCTTCTATAGTTGTGGAATTAGATTATAAGCGGAAAATCCCTCCCCATTTAACAAACATGCCACATATCAATGGATCGTACTGTGAACATTTGTGGTTTTCACAGTTGACCGAGGAGATAGGGAAAAGACATCCAGGTAAGTATATTTGTGTTACAGTAAAAGTTAGAATTCAGAATACTTTAAATTCAAATTAAATTTCAGTGCATTCAAGGTGTTATTTGAATTATGAAAATCACATTTAATTTCGCTATTGTTAAACTCTCACGCTTAGAACAGTAAGATGAAGGAGATTGAAGTTAACATTTTAATATTGTGCTGTTAATTTATGATTGACAATGTCTTAAAGAGACATAAGTTGTTAAATTCTTCATGTTCATAATCACCGATTTGACTTAAATTCTTATATTTGATTTGATAACATAAAAAACTGTGAAATATACAAATTACAAAAAAAGAAACTCTTTACAGTACTTGACATAATTTAACAGCATCTACGGTATTCCAGCCTGATATGGACATAGATATCACTATAAGTAGACAGATCGGTCGTGAAATTGTATAATCACAATGTTTTTAGGTCTGTTTAATTTGATGTTTAAGATGAAAAAAAATATCTATTTATCTGTTTTAAGGATGATTTTCTTTTTCAATGTTGACATTGTTTCATTCTAAATACCTGAACTAGGTTAGGACATGTGTGACCCGGGATCCAATTTAATGTTGCATTTATACGGATTCAAATGAATTAAATTATTGTTGTAAAATTTTGAGGTTTCGTTGACAAAAATTGAACCAAACTGACAACTAAAAGATGATTAAGATCTCAACATTTTGCTTTGATACATATTTAAAAACCAAAAAAATCGTTTTTTATTATTCAAATTTAAAATGTAGGTTAAATACCTTTAACAATATACAAGCGACAATCAATAACCTACTATTATTTACTCATAGTTACCTGATATGACTAATACAATTATTTAATTAGAGTAACACGGCGGGTGTTACAAGTGTTATAAGACAGGATGACCCTCCTGTACACAAAAGAGATAACATTCTTTATGTTTTGAGGGTGATATTTGTTTTATATTTTTTGTGTTAATTTTGTGTTGATATATTTCTATCTCCGTCGTTTTTTATCTTAACCATGAGATTTTTCTTCAAGTGATTTTTTGTTTGTCCCATTTGTATCTTCCGACTCAGTTTTTAATTGTCAAGCTCCACAAGAAAACTTAAAATATTTGACCGATATTTCATCCTTTTTGTGAATTAATTGAAAATGTATCAATGAACGCCGACTTATATAAAGAAACTTGATAAAAAATTACTCAAACAGTTTGCAAATTCAACTTTTTGAGCAACGAAAATGCTTTTAAATTGTGAAAAAAAAAGTGCAAGCATGTTTTTTTTTAATATTCTTACGCTATTTTCTAATAATCATTGATCATAGGTTAAGAATAATTTTATATGGCCAATTCAATACTAAAAACTGCAGTTTCAGGAATTTTAAAGGTTAAAGACAATCTCTGCAACTTACGACTCTCAGCTTTCAACATAATCTTTTCAATTCGGTCTTCAACCTATTACAAAATCACAAAATTTTCAATATTATGTGAAACTGACTCCTCATTTGTGATACCCTTTGGATTGTGTTTTATTTGTTGCTGTTTTCTAATTTCCATGAAAAGACCTTTTATAGTATTGCATTACCTATTTTTCTGTAAAATTTTAGCTTTGCGCTTCTTTTTTTCTGAAAATGTCGCTTAGTTTATATACTTTTTAAACTGAGATTATTCAGCTAAACATGTTTCTGCTTAAAAGTTATACCCCAGAACTCTGGTTTTCTGTTGATCGCTACACTTTGGAAAACGTTTAAGTTTTCAACAACGCCATCTTCAAAAATACGCTTTATTGCCCCAGGATGTCAAAAATAGTTTACCATAACTAATAAAGATATTCACATAAAAAGTGTTCTATTGAAAATAGGACATCCAATTCCTTCGAGATTGACGAAGTATTTTTTTCACTATAAGAGTTACTTCCGATGCCATTAAAGTTAGTACCTTGTATGATAACCATTCAATAATAAGACTGTTACGAATCTCCTTGGCATAGAGTCAATAAATGTTGTTTCGTGGTATAGCTGATCACGCTGGTGTTGACGCTGGCCCACACGTTTATCCAGTTGGTCCCATTGATGCTCCATAGGATACGAAGTACGAACAAGTTGAGCAATGTGCACTATAAAACAATCTACAGGTGACAATATTAACCAATATTCGTGCCATAAACAATAGTATAAGATCGTATTAATTGAAAAAGATGAAAATATATCGTATTGAAAATACTTCAACTTAACAAGTGGTTTTCGTTAGTGTCGATTATTTTTCAAAACGAAATAATACAATTGAATTTTTTATATGTTAAAAGAGCTCATGCATCCAGGTTACGTTGATTAAGTAAAAGTCGCGAGCCAGCGTCTGGCGTACTTATTTATAATCCTGGTACCTTTGATAACTATTTACACCACTGGGGCGATGCCACTCCTAGTGGACGTGTCGTCCCCGAGGGTATCACCAGCCCAGTAGTCAGCACTTCGGTGGTGACATGAATATTAATTATGTGGTAATTTTTATAAACTTCCTGTTTACAAAACTTTGAATTTTTTCGAAAAATCTAAGGATTTTCTTATCCTTTGAATAGATTACCTTAGCCGTATTTGGCACAACTTTTTGGAATTTTGAATCCTCAATGCTCTTCAACTTCATATTTTTTTGGCTTTATACATATTTTGACATGAGCGTCACTGATGAGTCTTATGTAGACGAAACGCGCGTCTGGCGTACTAAATTATAATCCTGGTACCTTTGATAACTATTTACACCACTAGGGCGATGCCACTCCTAGTGGACGTGTCGCCCCCGAGGGTATCACCAGCCCAGTAGTCAGCACTTCGGTGATGACATGAATATCAATTATGTGGTCATTTTTATAAATTGCCTGTTTACAAAACTTTGAATTTTTCGAAAAACTAAGGATCTTCTGATCCCAGGAATAGATTACCTCAGCCGTATTTGGCACAACTTTTTGGAATTTTGAATCCTCAATGCTTTTTAACTTCGTGCTTGTTTGGCTTATACATATTTTGACATGAGCGTCACTGATGAGTCTTATATAGACGAAACGCGCATCTGGCGTACTAAATTATAATCTTGCTACCTTTGATAACTAACTTCTCAGATCGATAAAAAAAATATGGATTTACTCTCAATCATACGAAATAATATCAAAATGCTTAATGTTTGAGGAAACCAAATGCAAGCAAAAATTCTACCTGTACATAGGCGGCCATTATTTACGGAGGTGACGTAGTTCAGGTCACTGCATATGGAAGTTAACATTGATGAAGGTTTTGGTTAACAAGATAGTCCACGTGCACTTTTTTTTTAAAGTTAGCCATTCAAGTATGTAAAACGTATTTAACTTTTTAAAAAAGTTCAAAGTACATGTATTACATAACTTTACGAAAATTATGTCTTTATGCTTTAACTATTCCAAATTCTATTTTGTATAATCAGTGATTATGTAGAATACCCATAATGTTCCGGTATCATATAGAATCACTTCATTTTTCATTATTGTTGCAATTTGTGTTTATTTGTTATTTAGACCTTGATAAAAGAATTGCTACCAACAAAATTAATGAAGTTCCAGTAATAGATTGCAGACGGTGCACTTCCTTAGGTAAGCAAAGAGTTTATTGTTATTGTGCAAGCCCATTGCCAAACATTTTCTATTCTGCTTTTTGAAATTCTTTAAAGATAGACATAATACAAACGATTATCAAATTACTATTAGCAGTTACTGACATGCCAGATCCAGATCTCAATAAAACTGAATGAAAAATTATGTCTCTCCTGCTAGGGGTTGAATATCATTTCATGATAGGAAAAAAAGACAAAAAATACGAGAAGGACATAACCCGTATCCTGACAACAACTGGTCTAAAATAAATGTTTTGATTTTCGATCCAAAGACCATAAAAGTGAATCAATAATAAAGCCAAAGTATGCCATCTTTTAATGCCCCAAAAATAGTATCGTTACTATATTCTTTTTTGATAAGTCTGTTGAAATGTTTTGTTAAATTTTGAGTTGAAAAGCGACTTTGTTGTGCTCTGTATTGAATATTACCAAAAAAGTTTGGATGCAAAATACCTGAACGTATAAGATGTCTGCATGTTGATTTATATTTACGAATGATGTCATTGTACCGATGAAAAAGTTTAGTAATTGTTTTGACTTGTTTGTGATATCGAAAACCATGGTGTAATATTTTTTCAGTAACAAATAGATCCCTTTTGTTAAAATCTAGTACGTTGTGACAAACAAGAGCGAATCGAACTATGAGTAATATAAACACCATAGGATGGTGACAAGGGAACGTCACCATTTAAAAGTAGATAATTAACAATACAAAATGACAAAATAATCTATTTTGTCATACATTTCTGTATTAAGCTGCCCGTTATTAATATACATATCAAAATCCAGGAAAGGGACGTGTTCATTATTAGTGTTAGCTTGATTTCAAGTTCAGCAGGACAAATCCCTTAAGTGTATGTACTGAAGTCGTCATTATTTAAAGCCAAGATATCATCCAAATGTCTTATTGTATTATTAAATAAAATTGAGAATGGAATGGGGAATGTGTCAATGAGACAACCCGACCCAAAATCATGTAACAGCCGAATGCTACCAATGGGTCTGCAATGCAACAAGAAATTTCGTACCCGGAGGTGTAAAACTTTCAATGTGAAATACCTGAACGAATAAGATGTCTGCATGTTAATTTATATTTACGAATGATGTCCTTGTATCGATGAAAGAGTTTAGTAAATGTTTTGACTACATTGTGATATAAGTATATATAAGACTTAATATTATTAAATTTGTGTATCAGATGTTAGAAAAATGTGTTACTCATAATAATACAGAAACATTTCCGTAATCCTAGTTAGTGGTGCATATTTTTTCCTCATTGGAATTCCGATAACTGACGATATACGGAATCTCCAAAGCGAACAAAAATGTTATCTAGCAAAACTTCAAGGGCAGTTATATTATCAAAGCAGGTCAAAGTGACATAGATCTTTTGATTGTTGTTACTGAAAAAATGACTTAAAACAAAATTGAACATTCTGACTTTTAAATGCCCATTTGGCTCGGTGAATGAATTTTTTGTCTTAATAAGAATACGAGGCAAAATGAAAAATAGAGTAGAAACATCATAACTTTGATATGAAAATAAGGTTATTAGGAATGTTGTTAAGAGTAAAATGTTCTTTAAAATATTGTAAACGTATATCAACTATGTTCATTACTGAATAAAAAAAGAATCTCATTTCATCCATTTAAAAACATGCCTTGTGTTTTAACATGCATTTACATTTGTTTACTTTTGGTTTTTTTTGCTATGCATGTACTGATGATTTTGTGTCATGGATGGATACCCCATATTCTTTACTTTTCTATTATTGTAGTCCTATTCTGCAATTCATCACATGTTTGGAGCGTTGTGTGGACAGTTTATAGGAATAAAAACATTTAATCAGAAAATGTTTATTACATTAATAATAAACAGCTAAACTTGATAACAGGGAACAATGTTTTAAAATTATCATTTGTTTAGTTTTTTAACGTTTTCAGCTTCGACTGCAGTCTATCATAGATTAAAATTTGAGTTAGATCCACCCAATGTTAGAATAAAGGTAATATTCTGTGGAAGTTTGATAACAGAGTCGTTCATTATCAACCTGTGTAATAATTTACAAAATCGCAAAGATCCAGTCAATATTAGGCGTTGGAAAAAGTCAATTGATATTCCAGACCGAATACAAAAACATGATTTAGCTTTTGTATTTGTTTCGAAACATTTACAGAAATGTGAATCACTCGAGAAATGTATTTTGAGTAACATTGAAAGTGGAACTATGAAATGGTACTCAGCAAGAATTGAGGAAATAGAAAACCCTCACCTGATTGAATCTGTTACAAAAAACATTAAAGTACCGAGCAGAGACCATGTTGAAATAGCAAATGAAATTGCGAGCCTACTAAAGAAACAAAGTAAGTATATAATTAAGTTGCATTTGGCAAAGAAAATTAAATACTATTGATTTACTACTTGATGCACAAATAAACATATCATATTGTGTTGTTACATTTTGAAAAAGGATTGACACTTATGAAAGCCATACAGTTTTTACATATAACATATTGTTAACACAACTCATTTTAATTGAAACTATTCACATTTGGTAGGATTGGTTGCCATCTTGTAGTGCACCATTTTAAACATCATTTTAACCAAATATTTTTTTTTGGGGCTTGTGTTTCGTTTCCTTTTGTTAGAGTATTGTGACAAAAACAGCCTTTGTATTGTGACTTGTACTGACCAAATCAACGTACCATTAATGGCATATAAGAAAGTACTGGTTCCCGAACTTCTGAATGTAGCAAAACAGGTACTTCAGATCTGACAAACAGACAAAAGGTACCTCTTTTTAGATACATAATTCTGCAGTCCTTAAATATTTGTTTGTGAAGTAGAATTGGGAGGTTAATTTAATTTGGTTTTTGAACATCGTTCAACTTATTTTCAATTGTTTTTGGCTAAAAATTGATAACGAATGTAGTTATATTTAATGTCATTCAATTCAATAATACCTCCAAGCTAACTTGTTCTGGACTGCGTTCAAAGATTACTGTAGTAGTTTATTGGAATACTATGTGTATGTGAAAATGCAAGATATTTGTTGTTTCTACAGATTCTATGCCATCTACATAATAGATTTTACCAGTAAATAGTTATCAAATGTACCAGGCTTATAATTTGATTCGCCAGACGCGCGTTACGTCTACATAAGACTCATCAGTGACGCTCAGATTAAAATAGTTAGAAAGCCAAAACAAATACAAAGATGAAGAGTATTGAAGAATAAAAATTCCAAAATGTTTTGCCAAATACGGGTTAGGTATTTTATGCCTGGGAAAGGAAAATCCTCAATAATTTGAATAATTCATACTTTTGAAAATGGTAGATCTAAAGAAATGACCTTATAGTTTATAGTCATGTCAACATCGACTACTGGTCTGGTGATACCCTCAAGGACGAAACGTTCAATGGTGTAAATAGTTATCAAAGATACCAGACATATTATAACATGAGCAACACGACGGGTGCCACAGGCGGAGGAGGATCTGCTTACCCTTCCAGAGCACCTGAGATCACCCCACGTTTTGGTGGGGTTCATTTTTCAATTATATATATTGTTTGTCTGTTTGTCGTTTCCGTTTTTAGCCCTGGCGTTGTCAGTTTATTTTCGATTTTTTAGTTTAACTGCCCCTTTGGTATCTGTCGTCCCTCTCTTGTAACATTTCCCTGGAAATTATAGGCGATTAAGTCTCGAATATGAAGACCGCCTGGTCATTTTACATGTTATTGCTGGCAGTTTTCATTTTTTTTTTGCAGGGTCCGTAAAGCTCCAACACAAAGCAATGGGTAAGTACTGATAATGTGTAAAGCCCAGTGAATTTCGTTTATGATTTACAGTTTACATTATTTGGTCATTTCGGGGCATTTTATAGCTGACTATGCGGTATGGGTCATTGTTGAAGGCCATACAGTGATCTATAGTCGTTCATTCGTGTGTCATTTGGTCTCTTGTGGAGAATTGTTTCATTTGCAAACATACCACATTTTTTTGATTCTTTGACAACACTATTTGTAAGAATCTTTACTAATTTCAATTAGCAAAATGACAAAAATACAAAATATGTATAAGAGCAAAAGAATGACAAAAATATAGAATATGTATAGGTATTAATAATATTATATGTTCATGCTATTTTCTTTTTAGATTCAACATTGAGTTATGACGAGCGTTCAGAAATTTATAGGAATATCTTGACAACAGGTTATTTTAATTTAGAATGTTGTAGAACTCATATCTAAGTCCTATCCATATCTGTAACAGTTTTTTTTTAATTGATATTAAATGCCTTAACAACCACTGGATGGATATTACATCTTGTGGAGGTTTTTCCCCGTAGGTGTCACCATCTTATAAATCAATACATCTGTGTCTGTACCAGGATTGGTTTTTTTTCGTTTGCGCCAGACGCGCGTTCCGTTTTCAAAAGACGCATCAGTGACGCTCGAATAAAATTTAAACAGTCCAAATAAAGTCCGAAGTTGAATAACATTAAGGCCAAAAAATTCTTAAGAGTTTTGCCATAACTAGCCAAGGCATCTTTTTATGTGGTAGTAAATTTTAAGTTTTTCAAAAAGATCAACGTTGTTTTTTACAGTTAATCTATAAAAATGACTATATCGATAATAATTCATGCCAAAACAGTAGTGCTGACAACTGTTTATAAAATGTTGAATTTTTCGAAACACTTATTTTTTTTTTAACTTACCTTGATACTAATGTAGATGAAATGGACGTCTGGAATGTCTAATCAAATTCGATACTTTTGATTTATTTAAATATTTATCAAAGGTACCAGGATTATAATTTAGGACGCCAGACGCGCGTTTTATAGATATGAGAATATGTTTTATGATATTCCACGCTTAAATTCACTGTACTTTTGGTTAAGCTATACATTTTTTCGATGAGATGATTTATGTGTATCCTATAGTATAAGCCCGTCGACGCACATTCCGAACAACATACCAATTATGTAGATAAGAAAAAGTTTTCTTTATTACAAAATCAGTACTTTTACATGTTTTATATATATGTAAAAATTGTTAATTAAAATTTTAAAACCTTTATCTGTGTATTAAAAAAAATTAATATTCTGGTTGTACAAAAGAAATGTCATAGAGAAATCACAACTGATAAGTTTTCAGAAAAAATAATTAAGATAAGGAAAGAAACCCCGGAAAACTACGGCAAGACAATAACTAATAACTGAAATCATGAAACACTACAAAGAGGATTTAAGATTCAGCAATACGGATAAAAAAAAAAAAAAAAAAAGGGATTTTATTCAGCTCTTCGGGAACGGTCAACGAATAAAATATTCTCATTATATTGAGCTTGTGAATACTTAATTTCTTACTGAACTAGATAGTTGGTTGTGATATCAAATATATAGATCAAAACAATGCATTGATAAAACAGACAAGATATAAAATTAAATTTTTCTGGTTCTTTTTTCTTTTGTTCTTTGAAAATAAATGTGGCGTTCAGTAATGGATCAATTGATATGAATACATACATAAGATATCATACATGAAGCTAAAAGTAAATCCATTCATCCATCCATCCATCCATAAATCCATCCATCCATCTATCCTTTGAGGAATCTAACGGCCTTAATAATGTAAAATACAAAAAAACAAACAAAAATGTTTCATAGCAACAAACGTCAACAAAGTTGGATGTATAATTCACATACTTTTTTACGCTTTTTTATTTTATTTTCAGAGATTTTACGTACAGAAAATCTTCAAAAGTCTTACAGAAATCCGTTGTCATTAGGTTTTGTATATTTATATGCATAGATACAAATGCAATATACCGTAGTTACTTTTAGTTCTAATCGTATCTGAAGAGTCTTGTATGTTTAAAATGTTACTGTTAATTACATGGCTAAAATATTGTCTTAATTTTGCTAAATATAGTAACAATTACACTTTCATCATTGGACTACGACCTTGTACGATTGAGAAATGAAACAATAAATCATACACATATAATTATATTTCATTGAATTCATTCTTTCAAAGATATATAAAACATTGCACAGTTTACACACCAGATGACTTTTATCAAATGGTCTCCTGGATAGCCAACCGAAGGCTTATACAATAACATTATTTCATGAACTTGAAATTTAGTATAAATCTATTAATTAAACCAATAAAAATTTTCTGATGGATTTCAAATGTTACTAATTAAAGTAGTTGAATTTCGATATTTAATATATATATATCTATACTAGTATTGATACTGCATATTAATATATTTAACAAAATGCTTGTTTCTATTATCATAATATTTTTTATCAGGAAACGTTTTGTCAAAGATATTATTTTCTCGATCCAAGAAACATTGTACACAATGAAAACCTCGACTTCATAATCATTTCACCGAAACGAAATGAATAAAAGAAATTCCAAACAGTTAAGAACAATTTGTTTCACATTTCTTATTCGACTAAATATTCTGTGAAAGAAAACCTTTAAAAATGATTATTAAAGTACCAAAATATCATTGTAGAGGAGGATTATACGTCAAGTGAGAAATCGTCAGGTTTTTTAAATCCCTCAACGAAAGGTTTGTAAACTTTATGTAGAAATATGATAACAGATTAAAAGTTTTTAATGTTACAAGATAAGGCACGGTCTAAAGATACATGAACTGATATACAGTATTTTGCATTTAATTAACGAATGTCAATTATTGCAAAATATGGTAACCTTTGATTAATTATACGGTCCCAACATCTTCGTTATTTTTACGTGTGATTGAAAGATTAGGCTTTGTAATGTCAACACTGTGACATTCATGTCGCCAAAGCGACATATAACGATCTATATTCCGTCGTCGACGTGTGCGTCGTCAGCATGTCTGTTCAGGTTGTTTTTCTCGAGACTTCACTTTTTTTGTTAAACTTCTATAGAATTTAATGATTTTTAACAATGTTAACTAAAACATTTTCATGCAAAATAAATATCCAGAATAATATATATCTTCATTTTAATATACTAGCATTCAGCTGGTAAATGACGCAGACATATTTTTACAGTCACTATTCAGATTCATTCAAACATATTTTAGTCATCAACCATTTTGAACAGAAACCTTTTTTTGATCAAAATGCATTCTCTAGTGCAAAACTATGAAAAGGTTTATTTTTATTTTTCTACATTTTCTTGATAAATAGATATTGCATGAGGTAAAACTTTGTTACAAATCAATTGGTTTGAAAAACCTTCGATTAATTTATGAAGCGTTTTTGTTATTTTCTGTTTGTTTTTAGTGATAGGTATAAATCAGGAAAAAACATCTAAAGAAAATGTCTGAGAATTTGAAAATTTATAATTTTCTAATAAGTGAACTCACATTTTACAGACACAATAATGTTATAGTAAATTATCAATTTAATAGTGACAACATTAATTGCAGGTAACATTCATATTTTTGTAACATGGTTTACATATTTTATTCTTTTATGTCTCTAAATTTTAAATATCGGATTAGATATATTTAACTATTAACTATATATGTTATATATTGAGACACACATTTTGATTTTCAGGAAGTAAGTCAACGGACCAAACCACATTGTGATGAGGAACAATTTTCACGTTGGAAACTTAATTTCATTATTATTGCAACATTTTCACATTTTGGCAATTGTGTAAGAAAAGTGATAAATAAGCCAAAGAATATCTTCAGCTATAACGTAGAGCTAGATCTGAAACAAAAGAAGGATACATATGATTTAAACACATTGTTTAGATCATATAATCAAATTTTCAATCAATAATCGAAAAAAAAAAAACTTTTCAAATTCTACTATGAAATAAAAGGAAAGCTTGCAAACTATTGTACTTCATGACACCTTGCTTGACATGTTCCCTTTCTGTCGAAAAAAAACATCTGATCATTGATACGTGTATCATATTAAGTCCCTTTTCGGGATTGCTAGATTCATTGTATAATATTTTTATTTGATAAATCTTAATTGTGTCTGACCATTGAAGTTTATAACGAAGGCTCATGGTTCATTGATTTTGTTTTTTCTATTCGTGTCTTTCACATTGTTTGCCTACGTCGGTTGGGATCTGTTATATAGATATAATGGATAAGCGTTGATTCTTGAAAAATAAACCATGAACCCGATGTGCGAATGGTTTGTTTTTCCTGAATTAAATCTTATCCATTGTATGTATAACTGCAAATTCTTTTAATGCCTTTTCAAAATTAAAGCCTATCCTTAATTAACAGGTACTGTGAGTGAGTTGAAATAACCATATTATCGTATCAAACGATGCATTTAATTACAAATCTAAGGTCGCAATCAAATGGATATATACAAATATAACACAACACGTCTGCCGTTAATGATCTTTACATTATTAAGCATCATAATAGTGTCTGTTTTTTTTGAAGAAAAAGACCTATAAGAACTTTTAAAAAAAATTGGGAATTATAATGAAGAATATGTCAAAGAGATGATATAAAAAAGAAGATGTGGTATGATTGCCAATGAGACAACTATACACAAAAGACCAAAATGACACGAACATTAGCAACTATACGTCACCGTAACCACTTTTAACCACGTAGACTTTTAAACCTTTCTTTGGTATGTGAGCCTAGTATCAGATAAAAAAAGCAACAGTACGTCAGTAGAATACTGCTGTTCAAAACTCATAAATGATAGAAAAATAATTAATCTGGGTTACAAACTAAAACTGAGGGAAACACATTTAATATAAGAGAACAACGACACAACATTAAAATGTAACACACAGAAACGACCTAGGCTTAAGACAAACTACTTAACGTTTTGTTTTTCTTCGCTGATGTCTGTCGAGATAAAGGGCTATGAGCTTCAAAGTTTCGCCTCCACATAATGAATTGATTTCTAAAATGCTAGTCTACTATGATAAGTTACAGATTAGGTTAACTTTTGGCTTCTAACTGCTGATTTGTGCCAAAAAAACCAGGCTTATGAATGGAAATTTAGTGATAGTTAAAAGATTGAAAAATAGTTCTTATATGGATTTTTTGTTTATAAATTTCCATCTATGAATTTTCAAATGGAGCCATTCGTATCGTACCGACGCATATAAATTTTTCTCTTATAGATTTCAAAATTTCAATCTCATGTTTTATATATAAATATATATTCTGTTTAATATTAAAGGTTATTACCTTAATTTTCACCGAATAATATTGAATATGTATTTTTGTATGAATTTCAGGATTATTAGAAAAGAACAAAAAAGAACAAGACATCGTCTTTTCCAGACTATGTTTGATTATACATATTTGTTTAATGTCGTATTGAGATATTTAATTTACTTTGGTTTTTTCTTTTAATTTGTTGTAATTGAACACTGTTTTGACACAATGTGTGAGTTTTAATTACTCATGTACACTTTTTCGGGGTTGTTCTGATCTCGAATGTGTATTGCCTATTATCGAGACACGTCTGTATGTTGACACTCTTCAGTATTTCTAGACGTTTTAGATTAATAACTTATTTGCTAATGAAAGTACAATTTGTTTAAATCTATTTAATAATATATATTGTTTTTTATAGTGATATTTTATGATAAGTGAAGCGAATAAAAAAGGTAGTCTTGCATACACAGAGATTTGATTGAATCATAAAATCTTTATCTTTTGCTGTCTTTTTTACCAATGTTGTAGTGGTTAATTTTGAAAAGACAACCAAAGGATGCCCTAGGGATCATCAGCGTAAATGAAACGATTTGCATCAAAATATGAATGGACGATTTTGAAAACTGGTGCTTTCTCCCTTTGTGGGTTAATTTTATAGCATAGTACGAAGCACTTCAAACGATATAATAAATTTTGACTTTTTCATGATTTTTCAAATAGTCATACACAGCTACTTTTGCATAAGTACTTGTTCTGTACCACAAATCAGTAGTACTGGAAATCTACTTTTGATATTCAATACTATTTTGGTACTTTAAAAGTATTGTAATATTTAGGTACCTATATATCACAGTACTTAATTTTATACATGCAATTAAAGTACTACAGTTTTTTGGTTGCACGGTTACATTTTCAGCACTTTGAAAATTGATCTTCTACAAATCTCATCAAGTTATAATATTCAAACATGGAATACTGTGATCATTGTTATTATTATTTTTATATATTATTATAATACAAATCAAGTACTAGAAAATATAAGTACCTAAATATTACAATAATTCTAAAGTAAAGTACAGAAATAGTACCTATGCAAAAGTAGCTGTGTATACTATTCACTTATGCATTTTCTTTTGACCTCGTAGCATCGATTTCTTTTATATAGAGGAGCTGTATAAGGAATCTAAAACGTACAGTAAATTATTCGAGAACAATATTTGAATGTCTTTTTGATATCATTTGTTTCTCTCTTTGAAACATATATGACAAATCAAAGATATTTTAAGAATTAAAAGATTACAATTTAACTGAACATCCAAACGTTTGATTTTCATGTATTGACTTTTATGTTTTTTATTTGACAAACAAGTAAATTCGAAAAAGACACAAATGAGCTCGACAATCAAACCAGCCTTTGACCTTTTATATAATAAACGTGTTATCAACCTTTGTTTATAAATGTATTTGATGTGTCTACATAGATAAATTTCGGTTTACGTACGATTATAAAACTGAACGTGTCTGTAATGTTTGACTAAAGTCTTTTAATCAGGAATAAAATTTAATTCATTTAACGTGGTTGGTCTTTTATACATACATTCTTTTGTGCACGGACATACTCAAAGATCAGACAAGCTAAAATGCACTACCTAATCCCGGGAATGAAACAAAAAAATAATATCAGACCTCGATTCTGTTTAATTCTATCGATCTATGAAAATTATGTGGTGGTCTGGGGAACTAAAATGCAGAACCGTTTGAATAGCATTTTGATGGTAGAAGATTTTTCATAAATGGCACCATATCTCCAATAAAGATTTTTTTGGCGCCTGCATACAGAGTATATATTATACTGATATTCCCCGACGTGTATTTCCTATCATGATTTCCATGAAAGACGGTTGCTGCTAAACATTAAAGAAGCTATTGGACCAGGAGTTCCAAATGGTGAATTTAAAACATCCCTTCGTTAATATTACAGACAATTTAGTTGTCAGTTCTGGAATATCCGTTTCACAGATGATATAGGATACGATTCTGCAATCCTTTTCCCTTTTCACGAAAGTGACCTACAGAATCAGACTATTTACAGAGTTTTTAATAAAATCAGCAACACGACGGGTGCCACATGTGAAACAGGATATGCTTACCCTTTTGGAACACCTTAAATCACCCCCAGTTGTTTTGGGGTTCGTGTTGCTGAGTATTTGTTTTTCTAGGTGGTGTCTTGTAATTAATTATTTGCTTGTTTGTGTTTTTCTTTTGAGCCATGGCGTTGTCAGTTTATTTTTGATCTATAAGTTTGAGTGTCCTTCTTCTACAATCTAAACTTGTAACTCTGCATGAAAATAGCACAATATTGATTGTGTGCGTCCAGGACGCTTATGATTGAGTTCACCTTATCAGATTATCATATTTTTGGTAAATACATTGCCTGCAATTTGTTTTCCATGCTTGATGAGTGAGAAATCAAATAACCAATCTACCGTATACTTTTATAACTGAAAACTGCGAATTGAATTTTATCTTTCATTGACAGATTTATAATATTACAAAAGGGAGAATAAGTGCCTATACCATAAATTTGTCATCAATCTTAACTTTTTTAAAGTATAAATAAGGTATCTATATCTGTATACTCGTCTATATCATTTTACCTATGATAAAACAATGAACATAACAAAACGTACCCATTATTTGACCGTAACTCGTTTAGAAAATATATTCAAAGAGCATGTCTTAAATCTAAATTTTGTGTTATGGTATTATAATGAAAAACATGGCTTCAGGATAAGATCCCATTCATTTATTAACCATCTAAAACGTAAAATCACAAAAAATACTGAACTCCGAGGGAAATTCAAAACGGACAGTCCCTATCAAAAGGCAAAATCAAAAACTTAAACACATACATCAAACAAATAGATAACAACTGTTATGTTCCTTACTTGGAACAGGCATTTTCTTATGTAGAAAATGGTGGTTGTATATCTAGCTTAACTTAGCACTTGTATAACATCAAATTCTATTAGACTGACAACGATTTGTACACAAAACAAACCAACATAACAGGTACAAAATGTTAAAAAAAATAGACGTACAGCAGCCAACATTGTGTTATTATCTTAATCACAAATAAAGTACCAAAAACATATGTTGCAAAGACGCAAAAAATGGCATATAAACAAAGCATATTAACATAAAAAAATAAAGACAAGAATACACAAATTTACCATAGTACAATAACACAAGGACGGGATGAATAAGTACAGAGTCATGTCATATGTATCAAAAGAACACAAAAGGCATATAGACAAAGCACACAGCAAACACAAAATAAAAGTATACAAACATGTTTTACAATAGATCAATAACGGGATATATAGAAAAGATTTACGCTATATGCATTGATGTGAAACCAAAAGGCAACGCACATTAACAAAATTGAGAGACTAGAATACAAAGATCATAAACAATAATAAAATGTAAGGATGTAAAGGTACCACATTTAAATTATTTGTCAAAATTCCATATCATCTTCTTATTTTGCAACACCAGGTGTACCGATTTTTACAGTTAGAATACATAAATGCATTCCAATTTAAAGTCAGAGGTCATTTTATAATTGCACACAACAATGTGAATATTAACATCCTTTTTGTAAACTTACTTTCGGCTAGACTTTAAGTACATACTGTCTTGTTATTTATGGTATTTTGACGATCATTTGATCTGTTTGAGAGAAGATTTAATTGACAATTGTTGATCTTTAAATGTTTCTGATTAAAATATCTTACTTACCTCAATATATGATAACTATTAACATCAAAAAAGAAAACGTAAATGATTTTTTACGTCTGAATAGTTATATTGGATTCAATATGCCTAATAGAGACGAAACATTAGTTTATCTATAATTTCTTAATTTGAAAACGATAAAATTCTGTTTCAGAAAAGTGCAAATGTGTACAGAATAGTTAGCACTGTAGTTATGAAGTTGGATACTTCTTTACCAAATTAAATAGTGAAATGCGTGGGATTTCCTTAAGTTTTACCACCATAGCAACCGATTTTTTTCCTTGGAAACGGATTTTTTATTTGCAGAATATTGCAGTTTAGGAGCTTACATGTATATGTCCTGAATTTTTCATAACCTATAAGAAAAATACATAAAAGCTAATGCAAACTTTAAACCACAATCGTCGTGTGTTGTTGACCTCAATTTTTACCACGGAAACACATATTATCCATAGCAACATCCACTCTAAAATTGCATACATAGAAATTTATGTAAAAAAATACATAAATAAAGGGCGTTTATTTTCAAATTGGAATATGACTGCATGCTTTGCTTCACTTACAGTCTTTTCTATTCTTTTAATAAGGTTATATATAATGTAATATTGGGGTTGGAAGGTTGAAAAAGGGGGGTAGGTTTCTTTTTTTAAGATATCATACATGTAGATTCTTGAAAAGATTACGTTTTATCTGAAAGTCTGATTATAAATAGAATTAAATTTTTTTCAGAAATTTCATATATAAGATCGATAATCTATAACTTGGTTTTAGCTTCAGAGATTAGATATGGTACATTGTAGTTCGCTTGTCATGTTTTTGGATTTTTGTCAGATTTTCGGAAACCTCAGGTTTTGTTCATTTGAATGCCTTAAAAAAATGGCATTGACCCCCATTTATCTTTTTACGATTTTTTACATGTATAATGATAAGCCACTTGGTAAAGTCTTATAAAAATTTAAATTGTTCTTTTATTGATAGTTTTTGAAAATGTAAACTTTTCAATGATAAAGCTATGAAAAGTCAAGAGAGAATATTTTCCCGCCAAAATTGCAATGGCTTATATCTCGAAAACAAGCACATTGATCTGTATATTTTTTTACACTTTTGATTCCTTTATTAATCCCCTGCTGATATTTACTTCTATTTAAATTGAAAGATTTAAAATAATGTCATACAATTGAGAAATTCAAAGTCTAATAGACATATTAATCTTTCTGCTTTAAAATGAAGTTTGTTAATAAGGAAACATTTTTTTAAATCACAGAATATGACCAAGATTCTTTGATAGAAAGTCATTGATTTTTCGACTCTATATAATGAAGTATTTTTTAGATGCTTGTGTAGCAATTTGAATAGAGAGAAAATAATTTTATTAATATTACGTCTTCATTCTATATATTTATTGCCAACCTACTTTACACAGTTCTCAAACGAGAGCTTACTTTTGAAGTATATTTATATTCGGTAATAGCTAAATTAGCAGGGTTGATTTTTTGTTTCTTCCGTATAACCTCAATTACCTCAATTTTCTTTGTTATATATCTACTAGTAGTAACAAAATATCGCTTCTGGTACCTTTATAGTTTGTTGTTCGGTGTAATCCAAGGCTCCGTGTTAAAGACCATACCTTGGCCTATGATGGTTTACATTTAGGAATAGTAACTTAGATGGAGAGTTTTCTTATTGGCATTTATACCACATTTTCTTATATTATTCTGCTAATTATTGAAGTCAACAGAAAAGAAAGAAAAATCTATATGAAAGTCGAAAAATATAATGTTGTATGTATAACAAAAAAGGGCTCCAGAAAGGTTCTCCTAAGATCAAATGGTCACTTTTAGAAATTTCTTCAGTTAACCAGGTTATTTAAGGCAAATTATACAGTTGACAGTGACACCAACAAAATGCCAACGTGATCGCTGTTTGTATACATGTTTCATAAAATTTGATTGAGGCAAACAAAAATTATAAAATTGAAACCAACTTTGTGAAACGAACATGGGTTAAACCTACTATAATCCCACCCAAACAAAATTGTGTTTACCCTTGTACCTTGAATCGATCAAATGTGTGCACAAAAGGGGACATTGGAAATGTATTCTTTTATTTCACATGGGACACTTAAATCTTGTATTCATGAATGTTTACAACTTGTTGGGACTAGAAAGCATTGATAAATACAAAGAAAAATAAGATTGGTATGTACTACGCTGTTTCTAGTGTTGCAGTTCACTGAATGTTTGAAATTTGCTTCAACTTTTTACTGTTTTTAATCTTGTATTTATGCAAACATTATAAGCTTAGTGATTCCATTCCAATTCTCGGGATTAATGCAGTCTTTTATAAAGGTTACAAAGACAGATACAGATTCCGTAATTCATGTCAAGGTTATGGTTATAAGAAAAACGTTGAGAATAGCAAAACAAATCCTATATAAATGATACCTACTTACAGGTTTACTATCTTAAAGGAGAGGAGGGGGATTTCAGACGGATAAGAAGTGTTGGATTAAAACTGCATATACATGTGCATACAAACACAGTTCTTGATCATATGTATATTAAAATTAAATCATATATCAGAATCCTGCATGCGACGCTCATCCTGTAAACAGTTTTTTTTAAATGAATTATATATACGGAGACGAAATATTAAAAACGATAAAAAATGGTAGAGATGGTTTTCATATGTTATAACAATTTTTAAACCTTTGATCATTCATTAAAGATTTAATAAAAAGAAATTAAGCGTCTTATGTTCAAACATAAGATGCACTATTTGCTAATGAACTCTGGCACTCACACCACATCTTCCTATATCTATTAAAAACCATCATAGTTTATAATTTTGGAAAACCTTAACTTGCATTAGAATTTAAAACGTATACTGAAATGTTCAAAAGGAAAAAGTCAATTCATTAAAAATTCTGAACTCAAAAACGGAAAGTCACTAATCGAATGGCAATATCAAATGATAAAACATATAAAATAAATGGACAACAACTCTAGTATCCCTGACTTGGTGCAGACATTTTCTATTGTAGAAAATGGTGCGTTCAACCTGGTTTATAGCGCTAAACCTCTCACTTATAAGACTGTCGCAAAAAAATTCCGTAATATTTATTACGATGCGTGAACATAACATACATACCAGGTAAAATTGTCAAAATATGGTAAAACAGTCATTACCGTGTCACAATCTCAATAAAAACAAAAACAAACAAGTATTTACCAAAGAAGCAAACAAAAGCATCTATCAAATTTAACAACCACTTTCACTGTTTACTTACGTATGTCTTTTAAATCAACCCATACAGGATTGAAATATGTAAAGTCCTGTGACTGAATGGCAAGGTTAACATCAACTCTTGTGTAGAGTCGTGTGTTTGACTATAGAATGTTAACGTCACACAGGAGATATAAAATAGTTTTGTCGTTCAAAGTATTTTTAAAATTATAATGGAACAATGAAATAATGGCATTGTAATTGAAGAACAACATTATGGTGGGATTGTTTAAAGTACAGAGCCGTGTCATATGTACTAAAAACACACAGAGTTGAACGCGCAAAACTTGAAATATTTTAAGGTTCAATTGCACTAGACTGAGTTATATTTGAATGAGCAATGTTTGGTTAGGTAAAATCGGATATAATGGATGTCCTTTAGTACCGGATTCCATGTGAGAATAACACTGTGTTATGTGTTTTGAAAAACATTGCCGAGATCGACACAATAAACCTTTCAGATTTTCTTGATAGCCACTCTTGATCTCTTGAAGACCTGTTAGTGACCTTCTGCTGTTGTTTTTTTATTTGGTCGGGTTGTTGTCTCTTTGACACATTCCCCATTTCCATTCTCAATTTTATCTTGTTAAAAGTGAGAAAACCTGACAATTTCAACCTATTAACCATAAAGGAAATTCCACAATAAGAACTATATCAGTAACCAAAGTAGAATGTTCGTCCATGGGAACCTTGATCAATCCAACGAAATAACAACCGCTTTCCAATACGTAACAACCGACTATTAATAACGTTTTGGGAAGCCTTATCTTTCTTGAAAACAATAAATGTTTGCGTTATTTCATTGGTGTGATTTAACTGAAGGAAATGATTTAATTACTACCAACGCACACCAATGAGTTATTTCATGATTACAGGCAAACATCCCTAAATAGAAACTCGATAAATATACATCCGTGTAAAGTAGTTTGGGCGATTAGGATCAATTTTGAGGTCTTATTATAGCTGACTATGTGGCATGGGATTTGCTCATTGTTGAAGGCTGCACTGTAACCTATATCTGTTAATTTTTGTGTCATTGGTCTCTTACAGAGAGTTGTCTTAATAGCAAACAAACCACATCTTTTTTTTATTGTTTATGTGCTGGTTAGTTTTGTGAGCTTAGAAAGGTAAATAAAATTGAGAATGGAAATGGGGAATGTGTCAAAGAGACAACAACCCGACCAAATAAAAAACAACAGCAGAAGGTCACCAACAGGTCTTCAATGTAGCGAAAAATTCCCGCACCCGGAGGCGTCCTTCAGCTGGCCCCTAAACAAATATATACTAGTTCAGTGATAATGAACGCCATACTAATTTCCAAATTGTACACAAAAAACTCATATAAAAATAATACAAGACTAACAAAGGCCAGAGGCTCCTGACTTGGGACAGGCGCAAAAATGCGGCGGGGTTAAACATGTTTGTGAAATCTCAACCCTCCCCCTATACCTCTAACCAATGTAGTAAAATAAACGCATAACAATACGCACATTAAAATTCAGTTCAAGAGAAGTCCGAGTCTGATGTCAAAAGATGTAACCAAAGAAAATAAACAAAATGACAATAATACATAAATAACAACAGACTACTAGCAGTTAACTGACATGCCAGCTCCAGACTTCAATTAAACTGACTGAAAGATTATGATTTCATCATATGAACATCAGGCACAATCCTTCCCGTTAGGGGTTTAGTATTATACCATCATAGCATATATGAGAAGAACATAACCCGTGTCATGCCAACAACTGTTTTTAGAATAAATGCCTTTAGTTCCGACGCAAAGACCTTATCAGTGACTCAATATTCACGCCAAAATATGCAATCTTTAATGACTTGACAACAGTATCGTAATTATATCCCTTCTTAATCAGTCTATTTAAAGGTTTTGTAAGTTTCTGAGGTGAATACTGACACCTTTGTACTTTATAAAGAATATTTCCATAAAAAATTGGATGTGAAATACCTGAACGTATAAAAAGTCTGCATGTTGAGCTATATTTACGAATGATGTCTTTATACCGATGATAAAATTTAGTAAAAGTTTTGACTAGTTTGTGATATCGAAAACCCTGGTGTAATAATTTTTCAGTAATACATAAATTTCTCTCGTTAAAATCTAAAACATTGTTACAAACACGAGCGAATCGTACAAGTTGAGATATATAAACACCGTAAGATGGTGACAAGGGAACGTCACCATCTAAAAACGGATAATTAACGATAGGAAATGAAAAATCATCCCTTTTATCATAAATTTTAGTATTCAGCTTTCCGTTAGTGATATAGATATCAAGATCGAGGAAAGGGCAGTGGTTATTATTAGTATTAGCTTTATTTAAAGTAAGTTCAGCAAGATAAATTTCATTAATATACATACTGAAGTCGTCATTATTGAGAGCCAAAATATCATCCAAATATCTAAAAGTATTATTAAATTTGTTTATCAGATGTTGTTTTGATGGGTCTTTGCTTATTTTTGTCATAAATTGTAACTCATAACAATACAAAAAGAGGTCCGCAATAAGTGGTGCACAGTTAGTCCCCATTGGAATTCCGATAATCTGACGATATACGGAATCCCCAAAGCGAACAAAAATGTTATCTAGTAAAAATTCAAAGGCATATATAATATCAAAGCATGTCCAATTAACATAGTTTTTTTGTTTATTGCTACTAAAAAATGACCTAAAAGAGTTTGAACATATATATTCACATTCTGATTTTTTGAATGCCCATTTAATTAGGTGTGTGAATTTTTTCTTAATGAGAATGTGAGGCAATGTGGTATACAGGGTAGAAAAATCAAAACTTTGAACAGATTCAAAATCACCAATATGAGCATGCAATTTATCAAGTACTTCCAACGAGTTCTTGACACTCCAAAAGTAATTTATTCCACTATTTTCGAAGGCCTTATTTGAACAATTTATTATAAGGTTTTTAATTGTACCAAGTGTGCTGGTAAGAAGAATAGACAATTTAGTAGTTGAACAATGGCTTGAAGACGAAATAAATCTATATTTGTAAGGGGTTTTGTGTAGCTTTGGAAGCCAATACATAGTTGGGACTTTCATTGTATTTGGCTCTGCTTGTAAAGCGGTGGCTAAAAGTTTATGTTTGTTACAGATTTCGTTTTCTGAAAATGGAGTCAGTTGGAATGTAGGTGAATTGGTGATTTCCTTTTTCAGAACCTCAATGTAAAATTTACGTCAAACAATAATAATATTATTAGCAGCTTTATCGGCCGGGACAAAAACAAATTCCTTGGCTAGTTCTTTTAGTTTATGTTTGATACGAGAAATATGTTTATTGTGGTTATTGTTAATAGTAAAATGTTCTTTAAAATGTTGAATACGTATATCAACTATCTTCATTACTTTGTCAGCTTTTTCCCGTTTTATCCATTTCATACAGTAAGTATGGAGTGAGTCGTGGGTGATATTACGACACTCATTCCAATTAATAATTGACGGGGGACGATATTTAGGTCCTTTACTGAGGAATAATTTTAACTCTCGGTCTTGAACGATGTTAAGATCTCCTGTTATAACATGGGAAATAGGTCCATAAATATATGCGGAATTACTGCAATTACATGAAGTAGGTGTATTTTCACTGATATTAACATCTTTACACAATTGACTATAATTAAACACAAATTTCCGGGTAGATTTCTTGTAAATATAACAAATAAGAGGTAGCTCAGTATTGTCAAAATTACCAGGAATTTGTTCTTTAACAGAATGGTCGTTAAATATACCGGCAATATTTACAAAATCAAAGCCTTTATTGACATACTTAATTTTAATAAAATGTTTTTTATGATCTTCAGGGCGATCAATTTTGGGAAATAATTTAGAATAACAATATGCCATAATAATTTGAACAATTTCATACTTAGGACTGCTATATGAAATTGTGCTGCAATCCTCCAAAATTTTATTTAACTTATTAACCGGTAACAAACAGAGTTTTGTTAACAGATAATGTCTGCCGTTGTTTTTTGAAATAGAAATTGGGTCCGAAATATTGGTATGATTGGCCCGAAATTTTCTTTGATTGAGATTTGTTCTACGACCGTGAGAACGGTTTTTACGAACAGTTTTAGAAACTATATCCAAAATGTTAACGGAATTGGTTCTTGATATATTACCAATTCCCATGATATTATCATTTAGACCGAGAGGGTAAACTGTCTGTAATTTTTTAATCCAATTTAATTCAATTATTTTCCGTGATCGTACAAACTTTGAATGCGATTCACCAGGCTGCTTATTTACTACTTCTAAAGGTTGAACTGCTAAATATTTAAACGGATGGTTGTGCTTCTTAAGGTGTTGGTAAATGATACTTTTGAATTTATTTGGTCTTTTAAAACGATACAGATGTTCTTGAGTGCGTTTAGATAAATATCGTCCAGTTTCTCCTACGTACTGAATACCACACCCCGGTGTGTTTCATGTGAGTAAATAAATAATACTGTTTGTTTTTCAAGTTATATCAGTTTCAAAATTTAAAGAAAATGTGCGACCATTAAACGTGGACCTTACCGTATTGTTGGTGGAAAGACGGGGACATGTAAGTCATTTTTTGGCATGACACTTATCGATAGAAGGGTATTCACAATTTTTTAATGTTAAAAATGTTAGCGATGGTAGTATTTTTAGATAACCGATTTTGAAGATTGAGACGTGTAGATACCCTTTGAACAAGTTTAGTTTTTAGTATTTTTCCGTTTCTAAGCTTCATAATTGTTTTGTTAGTGAATTACATAATAAAGGAGCAAAGATTGGCGTCCAGAATATGAACCAGCATACAATAATTAAAGTTATGTAAAATTGATAAATGTTTGTTCGGCTGAAAATGTCAAACGCTATCAGTATAAATTACCCGAAAAAGATAGTGTATAACAGGATAGGACTGATGGCTGACTAAATAGTAGAATGGGGCTGAATATTGAAATACTACTTTTTGATAAATATTTCTAAAGTAATGAACTAGAGCAGTTCTCTCTCGGACACACACTCCATAATCTAGTATATTATAAGAGCATAAACCTGTAGCACGGGGAGGCACTCTACTGCCTCCACACGGCACTAAAGACAAACTCTGTAAAAAATAAAATTGAGAATGGAAATGGGGAATGTGTCAAAGAAACAACAACCCGACCAAATAAAAAACAACAGCAGAAGGTCACCAACAGGTCTTCAATGTAGCGAGAAATTCCCGCACCCGGAGGCGTCCTTCAGCTGGCCCCTAAACAAATATATACTAGTTCAGTGATAATGAACGCCATACTAATTTCCAAATTGTACACAAGAAACTAATATAAAAATAATACAAGACTAACAAAGGCCAGAGGCTCCTGACTTGGGACAGGTGCATAGCTGTATTCCGACAGTCCACAAGTCCGACTTCCCTATTTGTCCCCATTTCTCCAACCATCATTTTAGTACGACACCTGCTTTAGTCGACAAAAAAAGGACCTAGACTCATAAACCCCTTCTTCCAGAAATATTTTGACACGTAAACCCTTTGTGTCTATTTCATTTTCATCTTAATTATGCATCCCCTATAGAAACTAGACATCGAGAGTTCACATTTGGTTGGAAGCCAATTACTATATGACGAGCCTTAAAAAATCTCCAGTAAAATATGCAAATGGATAAATTGGCATACACAACAATGTATCTGCAAAAATGTCGAGCAACAACAAAATATAAAGAGACAATCACATGTCAATGACCACAACTTTCTGACAAGGGACAAACGCAAATTATTAGCGGAAGAGTGAAAATAGTTTGTTCAAGGGTTTCAGGTAAAAACAAAAAACAAAACGCACGCACACTCACACATAAGCAGTAGAAATTAACCGGAATGTACTGCTTTTCAATTTTTCCAAAAGTACTCTAACATCAATTGACAGTACCGAAGAACAAGCTAACCCAATATTAACGATGAATGCTCGAAGTTCAGGACGCAAAAACTGATAAAGAACTGCAACACGGAGCCTTGGCTCACACCCAATAGCAAGCTATAAAGAGCCTTAAAAATGACGTATCAATTTTGCAAAACCATTCAACGGGAAAAAAACAACGATCTAAGCTATATAAAAACGAGAAACACTTATGAACCACATCAACAGGCGACAACTTCTGAACATCAGATTCCTTACTTGACACAGGTCCAAAAAATACAGCGGATTTACACGTTTAAAAGTACCAGCCTTCGCACTTTACTGAAACAGTAGTGTAACATCACAACCTAGAAAGACACACTATAAAATATCAATTGAAATGGCTGACCCCAATCAGAAGACAAATAAACACTAGTGAACATACACTGAACTAATAAATTTGATCTATGATACAATATAAATACAAAATCAAAAATATATGGGGTGAATAAATAACGGCAACAGTAGCATGAGTAGTATACCGCTGTGAGATGTTAACAATATTAAAAAAACAATAACCTTAAAGAAAAAGCCGTCATATACAATAAGTTTCACCAATAAATGAAAATAATGTATTCATAATATATATTCATATACTACTTGTATACTTCGTTTAAGATTCTATATTGGCTAGAGGTATAGGGGAGGATTGAGATATCTCAAAACATGTTTCACCTCGCCGCATTGTTGCGTTTGTCCCAAGTCAGGAGTCTCTGGCCGTTGTAAGTCACTGAACAAGTACACAATGTATTTAGGGGACTGCTTAGGACAGTCATCGGGTGCCGGATTTTCTCGTTGCATTTGAGACAAATTGGTGGCCTTCAGCTGTTGTGTGCTCCTTAGTCGGGTTGTTGTCCCTTTGAAATATTCCCCATTTCCATTCTCAATTTTAGTCAGTCAAGATTTGACTACATTATAAATGGTGGTTCTAAATAATATTTTTAAAGCTTTTGTACATTAAAGGGAATATTCTAAGCTTTTCACTCGTAGATGCTGGTCCCGAAGATTACTAGGCATTAATTTATATAGATTTGGATATGTATGTCCTATTCATTTTTCATACAAAACATGACTGCCTCATCATTGCTGGTTCGTGTGAAAATATTTTGCATTTGTTTAAAATTGAATCTTCTATCCTTTTGATGTTTCATGCAAAATATGACTGCATTGCTACTGTTGGTTCATGGGAACAATACTCAAAAACAAATTTCAAATTAAAGCTTATGTTGAACTATGAACTCCAGTTGCGCATACCCCTGGGAACCCGCACCTTCATTAATACAAACTTGTAACGTCATGCTTTCTAATGAGTCAGACAATATGCCTGCCTTAATACTGCTGGTTCTTATGATTTTTTTTTAACTTTAAGTCAATCTCAAGTTCTTAAACCCCACAGACCTATTGACCACCACTTAAGGAAAAAAACACGAATCCCCTGCTATATACCAAGGACCATCCCTACCAAGTTTGGTCCGATTAGGCCCAGTGGTTTCAGAAGACAAAATGAAAAATACGAATTGGGGATGAGCGGGCGACTGGTGTCCGGTTTGAACATATTTATTTATAGTGGATTGGGAAACAAGTGAAAACAACTTATATTAATGCCTTTCCCTTTTGCGGGTGCGTTTGCTGCTTTGTAGCGGCATTAACCTGCACTCTTTCGGAATCTACACGGGTGTTTTTTACATGCAAGAGATATTGCTCTCTTTTAACACGGGTCAGCCATTTATCGTACCCTTTCGACGGACTATCATCGCTTCTCAAAACCAAACTCGCAAATGGTGTGTTGCAAGAGCCCAAAATTCTTTCCCTGACATTTTCTCCCCGGGATGGGGATCGAATCAAGAACCTTTGTGTCAGTATTTTAATGCGCTCACCACTACCCCATGACTCTAACGCGTACGTTTATTGGTGACATATGGTCCTTCGGCTAACAGCTTTAATGCTAGAATAAGCTACAATGCCAGAAAATGCAGTATATGTATATTCTAATGATATACTTCCAACAAAAAATTAGGTCCATCCTTTTTGGATTAACTGGTAAATGCAAGCAAGTTTATAAATATATATGACTGACAGTTATGTGGACATATTAAAAAGTCTTACGTTCAAGTTAACTAAAGTTGTGCGCATAAGTTTACAAAAGCTGTGTGCACAAAATTAAAAGTTGTGTGCATAAGATTTAAAGTTGTGTGCACAAGATTTAAAGTTGTGTGCAAAAGTTAAAAAGAGTTTTACGCACAAGTTATTAATGATTTTTTCCCCAAAATTATACGAAAGGAAATGCAGTATATGTTTATTCTTATGATTTACTTCCAAAAAACAAATCTGGTCCATCCTTTTTGGATTACTTGGTAAATGCTAGCAATTTTATAGATATATATATGACTGACAGTTATGTGGACATATTAAAAGGTCGTACGTTCAAGTTAACAAAAGTTGTGTGCAAAAAACAACGCAACAAAGAACAATATAATCGTTTATATTTAATTGAATTTGTTAAGTTCCTAAGTTTACACAGTATTTTTAAAGAAAATTCTTGACTATTCAACGAAAAAATCATCATCAAGATATACTGAGCCAAAAAAGCTTGGCAACACTTTTTTCAATTATTTTGTATGTTGTTTCTGGATTTTTTTTTTATTAAACATCATTGATATAATTCTTAGTTTTACCTGTAATTTTAAACAGTTGTACTTTTTTCCTGGTGATTATTTTTGCGCCATTTCAGCTTTGCACATGCAATTCATGTTTTACCTTCTGTACCTGTACTTTTAGAACGAAATTTATTTTGTTTTTGGCACCAACGTTCAGAAACACACAATCGGTAAGAAAAACACATATAAATTTGAAAAAGTTGCATAGGGCGTCAACCAGGCATCTCCGAAAATGACCCACGGATGGCTCTTTTAATGGTGGTTGCCGGCATGAGTGTTACTGACGTCGTGGCTCAATTTAATGTGCAAAGGTCAACAGTTTAGAGACTAACAAACAGATATCAACAAATTGCAACAGCACAGGATAGGTCGAAATGTCGTAAACCAAAAACAACCATCGACAAGGGAGGAGTGTTACCTTCGCATTACATCAACAGGTAAAAAGTTTGTTTCGGCCACAAGCGTAGTGCATTGACTAAGGACAGCTGTTGGTGTGCCTTCCATTTCATCCTTGGTGCCCTTAGAGCATGGCCGATAATCTGATTTTGAATAACACTATACTCATAATGGAAATGGGTGAAATGATTTAGTTTTTCATTAAATAACAAACTATGGTTTCATTTGAGCTAGTCATAATAGTAACCTTAGGATACATTCTGTTTGGTTTTTCATTTGTTATTTTAAATTGATTCATTGTATAACAAAAATGTATTTTGTCGAGAAAAAATATATCTTTTGTTTCCTAATACGAACGAATGTATCAAATATAGGTCTTCTAAAAAATTACTGAATCCACGTATTAAATGAGCACATGAAATGATTTGATTTTTTTTGTTGTGTTGTAATGCCTCTTTGTAGCACCGCATTTCGTTTTTATTGGCGGAGAAAGCCGGGGTACTCGGTGTAAAACACCGACCTTCGGTAGGAAAACTAACAATCCTTGTCAATAAAGATTGAAGTCGAGTGCACCTGCACGAGTGGAGTTCTTACCAAACCTCAGTGTTGACTGGCAAGTGAGTACAGTAGTAACTACTTAGACCACTCGGCCACAGATGCCCCATAACTGAAATGAATATGTATTCAACAGGTTATATTTTTACATATGAAGGTCGTTTCTTCAACCATAAAGATTACGTGATGTCTACCAGTAGTGTTAAAACATCAAATGAGACTTTTGTAGAAAAAAAAGCACGTCTGACATACAAAGGGGTCTCGATTTTAACAGGCTCATTTGTCGGACAAAAGCTTTCATTATTTTTATTTACATCTATCTTTAAAAATATCATCTATCTTTGTACAAATGAAAATGCAATCTAATCTATCTATGTA
This sequence comes from Mytilus galloprovincialis, assembly GCA_037788925.1. Lineage (NCBI taxonomy): Eukaryota > Metazoa > Mollusca > Bivalvia > Mytilida > Mytilidae > Mytilus > Mytilus galloprovincialis. The sequence goes on from CM075339.1 coordinate 33,079,778, forward strand.
TTTATACATCACACCAAATATATTCATTTGAAGAAAGTATTCATTCTATCGGTTATTTTTTTTTCTATAAAGAGCTGTCTGTATTCATAAGGCAGTTCTAATTTATAGCACATCAAACCATTCTTTTGTTATGATAATTTCCATTACAAGAAATTACTGGTCGAATGATCTTTTGCAACCTATACGTAATACTCGTTTAAAATAACTTAACTGGGGGATATATTAATTGAAGCCAATTAGGAAAGCTTGAATTGGTAATGGAAAGAACATCATAATATGTGTAAATTTGAATGTGAATATAAATAAATTTTCATCTTCTTGTTTTTGACAAGTGTATGAAGGAACTCCGATTTATATGAAAATGCGGCGATGTCCATAAGCAGAGTCAATAGAAATGCCGAAAATTTTATACAAAAATTTATCCCAAAATTGAACAAACATTTTGTCAATAATAAAGTCCAGCTTACTTGTTTCTCTGTGTAGCATTTGTCACCTTTACATAACCTTATATTTGATAGTGTGTATTTCTATGTTGTGATATTTCACTATTGTTTCAGATAAAGCTGCAGTTTTGTATCTATAAAAAAGTTTAAACCAGCTGCATTTGTTTGTACCTTTCCTAAGTAAGGAATCTGATGTTCAGTAGTAGTCATTTTTTTCGTTATTCTCGTTTCTTGTTTTGTTATATGCCAGCTATGCTGGCACTTATGGTAGCAGCATCGTGTTGGGACAAAGAACGATAACTCTTGCTAGACGACCCATCTGAAAAGTTTCGTCACTCTCGTTAAATCTCGTACGATTATTTTTTATTAATGGCTGCCAAAATTCTCGTTCAATCGCGATCTTGTAAAAACAGGCAGAACGGAACAAATTCGATGTTAAATACGACATGAATTTTTATTTGTTTGCAAAAACAAGAATTCAGGAATGTTGGCTACTTGTGTAGCTTATTTAAATTTTATTGTACCACGGAAATTACCGAAGTTATGACAACAACATCCGACGCCATGTTTCGTCTGCTTCAAGTGAGGTCAAAGCAAATGTCCTAAATAATCACAGGTACTTCATTCAAAAGTCACAAAATCATAGTTAACGATAACATATTTAGCGTAAAAGTTCCGTCCAGCCATGGGAACACAGAAAAAAAACTCTGCAAGCAATATATTTCGCATTTCTTTTTACAAATTGACCATGTCGGGCATGCGGGGTAAACTCCGGTGCACTGGTTGACCATGACTCCGTATGTTCATCTGCCACATATCATTATTCCCCACACCAAGGAACAGTGATAATTATACAGTTGAATGTGATCAAGGTTATTCATGTAGTCAATGGCGAATCCAGCATTTTTCATAAAAGGGGGGGGGGGGGGGGCTGACGGGGCGCTCCAGTCATGCTTCAGTTATTCCCTATACAATCATCATTTTCCCCCAAAGAAAAGGGTCTCCCTCTGGATCCTTTGGTAGTCCACAGACTAATTCAAAACTTAACAAAAGTTAAAACATTCAAATAATTCACAATCTTCTTATTCTGTACTTTCTAAATGGCAGACTCTCAAGACATCTTTTCATTGATTATGTCACACCTTATACAGTTCCAGGAAATGGAAACTGTTTTGTTTTCTCTCCCTAAGTTTAATCATAAAAGGAGACTTGAGTCTGAGTAGTACATTTAGAACTGACTACTGTATATATTGTATGCTTCAATATTGTCCAAAATTGGATTTTATGGGAAGATGGAGTTATTATGATAACCCATGAGAATAAACCATGATGTGTGTATATAGGGCATGTTACTTGGAAGAATGTGGGCTACATCCTTTAAAATTCAAGCTGCAGCAGTCGCCTGCATATTTTTTGCATCAGTTTATCCCTGATCAAAACATTTTCACTCTACCAAGTACTTTATCACTATATCACTATCAGGTTCACATTTCAACCTTTTTAGCAGTACACACTTATGATATAACATCACAGTACAAAAATTGTACTCAGTAACCAAATTGCACCTATTCAACAAAAAATACCTGCAAAAAACTTACAAGTTTTGTTTCACCATGTGAAATTATCTTATTATCATCTTTTTACTCTGGTACATTAATTAATAAGTGATAGATTTGTCTTAGAAGAAATTTAAAGGTCTGAGTGACTATAAACTATACAGAGAACAATACCTGTTGTATTTGTTCAATGGGACAATAGAACTGCAAAAAGTTTAAATGGACAGGTAACTATCAGGTGAATCTATGGAAAGGTTCAATTGGGTTCCAATAAAATGAGCAAATTAAATGTGTTACCATGAACATCCTTTTCTTCCAAAAATAATAGTTACAGCATGAAATAAAACAAAATCTCTTTTTATATCCCAGTTTAAAGGATTTGAAATTAACCATACATGTAAAGATGTATGGAATTTGGGTACTGGTCTCATAACAGGATCATGGATTGTTTGAATGTTATTTCAAACTAATTTTTCAATGACTCTACATGGACTCAAAATTAAATTGGTATAACTCTTTTGTAAACAAGGGAAGTCTACAAAATAAGCACAGAATAAACTTTTGTCTGGTACATAAAAAAAAGTTTGGTAAAAAAAACTGACAATTTAGGTAATATTAGGGTATTCTCATGATAGCAAATTTATTTTCATGACCGCAAAAAAAAAGTACAAACCTAAAGGCAATAAAATGCTTTGCCATGCACAGCCTGATAAGACCGCAGATGTATATTGAGCATATAAATAACACCATTTTTTTATGTCAGTTGAAATCAAACATATTTTAATTTTGGATCCTTTAAACTTCAATATGGACTAATTTGAAAACAGGCACAGGTAGACCCACATATTTCTATTCAGCAGAAGTCTCGAACTACATGTACATATCTCCTTAATTCCATATGATAGTAAGTCCTACTGACTATTGAAAATGTGTACATTTAATTTTTTTCTAGCTCCTCTCGTGTGAAAGCAGAACCTTTTTGGTCACTATTTATGTGTTGCGTCTAAATAAGAATTGTAACACTTTATAGTGACTGAACAGGTTAAACAAATACTTCTTAGGAAACAGAAAAAGAAGACAACTTGAAACAGCACAGCCATGCCAGTATATGTATGTATAAAACTCAGATCAGAATAGCATGGACAATGTGTTAGTTCTATGTCCTTGTGAATTTATTGTGAGGAAAGTTATCAATAATTCTGCAGATAATGCAATTTATTCAAGTGTTTTGTACATTGCTGTTAAAATTTTCACACAATCAGTGAAACATTCAAACAAGCTAAACTGAATTTTTATTACTGAAAGTTTCAAACATTGACAAATGTTTTATTTACCAAATAACCCATGTGTTTCTGTGAGAGAAAAAAAACCATGTGCAATTTTTGGAATTAAAGGGAAAGAAGATCCTTTTCTCGCTCTGGTGCATGTCAATTGTGAATATATACTTACGGTTACCAAATATATTTTCTTTATCATGATACTCACATCAACATTATCAAGAAGTACATGTACATCATAGGAAAAATGCACAGACTACAGATAAAATGTTTAAAACACCATATTTTGAGTGCATCTCCTGCCAAATCTGTACTAGATGAGTATAATTGATGTAAATAAGGTAATTTTTGGAAGAAAAACCCAAAATAAAAAAATAAAAATACCCCCAATAATGTACTATAACCCCAAAATCAATTCTTATCTTCCTTTTGAGTTTTGTGTATGAACCTCCTGGTAAAATTTCATGGAAATCCATTTACTTAACTCAAGTTATTGTCTGAAACCAAATGTGTTTTTTTTAACCTGCTTGTATTTCCCATTTCCATTCTAAATTTTTTTTTACTATCATATAAGAACTTGAAAAGTAAGCTACATTATGTACATGTAACAAAAAAAAATATATGCAAGAAATGAAATAAAACTGACTCTGAATTTAAAAGTACATGTCAGATATTGATGTAGAACTCACAAACTGAAGATGATCAGAAATACAAATGTTTTTATTCGAGTCAGATTTTTTTTTTACCGAAGCCCTTCAGCGCTATCATTTAAAATTATTTAGTCAAAATTTAACACTAGTATTAAGGTTTATCATAACAAATTGGCAAATACAGTCTTATTATCACCTAAAAAATACTGTGTACAGACTGACATGTGTGGTTTGGGAAGTTTTTATGTTTTTAGATATATAAAAGTTAAATTTAATTTGCATATCTGAAAGATAAAATCATTTTTGGCAAAGATCTGGATTCAAAATATTTTTTTGTCTTATGTTTTTTTATTCATCAATTATGGGAATCAGAATATTTTTTTCAAGAAAAATAGCATTTTTCATCTGAACTTATAATTTTATTTTAAACATTAACAAAACGTTAGGCCGTAGTTTTTTTTTATTTTTATTTTTACGAACCCTCCTACCCTAATTTTTGCCAAATAGGAAAAAAAAAAAATTAAAAATGTTGATTTTTAATTTTTTTTTCTCCTCCGACCCAATGTTTTTCATGCCAAAAAAATTTTTTTTAGTTCATAACTGCATGAAAGAATCTACATTTATGCTCTTGGTGATTTAGTAAGTTGTTGCACATTGATTTTCAATTCAAACCTTGTCAAGAAAAAGAAAAATAGTTGTTACACTAGTAGAAAATCTCCTGGTGAAATAAAATTTTTTTTTTTGATATTGACGGTTGGTATTAAAAAAAAAAAATCAGCAGCAGCAGTTTTTTTTTTGGTTTTTTTTCGTCCTCCTACCATTGGTTTTGTCAAAAAATTTCGTAAAACTAAAAATATAATAACTATGGCCTTATTGTAGCCTTGGACATTCGTTCTGAACATGCATGAAATATTTGCCACTGAACGTTAAACAACCAACAACCAATCAATATCTAGGACATTATAAAGCTGGCATTTAAGGTAGCGCCTTCATCCTATTAGAGAATAGATCTTTGGTTGTTCCGCCTTTTGAATGGTTTTACACAAGTCTTTGTTAGAGTCTAAAAAGACAGTACTTTAACGTATTATGGTTTACTTTTACAAATTGTGACTTCAATGGAGAGTTGTCGCATTGGCACTCACCAAATCTACTGATATCTATTTGTAAAGTGTCATTTTGTTTTTAACAGTACAAGTATGTATTAGCTTATGGTATTTTGTTGGTCATAAGAAGGTATTTTTTATTTGAAGCTACATGATCACTTTAACGTGTTAAATATTTTGATAGGAGTCGATTAAGATCACATTGTATTTTTGAAATAATTATGATTAGTATACATAAACAAAATGGTTCCATTCTTTTCTTTTCGATAACAGAACGGGCACACTTTCGTTTAACCATTTATCAACGGGTATTTATAACGATACTAGTAACCATAAAGTCGTCTGTTTAAATACGTGACGTTAAAAAACAATTTTAAGCTTGCACAATAGTTTATTTGTGCTTTTACGTGTAAAAGGTATTCAAATCAAAATACATTACGTTGTAGTCATGCCAAACATTAACAAACAATTTAACACAAAAAGTATACTGTAAAGACATAATTTAATTACAATATTTATTGTTATTCTTTAAAGCCAGTAATGACAAGTAAATGGATTCTTTTGTGTTTAACTACCTATGTCTGACTAAATCATATGTTCTTATAAATACTAATAATGGATTTTTTGGTTTAATGAAATGCAGACTATTTAACTAGTGGTTTTCAACTAAAAGTAAGGCAGTGTCACATTAACGTTTTATTAAAAAAAAAAGTGTTTGAATTGATATAAATCAACAAAGCATGCAGTTAATGTCGTTTAATGTAATGATAGATCGGTTTATGCAATAACACTTGTTTTAAACAGATATTCAACAAAAATACTGGATATACCTATTAATAATTCAAACATATATTTTAAAATATACAACAGTTATCTTTAATTTGTTAAAAGATTATAATTTGAAATCAAAATATACCATGTATACGGAGAAATACAAAAATGAAAAATATCTGATCTAGTACAGGTGAATGAATACAAACAAAATTTTAAATGAGTTCGTGGATAGCGATACTGTTAAGAAGCTTATAACTATTGTTGTGTGCAAGGATTTTTCAATTTCTGATTTAAAACTTGTTTGGCAGAAAATTTCTTTGAGTTCAGGGCTAACTGACTTTTATTTTCATGGAAACTGTTATTCTTTCACAATGAGGAGATCATTTTCATAGTAAAAACATAAAAGCATATACAAAAACCTCGTTTCACACTGCATTGACAAAGCTTCATCCTATCAAATTTCAGAAAAATCCAATAAATCCATTTAAAGGATGTTCTGGTTTATGTAGATCTCTGATCGCAGTAACAACTTATATTTTGTATTTTTATTTTAAATTGTCGCATCACAATATCCACATTTGTGTTTGTCATGTTAATTAACAGATGTTCGATTGATTGTGACGCTTATTTACTTTTACCATAACACTTGGTAATAATTCATTGAGTTTCTTTTGATGTAACTATTCAAATAAAATCGAAGATAGTTTTTAAATTTTACTGTGATCGGGTGGCGAAAAAATGTCAAAACCCTAACATTAAATACACTTTATGTGATCACATTACATACTATTATATATCTTTATACACAGGTAAACCATAATGCTACGCCCGAACGCGCTACAGAAAGTATTTAATCATATCATATATTAAAAACTTCTTATATATCAACTATTATTGACTAGAAGTCTAATTGATGTAAACATACTCGGTTTATTTTTGGATCTTACTGGATATGGTCTCACAGATGACTTAGAACAACCATATTTTCCGCATCAACATATTGTTGTTAAAGTACAGGACTTTGATAATTGAAGTAGAAGGATATATTAACAGGACGTGTTACTTCATGTGTATTGATAAATACCATGGACACACATGTTTATTTAAAGAATCTGTGTTGTGCGGATAAAATTTATAAGACTTAATGTAAGATTCTTATTCATCAATTTTAATAAATACTTATGGTACTGATATCAATAAGACGTTGAGTTTAATTCGTTATGAGTCTTTTCAAACAATGAGAATTAAAGAGAAAATGTTAAAGCGTTAACTGAAAATATAATTGGTGACAATTGAATAGAAGTGTATATATTTAACCTACATTTCGAAAAGCACATGAAGCAGTGTATAGAACTTATGCTACGAAAAATTATAGAAAAATGACGAACAGGAATGAATCACAAGAATTGTTGCGACTGTTTAAATGTGTCGTAGATACTGGGACTGAAGTTTTATCTGCATTTGCTGATAGCAAATTTTTATCACCTTATGGTGGATCGTTTGAACGATTTCTTGATGTAAAAAAGCATGATATATTTCACCTATGGCAGCCACGAAATATATTATGCTGTGCGTGTCCGCCTGCAGGTTGTAGTCTTAAGCGAACAGGTCACATGGATACTTGGATATTCAAGAAACTGTATGATGAGTCTGGTCCAGAAGATAAAGGACATACTGTTCGAAGGAACGGTAGACTTGAACAATTGTGTCTACACAAATACATACCACAGCATATCTCGATTCACGAAATTGATATTAGCGCAATATCGTTTCTTCTTCGCAATTTGACAACTTTGTCACCAATTGAGAAGACTGCATTGGATAACGTTACAACATACAGACGTGAAATTTGCCACGCTTGTTCGATGAAATGTGATACGATGTCCGAAATAAATACAGCATGGAACGAGTTAGAGAACGCATTCGTAGATCTAGCGGACCGTCATTACAAAAGGCTTATTAGAATGCAAATGAAGGGGTCAAGGAAAATAAACTTAGAGGAAGATGTAATAACTGAACTTAATGCGAGAGTACAGGCAACAGAACATGTGAGTATTTTACATTGTGTAATTGATCTTCAAGTTAAAATATATATCCATATTATCCGTTTTACTTCTAAAATATTAAAACAAAATTTATTTATAATTATTTACAAAATTGATGTATTAATGATAAATACGAAATTTGAATATTCTTTTAATCCCCTGTGGTCAATGATTTAACAAACAGAAAAAAATAACTGTGCAGTAAATATCTGATGCATTGTATTATTTGACTCCACATATTTGAATATCAACAGGACACTTATAAAGTATGTCAATATTTCAAAGTTGTGATTATTGATTTTAACATGTTTTAGCTTGTTTATTAAGGAACATACACATAATTTATTTTAATATGATTTGGGAAATAAAGTTATTATTGCTAGATCTTAATTATGTTTTGAGTCATAAAAAGGATGATTGAAAAATATCCTGTTTTCTTTTAATTACCATAAGCATACTATTCGTGCTTTAATCTTTGTAAAATTTACAAAAAAACAAAAAGGCTATGAAATGTTAAATCAAGTAATACCTACAAAATAGAGAAGAGGCTAAAGATACCAACCGGACATTTATATTCATCAGTCGAAAATAACTGACAACGCCATTTCTTTAAATTTTGTACAGCTGCGAAAGCAAATAATCGCTCTCATGTCAAGCAAATCTATGTAGAAACCATATGGGTTTAGAAGAATCGGTATAGAAACTATATGTGTTCGAAGCAGAGTTATAGAAACTAGCAATTTTGAACCAAAATGAACAGAAGTAGTTTAAAAGTCCCTTTTCGTTCAAAAGGAAACCATGTGTACATTATTATACACAAAAGACTACTAACATCCTATTCACTAAATTATTTCATTTCAGGCATACTTTCAGATCTGTAATTTTAACTTTAGTATCATTACAGTGAGGTTTTATAACCATCAAGATCGTTCAAAAGTGACTTAAAAGATCTAGTATTTAACCGCATGAGATATTTGTTTACTCTCAGAATTTGGCTCTATACGTTAACTTTGGGCTACCTTTTCACCTGAAAGTAAGATATATCATGATTTCATTTAAAAGAGAAAAAAAAAAGATTCTGTATAGTTTTATAAATACCAATAATGTATTAATGCAATATGATGGATCACTATTTACTGAGTAATGGTTTAAAAATTATGATGATACTTAACAAAAATATTGAATTACAAACCGTTTGAAAGATACGATTTTCATTGATGACATATATGTTCATGATGTCAGACAAATGTTGTAGATACTATCTAGTTAATATAAAACTATGAGTAGTGAAATGTTACAAAGTACCATGTATGTATTTTGATAGTCGTTACAACATTCCCGTCTTTTTTATTCGATTTTGATATCGCCGAACTGACTTTTCATCAACAGTGTAAATCCCTACCCTTATATATCCTAATATAACTGTTATACAACTCGTCGAAACATCAACCCAACAATGTTAGATCTGTAAATTTGTTTTCGAAAATTTTTGGTTCTTCCCTCGCCGGGATTCGAACCCATGCTACTGTGATATCGTGACACCAAATCGCCTGCATTGCAGCCGTCCCGCTAGACCACACGACCACCTTTGGCTCTAAAAAAAGAGCTTCCGCTGGCCATGTGTTACCTTTCCACGTCAGTTTTAATCTAGCGGCGTACTACAGTACATGATATATAAGGCATAAAGATGTTATTGTTACAGATCAGCTAAATTATCTATAGTAAAGGATCATACAAATTAATGTAAGATACAGTCACAGAAAATTATTATATTCATAAGTACGTCTGAGTCAGTGACAACCCTACAACAGACGTATCCATCGGATCGCCATCAATGATGGTGATACATGGCTGTGTACATAATGTATATACATTATGTACACAGCCATGTATCATCAGTGACAACCCTACAACAGACGTATCCATCGGATCGCCATCAATGATGGTGATACATGGCTGTGTACATAATGTATATACATTATGTACACAGCCATGTATCATCATCATTGATGGCGATCTGATGGATACATCTGTTGTAGGGTTGTCACTGACTCAGACGTACTTACTAATATAACTGTTATCTATATATAAACTGCTAAAAGTAAAATTGAGAATGGAACAACCCAACCATAGAACAGACAACAGGCAAAGACCATCAGTGTATGCATGTCAAAGGGTGCTAATAAAAAGTCCTACAGTGTACAAAAAATACTGACTTTTTACGTTACTGTTAGTGAGAACTCAGTCAGGCCTGTCAATGAGGACAGGTCCAGTCGAGGTTCCAAGTTTGTTAATTAAATAATATAGATATGTATCAGAATTGAATAACATTTAAAACAATTATATTCCAGAATAGAATAACATGTTACTCAAAATAGCATATATATATTTTTTTCGTGGACTTGAAACCTGCCGGGAGGAGGGGCACTTCTATAAACTTGATAAAAGAGAGACAAAAGATACCAGAGGGGATCTCATGTGCTACGGAAGAGTAAGCAGATCCTGCTCCTTTTGTGACATCCGTCGTATTGCTTATGTGATAAACTCTTAAATCGAAAATAAACTAACAACGCCTAGCTAAAACTGGAAGAAGACAAACAAACCAACAATAGTACACATGACGCAACATAGAAAACTAAAGAATAAGCAACACGACCACCACTACACACTAGGGGGGGGGGGGTCTAATGTGCTCCGGAAGAGTAAGAAGATCCTGCTCCATATGTGACACCCGTCGTGTTGCTTATATGATAACAAATCTGGTGATTAGTCTAGCTCGGTAGGTCACATTCATGAAAGGGAAGGGGATTGTAGTTACGACGTACGGAACATATCCGATATCATTTGTGAAACGGTTAGTCCATAACGGTCAACCAACTCGTGATGTCGTCCGTAAAATTTACGAAGGGATGATTTCAACTTCACCGTTTGGAACTCTTGGTTTAATAGCTTCCTGACGCTGAGGTTATGTAACTCCATTGTTTTTATATAATTAGATTTTAATAATACATACCTTTTCATATATTACAAGTGATCTTTAATAGTCTGTTAAACCATACTCTATTGTACAAAACCTGCATAACATTTTTTTTTTTTCGAGATTAGTTGTGGTTGAATAATACAAGCATCGTCGACGAAATCATTTTTTTTTTTAATAAAACAAAATAACCAAAAGGTGTCAACATATCCATACCATATTAGATAAACATACGAAAAACATACGAAAACAAGCTCTTTATAATCTTTTGATACTGATGAAAACAATGCAATTATTCTAATGAAAAGTAAAACCAACTCAGCTTTTAGTTTGGACATTTCATACACAAATGATTAAGAATAGGTTATATCATATGCCACAATAATGAACGTTTTTTCAAGTGTTAACTCATTGAGTAAGAATTCTTTTTATAAAAAAAACCCACAAAAATATAGAGTCGCAAGAACAAAAAATGTGTGTCTCATACTGCTTGCATCGCCCTCCCGGCAATGCCTGTAAAATGTCACATTAAGTCAATATATCGATTCAAATATTGTTTTGCTTTTTGAAGATCTTTCATCGCAGTAACGAGTTATATTTGGTAATATTTTGATTTTTCGATGTTTTTCTCATCAGTCGTGTTTTAAAAAAATTGTCATATCACAACATCAATTTTTTCGTTCATCATGGTGAATAATAGATCTTCGATTGATTGTGAAGCTTATCAACTATTACTACACAGTATCACTATAGTAACAGCTCATTGACTGAATAATGTTACTATATAATTAAATCGAAGATGTTTTTCAAATTTTACTGTGATCGGGCTGTGAAGAATTTAAAACCCTCACATAAAATACACCCGACACAGGTAAACCAATATGCTACGCCGACAACAATAGTAAAAGATAATGAGCCCTATCATATATCAACATATTATTGAATAGAAGTTTGTATGACGTAAACATATTCGATTTATTTTTTGGATAAGTACTTACTGTATGTGGTCTCACAAATGACTTAGAACATTCCGCATCAAAATATTGGCATTAAAGTACAGGATTTCAGTAATTGCAAATAGAGGGATACATTAACCGGACATGTTACTTTATTAGTTTATGTGTATTGAAAATTATCATGGACAAAAATGTCGATGAAAAGAATTTGTGTTGTGCGTATGAAATTTATTAGACTAATTTATTAGTGAAATTTATATCTCATCAATTTCAGAAAATACTTATTTCACTAATCACAATACGATTGTGAGTTAAATTTTAAATGGTGGAAAGTCAAGAGAAAAAAGGAAAGCATTTACCAATATTTAATTGGTCACACTTGAATAGAAGTTTACAAAAGTTACTAGTAACCTACACGATTCAACGCAGTGTATAAAAATTATGCAACAAGATATTCTATAACAATGACTAACAATAATGAATCACAGGAATTGTTGCGACTGTTTAAATGTGTTGTAGATATTGGGACTGAAGTTTTGTCTGCATTTGCTGACGGCAAATTTTTATCACAATATGGTGGATCGTTTGAACGATTTCTTGATGTGAAAAAGCATGAAATATTTCATCTATGGCAGCAACGAAAGGTATTATGCTGTGCGTGTGCGCCTGCTGGTTGCGGCCTTAAGCGAACAGGTCATATGGATATTTGGATATTTAAGAAACTGTATGATGAGTCTGGTCCAGAAGATAAAGGACATACTGTTCGAAGGGGTGGTAGACTTGAACAACTTTGTCTACACAAATACATACCACAGCATATCGCAATTAACGAACTTGATATTAGCGCAATATCGTTTCTCCTTCGAAATTTGACAACTTTGTCACCAACTGAGAAGACTGCATTGGATAACGTTACAACATACCGACGTGACATTTGTCATGCTTGTTCGACAAAACGTTATACGATATCCGAAATAAATACAGCATGGAACGAGTTAGAGAACGCGTTCGTAGAGTTAGCGGATCGTCCTTACAAAAGGCTTATCAAAATGCAAATGAAGGAGTCAAGGAAAATCAACTTAGAGGAAGATGTAATAATTGAATTGAATTCGAGATTACAGGCAGCCGAAATTGTGAGTATTTCACATTATATTTATTTAATAGACCTCCACATGTTCCAGTGATTATTATCCGTTTAACTTCTATATGTTTGAAGGGGTTAAATTTAAACTTTTTCTTTAAATAAGTTTTACAAATGTTTCCTGATATATATTGTTATATGATAAATACGAAATTTGAATATTCTTTTAGTAACTTTTGGTCAATGATTAAACATAACGTTATCCATTAGGTCTTAAGTGTTAAATACTTGATGCAGAAAGAATAAATGGTCTTATATTCAAAACGAAAACAAAATACCTGTGCATTGAATGTTTTATTTATTGTATCATGTGACTTAACATATTTAAATATCAACAGGGCATTTATAAAGAATGTCAACACTTTAAAGTTATATATATTGATTTTGTGTTAGTTTATGAGTAAACATACACATCATTATAGATTTTTTTAATATCCTGTTTTCTTTCAAATACTATAATAGATATAGGAAGATGTGGTGTGAGTGCCATTGAGACAACTCTCCATCCAAATAACAATTTAAAAAGTAAACCATATAAGCATACCTGTCAATTCTGTCGTGCTTTAAGCATTGTGAAATTCACAACAAAGTAAATAGGATATTAAATGTTTAATTAAGTAATATCTACAATTTAGATTGATTGATTGATTGTTGGTTGCTTAACATCCAGTGGCAAATATTTCATGCATATTCAAGACGAGAACAAGTTCACAATAAATACTATAACTAGGTCTTGAAATAATAGAGGCAATCTGAGATGCTGGTCAGGGAAATTTGAACTGCCACTATAAAATGAAGGTATATTGGATAGGGACAGGAATGTTGCCTTGAAACAGGCCACCTACGGACCCCTTAAAAGTTGTTGCAAGGGTTCTAAGCGTGCAAAGAGCGTGACACTGTCTTTACACGAGGCCGGTAGGAAGAAGACCAAGTGACCATATTTCTATTCCTCTGTCACCCTTGGGGGTTACAATTTAGAAAAGAGACGAAAGATACCAAAGGGATATTCAAATTCGAAAAAAACTGACAACACCATGTCAAAAAAATGTCTTTGTAAACCCACAAAAGCAAATAATCTCTGTTATTTCAAGCAAATCTATTTAGATTATGTTTTTCGAAAAAGCGTTATAGAAACCATATATTTTTTGAGACAGAGTTATAGAATCTAGCATTGTTGTACCAAAAGTGGCAAAAATAGTTTAGTAGTCCATTTTAGTTCATAAGGAAATAATGTGTTTACCATAATTATACACAAACAGACTACAAATATAATGATTAATAAATTGTTTCATTTCATGCATACTTTAAGATCAGTAATTTTAATTTTTGTATCATTACAGTATAAAACCTCAAGATTAAAGTTGGTACACATACACAGTAACTCAAATGATTAGATAGAATAGTTTTTTTACAAATACTATTTTGGAAGACGAAAATAGCAAATCGTATATACGCGTGTCAAAAATAAAGGCAACAGTAGTATACCGCTGTTCGAAAATCATAAATTGCTTGAAAAAAGAAATCCGCGGTACAAATTAAACTGAGGGAAACACATCAAATATAAGCGGAAAACAACGAAACATCAGAAACACTAAAGTGCAACAACAAAACAATTGCAATGCAACACACACACAAACGAACTTTAGTATAACAATTTCCATTTATCTGACTAAGTACAAGACAAAAGCTGATATCGTGTCCAATTGAAATTTAAATATCCTAAGTTGCTTCTAGTACAAGTATAACCATTTGAATACATTATAGATGCTATTTGTGTAATAATAGTAATTGAAAGTGAAATATCCATATATTATATAATTACCTAGTACGTGTTATGTAAGTTATAGTTTTAAAAGAAATTTCCCATATGACATGGCAATATAAAATAAATAAACTGCCATCATGTTCTTTCTTAATAAGTTCATTAATAACTGTCATTCCAAACAAAAAATCTTTATTTTGTTCCAAGATGACTACTTTACTTTTCTCCATCCGAAGCTTCTTATTACATCGATTGCATTTCCAAAAGCGAAAATTTAGGTAGATTTATCTGTAAAATCTAAAGAAACGTTGGATCAAAATAAACACTTTTCACTTAACAACTTGTGATTAGTAGTTAATTACCTGTTGATGTATGGGGGAGTGGAAAACAGTATTATTTCTTCAGTTCAATAAAATTTTTACATTGTTTTCTTTAATAAGTGTATGCATTGGTTGTGCAAAACCAGATGTTTACCTGGCTATTTATAGTCTTTCTCATAGAGCTTATATGAAATTGTTTCCAATATTGACAGCCATGTTGGATTTTTTTCAAACAAGTACGAACAGTAGAGTGTAGAGTTAGACATTAAACCTTCAACATATGATGATAGAAGTTGAAATAACCATTGCAATACTTTAATTAATAAGTTCAATATGCAAAATATTCAAATTCAATCAAAACAAGATAGGCAAATTATTTTCCAATGCCAAAACAGCTGCCTTTACTTAATAGCATTGACTTATATGCAGTTGTCCCCTTTAACTTACCTTTATACGAACATTTAACCTAAATTCGGCCACCAAAAGCGGAAACGGCATGTCAAAGTCTCGTTTTTTGCCTCGATTAAGGCCACATAATAAATCTATATATGATGCAGTCTCCATAATCATCTGCAAGGCCAACCTGAAATATAGTAGATCGGAACCATTCGTTAAGAACATAATGTGTTCTGAGTCCAATGAAAACAGGGGGAATAAAACAGTTTCCCCCAGACCCTTGTGTTTAAACGGTCATCTTAATGGTGCCACTTTGTAATATATGTACAATTAAACATCTTAAAATGAATGCTGATGGTTGAAAAAGCCGACAGATGAACATCAAGTTTCAATCTATACATGTGAATGATTCTAAAGCCTCCTTATATATTTGCATCGTGTCCATAGAATGAATGAAGATCTTGCTATCTACCTCAGTATGCAAAAAAATGTTGTATATGAAATCTGTGTCAGAGAAAATAAGGAAAATGATCAGATACTTCCGATTCGTGATAGTCACCTCTGGTGTCATCTGAAGGATAACATTTACTAAGTTAGAAAATATATGATTTGTTTGTTGTTCCCGTAGCAACAAGGACCGATTAAGCTTCGTTTGGTGTGTAGAAAGCCAAATTAGTTGAAACATGATAGCTTTTATAGCTGTGCATCGCAAAAATGTAAGGTTCATAAATAGTTTTGCTTATAATTAGGGAGATTATTTACTTCTAGCGGAGTACAATAGTAACTATTATTGGATTCTTGGTTCTTTTTTACCATAGCATCGTCAGTTTATTTTCGCCATATGAGATGTCACTTTTGTGTCTTTCGCCTCTCTTTCCTGTTTATTAGAAAGGTTGAATCACTATTTATTTTCATTTAAGTCCATTTCCTGCATGGATTATTTTAGCGAAAATTTGTTCTTACATAATCACTCAGTTGCGGGAATAAATCAGACACAATAGATACTGATTATAAAATAATTCAACAAAAGTCATGCAAAACAGGACTTAGCCCATCTATGCCTAGGGATAGATAATTTAGTATGCGAATATTTTGTTCTAGTTTAATGACCTGATCAAGTATCTATTATGAGTTCAATTATATGTTACTGATATTTAACTTCAACAAT
The DNA here is from genome assembly GCA_037788925.1 of Mytilus galloprovincialis. Classification (NCBI taxonomy): domain Eukaryota; kingdom Metazoa; phylum Mollusca; class Bivalvia; order Mytilida; family Mytilidae; genus Mytilus; species Mytilus galloprovincialis. Next base: position 33,096,346 of record CM075339.1, read on the forward strand.
TTAGTACTGAAAACTCAGTTGCTTATAACTTCTGGGAGGAAATGTCCATGAGCATAAAAACCCAATTGTAAAGATAAGCTTTTTTTCAGGTTTTACAGAATATGAGTTCCCCATGTAATAACACCATCAGGGATATTGCAGCCATAGAGGACAGACTTAAAGATGTATCAATAAGTAATGCAGAAGCTATAAAAGACCACTTTACTATTCAAGCCGAAGTAGCCCAACATTCATTGTCAGAAACAGAGAACAACTTAGAAAATTCTATCAAACACGGGATAAATGAGTTGAAAGAATCTCACGCAACTAGTCTACAAATGATGGGAAACAAAGTAGATGCAACCAGATCAGATGTTAAAGAAGTAAAAGAAAACCAAGAGAAAACTCAACATACACAAGGCAAATCCTTTTTTTATTTTGGTTTTATGGGTTGGAACGTTTTAAGGATGTACACCTCTGAGGAGCCAAACATTTCTAGAATTAAACGTTTTTTCTTAACCTGATTTTGGGGTTTATAAGACTGTAACAAAATAATTGGTGAAGTAAAAAGTCATGTGGTGGTGCACTTCTTTTTTTGCTACGGCCTTGGAAAATGCCAAATTTTAGCAAAAAATACGGACTTGATTGGTCGTAAAATGTGAAAACTGTATTACTCAAAAAACATTTATTATAAATAAACAATTTTTTTCGCAGATTTATGCTTGATTATAATATTTTCAAAATTCTTTGATATTTTCCACTTCTATCACAGGTTTTGGAAATTATTCAAGAACGAGATTTCAACGAGACTGAACTGAGACTGAAAAGTCAGAAGAATACATCCTTAAGTGTAGGTTTAAGTGAATTTGACCGACAAAGACATAGCAATGTTAGACTTTGCAAATAAGATATAACAGTTTTAAAACTGGCTTATAAAAACTCACATATGTCGTTCAAATCGATTTTATGTCTTTTTAACCGTTTTGAAATGTTGAAGCTTAGTGTTCCTTACGGGATTTTTTTTTAACTATTCTGAAAAGTCTTTATGTTGTTTTTTTTTTTCATTTTTTTTTTAAATTTGTATCTGTTTAGGTGTGGCGTTCTGAACTAGTACACATGATTGCTTAAATATCAGTTATAGCCCCCCCCCCCCTTTTTAGTGTTGAATTATCTGTATGGAAGACCCATATTCTGGATTTGGTCTTGTTGTCATCTCTTTCACACATTTCCTGTTTCTAGTCTCAATGTTATTGATTTTGTCTTTTTCTCCTTTTTTTTTTTTGGGGGGGGGGGGGGGGGGGGGGGCTTTTTTGCTTTTTGTTGATGACACTACAAATTTAATTACATTTTGTTCCCTTGTTTATTTTTAAGTTTTAACAGACAAAACAAAGGGTTCAAAGTATCAAAGTACGTAGAATGGTAAGATTTGGGTTTACAAAAGACAAATTATGAACATTTGAATAGTTTATTAATTACCTTTTTTAACTTTGATTCCAATTACAGTTGAAATATTAAGAGCCATACAGAACTTGACGCTGTCAGTAAAGTATGAAAGACCTACAGTCGTACTCGTACCTGAGGAAACATGTTCAGGTAGAATTTGTATACATAAAACACATTTGTAATATATCTAGTATCTGATATTGATTACTGGTATTTTATTTCAAAGTTCATTGAAAAATTAAGGCAAATAGCATTATCTACTAGCACCATTATATGCCAAAGTTTTAAGATGACAACGCCGTCTGACAATATAATTGATTTTGTGAGAAATATAAAATAGTACGTTTTAAACTTAGATGCAACGGAACATCCTGTCCTTTGGCAAATTGCAATACCTGAGCAATGGAATCTAGAAGGTGTAGAAGCAACTCTTCGAAATCAATCTAACAAAGATGAAGTATTTAAGAAGAAATTTGTGAGGAAAGGATCTTTGATTATGTTGACAACGATAGCATCAAGTATCCTCAGTGATCCTAAAGCATTTGAAGCTGCAGTCATATCATTTCTAGTGAAAATGATAGAAGACTGTGAAATCAATACAGAAATACCTGACCGACTTGACGTCAGGCTTCATATTTTGAATGCTAATGAAGGTTTGTAATCTTAATCAACTTATATAATTGCACCATGATAAAGAAAAAAGAAAAGTTTCTGTAGTATTTCTATTAGCAAACCCACTGTGGGGCGGATTCTATAAGTTTACTCTTCTGTATTATCTAAATATATTACCTTCATATTCCAGCAGATAAGTCAAATAAATTGCCATAATTGATCATTTTTGTTTTTGTCAGAACATTAATTATTACAGATTATCAAATATTTAGTACTAAATACAGCTATTTTTTTATATCTAATAAAGGTTCTTTTCAAGTCTGTATCCCTTACCCTGTTTCGCATACCCCGTAACGCATAGCTAAACGCGTTTTGCATACATGGCGTGACGTCATAAATCGAACGACGTTAAGTTGTTGTATTTCCTGGCATAAACATAATATAACCTTATTTAGTTTGAATTTCTGAAAATACTTGCTAGAAAAAATGGATCGTTTATTGGCACTGATGCAGACTAAAAAACTATTTTGAAAAATTATCAAATACTTCTTCCCGAATTTTCAATGATATCTTTGTAAATGATTATAAAAAGGTGTTTAGGACCCGATTTTGTTTTGTGTGATAAGACAATATTGGTTATTTTCATCTTAATGTGGTCCTCAATATGTATTTCTAACTTAAGGCAACAGTAGTATACCACTGTTCAAAATTCATAAATCAATTGAGAAAAAACAGATCCGGGTTACAAACTAAAACTGAGGGAAACACATCAAATATAAGTAGAGAACTACGACACAAAAGAAAAATAACACTAAAATGTAAGGTAAACAGAAACGAACTATAATATAACAATGGCCATTTTCCTGACTTGATACATGAAATTTTAAGAAACAATTTAGGCTAGCCAATCCTCGCACTTTATCTGCCATTACCTTTTATCTAAAATCTAACAAGCCCAAACCTCAGAATCAAACGATTTTACCCTGTCCTTACAAACATGTTATGAATCAGACTTTGTTTAAATATATGATGACAGATCAATGCATGACAAAACCCGTATCTTGTGCTGTATCACCACTCGACCAATATCAGCCATCAGGATCTTCTGCTCTCAGAATTGATATTGGTTTCTTGTGGTGACACAGCGTGCGGTACGCATTTTGCCATGTATAATTATATATGTATAAGTTTAATGCTTATTTACTATGTTTGGTCATGGAGCTTAGAAAAAATGAAATTGGTTGCCAGATTAAAAATTATCATATAAGGTACTGAAATTAGAAAACCAAAATATTGATGATGTGTACATATATGCATGCATAAAAAATCTGTACATATCCAGGAATGGTATCAAATAAAATCCCAGGAAATAAGCATGCTTAATGTTAGAAGATATTTAGCTTTGCTTATCAATTTTTTCTCACAATTGAAATATAAACACCTAAATAGACCAAGCATTACACTAAGTAAATGCTCATTTACGCTGCGTGCACATATTTCGTTAGATGAAATAAACAATAAAACAATAATACACAGAGACAAATAAAAAGAACACTAGAACACGTAATTAAGATGATAAACAACGTCAATACCTAGAATCTTTATGTCTATAGCTGCTGCCTGGTGTGAGACCGTACCTTTGATCTTTAAATTTTCTTATATCTATTTAAGACCATCGTGTATTATGTGTTCATACAATTAACGGTTCCAATTGTCTTGCACCAGATGCGCATTTCGACAATACATGACTCTTCAGTGATGCTCGTGGCCAAAATATTTGAAATCCAAAGCTTATATAAAAGATGGAGAGCTATAATAACTGATACGAACTACTTATCAACAAAGTCTTAATATGTTGCTATGAACTATTGTTATGAAAAAGGACGAGACGTTCTTTGACATTACCCTGGTCCATCAAGTTTCTACTTAGTCACTGATTTGGTTTTTTAAAAGTCTGTGTAGCACATTATAGCAGCTGCAGGCCCTTGAATACCGAATTGATTAGTTAAGCTTGTCGTTTTTGCTGTCCAACGTTATCGGGAGAATTAAACCATATCTTTTTCTTTTATGTATATTTATCAAAAAAGAACATAGTATAAAATTGTATACTAGTATGTGCATTCCTAAAACTTACTTTTTAGTGAATGTTACCTGCAAATTACCAAACATACCTACAGATGAAAAACATGTCCAAACTGAAGGTAAATATTGTAAAACTAAGTGAGCCCGAGGAAGAGTATGCGAAATTTTAATTTTATGAATGTGCTTCTTAATTATCTTATCAACGATATGTTTTAATTCTTTTTATGCTCCAACTACGATAGTAGAGGGGCATTATATTTTCTGGTCTATGCCGCCGTCTGTCCGTTCGTTTCTTTGTCCGTCTGTCCCGCTACAGGTTAAAGTTGTTGGTCAAGGTAGTTGTTGATGAAGTTGAAATCACATTAACTTTAAATTTAGTACAAATGTTTCCTATGGTATGATCCATTTAATTTTATTTCCAAATTAAAGTTTTGACCCAAATTTGACGATCCACTGAACATGGAAAATGATAGTGCGAGTGGAGCATACGTGTACTATGGTCACATTCTGGTTTCATATGTTTTTAATGGAAATTGATAACTAGAAATAATTTCATATTTTATTGTTAGTTTGAAGTGATTTTCATCATCAAATGTTCAAGCAGAAATAAACACACCTTTTTATCGATCGTCACGGTCAATTGCAATTTTCGTAAACTGCCGTTTTTCTTTTCATTCAATGACGATGTCAGTAATTTGTCAAAATTAGGTTTATATTTCGTTAAGTATCTTCCGGTTCTGTTGTAAGAACTGTAAACTTCCATTCAATGCTTTTAGAATGCATTTCCAAAATATGAAACGTAACTATAAAGATACCCAACGAATCTGTTAATGCCAAAAGGATTTTTTTTCTTAACTAAAAGTATTATTTCAAAACAAATGTTGAAAAATTGGTAATATTAATGGTAACAATTCCGAAGATTGCATGCAATATGCCTCGTTCTTATATAAATAAAAAAAAATGAGACTCAATGTTAAAGTCTCATTTTTAACTAACCTGACCCATATTTTATAAAGGAATGATAGAGATCATTTTATATTTTTGTACTTGTAGTAAAAATACAAGGTCGGAGTCGAACGCGCGTCTGGCATACTAAATTATAATCCTAGTACCTTTGATAACTATCAGCATGTTTTCTTTCCTTTTTTTAGAACTTATCTTTTTATATTTAAGTCAAAATTCTTAAAAATGTTTTTTTCAAGAACAATCTATGCAGATTTGAGCAACTTGTAGCTTTACAGAGTGGTGACCCATAATAAAGTATAAGGAAATTCTATTTGAAGAAATATATACCAATTATCCGCCTTAAGAAGCTAAAATTAAAGCTCTAACGGACAAAGTTCACCTAAAGTAATTTGGCTATTGTTCCAAGATTTCTTTTCGTCTTTGTAATCATGGTGCATTCAGTCATTTATACTTGACTGCAAAATATTGGGCTTGAGTGTCACCCATGAAGGTATCTCCAAAACAAAGCGCTTCGAACGTACTTAATTTACGCAGTTCTAATCTAATTTTCTATCTTATGGTCAATACTTCTGCTGATAGACTGCAAGTTTAAAGGGTAGGAACAACCTAGGAGTCAGTGCGTTGGTACTGACGTTATTAAGCATATAGCAGGTAATGTTCGGAGGATGTAAATTTTCGCTTATTTTCATGGATAGAACAAAATCGAAAAAATAAATTCTGCCTATATTAAAGTGTACATGCAAAGGTATTAATAAAAGTTCAATAAAAATCGCAAATTTTACACCCGTGAAAATAACCCACTATACGGGATTATATACTTTTCCTCCATTTTCTGTTGCAAATCCCCTCAGGCCAAAGAATGAAAAGATGGGATTACCTTCATCACGAACGCTCAAAGTCAAAAAATGGATATGAAAAAAATTAAAACAGTAAAAGGACCCAGAATTATAGCTGTATTTATATAAGATTGGCCTTATTTTTTTTTAATTCCCCTTTCTCTTTTGCAAACTCCCTCAGGCAAAACCATATGCAAACAACGCTTTTTGAGGTTAACTTAATCACGAACGTTCAAAGCTAATTATCCACTCAAAAACAAAAGATGGAACAAGGTGGCCTTGGATAAATAGTGCTATTCTATTTGGGTCAAATACATTGGTTTCAAAAATTGTCTGTTTGAGTGTGATGAGTTTTTATCTTAATTTACCTCAGGATACCACAAAACTATCAAAAAGTAAAACAGCAAAAACAAACAAGGCAAATTCAAAACGGCAAGTCATTTATCAAATGGCAAAATCAAAAGCTCAAGCACATCAAACGAATGGAGAACAACTACCATATTTTTGGCTTGGTACATGCATTTCCTTATGTAGAAAATGGGGGATAAAACCTAGTTTTATAGCTAGTAAAACCTCTCACTTGTATGACAGTCAAATATAATTCCATTTTATTCACAACAATGTGTGAACAAATCAAACAGACATAATTGATAAAACTCCTAATAAAAACGTAGTACAATTTCTGAATTATTTAATAATATAATTATACTAAACTTGCATTTCCTGTCATGATAGAGAGTTGCTAGGGATGTATTGAACAAGGGAATCAAGGATGCAGTTTTAAGTCATCTATTCGAAAATGTTACAGACACCATTACAAGTTGATTGACCTTTGTGGAATATATGTGTCACTGGTGATCACTGATATGTTTCTACTGTACGTTAACTTTAACTCTTTTGGTGCACCGACAATCAATTTTAGTTTTTTTGTGTGGCTCGTGTTGTTCAGTTTTTATTTTTCTATGTAATGTTTTGAGAACTTGACTTTCTTTTAGTCTTTTTCTTCTTTTTTACAATGGTGTTGCCAGTTTTTCTTTGACTTGTGAGTTTTTGATGTCATCTGAATATCTTCCGCTTCATTTTAGCAATTTATTTAAGAATTTACAATATTTTTGGCTAATATCGAAACGATTGCTGGAGCATATTCGTAGTACAAGAAATATTAAGGCATCGCTATCAACAACGTGAACTGAAAAGCATTAACGCAGAAAAAAAGTACTGAACGTAACCTCATATGATACAAGATACAAGTGTATGTACGGACTTATGTATATTAATTTATCTTCATTCTTTAGTAGAAATACTGTATATTTACCATGTTTACAATCTTATATAGGAAGGTTTATCTATGGAATATCGCAGAAAAAAACTAATGTAAAAGTGCTAAAAAACCAGACATTCATATTCTTACCTAGTATACTAATATTTCCAAATATCTAAATTTCCAATGCTTTTATCAACAGGACGAAAAGGAGATCGGAATGAATCTGATAAATTTGATCTAGCCTTTTTAAACTGTGACGATAAAAAGGAGAGTGAATGGGTAGAAAATATGTCGATAAAGTTGGAGACGAAGTATAATATAACGTGTGCTATCCTCGCAAAAGATTATCTGTACGGTTTTCCATTAAAACCGAAACTCGCTATGCATTTAAAAATGTTTCAAGCGGGTATAGTAACTGTAACAAAGAACAATTATAAACACTATTCACATATTATAAATGAAAATATGCCACTCGTGGGTGTGGAAATAGATTATGTCGGACAAATTCCAGAAGAGCTCTGGCAACGCCCATATATCAACTGCACAACGTGTGAGCATTTATGGTTTCCACGACTTATAGATATTCTAAGGACAAGTTTACCTGGTGAGTGATGTGAAAATCATATTTAAGAAGTATGTGGTTGAAATGTATCACTGTTATTCATTTGTTCTGTTTAGAAATATGATATGCATTTAAACAGCACAGACGTATTTGTGCACACATTACTCTTCTATAGAGCCAACTGCAGTAATTAAAATCCAACTGTTCATGATTTATCGAATACTTAATCAATATTTTATTTGCATAACAAACAAAAATAAACATATACCGAATTCCGCATTAACATAACTCCAGTAATTCTATCTTCAAAAGAAGATCTGATTTCAAATTAGTTTATTCTTTTTATCAAATAAAATATGACAAACGTTTGCATGGAGGCATAATTAAACAAACGAATGTGCGATCCTTGTGAGGTGTGAATACTTACTTTATTAGCATTGTGTTTCATAATTTCAAACAAGCAAGTATGCTTATTCACTCAATGAGAATTTTCATCATAGAAAAAAAAAATTAGACAACTGAGTGCTCATCTGAGATCCTCTCTGCGTAGCAAAGGAATACAACTGGAAAAAACGTGAAACTAAAATTGCCTTATCCTTTAGTCGTAATGCTTCAGGTTTGATCTAGTCACTCTTGCATGCTTGAATTGTCGGATATTCCCGCATCTGTTATTTGGCATAGAAGCAGGCATTATTCAATCATATAAATAACATGTCTTTTAATGAATGGTTTCTTGTATTGACTATGAGTAGTGTCTTCTCGCATGTTAAACTATGAAATATTTTCATTACAGGTAAATTGAAGCCGACGACAGAAAGTGTAAAAGATGAAACAGATTGTGAAAAGTGCGAGTCTTTAGGTAAAAGTATACTTAAAATTTAAACAGTCCATATTCATGTTATTTGTGGAATAGGGTTTGTTTTTTAAAGCAATATAGTTATCCAGATAAATATAGCATACATTTTCAGGGAAAACAAATCTTGCATATTTATCTATAAGCCTCCATAATTCGGTTTGAAGAGAACACATTTAACGACTTTTAAAGCGCTAAAAATTAGACAATCCTCATCAATCGTTTATTTAATGTCCTTCTTAAAAAAAAACTTAGAGTTGTTTTATTTGTTTAATTTTGCTCACACGGTGCTTCATTTTCATTACTCTGTTTTACGTTACAGTGGCGACGGCTGTCTATCACCAATTTGACGCAAAACGAAAAGAGAAGTTTCAAACAATTATATGTGGATCAATTACAGACGAGCCATGGATACTAGACTTCATCAGGAAAATAATGCCATTTAACCAACGAGTATACAACATTAATAGGTGGCTTAAACAAATAAGAAATCCACTGGAAAATACTTCAACAATATATGTTCTTATTTCACCAAATCTTCTGAAGTGCCCATCAATATTTGAATACATTCGATCTGTCGACCATAAATGTAGAATTGTTCAATTACAGATTACCCGTAAAGAAATCCGTAGTCCCCTTGAATGTTTTCCATTGATAAAGGGTTATGATACTACAGTCAATAACGAAAAGACTTTAGCACACACAATTTTTCCACCAGATAATTAGTATGGAAATACTACTGTAAGAAACATTCATCACCATTTGTCTTACATGTCCGAGGAGTATCTAGTTTCAAAGATTCTCCGATGATCTTGGCTGTCAACTCACATTGCTGTCATGATTTAAAATTGAAAGACAGTGTAAAATATTACTACTTTAAACCACTGTCAATAAAGAAATTAAACAGAATGTTCTGAATGTCAAAATGTCAGCGATTTTTTCGTTTGTTGAAAATCTTGAATTTCTATTAATTTTTTTTTAGATTTTTTAAAAGTTATAATTAATGTAGATTTAATCAAAGCGCTGTAAGCTATGTAGGCAGTTAACCAAAAACCAAGGCAAACATAATAATGAAAACTGTGGCAATGTTGCTTGAATTTTTTTTTACAGATTTAAAAGAACTCACATTAAACATTCATATATAATTGTGCATTTATGTTCATTTAATGAATTAAACATTAAGGCAAATAATTCATATTTTATCAAGGTTTTCAATAGCAGCGCACATGACCACGAAAGGTCATGAGTCTTTCATGAGTCAGCAGAGGTACAAATGTGCAATGATTGCAGTTCGTCTAGTTGGGTGTAATTGTTCGTATCAGTTGACTTTGTACGAGCTTGTAAAAGTATGAATGGACTTGCTTCCCTGGACAGAAAACTTAGTTTGTGTTTTACAGTACAAAAATTATGAGACACAAATCAGACAAATGTTTACTACTACAGGGATCAATGATGAGGTCTGACGGACCTGTACATAGTAAATGTAAATGACTCCCACCTTCACCCCAAGTCCATGATGTCTAAGTTTTGAATAAAATGACAGGTGTTAGGGTGTAGCAAAGTGATATGCATATGTGTCGCCTATGAGATTGACCTTGTATGTCATTCAATTTTTTTTAAATGAACAGGAATGAATATGGTTTAGGCGTTGGTATCTAAATCTTTTACAAGTTCTCAAAACACACACAAGAGGGTGTGGGGTGACCCTAGGGACTATCCCTATTTTGCATTTGATTTTTTATATTGTCCCATAAATGAATATATTTGGTTTATGGGTGGGGATCTCGACCGTTATCAAGTTTTCAAACAGGAGGGGTGGGGGACCCCAGTGACTTCCCCTATATTTCATTTGATTTGTTATATTGTCCAATACATGAATATATATGGTTGATGGGTGGGGATCTCATCTGTTTTTTAGTTATAAAACAGGAGTGGGTAGGGTGACCCTAAGGACTCTCCCTATATTTCATTGGATTAGTTCTCATACATGAATATATATGGTTTAATTTGAAGGTGGGGATCTCGACTGTTTCCTATTTCTCAATCAGGTACTGCAGGGATTCCCCCTATATTTCATTTAATTTAGAGTTGGGGATCCCAACTGTTTCAAAGTTCTTAAACATGAGGGGTAGGGTGACCACATGGACTTCCCCTATATTTCATTTGATTTGTTATATAGTCTTATACATGAGTTTATATGGTTTAAGGGTGATGATCTCGAATTTTTCCTAGTTCTCAAACATGAAGGTATACAGTGACCATAGGGACCCCCTTATAATTTATTTGATTTTTAATATTGTCCCATACATAAATATATATTGTTTAAGATTGTGGATCTCGACCGTTATACATTTTCAATCAAAAAGGGGTAGAGTGGCCCCACGAACTCCACCTATATTTCATATGATTTGTTATATTGTCCCATCTTCTTTTTCTCGTTACCAGTCGAACTCTGTAGTAAAGTGTAATTGACTCATGAATATATATGATTTAGGGGTGGGGATCTTGACTGTTACCAAGTTTGGTCATTTTGGTTTCTTGTGGTTAGCTGTCTCATTGGCAATCATACCACATCTTTTTTTTTATATAAGAAACTTCCAGCTATTTTAACTGACCTATCAAAATTGAGAAGAAAAATATACCCCTTGAAATTGCAGTAATATGTTTAACTTGAAAAGCATTAAACATGCATTACCAACATTTATCACTGATAAAAAAAATTATACTGTTACCAGGAACATATATATTGTTTGATAAACTGTTCCCAGCTGTCACTTGTATTGGGCACAGGTGGATTTAGGGGGCAGGGGGCCTAGACCCCCCTTTTTGGGGAAAAAATTGGTTGCTCATAAAGGGAATCACTGGAGCGTGACTGAATCAGGCCCCTTCTTAGGTCAGTCAGTGGGCCCCCACTTATGAAAATTTCTGGATCCGCCACTGTTGGATTTTGACATTAAAGTTGGTGTACAAAATCTTTTCTGCTTTTTCTTTCTTTTACACAATTTTGGTTTTCAATTCTAGTGTTTATATTTATTTACCATGAAAAGATGTATTTTGTCACCTGTGAATTTTTTTAGTTGATAGCCCCAAAACCCGGGATTACCCTTATCCGCTTCCGGAATCACCCTTATCCGCCTCCGGAATCGGATCCGATATTGTAATTTCGCGGCAGCCATTTTGTTTACAATGTTGTTTGACAGGAAGTGACACAGGCACTTGTTTCTATCCATTGGAAGAACCACTATCAACGTATATTTACGAGAAGGTACCCAACTACTTTTTTCACCTCTCCGCTTAAAACCCTTATTTCTCTGTCAATTCAGTCTCAAATTTTTTGTAACATACACCATTCGATTCATGAAAAGTTTATCTTTCAGATGATATGCATTGTATTTACCCTAAGAGTACCCCTTATCCCCAGTACACAAGATTTGTCAATAAATTTTCATATTCTCATTTTAGTCCTCCTACAAAATACAACAACAACCGGTTTAAAGCAGAAAGATTTAAAACCGCTTGTGATTGGTCGGTTCATAGTTCATAGGGTCATTCACTCTCTAGACTTTACATTAATCATTTGTGACTCTTTAGACTTATCCTTTACTGTTTTATGCAAATTATCTAAAACGGAAATAGTTGTATTTTGTAGGAGGACTAAAAACGATCACATGAAAATTTATTGACAAATCTTGTGTACTGGGGGTAAGGGGTACTCTAAGGGCAAATACAATGCATATCATCTGAAAGATAAACTTTTCATGAATCGAATGGTGTATGTTACAAAAAATTTGAGACTGAATTGACAGAGAAATAAGGGTTTTAAGCGGAGAGGTGAAAAAAGTAGTTGGGTACCTTCTCGTAAATATACGTTGATAGTGGTTCTTCCAATGGATAGAAACAAGTGCCTGTGGGAAGTGAGATACGATTTTACTCGGATTTACACATTATTTATCGGCGATTTTCTGTATAAAGCTAGCAGTTGAACAAATTGAACATCGCTGTCATGAATAGTAATGATGAAAATAAGTTTGAGATCGTATTTTAGGAAACTTTGGTAAAAATGTTTGCAACTTAGTTATGTTTTTATTTTCTTTCAAGGTCCGTCGGGCGTAGCTAGTAATTAAGTAGAAAGTCCGACTTCAAAAGTGGAAGGTCAAAGACCTCGGACCGCGGCTAATTTGAACCCCTGCGTCCAAATTAAAAAGATAGGTCTTCTAATTCAAAATTGCCGCCACAGCGTGATCAGTTGAACTTATAGTAATAGACTACTGACGTCTTTATACGTAGTTGACTACGTATTGACGACAAACAATATTCCTACGAGTTTTGCAATTTGAGAAACCTCAACTACTTGTCTTTAGAGATTTTCGGCTATTAAATATTTCATACATTTGTTCTTTGACATCTTAGCCAAAAGCTCAGGGGATACATAAGGATTCCTAATGTGCTTTACTTCCTATGTGCAACTTCAAAACTTTTGGGAAAATCGACGATCATTTAAGGTTTTTTTGGTCATATTTTTTGTAAACAAGAATGAAAAAAAGTATGAAAAAACTGTCCGATAAGTTATACATAATATAGTAGCCAGCTGGATGATAACAATGGCACATATTTCAGCATTGATTGGGTAGCACACAAATCTAGGGTGCTCACATAAGGCAGCTTAACTGCCTAAAAACCAATCAATGACACAAAGACAAGAATTTAAAAAAAAAACATGATTTATGTACATCTCAATACTAACTTCTATTTTATGCGTAATTGTTTATACATTTGAAAAGTTACAAAAAAATTGAGAAAATCTCAAATGGTAATATTGCTTTTCAAATTTCACTAAGTATTCAGCAGGCAAGAAACTATAAGTCGACTTTGAGGAATTCCCCCATCAATTTGTATTTATATCGTAGTTTTTCGCAGAAACTATGATAAATAATTCACAACTGTATACAAAGGACAGATCATTAAAGACAGGTCTGTCCAGGATTCAAATGACAGTAATTAAGGTGTAATACCACCATTGATTTTTCCCTATTAGTCTTTGTTAAATTGACACTTTTAAAAAAATTGTACAGTATTTACCTTTATTTCAACCAAAGAAATACTTTGCATGTGTAAAGTTTAATCCTTTCCAGTGATACAGTGAAAATTTCACACTACATTTCATTGCATATAAGAAAATAATCATCACCGGAAGTAAACAACCCAATTTTTACACTTGTATTTACTGGTTACTTGCTTTGGTAACTATGTAACCTTAACGTTCCAGAATATTTTATAAGACGATCAAATAAAAAAAGAATGATGCATTCAGACATCCAACATATATATTTACGACTCAGAAAAATTTAAGTGCATTGAAATGCAGGGTTAATTTTCTACAACTGTCAAATTCAAGGGAATATTTTTTTAGGCCTACTTTCGTATGCAACCGGATGTGGCGTTCCATGATTTGGTGGTATTACACCTAAAGAACACCTAAATATCAAATAAACTTAATGTAATTTTTTTCCCTCCAATTGCAAGTTATTTCAAGCATAACTGTCAAGTTTTGTCTCAGTCAGAGCTATAGTTTCAGAGAAAATCACTATAATGTAAGGCCATATCCTACGGCAATTTCAGTCTAATTTCTTCGAAAAATCCTCATTTCAGTGTATCATTATAAAATGCAGTGTTGAATACTATCTAATCATAAACTCATGATCTATGCATTCAAACAATTAAATAGAATACAAAAGACAACTTTAAGATGATAAACAATTTTATTCCACCTTTTAGAGTTCATTTGAAGGTCTGTTTTGGTCTGTTTTGGTCCATTTTTCCTCCTTCCTTCCTTTTTCATGAAAACTTGATATCTTTTGTCTAAAAAATAAAACAAATGTGATTATTTACCCACAAAAATTAAATAAATATAATGTTAAATTAATAATTAAAGTGTTTTAGCTGAAAGAACTGTCTCTATAAATGTTAACAGTCTACACGGAAGTTTCTATAAGCCCTTATGTGTAACTCGAGTTTTTGGTCTGTTCGCCTAGTGTGACAAATAACGGTTCCCTTTCAGTCAATCATTTATTGTTACTGGTATCAAGGTCTTTTTATTTACTCATAACAGTATATTTCTAATAGATTTATACAAAGAGTCAACTTTCTTGTATTTTACATTAAAAAATGGGGAAAAGAGTAATACAAAAATACCTCAAAATGTTTTAAAAAGGGTTATGTCCCTTGGAATGCTGGTACAAAAAATAATTGGTAAGAATTATAAAGTTTAAGTATGTGAGACTGGTATCTGATGTGTATAAATCCAGGGCAAATAAGTGTTTAGATGATTTATTGTCTGTGCAAAATGTAGACGACACAATGGCAAATAGTAAACTTTTGCGGCCAAAAAAAACAACAAAAAACATGATAGTTGATACTTACTTTAATGCTGAAGTGTTATCTGCAGACCAATTCACATATAAGATTTTTCAACAGAATGCTCTTCAGAACATGGTTAACACTGAAATAAAAAATTCACATGTTGTATAAACAAAACTGTAAGGGTAATTTAAAATTTAACACAGTAAACTAAATACAGCTTTGTCTGTCCACCCATTTGACTTAGAAAACACCCGTAAACCCCCATTTCAAGGCAATTTTACCTCAAACGTGCTTTCTGTGTCTAAATCCATGCCGAATTGTCCATGTTTACAATGTATGAACTGGTTTATTTATAACTTTTAAAAATGAAAGTACAAAAAGGTCACGAGTGCACATATGGTTTCCCTAAAGAACACCTAAATATCAAATAAACTTAATGTAATTTTTTTCCCTCCAATTGCAAGTTATTTCAAGCATAACTGTCAAGTTTTGTCTCAGTCAGAGCTATAGTTTCAGAGAAAATCACTATAATGTAAGGCCATATCCTACGGCAATTTCAGTCTAATTTCTTCGAAAACTCCTCATTTCAGTGTATCATTATAAAATGCAGTGTTGAATACTATCTGATCATAAACTCATGATCTATGCATTCAAACAATTAAATAGAATACAAAAGACAACTTTAAGATGATAAACAATTTTATTCCACCTTTTAGAGTTCATTTGAAGGTCTGTTTTGGTCTGTTTTGGTCCATTTTTCCTCCTTCCTTCCTTTTTCATGAAAACTTGATATCTTTTGTCTAAAAAATAAAACAAATGTGATTATTTACCCACAAAAATTAAATAAATATAATGTTAAATCAATAATTAAAGTGTTTTAGCTGAAAGAACTGTCTCTATAAATGTTAACAGTCTACACGGAAGTTTCTATAAGCCCTTATGTGTAACTCGAGTTTTTGGTCTATTCGCCTAGTGTGACAAATAACGGTTCCCTTTCAGTCAATCATTTATTGTTACTGGTATCAAGGTCTTTTTATTTACTCATAACAGTATATTTCTAATAGATTTGTACAAAGAGTCAACTTTCTTGTATTTTACACTAAAAAATGGGGAAAAGAGTAATACAAAAATACCTCAAAATGTTTTAAAAAGGGTTATGTCCCTTGGAATGCTGGTACAAAAAATAATTGGTAAGAATTATAAAGTTTAAGTATGTGAGACTGGTATCTGATGTGTATAAATCCAGGGCAAATAAGTGTTTAGATGATTTATTGTCTGTGCAAAATGTAGACGACACAATGGCAAATTGTAAACTTTTGCGGCCAAAAAAAACAACAAAAAACATGATGATAGTTGATACTTACTTTAATGCTGAAGTGTTATCTGCAGACCAATTCACATATAAGATTTTTCAACAGAATGCTCTTCAGAACATGGTTAACACTGAAATAAAAAATTCACATGTTGTATAAACAAAACTGTAAGGGTAATTTAAAATTTAACACAGTAAACTAAATACAGCTTTGTCTGTCCACCCATTTGACTTAGAAAACACCCGTAAACCCCCATTTCAAGGCAATTTTACCTCAAACGTGCTTTCTGTGTCTAAATCCATGCCGAATTGTCCATGTTTACAATGTATGAACTGGTTTATTTATAACTTTTAAAAATGAAAGTACAAAAAGGTCACGAGTGCACATATGGTTTCCCTAAAGAACACCTAAATATCAAATAAACTTAATGTAATTTTTTTCCCTCCAATTGCAAGTTATTTCAAGCATAACTGTCAAGTTTTGTCTCAGTCAGAGCTATAGTTTCAGAGAAAATCACTATAATGTAAGGCCATATCCTACGGCAATTTCAGTCTAATTTCTTCGAAAAATCCTCATTTCAGTGTATCATTATAAAATGCAGTGTTGAATACTATCTGATCATAAACTCATGATCTATGCATTCAAACAATTAAATAGAATACAAAAGACAACTTTAAGATGATAAACAATTTTATTCCACCTTTTAGAGTTCATTTGAAGGTCTGTTTTGGTCTGTTTTGGTCCATTTTTCCTCCTTCCTTCCTTTTTCATGAAAACTTGATATCTTTTGTCTAAAAAATAAAACAAATGTGATTATTTACCCACAAAAATTAAATAAATATAATGTTAAATCAATAATTAAAGTGTTTTAGCTGAAAGAACTGTCTCTATAAATGTTAACAGTCTACACGGAAGTTTCTATAAGCCCTTATGTGTAACTCGAGTTTTTGGTCTGTTCGCCTAGTGTGACAAATAACGGTTAATTCCCTTTCAGTCAATCATTTATTGTTACTGGTATCAAGGTCTTTTTATTTACTCATAACAGTATATTTCTAATAGATTTGTACAAAGAGTCAACTTTCTTGTATTTTACATTAAAAAATGGGGAAAAGAGTAATACAAAAATACCTCAAAATGTTTTAAAAAGGGTTATGTCCCTTGGAATGCTGGTACAAAAAATAATTGGTAAGAATTATAAAGTTTAAGTATTAGAGACTGGTATCTGATGTGTATAAATCCAGGGCAAATAAGTGTTTAGATGATTTATTGTCTGTGCAAAATGTAGACGACACAATGGCAAATTGTAAACTTTTGCGGCCAAAAAAAACAACAAAAAACATGATGATAGTTGATACTTACTTTAATGCTGAAGTGTTATCTGCAGACCAATTCACATATAAGATTTTTCAACAGAATGCTCTTCAGAACATGGTTAACACTGAAATAAAAAATTCACATGTTGTATAAACAAAACTGTAAGGGTAATTTAAAATTTAACACAGTAAACTAAATACAGCTTTGTCTGTCCACCCATTTGACTTAGAAAACACCCGTAAACCCCCATTTCAAGGCAATTTTACCTCAAACGTGCTTTCTGTGTCTAAATCCATGCCGAATTGTCCATGTTTACAATGTATGAACTGGTTTATTTATAACTTTTAAAAATGAAAGTACAAAAAGGTCACGAGTGCACATATGGTTTCCCTAAATAGGTGTAATACCACCATTGATTTTTCCCTATTAGTCTTTGTTAAATTGACACTTTTAAAAAAATTGTACAGTATTTACCTTTATTTCAACCAAAGAAATACTTTGCATGTGTAAAGTTTAATCCTTTCCAATGATACAGTGAAAATTTCACACTACATTTCATTGCATATAAGAAAATAATCATCACCGGAAGTAAACAACCCAATTTTTACACTTGTATTTACTGGTTACTTGCTTTGGTAACTATGTAACCTTAACGTTCCAGAATATTTTATAAGACGATCAAATAAAAAAAGAATGATGCATTCAGACATCCAACATAATTATATATTTACGACTCAGAAAAATTTAAGTGCATTGAAATGCAGGGTTAATTTTCTACAACTGTCAAATTCAAGGGAATATTTTTTTAGGCCTACTTTCGTATGCAACCGGATGTGGCGTTCCATGATTTGGTGGTATTACACCTAAAGAACACCTAAATATCAAATAAACTTAATATAATTTTTTCCCTCCAATTGCAAGTTATTTCAAGCATAACTGTCAAGTTTTGTCTCAGTCAGAGCTATAGTTTCAGAGAAAATCACTATAATGTAAGGCCATATCCTACGGCAATTTCAGTCTAATTTCTTCGAAAAATCCTCATTTCAGTGTATCATTATAAAATGCAGTGTTGAATACTATCTGATCATAAACTCATGATCTATGCATTCAAACAATTAAATAGAATACAAAAGACAACTTTAAGATGATAAACAATTTTATTCCACCTTTTAGAGTTCATTTGAAGGTCTGTTTTGGTCTGTTTTGGTCCATTTTTCCTCCTTCCTTCCTTTTTCATGAAAACTTGACATCTTTTGTCTAAAAAATAAAACAAATGTGATTATTTACCCACAAAAATTAAATAAATATAATGTTAAATCAATAATTAAAGTGTTTTAGCTGAAAGAACTGTCTCTATAAATGTTAACAGTCTACACGGAAGTTTCTATAAGCCCTTATGTGTAACTCGAGTTTTTGGTCTGTTCGCCTAGTGTGACAAATAACGGTTAATTCCCTTTCAGTCAATCATTTATTGTTACTGGTATCAAGGTCTTTTTATTTACTCATAACAGTATATTTCTAATAGATTTATACAAAGAGTCAACTTTCTTGTATTTTACATTAAAAAATGGGGAAAAGAGTAATACAAAAATACCTCAAAATGTTTTAAAAAGGGTTATGTCCCTTGGAATGCTGGTACAAAAAATAATTGGTAAGAATTATAAAGTTTAAGTATGTGAGACTGGTATCTGATGTGTATAAATCCAGGGCAAATAAGTGTTTAGATGATTTATTGTCTGTGCAAAATGTAGACGACACAATGGCAAATTGTAAACTTTTGCGGCCAAAAAAAACAACAAAAAACATGATGATAGTTGATACTTACTTTAATGCTGAAGTGTTATCTGCAGACCAATTCACATATAAGATTTTTCAACAGAATGCTCTTCAGAACATGGTTAACACTGAAATAAAAAATTCACATGTTGTATAAACAAAACTGTAAGGGTAATTTAAAATTTAACACAGTAAACTAAATACAGCTTTGTCTGTCCACCCATTTGACTTAGAAAACACCCGTAAACCCCCATTTCAAGGCAATTTTACCTCAAACGTGCTTTCTGTGTCTAAATCCATGCCGAATTGTCCATGTTTACAATGTATGAACTGGTTTATTTATAACTTTTAAAAATGAAAGTACAAAAAGGTCACGAGTGCACATATGGTTTCCCTAAAGAACACCTAAATATCAAATAAACTTAATGTAATTTTTTTCCCTCCAATTGCAAGTTATTTCAAGCATAACTGTCAAGTTTTGTCTCAGTCAGAGCTATAGTTTCAGAGAAAATCACTATAATGTAAGGCCATATCATACGGCAATTTCAGTCTAATTTCTTCGAAAAATCCTCATTTCAGTGTATCATTATAAAATGCAGTGTTGAATACTATCTGATCATAAACTCATGATCTATGCATTCAAACAATTAAATAGAATACAAAAGACAACTTTAAGATGATAAACAATTTTATTCCACCTTTTAGAGTTCATTTGAAGGTCTGTTTTGGTCTGTTTTGGTCCATTTTTCCTCCTTCCTTCCTTTTTCATGAAAACTTGATATCTTTTGTCTAAAAAATAAAACAAATGTGATTATTTACCCACAAAAATTAAATAAATATAATGTTAAATCAATAATTAAAGTGTTTTAGCTGAAAGAACTGTCTCTATAAATGTTAACAGTCTACACGGAAGTTTCTATAAGCCCTTATGTGTAACTCGAGTTTTTGGTCTGTTCGCCTAGTGTGACAAATAACGGTTAATTCCCTTTCAGTCAATCATTTATTGTTACTGGTATCAAGGTCTTTTTATTTACTCATAACAGTATATTTCTAATAGATTTGTACAAAGAGTCAACTTTCTTGTATTTTACATTAAAAAATGGGGAAAAGAGTAATACAAAAATACCTCAAAATGTTTTAAAAAGGGTTATGTCCCTTGGAATGCTGGTACAAAAAATAATTGGTAAGAATTATAAAGTTTAAGTATGTGAGACTGGTATCTGATGTGTATAAATCCAGGGCAAATAAGTGTTTAGATGATTTATTGCCTGTGCAAAATGTAGACGACACAATGGCAAATTGTAAACTTTTGCGGCCAAAAAAAAACAACAAAAAACATGATGATAGTTGATACTTACTTTAATGCTGAAGTGTTATCTGCAGACCAATTCACATATAAGATTTTTCAACAGAATGCTCTTCAGAACATGGTTAACACTGAAATAAAAAATTCACATGTTGTATAAACAAAACTGTAAGGGTAATTTAAAATTTAACACAGTAAACTAAATACAGCTTTGTCTGTCCACCCATTTGACTTAGAAAACACCCGTAAACCCCCATTTCAAGGCAATTTTACCTCAAACGTGCTTTCTGTGTCTAAATCCATGCCGAATTGTCCATGTTTACAATGTATGAACTGGTTTATTTATAACTTTTAAAAATGAAAGTACAAAAAGGTCACGAGTGCACATATGGTTTCCCTAAAGAACACCTAAATATCAAATAAACTTAATGTAATTTTTTTCCCTCCAATTGCAAGTTATTTCAAGCATAACTGTCAAGTTTTGTCTCAGTCAGAGCTATAGTTTCAGAGAAAATCAGTATAATGTAAGGCCATATCCTACGGCAATTTCAGTCTAATTTCTTCGAAAAATCCTCATTTCAGTGTATCATTATAAAAAAGTAAAAACACAAAAATACCGAACTCCGAGGAAAATTCAAAAGGAAAATCCAAAATCAAAAGGCAAAATCAAAAGTCCAAACACATCAAACGAATGGATAACAACTGTCATATTCCTGACTTGGTACAGGCATTTTCTAATGTAGAAAATGGTGGATTGAACCTGGTTTTATAGCTAGCTAAACCTCTCACTTGTATGACAGTCGCATGAAATTCCATTACATTGTCAACGATGTATGAACAAAACAAACATACTCAAAGAGTAAAAATGTCAAAAATAGGGGTACAGCAGTCAATATTGTGTTATCATCTTAATATCACAATAAAAACAACAAATGTAACGAAGAATCACAAAAAGGCATACATCAAATTTAACATACTCATTTTGCTTTTCTTGTACCAATTAACTTATGTATATAAAAAGTCTACCCGTAAAGGAAAGAAGGTTTTCATCGCTGGTGTAAAAATGCGCGTTTGAAATTCGTACAGGTAGACATATAAAATGCAGTGTTGAATACTATCTGATCATAAACTCATGATCTATGCATTCAAACAATTAAATAGAATACAAAAGACAACTTTAAGATGATAAACAATTTTATTCCACCTTTTAGAGTTCATTTGAAGGTCTGTTTTGGTCTGTTTTGGTCCATTTTTCCTCCTTCCTTCCTTTTTCATGAAAACTTGATATCTTTTGTCTAAAAAATAAAACAAATGTGATTATTTACCCACAAAAATTAAATAAATATAATGTTAAATCAATAATTAAAGTGTTTTAGCTGAAAGAACTGTCTCTATAAATGTTAACAGTCTACACGGAAGTTTCTATAAGCCCTTATGTGTAACTCGAGTTTTTGGTCTGTTCGCCTAGTGTGACAAATAACGGTTAATTCCCTTTCAGTCAATCATTTATTGTTACTGGTATCAAGGTCTTTTTATTTACTCATAACAGTATATTTCTAATAGATTTGTACAAAGAGTCAACTTTCTTGTATTTTACATTAAAAAATGGGGAAAAGAGTAATACAAAAATACCTCAAAATGTTTTAAAAAGGGTTATGTCCCTTGGAATGCTGGTACAAAAAATAATTGGTAAGAATTATAAAGTTTAAGTATGTGAGACTGGTATCTGATGTGTATAAATCCAGGGCAAATAAGTGTTTAGATGATTTATTGTCTGTGCAAAATGTAGACGACACAATGGCAAATTGTAAACTTTTGCGGCCAAAAAAAACAACAAAAAACATGATGATAGTTGATACTTACTTTAATGCTGAAGTGTTATCTGCAGACCAATTCACATATAAGATTTTTCAACAGAATGCTCTTCAGAACATGGTTAACACTGAAATAAAAAATTCACATGTTGTATAAACAAAACTGTAAGGGTAATTTAAAATTTAACACAGTAAACTAAATACAGCTTTGTCTGTCCACCCATTTGACTTAGAAAACACCTGTAAACCCCCATTTCAAGGCAATTTTACCTCAAACGTGCTTTCTGTGTCTAAATCCATGCCGAATTGTCCATGTTTACAATGTATGAACTGGTTTATTTATAACTTTTAAAAATGAAAGTACAAAAAGGTCACGAGTGCACATATGGCTTCCCTAAATAAAGAACACCTAAATATCAAATAAACTTAATGTAATTTTTTTCCCTCCAATTGCAAGTTATTTCAAGCATAACTGTCAAGTTTTGTCTCAGTCAGAGCTATAGTTTCAGAGAAAATCACTATAATGTAAGGCCATATCCTACGGCAATTTCAGTCTAATTTCTTCGAAAAATCCTCATTTCAGTGTATCATTATAAAATGCAGTGTTGAATACTATCTGATCATAAACTCATGATCTATGCATTCAAACAATTAAATAGAATACAAAAGACAACTTTAAGATGATAAACAATTTTATTCCACCTTTTAGAGTTCATTTGAAGGTCTGTTTTGGTCTGTTTTGGTCCATTTTTCCTCCTTCCTTCCTTTTTCATGAAAACTTGATATCTTTTGTCTAAAAAATAAAACAAATGTGATTATTTACCCACAAAAATTAAATAAATATAATGTTAAATCAATAATTAAAGTGTTTTAGCTGAAAGAACTGTCTCTATAAATGTTAACAGTCTACACGGAAGTTTCTATAAGCCCTTATGTGTAACTCGAGTTTTTGGTCTGTTCACCTAGTGTGACAAATAACGGTTAATTCCCTTTCAGTCAATCATTTATTGTTACTGGTATCAAGGTCTTTTTATTTACTCATAACAGTATATTTCTAATAGATTTGTACAAAGAGTCAACTTTCTTGTATTTTACATTAAAAAATGGGGAAAAGAGTAATACAAAAATACCTCAAAATGTTTTAAAAAGGGTTATGTCCCTTGGAATGCTGGTACAAAAAATAATTGGTAAGAATTATAAAGTTTAAGTATGTGAGACTGGTATCTGATGTGTATAAATCCAGGGCAAATAAGTGTTTAGATGATTTATTGTCTGTGCAAAATGTAGACGACACAATGGCAAATTGTAAACTTTTGCGGCCAAAAAAAACAACAAAAAACATGATGATAGTTGATACTTACTTTAATGCTGAAGTGTTATCTGCAGACCAATTCACATATAAGATTTTTCAACAGAATGCTCTTCAGAACATGGTTAACACTGAAATAAAAAATTCACATGTTGTATAAACAAAACTGTAAGGGTAATTTAAAATTTAACACAGTAAACTAAATACAGCTTTGTCTGTCCACCCATTTGACTTAGAAAACACCCGTAAACCCCCATTTCAAGGCAATTTTACCTCAAACGTGCTTTCTGTGTCTAAATCCATGCCGAATTGTCCATGTTTACAATGTATGAACTGGTTTATTTATAACTTTTAAAAATGAAAGTACAAAAAGGTCACGAGTGCACATATGGTTTCCCTAAAGAACACCTAAATATCAAATAAACTTAATGTAATTTTTTTCCCTCCAATTGCAAGTTATTTCAAGCATAACTGTCAAGTTTTGTCTCAGTCAGAGCTATAGTTTCAGAGAAAATCACTATAATGTAAGGCCATATCCTACGGCAATTTCAGTCTAATTTCTTCGAAAAATCCTCATTTCAGTGTATCATTATAAAATGCAGTGTTGAATACTATCTGATCATAAACTCATGATCTATGCATTCAAACAATTAAATAGAATACAAAAGACAACTTTAAGATGATAAACAATTTTATTCCACCTTTTAGAGTTCATTTGAAGGTCTGTTTTGGTCTGTTTTGGTCCATTTTTCCTCCTTCCTTCCTTTTTCATGAAAACTTGATATCTTTTGTCTAAAAAATAAAACAAATGTGATTATTTACCCACAAAAATTAAATAAATATAATGTTAAATCAATAATTAAAGTGTTTTAGCTGAAAGAACTGTCTCTATAAATGTTAACAGTCTACACGGAAGTTTCTATAAGCCCTTATGTGTAACTCGAGTTTTTGGTCTGTTCACCTAGTGTGACAAATAACGGTTAATTCCCTTTCAGTCAATCATTTATTGTTACTGGTATCAAGGTCTTTTTATTTACTCATAACAGTATATTTCTAATAGATTTGTACAAAGAGTCAACTTTCTTGTATTTTACATTAAAAAATGGGGAAAAGAGTAATACAAAAATACCTCAAAATGTTTTAAAAAGGGTTATGTCCCTTGGAATGCTGGTACAAAAAATAATTGGTAAGAATTATAAAGTTTAAGTATGTGAAAATGGTATCTGATGTGTATAAATCCAGGGCAAATAAGTGTTTAGATGATTTATTGTCTGTGCAAAATGTAGACGACACAATGGCAAATTGTAAACTTTTGCGGCCAAAAAAAACAACAAAAAACATGATGATAGTTGATACTTACTTTAATGCTGAAGTGTTATCTGCAGACCAATTCACATATAAGATTTTTCAACAGAATGCTCTTCAGAACATGGTTAACACTGAAATAAAAAATTCACATGTTGTATAAACAAAACTGTAAGGGTAATTTAAAATTTAACACAGTAAACTAAATACAGCTTTGTCTGTCCACCCATTTGACTTAGAAAACACCCGTAAACCCCCATTTCAAGGCAATTTTACCTCAAACGTGCTTTCTGTGTCTAAATCCATGCCGAATTGTCCATGTTTACAATGTATGAACTGGTTTATTTATAACTTTTAAAAATGAAAGTACAAAAAGGTCACGAGTGCACATATGGTTTCCCTAAAGAACACCTAAATATCAAATAAACTTAATGTAATTTTTTTCCCTCCAATTGCAAGTTATTTCAAGCATAACTGTCAAGTTTTGTCTCAGTCAGAGCTATAGTTTCAGAGAAAATCACTATAATGTAAGGCCATATCCTACGGCAATTTCAGTCTAATTTCTTCGAAAAATCCTCATTTCAGTGTATCATTATAAAATGCAGTGTTGAATACTATCTGATCATAAACTCATGATCTATGCATTCAAACAATTAAATAGAATACAAAAGACAACTTTAAGATGATAAACAATTTTATTCCACCTTTTAGAGTTCATTTGAAGGTCTGTTTTGGTCTGTTTTGGTCCATTTTTCCTCCTTCTTTCCTTTTTCATGAAAACTTGATATCTTTTGTCTAAAAAATAAAACAAATGTGATTATTTACCCACAAAAATTAAATAAATATAATGTTAAATCAATAATTAAAGTGTTTTAGCTGAAAGAACTGTCTCTATAAATGTTAACAGTCTACACGGAAGTTTCTATAAGCCCTTATGTGTAACTCGAGTTTTTGGTCTGTTCGCCTAGTGTGACAAATAACAGTTAATTCCCTTTCAGTCAATCATTTATTGTTACTGGTATCAAGGTCTTTTTATTTACTCATAACAGTATATTTCTAATAGATTTATACAAAGAGTCAACTTTCTTGTATTTTACATTAAAAAATGGGGAAAAGAGTAATACAAAAATACCTCAAATGTTTTAAAAAGGGTGATGTCCCTTGGAATGCTGGTACAAAAAATAATTGGTAAGAATTATAAAGTTTAAGTATGTGAGACTGGTATCTGATGTGTATAAATCCAGGGCAAATAAGTGTTTAGATGATTTATTGTCTGTGCAAAATGTAGACGACACAATGGCAAATTGTAAACTTTTGCGGCCAAAAAAAACAACAAAAAACATGATGATAGTTGATACTTACTTTAATGCTGAAGTGTTATCTGCAGACCAATTCACATATAAGATTTTTCAACAGAATGCTCTTCAGAACATGGTTAACACTGAAATAAAAAATTCACATGTTGTATAAACAAAACTGTAAGGGTAATTTAAAATTTAACACAGTAAACTAAATACAGCTTTGTCTGTCCACCCATTTGACTTAGAAAACACCCGTAAACCCCCATTTCAAGGCAATTTTACCTCAAACGTGCTTTTTGTGTCTAAATCCATGCCGAATTGTCCATGTTTACAATGTATGAACTGGTTTATTTATAACTTTTAAAAATGAAAGTACAAAAAGGTCACGAGTGCACATATGGTTTCCCTAAAGAACGCCTAAATATCAAATAAACTTAATGTAATTTTTTTCCCTCCAATTGCAAGTTATTTCAAGCATAACTGTCAAGTTTTGTCTCAGTCAGAGCTATAGTTTCAGAGAAAATCACTATAATGTAAGGCCATATCCTACGGCAATTTCAGTCTAATTTCTTCGAAAAATCCTCATTTCAGTGTATCATTATAAAATGCAGTGTTGAATACTATCTGATCATAAACTCATGATCTATGCATTCAAACAATTAAATAGAATACAAAAGACAACTTTAAGATGATAAACAATTTTATTCCACCTTTTAGAGTTCATTTGAAGGTCTGTTTTGGTCTGTTTTGGTCCATTTTTCCTCCTTCCTTCCTTTTTCATGAAAACTTGATATCTTTTGTCTAAAAAATAAAACAAATGTGATTATTTACCCACAAAAATTAAATAAATATAATGTTAAATCAATAATTAAAGTGTTTTAGCTGAAAGAACTGTCTCTATAAATGTTAACAGTCTACACGGAAGTTTCTATAAGCCCTTATGTGTAACTCGAGTTTTTGGTCTGTTCACCTAGTGTGACAAATAACGGTTAATTCCCTTTCAGTCAATCATTTATTGTTACTGGTATCAAGGTCTTTTTATTTACTCATAACAGTATATTTCTAATAGATTTGTACAAAGAGTCAACTTTCTTGTATTTTACATTAAAAAATGGGGAAAAGAGTAATACAAAAATACCTCAAAATGTTTTAAAAAGGGTTATGTCCCTTGGAATGCTGGTACAAAAAATAATTGGTAAGAATTATAAAGTTTAAGTATGTGAGACTGGTATCTGATGTGTATAAATCCAGGGCAAATAAGTGTTTAGATGATTTATTGTCTGTGCAAAATGTAGACGACACAATGGCAAATTGTAAACTTTTGCGGCCAAAAAAAACAACAAAAAACATGATGATAGTTGATACTTACTTTAATGCTGAAGTGTTATCTGCAGACCAATTCACATATAAGATTTTTCAACAGAATGCTCTTCAGAACATGGTTAACACTGAAATAAAAAATTCACATGTTGTATAAACAAAACTGTAAGGGTAATTTAAAATTTAACACAGTAAACTAAATACAGCTTTGTCTGTCCACCCATTTGACTTAGAAAACACCCGTAAACCCCCATTTCAAGGCAATTTTACCTCAAACGTGCTTTCTGTGTCTAAATCCATGCCGAATTGTCCATGTTTACAATGTATGAACTGGTTTATTTATAACTTTTAAAAATGAAAGTACAAAAAGGTCACGAGTGCACATATGGTTTCCCTAAAGAACACCTAAATATCAAATAAACTTAATGTAATTTTTTTCCCTCCAATTGCAAGTTATTTCAAGCATAACTGTCAAGTTTTGTCTCAGTCAGAGCTATAGTTTCAGAAAAAATCACTATAATGTAAGGCCATATCCTACGGCAATTTCAGTCTAATTTCTTCGAAAAATCCTCATTTCAGTGTATCATTATAAAATGCAGTGTTGAATACTATCTGATCATAAACTCATGATCTATGCATTCAAACAATTAAATAGAATACAAAAGACAACTTTAAGATGATAAACAATTTTATTCCACCTTTTAGAGTTCATTTGAAGGTCTGTTTTGGTCTGTTTTGGTCCATTTTTCCTCCTTCCTTCCTTTTTCATGAAAACTTGATATCTTTTGTCTAAAAAATAAAACAAATGTGATTATTTACCCACAAAAATTAAATAAATATAATGTTAAATCAATAATTAAAGTGTTTTAGCTGAAAGAACTGTCTCTATAAATGTTAACAGTCTACACGGAAGTTTCTATAAGCCCTTATGTGTAACTCGAGTTTTTGGTCTGTTCGCCTAGTGTGACAAATAACAGTTAATTCCCTTTCAGTCAATCATTTATTGTTACTGGTATCAAGGTCTTTTTATTTACTCATAACAGTATATTTCTAATAGATTTATACAAAGAGTCAACTTTCTTGTATTTTACATTAAAAAATGGGGAAAAGAGTAATACAAAAATACCTCAAAATGTTTTAAAAAGGGTGATGTCCCTTGGAATGCTGGTACAAAAAATAATTGGTAAGAATTATAAAGTTTAAGTATGTGAGACTGGTATCTGATGTGTATAAATCCAGGGCAAATAAGTGTTTAGATGATTTATTGTCTGTGCAAAATGTAGACGACACAATGGCAAATTGTAAACTTTTGCGGCCAAAAAAAACAACAAAAAACATGATGATAGTTGATACTTACTTTAATGCTGAAGTGTTATCTGCAGACCAATTCACATATAAGATTTTTCAACAGAATGCTCTTCAGAACATGGTTAACACTGAAATAAAAAATTCACATGTTGTATAAACAAAACTGTAAGGGTAATTTAAAATTTAACACAGTAAACTAAATACAGCTTTGTCTGTCCACCCATTTGACTTAGAAAACACCCGTAAACCCCCATTTCAAGGCAATTTTACCTCAAACGTGCTTTCTGTGTCTAAATCCATGCCGAATTGTCCATGTTTACAATGTATGAACTGGTTTATTTATAACTTTTAAAAATGAAAGTACAAAAAGGTCACGAGTGCACATATGGTTTCCCTAAATAGGTGTAATACCACCATTGATTTTTCCCTATTAGTCTTTGTTAAATTGACACTTTTAAAAAAATTGTACAGTATTTACCTTTATTTCAACCAAAGAAATACTTTGCATGTGTAAAGTTTAATCCTTTCCAGTGATACAGTGAAAATTTCACACTACATTTCATTGCATATAAGAAAATAATCATCACCGGAAGTAAACAACCCAATTTTTACACTTGTATTTACTGGTTACTTGCTTTGGTAACTATGTAACCTTAACGTTCCAGAACATTTTATAAGACGATCAAATAAAAAAAGAATGATGCATTCAGACATCCAACATATATATTTACGACTCAGAAAAATTTAAGTGCATTGAAATGCAGGGTAAATTTTCTACAACTGTCAAATTCAAGGGAATATTTTTTTAGGCCTACTTTCGTATGCAACCGGATGTGGCGTTCCATGATTTGGTGGTATTACACCTTAACGGTTATTTGAAGATATATCTTAGCAATTGGTACCCGTTCTTGTATATTTTTTTCTAATGTGAGAACTGTAGTTTGAACAGAGAAACTAGTTACTGAAGCATTTGACAAAAAAGGATCTATTAATACAAGTCAATGGCCAACATGATTAGTCGACTTAATATAGGAAACATTGCCCTCAAACCTTGCATTTTTTAGTTAATTATTAAAATTAGAAAAAAATGTTTGTACTTAAAGTTCCTTTGAAGATTATTGTGTGTGAGAGGGGGAACTGAAAATTGTAGGTGAACACATAATTATAACAAGAAGAAAAATGATGATTGTATTTTTAGGTCAGTTGCTGTCCCAAAATGATAGTTGTAAAAGACATCTACTCTTTTTGGTGAAAATGAGATAATAAGTTATTGATATGAATATAAATATAAAAAAATGTAAAACATTTTATAAAATATATGTAGATTACTATATGCAACCCAGCTTTAATGTGTAATTAACTGCTATACGTATTCACATGTATTGTCAATTAAATATATGGATATAAATAAAATGCAGTTTATCCATTTTATATACATAAATGTACTGTATATATGTATACATAGCTTATAGCTCAGAGTCTGATAGAGCAGATTGATTCCCCGAGAAAACACTGTCAACCGAGGTGAAGCTTTGTGTTATTAGATTTCTTATAATGAATGTCCTTTTTAAAAACTTTTGATTCAATCATCTCTGATGAATCGTTTTTAGTCTAAACGCGCGTAGATATAAAATGTCGATCCAGGTTATTATGAGGAGTGTATTTTGATTATTGTCTTTTGCAATAAAATTTTAAATTCAAAAACATATCTCCAAAATGACAATACTACGTGGCAAGAAATGAAAAATACAGTAAAAACAAACGCAGATATAATGAATGTAATAGTAAATCAGTAACATGAGGACATAGCAAATGAACCACCTTGTCTTGAGACATCATGCTATGGTTTTGATTAATGTATTTCAGAGAATTGTTGTGTAAAATTGTAAGTTAAAGCATTTGTTACTTTTCATGTCGTGTTTTATATCAAAAGTCAGTTATTTTAATTAATTTAAAAATTTATATGAAACAAAGGGTGCATTTTTTTTTTTTTACAGAAATCCGAGTGTTTAAATCTTTTTCAATTATATTTGAGACATCTATAAGGCGTGTTAGCGTTAAAAGGAAATATTTATGGATTAAGATTAAGATAATGTCGTGAGAATAGTTTTTGACAACAATGGTAATTAATTCAATTTACTAGTCAACAAAACTGAGTACATCGAGTGAATAATGTCAATCAACATTTAATGTAACCTGCCTTTGATACTTTTTAGTGTATTGAGACAACAAGGCTGTTTTCTTTCCCTTTTCTATTGTCATTGGTTAAAACATTTCCATGGCCGTATGCAACATAAAGGTGAATTTTGAGAATGAAAAAAGAGGGAAACTTTAGATAGTTTCCATGTGACGAACATTTCCCCCCGCTCTTGATCTGCGAGGTTCTCTGTTACCCCCCTTTCATTGCAGATACAGCTAAAGTAAATCAAACGGACAACATTCAGTTTAGTAAGCAATGTACTATATATTGTTTGTACATTGATTTGATAAGTTAAGGTGTCCAATACTAACAAGGTCAATATGGTAAGTTATTTAATATTTTGTTTAAATAAAAGGAGTGCTATATAGTTTCCCCGTTTACAAAATGACAATTTTAGAGCAGAAAACAATTAAACAGAAAGACAAAAGATACCAGAGGGATAGTCAAACTCATAAATCAAAAATAAACTGACAACGCCATAGCTAAAACTGAAAAAGACAAAAACAAAAAATGTGTCCATAGTACACGGATTCCTCACTCGTACTATCATTTTTCACGTTCAGTGGACCGTAAAATTGGGGTCAAAACTTTAATTTGGAATAAAAATTAGAAAGATCATATCATAGGAAACACGTTTACTTAGTTTGAAGTTGATGTGACTTCAACTTCATCAAAAACTACTTTGACCAAAAACTTTAACCTAAACTTCGCACTATCATTTTCTATGTTCAGTGGACCGTGAAATTGGGGTCAAAATTTTAATTTGACATTGAAATGAGAAAGATCATATCATGGGGAACATGTGTATTATGTTTCAATTTAATTGGACTTCAACTACATCAAAAACTACCTTGACCAAATTTGTGAAACAGATCAAGCCAAAAAGTCGTAACATTGACCAATAGGTCAGGTCATTGAACCCTGCAAGACGCACATGTACAACTTAAAATCATTCAATACACCAAATATAGTTGAACTATTGCTTATAGTATCTTATCAACTGACAAAACTATGAAGACTGATCATTAACCAATAAACCTTAAATATGAAGATATAAACTTAGACAGACAGACAGACATATACATCTTACAATCTTTTCTGTCACTTATTCATTAATGACCTGAGAGATTAACCCAACCATAAAACTATATTGTACCCAATGAACCATGAAGTCAAGGTCAGAAAAAAACTACCAGATGGACATGTACACCATACAATCATTCTATGAACAAAACATAACTGACCTAATGCCTATAGAATCAGAGATATAGACTTGAACATAAAAACTTTAATCTTTATCACTATTCATGAAATGAGGTCAAGATAGGATGGATACTATTTGACAGACATGTAGAATTTGCAAAGAACCAAAACAAATAGCTCATAATTATCGAGTATTTCACTTCAACACTAATACTTTTTCAAGCAGCCAGAGAACCATGAAAATGAGGTCAAGGACAATGGACATTATTATATGACAGACTTCGTCACATAAAAAGTATATGTATACAAGTATGAAGCATCCATGTCATCTACCTTCTCAAATATAAAGCTTTACACAAAAATTTTACACCATTGCAGCCACTGTCATTTGATTGTAATCGTCCATGTCTAACATCTGCAACTTTTGTCAAAGGCAAGACAGCAAGCTTGAAGCAGCATTACTGAAGAAATAACAGATATTTAGAAAAAAAATATTTATTTGAAAATATACTAGCACAAGCATTGCACTGTAAAAAGGTAATAAAAGATGACATGAGATATGATAAAACAAATGGTATAAAATGGTATGCAACATCACAGATGTCTTCTTTACTTTAAAAAATTAGCATACTATTTTCTGTTGAGTTCTAAAACATACTAAGTGATTCTAGCAATTATTTAAAAAAATCTTTCTAAAAGGTGATCTAAAATCGATTTTGGAGCTTAAAACGATTTTGTTTAAAATATCAAGAAATGCTATTTCAAGACAAACTCTCTTTTTGCAGCAGACAAAGAAACTGTTTTACCAACCAAAAGAGGATAGTTCATAATTTGACAAACAAATCAAAAGTTTTACTGTTAATTTTATTTGAAATGATCCAATTTTTACAAGACTGCACAAATATATAGTTACATACATTTTTTTTGTTTAAGTTTCCAAATGAGCAAAAAGAAAAAAAAAAAACATTACAAGTTCTATAAGCTAAATATTGAAAACAATGTCTGTTCTAAAATTGCTAAAATGTCAAATTTAGTTTATCACCCTTAACCAGTTGTGTAACAAGAGTTTAGAACATAAACTCATCCCTTATAAAAATAGTAAACCCTATTACCTCATCTACCAATTAAAATGGAAGATGAACATACAATGACATATGTAAATATGTGTACTTTCAAAAACTACATTATTCATCTAACCACATCTAAATCTAATCAGCTTATACATTACATATCTATTCCTATATCTATAGGTTCTCTGACCTTTAAATACACTAAACAAACTAAACAAAAGGTTATCAGACATTTCTTATGCAATAAGCAGACAGTTCTCTGGCCTTTTTTATCACTTAATCTAAGGTTATGAAACCTTTCTTTAGCACTAAGCATAAGGTTCTTTTTTTTTCCCAAACACTAAGCACTAGGTTCTCTAACCTTTTTTAGCACAGAGCACTAAGTTCTACCAACGTTCATTAGCACTAAGCACTAGGTTCCTACACTTTTTCAAGCTTAAAGCACCAAGTTCTCTTATTTTTTTGGTAATCCTGAGCACTTACAGCTGTTTAACATTATCAAAGTTCTAATATATATCTGATGGTGCTTCTTCTGAATCCAGGAACTTTGTTCAATTGCTTGGCCTTACATTTTCAAACCATGTCATATCCTTTTATTCAATGTACAGAGGCACTTCACAATGATTCACAAACAATCACTTGAAAAAACACCAATAAGAGTGATTTTTAGCTTGAACAACCTTTGTGTACTTTACAAAAAAAAAAACACCATGAGATTGGATTATAAAACCCGTAATCAATAAAAATATAATTTATAATAAAAGTCCCATTATTTATGGGTACTAGAAATTAATAAAAAATAAAACCCATTATTTATGGGTACTAGAAATTAATAAAAAATAAAATATGGTGTCCTAATATCAACTTGACTTTTGAATGGTTCTGTATTGTCCATCACATTGTAATCTGTCCTTCTCATCTCCCATTACAATCTACAAAAAAAAGATTAGATTATTACAAACAAGAGTGCACACGCTGAAATGTCTCGCCTCTTTACTAATCATTGATATAATGTTGATAGACCTAAATATAAACCTTTATTACAACTGTCACATAAACTCAACATTAACCAATAAACCATGAAACATTGATCAATGAACCATGAAAATGAGTTCAAGGTCAGATGAACCATGCCAGGCAGACATGTACAGCTAACAATTCTTCAATACAACAAATATAGTTGAAATATTGCTTATAAATTAAGACAAACAGACCAAAACACAACCACTGAACCATGAAAATGAGGTCAAGTTTAGATAACACATTCCAGTTGGATAGTACACCTTACAGTCCTTTCATACACTGAATATACCAGACCTATTGCTTATAGTATCTGAGATATGGACTTGACCACCAAATTTTTATCTTGTTCACTGATCCATGGAATGAGGTCAAGGTCAAGTGAAAACTGTCTGACAGGCATGAGGACCTTGCAAGGTACACACATACCAAATATAGTTATCCTATTACTTAATTTAACATTACAAAAAAAATCTGACTTTTTTTTCAAGTGGTCACTGATGCATTAAAATGAGGTCAAGGACATTGGACTGACTGAAACTTCGTAACATGAAGCATCTATATACAAAGTATGAAGCATCCAGGTCTTCCATCTTCTAAAATATAAAGCTTTAAAGAAGTTAGCTAACGCCGTCACCGCTGCAGCCGGATCACTATCCCTATGTCGAGCTTTCTGCAACAAAAGTTGCAGGCTCGACAAAAACTAGAAAAAGTTTCATTTTAGCCAATCATAGACATAAATTATTTCAGAATAAAAGTTATGTGTTTACGGTCCCTTGCTTGTTTTGTATCTCACTCTAAAGCCACTAATTATTTCATAATGAATGTGAGCTAATTACTTATAAATTTCAGAATACATTTTCAACAGATTTATTCTATTCTCCTATAAATTAATTTTGGATGTAACGCGTCTCCTGATTGGCTGATGTTATTTGGTTATGAGCCCATAGACATAATTCAGTCATGTGACCGTGACGTCATCAGAAAAAATATAACAGTCATTCCTTAATTAAATCTTACTGAGAGCAGAAGTCACAACATACATGTATGTTCCTGCTTATTGCAAGGCCAGAAGGTATACATTCTATAATGTTGACATGACAAAGTTTTCATGACATAATCATTGTTGTCATATACATTAATTGACTAAAATAAGACTTGGACTTTTTTAAATTCTTTTCTTCACCAAACATGCTAAAAGAAAAAAAAAAGATTTTTTCTGTTTTTCACCCATGTGGGCTTTTGCATTTAAAAATGCCTGTACCAAGTCAGGAATATAACAGGTGTTTTCCATTCATTTGATGTGTTTTATCATTTGGTTTTGCCATTTGGTTAGTGACTTTCTGTTTTGTTTCCTCGGAGTTCAGTATTTTTGTGATTTTACTTTTTGCAGATAATCAAGCTAGCAAATACCAATTTTCTAGTCTTAAGTTTGACCCTGACAATGATTAACCTTTCAGCCTTTCTTCAGGGAAGCAAGTTATGCTGTCTAGAATTAACATTTGATGTCAGCATTTCATAGTTCAGATTTTTTATTTTTCATACAAACTTTTTATTTTATATTTAAAGAAGTCATTATTCACCATAAATAACACAGCAGTTCTCAACCTAGAACTAATATTTAAGGATGTACTTTGGTGAGGTTTAGGAATTTTTTCTCAAATGTCTGGACTGCTAGATTCTTTCCTGTGATACAGGGTCAAATATTTTTCTCCATAACACCAATTTTTCTTTTCATATCAGACTTCAATAGTCCATTAAGGTCAGCTACCAAAATTTAAGCAGGTTCTAGATTTCTTCCTTTTGATTTGATACCCAAAAAATACCAATTGAAAAATAAAGTAAAAGTCTGAGTCAACCTTTTTCTACAATTCTTTTCGAATTGAAAAACTGGAAAAGGAGCTCAATGACCTATCAATATTTTTAGCTTATTTTGTTCCTTAACTTATTTATTATGCTCTTTTGACTTATAGTTTCAATTTCAAATTCCAGATTTTTTTAATTTCACCCAAGTACATCCTTAAATGTATGCAATAAATAACATACGTTAATTCCTCTAATGCCTTTAACAACTTGTCTTTGGCTCTGACTTTAAGCTCCTACAATACAACAAACATAAGTTTATTCAAAACAATTTAGATTTAAAACAAACTTAAAATACTCTATAGTTATCACCTGTTAAAATAGGAGGAGTTTTTGGGACCACTTTTTCATAATCTTTAACCCACTAGAGACATTCATATTGATATTTAAGCATTGTACAAGCTAATTTTTCTTAAGGATTATTTATGACATCTTTGCCCAAAATCCGTTGAACACATTGGATGTACCTTGATTGATATTTAAGTTTAGGGAAACATGACTTATTCACTAGTTGTAACTGGACATGGAACAAGGTTGCTGTAAGTATGATTTCTCTTTAAGATTATAACTTTGTCTTTGGTATTTTGGGTTTTTTGTTGATGTAAAAAAATCCTTTAACATATTTGGATGAGCATGATTAAAAAAATTTTAATGTTGATATTTCAGCAAGATTGGTTTCAGAGGTTTGAACAACCACTTTTTCGATATACAGTTTATCTACAACTTTTTTAATGCTATGTTCCTTTGGCCCAATCTAAAGCTATGCATATCTTAAAAAAAATTCTTCTGTTCCATAGTGTCATTGAGCATTTTTTTGTTGTTATGCATACAGGAAACAGGAAAATGTTCTCAAAATCCATTAAAAAGATGCTAAAACATTTCAAGCAGAATATTTTTTCAAATGGGAAAATATTGATATGAAGTACAAATTTAATGAATGCACGACTTTCATCCTCACAGGAAAACTTTATACTACAGTTTGATTGTGAAAATACCAACCCACCATAACATCAACCCTAACAATCAGATTGATTGTTGGTGTTTTAACGCCACTTTAAGCGCCACATTTTGGCTTTTTAGTGGCTGCCAGTTTTAAGTGGTGGAGGAAGCTTGAGTACTAGAAAAAACACGGACCTTTGATAGGCTAACTGACAATCCTAGTCAATTAAGATTGGAGTTGAGTGCATCTGCAAGACAGGGATTCAAACTCACAACATCAGTGTTGACTGGCTAGTGAATACAGTAGTAGAACTGCTAAGACCACTTAGCCACCAAGGGGCCTTGCTTACAAATATGTATATTTACCTCATCCTTATTGTATGAGTACCCTTCGTCATGTTTTTCCTCAAGAAGTTCAATCTGTTTCAATTTCTTCTCGATTTTCTTGATTTCTCTTTTCTTAGCATCTTCAAAATTCTATGAAGTAAAAAAAAACAAAGGTCATTTTAACAGTTAAATTCGTACAATTAGAGGTATTCTCATGAACAGTAAATGAAAATCACAGTTATTTGTAAACAGAAAAATTACGATTTTTTTATCCACCATTTGATAAAAGTAAAATAAAAACATTCTTTCTTTAAATCAGTCTGTTCAATACCATAGAATGGAGAGTACTGTGTCATATGAATCAACCTAAATAATTATGTGTATCTAATTTAGAAGACTTCAAGGGAAATAACTCCCAGTAACATATCTGTACAAGTCACTACCATAGACAAAATGTTATATATATGGAATAATTATGTGTATCTAATTGACAAGACCTCATGGGAAATAACTTTCAGTAAAATATCTGTACAAATAACTACCATAGACAAAATGATATATATGAATGCATGAATATATTTTATCTTTGAGTGCAAGATCAGTATTTCATATTTCTTGATTTTTTATAATAACATTTGGATTTTTAAGTAATCACTGTGTATCAATTTTCTTAAATTTCATTGGGATACTTGATTCAAATCAGGTAAGGATAAGAATAGAAAATTTGTAGAAAATAGAAAAATGGTCCTAAGCCTTCAATCTTATATTAGAAATGTGTACTTACTGCATTAATGGACCCCTCTTTTACAGGGGAAACTGAAAGAAACAAAAAATACATTTAAATGAAGTATCTAATTTTGTTTTGTTTTACTTTTAGACTTTATTTGAATGATTCAGACAATTTTAATCTGCATAACTTAAGCCAGATACTCTGACAAGTATTATTCAATTTTCTGTATGCGAGGCAACTCTTGGTAAAAAATTATTAAATATTATCTACCGAAATTCACATTTTGACTAAACTTTTTTAAAGTCTTTGAAAAAAAATTATAATTTTAAGTTTATTTAGGCAGAGTGCTAAATACCAGATAGAGTGCAAATTGGAACCAGTATCAGATCAAACAGATTCCAAATTTTACAGATGGCAGATGTTTATCTATAATTGAAGTATACAGCCTTTTGTATATAAAACTAGAGGCTCTCAAGAGCCTGTGTCGCTCACCTGTTACTGTATTTACTGATGTCGGTCATCTTGGTTGGTAGGTGGGGTTATTAGACACTTTTATTAAATAGATACCATAGTAATGATTGTGACCATGTTTAGTTTAATAAGGCCCATAGTTTTAGAAAAGAAGATTTTTGTACAAGTTACAAAAATGACGAAAAGTTGTTCAAAATTGACTATAAAGGGCAATAACTCCTTAAGGGGTACTCTTACAATTTTAATCATGTTGACTTATTTGTAGATCCTACTTTGCTGAACAAAATTGCTGTTTACAGTCTATCTCTATCTATAATAGTATTCAAGATAATAACCAAAAACTGCAAAATTTCCTTAAAATTACCAAATTTAGGGCAGCAACCCAACACTGAGTTGTCAGATTCATCTAAAAATTTGAAAGGATATAGATATTATTCTGATGGACATTAAATCTTGAAAGATTTGCCCTAAATGTCTTAGTTTTAAAGATATAAATCAAAAACTGCATTTTACCACTATGTTCTAATTTTAGCCATGTCGGCCATTTTGTTTGGTATGCGGTGTCATCGGACACATTTTTTAAACTATATACCACAATGATAATTATGGCCCAATTTGGTTTAATTTGGCCATGTAGTTTCAGAGAAGAAGATTTTTGTACAAGTTACAAAAACTGACGAAAATTTGTTAAAAATTGACTATAAAGGGCAATTACTCCTTAAGGGGTTGACTGACAATTTTGGTCATGTTGACTTATTTGTAGGTTTTACTTTGCTAAACATTATTGCTTTCACAGTTTATCTCTATCTATAATAGTATTCAAGATAAAAACCAAAAACAGCAAAATTTCCTTAAAATAACCAATTCAGAGGCAGCAACCTAACAACGGGTTGTCCGATTCATCTGAAAATTTTAGGGCAGATAGATCTTGACCTGATCAACAATTCTACCCCTTGTCAGATTTGCTTTAAATGTTCTGGTTTCAAAGATATAAGCCAAAATATACATTTTACCCCTGTAATCTATTTTTAGCCATGGCGGCCATCTTGGTTTGATGGCCAGGTCACCGGACACAATTTTTAAACTAGATACCCCAAGGATGATTGTGGCCAAGTTTGGTTAAATTTGGCCCAGTAGTTTCAGAGGAGAAGATTTTTGTAAAAGTTTACGGATGACGGACGACGGACGCCAAGTGATGAGAAAAGCTCACTTGACCTTTCAGGTCAGGTGAGCTAAAAATTGAAATCACATTTTACAGATGGCAGATGTTTATCTATAATTTAAGTATGTAGCCTTTTGTATATACAAAAAATTAAAATTACATTTTACAGATGGCAGCAACCTAGCAACCAGTTGTCCAATACATCTGAAAATTTCAGGGATATATATATATAGATAAATTTTGGCTTGATTAACTATGTAACTTCTTGTCAGATTTGCTCAAAATGCTTGGTTTCAGGGTTATAAGCCAACATCTACATTTTACCCCTATGTTCTATTTTTAGCCATGGCAGCAATCTTGATTGGTTAGCTGGATCACCGCACACATTTTTAAAACTAGATACCCTAATAAAAATTAAGGCTAAGTTTGGTTAAATTTGGCCC
Source organism: Mytilus galloprovincialis (assembly GCA_037788925.1). Lineage (NCBI taxonomy): Eukaryota > Metazoa > Mollusca > Bivalvia > Mytilida > Mytilidae > Mytilus > Mytilus galloprovincialis. The sequence continues at coordinate 33,136,797 of CM075339.1, forward strand.
AGTAGTTTCAGAGAAGATTTTTGTCAAACTTAATGACAATGGACGCCGACAGACAAAGGGCGCCAAGTGACGAGAAAAGCTCACTAAAAATTTTAGGTGTTAACACATAAAAAAAAATCCTCCCAACAGGTAACAATTGCAATAAAAGATTAATACCACCCCTTAAACACATTTTCTTACCTCTGCTTATCTCTCCAGTATCTGATGGTACTTTAACCACAACAAATGATGGAGATGTAGGACCTCCTTCTGTATCTGAAATACAATTTCATAAAAAAAATTAAAACAAATAAACCAGTATGTTTGTTTATAAGTTACTTCCCACAATTCTTGCATGACTAAATGAGTCTTCAGATATATATATATACAAAGTGAAAGTTATCAATAGACCTTCAGACCATTTTTCCATATAATTTACTGAAGTTATGGAACATAATTCAAGGCATATCTCAATTAGTTTGTCATGTTTGATATTCTCTATACTGTAAATTCAGGAATAATTGCATGCATTTATAATTGTTTTTTTAAAGAATGGACAAAACAGCAAAATTAATCCAAGAATATCTTGAAATAATTTAATTTTGGATGTAACAGGTCTTTTGATTGGCTGACGTTATTTTGTTATTAGCCCATAGACATAATTTAGTCATGTGACCGTGACGTCATCAACGTTTTATCATGGTTTTCTACAGTTTAAAATAAAATTTAGAATTAAATTATAAAAAATGACTGATATTTTTTCTGTCTATTTTCGAAATAACATAAAACTAGAGGCTCTCAAGAGCCTGTGTCGCTCACCTGTTACTGTATTTACTGATGTCGGTCATCTTGGTTGGTAGGTGGGGTCGTTAGACACTTTTTTAAAATAGATACCCTAGTAATGATTGTGGCCAAGTTTGTTTAAATTTGGCCCATAGTTTCAGAAAAGAAGATTTTTGTACAAGTTACAAAAATGACAAAAAGTTCAATATTGACTATAAAGGGCAATAACTCCTAAAGGGGTCCTCTAACAATTTTGATCATGTTGACTTATTTGTAGATCTTACTTTGCTGAACAGTATTGCTGTTTACAGTTTATCTCTATCTATAATAGTATTCAAGATAATAACCAAAAACTGCAAAATTTCCTTAAAATTAACAATTTTAGGGCAGCAACCCAACAACGAGTGTCAGATTCATCTGAAAATTTGTGAGGGGAAAGATCTTATTCTGATGGACATTTAAATCTTGAAAGATTTGCCCTAAATGTCTTAGTTTCAAAGATATAATTCAATCAAAGAGCTGATAGCTCTAAGGTGGAAGAAGGTGAATAAAAGGTAACTTGAATTACCATAAAAGCAGCCCCACTTACCCAGGCTGCTTTGTTCCATTATCGTTAAAATGTATTTTTTTCTTCAAACAAGAAAAGGTCATAAGTAAATGGATTTCCCATCCGTACAATCATTTTCTATGTTCAGTTGACTATGAAAATTAGGTAAAATCTTTAATTTGGCCGTAAAATTAAGAAGATCATATCAAGAGGAACACATGTGTACTAAGTTTCAAGTTGATTGGATTTCAACTTCATCAAAAACTACCTCGACCAGAAACTTTATAACCAGAAGCAGGACGGACGGACGGACAGACTAGAAAACATATTGCCCATAAATGGAGCATAAAAATAGTAAGACTTGTTACATACCCGCCAAGTTTTGAAAGTTCCCATATGGGTTTTTACTGCACAACAACAATTTTAAAGGTTACAATTTTTAGCGACGTATTTTGCAAGATCTGGATTGTCTAGAAAAAGTGTCATATTTGAATGATGAACTTACATGCCTTTTCCTTAAGTCTGTTTGCATGATTCTAGTTATATATTAAATCGGTAGAAAAAATATACATGAAGCTAGTAGACCAGGGTTTATTTTCCAGATTAAGAATTTTAGATGCTTGTTGAAATTTCCAATTTTGAATTATGCACAAAGATGGACCTTTAACAGGTCGGGAACAACACTCCAAATGAGGGTAACCTAACTGGAAGATCATTTCAACCCACTGTAAAAAATGAGCACAAAAAAAGTCATTTATATTCATATTATTTGATGAAACTTTTCCCCAAGAACTATGCATCTATTAAGTACTGAATGGTCAAAACATGCATACATTTGATGGACTGTGAAACTCAGATCAGGAGATTTGGAAATTTTGGTCAGGAGATTAGGACTCAGATCAGGACATAAATTTTGTCGTAAATGTAACCAAATGATGTAGAAATTGTGTTTTTTCTTCAAATTTCCATCAAATTGTAATGTTTATAGTTCCCTTATTGCCCCTCTATTTGAATAAAATAAAATAATAAGAAGAATCTGTTTCTTGTTTTGTTTTGTTTTGTTTTTGACAAATGATTGTTCACTGCTTGCAAATGAATCATTATATTTATATATCTTATCTGTATATATTTTTGTTCATGTCTCCATCTCCTTATCATTTGTAAATGTATAGACAAATAAGAAAGAAATAAGCTCCACATGTATATTTGCAACATCGTAAATTAATTAAAAAAATAACATACGCTAACACTAGTACTGCATGGCTTTTAAGCATTATGAAAGTCATATTTGTAGAAAGCTTAAAAAGACTTAAAAACAGTGTAAAATGTCTTGCTATTTCTTAGCTTACACAATAAAATCTAATATATACATTTGTACTAACATTTACAAATTAAAATTTCAAGATTTTACTAGGAATTAATCTAACTACTAGACCTTTTGTTAGTCTTTTTTTTTTTTTTTTTTTTTATCTTTAAGACCTTTCATTAGTCTAGTTGCACATATTGTATGATGAATTCTAATTATTAATAAACAAATTTATAATATAAACTTCAATTTAATCCTTGAAAGGAGGTCTAGATTGCTAAAATAATTTATAAATTTTAATTTTTTTATTTGTCCAAAATCATTTAAATTCATTTAATCAACTTTCTTTTATGATTAATTGATTAAAATATTAATCATTTATAGTCTTTTTACAATTTACATGTTTAAAAGCAAAATAACTGAAAACAGGATAAAGCAAAGGGAAGTAACAAAAAAGTATTTCAATATTCCCAATACACATCGTTTTGATAACACAACGGCAGTTAGCCGGAGGTAAACATCGTTGATTACCAGTATGTTTGACACCCAAGCTGTCAAGTGAAGCCATATAATTATACATCTTCTTTGATGTTCAGGTAAAATTTAACACAGGTTTCAATTACACCTGTACAGTAGTAGGAAATGATCCAATATGGCGTCTGAAAATTTTCATTCATGAAATATTTCATACACGGGAGTTTTTTCTCCTAAACGGAAGGACGGGAGGAGACCCCTGAAAACGGGAGTTTTGTACTCCCGTTGGGAGGTTCACATGTATGTTAAGAAGGGCATCTAATTCACATGACAAAGGAAAACCATGAATAAAGACAACACTTTATATATCCTTTTTATTTATATAAAAACAAAATCTTCTTGTCTGCAGGATTGCAAATTCGTAACTTCAAGGGCGAACTTGTAAACAGGGCGAGTTGTCCCGATACCAAATTCACGCATGCGTAATACAAATATCTACAGTTAAAACATCCTGTTACAAGTAAACAAATAACGTTCATGTGGATGAGATAAAATCTAATAATTTACATAAATAAAAGGGTCATATTTACGATAGTGATTGTTTTACAATCATAATTTACAAATTAAATGATTCAGATGCCTAATCATGTGTAAAAATCGGTGTCAGGAATCTTAAGTTGTTATGAAATTGTAATACACGAAATGAATGCGGCATACGGAGACTCAATGCCAATGGTCAGCCCCTTAAGTCTTCAGAAGACTTGACGTCTTCTTCCACTAAAAACTGCATTTTACCGCTAATTTTAGCCATGTCGGCCATTTTGTTTGGTAGGCAGGGTCATCGGACACATTTTTTAAACTATATACATCATTGTGGCCAAGTTTGGTTAAATTTGGCCATGTAGTTTCAGAGAAGAAGATTTTTGTACAAGTTACAAAAAATGACGAAAAGTTGTTAAAAATTGACTATAAAGGGCAATAACTCCTTAAGGGGTTGACTGACAATTTTGGTCATGTTGACTTATTTGTAGATCTTACTTTGCTGAACATTATTGCTGTTACAGTTTATCTCTATCTATAATAGTATTCAAGATAATAGCCAAATACTGCAAAATTTCCTTAAAATAACCAATTAAGGGGCAGCAACCCAACAACAAGTTGTCCCATTCATCTGAAAATTTCAGGGCAGATAGATCTTGACCTGATCAACAATTTAACCCTGTATCAGATTTGCTCTTAATGTTATGGTTCCAAAGATATAAGCCAAAATATACATTTTACCCCTGTGTTCTACTTTTAGCCATGGCGGCCATCTTGGTTGGATGGCCAGGTCACCGGACACATTTTTTAAACTAGATACCCTAAGGATGATTGTGGACAAGTTTGGTTAAATTTGGCCCAGTAGTTTCAGAGGAGAAGATTTTTGTAAAAGTTTACGGACGACGGACGACGGACGACAGACGACGGACGCAGGACGCCAAGTGATGAGAAAAGCTCACTTGACCTTTCAGGTCAGGTGAGCTAAAAATGTAGTGCACGCTGTTAAATATGAGAGTTCTTATTATCATGATCCTAATTATAATTCAGTCCCTTTATTTACAATAATAATAATCTTGTTAGAGTTTTTGAATTTCCATTATGTGATATTTGCTTATTGTTTGAAGATTCATATCCCATGTATCACTAAACATTTTTGAGTAATTTTTCCCCTCTTTGTTTGAACCCCTTTATGTCAATACAATTGAAGAAAACTCTTGACTATAACACTGCTGTAAATTCAGAAATTATTTCAATTTTGTAATTTTGCACCAAAATGTTATTTTAAATTTTTGAGATATTAAAAAATTCTTGTTCATATAAAAAATTTCAAAATGAGTTATTATTGTGATTAAAACCCTGTTGCATATTTTGCAATAATGAAAACATAGCAATAATTTCTAAATTTGCAGTAATCCATACTTTAAAAGGGGTTCACACTTACCTCTAAGCACCCCTCTTCCCAGGCCAACACTAAAGGCAGAGGGAGGTAACAACGCTACCCCTCTACCAATGCCAGCAGGGGCTCTAGAAGGGGCAGGGGGACTTTCATTTTCCTTGTTTCCACCAACAAACTTTACAATATCTTCTTCTCTATCATCCAAATCTGCAAACTGTCCTGGAGATTGCATTTCCTCTTCTCTTTCAGTAGCAGCAAACTGACTGTTAAACCCTAAATAATACAAACTAAAATTGGAACAAGAATACTAAACACTGAAATAAATTTTAGAAAGTAAACAGTTCTGATTAAAACTTATTTTTCTTTGAAATTGATAAAATTTCAAACTTTTTTTATTTTTTACAGACAAATTAAACTATGAAATTGTGCTAAAATTAGGATAACATCTCTCTTAGGCAAAGTAAACCTAAAAATACTATTCTTTTTTAGACCTTTAGGAACTTATATTCACAAATGATTTATTTGTTTGGCTTTCAAAACTTTTCATTCCAAAGCTTTGTAAATTTAGTGATTTCTTTTTATGATACAATGTGATATCTGAAATGTATTTTATCTTAAATATTCTAGTCATTATCTCAATTAAATAAAGTTTTAGACTCTTGTCTTAATTTCATATAATAAAAAAAAAGCTAATGCAGCAAACTTGGTCATTCATTTGAATTCTTTTTTTAAGTCATATAAACTAACTTTATAAAACTTTCTGGTCAATCACCCTAAGGACAATTTAAAGCATGTTCGACCAAAGGAGTTCTTCGGTAAAAGCCATAACAGCACAAGTCTTATTTATTCACTGTTTAAGCTATGATTCATTGTGATATCGGTAAATAAATTCCAATTTAAAATTTTAGCTAAAAAAGTGGGCCATTTAAGGGCCTTATCAAACCTACTCCTTTTGTGATACATTACCAGAAGAAGAAAAAATTCAAGGCCAACATGCTATGGCCAGACCACTAAGAAAGTCTTAAGTGTTTGGAACATATCTATGTAAACTAATAAACATTGGTTTTCCTGTTTGAATGGTTTTACACAAGTAATTTTGGGGCCCTATATAGCTTGTTGTTGGGTGTGAGATAAGGCTCTGTGTTGAAGGCCATACATTGACCTATAATGGTTTACTTTTATCAATTGTTATTTGGATAGAGAGTTGTCTCATTGGCACTCTCACCACATTTTCCTATATTTATTTGCTGCTTTTATACTGTACATCAAACACACCTGGAGGTCCTGTTTTTGATTTGGCTCCATTACTCATCATGCCATTAACTTGTGCTGTGCCATTCATACCCTGACCATAGTTGTTCATGCTCATCATGCCATTAACTTGTGAAGATCCATTCATATTCTGAGCATAGTTCAGAGCAGATGCTCTCCCCATAGCTCGTCCAGCAGGTGGCAAAGCTGCAGCCATACCACGACCCACTGCAGGCACACTGCCACGACCTACTGCTGCCATTTTCTGTGCTCGTCCTGCTGCCTGTGGTATTTCTGGATTCATAGCAGCTCCACCTGTTGGTAAAAATCAAGAAATTTGAAAGACTAAAATACATGTTAGGTCAATCAAATTGTTCTCAAGTGTTTTTCAATTCATCAGCATGAATTCCATAATTCATTAAAATAGATATTTCAACACTTTAAGGAAATACCTGACATTTTCATTTTTTAAGGGAGGAAATGTGGTTGGGTTCATGTTGCTCAGTCTTTAGTTTTCTATGTTTTTTCTTGTGTACTATTGTTTGTCTTTTTTATTTTTGCCCATGGCATTGTCAGTTTATTTTCGATTCATGAGTTTGACTGTTCCTCTGGTATCTTTCGTCCCTATTTTATAATATTGAAAATCTAATATCTTATGTTTTAAACATTTTTTCTCTTACTGTTGTCTGCCTGGTTATAGTCTTTAAACATTATTTAACTAACCCCCACTAATTCAACAACTCCGAAACAGCAGTGATCGGGAAGGACGTGCGCCCTGCGCCTATAGCGCATATAGACAAGAAATGGTGCAAACAGTGACAAATGTAAGCGCCTACGTGGCGCACAATACTTTTCACTTCATTTCGAAACGTTTAGATATCATCAAATGAATTTCCTATCGTGTCCATGCCGCCATGTGTGTGTACACAACTGTGTAATGTTCCTCCAATAATAGGAGCACCTTTATATTTGTGGGACGTCTCGGGTGTTTTCATATGATAATAGAACCATGCGATTTCACGTCTCGGGTGTTTTCTTATTGTAATAATAAAACCATGCGGTCTGACTGATAACCCGAAAAACGTAATTAACCATCATTCATGATATATATTTTTTTTTATAAACAACTTTAAATTTGTGAAATTTGGCTAGTACAGACGAGATCTAACCCTTATAATAATCTCATTCAGTTTCGCTTGCTATTATTTCGATAGAAGAACCCCAAAGACTTTTTAGGAATATAGTTTTTGTCTCCAAGACACTTAACTGTCTTTGTCATTTTTTGGTCTTTTGCTCATTTTGACTTTTTGTAAACATGACTTCTTCAGCGATTTGTTGTTTTGTTCTATGAATTAATGGTACTCTATACTGTTATTCTTGTCACCGTGATGAAGTGCAGAGGAATTGTCTGAAATGTCCTCTGATAAGGAACGTCTGGAATAAGTATGGTATCGGCGAAGACCCAAATTTAATGTAAAAAAAACCGACATGAACATGAATAAGACAACAGTACGAGTTTAAACATTGTAAATAAAGGTTAACTTAAATATTGTTGGGGATGGTAGAAGTTATTGTATATTCATTGAAATTGAAATCACAAAATCACAGGAACAATATCCATGATTTTATTAATGTAAAAGTAAGTACCTCTTTGCCAAAATATACTGATACTTTTATTTTTCACAGAAGTCAATTCGAAATGGTACAGTCATTTTACAACATGGCCCATTATTTTTTAAAATGGCCCATTGAATTTATTTTTGAGGGGCCCTGGGCCCATGGTGAAAAAAACCTTCAAGATCACTGAAACAGTGAACTTTTTATCGTGAACAAAAGATTTTTATTACATAATCTGAAAGATGAAACCTTTAACTTTACAGGAAAAATACTCCCACTGCTAGGAAAAATCTGTAAAGAAAGTATCAGTTTATTATGTAAAACCATAATTATAGCATATTTTTAAACTAAAATAGAAGTTGCAGCTAAATGATATCATCAAAGGCATAAACCTTGCTTCTTAAAAGAAGCAAAAACAGATAGACAAACGGATGGAAGAAGGATTGGACCCAGACCAGAAAACATATTTCCCCTCTTCTATCATAGGTGGGGCATAAAGACCAATATATTAATCAGTTAACTTTGCTACCAACCTCGTCCAATGCCTGCCATTGCCAGACTGTATGACAACACTTGTGATTGTTGAGGTGGAGGTTGAGCTATCATGAATTTAGAGGCCTGGATACGTGGCTTGCGGAGTTGTCCATGGTCTTCCTCTTCTTGTTTCTCTTGCTGGGGATACCTAAACAAAGCAATTCTCATCACATCACATTTATATAGAACCTGAAAAGGCTTTTAGCTGAGCTCTTTCAGTATCATGTCATTTAATATAATAATACATGTATAGACTAAATACAACATAAGAATAGAAAATAAATAATGAAAAACATACTAAGGACTTAAATTAATCCTGTGTCACTTACAAGTGCAAAGTGTTATCATTTTAACTGCAAAAAAAAGTAGGTAAATATAAGTAATACACACATAAACCAAAAAATTCTTCAGATGCTATGTCTTAATCATGAAGAAGCTTCCATTTAAGTTTTGATACAATCTATGAACTTTAACAAGGTTAAACATACTGATGTGTTTCATCAAATGCTGGACAATAAAAAAAATCTGGTTTAAATGTCAGTGAGACAGCAAGACCACCATTAACTTGATTTTTTTTATATATATATATATATATATATATGACAAAATCATCGGAAATTAGTTGATCTTCCGCTCAAAACAGATGATCTGTATATGTTTGATTTAATTTATTTTGTTTTCTCTTACATGGCTCAGCAGCAGGGTATTTTGCCACTGAAAAGGTTACTTGCCAAAAAATTATCAAATACAACTAAGTCAAAAGTCAGTTATATGAATATACTGTTAGTTCAGAAATTATTGTGTATATTTGTTATTTTAATTTTGTAATTTTTGACGAAAATGTGATTTAAATTTTTTTGCGATATTACGAAAATTCCTGTTTAATGCACATTATAAAGCATTATCAATATGCAAGTTAAAATTATTGTGATTATAACCCTGTCACAAATTTTTCGAAATAATAAAAACATCGCAACAATTTCTGAATAGTATATTTTCTGACAAAAAAAAAATACAGTTGCGATAAACATTAACAATTTTGATGGATGTATAAATCATTGAAACTTACTGCCTCTGATCAGGAGGTAGATGACATTGACTTCTCCAGGATCTCTTCTCAGATCTACTCATTCTGAAAAATATAACATATATCTATGAATATAACTAGTATAAAACATACCTGACAACTTTTCAAAATTCCCATAGGGATTTTACATGCAAGATGGCTCTTATAACCCTATAAAACCTTCATAGGGGCCTTGAAATGTCTTTAAATGTTGTTTTTTTTGCTTCTCCAACCTTATACAAGCCTATATATATATGGACCATAATTTGGTTTTCGGCCTTTGGTTTCTTTTAGTATCTTTTTTTATAAGTTCTAAAATTTTAACTTTTATTTTGTGGGTTGTGTTGGTGTTAGAATAGTATGAATGGAACAATTGAGTTTTTCGAGAAAAAATTAATACATTTTGATTCACCGTTTACGTGACATGAAACCAAACAGGAAACCAATCTTTATTTTCTTTATTTTGCACAATATAATTCAAAAGGCATAAATAAACACCATTACTAGTGTTACTTGCTTCATGTTAATATTTAAAATCTATTTTCAATGTTATATTAAAGTTTTTTTTAAACCTGACAGGAAACCATAAGAAACCGAAAGCATTTTTTTAGTTTTATTTTATTGCAAAATCTGCTTTAAATAATCTGAACAGTATACTTTTTCTTAAAATCCATCTTAAATGTAACAGTATTATAAAACTCTTAAATATGTGCTTGTTTTGAAAACAATTAGTACAATTTATTCAGAATTTTCCATTTTTTCTTCATTGATACAGGATACCATAATCGTTGTATCTTGATGTTTAAGCCAAAACTAGAGGCTCTAAAGAGCCTGTGTCGCTCACCTTGGTCTATGTGAATATTAAACAAAGGTAGCAGATGGATTCATGACAAAATTGTGTTTTGGTGATGGTGATGTGTTTGTACATTTGTACATCTTACTTTACTGAACATTTTTGCTGCTTACAATTATCACTATCTATTATGAACTTGGCCCAGTAGTTTCTGTGAAAAAATGTTACCGGTAGTAAAAATTTACAAATTTTATGAAAATTGTTTAAAATTGACTATAAAGGACAATAACTCCTTAGGGGGTCAATTGACCATTTTGGTCATGTTGTCTTATTTGTAAATCTTACTTTGCTGAACATTATTGCTGTTTACAGTTTATCTCTATCTATAATAATATTCAAGATAATAACCAAAAACAGCAAAATTTCCATAAAATTACCATTTCAGGGGCAGCAACCCAACAACAGGTTGACCAATTCATCTGAAAATTTCTGGGCAGACAGATCTTGACCTGATCAACAATTTTACCCGAAGTCAGATTTGCTCTAAATGCTTTGGTTTTTGAGTTATAAGCCAAAAACTGCATTTTACCCCTATGTTCTATTTTTAGCCATGGCGGCCATCTTGGTTGGTTTGGCGGGTCACGCCACACATTTTTAAACTAGATACCCCAAAGATGATTGTGGCCAAGTTTGGATTAATTTGGCCAAGCAGTTTCAGAGGAGAAGATTTTTGTAAAAGATATATAAAATTTACGAAAAATGGTTAAAAATTGACTTTAAAGGGCAATAACTCCTAAAGGGGTCAGCTGACCATTTTGGTCATGTGTCTTATTTGTAAATCTTACTTTGCTGAACATTATTGCTGTTTACAGTTTATCTCTATCTATAATAATATTCAAGATAATAAGCAAAAACAGCAAAATTTCCCTAAAATTACCAATTCAGGGGCAGCAACCCAACAACGGGTTGTCTGATTCATCTGAAAACATTAGGGCAGATAGATCTTGACCTGATAAACAATTTTATCCTTATCAGATTTGCTCTAAATGCTTTGTTTTTTTAGTTATATGCCAAAAACTGCATTTTACCCCTATGTTCTATTTTTAGCCATGGCGGCCATCTTGGTTGGTTTAACGGGTCACGCCACACATTTCTTAAACTAGATACCCCAATGATGATTGTGGCCAAGTTTGGTTTAATTTGGCCCAGTGGTTTCAGAGGAGAAGATTTTTGTAAAAGTTAACGACGACAGACGACGACGACGGACGACGGACGCCAAGTGATGAGAAAAGCTCACTTGGCCCTTCGGGCCAGGTGAGCTAAAAATGTATTTATATTTGGTTTTGATATTCCAGTTATATACAATTTATTCCAAATCATTGGCAATGTAACATTCTTTAAATCCAGTAAAGAAAAAAACTTTTAACTTGTCAAAGGAGAAGTAAACTTTTACCATGCATGATTTGAAAGGAAGTACTTTATTAATTTTAGCCCACTAAAGTAGGTTTAAATGTGGAAACCATGTAGATGGTGTACAGGTCACAAGTATCACATTGTGCCTATTTTAAATTTAAGTCATGCATGGTAAAAGTTTACTTCTCCTTTGACAAGTTTATTGCTTTTCTGATAAGTGTTTGCAGAACATGAATAAAATATTAATTAAAAACTGTGACAAAGATGCCAACTTTGTACATTCCAAGTGTAACGGTATATTAACATGTATTTTTTATTAAATTATATTTATTCACCTAAAATATCCAGTAATATTTACTGCTGAAGTTAAATCAATCCAACGAGCATTGGTACAATGATAAGAGACGTAATTTCGATTGATTTTTCCAAGGACTCTACACGTCATTATCGGGAAACGAAGTGTGTTCTAACGTCTGTCAAATATGAAATCGATTTTGTCAAGTCATTGGGCATTTATTTTCACACAGGATCGTATGTAACATTATGCACATAGGAAAAATAACAGACCACCGGCGCAATCTCTTTGACAATTGTATTTTCCTCTTTTAAACAAGACGAAACAAGTCTACAGATTATGTTTGCTAACATCCCGTTGGAAACAAAAACAATGTTTAGACCTAGTATTTCGTACATATGGCCGTAATGGCGTGATCACATGTTGGTCACATGTTTCACGTATGACCGGAAATGATTAGAACTTAGGACAAAAACAATTTTAATAAATAACTGGACTTCTGTTTCGTGTGAAATGTAACGCATAACGATAACGTCATTACTTAATTATTACGAAGATCAGAACAAGAATGTAAATCATCTCTGATTTTCCTGTTTGAACATCTCGCGAGAGTTCATATTTGCATATTGTTTTTAAGAATTCTATTACAACAAAGCAGATTACATCATCTAAAATTTGCTTTACGAAATCGGACACAAAAGTCACGCCACTGTTCTTTCATCTGCTACATAAATACTTATAGTTCTCGGCATTTTCTTCTCACTATTCTTATTGGTCGATGTTCTTTGTTATTTGAAAGCAAAAATTTCGAATTTGCCGGTGATGATTATCTATAAATCAGTCAGTGTTATGCTCTTCGGAAGCAAAAAGTAACGCGAGAAACGACACAAAAATACGGTTGTAGAATCTTAGAAATTAGTATATTTCAATTTTTTTTCTAGGCAAGAGTAGCATACACTTGTATGTTGATAAAAATAATGGCATCTTTAGATGTAGTTACAACTTTTCTTACAGTAATTCACATTTTATCACTTTTCTTTAGTTATAGGAAACGGAGCCCAATAGCAAATTATGGTCCATATTTAGATAGCCATTGTTAATTAATTGTTTTGTTTAAAATTGTGGACATAATTGCTTATTCAACATTTTGAGGTTCAATTTAAAGATCAGGTCCCGTGTTTCACAACAGGTAATGTGAAGAATGACTGGAATTTCTGGAGGTTATTGATGCTGTCAAAAATGGTCAGTCAGTTAAAAGCGATTAATCCTATTTTCACAAACAGTATACAGATTATTTGACCATCACAAGAAACAACAATCTTAAGTTTCATAAAATTTGGATAATTTGTTCTCAAGTTCTCAGGGATTAACAATATTAATTTAGAATGAGAGACAATCTGAATGAAATACAGACCCTATATCTAATGCTTTGCTGGCATGAATCTGACTACATCAGCCAATGAAATTTTAGCCTTGAAATTAATGGAGGCATCTATTAATCCCTCAAAACCAGAGAATCAAAAAAAGAAATTTACAGAAGAAAATATATAAAGTATTTAAAGACCTGTGTAAGCAACTTGGACACAAAATATTGTTTACATTGGTAGAACATCTGTTTTGAGGTGATGTACAATTTTTTTTTTAATGTTTCAAACTGAATCTTTGTTAAGGTTATGATCAATGATTATCAAGAAAATATGTTAACTTTTCATATCAATATTCAAACTTTTTACATATATATTAATCCTGTTCATTGCTCAGAATAATATTACAGCCCAGAGTTAGTGCTATGTCATTCATTAACAATACTGAACCATATCTATACTTACCCTGACATATCTTTATACTCCATCCTAGCAAAGTAAGAAGGATCAACTCCTATTCTTGGGTTATCTGGTATTTCTATCAAAATAATTGAACTGCAATATTAGTTGTTATTACAAAACACATTTATTTTGTCAGAATAAAATCAAAGTATGTAAATACTACCTTCAGCAAGCCAACTGAGCAAAAGGCTCCCTCCTTAGATTCATATTTTGTTTCTTTGGTAGGATAAATTAATTCTATATTAAACATGTTAAACAACACTTTTGTTTTAACATACAATTAACAATTTATTTGCTTTAACATCGCTACAAGAAGTAATCTTATCTTTTGTCACTGATCTTATAAAAAGACATGTTAATTTGATCTACATTACTGTAAACCTAAATGATTAAATGAACCTAAAAATGTGGGTTACAGAGAAGCCCATATAAGATGTGCAAAAATGTACCCACAGTTGCTATCACTTGTCATCAGTTTCAAACTAGTTTTATGCACATTTTCTGAAAACTCTCGTTAACATTTCCTCATACCGCCATCCAAATTTCAGGAGGAGTTGACCTTCACTGTGCCAGGTCATTGTTTTTCTTACCTTCGTCCCAATTTTCAGCACCCCTACTTGGTCTGTTCTGGTCATCATACTTGGGTAAATCTGTGCATCCTTTGAAGTTCTTCCCATCCTCTTGATTCTTGGACTGTTCTGAAAATCACAAACACAAATAAAATGTAAGGGCTATTCCATTAAAATGTATGTGGGAGGGTAGAAAGTTTAATTATTGAAAGTGGGTCATGTTGGTTTTTCTTTCGGTATGCATCTATTACCATTAAGCAAAATTTTCATCTATTTCCACCATTACTGTTTTATTACTCTCATAGAATTTCGTTGAATTCTTAGAAAAATCCATTCAGCAATGTTATTGACATCAAAACAATGACACATCATCTATTTTTAGGTTACGTAGAGCTCTTTTTCCTTATTAAGGCCCAGAGAACTACTTTATAAGTCTGATTGTTAGCGTATTTTTTAGGATCAGAAAATGATTTGATTTATTTTAATATACAAAATTGGCCAAGTATTTACTCGTAAAAGTAATTTTATTGTATGCCATTGAATGTAAATGGACTGAAAAAATACTTTGATGCATTGATGACATTTTTATCATGGTTATAGTTATCTGTAACATGTTTAAAGCGTTTAATACAGAATTTTCCAATCGACCATCAAGGGTCACATGTCAAAATTCTTTACATTTTTAGTATGCAGAATAAAAAAATTAGCATGTCCCAATTTCTCTATTTAACGTGATATTCATTTGTTATTTGATCTCAAATTTATTCTATAATGTTAAAATTCATAATACAATAGGCCTGACCTATATATCATTTAACATGCGCAAAAACCACAATCCAATACAAAGGTAACGAACTTACAAGCATGTCTACTTATTTAACGGAATCAGGTCACAATAAGAAATGTAGACGAGGTTGACCATGTTTCTGAAACTATTCATCAATTAGAGTATCAGAAAAAAGTAAAATCACAAAAATACTGAACTCAGAGAAAAATCAATTTGAAAAGTCCATATGGCAAAATCAAATAACAAAACGCATCAAAAACGAATGGACAAGAACTGTCATATTCCTGACTTGGTACAGGCATTTTCAAATGTAGAAAATGGTGGATTAAACCTGGTTCTATAGCGCTAACCCTCTCTAAGATTGTTTTCGAATAAGAACAAAAATCCATTTACATTGGATAACATTTGCTATAAGTGGTCTCATTAATTAGCGACAAGAAGCGTTATTTTAGCGAAAAGAAGCGACAAGAAAGCATTTTTTTTTTTAATTAAAATTACTTATTCCAAATAAATATCAAAAGAATATTAGAACAATTTTAGGGACATGAAAGTTGATATTGATAGAAAAAAATTGAAACATGTATTTACATGATATTTTATCATGTATTATGTATAACAGCCAGTATTACGTTTACCCCGCTGTTGTAATATGAGATTACTTTCCCTGTGTTTTAGAACAATAATATATTTATCTTATAATTTGATTTTTTAAAAACTTTCTTTGTACATATATTAAGCTGGCAAAATGAATTATGTGTACATCATTGTCCTGAAAATACAGACACAAATTGTGAAATATAAAGAACTGAAATCATACAAGAGGAAAACATAATTAAAATGTGAATATACTTCATCATTTTATTTAGTGTATATTGCCTCATTTAACAATATTTATCATGTTTATGCATATTGCATGTATTGATTGTAGATTAAAGGACATTGATGAAAATTTTGAGTTTTCAACAGGTGTTCACTATTTACAATGATTGTATATTTTAACACGAGTAATTGTATAGTCTGACGTGTGTACAAAGTTGAAGGTGTTAATTGGATGTTATTGTAGCAATAAAACAAGGGACACAAGCCTTGTTAATCTTGTTTGATATTCTGCATTGTGTATTACCTTAGGGTGAAGCCATAGCTAAAGTTGGTCCTATCAGGAAAAATGAATTGTACAGTTAGAAAGGAAATAATATTTCATGTTTTTGTTTCAATAAATCCTTCAAAAGAAAGGTGAAAAATCTTTGTTTTTTATTTTCATTTTATGGCGTGTGCATTTCCTTCGCTCTTACAAATATTTAAGTTCTTCCAAACCTGCTTTATTAACATGTATTTGTGTCCTAATTTGTCATGATAAAACATTATACCAAATATCAAATCAAATTATTTAAGCATGAAAAAAACAAGTGTGGAAAACTGATTTGCCGGACTGACAGTTGGACAGACAGACGAGACAAAGTGCAAACCGAGAGTCCCCTTCGACTTTGTCCGTAGGGGACTAAAAAGCTGTTTGGCACTTACCATAACTAAGTATTGGTTCCAACATCGCCTTGTCAGGACAGTTAGCGATGTGGTACCTCAACTCAGGCTTAGGCATCTCATGTCTGGCATTGAAAGGGCATGTGGCAAATTCTCTTCCTGTGAAATTCTGAAATTAAAGATAAACAAAATTAACTAAAAGTACACAGCTTAAGGTATAAATGAATGAGCATATTTAATAATAAGTATATCATGTATATTCTCTGCTCATACATAGATGCCAACCCCTTTTGACACAATCAGTAACAAACTATCAAATTTTCCGTATTTTTTAAAAGTTTTCAGTAATCATTCATAAACTTGCATTTACCATTAAAAATTACTGACAAGTGGTTGCAAAATGATGTGCACTAAGAATTGTCGTTCAACATGTTGTCTCTAGTATGTATTCCATTCATTAACTGTTCAGATGTTCTGGACTCGTACATTTTCGTTGTGTCAAGGAGAAGTAGAGAAAGGGGGAAAGCTACTCATAAAATGTAAGTTAGTCTCTTCGGAAGTCAGTTAGTTCCCAACAAAAGGTTGATAACTCCCGAGAAACCGGAAGCATTACATTGGCGTTTTATAAATACCGGACCAGGACGGAAAAGTAATGATAAAAATCCGCGTTTTAAGAAATTGAACTCGATGATTGGGAATCCGTAACTATTCCACTTTGACCGTAATAGCGTAGTTTGTATCGCAAAATCAGAAAAACTACGGAAAAATTGTAATGGTTGGCATCTATGTTCATACCATTGCGTGATTTTACATGATGTTAAAATAGTTTGATGAACAATTGGTTTTGGTAAAAAATTGTCATTTCACATATTTCTCTCTGTCATTGTCTGTACTCTCTTCAAGGTTATGTCAGGATATGGATAAAACAATTACTATCTGTTGTTTGGTAAATATGGGGTTAAATCGACTTTTGAAAAAGTGATATTTACTTCGGCCTTTGTCCTCAGTGAATATCAGTTTTTCAAACGCTAATTTAACCCCATATTTACCTCATCAAAAGACAATAATTATGTATTAATACCAAGTGAGGAATATGAGTTGTTTTGCATTGGTTTGATGTGTTTGAGCTTTTGATTTTGCCATATCAATAGGTTACTTTTGGCTTTAAATTTTTCCTTTAGTTCAGTATTTTTGTTATCTCTATTTATATTCCATGTTATTCATGTGTTTCCAATATATATTTGGCCAAAAAAAAATATATGTCTGTTTATGGTTACATCATCAAAATTAATAGGGTAGGTAGGTCAGTATTTTCATTTTATTATTTTTTTCCATTTTTTTTTTTATCAGGATTTTGAGTTGTGCGGTCCGTCTTTCGGTGGTCCGAGTTGTCCATGGGCCGAGTTTACCCATATTTGTAATGATTGGATTATTTCCCTTTGTTATTGATTGGGAAAAAATGGCGGCGAATTGTTAATTTCATCACGCGAGTCGCGAATTTCCTTTAAACAGCTATCATATTCATGATTATGAACATTGGGATGTATCAGGCAACACTATGTTCACTTTAAACAAGAGTTCAGTTTATTTTTCACTTTACGACGGAAATAAAATGGCTAAGGGTCAGCGGTCAACAATAGGGTCGGTCAGGTAATCGTAAACAGACATCATTTTATTTTTGGCCTTTTCATCATGTTTCATGTCTGACACACATCATGTGATAGTTCATGATGTATTATATATATGCCACAGAGAACAAATTTGTGTGTATATCTTTTTCTGATTGAAATAATTCTTTAAGGTTAAACACCACTTACTTCAGCCCAAAATTTCAACTACAACTTTATTTCAAACATTCTCAGAAAAAAATTATCATGACTTATCAAATCACATGTTAAGGTGTAACACCACTTATTTCAGCCCTTTATTTCAATTACACTTTATTTTTAATCATTCTAAGGAAACATTTATCAAGACTTTTCAATTCACGTAAGTAAACCAGGACATAAAAACAATGAACATCCATGACATCCTGTCTCATAGCACTTGAAATCACTGAACACAAGGAAGATAGATTTTAAACAGAATCGTCTAGTGTGTAGTTTTTTTAACTTAATACCATTCAAAGTGGAGAAGGAAATAAATCATTTAAAAATACATTTTACGAGTTATGTAGTACGAAACTATGTTTTATTATAATCGATATAATTTTGAAATTTTAAAAATTCTGAAGTTCCACATCATAATAATTGTATTTGAAAGAAATATATCTTTTAAAAATCTGTTTAACAAGTTATGAAGTACATTTGTACTAAATATTATTTTATTTCTAATTGATATTTTGTGAGCTTTTCAATTTTTTACTTACACATGTAAAAGTTTTTAAGTTTAAAAGCTCATCATTCTGAGAATATCTGACAGATATTTATCTTTTAAAGATCTGTTTTATGAGTTACGTACATTGTAGTACGAAATAATTTTATATTTATCATGTTTATAATTGTTATGTTGGGTGATTTTCAACATGTACAAGTTTGTAAATTTTCAAGCTCCACATCATGCTTAGTGTATTTGACAGAAATCTATATTTTAAAAATCTATTTAACATTGTTTTACTGGTTAAGTCATGTATGTAGTACTAAATATTTTTTATTTAAAATTGATATTTTGTGTGATTTTCAATTTTTAACAAGCAGGTCACATGAGTGTATCTGACAGAAATATACCTTTTTAAAATCTGTTTTTAAAGGTTATGTAGTACTAAATATTTTTTTACAGGCTTTGAACACATTTATAATGTCCAAGATAATCAATACAATGTACATGATGTACCAACCAAATGTTACATTAGTATAGATTATTCTGAAATTTACTTTTTGAATTGCATATATATATATATTTAAATATGCAATATGTTGTTCAACATTATTATATTAACCATGTTTACATGTATAAATTTAGATTTTTTATACATTGTACCTATTTCACAAGAGAAATGTTGTGAATATATTTAATTGACAGACCAAATTAAACAAACAATCTATCTGAATCACTATAAATGCCTTGCTCATTGTTAAAGGTCGTACTGTGACCTATAGTTGTTAATGTCTGTTTCATTTTGGTCTCTTGTGGACAGTTGTCTCATTAGCCATGTTGGCAATCATACCACATCTTCCAGATTTCACGAAATCTTTTTTACCCTGGGGCCTAAAATAAAATATTGTTTGTTTCCCCAATCCCGACCGACCCTTCAAAAACAGTGCTACTCATAAAATTTTATTGTCAAAACTAAGTGGAAAAATTATTTTATCAATTTCAAATTTTTCGGCTTGCAGCATCGTCCAATACTATAATACTATTCAGAATTTTTGAAAAAAATGAAATGATTTCCCTACCTTCCTACTCACACCTTTCTTGGCAGGGTCGGGATTGGGGAAACAAACAATATATTAGTTTAGATCTGGTGGTCCTTGAAGAAAATCTGCAGGTCCTCACTATTAATTTCATTGAAAAATACTAAAATTGTGTCAGTCCTATGCCAAATTTTGGTGGTAAAATCCTGAGGACCACCACTTTTCGCGAACTCTGATCTTCTCCTTTATATTACATGGCCGAGCTGGCAGTTTAATATAACATATATAAAGAACAAGTTGTAAGTTTTTGAGTCTTAAATTTGTAATTTGTTTTAATCTTGTATTTCATTTGTTACGCGTGTCCCATGTGTTTGTGCCCAACCACCAATATGATCATTGGACCAAAGAGAACAAATTATATACGATTCCAGGTCTATATTAACATTTACTCTCAACTGAGTGAACAAACACAAGTGAACAACATGAACAAAGGATCCCTGAGTTACTATTTAACTATGGAATGCTCATTTTTGAAAATTTATTGAGATGTATTAGCTCTGACTGAAATACATTTTGTATGAAGCTGACTATAAATTTTACCCTTCTACATTTCATCAGATGATACTGCATGCGTTTGGCAGCTACCATGTGAACTTTATCATAAGGACACTCAATCAGCTGCTCCGGGTCAGGAATGTGGTAGTATGCCATTCTGAAATATAATTAACATGATTAATGAAACATTTAAAATGATTTTTAAATTTTATTGTTGATACAATTTTTGTTTTCTGTCCATGGCCATTGTTTTGTACATACGGTGAAGTCCGGTACATCCATGCACTTGTGACGACTTCACTTCATTGAAACTGATAAAACCAATAATTGGATAATATTGTGTGAACACATTCATCACGTTCATAACATACTTTTATTTCATAAAATCTTTTGTTTGTTTGGTTTCATCCTTTAGATTTTGGATAATGTGTCCAAAATTAGGGAAACCTGTTCTGAGTGTTCCTCAAATGTCCAATAATTTTCTGCACCTGCATGCCTTCCAAAAATAGCTTATTTTGAATAAAACAAAGAATTTCTACTACGAAATGTAGCGGAGTTAGAATGAAACATGGATGCAGAGCAAAAATTATTTTTATCTGATATAAATTAGACTGAAATTAAACAAATTTTATCTGATGATGTAATTTTTTTTTATTTGGAATAGTCCTATTATGGTTAATCAAGGTATTTCAGTTATTAACGCTTGAACTTATTTTATTCTTTTTTTTTATCCCTTAGAAAGATAAAAAAAATAACAAAAAAGATTTTGTTTGTGTTGCTATAAATGAGCGATATCACAGGCAGCACAGACACCAGATACTCCTCTGTAAATCTGGCTGTTAATTTTCAGGTTGGAATTGTCCTTTCAGTGTGTGTTTTTTTTCCAAATCGGCATATAATCAAATTTTGGGATTGGGAGACATTTTTCAGTACGCGAGTTAAACTCTAATTATCTGGAGTTATATTATTCAGGTGTTTAGAAGGGTAGTGATGAGGGTACCTTCATGATGTATAACGGTAAAAATTCTTGCCAAATGACCATAACTGTAATTTTTAGGGTATGACGATAAAATGTACACTTTCTCATAGACGATAAAAAAAATTAGCTGAATTTGACAAATCACGCCAGCCTCTTTTTTTCTCCAAAAATAACGGCAACAATTATATGAGACTTCTGACGAATATCAATAAGAATAATTTGACGAATAACGGAAAAATTTGAACCAATTTGTCAGACAAAAAAGGTAGCCAAAAATGACCATTTGACAACTGACGGTAAAGGGCATTACCAACCTCATCGGGGGTCTCATTGGGGGTTCCGATCCCGGATCCCACTTACTGTTTTGTCAGATTCCTGTATCCCACTTACACTATGTACGTAAGCAATTTTCATTTTTTTGTCATTTCCTGGGTTCTGCTAGACCTCATTTCCCGTTATCCCGACACAATAGTTTGACTTTCACGTGTCATGCTTACAAAAAATCGGCAATCCTGCGTCACGCTTAGACCCCAATGAGACCCACCTCATATATAGGGGGAAAATCTAAGACAAGTAAATTTGTTCAGGTATATTAGGTGGGTGGGTAGCGGGGAGAATCATATTATTCAGGTATATAAGGGAGGGTCTCAGGCAAGTGCACAGTGCGTTGGTCAATAGTCAATATTGACATCTTGCACCAAATGACCAAACGGTTTAAAAGGTAATATCTGCATTGTTTATGGGTAAAATATAATAGTAACTTTTATGTGAAACAGCATCTACCCAGATATAGAATAACTATCAGGCACATGAGCCCTCGTGCACGTGTCGTGAATGGTTTCCCGCGATTTTTCCTGCAATCAAAATGAAAGAAATGAAAGAATAACTTTCGTTTTCAAAATTCAACACTGCAATGTAAACATTTAGAAAATGCAACGACTGTTAATCATTATACTTACCTTGGACTTATATATTTAAAGATAAAAGTATTCACAAACGAAACTTGTTGTCATTTCATTTTTTTCACAACTTTATCACTTTGACAAGGAAGGAAACTTACCCGATGTTTTCATTGAATTACGTGCACGCGATTGGTTGATGTCAACACGTGGAAATACGGCTAGATTTATAAAATACCGAAAAGATTTATCAGCCTGCAACGGACTTTAATTCGTATTCAGTTTTGAGTTAATTCGAATTTCGAACTTATAATAGATTCAGAAATAAATTAAACTAGAGGCTCTTAAGAGCCGGTGTCGCTCATCTTGGTGTATGTGCATTTTATACAAAGGACACTAACATATCATGGATTCAATCCAGTGGCGGATTCAGAGGCTCGGACTTTTTTTTTTAGTAAAAAGGATTAATCAGACTATACTTCGTGAACTTTGCATTTTCCGAGTATTAAATTTTTATACGATAATTCTTTACTTATAAAGATATTTTTCGTTGGTATTTGCTGATTGTCATAGTCATGTGTTTTGCTATAGTGGAGTTGACTGACCAGTGCGGTGAAAAAACGTCACTCCGTCATTTTGAAATTCAAATTACAGTAATACACATTGCTTAGGCTGAGAATGTCATGACAATCAGGAAACTTCCAAAGCGACACAGGATTGAGCAAGAAACTATTGACTTTTATGTCACTATTCCACCAAACAGAAAGTAATAGTAAATACTCTATATAGACTATTACACTCTCATGAAGAAAAAAAGTTCAGCAATATTATTTACCTAGGCTACGAAAAAACATGTTTAACCCCAGCCTGTTTTATAAATAACATTATAAATAACAAAATTGAATAATGATCCTCAGTCAGTATAAGTTCCAGAAAGATTTCAAGTGTCATGTACGAACCATTTGATTTGAGGAAGCAGTCTGAGATATTTGAGAGAGAAAAAAATTGACTCTGACTTCTTGCCTTAAACAATAATTCTGACCGTATCTGGATTAAAAACAATAGTCTTGTCCACGATTTTGCTATTAAAAACGAAAATTTCCAACAAAATTATTTAACATAAAATGAACATAATAAATAAAAACGGGCGTATTTTTTTGTGACCGGGGTTTGCATGTCTGACTAAAATGTCTGTTTCGCAGGACTTATACATATTGAATACTTTTTTTTCAAGACAAGACTGTAACCTGCCTGCTGGGTGTGACCTTTATGTCTCTATTAGTCGACCGTCATTCACAACTTCGTTGTCATTTCAGCCTGACACTTTCGTAGTCTTTGATGGATTTGGAACCCCTCACTTCGGTTCCCTAAGTTATATTGGGTGAAACATATCAATCAAATATTTTGATAATAACTGCTTGTTTGTCTTTTTTAACTCGTGTAAGTCGTATTGTAAATTTCATCGAATTTCCATGTCTATTTTTTACTGACAAGTATACATCAAATATATCAGTACATAGCATTGGGTAAATTCTATTACTTTATGATAGACGATTAATAGGGAGAATACAGCATAAAAAGTGTCCAACCCTTACACTTTACAGCAAGAATAAAATATACATGCCCCAAGCCAGGAACCGTTTAAATAGTGCATATTACACTTATTTTATGTTTTTTTAGCCCCAAAAAGGTCCCAAATTTTTTTCGCCTCTCTCCGATCGCCGAAATTTGAAATCTTCGCCCCCTTCCAAAATCCTGGATCCACCCCTGGATTCCATGACAAAATTGTTTTTGGTATAAATGGTGATGTGTTTGAAGTTCTTACTTTACTGAACGTTCGATCTTGCTACTTACAATTGTATCTATAAAAAATGAACTTTGCCCATTAGTAACAGCGTAAATTATTTTGAAAAAATCTACCAAAATTTCCCAAATTGATCAAAATTGTTGAAAACTAGAGGCTCTAAAGAGCCTGTGTCGCTCACCTTGGTCTATGTGAATATTAAACAAAAGAAGCAGATGGATTCATGACAGCATTGTGTTTTTGGTGATTGTGGTGTGTTTGTACATCTTACTTTACTGAACATTCTTTGCTGATACAATTATCTTTATCTATAATGAACTTGGCCCAGTAGTTTCAGTGGAAAATGTAAGTAAAAATTTACAAATTTTATGAAAATTGTTAAAAATTGACTATAACGGACAATACCTCATAGGGCGTCAATTGACCATTTTGGTCAAGTTGACTTATGTATATGTCTTACTTTGTTGTACATTATTGCTGTTTACAGTTTATCTCTATCTATAATAATATTCAAGATAATAACCAAAAACAGCAAAATTTCCTTAAACTGACTACCAATTTAGGGGCAGCAACTACCAATTTAGGGGCAGCAACCCAACAACCGGTTGTCCGATCCGTCTGAAAACTTCAGGGCAAATAAATCTTGACCTGATAAACAATTAAACATATTTGCTCTAAATGCTTTGATTTTTGAGTTATAAGCAAAAAACTGCAAATTACCCTTTTGGTTCTATTTTTAGCCATGGCAGCCATCTTTGTTGGTTGGACGGGTCACCGGACACATTTTTTAAACTAGATACACCAATGATAAGTGTGGTCATGCTTGCTTTAATTTGGTCCTGCAGTTTCAGAGGAGAAGATTTTTTTTTAAATTTAACGACGACGGACGCCGGACGTCAAGCAATGAGAAAAGCTCACTTGGCCCTTCGGGTAAGGTGAGCTAAAAAAAAGGGCAATAACTCCTTAAGGAATCAACTGATCATTTTGGTCATGTTGACTTCTTTGTAGATCTTACTTTGCTGAACATTATTGCTGTTCACAGTTAATCTCTATCGATAATACACTAGTCAACAAAAGAAACGATACAAGACTTTTTTTTCAAATTAAAGATACAGTTTTCCGTTCATTGGACCAATATTGAAGTTAGTCATACTTAATTATTATGGAAATATAAATCCCTTTAAAAAAAAAATTTTTTTTGCTTTCATAACGTTTTTTTTTGTGATTTTTTTTTCTCACAAAATTTACATAAAACGACAATTTTAAAAACAGAAGTTCCAACTAATGAAGCTAACCTCTCATTTGAAGGTAAAGACAGTGTTTGCCATCGATTTGTTTTAAAAATTCATACAGTCTCTTCGTTTATTTTTTAAGCAAAGTTTGGCCCCACGAGAAATCGTTAAAATGTATATATTATCAACTGATTTACCATAGACAGTATGTGTAAAGTGATATTCAAAAAGCGGTAACAATCTCAAAACTTATTCGAAAGGTTCCAAATTTACTGTGTGTTGTTTTCACATCTAAACCATTGATTTGAGACGAAAATATTTTTTTTGTCTCCACTTTTAGAGATTTCAAAAAACACTTTTTTAACCCAAAAAATGAAAAAAAAATAATCATTCAACCCATTAGTTACAACATGAACATAACTTGATAAGCATATTGAATAATTTTTTTCAGTACTTAGAAAATTATGTGTCGATTTTTTATTCAACTTTCCGCAAAACTTATTTGCACCCTATGATCGATTACACGGAATTTCGATACTTTCCGACAAGTTTTGATTTTCATTATCATATGTGCATACATTGCAAATGAAAGCTTTTCAAAATAGTGTATCTCATTTTGTTTTATATTTAATACTTTTTGATAAATTTTATTTCAAAGTCGTGTATCGTTTCTTTTGTTGACTAGTATAGTATTCAAGATATTGACAAAAAACGGCAAAATTTCTTTAAAAATTACCAACTGGGGGGGGGGGGGGCAGCAACCCAACAACCGGTTGTCCAATTCATCTTAAACTTTCAGGACAGATGTATAATGATTGATCGACTTGTCAACAACTTGTCCCTATCAGATTTGCTCTAAATGCTTTATTTCAGAGTTATAAGCCAAAATCTACATTTTACCCCTATGTTCGATTTTTAGCCATGGCGGCCGTCTTTGTTGGTTGGCTGGATCACTGCACACATTTTTTAAACTACTTACCCCAATGATTATAAAGTTTAATTAAATTTTGCCCTGTAGTTTCAGAGGAGAAGATTTTTGTAAAAGATTATACAAATATTCAAATATTTATGAAAAATTGGTAAAAAAATTCTATAAAGAGCAGTAACTCCTTAAGGGGTCCACCCCCCTTTTGTGGGAAAATTTTTGTTCATAATATAGGGAATCATAGAAGAATGACGTACTGGATCCCCCATCCCCGGATCCGCCACTGCCGTATTTAAGTGATTATTTAAGTTCATGATTATTTGATAATTTAGGAATGCATTTTTGACCTATTCTATCATCTTGTTTTAAAAATGGATGTCAAGTTAGCAGCCGGCTCGTTATTCGATTTTCAATGTTCAACCGGCTGCTAGCAGTCGGTTCGATACTCAAATTTATTTGATAATCATCCAATCTAATTAAAATTAAATCCTTTAATTGCTCCTAGCTGTTTTGATATGTCGCGCATCAAGGTTGGCTCTAAAGGTCACCAGATTTGACCTGTCTATCGGGTTTCGTTAGATCCTTGATGTGCGACATATCAGAACAGGAGCACTGCATTAATGGATTTAATTTTGATTAGATTGATAATCATCAATATTAAATTATTCCAAAACATTTATAGTATGATACTCCTAGTTAACTGAAGTGAAGTAAAATGATATATTATGTAGGAAATCGATTTTTGACTCTTTCAAGCTATCGAAAATTATCGTTGTCCTCAAATAAATCGCACATTTGTCTTTATAAAATACAGATTTTCATCAATAAAACGACATCAAATCTATACTTTTATATATGCTATTTCTAGAAACATAAAACACTATCACTCCGGTAATATTTAAATTGAAGATATGAATAGAAAAAATTGAAAGCCAAAATAAAAAAAATACATACATTTGTAATGAAAACACAAAGCATACTGAATAAATGACATTGAGACCCCTCTGATCTCTCAAAAAGTCGATTGTGAGGAACTTCTTGTCGTCTATGCCTTTTGAGGGCTAAAAGTTCCAGTTTGTTACAATAAAATAGTATTATTCGTATTCTATTCTTATAGAGAAAAACAACTGGAGACCCTTTAATTACAGTGATCAATATCCCTGGTCATTCAATGTCCATACAATTCGAATGACGAACAACATTAAGACAATGAAAATATCCAGATGTTATCAAAAGGCTTTCCCAAAATGATGTCGTCTAAGTTCTTCTATATCTACGGTGGTCTTAAATTGTAACTTTTCATCTAAAAAAAATAGTCAAAAATCAGGTTATATTAAGGGCATAGTGCGCATGGTGCGATGTTTTTTGTTTTGTTGTTTGTTTTACTTTTTCTTCCAACACAAATCATGTTTTAATAAATTCTACATCAGATAAATCATTTAACCCTCTACTCACCAAGACACAACTATTACCAATTCTTTTTTGTCAAACACGATTTCCTTTTCTTTACAGAAGAATACTTACCCAATTTGTAAATACATAATAAGGGCTGACCTAGTAGTCATAATAAACGAATTACTGGTGAAAAATAATTTTATTCCAATTCTTGAACCAATACATACAAACTTTTGTGCACGAGTTTATCATTTTTTTCGCATAAATTTCGTATAAGAGTCAAATTTTTTTCAATCGGTCAGTGTTGTTGTAAAAATATGGCAGGTAATTAAATTTCGTTTTTTGAAGCCGAAGTTTAACGATTGTCACCTGTTTGTCAACAAACAACAAAAAACATGGATATTGAGCACGTGTTTACATGTACAATCATATAATAGTTTATTTAAGGACATCGATCCATGCGTGTTGCGATCACCGGATTTTTACAAGATGAGTCAAACTGAGGTCACTTTGACGGAAAATATGTTGGGGAACAGATTTTCAAATCGGATCGCCTCGTTAAAAAAGTCATCATAATTTCACTCTGTAAAATACGATAATCAATGCAATGGTTTTCGTAAAAATCAATATTTTTAAAATAGAGTATAAGTTTCAAAAACAGTATAGAGAATACATCAATTAGGCAGCAACACCGCTACACGTTTGTTCAGTTGGTTAATAAATGTTAAAGTCGTCATCCATAATTGTCAACCATTTTCCAAAGTGTACAAAACATACACTATTTCAGACCCCCTACCATCCCTTAAAAAGTGTACATCAACCATTTTCAGATTTCAATATAAAAAAAGAAGATGTGGTAGACCCCCTTTTTGCGAAAATATTTGGTTGCTTACATAGGGAATCACTGAAGCGTGACCGGAGCGGGCCCCCTCTTAGGTCAGTCAGTGCGCCCCCACTTATGAAACATTCTGGATCCGCCACTGAATGGGGACGAGTTAGTTATACATGTAGTATAGTTAGTATGGGGGACAGTCGTAGTTAACATGGTTAATACATCATATTTTGGACTACATATTTGTGAAGTGCTCCTTTATAGACGGAGGGATTCCGTACTTCAGAACAGAATAGGATGGCGACCCAAAATAAACAGAGCACTACAGGTGATAAATCTACCGAAACAAAAAAGCATATAAATGTAGATTTAGGTAAAGACAAAGTGCAGAACAGGTTTCCATTTGTAAGCATTATTTGTGTTAAGCATTGGAGACTTATCTAGTTAGAGCAAACATGAAGATCATGTAAGTTAGACGACACCGGGTGTAAGACAATTCGGCCCAAAAATAACTCGGACCGTTTGCCCGAAAAAAATGCGTCAAGTCCGTACCAAAATAAATTCCACAAGGAGTTTTTTTCGCTTTTTCTTATTTTAATACATCAATTGATATTAATGGTATTTTGATAAACACATGTCAATATAACAGTCGGAGGGACTTAAGTAAGTGATTTTTAAGGTTTTAATGTACCCTTCTGTAGCCATTTTTGTACGAACTTTTCAAACTTCAATTGTATCAAAACTACATATAAAATGAATAATAGAGATAGGCCATTTTGTACATATTCCAAGGGGAAACTTGATGCAAAGCATTATTTTTTACTCTTCCATTGCATTTAATAGAAAAAGAGGACATTGTGGCAAATAAATCAAGATTTTTATAGAAAATCCACAGCCTTTGTCTGTGTACTCTCATATTTGGCAATTTGATGACTGATAGATATAGGATTATTGCATGCAGTGCTAGCATTGATTTCCTTAAAACAACTTTATAAATTGGTTAAAACAAATATAAATATGGCCAAAATCAAGTACACCTTTTCGGGTGCGCTCGACTTTATATATATAGTGGCTTAGCACGAGGTATTTTGGAAATTACAGGTGGCTCAGAACTTTGTGTAAAAAATGAACACTAGCACATCATAGAAAATCAAGTGAGTAATTTATGTTTCAAATTTTATAACAAAAATCTCTTTATTAAAGGCTGTGGATTTTCTATAAAAATCTTGATTTATTTGCCACAAAGTCCTCTTTTTTAGCTCACCTGGACCGAAGGGCCAAGTGAGCTTTTCCCATCACTTTGCGTCCGGCGTCCGGCGTCCGTCGTCCGTTGTCCGTCGTCGTTAACTTTTACAAAAATCTTCTCCTCTGAAACTACTGGGCCAAATTGAACCAAACTTGGCCACAATCATCATTGGGGTATCTAGTTTAAAAAATGTGTGGCGTGACCCGGTCAATCAACCAAGATGGCCGCCACGGCTAAAAATAGAACATAGGGGTAAAATGCAGTTTTTGGCTTATAACTCAAAAACCAAAGCATTTAGAGGAAATCTGACTGGGGTAAAAATGTTTATCAGGTCAAGATCTATCTGCCCTGAAATTTTCAGATGAATCGGTCAACCCATTGTTGGGTTGCTGCCCCTGAATTGGTAATTTTGTGGAAATTTTGCAGTTTTTGGTTATTATCTTGAATATTATTATAGATAGAGATAAACTGTAAACAGCAATAATGTTAAGCAAAGTAGGATTTACAAATAAGTCAACATGACCGAAATGGTCAGTTGACCCGTTTAGGAGTTATTGCCCTTTATAGTCAATTTTTAACCATTTTTCGTAAATCTTAGTTATCTTTTACAAAAATCTTCTCCTCTGAAACTACTGGGCCAAATTAATCCAGACTTGGCCACAATCATCATTGGGGTATCTAATTTAAAAAATGTGTGGCGTGACCCGGTCAACCAACCAAGATGGCCGCCACGGCTAAAAATAGAACATAGGGGTAAAATGCAGTTTTTGGCTTATAACTCAAAAACCAAAGCATTTAGAGGAAATCTGACAAGAGGTAAAAATGTTAATCAGGTCAAGATCTATCTGCCCTGAAATTTTCAGATGAATCGGTCAACCCATTGTTGGGTTGCTGCCCCTGAATTGGTAATTTTGTGGAAATTTTGCAGTTTTTGGTTATTATCTTGAATATTATTATAGATAGAGATAAACTGTAAACAGCAATAATGTTCAGCAAAGTAGGATTCACAAATAAGTCAACATGACCGAAATGGTCAGTTGACCCGTTTAGGAGTTATTGCCCTTTATAGTCAATTTTTAACCATTTTTCGTAAATCTTAGTTATCTTTTACAAAAATCTTCTCCTCTGAAACTACTGGGCCAAATTAATCCAGACTTGGCAATAATCATCTTTGGGGTATGTAGTTTTAAAAATGTGTCCGGTGACCCGACTATCAAATCAAGATGGCCGCCACAGCTAAAAATAGAACATAGGGGTTAAATGCAGTTTTTGACTTATAACTCAAAAACCAAAGCATTTAGAGCAAATCCAACATGGGGTAAATTTATTAATCAGATCAAGATGTATCTGCTCTATAATTTTCAGATGAATCTGACAACCCATTGTTGGGTTGCTGCCCCTGAATCGGTAATTTTAAGGAAATTTTGCTGTTTTTGGTTATTATCTTAAATTTTATTATAGATAGAGATAAACTGTAAACAGCAATTATGTTCAGCAAAGTAAGATTTACAAATAAGTCAACATGACCGAAATGGTCAATTGACCCCCTAAGGAGTTATTGTCCTTTATAGTCAATTTTTCACAATTTTCATAAAATTTGTAAATTTTTATTAACATTTTCCACTGAAACTACTGGGCCAAGTTCATTATAGATAGAGATAAATGTAAGCAGCAAGACTAGTAAAGTAAGATCTACAAACACATCACCATCACCACAACACAATTTTGTCATGAATCCATCTGCTTCCTTTGTTTAATATTCATAGACCAAGGTGAGCGACACAGGCTCTTTGGAGCCTCTAGTCTATCAAATGCAATGAAACAGTAAAAAATAATGCCGGAATGTCAGCCTTAAATTTCTTTAAGTTCCAGAACCTTTCATGTTTTTAAGTCTGGGATTTCGGGATTAGTACCCCTCATACATGATTACCTCTCAAAATCCGTGAAAACAACAACCAACATTATGGTCTGTCCATCATGACAACTGAAACAAAGTATTGAAAGAAGATTAAACATGATAAATAGTTTATAAATATTGCATTTCACACAATAAAAATCAATTTCATACTGTTGATTTTTGCAAAACATGGTTAAATTGTATGTTAAGGTTCATCATAACCTTTTGGCTAATATGGCCGTATTTACACCCAAAGTTTTACTCTGAGTACAGACTAACCTATGCACCTGCAACAGTTTTAAGGGATGGCAGGAACTAGATATATAAATTTCAAATGCATTTTATGTTTTAGAAAAATATAAACTTTTCTAGATTTTGCCTTCCAGTTTTTTTTTGTTCCTGCAGAAGGTGCAAAAATTAACTAAGAAGTGTAAACAATTGAGAAGCTCCCCTCATATAATCTATGTTGTGAGTAGTATTGATTTAAATGGAAAATG
Organism: Mytilus galloprovincialis; assembly: GCA_037788925.1. Lineage (NCBI taxonomy): Eukaryota > Metazoa > Mollusca > Bivalvia > Mytilida > Mytilidae > Mytilus > Mytilus galloprovincialis. Next base: position 33,169,066 of record CM075339.1, read on the forward strand.
GATGGACAATAGACACCTGTAAACAAAAGGTGATTTAAACTGTGTAACTGAGTGGACCGTATCAAATGAAACTTGGGTGTTTGTTTATTTTACTATCTTCTGCAGACTGAAAAAAACTGGACATGAAAATCCAGGTAAGTTGTTAATTTTCTGAAACGTAGACTTCATATAACTTTTATATATCTAGTTCCTGCCATGCCTTAAAACTTACCTGGATGTACCAGTTTGTCTGTACTCAGTAATTTTTGAGATGTAAACACGGCCATATTTTTCAATTCCTTATGATGAACCTTAAGGTTCATGTGGACCCTAGGGCTAAAATGGCAAAATTTTTCTCTGAGTACAGGCAAACATGTGCATCTGGGAAAGTTTTAAGGTATAGCATGCCCTAGATAGATAGAATTTAAATGCATTGTATGATTTAGAAAATTCATAACTTAACTGGATTTTGCAGTACACTTTTTTTCGTCTCTTCTGAAGATGATAAAATTAACAAACAGTTGAGTTTACCTTGATATGGTTCACTCAGGTACACAGTTTAAATAACTAATTATTGTCAGGTATCTATTGTCAATCTAATGTCCATGTTAATTAAAAATGCTCACTTTAATTTTTACCTGAGGGGAAGTTCTCAAACCTGTTTCCCAACTTAGTTTATTTTGGCACCTTCTGAAAGAATGAAAAAAAGTGCACGGCAAAATGCTGGTAAGTTTTTATTTTTCTAAAAGATAAAACATACTTAAAATTCATTTATCTAGGGCCTGCTATGCCTGATTTTTTTTTACAGATGCGCAGGTTTGTCTGTCATTGTCTGTACTCAGAGTAAATTTTTAGGTGAAAATACAGTCATTTTAGCCATAGGGTCCACATGAACCTTATAGTGTAATTACAAACTTCATCTTGTCTTTTTCAATTTATTATTGACATCAATTTGCAAAGGTAACAAGTAATATAATTAAGGTTCCTTTTAAAAGATAGATTAGTAAATTATACTATGTATAGATTTCTTAAAATTACATACCATTTAAACCCCTTATTTAGCATTTGAGGACAAAAAAGGGGAGGCACTGTAACCCAGCTCTGCTGTTAACCTCAAATATTTTTGGATTTTTATTTCAAAGTAAGAACTCTTAGACAGTTAGACCCCCTTACTTACAATCCTTGATAAAAATGTTAATTATTTTGCTTGTTGTATATTGGCTAATTATGGGCCGAATACCTTAATGTAAATACACATTTTTACTTTGTCTTTATCAATTTATCATGATACTTAACTGTAGTTGGTTATTAATCAACTATATATATACATGATATATATCTAGGACTGAAAACCTTTTTTATGCCCCACCTACGATAGAAGAGGGGTATTATTTTTTCTGGTCTGTGCCTCTGTTTGTCTGTCCGTCCGTCTGTTTTTGGTCAAGGTAGTTTTTGATGAAGTTGAAGTCCAATTAACTTGAAACTTAGTATACATGTGCCCTATGATATGATCTTTCTAATTTTAATGCCAAATTAGAGTTTTGACCCCAATTTAATGGTTCACTGAACATAGAAAATGATAGTGCAAATTTCAGCTTAAAGTTTTTGGTCAAGGTAGTTTTTGATAAAGTAGAAGTCCAATCAACTTGAAACTTAGTGTACATGTTCCCTTTGATAACATCATTCTAATTTGAATGCCAAATTAGAGAATTTATTCCAATTTCACGTTCCACTAAACATAGAAAATGATAGTGTGAGTGGGGCATCCGTGTACTGTGGACACATTCTTGTTTTATATCGAGAAGTAAATGCAATGCATTGTAAATCAATGAGACAAGGCTTTTATTTGTTGTTGTCATACATGTTACCCGTCCGATCATTTCTCTAAAAGGCTCTTGTTGCTGATCTTATTTTGCCAGAATATTCTGTTGATCTTTTCTTAGGCAGCTGGTATGGAATGCATCTAATTAAAACAGTAACACCTAAGGTTTCAAGTACTGTACATACTCAGTACTACTGAACGTTCACAAATACTCCAGTTTCAGTTGATTTCCCCAATATATATAGTTATAATGATATGTTATTTAATTTCAGGGATGGATATCCTCGTACAACCAGAGAGCTTTGTGTGCAAGAATATTAATTCCCAGTGGGACATAAGGCCACAACAAACTGCCTCCACTTATCTCTGTCCTTAGCCATGTACTGGGCTTGGCCCCAGGTGTAACCCATTGCTTCTAATTCTGCAGTAACAGTTCTTCGTCAGGTGATTCTAGGTCTCCCTGGTTTCCTTTTATAACAGGGTGGTTTTATGGCTCGTATAACAATACTCTGTTTAGGGTTCTTCATACTTTATTAATATTCAGGAAATATAATAAATACAGCCCTGAAATAATAATAACAAATATATAATAAAGTTATTAACTATCACAGTCATGACAGTTACACATGAAGTAATCACATATTTGCATTTATAATAGCTGACGTCATTTAATAAATACAAAGTTAAAATATCATAGCCATAACGATCGTGAACATAAAACTAAGTATATGATCTACATTTGAATATAACTATCAAACATTCTATTTACATATATCAAGGTACCATAGTATTTCAATAATACGTATATCAATAGAGATCAAGATAAGCCTTACCGATTTATGGAATCAGGCTATAACATCAACAGCACTACATTAGCATTATAACCAATGCTCTACTTCTAACATCAAATATATGTCTGTATGATCAATGGGTCCTACAAGCAATGTACAACACAATAAGTATTCAAATACACATTTCAGTTCCATATAATCAAAGCATTACAATGTTTTTAATAATCAATCACAATAGTAATATAAACTTGATTATCATATATATATTAAAATTACAGACTATGGCGTAGTATCAGTATAAAGCAATGTGACGTATAAGACTCATGACATAAGGGTCAAAGGTCATTCTCAGAATCATTCAAAAATCTATCTCCCTACTTGCAAACTACGCTTTCATATAACTCATACTCGGAATCATCTCTTTTACACACATTTACATAATATAGGGGTATAGGGTTATACCTACCAAATAGGGCTTACGGCGTTCCATACAATTCATTCATCTTTCATTCTACTCAAAGTAAATAAAGTTCATTCTTACCTTATAACGTGAATATACTAAATTCCATATGTCCAAAATACTGCAAATGACTATCAATGAAATATCATTCCATTCCAAACAATATAGAAATGGCACAAACTCAAGTAAATATAAATTCTCCATTTTCTCAAATAATATCCATTTCAAAATCTGGGGGTATGTCCCAATTAACCAATGAGAACACAGATAATTCTGACCACAGAGAAATTCACCTGAGCTCTCTAACTAATGATATATAAATTGTATAGGTAGAAACAGTTACCACTGTGCGGTCAAGCATAGCTGATTAATACTAAATACTCTAATGATTAAATAATACATAGATAAACTGGTCAATAAGTAATAATGATAAACTATACAGAGAAGTGATTAAAATAATAAAATCAATGAAAATCGTCTCTACCACACTTTTTCCTGCATGGTGGTGTCCAATATAGAGCTGTTTTTGGTGTGCGGTGTTGTGGCATTCTCAGTACATGGCCTAACCATCTAAACCTTCGTTGTTTAATTTCTGCTGTTATGCTCTTAGCATTACATTTCTCCAAAAGGCTCTTGTTGCTGATCTTATTTTGCCAGAATATTCTGTTGATCTTTTCTTAGGCAGCTGGTATGGAATGCATCTAATTAAAACAGTAACACCTAAGGTTTCAAGTACTGTACATACTCAGTACTACTGAACGTTCACAAATACTCCAGTTTCAGTTGATTTCCCCAATATATATAGTTATAATGATATGTTATTTAATTTCAGGGATGGATATCCTCGTACAACCAGAGAGCTTTGTGTGCAAGAATATTAATTCCCAGGGAAGAGAAGAAACTTACTTACTTACTTATCCTCTTCATCCCCAGTGGGACATAAGGCCACAACAAACTGCCTCCACTTATCTCTGTCCTTAGCCATGTACTGGGCTTGGCCCCAGGTGTAACCCATTGCTTCTAATTCTGCAGTAACAGTTCTTCGCCAGGTGATTCTAGGTCTCCCTGGTTTCCTTTTTCCTGGTGGTGTCCAATATAGAGCTGTTTTTGGTGTGCGGTGTTGTGGCAATCTCAGTACATGGCCTAACCATCTAAACCTTCGTTGTTTAATTTCTGCTATTATGCTCTTAGCATTAATATTACATTTCTCCAAAAGGCTCTTGTTGCTGATCTTATTTTGCCAGAATATTCTGTTGATCTTTCTTAGGCAGCTGGTATGGAATGCATCTAATTAAAACAGTAACACCTAAGGTTTCAAGTACTGTACATACTCAGTACTACTGAACGTTCACAAATACTCCAGTTTCAGTTGATATCCCCAATATATATAGTTATAATGATATGTTATTTATTTTCAGGGATGGATATCCTCGTACAACCAGAGAGCTTTGTGTGCAAGAATATTAATTCCCAGCGAAGAGAAGAAACACAACATTTCAATACCAAAAATCTTAAGGGTAAAATTTATAACTTGTGATGAAAAATCTCCTGAGGCTCCAGGATACCCTTGGCTAGGTCCTGCAACACCACCAATGACAATTGATCATTTCAATAGATTTTTGAGTTTGAATATAGAAACATTTGAACATTCTAATATAGAAAGTGATCACTGGAATGGTATCTTAAAGTTGATAGAGATATCTAATTACCACTATGGATGTTTAGGTAAAATGGACAGATGGACTACTACACCCACTTTAAATGAGGAAGAATTAGAGGAGGAAATTAACAAGGCTTCAGTAGGTGAGGAAAATATTAGCACCACTGGCAGATCCAGAGGAGGGGGGGGGTTCGGGGGGTTGGCCCCCCCTCTTTTTTTTGCCGATCAATGCATTTGAATGGGGACGTTGGAACTCCCCTTTATCCTGCAAAGGGAACCCCCCTCCCCCTTTTCAAATGACTGGATCTGCCCCTGAGCACTACCACTGGCAAAATTGAATGAATGTGGGGCATAAAATTTAAAAATTTATGACAGCTCATCCAAAGCTCTATATTTAAGAATTGAATGCTAGTTTTGTAACTTCATTGGGGTGTAAAAGTGTTGACCGAAGTACATTTTTTATGAAGTGCAGAAGCATTCAATACTTATAATGACATTTTGTATGAAGCGCTGAAGCATTCAATACTTATAATTACATTTTGTATGAAGCGCTGAAGCATTCAATACTTATAATTACATTTTGTATGAAGCGCTGAAGCATTCAATACTTATAATTACATTTTGTATGAAGCGCTGAAGCATTCAATACTTATAATTACATTTTGTATGAAGCGCTGAAGCATTCAATACTTATAATTACATTTTGTATGAAGCGCTGAAGCATTCAATACTTATAATTACATTTTGTATGAAGCGCTGAAGCATTCAATACTTATAATTACATTTTGTATGAAGCGCTGAAGCATTCAATACTTATAAATACATTTTGTATGAAGTGCTGAAGCATTCAATACTTATAATTACATTTTGTATGAAGTGCTGAAGCATTCGCAAGCTCGTGCAATATAAAATTCTACTCGGGACAATATTCCCCAATATTCATGCAATAACCCTATATTATTTAATTCACCTGTGCACTTTATTTTGGGACCACGTGTTATCATGGATGAGACGTTTTATTGAGTGATGCAATTGCTGAAGAAAAAAACATGTGATGTGCAATAAACCAATCAGACTAAATTATTTTAATGAAACATGCATCTAATGTAATTATATGTCTATGATATACATGCTAAAAGAGAGGTGAAAGATACCAAAGGGTCATTCAAAACCAAAAGACGAAAATAACTATTAACACCAGGGTTAAAAAAGAAACAGACATAATGTCAACAGCAGGCAAAACACAACATAGAAAACTAAAGACTGAACAACAAAAAAAAACCACCAAAAACTTAGGGTGATCTCAAAAGGATAAGCAGATCCTGCTTTACCATGTTCACATACCCTTTGTGGTAAACAGACTAACATAAACATCATTGGACAGCTTGTCATGAGCAATAGAAATATAAGGCTGTCCAACTATTTTGTGGATTACTGTATCTAATACCCATTAAAAAAAAAATCAACATGATCGGCCAACATTTTTTACTGAGGCCCTTTAACAGTGATAGAGGTTCAGTTTTAAAAATAAAGGGTATAATTAATGATTTTTGTGGGTCTTTTTCTGGTATTTGTATTGCAGTTCTTATTTTAAAAGCACCTGTAGCTCCTCTGAAACGACATGACAAAGTTTCATAAAACTGTTTCAAGTTAATGAGGAAACACATGTACATGATGTGTGTAGATGTGCATACCCACAAGAAATCTTTATCAGTTAACTTACTTTTGTAAGAGTAACAGTCTTTAAACCAAGGATTGTGGTTAGATCGTGTTGCCCATTATGTGGGTTCGTGGTGAATTCGAGTCCACTCACAAAGGTTATTTCGTCAGTTTAAGAGAGATCCTTTTTTTTTTTTATTTAACCCTTCAAATGAAATGATTTGTATGCAATGATAGGCATTTTTAATGATATACATGTGTAAAGAGGCCCAAGTTGAGGGAAAATTGAAAAGTTATGAATTATTTGATAATTTTATTAGTTTAGACATTATCATGATTATTAGAAACAGTATTCTGCTAAAAATGATGGTGCTAAATTTTAAAACTTTGTCAAAACCTACAACGTTTGCCACCTAAGTTTAGTTTGCCTCAATGGAATTATATTATTGTAGTGAGATATTTTATCTATCCATATAGAAGCTCAGGTATTAAAGAAGACACCTATAGATTTTGGAATTAAAGGTCATCATGATTATGGTCACTATATTAAAAATAGATTTTAAAGAAGCAAGGGGTTTTGAGCTCTGCTATTTTTTATACCTCAAAATAATGTTTTTAGATTCATATGCATTAATGATTTTATATAGTGTTTGGGCTAGACAAATAATCAAAACACTATTTGACGCTGACAGAACTAAGTATAACATTATATTATTTTATTGTTGCAGAACAAGGTCGTTATGTTGCATCATTTGGAGCTGCCTTGAAAAGTGACATGAAGAATGGTCTAGGTAAACTATGGATGACACATTTGATTGATAATCTTCTCCGTATTATTGATGATGTAAAAGTCTCGGAGGTGCTATGTTGTCCACCGTCTAACAGTTGCAATCCAGAAGTTGAACTTATTTATGGAGATGAAGATGAACATATTACACAAATGCAGTATAATGCCCCAGATTCAAGTACCCCTGTAGGTTCGTTTGATTGTATGTCATCACATGGAAGACTTTCTCCAAACTTATACTCTGAAGAGTCATCAGTAACCTCTGAGGCCAGTTGTTCAAACGTAAGGAACAGCTGTTCCAGATTTTTGTGCAGCGCTGAAACATTTCCCTGGTGTTTTCCCATTAGTGGTAAAATTGCAACCAGCAAGACAAGAAACTGAAGGAATTTTTCCAAATGTTCAACAGATGCTGTCGAAGCTTTTCTTTCAAGATGTTGTATTTGGTATGGTTATTTCACCAAGATCATTTCAAATGTCTGTAATTTTAAAGAAGGAAGGAAGTCTACAATTTGCAAGTACAAACTTTGTTTCCTTGATGAACCCATTGAAAGATAATAAGCTTGATATGAAAAATTTGAATTTGATGAACACTTTTGTGTATCAAGTCTTAAAGTGGTCAACTGAAACTCAGTGTTCTATATAGAGAAAGATGATTAAGAGGCCTTACCAGGAATCCTAATTTTTACTCCTGCTTTGTGAAAAGTCCTATATTGTAAAGTAATTTTTGCATGAAACATGAGACCGACTATAAAATAATTGCAACAGAAGAAATAAAAGTGTCTTCATTGTGTCTGGAAATATACAAGGATTCATTAGAAAAAAAGTACCGATCAAATGCATGGATGCAGGCAGAATTTGTTAAAACACCAATTTTAATTTTTGTTGAATTTAATTATTTAAGAAAGATATATATATATATATATCACTGTAAAAAATACTTGAAATTTGACAACAATTCCTGTTAAATATTGGTTGTCAAAATATATGTTCAGCATAATTAAAGAAAATATTGAGTTGGCAATAACTTTTACAGAGTTTTGATATTTTGATAGTTTTGATTGATGTATAAGTTGTTTTTTTTTTTTGTTTTTTTTTTATAGTTGCATGAATTGATATAGGAAGATGTGGTATGAGTGCCAATAAGACAACTCTCCTTCCAATTTATAAAAGTAAACCAATATAGGTCAAGGTACGAAGCACGAAGCCTTGGCTCACACCAAACAGCAAGCTATAAAGGGCCATAAAAAAACTAGTTTAAACCATTCAAACTGGAAAATGGGAAAACCAAAGGTCTTATATATATATATTGTATATATACATGATGTAATTATGTAAAACGAGAAACGAGAAACACTAATGAACCACATCAATAAACAACTAGTTAACATCAAATATATAGGTCATTGATTATAACATTCTATTCAGAAATCTTATCAATGTATATATATATATGCTCACATTGCTCAGATTTAAGTTACAAAACAATGTAACACCTACAGGTCAAGAAAATTACAACTTTTCAAGGTGCAGGAATCTAACATCTGTTCTAAAATTATAAATGCTATCATTGTTAAAGTTTTTTTTAAAATACAATGGAGTTATCTCCTACTGTCAAGAGTTGTAGTTGAATCGATTTATTGACAGTGTAATATTAAATTTTACTTCCCCTGCTAAATAAACGAAATTTTTACCCTTCTCTGCTTATGAATACTGTATGCAATAGGTCTACTATATTTGGTGTATGGAATGATTGTAAGGTGTACTTGTCCATCTGGCTGGTGTCATCATATGACCTTGACCTGGATGCTTCATACTTTGTATATAGATGTCTTATGTTATGAAGTTTCCATCTGTTATATGTCCATTGTCCTTGACCTCATTTTTATTGTTAAAGACCTTGAAAAAAGGAAAGACTTTTTTTATATAAGTTAATTATTAAGTTTTTTGTAAATTTTCTTTCCTTTCTTTGAAGCTGGTGCATTAGGATTCCTTGATTTCCACACTGACGTAAAGCCTCTGTCCACATTCTCATTCCAATGAGATACTGCCAAATTTGATCTCAATTTCTATTGATCATCACCAAACCAAATTCTTAAGTCTTGAAATATGTTCACAACATTATTGAAACTGTCAACATAAAATGTGTCTTTAGAATAAAATTGAGAATGCAAATGGGGAATGTAATCTTGAGGATATTTATAAATAGTTGAACTAACATTTTTCTGGCTTTTAAATTTGTAAGTAGATGGCTCATAGTTTGAATCATCTACACCTTGATGAATGATGACAATTTTCATGGTTATCACAATAGTGGTTAACAATGTTATCCAAATTTCCTTCAGTTTTAGAGAATTTTGCTGACAGTTACGGACAGCCCAGTTAATGTGTGTTGCTATGGGTTCAACTTTATCTTCTAGCTATACACTCCAATGTATACCCTCTGAACGTTTAGTACCTTTGGAAATCGTGGTGACAGCCTTTTTTACAGCCTTGACAGCTTGCCATAAGTCATTCTGATTGACAGTAAATTGAGTGTCTCTCACAAATTTATTTACAGCCAAATTTCTATCATGTGCATGAATTGTTAGGTACAGATTTTTGTTTCATACCACATCTTCTTCTTACCTGGGACAGTGGTGTAAAAGTACAACACGATAAGAACAAACTATAAAAGTCAGTTGAAAAGGCTTTACTCATTAGACGGATACCAAAAGAAATACTAGCCGGGGACTTGTATATCCAAACAACAAAAGGACACTAAGCACAGATCTGAGAGTATTCGAAGCAACTGACAGCTAGCTCAAAGCCAATAAAAATTAACAATAAAAATCAATTTATTTAAAACCTAATTATCAATCAATACAAATCCAACATCCTATTGATTTAGTGTAAATACGTCATTTCGAAACAGAACAGTTACAAAAAACAAAATAAAATTAACGGTACCAATTTTCTTGCACCAGATGTGCATTTCGTAAATACATGTCTGTTCAGTAATGCTCGTGGCCAAAATATTTGAAATCCAAAGCTTATATAAAAGACGAAGAGCTATAATCCAAAAGGTCCAAAAAGTATAGCCAAATCCGTGAAAAGAATCAGAGCTTTGCATGAGGGAGATACATTCCTTAATTTAAAATAATTTCTGATATTTTGTAACAGCAAATTTTAATAACACAAACAATCCGTATTTTCATGCCAGTACCGAAGTTCTGGCTACTGGGCTGGTGATACCCTCGGGGACTAATAGTACCAGTGAAAGTAATAAAATTAACGGTACCAATTTGCTTGCACCAGATGCGCATTTCGACAATACATGTCACTTCAGTGATGCTCGAGGCCAAAATATTTGAAATCCAAAGCTTATATTAAAGACGAAGAGCTATAATCCAAAAGGTCCAAAAAGTATAGCCAAATCCGTGAAAAGTATATACACAGGAATCAACAGATTGCAGATCGATTGAAGTGCATATATATGTATATAAGAATAATATTATCAATTGCTTTTTTTTAGTGATAACAAAAAAAACGTCAATACAAAATGAAAACAGTATTCCGAGATCTTATTACAGTGATTAATTGACAGCCTTATGTATTGATTTTATATACAGGATTGATAAGTTTACAAGGATCGCTTCTAAATTTCCGGGCACAGTAAACAACATCTCCGTAAAAATGAGGATGTCTCGTTTGAAATTAGTTTTCTATAAGAACAACTAAACTTAAAAACTAAATCTGTAAAATAATTGAAGAATTTAGTAAAAGTGTTAAGTGATTTTCAGTAACGAGATCCCTTATCGACTTTTAACATAATTTACCATTAAAACACAAATTGCGTTTATTCCTCTGAGTTCAGTATTTTTGTGATTTGACTTTTCATTAAAATCTAATACGTCACAACAGAATTAAATGAATACATTATAAAAAATCTCCGAATTGTACACGATGATTATACAAATGCTACTGATTAAGTTCAAAACGAGAATACTATTTTATGATAAAAGTCAGTCTGTGTTGTCAAAGGAAATTTGAATAATATCACAAAACAGCAACACATAAGAATCGATGCATCAATTATGTACATTGATGTAGCATTAATAACAAACAATAATATTAATTGTTTAACAATGAAAATCTTTTGATTTAAAATATTGTGTGTATTGCTTATTTTAGTAGTAATATAAACACAGCTAATAATTTTGGACGGACTTGGAAATGGGTGTTAACAAACAATCATTGAAAAAAAATATTTTTATGAATTTCATTAGTAGCATATCAGTTTGATATCAATGAATATGTTATCACGTTAAAAACCGGTTGCAGTTGTTTTCACCTGTCCTAACTTAGGAACCTGTTGTTCAGTTGTTGTCTCTGGTTGATTTAGATCAGAAGTGTTTTTCGATTCTCATTTTTATATAGATTAAATCATTGGTATTCCTGATTAAATTGATTTACAATTATAGTCATGTTTGGTCCAATTATATCTTTCAGTTCGATGTAAGCCAATGTATCGTGTTGAGGGTTGTACACTTACCTTTAATTGTAAACTTTTTTACTAAATGTGATTGGATGTAAAGTCGTCTAATTGGCTTTCATATATAATATTTTAACATTCTAAGTACAATTGGGGGCATGCCTGATCATTAAGAGCAATTACAAGGATAACAACAAGTTCATATCTGTGACATATATTTTCCTAAATAAGAAAATTGCTTTGCATTCTACAATAACTGAACTAATTTTAAAATATGCATTTATATATTAGTACCCCGTGTTTCACTATGTTCAATAATGTACTATTTTGGACATTTAAAAATTAGATGAATGTTCTCCTCATTGTATTCCTTAAAGATCAATTCTTGTACAACTCCAGCCTTTTTGAACTATGTGCTCTTTTATGGTGTTTGTATTTCTGTGTCCGTCTTTTTCTCGGATTGGTCGGTCGATTGCATTCTTTATTGTAGGTCATATTATTCATTTGTTATGGGTAATTGGTGACATGCTCCCTATCTATAAGAAAACATCCTCCCTACATCTTGGACAACAATTTCGAATGCTACCTTCATAAGTACATGATTTGACTTAAACTCGTGGACAGCTTCAACTTTATCTGCTAAGAAAGAATAACTATAGATTCGGAACGGAATTGTCAAAATGCCCGAAACCCCGAATTGACCTTTAATCTTGTGCCTTCACTTCATGGTTCAATCTGTGAATCGTTTCTTCGACAGCATGTACAAAGTACATTTGAAATCTGTTTACGAAAATCTTCAAGACGAATAATATAAATTATTGGATCTAAAAGTGGATTAATCATTACCAAAAATTTTGTGTAAAAAGTCCATCTAATGATGTTTTCCGAACGTCCATATAATTCCGAATAGAACGCAATAATACAAGTTGGTACGTTAACAATTAGCGTGATCAACATAACTACGGTTAGTGTTTTGAGAGCCCTCATCGTCATCTGTGCCATCATCGTGTTGCTAGAGGAACCTGGGCGACTGTTTTGTCTCATGTATATTCTGACAACGATCACTATATACAAGAGTAATGTTAACATACATAAAAATGCCATTGGTATTACTAAAGCTATCTTGATACCTTCATCACTCGTATTACATCCCAGTAAATTCTTTTGAAATAGGAATATTTCAATCATTGTTTGAAGAACTGAACCTAGATGACATGCAATGCATCCAACGACAACTCCTTTATTTGAAGTCATTCCTCTAACAATACGTATGTCTAAAGCAAATGTTGCATTCAGACGCTCTAAGCAAATCAGAAAACATTGGAATAAAGAAAATATATATGTCCCTGCTGTTAAGTTTACTACACTAAGACACACATACTTATATGCTATATCAATTCCGGTATCAATTTCCGTTACTAAAGTGTAAATGATAACTTCAACTAGAAATATTATGTCACTTATACTCAAATTTATAACTAACTTTTCGAATCTTGACTTTCGTAACTTAGGCGTTTTTTTTAACACCATTAGTGAAATGAAATGTAATAGAAGAGCAAAAGACAAAACCGCTAACATTAGAATTCTTGAGAGCAGCATGCTTATTTCTCATCAACAGAGTTGTACGGTGGATATGAATATAATCCTCCAAACGTTTTATAAATCACATCTTCCCACGCACAATATGTTTCGTTTCACATTTCTTTGAAAGCATTCTGATAAGTTATTTGATAGCAAAAATAATGATTATTGCCGCCCTTTTCAATAATTTTATCTTGAATAACATCGATCGTGATATATCAACCAACTCCACTGAAATATTTTTCCGCTAATAATGCATATAAAACTTTATCCCGCGCTGTTTTTTTCATTTCTGTATTCTTGTTAAACCACATACATTTGTAGATATGATTAAGGCATTTTATGTACAATATTAACATGAAGACAGAAGAATACAGAAAAGAATTTGCTTAGAAATAAATGATGCATATTTTAACGAGACGCACATATTCCTGTGCTAATTATCTTTATAAATTAAAAAATGAGACTGTTATTAAAGAGAGAGGGTTAGCGCTATAGAACCAGGTTTGATCCACCATTTTCTACATTTGAAAATGACTGTACCAAGTCAGGAATATGACAGTTCTTGTCTATTCGTTTTTGATGCGTTTTGTTATTTGATTTTGCCATGTGATTATGAACTTTCCGTATTGATTTTCCTCTGAGTTCAGTATTTTTGTGATTTTACTTTTTACGAAGTCTTTTAAATTCTGTATCGTTTAAAAAAAATCACCTTGTATTCATTGACATCTGCATTTTGAAAATTAATATTTTATGTTTTCTTCAAAGTATTTTAACATTCTTATATTTAGCAGTCTGGAGAATGTAAATCAGTAGTTATCGTTTGATTTTGTGTATCATATTTGTTTTTCGTTCATTTTTGTCGAGCCTTCGACTTTAGTCGAAAAAGCGAGACTAAGCGATCCTACATTCCGTCGTCGTCGTCGGCGTCCACAAATATTCACTCTGTGGTTAAAGTTTTTAAAAATTTAATAACTTTCTTAAACTATACTGGATTGTTACCAAACTTGGACAGAAGCTTGTTTATGAACATAAGATAGTATCCAGAAGTAAATTTTGTAAAAAAAAATAATTCATTTTTTTCGTATTATACTTTTAAATGGACTTAGGTTTTCTGCCAAAAACAACACATTCACTCTGTGGTTAATTTTTTAAAAATGTTAATGACTTTCTTTTACTCATTATTTAATGTACCAAACTTACACAGAAGCTTGTTTATGATCAAAAGCTAGTATCTAGAAAGGAAATTTTGTTAATATTTGTTATCTGTGTATCTGTATTTTACTTAAGAATTGAATGCTTCTTTTTGTAAATTTATTGGGGTGTAAAAGCGTTGACCGAAGTACATTTTGTATGAAGCGCGGAAGCGCTTCATTCTAAAAATGTACGCATGGTCAACGCTTTTACAACCCTATAAAGTTACAAAAAGAAGCATTCAATACTTATAATTACATTTTTTAGCTAGGATTATAAAAACACGATTTTCATGAAGTTTAATTTTTTAATTCACCTGTGCACTTTATTGTGGGATCTCGTGTCATCATGAATGAAATGTTATTGTCTCATGTAATTGCTTACGGAATAACATGTGATGTGCAATTAGCCAATCAGAATAACGTATTATAATGAAACATACATCTCATGTAATTATTTATAAATGGACTTAGTTTTTCTTCAAGTTAACATTACATACAGTCTGCAGTTAAAGTTTTTAAATCATTTATTCAATTCATAAACTATCCTGAAATTTAACCAAACTCGGACAGAAGCTTCTTATAATCAAAAGATGGTATCAAGAGGAATATTTTTATTGATTGTTTTCCTTATTTTTTTTCAGCCTGGGAGTTGCAGCAAAAGGAGGCGAGACACTGGGTTCCGCGGAACCCTTACACATTTTTTTGTCATACAACAGGTCGTTTGAATTGTTTTACATAAGTGATTTTGGGGCCTTTTATAGAGGGCTATGCAGTACAGTTTGGTTTAGGGTTGACGACCATTCGGTTACCAATAATTGTTGATTAGTGGGTCACTTGGTATCTTGTGGATAGTTGTGTCATTGAAAATCATACCACGACTTCTTATTATCATATTGATTGGTAGGTTAACGCCGCTTAAAGCACTATTCGCTATGTCATGGCGGTCAGTTTCGATGAATGATTCCTGGTTAATATTTGGCATGATTTAAATTGTAATACTTCAATATTTCGATTCTCTGTATTAGCAGGTATAATACAAATAAACATTAATAGCTTTATTGACTCGAAGTCAAAGTAGGCATACCAGTTAAAATTAATAGCAAATTGGCATTGATAGATAGAATTCTACTTCAAACAACCGTAAAAAATGAAACCAAATGAAAAAAAATCATTCTGATCCTGTACACAAATTTAAAAAATCAACACAGGAATCCATTTTTCATTTTCATTTTCGTTAAGTTTAACAATAATGGTAGTATAACATTTACATTTTGAACAAATATAGATCTGACTTATAGAAATATATATATATATATATAAATGAATAAAAGAGATATGGAATGATAGTCAATTATAAAACTATCTATTGAAGCAGAGGTAAATTATCATAGGCAATCATACGTCCTTCGATAATGAAAAAAACCTATATCGTATAGTCGGCTGCAACCCTCCGACATGGAAAATGTGACACAATTTAAATTTGAAAACGAAAGGCCTCATTCATAAATATAACTTAAGTTAACACAAGTCTAATCAGACACCTGAGTATTCCAACATTCTGCTGTAACCAAGAAACTGAGTATTCCCACATACTGCTGTAACACACAGCTAAAACTATATAACAGAAATGCACCAACGAAAATAACTGACTTACAGTTTCCTTGTAAAGACACAAACACACTTGGTTTGCTAAACCCTGCCTCAAACATTGGAAAGTAGTGATACAACACTAAACTAGAACAAACAGTAACAGCCAATTGCAATGTGCTCCACCGAAAACATCAGTGCTAAAACCAACCAACATAGAAACAACAGACATGAAGGACTGAAATGATAGAATAATGGAATGCTTTATTATAAGGAATACAAAATAATAAGCAGCAAAATATAAAGAATAAGGGAAAGGTCCGAAAATAAAAAAGACTACAGAAATGCATGACCCAAATCCAGACCCTAATATAATACTTACAATAGAGTATAATCAATAGAAGGTGAACTGTTTTTTGGCATGCTATAGAATCAGGGTCAATCCACCATTTTTTTTATTAAAATGCCCTAGACCAAGTCAGGAAAATGGCCATTAATAAATTAAAGTTCGTTTCTCTGTATGTTATATTTAAGTATTGTGTTTCTGTTGTGTCGTAGTTATTTGATCAAACTGATGCGTTCCCTCAGTTTAAGTTTGTAACCCGAATTTGTTTTCTTTCTATCGATTTGTGAATTTTGAACAGCAGTATACTACTGTTGCCTTTATTTATCAAACTTAATTGTGTATAAACTGCTGGTGAACTGGATAACAAAACTTTATATAGTTTTTACAATGGAAAAATATATATTTTTCGTAAATTATTTTCATTTAAGATCCATGGAAACTTATATAAAAAATCTTGACTCTCTTATAATTATTTTAAGGTAAAACTTCGTGCTATGTTTTCCAATAAAGAAACACTACCAGTTCTATAGACATGATATTAATACCATTTCGTTTAACGCCAGACTCGTATTTTAACATCTTTATATTCTTTTAAGGATACTAAAAGATCTATGTGTTCAATGCAAGGAAAAATGACTCCAATTAATGTTACACAGAACAACAACAAATTTCTACAAAAACACAGGAACTATTAAACTCTGACCACAAACAAATAGCCTTCAGCTTTGAAGAGGAATAAAAGTATCCCATTATATAAACAATTAAGAAAAAAGATTGAACTATAACAAAAAAAATATATTAGTTTAAACATTTTTAATGTGTTTGGGAACTATTTTATGTTATTTCACAGACACATTAAGTTTTATAGTCGCTTAATGTTTTGATATTAATAAGATATAAGCAGATATTTTGATATATATGTAAGCAAATGTTTTCAGCCACGGAAAAACAAGAAAAAAAATTGCTGGAAACCTTGAAAATAAAATTTTATGATGAATTCTGGCTAAAAATAATTTTGAATTCCTCAATTAAATAATTCACTATAAACTGTGGATTCCCTTATTTTCGTGGGTACCAATTTTCGTGGATAGAGGAAAACTTGCATATTCGTGGATATTTAAGTTCGTCGTTCTGACAAAGTTCACATGCATTCCTTTAGAAAATTTGCACTTCGTTGAACATTTAAATTCGTCGTTTCCCTGTACCCACGAAATCCACGAAAATTGGTATCCAACGAATATTAATGAATCCACAGTAACTCGTTTTAAGTTTAGAAGCAAACCATGTGTCACAACTCGCTGCCGAGAGTTCCTAACAGAAAAATGAAGAGTAGTCGATTTATCCGAAGATTGCCGATGAAGAAGCTAACTGCAAAAACCAAGTACTACTGTTTTCAAATGAATTTAGACTATTGAAAACCAACTACTTTCGCGATATATTAATTTGCGCGAATTTCCCGCGTTTAAAATAACAAGAATATAAGTCGTCACGGATATCAAACTTGTTTGTTTCCTTATTTATTTTCATCAAGTTAAATGTAGAATCGCAAAATAAATCGCTGCGAAATGGGTTCGAAAGAGCTAAACGCAAATTAATGTTTCTGCGAAAATTAGTTTGTTTTCAGTATTTCTATGAAAACGATAAAATATAATAAAACCACTAATTTCTTATTTCTTGTAAGCAAAATCATAAAGCAAAAAAGTAGCTTCTCTTATACGAAACTATATCTACTGAGTCACATTTAATTTTAAATGTTAGCAAAAATATTTCTCCTGACACACGCTAAACTGCACTCAAGATAATAGTTTAGAAATCAATCGTAAACGTATCAGAAATAAATTTATCAGAAGGAGACAAGCCATATCAGTTATTTATCTGCAATTGAATGTTTTTTCTTAATTATAATTGTGCTAAATAAGGTTTTTATACTGGAATTATGGATGCCCTAACAAATGCAGCCATTGATGGTTTGATAAGGAATGTGTATTCCCAGGACATTGAAAAGTATCATTTATTTCGTACAAGGAAAGACTCTTCTGTCATTATGTTAAATGTGGTACTATGAAGGACATACATAAGAATTACAAGCATGTCTATTTTACAATGTCATTGAATGATGAAATGAATTTTTTTTTGTGGAATAAGATGACTGATTATTTGTTTTCTGCACTGTTAAAACATTTTTTTTATTTTCATGTAAACAAGGGACCGATTATTAATTTTCACAATTATATTTATAAGGTTCGAAGAAGCTTTAAAAAATGATGCAAAATCATTCAATCGATACCCAGACCCTTTCTCAATTATCCAAAAGTAACGACTATCTCCTTTTGGAGTTACGAGAATTTTTCGTAAATTGTTAACGGCTATTATTTCGGAACAAGGTCACATATGATATTAAGAACACACCCATACAACAATACCGTACATATCAACCTAGCGGCTGAGTATTTCGATCTTTAAAACAACGCGTGTCCAATGGGAAATTACAAAACGACTATTATACCTGTTCTGAGTTCCGCCATGTTGGGATCACAGTAACAGCAATAACGATTATCAGTTTAACACCAGAAATACAAGTACGGTCTATTTATTTAAAATCATTGTATAATTGAATATCTAAAAATTAAAAAATGTAACATAGAAGTCATTAGGTCGAATTTGGATACCGACGTCCTGTTAAATAACCGAAAGAGTATATGTGTTAATTTTTGATATTGAAAATTAAAACAAACTCCTGTTTGATTCGATTCAAGCATCTATGTTGTTCAAAAGACCAGAAAAATTATTTGTAGCTAGAGTAAGTTGCCTCAAAATCATTATTTATAATGTTTAGAACTATGTTAAACTTTTTTTTACATTTTTCAATACAGCACCGTAAAGATGAATTGAAAAAAAGTAGAACAAAAATACCGAATTCAATGATAAACACAATGGAAGTCTGTTACTACTGTCAAAATCAAGTGTTTCCATCAGCAGTGTTGTCTGTTGTACTGGGTGTTTTATATTCTTCACATCGCGTATTACGTCTACGTCTTTGATGACGTACATTACATCTATTTCACTACCTGGTAAATCAAGCCCTTCAGCTAAACTTCCACTCGATATACTTGATGCACCCGACACCTGTATTATTACCATGTCTTTTATGATAAAAAGCCGTTGTGTTTACGTATGTCTATTTCAGTACCAAATGTATTCACTAAACATTCATAAACCAAACGATCGAATAATAAAGAACTGTTCTGTTTGCGAAATCCTTGGATAAAATGTTGAGACGTTTTCACTCCTAAGTTATTAAACATGAAATAATGTGCTTTAACTTAGAAAAAGAAAAAGAGGATAATTTTTTATGTTAGTACTTACTCATGTTACTGTCAGAATAAAATATCTTTAAATAGAAGTGTACCATATCACTAGAAATAGGAGATTTATGTTTTAATAGCCTTTAAAATACTTGTCAGGTTACCTTTGATATCAAGTTATGAAATTCCTGTTACATGTTTACAAGAGAAGCAACATTATTTGTAACTAGGGTAAGTAGGTAATGATAAAACATAACGCTATTCAATTTCTGAAAGTTTTTACTTAATTATATTTCATAACATTGCTTAGTAGATATAATTGATAATTAACAGCCGATATGACCACAAACTCGTTAAACTGTGAAAATGATATCCAGAAAAATGAACATGGATTGGATAAAATAACGTACTGGAAAAAATACGTCGTCAAACGTTTTCCTTAACCTTGAAGACGCATATTAAAACCGGTAGTTTACCAATCTGACGACGGAGGTATCATTTTTTCAAATGACGTATTCGGACTGACAATCAGACAGTTTGACCGAGTATATACAGCTTGTTAGAGAGAAGGAAATCACAAGAACAGTATATAATATATCTAAGATATCATGACAAGACCTCAGATGAATATCTTGAGTACCTAGAGAATAGAAAGATTGCAAAAAAGTTATAAATATAACTATTGAGTATTACAGATGTGTACAAACTATCTATTATGCTTCACAGATCAGTCTTGCAACTAAGCCCTAGAAATCAAAATGATGTTGGGCTTATCATCTGCACCACTTAAAAAAATACCATAATTTCAATTAAACTGTCACTGCAATTAAAATTTGTTAGATGACAGGAAGCACATGTTATTTTATCCTGATCCACAAGTGGTATTTGTTGCATAATTGGATTAATAGTAAATACACAGCACTGCCTCCCCCTTTTTTGAGAGGTTTTATATAAAAATTATCCTCCTTTTTATAACATACTATATAAAAATGCATTTACGTTTGATAACTAATCATTTCATATATGAATATGCTATTCAGAATCTTAAATTATAAATAATCAATATCATTATACTAAATTAAACTAATATATGAATTAATATGAAAGGTCACCTTCAAAATAAGTTCCAAATGCCCCCTCTTTTTTTCATGGGAAAAGACTATTTAGGGAAACACTGATGACTAGAGCGGTCCCCTATTAGGTCAGTCAGCCCCCCCCCCCCCCTTTACCAAAAGTTCTGGATCTGCTCCTGACTATAGGTGCTGAACGTTATGTTAAATGTATGTTAAAATAGGTGCATTTTTTAGGCCAGAATGGCACACCCCTATAATAAAATTTTGAGGTTTCATTTAGTATCAATGGGATCTATCCCCTAGACTTGAAAAGACCTAATTGTTCTCTTTATATTCTTTTCTTTTTTCTTTTCTTCTTAACACCTTTTGACAATCTATCAATACAGGCAATACGAGGATGTAGTTGAGCTCTCAAAGTATTTTAGTAACAACAAATTAATATATATGTAATGAACTTAATTAAGCTGTTGAAATTTACCGAAATTTACCATATTAACGTCCAAAGCTTAAATATTACATATAAAACTATGAAAAATAATACATTATTCAAAATCGTGCTTCTTCTTTTTAATATCTGATGAGGTAATGTGTAAATGTAAAACTAAATCAGAATATTTACTTTTTACTTTTGTAATTTCTTTACTTGAGGGTTTATTAAAAATTTACACAATCAGTTTTTGTTTTAAACATCTGTTTTATGTAATATCATCTGTCCCTTAATCAGTAGTGGATGACATATATTTATATCTCTTCTTAACCATTTGATAATTTAGAGAAGATATGAAATTTTCACTCTGAAGGGCTTAGTTGGAAGACTGAGAAGAAATACCAATTAAGAAAAAGTCTTTTTCGAAAAACCTCCCTTAACTGTTGTTTTAAATCGATAACCATTACACAAAGATAAGACGAAAGAGCTGGAATTACGTTAGATGTTAAAAACAGGAAGTATAAGATACCGAGATATAATGTGTTCGATAACACTTTTAACAAAATTCACGTGATTGTAAACGAGAGTTAACTCGAAGTAGCCTAACCGGGAAAAGTATTCCTTTAGTCAATCTTTTCATAACGCATAGACATGTTTTTAAAACTTTAATATTATTTTTTTTCCTGAAATTTCATTGGTGCATATAAAGCATGGATTTGAATAAATTTACTTGTTTTTATATAGAATACAGGTACTGGAATACAGGTAATTTGAAGGGAAAATATTTGCATGAATGTTTTGTGAATACATTTGGTACTGAAATAGACATACGTAAACACAACGGCTATTTATCATAAAGGACATGGTAATAATACAGCTGTGTCGGGTGCATCAAGTGTATCGAGTGGAAGTTTAGTCGAAAGGCTTGATTTACCAGGTAGTGAAATAGATGTAATGTACGTCATCAAAGACGTAGACGTAATACGCGATGTAAAGAATATAAATCACCCAGTACAACAGACAACACTGCTGATGGAAACTGATAAGAATCATTCTAGATTTAGTAGACTCCGATTGATAGAGGGAGGGGATGGAGAAACTTGCTTTATAACATATAAATATTTTGGAAGTACTAAAAACGGTTTAAATACATGATATATATCAGTCAACGTATTTGTAAATAATATAAATCGTCAGATGGCATACCTCAAACTATCATCACACGGTCCCTGTTTATCTGATAAAGATAACATGGATTGTGATTCTGTCTTCATAGTAAATATTTACCCTTCAATACGTAGGCATGGGTTCACGTTATCGACAGCATTTGCCCCCTATTTTTTGCTATTGACAAGATTATAGAAAATGGTTGTGTGTTAGTACCTATTGGACCAAGGACTATGCCAGATTTTAATGTACTATGGAGATTATCTTTTTCTGTGGCCGGAAGAAGAGGATATTGACATATTCAAACTACCAAAATTTGTTTATTGTTTTACTCTTTGCATTCATAAATTGATTTTATGGGTTATCAACTGTTTCTGTCCGAAATACTTTATAATATGTTTCAAGGAAAGATCAAGGATAACAATAAAATACTAATAAACGTTTTTTAAAGAATACTAATGGATGGAAAAGATGTTTTGGTTAATATTTTGAAATTTCATTATCCGATTCTATGAGATATCCGGGGATAAGGATGCAGTCTAGCAGTGTTATGATGAAGCTTTAAACTGTGATGGTGTTTATTTGTCTTTCAGCAACAACAAAAAAATCAATGTTACGTTCCTCCTCAAAAGCAAAGAAATCACAACTTATAGGGGTTTAAATATTTGTCATTATCAACAGAAAATCTCTTATCTTTTGGGAATAATATCAAAAACTGATTGGCTAAGAGTTTGATTGATGTTTCTGAGTAGGAAGATTAGGTTTTTTCTGACTGTTAAATTGTTTTAGCACGCAGGGCAAGAAACACCATTTACGCATCTTCATCGCTGCTTTAAGCGTTGATATTATATGGTATAGCGATATTCGATTAACATTTGTCAATCTACAACACATTAATTGAATCATCTGTGAAGCTGTCGTATAGTTGAATTTAATCAATCTAATTATTCTGCATTTGTCGTGTGATTGGTTTGTTTATTTGAGTGAAGACAATTATTTGATAGTTACATGTAGTATTCTGTGAGGGTGATGTTTCAAAAGAGAACATTTTTTCTAATAAGTTCAGCAATATATTTCGCTTGCTAAACGTATGATTGCGTTATTACTATTTTCCAGAGTGTTGCATTTGCAGAAATAAAAAAAAGATATTTGTACTAATACAATTCTGTTTCATTCTCACCAATTCACAAACACGTTTGTAATTCCTTTCCCTCAAAACTGTCCAACAGATGCTTCCAGATAGAAAATTGGATGGAGAATGTGACAATACACACGATTTATAGTATGAGAAAGGCACCTGCAAATATATATTTTCATGTAGTACATCACTGACAGTAATACACTTTTAATAAAATTAAAAATACCAATTTTCTTGCACCAGATGCGCATTTCGACAATACATGTCTCTTCAGTGATGCTTGTGGCCAAAATATTTGAAATCCAAAACTTATATAAAAGATGAAGAGCTATAATCCAAAAGGTCCAAAAAGTATAGCCAAATCCGTGAAAGGAATCAGAGCTTTGCATGAGGGAGATACATTCCTTAATATATAATAATTTCTTATATTTTGTAACAGCAAATTTAAATAACACAAAAAAAAATCCGTATTTTCATGCCAGTACCGAAGTACTGGCTACTGGGCTGGTGATACCCTCGGGGACTAATAGTCCACCAGCAGAGGCATCGACCCAGTGGTAGTAATAAAATTAAAGATACCAATTTTTTGGCACCAGATGCGCATTTCGACAATACATGTCTCTTCAGTGATGCTCGTGGCCAAAATATTTGAAATCCAAAACTTACATAAAAGATGAAGAGCTATAATCCAAAAGGTCCAATAAGTATAGCCAAATCCGTGAAAGGAATTAGAGCTTTGCATGAGGGAGATACATTCCTTAATATATAATAATTTCTTATATTTTGTAACAGCAAATTTAAATAACACAAACAAAAAAAAATCGTATTTTCATGCCAGTACCGAAGTACTGGCTACTGGGCTGGTGATACCCTCGGGGACTAACATAAGCATTACAAGTCGATAATGACCAAAAAGTATATGCTTCAGACGGAAAGACAAGAGAATGACATTACAATGAGTGCATATTCAATGTATAGTCCGCAAAATACCACATACAAAAAAATACAACATACAAAGATATTTACCACTTTTTATTTATGTAATACATGTCGTTTAGCATTTTACAAGATGAAAGATTTTTTAAGATTGAAAGACCCTTAATTTTGTTCTCTGTTGATTTCTCTGTTTGTTTTCACCCCAAACCATTTTTCATGCACATGTATGGGAATCTCCACAAGTTTCCTGGTCCAACACTATAACCCATGACTGATAACATATAATCCATCTTATTTTACCATTGCCCTCTATTTTTTCCTTCGTCAATGGTGGTTGTCTTGTCTAGCGGCATCTTTGGCATCTATGATAGGATATAATAGAAAATGTTGGTTAACGTCAAAATACACTAAAACAACAGTAAAATACTTAAAATTAATACAGAAATACTTATAGAGAAGAGAAAGAAAACGGGGAGAAATGTCTAAGAGACGACAACCAAACAAAATAGCAGAAAGCAGCTCAAGTCTACCAATTAGTCTTTAACACAACAAAACAATTCTTACCTTGAGGCTTCCAACAGCAATACTGAATACTAACTCAGCGTAAAAAAAGCATCAAAATTAAATTATCACGACGTTTTTATTGATGAGATTAAAGGGGCACTAGCTACGAAATATATGAAAAATCTAAAGTTTGATTTTTTTGGTTCAATCAATAATGAAAGTGAAAATGTGAAATAATAATTCGCTTTTTGCAGCCAAAAAGGTTCAATTTTGTCAAATTACGCTTAGAAACATTGATAATTAGGTTTTCACTTTCAAGTGAATGATTCGACCTCTTTCAATCCGTATTCATGTGAACTTCAATTTAACCCCTAGCTAGAGATTGACAACGCATGTACTGTACGTTTTCTGGTTATTTAAAGAAAAAGAATGTCAACAATGAAAGTAAAACTACGGTCAAAAGCAATGAGAAACATGTATTTTTTTTCTATAAAATAAAATCAAACAGACCTATAAAAATTCAATTGCACGTGTTGGTTTAGTCTATTCATATCTTTATTTATGTTTACATCGCTTATATGGTCATCTGAGGTTAAATCGATAGTTAATAAGATGGTGTCTTGAATAAAATAAACACGAAACGAACCTATGTTTCATCTACCCCATGCTCTGTAAACTGTTTATTTTAGACTTTTGATAGTTGGATAAACGTTTTACATTGTTATAATTCAAATATGAGAATTTGAGTCAAATCAGTGACCATGAATTTGACAGCTAGTGCCCCTTTAATGCATCTGAATGATTAGTGTTTTACTGAGAACTCGCATTATTATATCTGATATAAAGTTTTGTCTGCAGATGTCTTTAAATCGCAATGTCTAATCTTGTATTTTTGTCGATTATCCAAACATCACACATAGTAAACAAACATATAAGTGTTTACTAGTATAATGACCACATCATATTACGCATTGAATATTGAAAAACTAAAAATATTCAGCAAAAATGGGAATGATTTCTTTCACTAAGATCCAAATACATCCCAGTCCGGGTCATGTACCATATTCTCAAAAGGATTGCTTTCCCTTTCAGCTACATGCTGCTGACATTCTTGTGATGCTTTGTTGTAGCTTGAAGCGTAACATTCGGGGCGTACTGAACACATGTAAACACATTTAATGATACTTCTTGCAAAGGCTGTCTCCACAAAGTCTTCTAAAATTCTGTGTCCAGATGCTCCACACTTGTATGACCCTTTACCACCTGTTGAAATAAGAAATACAAAACTCCTGAAGCGTAACACAATATATCAAACTGTGCTTAGATACAGACTTAAATATGTTCGCTGTTCTTGTTGGCTTTTATAACATATTCGGAATCATCTAAAAAAAAATATTTTTCACTAACCAATAACTTTTCTTGTAATTATTGTATTTCACATAATTTAAAAGTCAACTTTTGAAAATCTAATTCAATCGAAATTTTTTGGTGATTTTGATTAAAAAAAAGCGCCAACTTAAATATATGAAAAGTCGAGTGAGAATCATTTCCCGCCAATTTTTAATTGATTATATCTTAAAAAACCCAATATTGAGTAGTTTTTTTCTAACATCCGTATTTGGTAAAAGAAAACAACTCATACTCAAATATATTGTTCAGTATTTTTTAAATTATTTATTAATAATTATGGACATCCACTTATTTCTCAATTTTTTTTGACAATACTTAAGAAACAGACAATCTTGGGAAACATCCATTGTATTAGACATCTTGTGCAGTTATATTTTAAGAAATAAAAAAGAAGAACCAATATCTTCTGAAAATTATTATATTTGCGATAAGTCTCCTTTAGTATCTTTCGTCCCTCTTTTAATAAGTATGTCATAATATTGAGAATAATTGATATTTATTCAAAAAAGGAAATATGGTATGTTTTATATCACAACTAGTTAATTATTTTTGGTTAGGGTATACGATACGAAAAATGATTCCGTTTTCATTATGTTTATGGTTTCAACTCAAAGTAAATTTTGAAATACATTATCGAAATACAAAAATTAAATGTATTAATGAGTAACTTTTCGTATATCAGCTTGAAATGTGCACGGTTCTTTATTTGGCCCCGTTTGTTTGGATTTTGTTTGTAATTCAAATGCCTTTGAAATTGTCACTAAAATGACAAATAAATGCAAATAATGTTATCGAATGATGCCATCATTGGCATTACAAAGTCATAGAAAATTATCTTCAAAAGCATATAGAAAAATATCTACCCTTTAATTGTCTTTCTATTTTAAATTTCATTTAAAAAATCAATGTCTGTTTGTTTTGTTCACGCATCGGTGACTATATAATGGAATTTGATGCGACTGTCATACAAGTGAGAGGTTTAGCTAGCTATAAAACCAGGTTCAATCCACCATTTTCTACATTTGAAAATGCCTGTACCAAGTCAGGAATATGACAGTTCTTGTCCATTCGTTTTTGATGCGTTTTGTTATTTGATTTTGCCATGTGATTATGGACTTTCCGAATTGATTTTCCTCTGAGTTCAGTATTTTTGTGATTTTACTTTTTACCCATCCGCACAATCATGTTCTATGTTCATTGAAATGCGATCAAAGCTCTAATTGTGCATCAAATTCAAAGAGATCATATAACAGAAAACATGTGTACTATGTTTTGAATTTAACTTCATCAAAAACTACCTCGATCAAAAAGTTGAACCTGAAGCGGTACAGACGGACGGAGGGACGGACGAATGGACGAACGGATGAACAGACGCACATACCAGAAAACATAATGTTAATAAGTGGGTCATAATGATACAAGTGTTCGGTAAACAGCAAGTTGTTAAGTGATGAATGATGAATCTTGAAACACATCGCACAGCATAGCTGACAAATAAAAATATTAACACAAATTTTAGAAATAAATCATTGTATTGTATTTCTTAGGAAATATGACGAAATTCGTCCACTTCGCTATCATGTTTAAATAATACAAGTGCTTTATATACAAGAAATTGTTAAGTGATGAATTGCAAAACGATTCACACAATTTAGGTTACTTGATACAAGCGTTCGGTAAACAAGAAGGTGTTGAGTAATGATCCGAAAGCTCATCACATGGTATTAGGTGACTTATATAAACCTGGAAACAAAATTTAAGAAGTCTTTGTATTCTAGTTCCAGAGAAAAAACGTCCAATAAGTCAATGGATGGATAAACAGAGTGACAAACTAGTAGACTGATGAACTTATTAAAAGATAGACACACATATAGAGATAAAAAAAGTATGTCCACACTTTTTTTAAAACGGGGTATAACAATAGAAAATTCCCGACAACACTTTTTCAAGAAAGCAATGAAGACAAAAACAAACAGTTTTAATGAATCAATACTCAGACCACTAACAAACTATTTCAATGACTTTGTATTAGCAGCAGCAGCTATAAAAGACATATAATTGAATTGAATTGTAATGTGATAACAAGTCCCTGACGCATATTTATCACATATCACATAAGATCACATACGATCTATTTAACAAGTTTTACAACCATACCAAGATTATTCAGATTAAGAACAAATAGTAGATGGGTAGAATCAACACTCACATCTCAGTAAATCAAAATACAGTACTTGAACTGATCAGTCTCGCCCTTTTGACATTTTGCATGCTGTAATGCTAGCGTTGTTACTGTAACTGTTGTTTGATTTTGAAATGCAAAATATTGAAAGCACTTTGAAACAAATGATATTTCTTTTTAAATCTGATACTTTATAGAGCAACCATGTAACCGATGTTCTATCAGAATAATTGAACATCTTGGATAGTGTTAATCTTATTGCAGATTTCATAATGCAAAAAGTTAATTTATGAACATAAGTATTTATATCAATACTGCAATCCTTCCATATGGAATTATAAACTTTAAACATATCAATATCAGTTCAAATTAAATCAAATATGTTTACCTTGATGAAATTGGTATCTCTGTTATCCTCCATAAAGTCTGAAATAGCCGTAGAAACAAATTCATGAGCATCATTTTGGTGGCGTGTATCAATTTTATATTTATTCTGGAGATCAGTTAAAGCGCTCTGCAAGTGTTGTCTGTGAACCTCTTTTCCAACTGCAACACGGTGAAAAACTTCTAATACATTCCTCAGCCCATCCTCAAATGTCAGATTGTTCACAAAATGTTCATTTACATTCTGCATGAATTTACAATCAGCCAGTAGTTGTACAACAGCATTAAACCAGCACGATGTTCCCAAATTTGCTAATCCGGTATGACTATCTTTGAAGTATTGCAGATAATTCATTGATAAAGATTTAGATGCCATGTCGAAGTAAATCTCGTTCAGGTAAGGTAACTTGGACAAATCTGTTTCTAAATTGGCAAGTATGTTCTCATTTGAAAAAAGATTGATTGCCATGTCTTGTACCATTGTTGTCTGTTCATATTGTGAAGATTTCGGTAATGCTTTATCTGGTTTGACACTCAATTCCGAAGAAATCGACTGGATATCGTCCGGTTTCACGATTTCGGTTCTTTTTACTTGCTTTTTTGCTGCTTTAGGTTTAGTGTTCGTGGTTTTATATTTTCTTTCCGTGAATGTATTAACCGGTATGCTTGGCTTCTTCTGATATTTTCCAGATTTAATGTTTTCAGGTGTTCCTGATATCTTCTTCATCCAACTTTCTTTAACTGTCTGCGTAGCCTTCTTTAGATGTTTTGGTCTGCTTTTCATGTGTCTAAGAACAGCTAGTTTCTGTATGGAATCAATGTGTTCATCAAGCTCTTTCGAAAAGATATCTAATCTTGAAAACCTTCTTCCAGAAAAATATACATCTTTCAATACACGGAAACGTTGTTCAATAATGGCATTAGTTTTCTGTTGGTTTGAATAGTTTTCCTCTATACTACTGTGCTCCATATCACGTCTGTGGTGACGTGAAAGATCTCCTAATAGCATGTTTGACCATATCGGAAAAAATGAAATATAACGTTTCATCAGGTGTTGAGATAATTCTGTTGATGATCTGTAGTTTGCCTGCATCTCTAACTGACTTTCTTCATTTATTGTCTTTAGCACCGAGTCTTTCACCTTCTCCGCCCAAGATGAAAACTCATTCCCTTTACTTCTTAATATATATTCTTCTTCGGAGTACATGTTCGGATTTGGGTCAGTTGACGTCAGAAGTTTATCCAGTTCAGAGTCTTCCTCTTCAATAATGGTTTTCACAACTTTGGGTAAAGATTGAATCCTAGTATCGATGTATGCTGCGGCCTCTTTAACCCTCGGAGTTATATACTTAGAAAGCAGTACCAATAGAATCGATGTTAACGTTTTTGTTGCTGTTGGTAGATCTTCGACGTTTACCAGAATGCTCAGCATGAACATCCCGTACTGCAGATTTGACTTGTAGTGAGATTTACACAGTTCTTTGAAATTTTTCATTGTATGTGAAAGACAACCATGTGGAATAGTTTTTCTCAAATCTGCTGTACTGGCAGTTCCATTTAATATTCGCCAAGCCCTACTCCTGAACGTGTTAATTGTTTCACCACAAAATTCAAGTAGTGCACTTTGTAAAAACACCAATGATCGATCAGAGTTAACTTGACGAGGAATAGCAACATTCCCATGACCAAACAGTTTTTTTTCTTCAAGACGAAATTTGGACAGCCAGTAGTGAATCTGTGGAGTATCATGGCTAGTACTTATCATTGATGCAACAGGTATTGTAGGTTCCTTTGGTGTCGGATTTGCCAACGCTAATTCATAGTAAAGATATTTACTCTCATCTGATCGAGTCTTTATAATGGAGCCCGTGGCATCCCAAAAGACAGTACTGTTATTAGCCAACTGATGCCATAACCGTATACCACTTTCATTCCAGTACATCACATAGCTTGGAACTAACGATATATGTTGTATGAATCCTTTAACTTTTTTGTTTAATGATGTAAATGACATTTCGGTAGACATTTTTAACAAACTTTTCCACTCATCGGCATCCATAGCACCGACTCTTCTAGACTGGGATGCTATCTTCCGCAAAACCTGTGTTGACGTCCCAACTGAGCTGACATTGCCAGCTATTTTGACGTCGTCTGGAATGTCTCGAAATTTCTTTAAATATAATCTATAAGGTTTTTGTCCAGTTTCAAACTCTTTCATAACTTCTTTCCTTTCATCACCTGATATAGGACGTGACCGTTGTTCCCTCAAGTCATGCCTAATGTTTCCGTCGAATTGTATATCAACCTTGTCAGTGGAATACATCTGCAATTTGCATTGTACAGGGCAATCTTTAAATTTGCAGTACAAATGTGCACTGAACAGTTTGGATCCTTTCCTTTTCCTTCGATGTTTCGAAACATTTATTTGATGACGTCGTATCATAAAAACACAGTAAGGATTGTATTGTTTAATACCTTCATTCATAATGTGATGCCATCTTCCTTTTTGTATCTGTCTTCCTTTAACTGATGATAACGCCGTTTTCCACTTTGTACTACACAACGAAAATGTACCGCATTTTGGAATCTGTTTCTCAAAGTATTTTGTGCCTGTTAAATTTACATCGAACATATTCTCTACAGTTTTCATATCTATTTTAAAGCAATTTGATTCATGATTGTTGATCTCGTCTTCTTTTCCTGTGTCACATACTAAATTCTTTTCATATTGCTTGCTGTCGTATATTATTGTGTCATTGCTTGAATCTGAACAGGCATCGTTTTCCTCAATTTTGAGATTTTGGTGTACTGTTTTGTCGCTGAAATCTATTAAAAACATTTCATTAATATACAGTATTATAAGAGAATAGCACTGAATAATACGCCTGAAATAACAAAACCGGCTTTTTAGATAGTTATTCACCGAATTCAGACATTTTATTATGGTAATAACTACACTAGGTGATCTAGTACTCATAAATACGAACATGGTAAAAGCTAATTTTGATGAAACCGGTAAACCAAATTTGGTCTTGCTTGCGGTGAAAGTCGCGGAAAGCGAAACATAGGGGTTTCTGGCGACGCCGGCTCCGACTCAGTCGTCACCAATCGTTAGGTTTTCCACTTCGATATGAGGTGCATGTGAAAGATCATTGATATAAGATATGAAGTTGCGTTACTATCAGAAGATTTTAGTTTAACGATATTTCGAGTCCCTGCCCCCTAAATCATATACTAGTGTGAATCAATAAGCAATTATAAATGTTAAGATAGTTTGATGACTTTATTTGATATAATTTACTTGTGGTAGATCTTTAATATGTTATATGAAGTAAATATCTGTTTGAATACAATAAAGAGGTCCCACCTCCCGAGGACTTTTCACGTGACTTGAATTTATCAGCCATTTTCATTGTCTAGTTGTCTGCTTCAGTCAGTTTAATAAGAACTACTTGGGATAGATCATTGATATGTTGTAAGAAATTGCATTACTATCAGTACATTTTAGTTTGGCGATCATTTTTAGGCCCTGCTTCAAACGAAATGTTCCAGTGACTTCTAATTAATTACCATTTTTTTTCTGACTCAGTTATATTGATAGGAATAACTTATAATAAATAACAATATTTTCTACATATTTTATTACTGTCAGTAAATCTCGAATCATCAACCACTATCATGCAATACTCGAAAGATCATTGTCTATTGTTTGAATTAATAAGCAATTTTGCTGTCCATCAGATTATCTTTTTATGAGGTTTTTGCAGATAGCTATAAGCGACATATCTCTATGTGAACAGTGTATTGTCGAGCCTGCAACTTTTGTTGCAGAAAGCTCGACATAGGGATGGTGATTCGGCGGCGGCGGCGTTAGTTAACTTTAAAAAAGCTTTATATTCTAGAAGGTGGAAGACCTGGATTCTTCATACTAAGAATATAGATGCCTATGTTACGAAGTATCTGTCAGTCACATGTCAAATGTCCTTGACCTCATTTTCATGGTTCAGTGACGACTTGAAAAAAAGTTCAGATTTTTTGTAATGTTGAATTCTCTTTTATTATAAGCAATAGGATCATTATATTTGGTATGTGTGTACCTTGCGAGGTCTTCATGCCCGTCAGACAGTTTTCACTTGACCTCGACCTCATTTCATGGATCAGTGAACAAGGTTAAGTTTTGGTGGTCAAGTCCATATCTCAGATACTATAAGCAATAGGGCTAGTATATTCGGTGTATATAAGGACTATAAGGTGTACATGTCCAACTGGCAGGTGTCATCTGACCTGGACCTCATTTTCATGGTTCCGTGGTTATAACAAAGTTTTTGTGTTTTGGTCTGTTTTCCTCATACTTTATGCAATAGATCTACTAAATTTGTTGTATGGAATGATTGTAAGGTGTACATGTCTAGCGGACAGATGTCATCTGACCTTAACCTCATTTTTATTGTTGAGTGGTCAAAGTTATGTTTTTGAGTTTTGGTTATTTTTCTAATATTATATGCCATAGGTCAACTGTATTTGGTGTATGGAAATATTTTATGATCTATATGTCAGTGGCGCAGGTTTCATTTGACCTAGACCTCATTTTCACGGTTCATTGCTCAGTGTTAAGTTTTTGTGTTTTTGTCCATTTTTCTTAAACTATAAGTAATAGGTCAACTATATTTGTTGTATGGAAGCATTGTTACTTGTACATGTCTGCCTGGCATGATTCATCTGACCTTGACCTCATTTTCATTGTTCATTGGTCTTTGTTCAGTTATCTTGGTTAATGTTAAGTTTATGTGACCGTTTTTAATAAAACTTTATACTGCGGACTATCAACATTGTATCAATGATTAGTAAAGAAGGCACTCTTGTTTTGAATTAGTAAGAAACAGTACAAAAGCACCTACAGATAACGCAAGACTGGAACTAGACCTAAATGAAAATGTGTACCAATAATATGCTATAATTTCGTCGATTTTAGTAGGTTAGAACTGTAAGCGGTCTTCGAACACGAACAGAAATTCGAGCATATGCCTCACTGAAGGGTGTCTAGTATAATTTTGGTTACTTTGTTATGAGGGGCGTGATATTTTTCAAAACGTTGCATTGTTTTAGACTTTAATGCACCCACTTAACCTACAGCTATATTAAATATCATTCAAAAGCTTATTACCTGTACCTGATGTTTTTTCTAAAATGTTCTAAAACAAATTTCCATTATTCCAAATCAAATGTAAACCTAAATGTTGAAAGCGATTTTTTTACCAAATTTATTGCAATTATAAAAGACTATCAAAAATCAGAAATTTGCAATAAAGTGGAAATAGTTTATGAAGTTTGAATGTCAAAATTAATATAAATTAACCGTTTATACGCCAAGGGAAAGTTTTCATCTATTTAAACTGCAACTACTATGATATAGGTCACAGAGATATAAATAAACTCATCATAGATACCAGGACTAAGTCTTATATATACCCCAGACGCGTGTTTCGTCTACAAAAGACCCATCAGTGACGCTCAAATCCAAAAAAGTTGAAAAGGCCAAATAAAGTACGAAGTTGAAGAGCATTGAGGACCAAAATTCCTAAAAGTTTTGCCAAATACAGCTAAGTTAAACTATGCCCGAGGTAGAAAAGCCTTATAAGCCAAATCTGCATTTACCCCTATGTTCTATGTTAAGCCATGTCGGCCATCTTGGTTGGCGACAGGATGATCGGACATATTTTTTAAACTAGATACCATGGTGATTGATGAGTGTGGCACAGTTTGGTTAAATTTGACTAAATAGTTTCAGAGGAGAAGATTATTGAAAATATTAACCAACGACGGACGACGACGGACGCCAAGTGATAGGAAAAGCTGACTTGGTCCTTTGGGCCAGTTGAGTTAATAAAATAAAACACTCCAGATGCATTACATTTATAATGTGTTGTATTCAACATGTTTTCAACATTGACCGTTATAAGCCCTTTAACTGCATTGGTTCTTGGACATAATTGGCTTTCAAATATTCGGCTTTGGGCGTTCCTTATGAAAGAAAATCTAGAAAAGCGCTTCGGACGCATGTTATTTTGAAGTGTTGTTTTCATTTTTTAAGCCTGTATTCCAAATTGAATTGGGTAGATGCAAGGTAATTAAATCTATGACGGGCATTTGTTTATGTTACAACGAAGGACAAATGTACTCCTTCGCTTTTAGATTTTTGAATTGGGAATACTTGTGTACGGGATAGATCAGGCATATAAAGGCTAATACTGTTACAGGATGAAAGAAATTTATATTGTATGAACACATCTAATAATCTTTGATAATCAACTTCTTATACTGGCCTTCAAGTACTAGTAGTTAGTTTTAATACTGTGACGGTGGGCTTTGCTTTCTGATAAAATTTAAGTTAATCTGTGTATCAGCGATTTCAGTTATATGAAATGAATTTCGAAGTCAGCTTTTTAGCATTAAATAATAGTTTGGCATCATCCTCCACTGAAACTATCAGTTATGGTGTTTAACAATACTGGTATGTCGGTTCTGTAAATACACACTCTGCATGGATGTTTTCCTGACCTTGATCAAGTAATCTTAATCGCGTAGCCAGCTGGTTGATGAATTTGTATGACGAATCAGCACATGTGCAATTTGGAGGTTACGATGCTTAAAGTCATTGATATTGACAATATGCAAACACACCTTTCTTATGCAATAATTTAGTCGCGATTTGTTCGAAGAAAGGCTAAGAGATAAATTGTATTAAAAAGGTCATGTGGGCCCTCTTCCCTATGGAGATTGGTGTACGACCAGTAGAATCACACGGCGGTAGATGCATAGTCGATAAATGTACCCTGTTAAAACGATCGATTTTTCCTCCAGAGGTCTTTGAAGGTGTAAGCCTTAACTTATGTAAATAAAAATAATGGGATTTTGAACATCGGTAAACTTCAGTTCTATAATTTAGGTACTTGTTATAAAAAAAAATATTTAGAACGTAGTGTGAAATCTAGTTGTTATCGAATAAGTTGAAAACAAAGAATGAAAAAGTGAAATTGTCGTGTCACAGTTATCGTTTATAATTTCTGGCATATGATTTAAGATACAAAGACAACTAATTTTCGAAAGTTTTTGGGAACTAATATAAGTGCACTTTTAAAAACTCAGCATTTATTAAAGTATTTGAATTTTTGACTGACACCAAGAAATTGGGTCGCATGTTGATCCATTTTGTAATAAGTTTAGAATAAAATGTATTAATTAAATTTCTAAATAAAGGCAAGAGAAGTATACCGATGTTGGAAATTCATAAATAAATAGAGAAAAAACAAATCCGAGTTACAAACTAAAACTGAGGGAAACGCAACAAATATAAGAGAACAACGACACAAAAGAAACACAACATTAAAATGTAACACACAGAAACAAACTATAATATAGCAATGGTCATTTCCCTGACTTTGTACAGTACATTTTAAGATAAAAGTGGTGGGTTGAACCTGGCTTTGTGGCATGCCAAACCTCTCGCTTTAATGTGTGTGATTATCTTTATGATTTGCTGCAACCAAAAACACTAACCAACTTATTTTAAATCCAATATGCAAGATCACAGATAAGAATACTGAAATTTCCGTTTTGCGATTATTCATTTCAGTTGATAAGTAATGTTATGTTCTCGAGCATCACTGACAAGTGATTTATTGTCGAAATACAAATATGTTGCATAAAACTTGGTATTGCTTATGTTGTTATAACAAAATAAAAACACAACCAAGGTGCAATGTTTTACAGGACAAGTCTTCAGCTAGTGGTAATGTTACATGTCAACATGTATTTTACACTTTCCACGGTACTGGAATAGTATTTCTGCGAGTTTTTGATAAAGAAAGTAATCATATTATTTATTTCACTTTCCATTTGGTTTGTTTGGTTCACATATCGTTGTTAATAATAATGGAATTTGATGCGACTGTCATACAAGTGAGAGGTTTCCCTACCTATAACACTCTGTCTAATCTACCATTTTCTACATAAGAAAAATCTCTGTTCCAAGACCGAAATATGACAGTTCTTTTCAGTTCGTTTGATGTGGTTTACTTTCTGATT
This sequence comes from Mytilus galloprovincialis, assembly GCA_037788925.1. Lineage (NCBI taxonomy): Eukaryota > Metazoa > Mollusca > Bivalvia > Mytilida > Mytilidae > Mytilus > Mytilus galloprovincialis. Next base: position 33,206,016 of record CM075339.1, read on the forward strand.
TTGTCATGTCATTAAGGACATTACATTTTTCATTTTGCAATGTGATTCTGTATTCTTGTTATTCTCATTTTCATAGTGAATATTTTTATGAGTGCCAATTTTCGTAGTTCGATGGCAAGTTATAATTTAGAGGATATTTGATGTCTTTTGCTTGCTAAGCAGTGCGGGCATATGAGCAGATAGATATAATTGTATACGGTTGAACATTTTATTTGCCATTCTCCTTTACCCAGATAATGCACGGCATTTTCATTGATGGTCATTGCGTAGCTATTTTTCTTACTTTTGACCTTTAACCAGCAGCTTATTTTCATTAAAATTGCATTTTACTCATAGAAGCCATTTACAAAATCTGTTGTCTCCTCCCGAAAATTTCCTTTTGTGATTGTGTATACTCAATTCATTACATTGTGATGTCTTATTGAATGTCCGTACTGCATGTTTAGTCGGAATCTTTTCCCTTTGTTTGCTCATGTTTGGTTTAAAACCTTTCATCGTTAGTGGAATGTTGGAATCTTTTTAGCGCTTTTTATGTCTCGAACGTAAATGAATTAAGATTTATCATCTTGTATTGTAAAATTGATACGGTTAACTTATTATTGATATGATTTAATTCACATCAAACAAAGTAAATAACAGTAAAAAAAAAACAATTTAATTACTTATCACATAATATTTCTGCAGATTTTTCTGAGTATTGATCAAAAAGAATATATTTTATAATTGGAAAACAAATCAGAAACAACTGTTTCATTGTTATTTACATGCATCAAATATTTTCATTTTTACCACATTTGTCCATAATCCGTAAAAATAGTAAAGGAGTAGGTTCAGTAAGCCCCCTTTTTGGCCCCAAAATGTAGCTGTTTTACAAAATTGTTACGATGTAAAACTGTAGTTATTCATTTGAAAGTAAAATGCTTATGCTACATAAATATGGGCTGTTTTCACAATACAATGCACACATATCTGGTACCAGCATCATTTAGACATGCTAAATCTGAAATCTTCGAAATTTTAGCATTTCAGCTAAATTTCAGACAGTTTCCGTCTTAAATGAAAGTGGTTGCATTCGTGTTCGTTCATAATATTTAACTGTAAGTTGTATTTTATGGTATCACATAACATATATAAAGGTTATGAATGAACACGGATGCGGCCACTTTCATTATTGACAAAAACCATCTGAAAAGTGACATTTTGGGGCATATTTGATGGATTTTTAATATTTAAGCTAGAATCGGAGCGTTTTTAATGAGTATATCAGTTAAAATCTTTCACATTAACTTATTGAATCATCCGAAATAGACACTTAAGTGTTTTAAGATATCTTTCGTCAGATGAACTTGAAAATTGAGGCCAAAATAGGCTCTTACCGGACGTACTCCTTTCAAAATGTCAAAGAACACATTATATACAACCACGATATGTACCTGATTCTTCTTTTGTATACTTTGTGAAATCAATTTTTCTCTTTTTGAACGTTTCATTAACCCCTTGTCCCTTCACTATGTTATTGTCCTTGAATCTGTTCTTCAATAGTTTCCACTTGAACTTCTTTTTTTCCGACGAGAGTGCAAGTTTTAGTCTACTTTTTCTAGGTTGGTACAATGTGGTATATTCTGTAGAGCTATACTTTATCTTAGGTGATCTCTTGTACATTTTTCCAATACATCTCCTTTTAAATAAATATTCAACTGCTAATCTGTTAGCCTTTGTATTCTTTCTTCCTATTTTGGAGCAGATGAGACCAAATGTTTCAGCTTTACATGATTTTTTTATATGTGTTATTTTGAGTTCTTTAATGGCATTTACTATGCTGGACGTGGATATTTTTTTCAAATTCCAAGAACCTTTTCTTCTACCCATTCTTATGCTCTCTAAAAATGTAATAAACATAAAATGGTTAAAGGTCAAAGAAATGAAGAAGTGTTTATATCGACTTTCAATCTCATCGAAAATAAATGGGTCTTATTGGATGAAAAAAAGGTATATTAACCAGGTGTTATTATCTCCACAGCTTTTTCATGAAATTGAAATCGATTGCAATCAATGATTTTACAAATAAAAAAAGAAAATGTGGTATTATTTCCAAAGAAACAATTCTCCAGAAGATACCATATGCCACAAATCTTAACAAATCTTGGTCACCGTACGGCGGCCTTCTACAATGAGTAATGCTCAATTCGCATAGTCAGCTTTAAAAAAGCACCGAATTGTCAATTGTAAAACAATTCAAAAGAGAAAGTTGACGGCCTAATGTATGTTTAAAAAATGAACGAAAAACATATATATATATATAACACATGAAAAAAAGACAACCAGCAAATTACAGGCTCCTGAATATGGGTAGGCACATACATACAGAATGTGTAGGGGTATAACATGTTAGCGGGATCCGATCCCTTATACTAACCTGGGAATGTTGTGTAACAGTACAACATAAGAACGAACAGTTACAACAGTTCAAAAGGGCTTCCTATTGCACAACAGTCCCAGGTGAAATTTAGAAATGATCCATGCAAACTTGTCACTCCTTTAAATACACTTATTCTTAAAGGTTACCTATTCAGCACTGTAATAAGATCATTGAATATTGTTTTATTGGTATAAATATTGATTTCGTTATCAGTAAATAAAAAGGTAACTAAATATTACTAGTATGTTATATATTTTCCGGACCATATGAGTATTTCGACCATACGCGTATGGTGAGGACCATATGGGTACTAAATTATAATCCTGGTACCTTTGATAACTATTTACACCACTGGGTCGATGCCACTGCTGCTGGAAGTTTCGTCCCCGAGGGTATCACCAGCCCAGTAGTCTAGACTTAAGCGGTTAAATGTTGACATGAATATCAATAATGTGGTCATTTTTATAAATTTCCTGTTTACAAAACTTTGAATTTTCGAATATAATATAAGGATTTTTTATACAAGGCATAGATTACCTTAGCCATATTTGGCACAACTTTTTGGAATTTTGAATCCTCAATGCTCTTCAACTTTGTACTTCTTTGGCTTTATAAATATTTTGATATGAGCGTCACTGATGAGTCTTTATGTAGACGAAACGCGCGTCTGACGCACTAAATTAGAATCCTGGTACCTTTGATAACTGTATATACTCATATGGTCCGACCGTATGCGTATGGTCCGACCGTACGCGTACGCGTATGGTCGGGGTTATTAACAATATGTTACAGTTTACTTTTAATACTTCTATTAAAGTTTTCATATGGTATGACCGTTCATTAAAATACGCTATCATATAGGTAATTTTATTATTATATTATAATAAAAAGATTAGCTAAATAAAAATAAGCAGTTTCACTTAGTTAATTTTACTTTCTTGTCAAAACTATAATAAACACATGTTATACCGATGGTGAATACTGATTTGTTATTACGAGTGAGTGGCAATATGTCGACTTAAATATATAAATTCAAAAAATGTCTTAATGAACTGCTACATCAGAAGTCCCTGAATATGGTGTATTGCAATCATGTTACGATATTTGAGATCAAGAGCTTCTTAAAACACCGTAGAAATATCGGAATGACACACGACCTCGGCATCACTGTACGCAACTATAAAAAGGCTAGCTTTTCACTCGCAAACAAAAGGTGTAAATGAAAAAATCTATGATACCATTTGTAAATAAATGTCACCCCAAGCCTACACGCAAGAATGTAATTAGCGATAAAAACTAACTATGACATCAATGTTTAATTTTTTAGTAATATTTTAAATATAAAAAAATAGATTGTCATTTAACCATCATTCTTATTTTAGATAAAGTTTTTGTAGTATTGAGAAACTTTTATAATGTAATTAAAATAAATACCTATATGGTCCAAATACTCATATTGTTCGGCCCGTTAATAACCAAACGAGTATTATACTCATGTGGTCCGACCATACGCGTACATATGGTCATGATCATACGCGTATGGTCCAAATACACATTCATGGATCTACAATCTGTCGATACCTGTAACTTGGCATTGCACAAGGTCATGTTTTTCTCTGGACGTTTATGACGTCTTTACATTAAATCCATTGGATGTTAAATGTGTACGGATTGATAGTTTAGTCTTAGATGCATGATTTTTTTAGTTGTTTGTGGCTTTGAACTAGCTGTCAGATAACTGACAGTACTCTCAGATCGGTTCATTGTGTCTTTTTGTTTCGGGATGTATAAGTACCCGGCCACGTCGACTTGTATATTTGTCCATCTGATGAGTTAAGCCTTTTTCAACTGATTTTAATAGTTCGTTCTTATGTTGTACGGTTATACCACTGTCCCAGGTTAGGAGAGGGTTGTGATCCCGCTTCAATGTTTAACCCCGCTACATTATTTATGTATGTGCCTGTCCCAATTCAGGAGCCTGTAATTCAGTGGTTGTCGTTGGTTTCTGTGTTACATATTTGTTATTCGTTCATTTTTTTATATAAATAAGGCCGTTAGTTTTCTCGTTTGAAATGTTTTACATTGTCTTATCGGGGCCTTTTATAGCTGAATATGCGGTATGGGCTTTGCTCATTGTTGAAGGCCGTACGGTGACCTAAAGTTGTTAATGTCTGTGTCATTTTGGTATCTTGTTTACTGTTGTCTCGTTGGCAATCATACCACATCTTCTTTTTTAAACACTAAACTTAACTTATATGTGAATATTACATGGAAATAATCTTTAACAGATTATTAACTTCATTAACTTCATTAAAAGTTACCTTTATTTCCTTCTCTGAAATATAAAATAAAACTTCAAATCTAAAAAAAAACATCCATAATGCAATTACAAGTTTTACGACTATGACATACGTGCAAACATTTTGTGAAGTTTTACGCATCTAGAATGAAAGCTGACCATTCAGTTGATTGCTAAGTTGTACTGCTTTTTTTATTTTTGCTAAATGAATTCTGCAAACAAATCTGTACCAACAATTCTGACCTTTCAGATGTATGAAAACAAATGTAGGAGAACTGGTGATATGATAGGTGGACCCTTTTTTATGAATTGTAACCCTGTATTGATTTTAGAAAATATGACATAATAGCAAATTCTTTATATTGTGATTTAATTAAAACAGAAATTTATCCTACTACATTTTACACCGTATAGGAATATTGTATTGTTTGGTAATATACTACAGATTTATCATAAGGGCCTAATTTGAAGTTTTAAGCTGGAAGTTACCATCATTGACAGTTAAGAAAACATAGGGAAACTGAGATTTATTTTAATTAGAGTTTTGATGTGTATTTCCATTACAAAAAAACATGAATCAGTGTGTATTCCCAAGTCAAAATAAAATACACTAAATGACATGGTAACGAACACGCATTTTAGTAAAGTAACAAAGAATGGTGAAAAGAACGTAATATCTATACTACTTTCCGAAATTTTCCACAAATACCCGGTACTGCCAAATACATTACCGTACAGGTAATCCGTTATATATATATTTGCGTAATTCAGGTTTCTCGCATGCTTTATACTGGTACATTTACAGTTAAAGGTTTATATTTCATTAGCAGAATTTAAAAACTTGACAGAAAGGTCATAATATGTACTCTGTCTGAGACCTGAATAACACATATCATTAAGCGTCATGTTCAGGTGTACCATTTTTTTTTTTATTATGTATGTATTACACAGTTTGATAAAGCGGTTTTTTTTCAAATTTAAAGAGAACTTACACAATAAATATCTGGTTGCGTCTGTCAAACAAACATAAGTGTCCTGCTTGTGCATAGTTTATAACTCTTTTCTGATTGCCGCATATCTAGACATTCCTACAAAAAAATTAAAATGCTTGATGTTCTGTGATTTAGATATTTCGTCAAATTATACTTAACAATTCTATGGCTGCAAGACATAACAATTGTGTTTTTTTTCTTTCACGACAAATCTCCACTAGAATCCGCAAATGTCTTAAATTTTACAGTCAATAGTGCATATCTATAATAACACGTGAAAAGCTGTTTGACGAAATAGAAAATCTATAATATCTAAATCAAAGGTGCATTGTCAAAGGCGTTTCCCAAATCTATCTTTAAAGGGAACGCTTTACGCAAAATATCAAACGTATAAGAAGTTATATAAAACTCTCCAAAACAAATATGAATTTGGATTTAAGTATTTTTTTAAGTCTTTGATGTTTTTTTTATTGGTTTGATTCGGGGAAAATATATTGTTATGTAGGGTTACTGGTAACGGATACTCCGTAGTAGTCTTTAATCATCTGTCAGTCTATATCAATCTAAAATAAAAATCACCAATATTTTATAAGTTCATAAAAAAAAATAATCCTTATTTGTTTCGTCTTTAATGAAGTTGTCAATTCCATTTGAAATTGAAGTGTTGTATTTTAGAGCTCATGGGACAATTTGTATATCTTCAGTCAGTTAACAATGATTAAAGGTTTTCTAAGTTATTGCTTTTATAAAAGACTGTCCGGAAATAAGCCGAAATGTTGAACAGGGTTTTATAGTAGACTGTATATGCAGGCTTTTAGAAAATAGAACATTTTAAAGATAAGGTCAATATAAATGAAGTTGTGTTTAATAATATTTCATGCATATAGTTTATTGCAAAATATAGTACAATGTATTTTCAAGTAATTCGGACTAACGATCTACATCATCTAACAACTTTAACGAAGCCTAAAACAATCTTATATGCTCCTGTTGTATACGCTTACATAACTTCATTCCTTATTTATACCTTGCAATATGTACTCTTTATATTTAACTTTTGGACATTTGTAATTTGTAATGATATGTTAAAGCTGACTTGTCCCCATATGTACCACTTACAATTGACGAAGAAGGCATTTAATCAGAATAAATATAATTGAATACATAATAAGGCATGGGTCTATTGTATCATTAGAACCAAGAAGCTTGTAATTAAGAAATCATTCATGCAAGCTATACTTTATTGTAGTTTGAACATAGGTAGGCATTACCTTCGTGATTATTTATGCCCGAGCGATAGTGCTTTCACCCATGTTAAAACTACTATAAAGAAATAGCTTGCATCAATTATTTTTATTCTGATGTGCAATGTGTATAAAGGAATACCCTTTGTGTAGGTTTCTTCCACGAACCTCCCTTTTATGTTTGTTAACAATTAAACGACTGGTAATGTTATTTTTCAGAGTCGGGAGTTTTGAACAGCCACCATGAACGGTTGTGGTATCTTTGTCAAATATGTCAATTTCAAATTGCCACACATGACAGCCATAATTAATTTAAACATATTTTTTCATAGTGGATTGGGAAACAAGTTTTGCAACTTATATTAATCCCTTTCCACTTTGCGGGTGCGAGTGCTGCCTTGTAACGGCATTACCCTTCTCTTTTTTCGAAATCTACAAGGGTGTCTTGAACGTCCAAGAGATTTGGGTCTCTCTTAACACGGGTCAACCATTTATTGTCCCCTTCCGACGGACTATCATCGTTTCCTCAAGATCATACTCGCAAATGGTGTCAAGGGAGAGTCGAAAATTGAGTTCCTGAAATTTTAATCCCGAACGGGAATCGAACCAGGAACATTTGTGTTAGCTGTCCGATGCACTAACCACTACACCACAGCCATACTTATTGACTAAGAAACAATATGTGGATCATTTAAGAGTTTGGAAGTGTTAGAAGTTAATGAAATATATTAAATGCGTGCCAATTTGATAAAATTCATTATTCTGCAGTAGTGAATATACCCATGTGCCAACAAATTTTATTGGATTTAGAGCATGGGTGTGTTTACAAAGCGGAAGAAGCACGTCATATTAGGATAGGGTACAAAACAGACACCAGTAGTATTTTTCAATTTGGTTGGGACAAAGTACTATAACATGATATAGTGTTGCTCACATGTCCACTAAACAGTGACAGCATCTTGTAAATACCAAAATATGAGTCTTGAAAAGCTATCTAAGCTCATAATGCGTGTATTTGATAAAGTGTCAATGGACACGCACTTTTAAGAAAAGAATAATTTACCTAACTGGATCCCTATTAATTTGGTAATTTTGTCTCTGGTTAAAGTAAAATGAATCACATATTTATGAATTAGGAGTTATTCTAATGAAACATGGTATGTTGTACATTTTATACAGAGGTAGGAAATTTAGATACGACCCGGGAAAACTGATCAATCGTTTAAGAAACTTATTTATCACTGTGATTAAATCGTGGTTTATCGTTGTATTACATGTCCTTAGTCATGAGCCTAGACCCCAAAAGTTGTCGTTGGTTTGTTTTTGTCATATTTGTATTTCGAAAAAGCTGAAGCATGTCAAGTACTTGATATTGTTGAAAATACAAATTAAAGGTTTTTTTTTAAAAGCACACATAGTTGAATGCACGCTCTGCTATTGCATAGTAGAAAAAGAAGTCAGGACAAAATATATTTGTGTTGATCTTGTATTGCTGATAACGTTTTGTGTTTGTTTTGTTTCAAGAAATAAGATCAAAACGGAATAACTCTCATACTGGACCTTCTGATCATTTTTGCAATTTCAAGTTCTCTCTGTCTATTACGGTTTTTATAAAAAATAGGTTAATCGAAAAAGTAGTAAAATGGGTCATTTAACAACATTAGTTTCTACAAGAAATCTTATGACAGTTTTGACGCATATGGACAAATTGGTGAAGATCAGCATACTGAATGATTTTACTTTTTCCAGTTTTCTTTATTTATAACGGGTATCAGAAAGGTAGACAAAACTTTCATTTTAATCATCAGGTTCTATTAGCCACGTATCATCGTATGCCGTCTTTGTTGGCTGGCGGGATCATCAGACATATTTGTTATTTTAAATACCATAATGATTATTGTGTCTTTGTTTGATTCTATTTGGTGCAGTAGTTGTAGGAGGAAAATGTGTAAAAGTTGACAAATATTTACCAAAAAACTGTTTAAAATTTACTATAAGGGGCAATAACTCCTTACAGGATCAATTGAAAATAATGGTCATGTAACTTATTTGTAAATGTTACTTTGGTGAACGTAATTCTTGTTATAGCTGTTTACAGTTTATACATATCTATAATAATAATAAAGATGATTATCGAATACTTCAAAATTTTCTTAGAATTAACATTCAGTGGCAGGAACCGAAAAACAGTTGTCTCATTCATCTGGAAATATTTCAGGGCAGAGAGATCTTAGCCTCACGAATTTTTTTATCTCTTATTAAAATTACATCAAATGCTTCAGACTCGCAGATATTAAAAGCCGAAAAATGCATTTCACCTTTATGTTCTATTTTTAGCCATGGCTGCCATTTTGGTTGGTAGGAGGGTTAATCGGCCATATTGTTAAAACTGTATACCCTTATGATGATTTTGGCTAATGTTGGTTATATTAATCGAGAAATTTAGAGGAGAAGTTTTTTTGTAAAAGTTGACGAACTACGACTAACGACGGACAATGGACGTGATAAGAAAAGCGATGAACCTGGAGAGCTAAAAAAAATGCGTAAAAATGACATTCAATGACAATAAGTGTTACAAACATAGTCCACTAACGTTGTTACTACAAATGTCATATTTATAGGTCTTGTCTGGTAGATAACTTTTGTGTTTTAAGTGTGAAGTCGTTCATTTTATTTGCACAAAAAAATGCCATCAAAATCAATAACTGTAACGGGAAGTAACTGACAATTAAAGACATTCAATTTATTTCACAACGCTGTCTTTTAAAAAGAATTTATTTCAAATTTAAAGATACAAAACAAATCATAAATGTCGTTAATAGAAAATTGAACTAGTATATATTTGTTTAGGGGCCACCGGAAGGACGCCTCCGGGTGCGGGAATTTCTCGCTACATTGAAGTCCTGTTTGTGACCTTCTGCTGTTGTTTTTTTCTATGGTCGGGTTGTTGTCTCTTTGGCACATTCCCCATTTCCAATCTCAATTTTATGTTAAAAGAGTGGATGACTCCAAAGTAAGACCATGAAGACTTCTTTGCGTACGTCTAAAAAGGTCATTAATAGTAAGCATATGCTTTCTGAATGATTTTGGTCCCTCGTATTGTGATTTACATTAGTTTTTGCTTCTAGAATAAAAAGATACGGGGTAATTATATTTAATATTTGAAGCTGTTTATGTGCTACAGGAGAAGAGATCGTATTAGATAGTTTGATGCCTTATTACCTTACAATAAAGGATAACCGATGAAGCAGGCGGGTTACAACCTTAATACACATATCTATCAGATGGTCCAAGGACACAGTTATCGTCCTTTAGTTTTCGTTGTCTACGAATATAGTCCCTAGTGTAAACAGTGTATAACTTGCATGTTTTATCTAATACACTTTCCGAATTTATTTCTTTATATTAAATGCATGAAATATTAAGTAGGGGGATGTAATTACATGTCAAAAAAATTTGGGTGCTGAAACTTAATGTTAAGTAGTGAATTGGTCCAGTTCTAAAAGGTCAAATTTTATCACGTCTGAAGCTGTCAAACTGAATTGTACACACCCTTAACACAGAATTGTCAATATTTTGAGTTAGAGCTGGTAGAAGTTTCTATAATTTTGATATTATTTGTCTCACTGGTAGTACACTACACTGTAAACATATTTTTGAGAAAGAGCAGGTGCGATTTTTTTAATTTGAATTTATTGTCTAAAAGAAATGCACTACGAAATAACTGTGTTCTCGGGCCAGAAGCCGTGGTACCATGAATTCAGGGACGGGTGATGGTCCTGGTATGAAATATGTATATACAAAGGACAGGTTAAATAATTTTCTAAACGAATTTTCCTCTTGTTCTCGTGGAATATATTATCAATATGTCAACTCTGGTTAAATTTGGCGAGACGTAATTGGCGCTAAAACACGCAATACTGCGATGATAACGTTAATGGTGTATTAAGTATCTACATATGAAACAATTGTAATGATATATTGTGTTTTGATTAACTTCAATAATTAAAAAGAATAACTTACCCGTGCTCATCTGTTTCAATAATCCTTAATTATAGTTTATCAACACTTATACTATGAGAAATCCGCCGAATAAACCAACTATTTCTGATAATTTCCCGCTTTCCTTGCATGGATAAATACATAAAACGCGGACGTAATTGAAGACACGGGATTGAAAATGTTATGAAATGATTGTAAGGCTTTTCATTGGTTGATTGAAGTCGAAGTGATTTCTGTTCACCTATATGACTTTACGTATTGCGTTCGTTACATTTTTGAAACTAGGTAACAAGTAAAACATTAATAACAATATCAAATTGACCATATTGACTAATCTGTGGCAGCGTTTATTTTTAAAGCTTACAATCTGTATTGGTTTTGATCATTAGATATTCACATCGTTGTGCCTTCCATTAGCAATGATACCTGCAATGTTTATTTTCAGATTTTTGTAATGTGAAGACCATAAATAATACCAGATAATCATGATACTTCTATCACTCTGCATAACAATTTTTCGATCATTTTTTTTTTTAAACAACACGTTCATTTCAACATATTTATAGTTCTAAACTGATTGTTTTGCATAATAATTGTAGTCAAACGTTAATTTATTATGTGCTTTCCCCACAGTGGTATATAAATTAATTCATTCAAACTGTGTTATGAAATACATCACAGTTTCCGGAATTAGGTTTTCTTCAATTTTGATTTCATTACTTATCGTTATCTATGAACACATTTAAAGTGTTGAAACAAGACCGATTTGTTGAGTAGAAGTATGCTATTAAATTTAGATAAAACATGAAAATATGATATACTTTCAAAATTTAATCTTGGAAACTATATAAGTTAAACAATTATATTTTTTGTCTATCTGATGAGTTAGGAGGAGGGTTGGGATCCCGCTAACATGTTTAACTCCGCCACATTATTTATGTATGTGCCTGTCCCAAGTCAGGAGCCTGTAATTCAGTGGTTGTCGTTTGTTACTGTGTTACATGTTTTTTTTTCCTTGATTTTTTACATAAATGAGGCTGTTAGTTTTCTCGTTTGAATTGTTTTACATTGTCTTACCGGGGCCTTTTATAGCTGACTATGCGGTAAGGGCTTTGCTCATTGTTGAAGGCCATACTATGACCTATAGTTGTTAATATTTGTGTCATTTTGGTCTTTTGTGGATAGTTGTCTCATTGGCAATCATACCTTATCTTCTTTTTTATATGTATGGTTGCAGTAGTTAATTTATCCAATAAGCGCATCTAACTCTTTAATTGACTTATTTAATATCACTTACACAAAAGAAAATAAAGCGCATGTAAAATGAAGAAACAATGAAAACAAGTTCACAAATATATAACAACCATATTCTAAAAAATAGAGAACCATGTGCTTGAAAGAAGTACCCATAATGTATCCAAAATAAATTAAGAAAAATGTCTAGTTTTCGAGAAAAAATATTTTCTCCATAGCAATAGTTTATTTTAATTTAGCGATATACTCAAGTCATCCGATGACTGATATATTGTATGGTGCTTCACGTGGAGAATCTGTTAGTGTAGCCAGCAAGGTAATAGTTTATTTCGTCTTCTTGGTGAACCGGTGTACCACATCCCCCTTTCAACTCTCTATACAATTTTAAAGTTAATACTTGCAAAAGATTAGGTTGAGATTAGGTTGATCCAATAAGGATTTGTAGGTCGACACAAGTCATACATTAGCTATTTTACTTTTTATGATAGGAAATTGTTTAATAGCCAATCTGAGAGATACTTTATATAACTAAACGAAAAATATTATTGCCACGATTATTGTTTAATTCCTTAGTCCGTACTTGTTGGAATGTCTGAATACCATCATCTCAATTTAAAAAAAAAAAACAAAAACAAAATCCAGTTTGGCCGATTGTGTTGTTTTTGTTTTGGTGTTTTTCTTCATGAAGACTTATTTGCGTACGTCTTAAAAGGTCATTAATAGTAAGCATATGCTTTCGGAGTGATTTTGGTCCCTCGTATTGATTTACATTAGTTTTTGCTTCTAGAAAAAAAAACGGGGTCATTATGTTTAATATTTGGGGCTGTTTATGCGCTACAGGAGAAGAGATCGTATTAGATAGTTTGATGCCTTATTACCTTAAAATAAAGGATAACCGATGAAGCAGGCGGATAGAATAGACCCCGTGTGCTGTAATTAGCCATAACATACTCATGTGGCATGTTACGGAGGTCCTGGGAATGTTATACCCCTTATAAAAGTAATAATTTACACATTTTATGAGGTATTCTTAATTTTATTAGTGCACCAGAGAGATCCTGTTTACATATTTTCATATCAGTTTACCGTTTGAAGATATCTATTAGAAAAGACATACCCCTTAATGGACATTGCCTATAAGGTGTTTTTATATTTAAGTGCATTACCTCCCTTCCTGTTTCCAGAGGTTTAACAAATAACAATTTATTGATAAATTAGTACTTAAATGAGAGAAATAAGATTATGTATAACTAAAAGTGATGATTGATCTAACTTGTAATGCAAAGTGATAGACTGCAGATGACGTAATGATACAAAAAAGTGTTAACCAGGTGATATAAAAAAAACCGAGAATGTATAATTTGGCTGTTCGGGCAACTATATATAGGATGTAGGAAATATTGATTGTGGGACAGAGGTGCGGGGTGTTTTCCTGGCTTCATTTCATATAACATTTTCACTCTGTACAGTTTCTATAATTTCATTATACATCTTTAATCTCTCATCTCTGTTCTTTTGTTGTTTTTACTAAAGTAGGAGTTGAATATAATAATTTTCTATTTACGATCGTTTGATATTATGTGTTTTATTCTTTGCGTATAAAATGTGGAAGTGATCAATTGATATAGCGGTAGGGTTGGATTTCAACAGGGTATGACATTATATCTAAACTTTAATATTGTTTATTACATACCCAGGAGGACACAGACATATTCAATATTTTGCCAGTGGACCGTGAAAAATGCTAGAAATCATCTGTAATTTAAAAAATTAGAAGGATCATTTCATGTGAATTATGTGTACCAAATTTTAAGTTAAGTTGACTTTGACATCATCAAAAACTACCTCGACCAAAAATTTGAACCTGAATCTGGACAGACAGATGAACGAACAACTGAACGAACGGGAACATCAACGAACGGACGAACAAACTGAGGCACAGACCAGAAAACATAATGCCCATAAATGGGACATAAACATTAATACTAACCAAGAAGAAAGACCTTTTCCGTGTCGCATTTAATCGGGGGAGCGGACGTAAAACTGCGAATCGTCTGAAAGTTATTTTACATGATATATTGATACCAAGCACTTTCGGCCACAGATAACCGATCAAAACACGCCTACTTCAAATTAGATTGAATTATAATTAAGAGGAAAGCCTAAACGATCCTACCTAAACAAACCTAAAACAAACAGAATGCCCTTATACGAGATACATCGGAGTTCATGTGCCATTTACACAAGAATTGCTACTTATACCTCTTGTGTTATGGCCTATGTGGTGATTATCTCAGTTTGACAAGCCGGCTATATTTTTTTTCGACATTGTTTTGAAGAGAGCTACCACCCCTTCGTCTTACTGGCTGCAGACAAACTAGTACGGGTCTAGGGTTTAATTGTTATGGACCATTTTAGAGGCAATACCAACCTCTACCTCTGGTATAATAGTCGATGTGGAGAATCTCTTAGTTTGGCCAGCCTGCAATAGTTCAGTTCGAATTCGTTGTATCCGGGATTCCATATCCCCCCTTTGAACCCTCTACTGACAAACTCGTACGGGTCTAGGGTATAAGTGCTATGGGCCATTTTAAAGGCAATAAGTACCTCTTCCGTTGGTATCATTGCCCACGTGGAGAATCTCTTAGTTTGGCCAGCCGGCAATAGTTCAGTTCGAATTCGTTGTATCTTGGATTCCATATCCCCCCTTTGAACCCTCTACTGACAAACTGGTACGGGTCTAGGGTATAAGTGCTATGGGCCATTTTTAAGGCAATAAGTACCTCTTCTCTGGTATCATTGCCCACGTGGAGAATCTCTTCGTTTGGCCAGCCGGCAATAGTTCATTTTCGAATTTGTGATATACCAGGGTACCCCCCCCCCCCACTTATCCTTTTCATAAGTGCTATGGGCCATTTTAGAGGCAATACCAACCTCTACCTCTGGTATAATGGTCGGTGTGAAGAATCTCTTAGTTTGGCCAGCCGGCAATAGTTCAGTTCGAATTCGTTGTATCTTGGATTCCATATCCCCCCTTTGAACCCTCTACTGACAAACTCGTACGGGACTAGGGTATAAGTGCTATGGGCCATTTTAAAGGCAATAAGTACCTCTTCCTCTGGTATCATTGCCCACGTGGAGAATCTCTTCGTTTGGCCAGCCGGCAATAGTTCATTTTCGAATTTGTGATATACCAGGGTACCCCCTTATCCTTTTCTGACTAACTCGTACGGGTCTAGGGCATAAGTGCTATGGGCCATTTTAGAGGCAATACCAACTTCTACCTCTGGTATAATGGTCGATGTGGAGAATCTCTTAGTTTGGCCAGCCGGCAATAGTTCAGTTCGAATTCGTTGTATCCGGGATACCATATCCCCCCTTTGAACCCTCTACTGACAAACTCGTACGGGTCTAGGGAATAAGTGCTATGGACTATTTTAAAGGCAATAAGTACCTCTTCCTCTGGTATCATTGCCCACGTGGAGAATCTCTTCGTTTGGCCAGCCGGCAATAGTTCATTTTCGAATTTGTGATATACCAGGGTACCCCCCCCTTATCCTTTTCTGACTAACTCGTACGGGTCTAGGGCATAAGTGCTATGGGCCATTTTAGAGGCAATACCAACCTCTACCTCTGGTATAATGGTCGATGTGGAGAATCTCTTAGTTTGGCCAGCCGGCAATAGTTCAGTTCGAATTCGTTGTATCCGGGATCCCATATCCCCCCTTTGAACCCTCTACTAACAAACTCGTACGGGTCTAGGGTATAAGTGCTATGGGCCATTTTAAAGGCAATAAGTACCTCTTCCTCTGGTATCATTGCCCACGTGGAGAATCTCTTCGTTTGGCCAGCCGGCAATAGTTCATTTTTGAATTTGTGATATACCAGGCTACCCCCCTTATCCTTTTCTGACTAACTCGTACGGGTCTAGGGCATAAGTGCTATGGGCCATTTTAGAAGCAATACCAACTTCTACCTCTGGTATAATGGTCGATGTGGAGAATCTCTTAGTTTGGCCAGCCGGCAATAGTTCAGTTCGAATTCGTTGTATCCGGGATACCATATCCCCCCTTTGAACCCTCTACTGACAAACTCGTACGGGTCTAGGGTATAAGTGCTATGGGCCATTTTATAGGCAATAAGTACCTCTTCCTCTGGTATCATTGCCCACGTGGAGAATCTCTTCGTTTGTCCAGCCGGCAATAGTTCATTTTCGAATTGTTGATATACCAGGGTACACCCCTTATCCTTTTCTGACTAACTCGTACGGGTCTAGGGCATAAGTGCTATGGGCCATTTTAGAGGCAATACCAACCTCTACCTCTGGTATAATGGTCGATGTGGAGAATCTCTTAGTTTGGCCAGCTGGCAATAGTTCAGTTCGAATTCGTTGTATCCGGGATACCATATCTCCCCTTTGAACCCTCTACTAACAAACTCGTACGGGTCTAGGGTATAAGTCCTATGGGCCATTTTAAAGGCAATAAGTACCTCTTCCTTTGGTATCATTGCCCACGTGGAGAATCTCTTCGTTTGGCCAGCCGGCAATAGTTCATTTTTGAATTTGTGATATACCAGGGTACCCCCCTTATCCTATTCTGACTAACTCGTACGGGTCTAGGGCATAAGTGCTATGGGCCATTTTAGAGGCAATACCAACTTCTACCTCTGGTATAATGGTCGATGTGGAGAATCTCTTAGTTTGGCCAGCCGGCAATAGTTCAGTTCGAATTCGTTGTATCCGGGATACCATATCCCCCCTTTGAACCCTCTACTAACAAACTCGTACGGGTCTAGGGTATAAGTGCTATGGGCCATTTTAAAGGCAATAAGTACCTCTTCCTCTGGTATCATTGCCCACGTGGAGAATCTCTTCGTTTGGCCAGCCGGCAATAGTTCATTTTCGAATTTGTGATATACCAGGGTACCCCCCCCCCTTATCCTTTTCTGACTAACTCATACGGGTTTAGGGCATAAGTGCTATGGGCCATTTTAGAGGCAATACCAACCTCTACCTCTGGTATAATGGTCGATGTGGAGAATCTCTTAGTTTGGCCAGCCGGCAATAGTTCAGTTCGAATTCGTTGTATCCGAGATACCATATCCCCCCTTTGAACCCTCTACTGACAAACTCGTACGGGTCTAGGGTATAAGTGCTATGGGCCATTTTAAAGGCAATAAGTACCTCTTCCTCTGGTATCATTGCCCACGTGGAGAATCTCTTCGTTTGGCCAGCCGGCAATAGTTCATTTTTGAATTTGTGATATACCAGGGTACCCCCCTTATCCTTTTCTGACTAACTCGTACGGGTCTAGGGCATAAGTGCTATGGGCCATTTTAGAGGCAATACCAACTTCTACCTCTGGTATAATGGTCGATGTGGAGAATCTCTTAGTTTGGCCAGCCGGCAATAGTTCAGTTCGAATTCGTTGTATCCGGGATACCATATCCCCCCTTTGAACCCTCTACTGACAAACTCGTACGGGGCTAGGGTATAAGTGCTATGGGCCATTTTATAGGCAATAAGTACCTCTTCCTCTAGTATCATTGCCCACGTGGAGAATCTCTTCGTTTGTCCAGCCGGCAATAGTTCATTTTCGAATTTGTGATATACCAGGGTACACCCCTTATCCTTTTCTGACTAACTCGTACGGGTCTAGGGCATAAGTGCTATGGGCCATTTTAGAGGCAATACCAACCTGTACCTCTGGTATAATGGTCGATGTGGAGAATCTCTTAGTTTGGCCAGCCGGCAATAGTTCAGTTCGAATTCGTTGTATCCGGGATACCATATCCCCCCTTTGAACCCTCTACTAACAAACTCGTACGGGTCTAGGGTATAAGTGCTATGGGCCATTTTAAAGGCAATAAGTACCTCTTCCTTTGGTATCATTGCCCACGTGGAGAATCTCTTCGTTTGGCCAGCCGGCAATAGTTCATTTTTGAATTTGTGATATACCAGGGTACCCCCCTTATCCTTTTCTGACTAACTCGTACGGGTCTAGGGCATAAGTGCTATGGGCCATTTTAGAGGCAATACCAACTTCTACCTCTGGTATAATGGTCGATGTGGAGAATCTCTTAGTTTGGCCAGCCGGCAATAGTTCAGTTCGAATTCGTTGTATCCGGGATACCATATCACCCATTTGAACCCTCTACTGACAAACTCGTACGGGTCTAGGGTATAAGTGCTATGGGCCATTTTAAAGGCAATAAGTACCTCTTCCTCTGGTATCATTGCCCACGTGGAGAATCTCTTCGTTTGGCCAGCCGGCAATAGTTCATTTTTGAATTTGTGATATACCAGGGTACCCCTTATCCTTTTCTGACTAACTCGTACGGGTCTAGGGCATAAGTGCTATGGGCCATTTTAGAGGCAATACCAACCTCTACCTCTGGTATAATGGTCGATGTGGAGAATATCTTAGTTTGGCCAGCCGGCAATAGTTCAGTTCGAATTCGTTGTATCCGGGATACCATATCCCCCCTTTGAACCCTCTACTGACAAACTCGTACGAGTCTAGGGTATAAGTGCTATGGGCCATTTTATAGGCAATAAGTACCTCTTCCTCTGGTATCATTGCCCACGTGGAGAATCTCTTCGTTTGTCCAGCCGGCAATAGTTCATTTTCGAATTGTTGATATACCAGGGTACACCCCTTATCCTTTTCTGACTAACTCGTACGGGTCTGGGGCATAAGTGCTATGGGCCATTTTAGAGGCAATACCAACCTGTACCTCTGGTATAATGGTCGATGTGGAGAATCTCTTAGTTTGGCCAGCTGGCAATAGTTCAGTTCGAATTCGTTGTATCCGGGATACCATATCTCCCCTTTGAACCCTCTACTAACAAACTCGTACGGGTCTAGGGTATAAGTGCTATGGGCCATTTTAAAGGCAATAAGTACCTCTTCCTTTGGTATCATTGCCCACGTGGAGAATCTCTTCGTTTGGCCAGCCGGCAATAGTTCATTTTTGAATTTGTGATATACCAGGGTACCCCCCTTATCCTATTCTGACTAACTCGTACGGGTCTAGGGCATAAGTGCTATGGGCCATTTTAGAGGCAATACCAACTTCTACCTCTGGTATAATGGTCGATGTGGAGAATCTCTTAGTTTGGCCAGCCGGCAATAGTTCAGTTCGAATTCGTTGTATCCGGGATACCATATCCCCCCTTTGAACCCTCTACTAACAAACTCGTACGGGTCTAGGGTATAAGTGCTATGGGCCATTTTAAAGGCAATAAGTACCTCTTCCTCTGGTATCATTGCCCACGTGGAGAATCTCTTCGTTTGGCCAGCCGGCAATAGTTCATTTTCGAATTTGTGATATACCAGGGTACCCCCCCCCCCTTATCCTTTTCTGACTAACTCATACGGGTTTAGGGCATAAGTGCTATGGGCCATTTTAGAGGCAATACCAACCTCTACCTCTGGTATAATGGTCGATGTGGAGAATCTCTTAGTTTGGCCAGCCGGCAATAGTTCAGTTCGAATTCGTTGTATCCGGGATACCATATCCCCCCTTTGAACCCTCTACTGACAAACTCGTACGGGTCTAGGGTATAAGTGCTATAGGCCATTTTAAAGGCAATAAGTACCTCTTCCTCTGGTATCATTGCCCACGTGGAGAATCTCTTCGTTTGGCCAGCCGGCAATAGTTCATTTTTGAATTTGTGATATACCAGGGTACCCCCCTTATCCTTTTCTGACTAACTCGTACGGGTCTAGGGCATAAGTGCTATGGGCCATTTTAGAGGCAATACCAACTTCTACCTCTGGTATAATGGTCGATGTGGAGAATCTCTTAGTTTGGCCAGCCGGCAATAGTTCAGTTCGAATTCGTTGTATCCGGGATACCATATCCCCCCTTTGAACCCTCTACTGACAAAGTCGTACGGGTCTAGGGTATAAGTGCTATGGGCCATTTTATAGGCAATAAGTACCTCTTCCTCTAGTATCATTGCCCACGTGGAGAATCTCTTCGTTTGTCCAGCCGGCAATAGTTCATTTTCGAATTTGTGATATACCAGGGTACACCCCTTATCCTTTTCTGACTAACTCGTACGGGTCTAGGGCATAAGTGCTATGGGCCATTTTAGAGGCAATACCAACCTGTACCTCTGGTATAATGGTCGATGTGGAGAATCTCTTAGTTTGGCCAGCCGGCAATAGTTCAGTTCGAATTCGTTGTATCCGGGATACCATATCCCCCCTTTGAACCCTCTACTAACAAACTCGTACGGGTCTAGGGTATAAGTGCTATGGGCCATTTTAAAGGCAATAAGTACCTCTTCCTTTGGTATCATTGCCCACGTGGAGAATCTCTTCGTTTGGCCAGCCGGCAATAGTTCATTTTTGAATTTGTGATATACCAGGGTACCCCCCTTATCCTTTTCTGACTAACTCGTACGGGTCTAGGGCATAAGTGCTATGGGCCATTTTAGAGGCAATACCAACTTCTACCTCTGGTATAATGGTCGATGTGGAGAATCTCTTAGTTTGGCCAGCCGGCAATAGTTCAGTTCGAATTCGTTGTATCCGGGATACCATATCACCCATTTGAACCCTCTACTGACAAATTCGTACGGGTCTAGGGTATAAGTGCTATGGGCCATTTTAAAGGCAATAAGTACCTCTTCCTCTGGTATCATTGCCCACGTGGAGAATCTCTTCGTTTGGCCAGCTGGCAATAGTTCATTTTCGAATTTGTGATATACCAGGGTACCCCCCCCCTTATCCTTTTCTGACTAACTCGTACGGGTCTAGGGCATAAGTGCTATGGGCCATTTTAGAGGCAATACCAACCTCTACCTCTGGTATAATGGTGGATGTGGAGAATCTCTTAGTTTGGCCAGCCGGCAATAGTTCAGTTCGAATTCGTTGTATCCGGGATACCATATCCCCCCTTTGAACCCTCTACTAACAAACTCGTACGGGTCTAGGGTATAAGTGCTCTGGGCCATTTTAAAGGCAATAAGTACCTCTTCCTCTGGTATCATTGCCCACGTGGAGAATCTCTTCGTTTGGCCAGCCGGCAATAGTTCATTTTTGAATTTGTGATATACCAGGGTACCCCTTATCCTTTTCTGACTAACTCGTACGGGTCTAGGGCATAAGTGCAATGGGCCATTTTAGAGGCAATACCAACCTGTACCTCTGGTATAATGGTCGATGTGGAGAATCTCTTAGTTTGGCCAGCCGGCAATAGTTCAGTTCGAATTCGTTGTATCCGGGATACCATATCCCCCCTTTGAACCCTCTACTAACAAACTCGTACGGGTCTAGGGTATAAGTGCTATGGGCCATTTTAAAGGCAATAAGTACCTCTTCCTTTGGTATCATTGCCCACGTGGAGAATCTGTTCGTTTGGCCAGCCGGCAATAGTTCATTTTTGAATTTGTGATATACCAGGGTACCCCCCTTATCCTTTTCTGACTAACTCGTACGGGTCTAGGGCATAAGTGCTATGGGCCATTTTAGAGGCAATACCAACTTCTACCTCTGGTATAATGGTCGATGTGGAGAATCTCTTAGTTTGGCCAGCCGGCAATAGTTCAGTTCGAATTCGTTGTATCCGGGATACCATATCACCCATTTGAACCCTCTACTGACAAACTCGTACGGGTCTAGGGTATAAGTGCTATGGGCCATTTTAAAGGCAATAAGTACCTCTTCCTCTGGTATCATTGCCCACGTGGAGAATCTCTTCGTTTGGCCAGCCGGCAATAGTTCATTTTTGAATTTGTGATATACCAGGGTACCCCTTATCCTTTTCTGACTAACTCGTACGGGTCTAGGGCATAAGTGCTATGGGCCATTTTAGAGGCAATACCAACCTCTACCTCTGGTATAATGGTCGATGTGGAGAATATCTTAGTTTGGCCAGCCGGCAATAGTTCAGTTCGAATTCGTTGTATCCGGGATACCATATCCCCCCTTTGAACCCTCTACTGACAAACTCGTACGGGTCTAGGGTATAAGTGCTATGGGCCATTTTATAGGCAATAAGTACCTCTTCCTCTGGTATCATTGCCCACGTGGAGAATCTCTTCGTTTGTCCAGCCGGCAATAGTTCATTTTCGAATTGTTGATATACCAGGGTACACCCCTTATCCTTTTCTGACTAACTCGTACGGGTCTGGGGCATAAGTGCTATGGGCCATTTTAGAGGCAATACCAACCTCTACCTCTGGTATAATGGTCGATGTGGAGAATCTCTTAGTTTGGCCAGCTGGCAATAGTTCAGTTCGAATTCGTTGTATCCGGGATACCATATCTCCCCTTTGAACCCTCTACTAACAAACTCGTACGGGTCTAGGGTATAAGTGCTATGGGCCATTTTAAAGGCAATAAGTACCTCTTCCTTTGGTATCATTGCCCACGTGGAGAATCTCTTCGTTTGGCCAGCCGGCAATAGTTCATTTTTGAATTTGTGATATACCAGGGTACCCCCCTTATCCTATTCTGACTAACTCGTACGGGTCTAGGGCATAAGTGCTATGGGCCATTTTAGAGGCAATACCAATTTCTACCTCTGGTATAATGGTCGATGTGGAGAATCTCTTAGTTTGGCCAGCCGGCAATAGTTCAGTTCGAATTCGTTGTATCCGGGATACCATATCCCCCCTTTGAACCCTCTACTAACAAACTCGTACGGGTCTAGGGTATAAGTGCTATGGGCCATTTTAAAGGCAATAAGTACCTCTTCCTCTGGTATCATTGCCCACGTGGAGAATCTCTTCGTTTGGCCAGCCGGCAATAGTTCATTTTCGAATTTGTGATATACCAGGGTACCCCCCCTTATCCTTTTCTGACTAACTCATACGGGTTTAGGGCATAAGTGCTATGGGCCATTTTAGAGGCAATACCAACCTCTACCTCTGGTATAATGGTCGATGTGGAGAATCTCTTAGTTTGGCCAGCCGGCAATAGTTCAGTTCGAATTCGTTGTATCCGGGATACCATATCCCCCCTTTGAACCCTCTACTGACAAACTCGTACGGGTCTAGGGTATAAGTGCTATGGGCCATTTTAAAGGCAATAAGTACCTCTTCCTCTGGTATCATTGCCCACGTGGAGAATCTCTTCGTTTGGCCAGCCGGCAATAGTTCATTTTTGAATTTGTGATATACCAGGGTACCCCCCTTATCCTTTTCTGACTAACTCGTACGGGTCTAGGGCATAAGTGCTATGGGCCATTTTAGAGGCAATACCAACTTCTACCTCTGGTATAATGGTCGATGTGGAGAATCTCTTAGTTTGGCCAGCCGGCAATAGTTCAGTTCGAATTCGTTGTATCCGGGATACCATATCTCCCCTTTGAACCCTCTACTGACAAACTCGTACGGGTCTAGGGTATAAGTGCTATGGGCCATTTTATAGGCAATAAGTACCTCTTCCTCTAGTATCATTGCCCACGTGGAGAATCTCTTCGTTTGTCCAGCCGGCAATAGTTCATTTTCGAATTTGTGATATACCAGGGTACACCCCTTATCCTTTTCTGACTAACTCGTACGGGTCTAGGGCATAAGTGCTATGGGCCATTTTAGAGGCAATACCAACCTGTACCTCTGGTATAATGGTCGATGTGGAGAATCTCTTAGTTTGGCCAGCCGGCAATAGTTCAGTTCGAATTCGTTGTATCCGGGATACCATATCCCCCCTTTGAACCCTCTACTAACAAACTCGTACGGGTCTAGGGTATAAGTGCTATGGGCCATTTTAAAGGCAATAAGTACCTCTTCCTTTGGTATCATTGCCCACGTGGAGAATCTCTTCGTTTGGCCAGCCGGCAATAGTTCATTTTTGAATTTGTGATATACCAGGGTACCCCCTTATCCTTTTCTGACTAACTCGTACGGGTCTAGGGCATAAGTGCTATGGGCCATTTTAGAGGCAATACCAACTTCTACCTCTGGTATAATGGTCGATGTGGAGAATCTCTTAGTTTGGCCAGCCGGCAATAGTTCAGTTCGAATTCGTTGTATCCGGGATACCATATCACCCATTTGAACCCTCTACTGACAAACTCGTACGGGTCTAGGGTATAAGTGCTATGGGCCATTTTAAAGGCAATAAGTACCTCTTCCTCTGGTATCATTGCCCACGTGGAGAATCTCTTCGTTTGGCCAGCCGGCAATAGTTCATTTTCGAATTTGTGATATACCAGGGTACCCCCCTTATCCTTTTCTGACTAACTCGTACGGGTCTAGGGCATAAGTGCTATGGGCCATTTTAGAGGCAATACCAACCTCTACCTCTGGTATAATGGTGGATGTGGAGAATCTCTTAGTTTGGCCAGCCGGCAATAGTTCAGTTCGAATTCGTTGTATCCGGGATACCATATCCCCCCTTTGAACCCTCTACTAACAAACTCGTACGGGTCTAGGGTATAAGTGCTATGGGCCATTTTAAAGGCAATAAGTACCTCTTCCTCTGGTATCATTGCCCACGTGGAGAATCTCTTCGTTTGGCCAGCCGGCAATAGTTCATTTTTGAATTTGTGATATACCAGGGTACCCCTTATCCTTTTCTGACTAACTCGTACGGGTCTAGGGCATAAGTGCTATGGGCCATTTTAGAGGCAATACCAACCTCTACCTCTGGTATAATGGTCGATGTGGAGAATCTCTTAGTTTGGCCAGCCGGCAATAGTTCAGTTCGAATTCGTTGTATCCGGGATACCATATCCCCCCTTTGAACCCTCTACTAACAAACTTGTACGGGTCTAGGGTATAAGTGCTATGGGCCATTTTAAAGGCAATAAGTACCTCATCCTCTGGTATCATTGCCCACGTGGAGAATCTCTTCGTTTGGCCAGCCGGCAATAGTTCATTTTTGAATTTGTGATATACCAGGGTACCCCCCTTATCCTTTTCTGACTAACTCGTACGGGTCTAGGGCATAAGTGCTATAGGCCATTTTAGAGGCAATACCAACCTCTACCTCTGGTATAATGGTCGATGTGGAGAATCTCTTAGTTTGGCCAGGCGGCAATAGTTCAGTTCGAATTCGTTGTATCCGGGATACCATATCCCCCCTTTGAACCCTCTACTAACAAACTCGTACGGGTCTAGGGTATAAGTGCTATGGGCCATTTTAAAGGCAATAAGTACCTCTTCCTCTGGTATCATTGCCCACGTGGAGAATCTCTTCGTTTGGCCAGCCGGCAATAGTTCATTTTTGAATTTGTGATATACCAGGGTACCCCCCTTATCCTTTTCTGACTAACTCGTACGGGTCTAGGGCATAAGTGCTATGGGCCATTTTAGAGGCAATACCAACCTCTACCTCTGGTATAATGGTCGATGTGGAGAATCTCTTAGTTTGGCCAGCCGGCAATAGTTCAGTTCGAATTCGTTGTATCCGGGATACCATATCCCCCATTTGAACCCTCTACTGACAAACTCGTACGGGTCTAGGGTATAAGTGCTATGGGCCATTTTAAAGGCAATAAGTACCTCTTCCTCTGGTATCATTGCCCACGTGGAGAATCTCTTCGTTTGGCCAGCCGGCAATAGTTCATTTTTGAATTTGTGATATACCAGGGTACCCCCCTTATCCTTTTCTGACTAACTCGTACGGGTCTAGGGCATAAGTGCTATGGGCCATTTTAGAGGCAATACCAACTTCTACCTCTGGTATAATGGTCGATGTGGAGAATCTCTTAGTTTGGCCAGCCGGCAATAGTTCAGTTCGAATTCGTTGTATCCGGGATACCATATCTCCCCTTTGAACCCTCTACTGACAAACTCGTACGGGTCTAGGGTATAAGTGCTATGGGCCATTTTAAAGGCAATAAGTGCCTCTTCCTCTGGTATCATTACCCACGTGGAGAATCTCTTCGTTTGGCCAGCCGGCAATAGTTCATTTTCGAATTTGTGATATACCAGGGTACCCCCCCCCCCCTTATCCTTTTCTGACTAACTCGTACGGGTCTAGGGCATAAGTGCTATGGGCCATTTTAGAGGCAATACCAACCTCTACCTCTGGTATAATGGTGGATGTGGAGAATCTCTTAGTTTGGCCAGCCGGCAATAGTTCAGTTCGAATTCGTTGTATCCGGGATACCATATCCCCCCTTTGAACCCTCTACTAACAAACTCGTACGGGTCTAGGGTATAAGTGCTATGGGCCATTTTAAAGGCAATAAGTACCTCTTCCTCTGGTATCATTGCCCACGTGGAGAATCTCTTCGTTTGGCCAGCCGGCAATAGTTCATTTTTGAATTTGTGATATACCAGGGTACCCCTTATCCTTTTCTGACTAACTCGTACGGGTCTAGGGCATAAGTGCTATGGGCCATTTTAGAGGCAATACCAACCTCTACCTCTGGTATAATGGTCGATGTAGAGAATATCTTAGTTTGGCCAGCCGGCAATAGTTCAGTTCGAATTCGTTGTATCCGGGATACCATATCCCCCCTTTGAACCCTCTACTAACAAACTTGTACGGGTCTAGGGTATAAGTGCTATGGGCCATTTTAAAGGCAATAAGTACCTCATCCTCTGGTATCATTGCCCACGTGGAGAATCTCTTCGTTTGGCCAGCCGGCAATAGTTCATTTTTGAATTTGTGATATACCAGGGTACCCCCCTTATCCTTTTCTGACTAACTCGTACGGGTCTAGGGCATAAGTGCTATAGACCATTTTAGAGGCAATACCAACCTCTACCTCTGGTATAATGGTCGATGTGGAGAATCTCTTAGTTTGGCCAGCCGGCAATAGTTCAGTTCGAATTCGTTGTATCCGGGATACCATATCCCCCCTTTGAACCCTCTACTAACAAACTCGTACGGGTCTAGGGTATAAGTGCTATGGGCCATTTTAAAGGCAATAAGTACCTCTTCCTCTGGTATCATTGCCCACGTGGAGAATCTCTTCGTTTGGCCAGCCGGCAATAGTTCATTTTTGAATTTGTGATATACCAGGGTACCCCCCTTATCCTTTTCTGACTAACTCGTACGGGTCTAGGGCATAAGTGCTATGGGCCATTTTAGAGGCAATACCAACCTCTACCTCTGGTATAATGGTCGATGTGGAGAATCTCTTAGTTTGGCCAGCCGGCAATAGTTCAGTTCGAATTCGTTGTATCCGGGATACCATATCCCCCATTTGAACCCTCTACTGACAAACTCGTACGGGTCTAGGGTATAAGTGCTATGGGCCATTTTAAAGGCAATAAGTACCTCTTCCTCTGGTATCATTGCCCACGTGGAGAATCTCTTCGTTTGGCCAGCCGGCAATAGTTCATTTTTGAATTTGTGATATACCAGGGTACCCCCCTTATCCTTTTCTGACTAACTCGTACGGGTCTAGGGCATAAGTGCTATGGGCCATTTTAGAGGCAATACCAACTTCTACCTCTGGTATAATGGTCGATGTGGAGAATCTCTTAGTTTGGCCAGCCGGCAATAGTTCAGTTCGAATTCGTTGTATCCGGGATACCATATCTCCCCTTTGAACCCTCTACTGACAAACTCGTACGGGTCTAGGGTATAAGTGCTATGGGCCATTTTAAAGGCAATAAGTGCCTCTTCCTCTGGTATCATTACCCACGTGGAGAATCTCTTCGTTTGGCCAGCCGGCAATAGTTCATTTTCGAATTTGTGATATACCAGGGTACCCCCCCCCTTATCCTTTTCTGACTAACTCGTACGGGTCTAGGGCATAAGTGCTATGGGCCATTTTAGAGGCAATACCAACCTCTACCTCTGGTATAATGGTGGATGTGGAGAATCTCTTAGTTTGGCCAGCCGGCAATAGTTCAGTTCGAATTCGTTGTATCCGGGATACCATATCCCCCCTTTGAACCCTCTACTAACAAACTCGTACGGGTCTAGGGTATAAGTGCTATGGGCCATTTTAAAGGCAATAAGTACCTCTTCCTCTGGTATCATTGCCCACGTGGAGAATCTCTTCGTTTGGCCAGCCGGCAATAGTTCATTTTTGAATTTGTGATATACCAGGATACCCCTTATCCTTTTCTGACTAACTCGTACGGGTCTAGGGCATAAGTGCTATGGGCCATTTTAGAGGCAATACCAACCTCTACCTCTGGTATAATGGTCGATGTAGAGAATATCTTAGTTTGGCCAGCCGGCAATAGTTCAGTTCGAATTCGTTGTATCCGGGATACCATATCCCCCCTTTGAACCCTCTACTAACAAACTTGTACGGGTGTAGGGTATAAGTGCTATGGGCCATTTTAAAGGCAATAAGTACCTCATCCTCTGGTATCATTGCCCACGTGGAGAATCTCTTCGTTTGGCCAGCCGGCAATAGTTCATTTTTGAATTTGTGATATACCAGGGTACCCCCCTTATCCTTTTCTGACTAACTCGTACGGGTCTAGGGCATAAGTGCTATAGGCCATTTTAGAGGCAATACCAACCTCTACCTCTGGTATAATGGTCGATGTGGAGAATCTCTTAGTTTGGCCAGCCGGCAATAGTTCAGTTCGAATTCGTTGTATCCGGGATACCATATCCCCCCTTTGAACCCTCTACTAACAAACTCGTACGGGTCTAGGGTATAAGTGCTATGGGCCATTTTAAAGGCAATAAGTACCTCTTCCTCTGGTATCATTGCCCACGTGGAGAATCTCTTCGTTTGGCCAGCCGGCAATAGTTCATTTTTGAATTTGTGATATACCAGGGTACCCCCCTTATCCTTTTCTGACTAACTCGTACGGGTCTAGGGCATAAGTGCTATGGGCCATTTTAGAGGCAATACCAACCTCTACCTCTGGTATAATGGTCGATGTGGAGAATCTCTTAGTTTGGCCAGCCGGCAATAGTTCAGTTCGAATTCGTTGTATCCGGGATACCATATCCCCCATTTGAACCCTCTACTGACAAACTCGTACGGGTCTAGGGTATAAGTGCTATGGGCCATTTTAAAGGCAATAAGTACCTCTTCCTCTAGTATCATTGCCCACGTGGAGAATCTCTTCGTTTGGCCAGCCGGCAATAGTTCATTTTTGAATTTGTGATATGCCAGGGTACCCCCCTTATCCTTTTCTGACTAACTCGTACGGGTCTAGGGCATAAGTGCTATGGGCCATTTTAGAGGCAATACCAACCTCTACCTCTGGTATAATGGTCGATGTGGAGAATCTCTTAGTTTGGCCAGCCGGCAATAGTTCAGTTCGAATTCGTTGTATCCGGGATACCATATCCCCCATTTGAACCCTCTACTGACAAACTCGTACGGGTCTAGGGTATAAGTGCTATGGGCCATTTTAAAGGCAATAAGTACCTCTTCCTCTAGTATCATTGCCCACGTGGAGAATCTCTTCGTTTGGCCAGCCGGCAATAGTTCATTTTTGAATTTGTGATATACCAGGGTACCCCCCTTATCCTTTTCTGACTAACTCGTACGGGTCTAGGGCATAAGTGCTATGGGCCATTTTAGAGGCAATACCAACTTCTACCTCTGGTATAATGGTCGATGTGGAGAATCTCTTAGTTTGGCCAGCCGGCAATAGTTCAGTTCGAATTCGTTGTATCCGGGATACCATATCTCCCCTTTGAACCCTCTACTGACAAACTCGTACGGGTCTAGGGTATAAGTGCTATGGGCCATTTTAAAGGCAATAAGTGCCTCTTCCTCTGGTATCATTACCCACGTGGAGAATCTCTTCGTTTGGCCAGCCGGCAATAGTTCATTTTCGAATTTGTGATATACCAGGGTACCCCCCCCCCTTATCCTTTTCTGACTAACTCGTACGGGTCTAGGGCATAAGTGCTATGGGCCATTTTAGAGGCAATACCAACCTATACCTCTGGTATAATGGTCGACGTGGAGAATCTCTTAGTGTGGCCAGCCGGCAATAGTTCAGTTCGAATTCGTTGTATCCGGGATACCATATCCCCCCTTTGAACCCTCTACTGACAAACTCGTACGGGTCTAGGGTATAAGTGCTATGGGCCATTTTAAAGGCAATAAGTACCTCTTCCTCTGGTATCATTGCCCACGTGGAGAATCTCTTCGTTTGGCCAGCCGGCAATAGTTCATTTTTGAATTTGTGATATACCAGGGTACCCCCCTTATCCTTTTCTGACTAACTCGTACGGGTCTAGGGCATAAGTGCTATGGGCCATTTTAGAGGCAATACCAACCTCTACCTCTGGTATAATGGTCGATGTGGAGAATCTCTTAGTTTGGCCAGCCGGCAATAGTTCAGTTCGAATTCGTTGTATCCGGGATACCATATCCCCCCTTTGAACCCTCTACTAACAAACTCGTACGGGTCTAGGGTATAAGTGCTATGGGCCATTTTAAAGGCAATAAGTACCTCTTCCTTTGGTATCATTGCCCACGTGGAGAATCTCTTCGTTTGGCCAGCCGGCAATAGTTCATTTTTGAATTTGTGATATACGAGGGTAACCCCCTTATCCTTTTCTGACTAACTCGTACGGGTCTAGGGCATAAGTGCTATGGACCATTTTAGAGGCAATTAAATGGACTGGTAATGTTGAGATTAAAGACTCTTATTGATCTCCGTAATTTTGAAGAATTATGTCATTGAAATAGTAATTGACAGTTTCTATTTTTCTGTTTATTATATTCCTTCAATAAACTATGTTTCTTGTTTTTCTGATCATTTTTATTGTGTGATACTATCGTATGTATTGTATATTTTAGTTTGGACTATATTTGTAGACAACGAACAGATTATGGAATGCCCATTTGACAATTAATTCCATTTGATTACCCTATATTTAATCATCTTGTTTTAATTACTATAGTTTACATTGATTCAATAATAACAACATTTTAATGTTCATAATTGTTTTGTGTTGTGTGAGGCAATGCAATTAAACTTTTCATTTACTTTCATTTCAAATGACGCGGACCTTGCAGAAGACACCTATTGGCTTACTATTTCCTAATTACTTTATATTGCTATAAATAGCATAACCATAATGGATATTAACAGCTAAAGTTATTTTATTGTCACAATCTAATAACTACCCAAAACATTTCATCGAACGCGGTTTTGATCTCATGAATATTATTGACGGCTAGACTCATGAATATTAACGCCGGCTAGATCCACACTAGTCAAATTTCACAATATTCACGAAGTAAACGGGATTTTCCCCAGTCGTCGTATTTTGCTCCTGACTCTCTCGCAAATAATGATACCCGTTTGTACAACATAAATCGCTTTTCCTTAAGTGGATGTTATGCGGACGCCTTTCATTTGCGCGCCTTTTGTGATTAACTTTTTTTACGTTTGCGCAATTACATTGGCGCGCATTAGTTTTTCAGAAATACTATGACAAGTAAATTAAGATAATTCATTTTTTTAAATGACTGTAGTTATGTATTCATTAAAAACGTTCCGATTCAAGCTAAAATATCAAAACTCTATCAAATATATCAAAAAACGTCACTTTTCAGATGTTTTTTTTGTAAAAAATGAAAGTGGCCGCATCCGTTTTTATCCTCAACCTTTATATATGTTATGTATTATAATCAAATACAACTTTCATTTCAATATTATGTATGAACATGAATGCGACCACTTTCATTTAATACGGCCGCGGGAACCGTCTAAAATTTAACTAAATAAAAATGCTTAAATTGTGAAGATTTCAGTAATTTATAGCATGACTTTATGATGCTAGTACACGATATATGTGAACTGTATTGTCACAAGCAGACCATATTTATGTAGCAGAGACTTTCTACTTTCCAATAAATAACTATGAGTTTACGTTTTAACAATTTTGTAAAACTGCTATATTTTGAGGCCAAAAATTGGTCTTACTGAACCTTCTCCTTTTCTAATATCAAAAATTTATTCATTTATTGATATTAATAAGTAGGTTTTATTTACTAAAATGAAAAAGTCATTTTAATATTAAAAATTCGATGTATATTAAAATCAAAATATAATATTTAATATTAAAAAAAAATTCCAAATTAATAATAATATAAACAGGGAATAAATTCCACAACGGCCTGCAATATTGGTGAAAAGAGTATAATAAAACAGCGATAAACAGATAAGTACATGTACTATCAGACGAGCTATCATATAGATTTTCATAGATATAATATGCATCCAGGAGGAATACTATTCTTTATTTAAACTTGTTGTTATTTATAAGGACAGATGTTATATATATCTAAACATCGATGTTCGAAAGTTTGAAATTATCTATTGAGACGGATCGAGAATTGGGCAATTTTGCGATGAAAAAAATAATATGTACATTGTGTACATTATATAATGAGGGAATATGGGATGAGTTTTATAATTATATTGTTTATCTGTAAAAATGCTGATAGTTTAAACATATTTTATTGTTCAAAACAAATGGATTAGACACAAGTTTTCCAACTTAGTTCCGTCTTCTCCATAATATACATGAATATACATTATATTTATATAGCACATTACATAAATTTGTATTTTTCTAATAAGCATGAAGGCATGAAAAATAATTAAATAAATCAAAACTATTGTTACTATAACATTTATACACAAAGAATAATAGAAACGGCTCAATGGATATCAAACGTTCTTCTTTTAAATAATCAAACACACCCAAACGATTAGTCTAAAGGGAAAACACCTACTGTTATTAGTGTGTGTTTTAAATGACTTTCTATAATATTTACCTGTATAAGTTGTAAAAGTAACATGCATTATTGTGAATATATATAATTGTGATACGGACATTAAATTCTGCCGTTAAAAATGCGGATAAAAGGATGACAAGAACAAAGATTTAATGTAAGTATCTTTTTTGTTTTAACTTCAATAATTGAAATCCATTGAGGCGAAACATTATGTTACCGTTATGAACAATAAATCAATCATTCGAACAATGCATCGTCTGTACTTTAGACTAGTAATTAAACAATAACCAGCAAGGTTGTTATCAGAGTGAGAAACGTTGAGTTTCTTTTATATATTTATGTACTGCAGAAAGTATTACAAAATTGTCTTTTGTATCTAAGTTGTCATTACCAAACAATAACAAATCAATTGTAACAGGAATGTCTAAGTGGGTCAGTTCAGTAAGCATAACATTTCTTTGCGATGCAAAGTTATTACAATATAAAAAATAGTGTTCAACACTTTCACTAGTGTACCCACATGCACAATATGCATCATGTACTAAGTTGGCCTTGTTTAAATCTGCGCTCAGTGCACTGCACTTGTTGCGTAGCCTTGCATGTAATACAGATAGCAGTCTATCTCCATAAAAATAGTACCTAGGAGGTTTTACATTATGAAAATACTGTTGTTGCAATTGTAACTTGAAAGAAAAGAATGTAGGAATTTGACGAATATGCAAATCTAATTCATTCCACAATGTAATAGAAGAAGGAAAAAAAGACTGTTGATAAACTGATAGACGATTCAATGGTATATTAATGTTATGTCTATTTCGAAGGTTATAATTATTAGTATCTGATACATACGGAGGAACCAATTCTTGTAAATAATCCGGTGTTAGATTATTTACAATTTTATAAAACATGGTCAGTTTTTTAACTTCCCTCCTGACACTTAATTTCTCCCATCCCGTCTCTCTATAAATAGAGTTGATACTAGCATAACATGGTAAACCGGTAACTATACGTGCAGCTTCAATCTGAATCTTTTCTAACCTTTCGGAATTAATTTGCCCACAGTTGTCCCAAACTTCAGATGAATATTCCAAAATAGGACGAATAAAAATCATATAAATCTTTTCAAGATATTCCCTTTTTAGTCTAAATTTTAGTTTCCTCAGTACATTTACTTGTTTTGATGTCTTCTCTATCAGTTTATCAACATGTTTATTCCATTTACAGTCACTACTAAAAATAATACCTAAATGTTTATGTATATCTACAGGAGCTATTGAGACTCCACCAAAATCAAAAGTAAGGACGTTCTGCATATTCCTAGTATTAAAAATCATAATATCTGTTTTATTAGGATTAAATTTTAGCATCCACTTCTCAGACCAATTTTGTAAATTATCTAAATCAATATTTATTAAAGTGTTGAGACTTGTAACATCGGGTGCAGTATGGCCAATAGATGTGTCATCAGCAAAAAGTCTACTGAACCCACTTAGATCATCTGCAATGTCATTTATGAAAATCAAAAATAATAATGGACCAAGTACCGACCCCTGGGGCACACCAGCTCTTAAACAGCCCAATGTGGATAGTGAATCTTTCATAACCACTCTTTGAGACCGTCCCGATAAGTAACTGTTCAACCAACATAATAAATCCCCTTTAATGCCATATTTTTCTAGCTTATATAAAAGACCTTTGATCCAAACTGTATCAAAAGCTTTACTTATGTCCACAAATGTTATACTAGTAAGTTGTTTGTCGTTTAGTGACTTTAAAATATGGTTATACAACTCAATCAATTGATGGGTTGTGGAATATCCAGGAATGAATCCTGATTGAAACTTGTATAATAGATTATGTGAATGCAAATGATTAAAAATATTTTTAAAAACTATTTTTTCCAGAAGTTTGCTCACACAAGATAATAAAGAGACAGGTCTATAATTTGAGGGCAAAGATTTATCACCGCTTTTAAATAATGAAATAACATGTGCAATTTTCCACTGGTTTGGGAATATTTTATCACGTAATGACCTATTGAATAATAAACATAATGGTTTTGAAATTTGATTTCTGACAGCAAGTAACATTCTGTTGCTTATAATATCAGGCCCCACCGCTTTTTCAACATCAAGTGTGGAAATCATATCGTGCACGTCTTGTTCACTAACTACAATCGATGACAGGAAATCAGCACAACGATCGTTAAAAGCCGGTAAATCCTTATCTGGATTCTCCAAATTAGCTATAGAACAGAAATATTTATTCAAAATTTCAGACTTTTCAGAGCTCTCATATGCCAAATTATAATTTTGATTCGGATCCTTCAAAGGTGGTACGTCATGAACAGGCCTGTCGCTTTTAATGTGCATATTAATAATCTTCCAATACTGTTTCGGATTCGCTTGTTTGATTTCATCTAAATTTTCATTTAAACTGACGTAAAAGTGTTTTTTAGCCTGCTTTTTCATGTTATTTACTTTGTTTCGCTGTTTCTTAAACTTAAGTTCAGCGAAAGATGATTTCAAACGTAGAAATAATTTACGAAATCTGTCGCGCTTGCGCATTTCACGACGCAAGTTAGAATTATACCAAATTTTGTCATCACATCGCACTACAATTTCTCGTGTAGGTATACACTCTGATGCTATGTCAAGGAGTGAATTAGTGAAATTAGTGCAAGCAACATTCATGTTATCTGCGTCAAAAATCAAATGCTCCCAATTGGTCCTTGATACCTTTTGATTCATGAGGTCAAAATCCCCATTTTTATAATCCCAAATCTTCCGCTTATAAGTACGACTACTAGTAAATCCGCAATTAATTGTGACATATGTTCCATCGTGATCACTGATCTCTCTATCAATAGGTACCGTGTCTTTATCGACAACAGGAATCGAATCTGTCACTAAAATAGGATCAAGCAACGAAGTGTTACCTGTACGTGTATCAAAGTGCGTCGGCTTATCTATAATGTTAATGAGGCCGTTAATGAAAACAATATCTCTTATATTTGACGATATATCTGACATGAAATTTTTGTTCAGATCACCCAAACAAATTATACTATTATTTTCATCTAAGGCCCTTTTCAACATCATATCAAAATATTGCCAGAAACAAACTGAAGACTGTCGCTCTGATCTATAATTTATATTAATCAGTATTGATCGAAGTTTCGTTTTTAATTCGAACCACATACTTTCTACTTCATCATGTTCTAAATCAACACGACGAACAATATTAATTAAACTTTTATAATACATAATTATGCCTCCGCCGTTGGCATTCCGGTCTTTTCGAACTGGTTTCTCAAAACCAAATAATGATAAATCGAAATCAGTAACGTTAACATCTAAATGTGATTCGGTAAAAAATACTATATCGAAATCTTCAATTATGTCAGTAATATAATTCAGTTTGTTTCTTAGGCTTCTAATATTACCGTGGAAAATTGACAATGTTTTTTCGGGCGGGTCTGGTGTGCCTCCTGGACCAGGATTACTTTCTATATCGCCACATATTAACAATAAGCTATATAACAACATATAAAATGATACAATATCAGAAAATGATTTGTATTTACTTAGTATCCAC
Source organism: Mytilus galloprovincialis (assembly GCA_037788925.1). Classification (NCBI taxonomy): domain Eukaryota; kingdom Metazoa; phylum Mollusca; class Bivalvia; order Mytilida; family Mytilidae; genus Mytilus; species Mytilus galloprovincialis. The sequence continues at coordinate 33,242,427 of CM075339.1, forward strand.
AACTTACATTTCTCCAAATTTACACATATTTCAAAAAGTACATCAATAAAACTAACAGTATGTTTAATAACTGTTTTACACAACCAGAGCTCAGTTTGCAATAAAACAGTCCTATTGATATTCTGTGTGCAACAATATCACTACCCATTGTCGAATACAAAGTATTCTAGTATTAAAAAATAGGACCGTTTTAAGACATTTAAAGAATACAAACAATAGCACTTCGAATGATCAAAATTGAGTTTTTCAACGGCATTACATGATGTAACAATTATGTACAAATTGAGGTATAACAACGTAAAAGTTGTACACATTGAAAAAAAGGGGGGTGATGGTTGCGAAATTGAACGAGAGAAGTTTGTAATAATCTGATAAATATCATTTCTATTGATGAGATAAACAAAAGTTATATATGTATTATTGATGTTCAGGTGCAAAGAAGAAGACTATTGTCGATAAAACCATGGAAGTATTATAAATATAATACTTCCATGATAAAACGAATAAGAGGCGGAGTCTAGTAAGGTTTGATATTAAGGCCATATGTTATTTACTACTAGTCACGCTAGAGTAAGCATGACACTTGAGTGTTAATTAAACAACACAAAATAATTTGTATATAGGTTTTGAAACTGAGAACTCTACTCATACATTTACCACAGTATTTACACACTCAACAGTGTATGTAAACAGAAGCACGTGCTATGTCATATAATAACAATAACAAAACACAGGATAATACAGTTCAAAACGACAAGAAAAAAAATAAAAAAATAATAAGACACATTCGTATGAATTTGCTAAATACAACCCAATATTATACAGAATTTGTCAGTACAAGAATATTAAACTTGGTGGAAACGGAATGTCTAATCCTCATCTTGGCTATCACCCTCAAGGACTTCCCCACCGAGTTTATATATGTCTTGTCTAGATTTTATCTTTTTCGGGCTGGATACATCAGTTTTCTTAACAAGTATTGTGCCGTCATGTGTCCAGAATGAATGTATCTTGTCTTTGATACGCAGAGTATTTAGTCTGTTTATCAGATCATATCTGTGTTTAGTTAGGTTCTCAGCTATAAAAATCTTGTCGGGGTTGTTTTTAAGTTGCTTCTTATTGCTGAAGACCATGTTACGCTGACGATAAGAAAGGAATCTTACGATGATGGAGATCTTCCCTTCTTTCATTTCACCAATGGGATGGGATCGACCTATGTCGAAAATATTTAGTTTGACTTTGAGCTTTTTGTTACAAATGCGTAAAACAAGATCATCTGTATCAATTGGTGTTATGACTGCACCGTTATTATCGGTTGGTACAGGAACATTATGGAACCTTAAACTTGTTCTCCTGGAGTATTGCTCTTGTTCCTCTTTTCTAGATTCTACCTTAACTAGCTTGGATTTTAAGGATTTTATTTCGTCACTTTGTTTTTTCATTTCTGCCTCTTGCAGTATTAGAGCATCTTTGTTTTTGGTAATAGTGTCAATATATGGTTGGATTCTGTCATCAACAATTTCTATTATTTTGGGCTTCACTTGATCCATGATTTTTTCTGCTATCATAGGAATTATTGTATTGATGAATGCTTGGTTGTTTAATGTAGCACAAACCACTTCTGATAGTTTAAATACTGTTTCATTTTCTATGGATCTTGCAAGAATGTGTTCAGCAAGTGGAATATGATTATCATCATGACTTGGGGATGTTTCTATGTCTTTTAGCTTAGCTTGTTTTTCGACCTGTTGCGAAGAAGGAGAAGATAAGTCAGGACTACTAGCTGGTTGATCACGTTTAGCTCTAGACTTAGGAGTTGTGTTGATAAATTTGTCTAACTTTGATTGTTTATCTTTGTTTACTAGGTCGGCCATGTTGCTCATTACTAATCAACTCACTTTGATTGATGTTCAATATCTTCAATTACACACTTCCAGAAGTTATTGATGAAGGAATACAGCATACAGATATCTCATATAATAAATGTTCAATTCAATTCATTAATAATTTGACAAGAAATACTTCATAATATAGATTTTCTCTCGTTTTTCGCTGCTCTGAAAATTTTCAAACCTCCATACTCAAGGGCACATAACTCATGCTGATGTTTCTGTTCTTAGATCAAAGTAAATACCACAATTATTACGAAGCAAGAACGATATTTCAAGGCGATGCACTGTTGATGAAGCAGCATTCAGGTGTACTTCAAATGGCTCAGAATCATTCCCATGGCATGCTCATTAATATGAGCAATTTTAATCAGCGCATCCATTTCTTGTGCACGTAACAACATGTGCAATCAGTACTCTCAAATCTCTAAATTTACTATATTTTACATTTTTCTTGTATACGTTAGTGCACAATAATTCACCTGTAAAAAATGCGCACAGATGTAGTAAAAAAGGAATGATTTGTTTTTGCGCGAAAAGGTATTATAATGCGCGCAAATCATGTAATGCATATAGTGATGCCCAGCTTCTTTGTAGTTGTGGTCTTGTCAAACATCATATTAATATAAAATTACCCCAGACCATGTATTAAGCTGGGTTTGTTTATCTTCATCCCCTGAATAACTAGTCACATTCATATCACGTTAGTTAATATATATTAAATTATAGCATTTATTTTATAGTACCATTATAAATGTGAACAAATGATTTTTAATAAATATTGATATAGAAAGAGAACATTAAAATTGATGTGAAAGTTTGATATCAGAAGTTGATATGGAAAAAAAATATTTTAAAAATATTTATAATTATACTTTAATTTATTCTATGTCAACTGCAAAGGGATTAAGTTGTATCGCAATGTTAATTGTTTTGCACAGTAGCAAATATTACACACTTTTTAAAAGAGAATGACATAGGTTCAGATAAGGTCGAGCATTAATGGGCAGGCTGGAAAAGAGGAAATTGATAAACACATTGTACTGTTATGGGGGAGAAAGGGGGATAGTCATTTGGGGGTGTAATTAATATTTTTCGTTTATCTTTTGATAAAATTGATTTTGACAAGGGCGTGCGCGACGTTGAAATGACACCAAAAGCTACACTATGTAATTTATCAAATGGCATATTTACCTCAGTTAAATTTTTGTAGAAATGGAATTTGGCAATATGCCATCATTGACTTACATAGGAAGACATATGTCAGATATCTTTAGAAATGCCCCCCAAAAAAAAGGAATTAAGGAGTCCAAATAAATGGACAGCTATGGAATGACACATTAATGTGTTGTTCAAAAACTTGCAAAAAATGTAGATTGTCTTTCAAATACAGGTTTCTTGTCAGCAAGTCTTCGTTTTGCACCTATTCCAGATTTTCTTGTTTAGGGTAAAGGGTGTCTATCAAAATTATAATCAAGAGAAATTGAATGCAACTTTGGACCTGAAACCTTTGCTAAAAACACCAAGGGAGAACTTTTTTCCCCAAGAAAACAAAATATTCAAGAAGATGAATTACCTTAAGCCAAAAAGAAATTGTCACGCAGAAAAATCCCAAGGACTCCGCAGTTTAAGTAAAATAAATGGTAGCTAAAATCTAGAGTTTAAGAACATTAATAAAAAGAATGGGTCACCGGACTTTTTTCACACTACAGGTTGTGCAAATTTTTCAAATTTTGTATAGATTATGCATGGAAAACACAATTTTCGGTCATAAAACGAAAATTGCACCATAGAATTTTGAGATAAAATATGAGAAGATAGCTCAAATATTATTCTTACAGATAAGAAAAAGAAAAAATGGGGTCACCGGACTCGTTTTCTTGCTACATAATAAAATGGGTAAATTCCTAACACATTCTATTGTAAAAGTAACACTTTTTGAATTATCTGCCTGTTGTGTAATTGCCCAGTAGTTCTAGGGGGTTTCCTCTGTCTGGTGTGATCTACTGGTAAAGAGCAGAGAGACCCGAATGGTGACGTGCATGGCCTGGTAGAAGACTGGAGAGCCCCGAATGGAGACATGACACAAGGGTCACGCTTGACCGGATACAGCCTCTTCCTGACCTTGATGATCACGATAAACCTATCTACGAGAATCCTAGATTAATCCCTGTAGGAAACCAAGCCTGAAGGTAAATATCTACACATATTTACACCTGTTATACACCTAATCCTAGGGGTATACGTAGAGCCCAGCTAGACAGGCCAAGTAACACTTTACTGGTAGTTGCGGGTGGTTTAAATTTTGGTCCTGCAGAGGATTTGGTCGCCATCTTGGCATCTCCAAAATTTGGAGTGCAGGCAGTCAACCCTGAGAATTGTAGTTTTATCTAGGGGGGTATTGTTAGGTCCTATATTTAACTTTTTGGGATAAAGGCTAGATAGTTACATCGTTTTTGAGTACTTTTTGGGCCGGGAAAAACTTTTTGAAAAGAAGTTTCTAAGTTCATAGCGAGGTCACGCGAGGTGTTTTGCCGCGAGATTTGTACGCCATCTTGTACCAAACGGATGTAAACAAACGGAAGAGCGAGTGATTTTACATTGTTCCGTTGTGTATTTCATTGCTGACTTGACTTTTTATTGAATAAAAACTATTATTGTTTTGAATATATATATTTGTTGCTGATTGATATTGAAATAAAATCAAATAAATTTATTAAACTGTGTAAATTACCATAAGTCATTATGCAGAGTCGTAAGGGGTATATGATCAGCATTAACACCTGCCCTAGAGTTATACTTACCTGCATACCTGGCATAGGGGAGGCTATAGCAACAAGAATTATGGATATTAGGGAAAAGGGTATACATATAGATCAAGATGTTTTGTCCCAAATTCCATATATGAAAGTAACAGAGGGTACCCTAGGCCTTATTGATTTCTCACCGAGACCACAGCCAGAAGTTAGTGAGTTACATGGTGACAGACCAGGATCTGTGAGTATGTCCACTCAAAAGTCTGACCACGTTATTATTGATATGGACAGAGAAGAGTGTCAAGGTACAGATTTACAGGGTACAAATATTTCATGCATCCTACAGGATGAGGCACCACCTTATTGTCCTGCCCCTAGAGATACACGGACAGAAGTTCAGAAACAGATAGCACATCTGCGAGATTTCCACGCTAATATACCGCAATGGTTGGAAGAATGCGATACACAAGATGAAGATACATCATACTGCTCAGAGGAAGTAACCTGCCGTAGCATTGAACAATGTCAGTTACAACAACAATTACACCTTTCAACATATTCCACCTTGTCCGAGCAGTCTCTTTGTGAACCACCACAAGAAAGCTTATCTTCGGAAAGTTTAAACTCAGACAGATATGTTCGTCGAAGCGAGTATCGTACTCCATCACCTAGAACCAACATGGTTGTTCGCCCTCAACCAGATAGTCAAAATGACCGTGATGCTCAAAAACAACAAGATGACAGAGTGTTTTCACCGCTTACCTTTGACGGGAATATTCCACACCCTGTAGTCGAGGATTTCAACCGTCAACAAGAAGTGCAACAGATGCCACCGAGGTATAGTCCTGAACCACTTATTAATTACAACCAACCACCAAGGTTTTTACATACGCCTACACCTGAACAGGTTCACTTTTCATCAAGTGTTCAACAGGAGCGCCACCTTCATCAAGATCACCGGGTAGCCAGCATTCTTCAACAGGCTTCACCGGAATATCAGAGGTTGTCAACTGGTGAGAATATGATACATTATAGAAATATATACAGACCTGACACACAAACAGTTGAACGTTCCCAACCGTTTCAACCACCGGTTCAACAGAATACCATTAACCGTCAACAAGACTTCAACAGTCCTCTTGACCAATCATTCTTTGTTGACCGTCAACCAACAACATCACCACAATTTGCACAACTTCATCAACCGATATTTGACCACAGTCAACAAGACGTTAACCAATATCAACATGGCTACAACAGTCCACACCGACTAGAAGTCAACCAAGGTCAACAACCAGGCATTAAAAATCCAGATGATGTCTATGATCATCATACGTTAACATTTTTTCAGCAGCATGGGAGTTGTCCCACCAACCAACATCAAGGTGTCAACAGAGTACAACAACCTTTGTCACATGGTCAACGAAGTGTGCAAATTCAACACCAAGTGCAAAGCCTACAACAAGGGCTAGATCACCTTCAACTTGGGGTACATAATTCTGTTCAACCTGAAAAACAACAACATTGTGCTGCAGCGCCGGTTTCTTTACCTCAACAGAAGCATCAACAACATCAGGTTAGTGCAATTGTCCATCAACAACAACATTATGCAGAATTCAGGTTCCAAAAACCAAGTTCGGCACCGATCATTCAACAACCTAAGATGATTGGTCACCCAACATCAATGTTTCAACCTCCTAGACCTGGACCACCCCCACAGGTACCATCAAATTTTACGCCTTACAACCAACAATACAAACCTGGTGCTACCTATTCTGGTATAGGTCAGTCTAACCTTACAGGTTTTCAGCAACAACCATTACAGGCGCCTTACCAACAATTATCTATTCCTGGCGTGCAACAACAACCCTTACGATCAGGAGAGCCTCAACCATATTACAACCAACCTTCGGCAAGACCTAAGGAGTATAACAGTGACTTCTATGGCAGACAACGAAGAAGTGATCCTGGGTATAGGTATACCGGTGATTCTGACACGTCAGATGTGTCAGCCTTCCGCCAGACCAGAAATAAGCGGAGGTCAGAGCCGGAGTATAACAGAGAAGATTTTTCACCTATAAGGAGTATAAGGAGTTCTCCTTTACACCGGACTCGTGCGAGTCCTAGACGGTTTACTGAGTCACCATCAGATTCAGACACAGATGGGCGACGTTCTAGATACAGCCGTAGTAGTAGGAAGAAGAAAGATAAAATAGAGAAAAGACAATTTTTGTCTTCGATCCCTAGAACATTACGGTACAACGGGAAAGGTAACTGGAAAGCCTTTTATACAAAGTTTTCTGGTTATGCTAAAGTTGCAGAGTGGACAGATGATCAAAAACGTGAACAGCTCTGCTGGTGCTTAGAAGATGCGGTTAGTGAGTACTACACCTTACTTCTAGAAAATAACAAAACAGCCAGTTTTTCCGACATCATTTCGAACATGAACAAAAGATTTAGTCACCAAGAGCTGCCAGAAACCTCACAAGTCCAATTTCAGACCAGCGCTCAAGGTGAAAAAGAGACCTTGGAGGAGTGGGCAGAAAGAGTCCTGTCTCTCGCAACAAGAGCCTATAGCAGGTATAGTGAACAATTAATGACAGAACAGGCAATAATGAGATTCTGCCAGGGGTGTAATGATACTGTTGCAGGAACAGAAGCCTGCATTTCAAAACCCAAATCTATGGATGCAGCCTTGGACATGATACGATGGTGTCAACATACAAGAAAGGCAGTCAGTGCAATTCAGAAGCCTGGTAAGCCTGAGTTTACTTCAGAAAAATCAAGTATTTCACCAGTAGTCCTTGGTGTAGGAAGCACTAAGTCCAGTATGGATAATCGTCTCTCTCGTATGGAAGTATATATGGAGAAAATGATGTCGACAGTAACCAGCTTGGTACAGGAAAAATCTGCCAGGCAAGAACTTAGTCCAACTTCTAGGTCACCAAACCAAGACAGATCTTCCAATTATTCACCTAGACGTAATTATGGCCGAGGACGTGGGCGTGGAAATAACTCCACGGACAGACGACAAAATAGAAGGGGCTATGATACTGGTGAATGCTTTTACTGCCATAAGCAAGGCCATTACAAAAGGAATTGTCCAGAGCTTAGGCGGAATAACAATCGTCAACAGACAAAACAATTGACACCTAATAAGAACATTCAAGATGAAAGGAGAGTCGAGTTTGATGACGACAACCTAGTGCATGATGAGCAGGAAAAGACATCGACTGGAGGTACATCTGTAGGTACTTTAGGTTCTGCACACTTGTTCCGATGTGTAGTTAGAATTCAAAACAAGGAAGTTAATGCCTTGATTGATACTGGATCAGAAGTAACCATCTTAAAGGACAGTGTTTTCGACGCCTTGACCCAGAAACCTTATATTATAAAAGAAACAACCATGCATGGTGCAGGAAGAGACATGCGGATGACATGTAGAATAACTAACCCTACTGAATTTTCAATTGAACTCCTATCATTCAAAGAAACATTACACGTAGCACCGATAGATTGTGACATGCTGATAGGAGCAGATTTCTTAATCAAACATGGAGCTATTCTGGATGTACCTGCTAAAAAGATGAATTTAAGAAATACACAAGTTCAATTAAAATTAGGAGGAGAAACCACTACAACTAATTCTCCAATAGTAAACAGAGTTACAGTTCAACATACTGTCATAGTACCACCAAATACAGCTCTTCGTATTGACCTAGAGTCAGCCGACATGGCCACAGATTACCTTATTGAACCTAAAGGCAATACAACTCTACTGGTTCCTAGAACAGTATGTGCAAAGGGTCAAAAAACCAAGTTTATGTTTCCTCAACATTACAGATAACCCGGTTAGAATTCCAAAGGGTGATGAGGTAGGATATACACAAGAGGTCAGTGTCATAAAATCAATGGACGAGGAACCTGTGCCAAGTGTTGGTACTTGCACTACCCCTAGTACCGTGGAAAAAGGCAGTCCAAAGTCTGGAATACCGAGTCATCTAAAAGATTTGTACGAAGACTCTTGTTCTATATTGTCAACTTCACAAAAAACACAATTTAGACAATTGCTTATAAAATATAGGGATGTTTTCGCCAAAGAAGATTATGATCTTGGGAGCTTCAGCGCCATTGAACATACCATTGATACAGGGGAGGCTAAGCCTATTCAACATCGAATGAGGAGAACCCCTGCTTGTTTCGTGGATGAGGAAGAAGCTCATTTACAAAAAATGTTAGATGCTGGAGTCATACAACCTTCCATGTCGGAATGGGCCTCAGCTCCAGTGTTAATAAGGAAGAAGGACGGGGGAGTGCGCTGGTGCATAGACTATAGGAAATTAAACTCAGTTACGTCTCGTGATTTATTTCCTTTGCCTCTTATTGATGAGTGCCTGGACACCTTGTCTGGAAACATTTGGTACTCTAAACTGGACGCAAACAGCGCGTATTGGCAAATCAACATCAAGCCAGAAGACAGGAAGAAAACAGCCTTTGTTACGAAGTATGGCTTGTTTGAATGTGTTAAAATGGCGTTTGGCTTATGTAATGCACTAGGGACCTATGCCCGAGTGATGAATCTAGTCCTTAGGGGACTAACATGGAAAACAGTCCTTGCCTTTTTGGATGACATCTTAGTCTTAGGAGCTTCCTTTGCAGAACATCTTCAAAACCTAGAAGACGTATTTAAAAGATTCAGGGACTATGGCCTGAAACTTAAACCAAAGAAATGTGCCTTGTTTAAAACCTCCGTTGAATTTTGGGACGGAGTGTCAGTACCAAAGGACTTAAAATAGGACAGCAACATTTACAACCAGTTAGCGGCTGGGCTGTGCCTACCTGTACTAAAGATGTTGAACGGTTCCTTGGATTTGTGAATTATCACCGTTCGTTTATCAAGGACTATGCAAAGATTTCAGCACCCTTGTATGAAGTTACAGGCAAGAAACCATTTTTTTGGACTCATCAGAGACAATTAGCTTTTGACACCTTAAAGCATAAATTAACTGTAGCCCCAGTGTTGGCTTTACCTAACAACACAGATAGATTCATTTTGGATACAGATGCCTCCCAGAATGCTATAGGAGCTGAGTTAATACAAGTCCAAAATGGAAGGGAGAGAACCATAGCCTATGGTAGTTTTATCATGACTCCTGAGCAGAAAAATTACTGCACTACACGAAAGGAATTACTGGCTGTAATAAGATTCACCCGTCAGTTTCGACACTATTTGTTAGGCAAAGAATTTACCGTGAGAACTGACCACAGCAGTCTCACATGGCTTATAAATTTCAAAGAGCCACAAGGACAATTGGCCAGATGGCTAGAAGAACTGAGTGAATATGATATGATTATAAAACATAGACCAGGGCGTTTCCATGGAAACGCGGATGCTCTGTCTCGACCATCAGACACCTTAAAGGAGTGTTTACATTACAAACCAAATGTCAGCCTTAAGCAATTACCTTGTGGAGGGTGTGATTATTGTCAACGTGCTCATAGGAACTGGGCCAGATTCTTGACCGATGTAGACGAAGTCATACCATTGGTAAAACCCAGAAATAGACAGAAACAGTTCAAAAATGTGTCTAGTGCCATGTTACAATTGTTTGGAACAACAAGTGAGACCTTGGCTATACCACAAGCTATTGAAACAACTGAATCTCCGACAGTCCTTGATTCTCCTAATGTGGACTGCAACCTCGACCTTACGGCCTCAGCACCTATTCCTGATCAACGGAAAGAAGACGATACATGGGTCTCGACTCATATTAATTTAATATGTCTACCAACAGCTGCACATATCGTTATCCATGATGATACAGCTTGCCATGTGGCATCCATATCACAATCTGAGGGGATAAGTTTTAAAGGTTTCACAAACGAAGAAATTAAGACTAAACAGTCAGAAGATCCTGATCTGCTAGTATTACTAAATTGGCTAAAAGATCAAGTAGAGCCAAGTCAGAACACCTTGTTTTCAGCCTCACCAGCAGTCAAGAGCTATTGGATAAATAAAGAGAGATTCTTTTTGGACGATACTGGCATCCTAAAGAGTTATCCAAAAGATGAAGGAGCAAACGTCCGTTTAGTAATTCCGTCCAGCCTCAAGGACACTGTGATGGAGCTCTGTCATGAGCTACCTAGCGCAGGGCATCAAGGTATGATTATGACAATGGCTAAGGTTAAAACAAGATACCAATGGTATAAAATGACATCTGATATCAAAGCCTTTGTCGCAACATGTTCAGTTTGTAACAAGAACAAGAAACCCAACAGGTATGGGAGATGTCCTATGATCAATTATCATGCTGGTTCACCCATGGAGAGAGTACATTTAGATTTTATGGGTACACTACCTAAGACCAAAAATGGACATGAGAATATACTAATGTTAGTTGACCAATTTACAAAATGGACAGAGTGCATTCCTTTGACTTCGCAAACAGCTGAAGTTACAGCACAGGCGGCTATCAACGAATTTTTCTCGAGATTTGGATACCCGTTTGAAATTTTTTCAGTTCAAGGTCGGAATTTTGAGAGTTCCCTGTTTAAGGCAGTCTGTGACCTCCTACAGATACATAAAGCCAGGACTACACCATACAGACCTTCATGGCCAGGTAGAACGCCAGAACAGAAGTTTAATGGATGCTGTAAGATGCTTTGTGGACCAACAACAAGATACCTGGGATGAACACTTAGCTCAGTTAGCAGGGGCTTTAAGGGCTAGTGTAAACAGGAGTACTGGATACACTCCTAACAAATTAATGCTAGGGAGGGAGACTAATCAGCCTGCTGAATTAATGTTTGGTACTACTGAAGATCGCAAGTACACTGGGACTGAAGAGTACATAATAGGCCTTGAAAAGGCTATGAAGACATCACATGAAATAGCTAGGAAAACATTAAAGACTACTCAGGCTAGGATGAAGAAAGATTATGACCTTCGCGTGTTAGAACGGCAATACGCGCCCGGTGACCTCGTGTATGTTTTAGATACTGCCCAAATTAAGGGGAAAAGTAAAAAATTAAGCTCACCTTGGAAGGGGCCCGGCATAATTATTGTTAAAATTACTCCCTTTGTATACAAGGTAAAACTACAGAGGGTGGTCTTCAACACAAATCATGACCGGTTGAAGCTCTGCAAAGACAGAAATATTCCTGCTTGGGTAAAAACCTGCCAAGAACAGTTTAATCTAGGCATAGATGTTCTTGCCCCAAAAGCAAAGACAAACATTAAGCAGTATTGTATATGTAGGGGCCCTGACACGGGTGAAACCATGATCCAATGTGACCAATGTAAGGAATGGTTCCATCTCACCTGCGTAGGCATTTCCGTCAGTGAAGTGGAAGAGATAAACATTTACACTTGCCCGAACTGTTCTTTAATTAATAGACAGTTACCCCCTGTAACAACAGGGACGTAACTTATTATATGTGAATGCTAATGTTTTTTATCTTTGTCTTTCCAGAATGTCGTACAAGGGAAGCAAAGAAATGGAAGATTCCAAGTTGGGAGGTACGTCTGATATGAATAACAATTTAGCCATAACCACTAAACCCAGAGGCAGAGGAACCACCATGGAGGGTATTGGTGGTACCTATGAACTAGTGTCTGGTGTTGGCCTAGTGCTAGTGGAGGAGGCCTCCGCTACCAGTAGTCTTAGAGTTCAGGGAGAACAGGCAACCTTGCCTCCACTGGAACAGGCAGTCTTGCCTCCACCACAACAGGCAACCTTGCCTCCAGCCAAAGAGACAGCCTTGATTTTTATGATTACAAGTGCCCTAGAAGCGGCAATATGGAAAGATCATACCTGATCAGTCAACGGGACCAGAGATGCCCGGTGCGTGGGTGTCCAGTGATGACCAGGAGTGTCAAGAGCCATGTCTTGAGGGGCACCTTTCCTTTATGTTTGCCCCCACTCAGGAGTTTCACTATATGAGGGATCCTTCCTTCACTGTTACAGGGGTCACATGGTCATGGTCTTGGCCCAGTGGCTAACTGGTATCAACTCTGCCACTTATGATGACTTGGTGCAGTTCATCAGAAGAAACGCTAGAGTCCCGATTGATTATCCCCAGGCGGGAGAAGAAATGCCTGTGTTCCGCACAGTTTGCCGGGAGATGGGGTGGCCTACCCAGGCCTGGTTTAAGATAGCACCTGTGTGCAAGATTAGCAGCCCTGTGTGCATCCTCCACTATCGAGTCATGTCTAGTGTGTTGCATTTCCTAACTCCAACACATCAAGACATGATGTTCACGGAGAGGTATATCCAGAGGGAGAACAACCTCAGCCTTGAGGTGTTGCAGCAAATGAACAAGCTGTTCATGGCCTCACCTGTTGTGAGTGATTTGGTTCCTGCTGCAGCTGAGTCCAGTAGCCCTACACCTGTGGACAAGACAAACACCATCCCAGATGTCCCTGAGGTTGGAAAGCTCTGTGCTGCTGTGGCAGTAGCCACTATTCAGGAAGTCAAGGAGGTAGAGAAATTACCTCAGGATAAATCACTGGAGGCAGATAATATACCTCAGGATAAAGCCATAGAGGCCGCCATATCCTCTAAGGTAGAGACATCAGATGTCCAGGTATCGCCTAAGGAAAGTGAGCAGAATCCTGAGGACAGGTGTATTGTGTTCTTGGTATGGGAACAAATCAGGAGAATGGTGCCAGTCCACTCACTTGACAATCTGCGGACTCTAGCAGAGGAACGGTTTCCAGGGAATGGGGCTGCAACCCTGTTCTTCCAGGACACGTTAATTGATCCCTTGATCACCCTGAAAGACATCATGGAGATGGAGTCGCCTAGACCGTCCATAGAGGTCCGCTTCCTAGACTCTACAAAATTGTAAAGTCCAATCTAGGACAGCTCAACAGCTCAACAGCTGGCCCTTGATGTGCGTTACTATGTGTAACAGCTACGGGATGTGAGGTAGAATCAACCTAATGAATTATAGGACCATAACAAGAATGAGGAACATTTCTGTGTTAGTATCGGACATTTTTTTTATATGTGACATTATTTTTATATATCTTCATGTGAAGGAACAGTTAATTATGTATATGGAAGTATGGATTTATAGAAGATAACACCTTGATTGAACAGTGTGTAATATATGGACAATTATATTCAGTGAAGAGACTGTTGGACATATAGTTATAATAATTGGAAATTTTAAATGTTCGCCTCACATCCCATGTACAGTGTACAATTCGTTGGAATAGATCAACCGACAGGACTTGGTATTACCAGTATGACCAATGTAAATATTAGTATAAGTAGTGTAGGAGTTAATTTGGTGATGGTAGGATTTGGACCATAGGTCAACTTTTAATGGTCATGTGTTGTTATCCCAATTTGGGAGTTTTTGCCTTCTTTGTACATTTTGTCTTTCCTTGTCGGGTTGATGTCTTTAAAGGGAAATAATCTATGTAGTAGTAGTTCATTGGAAATTTAGGGCGGTATTAATGAATTTGTCTTGAGGACAGTAGTTGATTAAACAATTTTGTGCTTTTTTAAACTGGTAGTATTTAGTATTTATTTTGGCTAAGTAAGTCAGAGTAGGATAAATTTTTTTTTCATATAAGCTGTTAAGCTGTAGGTTTACCCATTGTTCCCATATTGTGGATAGGTTACTAATCTATTAAGTTTTGCTGTCTAGTTCCTTCATTTTTTAGGGAAGTTAAATGATTTTTGAATGAATCCATATCCTAGATTCAGGGGGTAGTTATTTTTTGTTTTTTTTTTAAAAGATATCTTGTGTCATGCTTGAGTTAGTAAAAGACGTTGCCAGTCTTGCCCAGGGGAGTTAAAAGTTCTCTAGTGTCCCTTGTCGGAACTAAAGTTCCTCCTTTTTAAGATGGAGGGGTGTTGTGTAATTGCCCAGTAGTTCTAGGGGGTTTCCTCTGTCTGGTGTGATCTACTGGTAAAGAGCAGAGAGACCCGAATGGTGACGTGCATGGCCTGGTAGAAGACTGGAGAGCCCCGAATGGAGACATGACACAAGGGTCACGCTTGACCGGATACAGCCTCTTCCTGACCTTGATGATCACGATAAACCTATCTACGAGAATCCTAGATTAATCCCTGTAGGAAACCAAGCCTGAAGGTAAATATCTAAACATATTTACACCTGTTATACACCTAATCCTAGGGGTATACGTAGAGCCCAGCTAGACAGGCCAAGTAACACTTTATGCCCTTGTATTTGAGTTATCTCCTCTTATGTGACAAAGTTGGAAAAAAATGAATTTAACATAATAATTTGTTTTTTGGTAACATACAACCATAAATATGATAAAACATGGCATTTTCTATATCATAATGAAAAATCTTACGTATGAATTACCTACTAATATCAAAATTTGCACATTTTTTCAAAAATCTAGACCTTCTTTTCTAGTATTTCAAAATCCAAAATGGAGGAAGACACCCTATCTACCTTAAGTTCAATCAAAATCTAGAATTTAAAATAAATAAAAAAAATGTATCCATAGATCAAGGACTTTATTTTTGTTTTATTAGCTCTCCTCCTTTTTTCAAGATCTGTTAGATTTTGTTTTCTATTAATTACAGCTGCGTTTTACACTTGGAATTGATAGTAAAATCAATCTTGTATTTTTTTCTTATTATAAATTTTATCTGGATTATTATACTATTAGTATAAGATCCTGTTTACACTGGCAACGAAACTGAATCGATCTTTATTTGAATCGATCTTAAAAAAACAAGGTCCGCGTTCACCCAAGTTCGCAGATATATTGTACAAGCAAGATTGATATCATTTAATCCAGTACGTTTACACTACAACATAAACAGAACCGGTCTGACTTTTATTTTCCTATCTAAATATAACAAACACCTGAAAAAAGATCGATCGCGATCGATCTAAGCGTTTACACAAAAAGAAAGATCGATTCAAATAAGATCTATCTTTTTAAAACCATTCCTAGAGGTAGACTTTTTAAGTCCGATTGAAGATCGATCTTACCCGTTTACACTGGACCAAAGATCGATCTTTTTTGTCAGTGTAAACGGGGTCTAATAGTCCCAGATTTTTTTTTTAAATCATCATATTTTTTACCAGAGAGAGCAGAAAATACAATGAAACCTGTGAAAGGAAAGGGACATACCAATTATACAAAACAATTTCTGATAAAAACAGTTTAACATAAAGAGGTTTACTTAGTCAACATACAAATGGTTACAATAAGTGAACCATAGAGAAAGTGTGACCACAAAGTTTATGTATGTAACAGATTACTGATGATCGAGTAGGTCGCGACTTTGCTTAATTAGTCTGATTCAGTACTTGATGATCTTGGTGTAGTCTGAAATGGTCTTGACTTAAGGCTCTACCTGTCTCGACTAGTCTTGACCTTCAAAGTTAGGTTTGACTGGTTTAGATCAGCTCATCTAACTTAATTAAATATTGATCTTACAAAATTCAAGCTTATTTGGTAGTTGCTGTGAAATGAAAGAATTTAATTTTACAATATAGGTAAAAATATTTAAAAGTATTTTTTAAATCCAGATAGGCATCGTATGTATGTATGTACGTAGATCCCTCCATTTACGGAGCACCCCTCGAGAGCTGCGAGGGTACAGTGGAATCCGTGTACACTCCCTATCGGGATTAATGGAGATGTGTCACTTACGTATTTACAATGTTCAATATTTACAAGGACAATCCCCTTCCAAGAGCAGGGAGTGTTAGGACACCGGGCAGAATCTTTAATTATGTTTTTTAAAACTTTTTTTATAACTTTTTCAAATCAACTTGATGAATTTGGATTTTTATCAAACTGAATCACAGGTCATTTTGTTTTTTGTTATATTACTGTCAAATTGAAGAATTAAATTAATTTAGGTAAAAAAAACCTAGGTTTTGCAGTTCGAAAACTTGAAAAAGTTTTGAAATCTTAAAAAAGACAGCTTTCTGCTAAAACAAGAATTTAACATGTTTTATATCATGAACTTCATAACATTCCTTGATAACCTTTTAAAAAAGGAAATGGGTTGCAAAGTAACAGTAAACGTTTACTTTAATCAAATTTTAAGGTATTTTTTGTCAAATTCAAACACATAGCACTACACATGTTTTAGTTACATATGTACAAGTGGGTTTAACAGGTAATAAGAAAGCCCTACTTTTCTCAAACTTGTGTATTACACAATGTACCTATCTATTGAATTCAAACAGTCTTGCAATTTAAATTTACGGTGGTACCCAGCACTTTCACTAAAATTAATTTGACTCGTTTAAAGTATTTACTTTGACCCTTTAGGAAGTACACCACTAATTCATGGTCCCATTGCTTTCTATTTTAAATTCCTCCGTTTCAAGCAGACACACCTCTTTTATTTTAAGTTCAAATATAGTGGCAATCATTGCATTTCAAAGCAACACTTTATGGTGTCTTGTACTGAAAAAAATCAGCATACCATACATGGCATATAAGAAAGAACTGGTTCCCGGAACTTCAGATGTACCAAAACAAGTACTTCAGATCTGACAAACAGACAAAATGTACCCTCTTTTTAAAATTTGGTGCAGTATTTTTAATATTCAAAATTAAAAGTCCAAAAGTGTTCTACAATGATCACCAGTCCTTCAGCTTTCATTTGATACCAAAAATACCTAAATATTCTACATATTTTGAAAGTTACACTCATGCGTAGGAACTATTTTGTGTTAAATATGTACTACTTTCTGGTATGTGCTTTCTGACCGGGCCTGAATTAGTCGTGTTTCACCTTTAATTAATAAAGAAGACCTTTTTGTTCAATAAACTGAATGTGACTTTTTCTTTGTAATACTGGTTATTTCAAGCATTTCTGTCAAGTTTTGTCATAATCAGTTCAATAGTTTGAGAAAAACCTAGTATATTGAAAGACGGCATCTACAGCGATTCGAGCAAAATTTCTTCGACAAATCCAAGCCAAGCCGCATCAAGATGGAATAGAGTGTGGACCGATAAATGATCAAATATCTATCTTATCTGCCTACAAACAGTTAAAAATGATACACAAGATGATTTTAGAAAGATAAAATACCACAAATAAACCTCTTTGTCTTCTTTATAAGGTCTCTTTGGGTCAATTTATACCTCTCATTTCCTCAAAATTTCCATGCTGGTACAGGATTGGGGAAATGTTCGGTAACGTTCGGTAACGTTCGCCGAGTTCGGTAACATATCTGAAAACTACTGAATTCAGTCTGTTCGCCGAGTTCGGTAACATGTACAAACACTTATTAATTGCATAATTTAGTATTATAATATTTTATCTGAACACTACTTTGTTCGCCGTGTTCGGTAACTTCGGTAACCTATCCGAACACTAATGAATTAATACTTTTCGGTAACTTCGGTAACCTATCCGAACAATACTTTGTTCGCCGAGTTCGCTAACTTCGGTAACCTATTCAAACATATATTAGTATGCTTTATATTGTATAATAGTATTTCATCCGAACACTACCTTGTTTGCCGAGTTCGGTAACTTCGGTAACATATCCAAATACTTATGAGATTGCATAATTTGGTATAATAGTATTTCATCCGAACACTACCTTGCTCGCCGAGTTCGGTAACTTCGGTAACCTATCCAAACACTTCTCAGTTTGCTTTATTTGGTATAATAGTATTTCATCCGAACACTACCTTGTTCGCCGAGTTCGGTAACTTCGGTAACCAATCCAAACACTTCTGAGTTTGTTTAATTTGGTGTAAAAGTAATTCATCCGAACACTACCTTGTTCGCCGAGTTCGGTAACTTCGGTAACCTATCCAAACACTTCTGAGATTGCTTAATTTGGTATAATAGTATTTCATTTGAATACTACCTTGTTCGCCGAGTTCTGTAACTTTGGTAAACTATGTAAACATTTTTGGTATTACTTAATTTGGTATTTTATATGAACACTACTTTGTTCGCCGAGTTCAGTACATTTTAACTTGATTAAATATGTAAACACAGACTAGTTTACTGAATTTGGTATTTTTAGTATTTTATGTTAACAATTTTAGGTCTCCAAGTATAAATTTGTTTTGTAAATTAAATAAAAATGAAGCCAACACCTAATAAATTTTATATTTGTACATTTGATAAAGTGTACAAGCACCTAAAGTTGCTAAACATTAATTTCTGAATTAAAGTGTTTTTGATATGGAATCTTTCCTCAGTTATTTTTTAAAATTTAAATTAATTTTTGAAGTAAACAAAGATTATTAATTTTATGAAAAGAATTTTATAGTAATTATAAATACATTAAAATAAGACTTACCAAATAAATTCCAGTGATTACGTTATATTTACCTCTTTTATTACTCAATTTACTGCCATGCTGTTATATATCTGAATCCTTTTTTAAATATACACTAGTGCTATTTATTTATGACTTATTTGCACTTCGTGCATATTCAAAAAAATATCAGAAAGTTAGATTTAAATTTAGAAATTTAACACTACCATGTAACATGTTGTTTGTTGTTGATTTTTTTTATTATGACTCATCTTCCGGTTTCAAATTTGGACATTTCGCCCCTATTTAAAATGTTATTATAACCCTCCTCCTGATTATATCTAAAAATGTTTTTTTTTCTATTTATGTCCAACAATTCTTTGCTCATTCTTATTTTTTTTTTATTCCGTTAGGAACAATTACTGTAATATTTGTTCCAGTGGAAATAATAATCCATGATATTTCTTCCAATTGGAACTTATATTAAATGGGCCTTATAAGTAAATGGGCCGGAATATGTAGTTTAAGATAAACTTTACATTTGTTGAAAAATATCTTAACCTAAAGCAGTTTTGAAACCTAACCCTAAACTAAAACAACCCAGTTTTAAACCAAAACCCAAAACTTAAACCAGTTTTATGTAACAAATTAATACGCCTTATATATAAGTGACGAATGTCTATGGGGCGATACTGAACACGAGATACAGCTGTTTTATGGACGCTGATTAAAGTCAATCTGGAGAAACTGGTTGAAAATGATGAATTAATGAAGTTTTCTTTGACTTGGTAGCTAGAAAATTTAATGAAGAGTTTACATGCAAATAGGTACTGCACACTTAAGTATAATATTTAAAAAAAAATTGCCAGATTAAAAAAATAAACAAATTTCATAATATGTAAACAAACTATTATAAGTTTACATTTTATAAATAACCACAGTGGCTTGTTTACTTAACTTATTTATTGGTTTACATGGTTAGTTTACCCGGCAAACAGTAACAGGTCCCTGAGTAATAACCCCAAACATAAATTTTTAATTATGTTCTAAAAAACAACCCTGTACGACAAACCCTGTATAATTATTTCACTTATTTTTTAACATGATTTTTGTTTTCCTTTTGGAAAACTATTTATGGGCTATTGAGTGTTTTATACTATAGCACTATTTAGTTTTTGAATAGGTTGCATTTTATCAACTTGATATTTTTCAATGAAGAAGGTAAAATATTTATTGATGTGATTGTTTTAATATTGTTTTATTTGTTTTATTAATAAAACATCAGTTAAGTTTTGCAAAACCAGGGTACTGATAAGAAATGTAACCAAAGTTACCGAACTTGCCAAACTGGGGTATAGATCAGTAATCAGAAATGTTTGCATAACAAGAGTACTGATATGAAATGTTACCGACGTTACCGAACCTACCGAACTGGGGTATAGAACAGGATCAGCAATGTTATCAAACATGCAAAACAATAGAACTGATTTGAAATGTTACCGAAGTTACCGAACCTGCCGAACTGGGGTATAGTTCAGATATCAGAAATATATGTAAAACAAGAGTACTGATATGAAATGTTACCGAAGTTACCGAACCTGCCGAACTGGGGTATAGATCAGGATCAGCAATGTTATTAAAAATGCAAATCAAGGGTACTGATAACAAATGTTACCGAAGTTACCGAACCTGCCGAACTTGGGTAGAGTTCAGAAATCAGAAATGTTTGCATAACAAGAGTAATATGAAATGTTACCGAAGTTACCGAACCTGCCGAACAGGGGTAACCGTATAGTTCAGAAATCAGAAATGTTTGCATAACAAGAGTACTGATATGAAATGTTACCGAAGTTACCGAACCTGCCGAACTGGGGTAGTGATCAGAAATCAGAAATGTAATGAACCATGCAGACAGGAGTACTGATAAGAAATGTTACCGAATCTGCCGAACAGGGGTAGGGATCAGAAATGTTACCGAAGTTACCTAACCTGCGGAACAGGGGTTGGGATCAGAAATGTTACCGAAGTTACCGACCCTGCCGAACAGGGGTAGGGATCAGAAATGTTACCGAAGTTACCGAACCTGCCGAACAGGGGTAGGGATCAGAAATGTTACCGAACCTGCCGAACAGGGGTAGGGATCAGAAATGATACCGAAGTTACCGAACCTGCCGAACAGGGGTAGGGATCAGAAATGTTACTGAAGTTACCGAACCTGCCGAACAGGGGTAGGGATCAGAAATGTTACCGAAGTTACCGAACCTGCCGAACAGGGGTAGGGATCAGAAATGTTACCGAAGTTACCGAACCTGCCGAACAGGGGTAGGGATCAGAAATGTTACCGAAGTTACCGAACCTGCCGAACAGGGGTAGGGATCAGAAATGTTACCGAAATTACCGAACCTGCCGAACAGGGGTAGGGATCAGAAATGTTACCGAAGTTACCGAACAGGGGTAGGGATCAGAAATGTTACGGAAGTTACCGAACCTGCCGAACAGGGGTAGGGATCAGAAATGTTACCGAACTCGGCGAACTTCGGCGAACGTTACCGAACTTTTCCCCAATCCTGTACCTGTAACTTTTCAGGTCAATAAATAAAAATATTTGGGTAACTTTCACTCATTTATGGTAGAAATTTCATAAGAAATGAGTAATTGAAGCATTTTAGCAGAATGAACAATCCATATAAAAGTTTACTGTCTCCATGGAGGTTTGAATAAGTTCTTACGTAAAAATTAAATATACGCCGCGTTCCAAAGAGGGACATAAAGGCTTCTCTTTTAGTGAATAACTTTTCGTAACAACATTAAAAATAATTTCATCTACTTATAACTATATATTTATTTAAGTATTACCTAGGAAAGTGTTATATCATAGCAAAATATAAGAAATAAGGAGAAAAATCACACACCCTCCAAAAAAATAAATGTATGCACTTAGTATGGCTTGTTCTGTCAACTGAATATTCATTATACAGTCCTATTTCAAGACAATTTTCTCATAAAATGTGTTTTGGAGACTCAATCTACTCAGAATATTTCATTTTTTTGTATTATTTCACTTAAATTGCAAGAAATTTTAACACATGGGATTACTCACAAGGCCATAGGTGTATGTACAGCTTCCCATATTAGGTGTAATACCACCATTGATTTTCCCCTATTAGTCTTTGTTAAATTTGCACTTTTCAAAAAATTGTGCAGAATTTATCTTTGTTTCAAATAAAGAATTTACTTGGCATGAGTAAAGTTTTATCCTGTCCAGTTCTATAGAAAAAGTTGCACATAACATTTCATTGCATATAAGAAAATAACCATCATTGGAAGTTAACCAATCAAATTTCTCCCCTTATTCTATCTGTGTACATGGTTTAGTTACCATGTAACCTCAAGATTACAAAATTTTCTATAGAAATCACAAATAAAAAATAATAGTGTTTTGATATACCCAAGACATATGTTTATGACACAGAAATAGTTTTACTGCAATAAAATGTAGGATTAATTACCTACAACGGTCAAATTCAAGGGAATATTTTTTTAAACCTACTTAGACAACCGGATGTGACGTACCATGATTTGGTGGTATTACACCTTAACAAATATATAAAAAATTCAAAACTTTTGAACCAACCGTTTTGTTAGACAAATTACACTGGTTATATAGCAGTTTACATGCACATGAATGTTACTCTGACATGGTCATTTTGAACTAAACTTCATCTAATTATGATACAGCTTAAACTCATGTGTAGTCTTCTGGCTTTTTTTAGACATATCCACAGCTGCAAATTTAGGTCTATTATAGTTAATTGGTTTTAGGCAAAAATGAAGTCATATAACTAATTCAGTATTATGATGATATAGACTAAACATATTTTAATTGACTAAATCTTCGGAAAAGGTTATTCTATTCATAACACTTCCGGTGCTGTCGATGTAAAAACACATTGTCGTTTAGTTGTGTTTTTTGCACTTAAGTGTTCTGTTGTTTCGTTGTTTTCGTCTTAATTTCTTATGTGTTTCCCTCAGTTTTAGTTTGTAAACAGGATTTATTTTCTCTCAATCGAATTATGACTTTCGATCAGCGGTATACTACTGCTTCCTTTATTTACATTAATTGTCGTCATAAGTGACATACTTTCATAGATAAAATCAAAGCGATGAAACAATTATCTTGTATATTTCATTCATTTGAAAAAAAAATAATGCAATTACTAGTCTGTTCCTTGCCCTGTGCTGTGCATAGTTCTCCGACATAGAGGCAAGTTGAGTTGAAAAATACAGATACGATACAGCCTTCCAGTTTAAAAAAAAAACCGTGAATTCTGTCAATTAGCAGAAGTTCCAACATCTGATTGAAACGTTACGCATGTGTAGGTTCAAATTGGTTATAATTTATCCTTAATTATGAGAGGATAAATGACGTGAATCGGCTCGAAAAAAGTTAAAAGTCCCGTCCAAGTTTAATGACGGAGATTTGAAAATTTATGACACTTCAATGTAACACTTTTTTCACTTTAGTTTCACTTAATTCTTAAGGTGTAATACCACCAAATAATGGTACGTCACATCCAAAAATATTGTCGAAAAAATATTCTCTTGAATTTGAAAGTTGTAGGTAATTAATTCTACATTTTATTGCAGTTAAAGATTTCTGTGTCATCAACATACTAGGGCAAAAATGCCACACATGTGTCTCGCATGTACCAAAAAACGCATGTGTCACAGGTGTGTTACATGTGTTATACACATGTTTCTTGCCACGCGTGGGAATCATGCGTGGTACACATGCGTTCACATGCGTAACACACGCATGGGAATCGCATGTGTCAGAAATACACCTGTGTTACGCATGTGTTAGATAACGCATGTGACACATGCGATATTTGCATGTGTTACACATGTATAGTAAAACGCATGTGTAACACATGCAAATTTTGTTGACGTGAATCCAGTGAAATTTTTCACATGATTTTTACGTTAAATCATTCACGTGAAATTCACATGAAAAACTATTAATTGTGAACAGGTTGAAAACAATTAGCATCAAAATTTAAATTTGTTTATTAACATCTACATGTATGTATAACTTCATGCTCATAATTGAGGAGTCGGATTTTAAACAGATTTTTGTTTTCTAAAAATGCCAAGACGATGTTAATCATACAAAACATTTAACTGGAAAACCTTTAGTTTTAATTTTGGAACCGTTTTTTTTCATATTTCATGAAAATTATGTACTCTTGTATGGATGTTCTTTTATTCGTTGGAACTATTTTAAATAAGGTCTCCATGTATTCATACGAATGGGTTGACTTCTAGATTCGTAGGCATAACCCGTTCAATTCGTCAAGGAAGCCCAATAGCCCCGATGTTATATATCCTGCAAGCAGAACCACTTGCAGCTTCATTAGAAACAATCCTAATATAGAAGGAATAAAACTTCCTACTAGAACGGGGGACTATATTGAAACAAAGCTAAATATGTTTGCTGACGATACTCAACTCTTTAATAAAAGTGAGGAGTTCACGAAGAACATTTAAAACTTTAAAACTGTACGAAAATGCTTCGGGGGCTAAAATGAATATGGATAAGACTGTTGGCATGTATTTAGGCAAGTGGCGAAATAAAAAACCCAAATTTAACAAAATTCAATGGTCTAAGCGTCCTGTGAAAGCATTAGGGGTACAACATGGATACGGGATAGAAAAAATAAATAAGATAAAAAGCTGTATGGAAGTTTGGAAATCAAGAGATCTCACATTTACGGGAAAAGTTTTAATTATTAAATCCTTAGTACTGTCTGTCATTGAATACGAAATTGAAATGAGAGGTATCCCTGAGATATACGAAAAACAAATAAAGAATATTATATGGTCCTTTATATGGGATGGGAAAACAAACCAAATCGCTAGAACAGTGTGCTGTTTACCGAAAGAAAAAGGGGGGATAGGAATGATAAACTTAAGGGACTTTATAAAATCAAAACAGGTGAAAAGTATATACAGTATTGTCAACTCAAAAACACAAAAATGGAATGCAATAGGAAAATACTGGTTAACGTCACTAGACAAAAAATATGATACAGATTTTTTTATATGTTTTTGTTCGGACACTACATGTTTTAGGCAAATACAAATGTCCAAATATTATAAAGAACTTTTAATTTCCTGGTCTGACTTACAGAAAATCCAAACATCGGTCACGAAAGAGGACCTTTTAGAAGAAATATATTCGGCAATTTTAAATTTAAGTTCAAGGGACATTCATTATATGATGCAAATTTTGCCTCCAGTGGAATAAAAAAAATAAAAGATATATGGGACTTAACCAATAAATCCTTTTAAACTTCTTTCGATTTTTTTAACCGTCTTAAAGATAAAAGGAATTGGATTGCACAATATAGCCGCATTAAATCTTCGTTAACACATCAACAAATTGACGTTTTAAAAACAGACTCTAGCATGCAAAGTCACTCTGATAGACCTATAAAAATAATAAATTCTTTTCAATTTATAAAAAATGGAGTTGTCGTTGATGCCAAAACATTATGCCTTAAAGATATTAGATACTTCTATGAGAATAAAACAGCTCCAAAAAGCCAGCTTAAGTGGAATTTACATTTTGGGAATGAGCTACCATGGGAATACATTTGGGAAACCTTGAATAAGAATTTAGCTAACAGGAAAACTAAACAACTTCAATGGAAGTTACTACATAATATAATTTACACTGAAGAAAAATTACAAAAAATGAATCGCTCAAACGGGAAAGGTCACTTTTGCAATGAAAAAGAATCACTTTTTCATCTTTTTATTTATTGTAAACTGGTGGAAGACGTTTGGCGGGAATTTTTTGAGAAAATATGGGAATTTTGTTTACAATTGAATATCAAAAAATTACAAAAATCGGAAAATAGTATTATATTTGGAGTCATTAATGCAGATGAATCTTATACCCAAATTGTAGATACGGTACTTCTAATCACGAAATGGGTTATCTGGAAAACTAGAAATATCGCAAAATATCAAAATAAAGGGATAAGTAAATCGTTGATTTTAAATATGATAAAACGAGAAATGCAATTTTTGCTCAAATATTTTAAACCGAATACGAAAAACGAAGCCTCTCTTATTATGTGTGACATTTTTTGTATATAAATATACATTTTGTGTGGTCAGGTCAGTGCAATGACCTCTTTGATACTGATTGAATAATAATATGTATACTGCTCTCAACTCCCTACATGTAATTTCTATTGTGTATGTAATTCAGGTTTATCATCTAATTGTAACAAGACATGTTGTATCAACATGTTCATTTTATAAACAAATATTTACTCACCATATCTTTGAAATAAAACCTTTTTGGAAATCAAAAATCATTAAATAATCCAATTTTTTTTATGAATGAACTACTGTAACACATCCCTATAACAAATCGCACGTGGTAAATGATCACATGACCAGAATTTAAATGTAATTGAAATTAACATAACAAAAGACTTGATGTACGGTAACTTTGAAACTGCTTAATAAATACAGGTAGCTTTTGTGAGAAATAAATAAAGATACAAAACATACTTTATTTGAAAAAAATATATATGGTGAGAGGTAATGATATATAGATCGATAATGATTGCAGGAACATGTACATTTGTACAATGACAGATAATATTTTTAAAGGTTGATGTTAATAATTTATAGTGGGAGTTTTTTTTCTCATTTGCTTTTCCCCTGACAAATGAGACTAACAATTGGGGCCCCCTTAGTTGCTCCCCTGGGCAACTGAGGGTTGATGTAACAGCTAGGCGATTGTTAATAAAATATGTTTTATATTAAAAAAAAAAATTAAAAAATATAAGGTCTTCATTTTCACTAACTTGTACATCTTTTATTAATGACAATAGTTATCAAAGGTACCAGGATTATAATTTAGTACGCCAGACGCGCGTTTTGTCTAGATATGACTCATCAGACGCTCAGATAAAAAAAAATATAAAGCCAAACAAGTACAAAGTTGAATAGCATTGAGGACCAATAATTTCAACATTCATTAAATATTACGTCCAATAAGTGCATTCGGATGTAAGCTTTGCTAACAAGTTGTAGCGGCTGAAGGATATTGCAAAGTAAACATGTTAAACAATGCATACTTGAAATTAAACGAGATGAATCTATTCAACCTTAGATCAACAATGATGTTTACTGGGCCATAAACATGTCACTTGGAGTTGACGCTGTCTTGATATGGTATTGTTGTATTTCTATTGATTTAAGGGTAATTAATCAAATGTTCATTGTTCTTTAACAAATGTCGTGATGTCAGCTAATAAAGTAATTGTCATGATGTAGGTTATACTAATATGTTTTATCAGGAGACCTTAACATCGGTCGTGACCGAGAGCTGAAATCCTTATTTAAGGACCTTACTACGGTCCGCGTCAACTATTAATTAAAACGAATGTTGTAACATCATTCACGACTCACCACCTACCGACTGTTCTAATTGAATACAATGGAAAAAGGCTGCCAACAAATTATTAGATTCTTTTTTTGAATCGATAAAGAACATAACTGATATACGGATTCAACATTTAAAAGAAAGAACTCGCAAAGGAGAAGATTGTTGTCCCGGCTATTAAGGCTGCTAACAATATCATTATTGTTTGACGTAAATTTAACATTGAGGTTATTCAAAGAAATACCAAGTCACCGACAAGCCAACTGACTTCATTTTTGGAAAATCAGTCTTTGGAAGAAGCGTATCGATAAAAACTTTGATTATATCACATAGCGATATTGTCTAATATCAATTGAAAATATGCAGACATTCCATGCGGAAAAAGATGTTTTTGGCAACGAAAAATTAAGAAAATACTTATTTTTAAACTTATTGTTCAAATGATAAACAACAATTGAGTCTATACATTCAGAATTAAGATAGAAGCAAACGTTTATGTTCGTGTAAAATTTGAAGTGCTGTGTTTTTCTTATATACATGATTAAACAAATGCTATTATTTATAATATCAATGCGATACTTTTAAAATATCATAGCGGAGTTTGAATTATATCAATATTGGTACTTATTAGTATTAATATTTGACTGCTGTATCCATATTTTGACAATTTTACCTATTATGTCTGTTTTGAACGCATCGTTGTAAATATGACAAAACTTGATGAGACTGTCATACATGTGAGAGGTTTAGCGCTATAAATCCAGGTTCAATCCACTATTTTCAAAATCTGAAAATTCCAGTACCGATGGGGTTTAATAAACAATGTCGTTACCAAATAGCTTATATTAAGTATCAAAGTTATTGTTCACATATATACCATTTTGATAGCAAATTTTATAATGAACGCATCGAAATAATATATATCTGGTATGCTCGCAACGCACGCATGGAAGACTTCCTTTATTGATTACAATGAAACTAACTTGTGACAAAGATGAATCATACTATCCTTAGTCAGATTGATTCGATAAAATCTGACCTGTACTTTTGAATCTCCTTTTTTTATACAAATAAGACCGTCGGTTTTCCCGTTTGAATTGTTTAACACTAGTAATTTTATGGTTCCTATATAGTGTGGTGTTTGCTGTGAGACATGGTTCTGTGTTTAAGGCCCTACTTTGATCAATAATGGTTTACTTGAAACAAATTATTAATTTGATGGAAAGTTGTCTCATTCGAACTCGAAATTTTCACTTATAAATAACTGCTTTCCAGTCCTCCATAAACGTCATTTGGGTGCTGAATGTTTTGTACAGTGTAATATAAACTAGCACACTTCTAAAGCTTTAACGGTAACGACAGTTGTGATGGTACTAGAACGATTACGTCAATGATAATACCAAAAACACAGCACTGAACGATCTAAATTGATAAAAATAGAAAAATTAAATATACACATTTCTCACATCAACAGACATTTACGTCTTATTCATTTGTTTTCTAAACATTGTTTTAGTATTCATTAAAGAAATTAATTTAAAACAAGCGATCCGGATTGTTATTTTGCACTAAGAAATGTTCGCGTATTTATACTTTTGGTTACTAATCAAAAACGAAAGTCAAATCCCTGTGGCAACAATATATGATCGGAATGCCCTCACGGTCATCGCGATGTAAAAGAGCGTCCGCGTGACGAGATGATAATGTTTATAGAGATATCGATTTACCAACGGGGAAGTCTTTGATATCCAAAAAGAACTGTTTTTCCTCTGAATATTTTTTTCTCTGTTAATATTAACTACATTTTCTGTTTGACAAGATTTTTGATTTCCGTTGTATCTGAAGTTGTCCAATTTATAAACTGAGGCTACTCAGTTTGTATCTTCAGAGTTCGGAATATCAGCATTAGTACATTTTAATTTGTTTGGAATATTTATTTTACCATTTGACTATTCATTGTTATTTGCACATGTTGCAGCTGTATTGGTTTGGATTGTTTGAATGAATGTCTTTCTCTTTTTAAACTATGTTTTAGTAATGATATTTTTTGTCTATATATCGATATTACTCATGTGGATAGACTATAGCAGTGCGACCTCAAGGGGGATCAAGCCGTTTTGAAAAGGGGGTTCTATACCCAATATGAAGGAGGTCCAACCATATGTCCCAATTCAAATGCATTGATCGGCCAAAATAAGGGGGTTGTCAACCCCCGGACCCCCACCCCCTCCTGGATCCTCCACTGGACCTTTATTAGAATTTAATAGGTCGTAGACTATTTACAACCGCATTCTAATTCCGCCATTGCTTCATCATTTTAAATAGAATAAGTCGGTTAAACCATGTGATTGAAAACAAAAGACTGAACAGGTTGTTAACACTTTCAACTCTGAATAGGGTCAAGCAACATTTTCGAAGTTCATGTTAGCGCTAATGTTGTTACAGATACGAATTTTTAGTGATATCTTCAAAGTTTGTGACGTGTCATCGTATTAATTTTATATTAGAAAACTATAGCAGTTATATTAGAAAAGTATCGCATTCATATTTTTTTTATATTAAAAAAACATCACTATGATATAAGGCAAACATCGCATTGATATAAGATAATATAGCAGTATCTTTGACTTATAGGTAATTTTGGCTTAGCAAACAATTGAATTCATCTCAATTGCAATCCACTGAATTTGCTACATGATATTTATTGAATCTGTACATCTACAAATGATAAATCGTGCATTTATGTTTCATTTATTCAACAATTGAATTTTCTCGTTTGAATACACCTTGTTTGTTATTGCATAAAATAATTCATGGAAATTATACAGCAGACGTATGTCGTATTAAATGTCACCCTGTTTTAAGAAAAGAGTCATTACTTCATACCGAGAAATCTGTCTTTCTTTCTACAAACGCTAACATTCGTCTAAAATTTTCCATAATGCAACTCGTTGATGTAAGACAATATCGCTCGTCGATATAAGAAACGTTTTCATCGAATCGCTTCTTCCATAGACTGAAAATGACATCTAACGGACTGCAATAAATTTTGATACTCTGCAATTTTCATTCTCAAAATGGGTTGTTTTGAATCATTGCCAAATGGCTAAAAATTTACGTTTTTTTCGCTAAAAACCTGTGTTTTAAATTAAATGTCTGATAACTTACATACATTCTTTTAAATAACCATTTCATAAAGAGAAACAATTTGCATCTATGTTGAAAAACCTTAATTTCTTTTGTGCCAGAGAAACTGCATTCAACTTTTCTATCATTCAGCTGAATACAATTTATCTATTTAAGAAATAAGAAAAGAAAGTTCCCAACAGGTTTAGTATCATCCTGCAATAAAAAGAAAAGAAATAACATGTTTGCTATAACTTTAGCATTACCTTTTTATATATAATACAAAATAAATTCATATACTAAAACTGATTTTTTAGGTACCGAAAATCTTAATTCAAAACTCTTACGGCTAAAATATTAGATGCCAAAAAAAACGATTAAATTTATGAAACTAAAATTTTAGCATTCTACGCAATTTGAATCAGTTCTTATTATATTGAAGTTACATGATATAAAATGCTAAAGTTTTAGTTTTTTTTCCGAAAATGTATGATGATAAAGTAAATGTTAAATATTTCACATATGAGGTGTTATGTATGTTATGTCTCTCGGGCGGATTAAGTGGGGTTGAAACTCCTGGAATATATGCTTGGACCTCCCCCCTCTCCCCCTTCTGATAATGGCTGGATCTGCCCTTGTATCTTGATTTAAGAATACTAAGTAACACAGATACTTGTTTACATTAAAGTTTCAAAGAAACACAATAGCTGCATATGCATATTTATGACACGGTATTATCGCTTAATCTTTGTTATTATCCTCCTTTTGTATACTTCAAATTCATATTGTATACCAGTACTGTTTATTATATTTTGTGTCTTTATATATTATACTTCGTTTGTTTTAATAACAATATATAAACCATTAAGATTAAGTCAAGACAAGTCAAACTTAAAGAGGGGTCAGTTTGGCTTTGGACAGGCGAGTGGAGATGTCCAAAATAGGAATAAAAAAAGACTTAAAAAATTTATAACAAACAACAATTGACTGAGCTGTTTGAACACATATATATCAGCTATAGAACTTGTACATGAGCATATGGGTCCAGTAGCCTCTTTG
The DNA here is from genome assembly GCA_037788925.1 of Mytilus galloprovincialis. Classification (NCBI taxonomy): domain Eukaryota; kingdom Metazoa; phylum Mollusca; class Bivalvia; order Mytilida; family Mytilidae; genus Mytilus; species Mytilus galloprovincialis. Next base: position 33,273,968 of record CM075339.1, read on the forward strand.
TTTACATTTTATCATACAAATAACAACTGGATAAACAAGTCAAATATAAAGAAATACTCACGTAAAAGATTCCTGATGTTTCCTCCTGTTTTGGTATGATTCTTTCTCTAAATAAAATTATCATGATTGCAATTTATTAAAAAGAAAAAAATGATGTTTTTGCCATTTAACCATAAATAAAATATAAATTTGCGCCATTTTGAAGTCTTCAAAATTCTTTATCTTTCAAACGCTTTAGACAAAGGATAAATCAAGGACTTTTCAAACGTTCGGGTGATTTCAGCATTTAAAGCGCTTTTATGTTTTGACTTTTGTCTCCTAAATGCTTGAATAATTGTTTGACCTTTTATATTATTTGTTTTAAATGGTGTTTCAAAAAAGGAAGAAATTATAATACATTTCTGATTTAATTTTAACTGATGTTATTACCTGTCATCATGGACCAGTCCGTATATATACAGGTGTTTTGAGATAAATTCATTAATTTGTGTTCAACTATTTGTCCCATACTAGTATCATACCGTCAGTTCTTTTATGTATCCGCGAGGTGACACTGATAAGTGATTAGAATCAATAAATGTAATTTCAACCGTTTGAAGGAACTGAATTAGATTGAAATTAATTTCTTCTAGTTGTCTCCCATAGACCGTTAGTTGTTTTCCCGCGCTTCATGAGATATAGCCATTCAGCACGACAGGGCCGACTCGAATAGACGTGTTTCTCAGTTGAAATTTTTTATCTTGCTTATGTGAATTTATTTGATGTTATATGAAATGTTTTGATTTCAGTAGTAATTATGTATTACTTGACTATATTTTGTCGACATGATATTATGTATCATAATGTGCAATTAAAATCAGCACATGGCACTGTCGTGTGGGTATTCAATTTGAACTTTAGTTTTGGTTTTTTATTAGTATTATGTGCTTAGAGTTGGGTAGTCTATGGGTGTAGTAATTGTAGAAGAATAGTTGTAACGACAATTATCCCTATCACACACATACTCAAATAGACTGTCCATATGCAAATTAAAGCGTAAGATTGGTTGAAATTACATTTGTTATAACAGATACTACATCGAGATTTTTTTTGGAAACCATGCCAGCTAAAAAAGGGACTTTTTATTCTGCAATTCCTTTAATTCCCTTGAATTGTCAAATAATAAATATTTAAATAAAAAAAAACTAATATTTCAGTCCACCAAGTGCAGCTGACCGTCAACTTTGTTGTCTTATCTTTTTGCTCTTTTGGTCGAATAGCTCTTCAACTGTTTCTATTGTTTTTCTTACATCCTCGTCTTTCACATATCAGGCTCTGAGCGTAAATGATTAAGATCAACCCGGAAATGCATTTGGACGCATGCAACATATATACCTTTTTAAATTTTTTTACTATTGCAGAGAATTTTGTTGTCAACAGTTATCTTAGTCTGACTTCAGTCACAAACTGTTTTCATAAGTGCTGTAATATGAAATATATGACACAACGCAAGGAGGAGATAAGGTAAACTTTGTTTGCAAAAGAGGGGCGAAAGATACCAGAGGGTCATTCAAACTCATACATGTAGATCGAAAATAAACTGACAACGCCATGGCTAAAAAAGAAAAAGACAAACAGACAAATGATAGTACACATGACACAACACAGAAAACTAAAGGCTAAGCAACACAACCCCACCAAAAACTGGAGGTGATATCAGGTGCTCCGGGAGGGTAAGCAGATCCTGCTCCATATGTGACACTCGTCGTGTTGCTTATGTTATTACACATCCGGTATATAGTCTACTTCGGTAGGTCATATTCATGCAAATGAAAGGGGATTGATGTAACCACTTAATGAACATATACAATATCATCTGTGAAACTGTTATTCCATAACGGCAAACAGTCTCGTGAGGGCGTCTGTTAAATTTACGAAGGGATGATTTCAACTTCACCATTTGGAACTCTTGGTTTAATAACTTCCTTGTGAGCAGCAATCCTCTACCAAGAAAATCATGTATTGATAGGAAATACAAGATCGGGAAAACCGTATCAGTTTGGAGATATATACTCAGTATGCAGGCGGTGGCTGCTAGAATGTGCACTTCTTTGACCCTCATTGTCAATGTTTAGATGTAAGTCAAGATAAAGGCCGACTTAACTGTATCTGTTTTATCCGTTATCTCATGTTCGATGGGATAGATGCGTTCAAGACAATCACAATAGCAATGGTGATAGTGGACAAAATGATACAGTAGTATTTGTTAGCTCGTGCAAAGTTGCCATTTTTGGAAGGAAATACCTATGCTTCCGAATGTATATATAATATGCATGATTATTTATTTGTAATTCCGATTCTTCCACTTAAGCATGTTAAGCTCACTTTCTCATTCATTGGTGTGGAAAGAATCAACCATTAATGATAAGTGCAAAATAAAGTAGTCGACATTTCATAATCTTTGCATTGACATTTGTTAACTGATTTAAGCTCTCCTGCTGAATAAGCATTCATAAAAGCACTCCGGAGGCGCATTTTTTATGAAATGTAATGCGAGTTCTTTATTCTAACAATGCTAAAATAACTTCAATTTTCGGAGAAAGCATATAGCTTTTGTTTAGGTCTGTTAAGTGAGCTGATGTTTCATACTAGTACCATATGGCTTATTTACTCGTTGAAATATCTATACTATTAAACGAGAAGACCTCATTTTTGGTGTCGCTTCTCCTCCTTCCACAATAAATTGATCATTGTGACTGTATGTCCTATAGGTACCATGCATAGTCGCATTTGTCATCCATTCTTATGATTATTCAGTTTCGGTTATTTTGGGAGAAAAACGGAAAAAAAGAAGTCCGGATATGTGTCCGTCATCACCCCGGCTTTTATTCATTGACAATTTCCTCTTCCGTTTATTTTTCCAGAAGTATCTATACTATTAATTAAACGAGAAGACCTCATTTTGTGTGTCGCTTCTCTTCCTTCCACAATAAATCGCCTCTGTGTCCTATAGGTAACATGCATAGTCGCATTTGTCATCTATTCTTATGATTATTCAGATTGCCCATAATTGGGGCATACACATTTATTGTTAAAAGGGAAAATAGTGATTTGGCAAAAATGAAAGTAAGGTAGAGATTAGAGGGTGGCAGGACCTTTTTCGGGGCGTCGGGATCGGGTGTTTTTAAGCTCGGGATTTAGAGGGTGGCAGGACCTTTTACGGGGCGTCGGGATCGGGTGTTTTTAAGCTCGGGATTCGGGGAATGATTCTTACGGGATCTGGGAATATAGAACCACAACTTTTTATTATACCTCTTTAGAGAGGACAATTGTTTAAAAAACTTTTTCGCGTTTACGGCCTACATGTAAACTACGATTATACTACTTTAATATACACAGTGTTAATATATAGAGACTCTCTGTATTCTGTCTACTGTTTTTTTTTAAATGTTCTCTATTTAAGGGGTCATACCAGTTGCATTTATATTTAAAAAAAAAGTAAAACATGTGACACAAGTGCAACCAATCGTAGAGCGTTCTCCATATCATGGTGTTTAGATCGCAAAATCACAACTCTTATACTTCCTTAGAGAGGACAAATATTTTTCGCGTTTATCTACATGTAAACTACGATTATACTACTTTAATATATAGAGACTCTCTGTATTCTGTCAGGGAATTTCTATGTTAGTATAGAAAGTCCTTGATTCTGTTTACTGTTTTCTTTGAAATGTTTACTATTTAAGGGGTCATACCACTTGCATATATCTTAAAATAAATAAAACATGCTCAACTTCATCTAAACCTACCTCGACCAAAAACTTTACCTGAAGTCGGAGAGACGGACGGACGGACGACCGAACAAACGAAAACGAACGCACGGATGCACAGAATGCCCATAATTGGGGCATAACAAATTATTGTTAAAAGAGAAAATAGTGATTTGGCAAAAATGAAAGTAAGGTAGAGATTAGAGGGTGGCAGGACCTTTTTCGAGGCGTCGGGATCGGGTGTTTTTAAGCTCTGGATTTGGGGATTGATCCTTACGAGATCCGGGAATATATTTTTCGATTTCGGGATATTAATTTCTTTAAATTCTGAATCTCGGGATTTCGTGGTTTTAAGCCCGGGATTTCGGGATCAGGACCCCTCCGATCGACAACCCCTCCAATTAGCCTTAGTCGGTATTAGTCATTTATACATGATTCAAATCCTACCATTGGCATGTTAATAAGGCTCTCAAAAAAAAGTACTGATGGATTGTCATAGAAGCATTTTTTAGTCTAATAAGGGTATATATATAAAAAGTTACATTTAATTCATGTTTGAAACGGTGTGAATTTTTAATTTGATTTGACTTTTACCAAAAGAAGCATTTTTGCAAAGGAGAAGCATTGTGGTCGTAGGCCAGAAACACGAATATAATTAAATTTAACAGAAAGGAAATAATATCGGTCTTTGGAAAAAGGGAGATACCTTTTATGTAATTCTCGGTACATAATATATCTTTTACAAAAAATCATCCTACAACAGTTCACAAGCTGTATATGCCCGCGATTTCGCGGGTTTGTTCTAGTATCTTTTATCTGAAGAGAACACTTGTATTGATGACAGAAATGATAGGGTCCTTATATTATTATGCTTTAATATGCTAGAATCTCATTCATCATTTTACCCTAAACTTGGTCTCTGCTTTTGAATACTGTAAACCAACTAATATTCGCGAGCGATTTATTTTCGCGACTTTCGCGAGTAGAAAAATATCGCGAAGTTAAATCGTCGCGAATATGTAAAACTTGGACCTTTCATTATTTAACAACATCAAGTTAATTAGAAAATCGCGAAATTTAATTGCCGCAAAATGGACTCGAAAGGGCTAAACGCGAAATAAAGTATCCGCGAAAATAAGTTGGATTACAGTAATATCTTTGAACTGTTTCTCTAAATGTTATTCCTGACAATACAGTTTCTATGTATGTTCAACTTGTCGTTTGTTTTCGTTGTAGTTCAGTGCTTTTGATGTTCTGTTTTCCTCTTATTAATTGATTGTTCGGTTTTGACTTGTAATTCGAATTTGTTTTATTGTTTGATTAGATTTATGACTATTGAACAGCGATATACTACTGTTGCTTTAAATAAAATTAAAGAGTTTTTTCATGATTAAGACTATACTGTAATATTCATATCCGTGTGTCTTTGGCTGGAGAGTAGACCATTGGCAATCATGAAACCTAATTGCCTAACTATAAAAGTTATTCCAGGTATGCATGTAGGATTAATGACTTTGAAGGAGGAAAATAAGAAATAAAACTGTCAGGTTGAGAAACTGTAAAATACCCAATCAAGAGAGTATAAGCTCCCTGTACAACAGTAATTGGAAAAGGACATTATTTTGTCAAATGAGCTACACAAGTAACAAAGTAACAAAGCAAAAAATCAACGAGCTAAATGATACACAATAATTCATTAAAACAATAACAAACGATTAAAACATATAAACCTGGTTGAACTAAAACATGTTTTCTATTCTTTTGAAATAATGGCCTGTACCAAGTCAATAATTTGACAGTTGTTTATTAGTTGGTCCGTATCTTTAAGCTTTCGAGCATTTGTTTTCGCCAGGCTATAAGGGATTGTTTTACATAGATATTTTGTTTGAAATTTAGTATTTTGGTTGTTCCTTTATTTTCTTTTAGAGACTGATGCGTTTCCCTTAGTTTTTGCTTGCAGCCTTGATTTGTTTCCTTTTTATCGAATTATGACTATTGAACATTGGTTGCCTATATTTGGAAATTTAATGAGAAATTGTTTCATTAATACATAAAAAAAAACAAATTTCCGTGAATCAATATACTTTGAGACCTTTGAAAATGCTACAAAAAATTTGAATGTTCATTCAAAATATGGCCTTTTCAAATCTTTTTTTCGGTTAATTGTTTTTCAGTATGTTTTTTTTTCTATCAATAAATCAACAACTACTAGTAACTTATATATGATTAAAATAAAGACAAATGGTAATCAATTGTGTACTAATTATGTATCATGATCTGTTGTAGTTCTACAAGTAAATCGGACAGACAGGACTATACTAGAAATATGATAAGGTGCCGCATAAGTACATTCTGAACGCTGATTTTGTCCTTCATCATGTTCATGTCTTTATCCAGTGCATCTCAAATAAATGCAAACTGGTAAAATGTGCACTAAATAATGAGCATGATAGGTTCTAAGTTCATGCAATAACCTCATAAAATCTTCTGCTCCTATATGTCCCTGTGAATTAAGTCCATTTGAATTAAATAAATGAAACTCATTAATGACAGAACGATACTGGTTTGATATAAAGTGAATGAATGGCAGCAGCATTTTTTGCACTGAATTTTCGTGGCAGAAGCAGTATAAAAAAGTCTGTTAGAACTTTTCAATCAGTGGAATAAGAAGAGCTGTTCTGCCCTCTCTACATCTTTTTACTTCCCTATTTTAATTTACTAAGTGTTTTAGTAAAACGTCTAATGTAAAATTGCGATTAAATTATCTATTTAAGATACTAACCAAGTCATTTAAGAATAAGCTACTAAACCAGATACCCCATGTGCTTCAAGAAAAAGGCTTAAAGTGACATGATGCACAGCGATTATGTTTACTTGAAGTATTCAAAAGCTAATCAATAGAGCAACAAAATGTATAAATTCAATATGTTCCGCAACGACTATTAGAGGAGAAACGAAGAATCTAAATGTCGAAATACGCATGAACATTAAGAAATAACTTATTTTTAATAATGGAATGGCCTGCTGGGACCCGCACACCCTTTATACAGAAAGTTTATTAACCCTTTTCAGATTGTTGATAGAGAAATTAACAAAACAGATTTGAAGCTATAGTTCAAATCCGCATCTAAGACATATAGGTAATAAAGGGCTGAAGAGTCGCAGCAGTCCATTCCATTAATCAAAAATGGCTCTTTCTTATTTTTATTTTGGCATTCCTGCTCTCCATAACCCCTAATATTGTTATTAAGTCACCCATTTTGTTCCATTATCAACAAGCTTTTAAAAAGTTTATTTACTGTTCTGTATATAGGAGCTAGAGGCTTGCACCAGTCAATGCCATTACTCAAAATAAGCTATTTCTTAATGTTCAGGCGTATTTCGACATTTAGGTTCTCCGTTACTCCTCTACTATGCGTTGCAGAACAAATTTACTATATACCTATATACCTTGTGTTCCTCTATTAATAAGTTTTCGAATGAGGTATAAAATACATCTGTAATTATGGCCCGAAGTGCCGCAGCAGTCCTTTTTGTTATTCAAAGTTGGCTAATTCTAAATTTTCATGTGTATTTTGGTATTCATGACCTCTGTAACCCCTCTAATAGTCATTGCGGCACATATTAATCATATCCATGCATGTTGTTCTTCTATCAACACGCTTTCTAAGGGTGTATAAACTTTTCTAACGAAGGGACTAGTGAGTCGCATCAGTCCATTTCATTATTTAAAAGAAGTTATTTCTGTTAATGTTCACGCGTATTTCGACATTTAGGTTTTCCGTGACTCCTCTAATAGGCATTGTGGACCTAAATGTATATTTTTTTGTTCCTCTATTTATTAGCTTTCGAATGAGGTATACAAAATATGTTTTTAATAATGGACTAAATAGTCGCAGCAGTCCATGCATTCTATTATTTAAAATATTCATTCCATCATCCAAAATTGGATATTTTTGAATTTTCATGCGTAATTTTTGGCATATAGGTCCTCCGTAACCCCTTATTGTTGTTGTGTCACATATTGTGTATACCCATTTTGTTCCTCTATCAACAACCTTTCAAAAGGTGTATGACATTTTCTGTATCTAGGGGCTGATGGGTCTGTAATATTATTTAAAATAAGTTATTTCTTAATGTTCACGCATATTTCGACATTCAGGTTCTCCGTTACTCCTCTAATAGGCGTTGCAGAACATATTTACAATTTACCTATTGTTACTCTATTGGTGAGTTTTCGAATGAGGTATAAAATACATCTGCAATTATGGCCCGAAGTGCCGCAGCAGTCCGTTTTGTTATTCAAAGTTGGCTAATTCTAAATTTTCATGTGTATTTTGGTATTTATGACTTCTGTTACCCCTCTAATAGTCATTGCGGCACATATTAATCATATCCATGCATGTTGTTCTTCTATCAACACACTTTCTAAGGGTGTATAAACTTTTCTAACGAAGGGACTAGTGGGTCGCATCAGTCCATTTCATTATTTAAAAGAAGTTATTTCTGTTAATGTTCACGCGTATTTCGACATTTAGGTTTTCCGTGACTCCTCTAATAGGCATTGTGGACCTAAATGTATATTTTTTGTTCCTCTATCAATTAGCTTTCGAATGAGGTATACAAAATATTTTTTTAATAATGGGCTAAAGAGTCGCAGCAGCCCATGCATTCTATTATTTAAAATATCCATTCCATCATCCAAAATTGGATACTTTTGAATTTTCATGCGTAATTTTTGGCATATAGGTCCTCCGTAACCCCTTTTTGTCGTTGCGTCACATATTGTGTATATCCATTTTGTTCCTCTATCAACAACCTTTCAAAAGGTATATGACATTTGCTGTATCTAGGGGCTGATGGGTCTGTGATATTATTTAAAATAAGTTATTTCTTAATGTTCACGCGTATTTCGACATTTAGGTTCTCCGTTACTCCTCTAATAGGCGTTGCAGAACATATTTACAATTTACCTATTGTTACTCTATTGGTGAGTTCTCGAAGTGGGTATAATGTTTTTTCTCTGGCTGTTTATGACGTCTTTACACTAAATCCATTGTATGTTGGATGTGTACGGATTGATTGTTTAGTCTTAGAGGCATGATTTTTTTATTAGTTGTTAGTGGCTTTCAACTAGTTGTTAGATAACTGCGAGTGCTCTCAGATCTGTTCATTGTGTCTTTTTGTGTCGGGATTGATAAGTACCCGGCCACGTCCACTTGTATGTTTTGTCTATTTGATGAGTTAAGCCTTTTTCAACTGATTTTTAATAGTTCGTTCTTATGTTGTACTGTTATACCACTATACCAGGTCAGAGGAAGGGTTGGGATCCCGCTAACATGTTTGACCCGCCACATTATTTAAGTATGTGCCTGTCCCAAGTCAGGAGCCTGAAATTCAGTGGTTTTCGTTCGTTTATGTGTTACATATTTGTTTTTCGTTCATATTTTTACATAAATTAGGCCGTTAGTTTTCTCGTTTGAATTGTTTTACATTGTCTTATCGGGGTCTTTTATCGCTGACTATGCGGTATGGGCTTTGCTCATTGTTGAAGGCCATACGGTGACCTATAGTTGTTAATGTTTGTGTCAGTTTGGTCTTTTTGTGAATAGTTGTCTCATTGGCAATCATACCACTTCTTCTTTTTTATATGATATATGTATGAAAATACAGGCTAACTGGTCGCAGCAATCCATTCCATTATGTAAAAAACCTAAACTTTTTGCACATAACCGTAACTCATATACATGTAACAAGAAAAACGAGTATCCATACACGTTTGATGTTCAATTTAGTGTTAACAAATACAACGTTTATATCCTACACATCAAGGTCCTCAATCTTGCTTGTTTTAAAAGAAAGTTTCTCCCACAACATTATCGAAGACGGCACGTTAAAAAGAAATACAACGAAAAACAAACTTTTACTATAAAAAAAATAGAATGTTTTAGTAAATTATAGTTTGCCTTTTAATCAAGAAAAATGACTTGACGCATGTTTCAGATAAACTTGGTATCGTCCGGTTTGACTTTTCGAAAGAAAAACCTATCGTTCAAAGAGAAAATTACTCAACAACGGTATAGAATGAAAAAGAATAATAAAGCAAACTAAACACGTAATCAAGGTGATAAACAACGTCAATATCAATAATCTATATCGCAAGATTATCATGTATTATTTTTAAACCAAGTGTTTTTTTCTTTCGATGAACTTCGTTATGAAAACGACGAGACGTTTAATGATATAACCCTCATCAAAATAGGAATTTGTCCTGTACGAAAAATGTTTGTTAAGTTTGTCCATAAAAAAACACGTACGCTTTCTCTATTATCTAGCTTTTCTCAAGTTTCAAAACTGTTTCACGTTACGTTGTCTGTTTTTGTTAAGTTGCATTTAATAGACAAGAACTTCTTGATACTGCCTGTCAACCAATGATGTCTGATACAAATTATAAATCGTATTAGTAACATATCTAGCTGATATATGCAATTGTTCGATTCAGAATATTTAGATATTTGTTCATCGATGTACATGTTTAGTGTAGTCCCACTCATGTATCTACCTTGTGAAAAAAACAAATCAGATATAAGCTTCATTACAAAAATATTTATTTTTTGAATTGTAATATTAAAGCATCATTGCAGATCACAAAATGATTCTCAAAATTTATAATACAAAACATATCCGTTTTGTTTTGCTTACGTACAACAGTTCTTCCAAAAACCAATCTTATTAATAAAATGCAAGTCGTGTTGCCTAAATATGGAACTCAGTATGCGATGCGTGTCTATGTGACTTTTTTTTTTATCACAATACATTTTATATCTAATTGTCGTTCGATCTTTAAATAATCATTTACAGATTATTTCTGACTTGTCATGCTTAAAACATCTTTACCTGTACAAATAAAAGGACGCATGTCTTCTTACACCCAATAAAAATGTCATGGAATGGTTAAAACAGGTCAATTGATTAGATTAATAGTTGTGTTCTATATATTTTGATTCTGTCAATTTGATAGAATCATGTAATGCAAATTATTTGAAAGGCAACATTACGACCGTTAATAATCTAAAATGAAATTCATAATTTGCTGCTTTTTATTAATGCTTTCTTTCAGCGCACGGCCTATTATATGTCTAATGTCACAGAAAATGTGAAATCAAACATAATCTAAATATTCATCTAAAATTCGACATTAGTATTCTATAAGAACATTTTATTCATATGCATGTTTTTGTTTTTAACATGACCTTTTAAATCCAACATGCAGCGGGCGAAAATACTATAGTTTAAAAATTATGTCCAAGCCATTTGACATGTGTCAAAGTATTTATACTTTAAGCACTATATCTTCATCGAAGAAAAATAGAAAAGAAATGATATTGATCATGAGAATTCATCCCTGACACCAAATAAGTATCTGCACAGCAATAAAAAACACATAAACAACAAAGTGACAGTTTTTGTATTGCTGTTCTTCATATCAAAGTCACAGTGAGGCCTTCAACATGGAACAAAGAAAACCTCTCACATGACTGTACGATAAAATAAGCCCCTAGCACCGATTTAAGCATAACATATAGCAAAATTATTCGGATAAACTTTTAATTTATTTCATTTATATGTTTTGGATATAACTAAGAAGATGTGGTATGATTGGCAATTGTGACAACTCTCCAAAAGAGACCAATGACACTGAAATTGGCAACTATAGGTCACCGTATGATACAAACAATGAGCAAAGTCCATTTACGCATAGTCAGCTTTAAAAGGCCCGAAATCACTTATGGTAAAAAAAAGCTATTAAAAAAAGAAAACTAACGGTAAAATTATGTTTACAAATGTAGCAATATGTTACACGTCATCAAACAACAACCTCTGCATTACAGGCTCCTGACTTGGGATCGGCATATACATACAGAATATGGCGTGGTTAACCATTTTAGTTGGATCCCAACCATCCTTTATCTGCTATAGTGGTGTAACAGTCCAACATAAGAACGAACTATAAAAATCATTTGAAAAAACCTTTCAGTCACCAGATGGATACCAGTAAAAAAATATATAACCAAAAACGTATAGTGGACGTGGCCCGGTTCTTGTATATCACCCCAAAAAAAGACTCAACCAACAAATAAAAAAAATCATGCATCTAATACTAAATTATTAATCAATGCACATGCAAAAACGGATTTAGCGTAAAGATGTCATAGATAGTCAGAGAAAAACACGACCTTGTGCAATGCTAAGATACAGGTATCGACAGATTGTAGATCCAGGAATGTGTATATTTATGTAACCATATAATTGTAATACTGTGAAGGTACTTTTATTCGTGGGGTACCAATTTTCGTGGTTTTCGTGGATGATTTTATCCACGAATTTAAGTGTCCAACAAAATAAAAACAACCATTGACCAAATCAAGACATGAAAGGATCCCAATCGTTAGGTTTGATTACTGATATGATCTAGAGAATATATTGAATAACGCCAAATCTGAGAATACTTTAAAAGCAGTTACAGAACTACCCATTTAATCATTAATAACCTAAACTGTACAACTTTTGATCTTTTAAAGCTCATAAAAAATATTTTTGATCGATGAAAGTCAGATTTCTGGTATTGGTATACTAGTATGAGGGGCGTCAAGGGGTTTAACTGTTATGCTGTTATTGGGCAATTTAATTCTTTGTTATCTGTTATTTTAAGACAATTCAAGTATATCTTATGATTATCCTTTGTAATAAATTCCATTTTTTTATGAATGTGTATTTAGAATTATCTTAATTTTTTGTATGAGAATAATGTTCCTTGTTTTCCGTACGAACATATTACATTAAAACAATTCTTAATATGACAAAAAGGAAAACATATGGCCAGGAATATCTGACAAGGATCTCAATTAAGGACTAGGTCCTAACAACCACTTAACCTTTTATATAATACTAGAACACACCCGTGATATCGCGGGTCCGTGACTGAATTAAAGTATATAACTATGCGCAACCCTTATTTTAGTATTATTTTTTATCTGATAAAGTCATGCCGATAATAAGATACACAGTTTTCTCTGCTTTCAAATCTTTCTGTTTGAACCCGTCGAACTGGAACTTATCAATTATTGGTAATATTAATTATTTGGATAGCAAAAGGTCCTGGAATGGAGTAATTTTTAATCAACAGCATTGTCCTATGTTAGTTATAAATAAAGTTGAATTATTTGATTCACTGTTTTATGTCATGCCCGCTACGCTAACAAATTGTAAACGGTTCCTATATACACCTTATTTTTAGTCCAGATTTTTAGTATTCGTATTGTTATCTTAGAAAGTCTTAAAATACTACAATAGGTAACAATTTGACAATGATTGAATTTAGTAGTGTCAACCCTGTGATTGTGATCTGTGTACATAGCATAATCCTTAATACACCGTTTGGTGGTGCACCTGTTAGATGCGGAACGTACAGATAAGGTAATAGGTAACAGGTGAATATACTATTGGTATCGGTATCGGACTCGACCCGGAACTTCTTAATTATTGGCAATAGTAATTACGTGGAAAACAAAAGGGCCTGGAGTGGTGTAATTTTTAATCTACACCTTTGTACTATATTAGTTATATATAAAGCTGAATTCTTTTATTCGTCGTTTTTACGTGATGACGGCTGACAAATTGGACCTCGTAATTTTAGTATTATAGATGGTACATAGACTCAGCTCTGTGAATCTTTTCAAAGCAGAACCAAATGCATTGTACAATGAAAGTTCTAACCATGTACTTGGGTCCGATCTGCACATAACTCATTACAAACAAAGATTTATTTCGTTTCAAGCCATTGTTTCCCTAGTAAACTATGTATTCTACTTACGAGTACAATTGGTACAATCAAAAACCTCAGCTGATAAAAAATTGTTCAAATAAGGCCTTTGAAAATAGTGGAATAAATTGCTTTTAAAGTGTCAAAATTCGTTCGAAGTACTTGATAAATTGCATGCTTATAATTGGTGCTTTTGATTTTTCTACCCTATATACCACTTTGCCTCAAAGTTTTAGTAAGAAAAAATTCACACACCTCACTAAATGGTCATCTATAGAAAAAGTCAGAATATTCAAACTCTTTTAGGTCACTTTTTTGATTAGCAACAAAGGGAGCTTCAGTCAATATATATAAACAATACACCAACGTTTCATGAGAACTGCTGAAAACATTTTTGTGTTAATGTCTGAAAACTGGAAAATCACCCCTTTTTAATTAATAAAAACCGTTAACTCGGAAACGTAAAATCTAAAATTCATAAAAATTGAAAGTTACCTCATGTTAATAGATATAAACAATTCACCAAAATTCCTTACTTTGTGAAAGCATTTTTGAGATATTATCAGAAAACTGAAAAAAAAAAACACCAATTTTATTGAATAAAAACCCATTACCCAGAAACTTAAAAATTAATGTAAAATTTATAAAAAAAAAAAAAAAAAAAAAGGGAGCTCACGTCAATAGATATAATCAATTTCCCAAAGTTAAATGCAAATGGTTAAAGAGTTTTTGAGTTAATGTCTGACATGTTGACAACAGACGGACAACAGTATACCATAATATGTTCCGTAAACGAGCGTATAAAAATATTATAATATATTGAGTAGTAATTTAAACACATTCTAGATACATAAATTAATACTAAAAACATAGTCATAAAAATGGAATGCATTACAGAGGATTATATCCGTAATAAGAAATACTGATTTGTCAAAGACCGAATTATTTTAATATTTCATTTACTGTTATCTGTTTTTGTCCATTTTAATTCCTTGTTATCTGTTATGAGCCAAATCAATTTGCTGTTTTGCTGTTATTGGGACCCCCCTTGCCCCCCTCTAGTATGATAAAGTGTTCATTTTATATCCTCATAGTTCTCGTACATATGGGAATAATAATTTCATGCTGGGCTTGACTTTGATAAGTATTATTTGACAATTCAAGATACGTTTATATCATTTGTTCATGGTTCTGTTTTCCTAAGGTGACATGTTTATGGCCTAATTAACACCTTTGATGGTCTTTAATCTGTTGATCACTTTATCATGGGTTAATTGATGTTATCACTACGATTTATACGGGTCAATGTTCACATAGCAATTTTCTTCAATTCAGACTATTTGTAACCTTCGTTTCTAAAGGCTTTAATTTTTCAATTTTCTTTTTTTTAGAAAACTAAAATCCACGAATTTAAAAAACCACGAACATGTAAATATTGCTCAAATCACGAAAATTGATACCCACGAAGTACTTTCACAGTATGAAACAATAATTTGCTGATAACAAATTCAATATCAATACCAAAAAAAAAACCAATATGCAATGATCTAATTACAATGTTGAATTTGTAACCTTTTACAATAAGTTATTTAGGGGATCGATATGTTTACCAAGATTGTTTCTAAATTCCTGGTCACGGTAAACAACATCGCCATAAAAATAAGGATGTGCTATCCCGTTTGAAATATGTTTTCTACAGTTCAGAGTTCCTGTTTACTCAATGTTAAAATTGGCATCCAATAATAAGTTTCTTGAAAATGATGCGATAAATAAATGGTTTACATATACTTCTTACAGAAATAATGGAGGTGTTGTGCTACCTGTAGTGAAGTATGTCTTTTCCGATCTCATATGATAGCTTCTTTCACACTGGTTCCAAAAATGTATAGATTCTATATACTTTGAGCTGTAAACCAGGAGATAAATGTCCATTTACGGATTATCAAAAGTCACTTCAAGCCTTGAGTGATAAGTTTATGTATTTAAATTACAAAACACATATTTCCATCAAAACATGCAAAAAATGGCTACTTCCAGTTTTTACCAGGTCACTTCCGGTTGTCATTTTTCAAGATCATATGTCACCCAACCTTTTATAAAAGGTCATATGGTTCTTTGATGAACCAAGTTTCAGAAATTATCCCATATATGCAGGAGAAGTTAGTATATTGCTACTTAGGTGGGGGAAATTCAAAATTCAAAATTCAAATCGTCTCGTTAGTTCCAAGTTCTGGTACTTAGATAACTGTGTATGTCAGATTCGAGGTACAAGTATAAAAGAGGGACGAAAGATACCAAAGGGACAGTCAAACTCATAAATCTAAAACAAACTGAGGTGGAGAATGTTTCTTTAATTTTCAGTTCTGCGGATAAATTAATAGAACCAAACCAGAAAAGTTCGGATTGTTAAAGGAAAGAACATCAGTAGTATTTCTGGAGGTGTCTGAAGTAACCACTATTCATATGAAATTCAGAAGAGGTCGACCAAGAGAGGCGCACAGCTTGCTACCATAGGAATGCTGACAAGTTGTTATCAAAGGCGACCTCCAAATGCAACCAATATGTTGTCAATAAGAAACTGCATCACACTGATTACTTGTTCCTCTGTGTAGCGTGTTTTACCCTAATATAACCTTATAACAAAAATATATCATTATTGTATTTTACACTTTAAGTATGGTTTCGCTTAATTATTTGTTGGTTACTTGTTGTAGGAAGTTTTTTTTTAAATTAAGATACATAATGTTTAATGTGTTCAATAATTAGATGGGAGTCAATTAAGAAAACATTGTAGTATAGAAAATATTATGATTTTTATTTAAACATAACATAACGGACACACTTTTGGTCTTCAATTTAAAAAAGATAGGCAGTGTCACAATATCGTTTTATTCAATTATGAATGATTGTTTGAATTGATAGAAATCAACCAAGTATGCAAACAATGTAGTTTGGTGTAACAATATATCAGTGTGTGCAATACAATTTACGTGGTTTTTTTTGTTTTTTTACGTGTGCAATAAAACTTATGTTATACAGATATATAACAAACACACTAAATTTGCCTATAGATATTTCAAACAAAATCTATTTTTTAAAGAACAACAGTTGTCTTTAATATGTTTGAAACATTATAATCTTAAGTCAATATATACACAAAAATACGAAAAAAACATATAAACTATGACAGGTGAATGAATACAAAAAAAAAACACAGTTGTAATGCGTTCATGGACAGCGATATTATTAAAAACATTATTGTGTGAATGGAATTTTCCTATCTCTACTTCAAACTTGGTTTGCAGAAAATGTCTTGAATTCATGGCTAACTGACATTCATTTTCATAGAAGTTGACAACAAAGTAGAATTCAAAATCGTAAAAAATTACGTAGTTCATGATTCATAACGATTATTCAGTGTGTTTTAAAAGCAACATACATAGTTGAATGTATTTGAATTCAAATGGGTAAGTATTGACGTTAGTAAATATAAAGAATGATTAATTGTAGTATTTAACCGCATGAGATATTTGTTCACTCTCATAATTTGGCTCTAGACGTTAACTTTGGGCTATCTCTTCACCTGAAAGTAAAATATATCATGATTTCAATAAAAAGAGAAAAAAAATGAGACTGTATAGTTTTATAAATAATATCAATAATGTATTAATGCAATACGATGGATCACTAATGGTTTGTAAATTATTATTGCATAACAATAATAATGAATAACAAACCGTTTGTCATTGATGACTTATATGTTCGTGATGTCAGACAAATATTTTACTATCTAGTTAATATAAAACTATAAGTAGTGAAATGTTACAAAGTACCATGTATGTATTTTGATAGTCGTTACAACATTCCCGTCTTTTTTTCTTCGATTTTGATATCGCCGAATTTACTTTTCTACAACAGTGTAAATCCCTATCCTTATATCTGGTACTTGATATGATTTTTGTTCCTAAATTTTGGATAGATCAATAAAGTCAGTAATATTATGTAAAGATTTATCTAGTTCTTAGCTAACTGTTAAAACAAACTAAAAAGGAAACTGCCATCATGACACAATGGTATTCTAGTCATGCATACAACATGTACAGGGACATTTAAAACACATGAAACAGGAAATAATCTGGGATGAAGCAAGCACATTGTAATTCTAAATCCTCGTCCTTACCTCGAAGATGCCTTTGGTACATAAAACTTGTAAAAAGGTCAATCCAAATACAGAAAAATATAATATTACTTTCTTCCCTGTATACAGCCTCAATATAACTGTTATCTATATATAAACTGCTAGAAGTAAAATTGAGAATGGAACAACCCAAACATAGAGCAGACAACAGACAAAGACCACCAGTGTATGCATGTCAAAGGGTGCTAATAAAAAGTCCTACAGTGTACAAAAAATGCTGACTTTTTACGTTACTGTTAGTGAGAACTCAGTCAGGCCTGTCAATGAGAGCAGGTCCAGTCGAGGTTCCAAGTTTGTCAATTAAATAATATATATATGTATCAGAATTGAATAACATTTAAAACAATTATATTCCAGAATAAAATAACATAAAATTAAAATTATAGATCCTGAATTACCATCAACATCTTCTATATCTGCCAACTTTGATTGGAAATAATGTATTTTTTGCCAAAAATAGACTCGAGAAAATTTACAGTGTACCGCTAATAGCAAACAATCTGACCTAGAAGTAGGAACCGGATACAAAACACTTGAAACGATTTAAGAACGTTGTCAGCTAATTAAATGGTTCCCGATTCCAAATAGATTAGAAAATTTAACAGACGAATATGGTTTGGCTTTAAACTTGCAACTGCACAATGCAAAATGGCACAAAACATGTAGAAATAAATTTTCAGAATTAAAGATTGAAGGCATGAAAAGCAGAAGAGGAAAGGAGATAGTGGTGAGCAGGTTAGGACTACAAGTAAAATAATACGACCACATTTTGGCTCTGCAACAATGACAATGACCGAAGATTGTTTCTTCTGTGATGAGTCTTCGGGAGATCTTCACAAAGCATCTACGTTTGAAATAGACAAACATGTACGTAAATGTGCACTCGACTTGCAAGATATAGTACTTTTGGCAAAACTAAATGCAGGAGACATGATTTCCCAAGAAGCAGTTCTAAATGTCAGGTGCCTGACCAATTTATATAATAGAGCTAGACCACTAAAGGTAATTAGTGATGAAAGTTCAGACTACTGTATCTACGGTATTGTACTTGCGAAGCTAGTTGTGTACATAGAAGAATCACACATATACTCTGATGTCATTCAAATTAGCAGACTTAACGAGGATGTATACCTCTCGCATAGAACAGTTTGGAGTAGACACATCTGGTAGAGTGCATTTGACAGATCTAAAAGAAAAAAGAGTTCTTGCAGCTATCCCAGACTTGCAGGCCCTAAACAAGGAAGAGACGTGCTTCTACTATTCTACGATGCTGCAATCAAACAGGCATCTAAAACAAACTACGATGATGAGGCAATATTATTGTTTAAAGCTGCACAGATAGTGCGAAAGGACATGATGATAATGCAATTTATATTCAAAGGAACAGTAGAGACCGGCTGTCAACAAAACTCTGTTCCACAATCTTTAAAAGCATTAGTCGGAATGATCCTTGGTGGACCAAATATTGCAATGCAGTCCAGAAATTCCTTTGAAGCACAGACGAAACTGACTATTTCACAGCTGCTTCAGTTTAATTCCTCTATTCGCAGACGGAATGATTCATCCAAAGTATTCCATTCAACCGAACGAGAACCACCTCTCTATGCCTTCTGATGCATGCTGAAACGAAGAAATGAGGTTTAATTGATAAAATGTACTGTTTACGTTTATCATTATCCTATGACAGAATTATGCATTTATCTACAGCACTTGGCAACTCCATCTGTGAGGCATTTGATGATGAAAATGTGGTAGCTCCCGCAACATTTCGAAGTGGTGTGTTTACAACTGTTGGAAAGGAAAAGAGATAGTGGTGAGCAGGTTGGGACTACAAGTAAAATAATACGACACCATTTTGGCTCTGCAACATTGACAATGACCGAAGATTGTTTCTTCTGTGATGATTCTTCAGGAGATCTACACAAAGCATCTACGTTTGAAATAGACAGACATGTACGTAAATGTGCACTCGACTTGCAAGATATAGTACTTTTGGCAAAACTAAATGCAGGAGACATGATTTCCCAAGAAGCAATTCTAAATTTCAAGTGCCTGACCAATCTTTTTAATAGAGCTAAACCACTAAAGGTAATTAGTGATGAAAGTTCAGACTACTGTATCTACGGTATTGTACTTGCGAAGCTAGTTGTGTACATAGAAGAATCACGCATATACTCTGATGTCATTCAAATTAGCAGACTTAACGAGGATGTATACCTCTCGCATAGAACAGTTTGGAGTAGACACATCTGGTAGAGTGCATTTGACAGATCTAAAAGAAAAAGAGTTCTTGCAGCTATCCCAGACTTGCAGGCCCTAAACAAGGAAGAGACGTGCTTCTACTATTCTACGATGCTGCAATCAAACAGGCATCTAAAACAAACTACGATGATGAGGCAATATTATTGTCTAAAGCTGCACAGATAGTGCGAAAGGACATGATGATAATGCAATTTATATTCAAAGGAACATTAGAGACAGGCTGTCAACAAAACTCTGTTCCACAATCTTTAAAAGCATTAGTCGGAATGATCCTTGGTGGACCAAATATTGCAATACAGTCCAGAAATTCCTTTGAAGCACAGACGAAACTCACTATTTCACAGCTGCTTCAGTTTAATTCCTCTATTCGCAGACGGAATGATTCATTCAAAGTATTCCATTCAACCGAACGAGAACCACCTCTCTATGCCTTCTGATGCATGCTGAAACGAAGAAATGAGGTTTATTGATAAAATGTATTGTTTAGGTTTATCATTATCCTATGACAGAATTATGCATTTATCTACAGCACTTGGCAACTCCATCTGTGAGGCATTTGATGATGAAAATGTGGTAGCTCCCGCAACACTTCGAAGTTGTGTGTTTATAACTGTAGGATAATATCGACCATTACCCGAGTTCGACAACTGCTGACGGTTCGTTGCATGACACTGCCATTTCACTTCTTCAGCATCCGATTCCATGACATGAGGGTGTCGAGAAATTAACCATACCTAATGAAACTACATCATCAAAGAGAGAAAACCTGAAACCTTTACCACAAAATTATACCATCGTCCCTCCTGTTGTTCTTCCAAAAGAACCAGCAGAAATACCAACGGTTCATGGTCCGATGATTAGTGATGTTACAGAGATACCAAGTGCATTGAATGTACATGCATTGAGTACAGGTATGTTCTTATTTTCACACGCAAGAGGACGCACCAAATGCAGACCTTTTGGTCATAGATGTAAGACATTGCATCACTGAAGAGACATTGATTGTCAAAATGCGCATCTGGTGCAGAAAAATTGGTACCGTTTATGTTATTGAAGACTATTTCAAGGACATTTTCATGCCTTACATACATGATTAGTTGCGTTTTGTAAGTCGACTTGATGTAGTTTGGGATGAACACTTCTCGAATAGTTTGAAAAACTCAACAGGATGTAAAAAGGGCAAAGGTGTGAGAAGACGTGTCCTTCCAGATTCAAGAGTACCAGGAAACTGGGAGGCTGTTCTAAGGGTCAATGACAATAAAACGGAGCTGTCCACATACATGACATATTTAGCTGAACAATTGGTAACTTCAGCAAGAGAGTATGATGAACAGAAACAGGTGATAACTACGATTACAACGAGTGATATTTCGGACTGTTGATACGGATGTCGTAGTTATTGCATTTTCTGTTGTCCATGAAAATGAGGTGAATCAGTTTTGGATTGCTTTTGGGGTTATGGTTCAGATATTTAGCTGTTTATGAAATCGGCAAAAGTATTCCACCTTCAAGGTCACGGGGACTTTTAGTCTTTCACTCCTTTACAGGTTGTGATCAAGTATCGTCGTTTGCTTGAACTTATCAGTAATGATTCCTTATGTTGTATTTATATTAAAAAGATTTAGTTTCAAATCTCTTTGCTTTTTTTTTTTAACAAATTAGTGAAATTTATAACATCTGTCCACCATCTTGCAAAATTCCGTCATTTTGTTTTTTTCAGAGCGGGTCCATAGCCTAATTTGACCACAATATACATGTTAACCCTTCTGCAAAGTTTCATGCTTTTATCATCAAACCCACAATTCTTTTAAAAATATGCACGAATCAGCTGGACTATTTGGAACTCTTGGTTTAATAGCTTCCTTGTGATAAGAAGGGACGCTCAGGTTCTGTAACTCCATTGTTTATATATAATTAGATTTTAAAATACATACCTTTTCATATATTACAAGTGATAGGATCTTCAGCGATCTTATCATATATTTATGAAAGTTTCCATACATATTCACGTATTTACAAGCTTGAAAATGTAACTGAATCAAGCGGCATGTTTTATCATCTTGTATATCTTTGTCTTTGTTGATACATAAATACCAGTTGATTTAAAATAATCCACTTCCATCATTAAGTTGGGTTTTTTTATGGATGGATCGGTAAAGTTCTAGAGTCATGTCCGATGCTGGTTGGTTTGCGGGTCATTATGATATGATCTTTAATAGTATTTTAAATCATACTTCATTGTACAAAACCTGTATAACATTTCTTCAAATTTTCGAGATTTGTTGTGGTTGAATAATACAAGCAACGTCGACGGAATTATTTTTTAAACAAAACAAATTAACCAAAGGGTGTCAACACTGTCTAATTCAAATCCATACCATATTAGATCAACATACTTAAAACATATGAAAAAAATGCTCTTTACAATCTTTTTTATACCGATGAAAACAATGCAATTATTCTAATGAATAGTAAAATCAATTCAGCTTTTAGTTTGGACATTTCATACACAAATAACTAAGAATATGTTAAATCATAGGCCACAATAATTAACTGTTTTTCATGTGTTCACTCATGTAAAATTGAGTAAGAATTCTTTTAAAAAAAAAAAACACAAAAAATACGGAATCGCATGAACAAATAAAAGTGTGAAACTGGTGGCGTCGGGAGTCTCATACTGCTTGCATCGCCCTTCCGGCAAAGCCTCATCCTGTCAAATGTCACATAAAGTCAATATATCGATTCAAATATTGTTTTGCTTTATGAAGATCTATCATCGCAGTAACGAGTTATATATGGTAATATTTTGATTTTTCCATGTTTTTCTCATTAGTCGTGTTTAAAAAAAAATATCATATCACAATGTGAGATCAATGTTTTTGTTTATCATGGTAAATAATAGATGTTCGATTGATTTTGAAGCTTATGAACTATTACTACACCGTATCACTATAGTAACAGCTCATTGATTTTTCACTAATGTTACTATACAATTAAATCGAAGATATTTTTCAAATTTTACTGTGATCGGGCTGTGAAGAATTTAAAACCCTCACATAAAATACAATAGACACAGACAGGTAAACCCATATGCTACGCCGAATACGCTAGTAAAAGATATTTAGCCATATCATATAGCAACATATTATTGACTAGAAGTTTGTATGACGTAAACATATTCGATTAATGTTTGGATGAGAACTTACTGTATGTGGTCTCACAAATGACTTAGAACAACTATATATTCCGCATCAAAATATTGGCATTCAAGTACAGGATTTCAGTAATTGCAAGTAGAAGGATACATTAACCGGACGTGTTACTTTATTAGTTTATGTGTATTGATAATTATCATGGACAAAAATGTCGATTAAAAGAATCAGTGTTGTGCAATTTATTAGTGTACATTTATATCTCATCAATTTCAGAAAATACTTATTTCACTAATCACAATACGATGTTGAGTTGAATTTTAAATGGTAAAAAGTCACAAAAAAAGGAAAGCATTTACCAATATTTAATTGGTCACACTTGAATAAAAGTGTACAAAATTTAGCCTACATAACTAAACCAGTGTATAGAAATTTATGCAACAATATTCTATAACAATGACTAACAATAATGAATCACAGGAATTGTTGCGACTGTTTAAATGTGTTGTAGATATTGGGACTGAAGTTTTGTCTGCATTTGCTGACGGCAAATTTTTATCACAATATGGTGGATCGTTTGAACGATTTCTTGATGTGAAAAAGCATGAAATATTTCATCTATGGCAGCAACGAAAGGTATTATGCTGTGCGTGTGCACCTGCGGGTTGCGGCCTTAAGCGAACAGGTCATATGGATATTTGGATATTTAAGAAACTGTATGATGAGTCTGGTCCAGAAGAAAAAGGACATACTGTTCGAAGTAGTGGTAGACTTGAACAACTTTGTCTACACAAATACATACCACAACATATCGCAATTAACGAACTTGATATTAGCGCAATATCGTTTCTTCTTCGAAATTTGACAACTTTGTCACCAACTGAGAAGACTGCATTGGATAACGTTACAACATACAGACGTGACATTTGTCATGCTTGTTCGACGAAATGTTATACGATATCCGAAATAAATACAGCATGGAACGAGTTAGAGAACGCGTTCGTAGATCTAGCGGACCGTCCTTACAAAAAGCTTATTAAAATGCAAATGAAGGATTCAAGGAAAATCAACTTAGAGGAAGATGTAATAATTGAATTGAATGCGAGATTACAGGCAGCCGAACTTGTGAGCATTTCACATAATTATTTAATAGATCTTCCACATGTTCTAGTGATTATTATCCGTTTGACTTCTATATGTTTGAAGGTGTTAAATTCTTAAACTTTTCTTTAAATAAGTTTTACAAACGTTTCCTGATATATATTGTAATATGATAAATACGAAATTTGAATATTCTTTTAGTCACTTTTGGTCAATGATTTAACAAAACGTTATGAGTAAACATACACATTATTTTAGATTTTTTAAATATCCTGTTTTCTTTCAAATACTATAAGTATACTTGTTCATGTTGTCGTGCTTTAAGCATTGTGAAATTCACAACAAAATAAATAGGATGCTAAATGTTTTATAAAGTAATATCTACAATTTAGAAAAGAGGCGAAAGATACCAAAGGGACATTCAAATTCGAAAATAGCTGACAACGCCATGTCAAAAAATGTATTTGTACACCCACAAAAGCAAATAATCTCTGTTATTTCAAGCAAATCTATGTAGAAACTATATGTGTTTCGAAGAAGCGTTATAGAAACCATATGTGTTTCGAAACAGAGTTATAGAAACTAGCATTGTGGTACCAAAAGTGGCAGAAATAGTTTAGTAGTCCCTTTTAGTTCAAAAGGAAATCATGTTTTCACCATTATACACAAAAAGACTACAAATATCATAATTACTAAATTGTTTCATTTCATGCATACTTTCAGATCAGTAATTTTAACTTTTGTATCATTACAGGGAGGTTTTATAAACCTCAAGATTAAAGTTGGTACACATACATAGTAACTCAAATGATTAGATAAAATAGTTTTTTTACAAATACTATTTTGGAAGACGAAAATAACACATCGTATATACGTGTGTCAAAAATAAAGGCAACAGTAGTATACCGCTGTTCGAAAATCATAAATTGATTGAAAAAAAACCAAATCCGTGGCACAAACTTAAACTGGGGGAAACACATCAAATATAAGAGCAAAACAACGAAACATCAGAAACACTAAAGTGCAACAACAAAAAACAATTGACAATGCAACACACACAAAAACGAACAAAAGTATAACAATTTCCAGTTATCTGACTAAGTACAAGACAAAAGCTGATATCGTTTCCAATTGAAATTTAAATATCTTAAGTTGCTTCAAGTACAAGTATAAGCATTTGAATAAATTATAGATGATATTTGTGTAATAATAGTAATTGAAAGTGAAATTTCCTTATATTATATAATTACCTACGTGTTATGTAAGTTATAGTTTTAAAATATATTTCCCATATGACATGGAAATAAAAAAAAATAAACTACCATCCTGTTCCTTCTCAATAAGTTCATTAATAACTGTCATTGCAAAAAAAAATCTTTATTTTGTTCCAAGATGACTACTTGTACTTCATTTTTCGCCATTCTAAGCTTCTTATTACATCGATTGCATTTCCAAAAGCGAAAATTAAGGGGGATGTATCTGTAAAATATAAATAAACGTTAGATCAAAATAACTGTCTGTATAAATATGTTTGACTAAGTGCTGCCATCAAATTTTTATACGCGTTTCACTTTACGACTTGTGATTAGTAGTTAATTAACTGTTGATGTATGGGGGAGTGGAAAGCAGTATTGTTTCTTCAGTTGAAGAAATATTTGAAAGTGTTTTCCTTAATAAGTGTATGCGTTGGTTGTGCAAAACCAGATGTTTACCTGGCTATTTATAGTATTTCTCATAGAGCTTATATGAAATTGTTTCCAATATTGACAGCCATGTTGGATTTTCAAATAGTTAGAAGTGGGACATTTAAAGACGTATCGTATTCGTATCTTATACTTTGACGTATCTAAACGTATATATGGGTTATTATATATTCAAGTAATTATTTACGTGCTTTAAAAAAAGTACTAGTAATCGAAAAAAGGGAAAAGAGATTAGGGGAAAAGGAAAGGGCAATGTATATTTTTTATCTATTTCATTTCTGATATATAAATAATGTTGAATAATTGTTTAATTTATGTATTAGTTATGTTTACATACTTGCTTCTTGTATGTAAAAAGCTGGACTTAAGGGCTTTGCTCATTGTTGAAGGCCGTACGGCGACCTATAGTTGTTAATGTCTGTGTCATTTTGGTCTTTTGTGGATAGTTGTCTCATTGGCAATCATACCACATCTTCTTTTTTATATTAATTATATTTATTGCGCTAAAAGTGATGTTTCTACTTTATTTCTGCACGGAAGCTAACATTTCCACACATATAACAATCTCGTGATTTCCGTGTCAATCTATATACTTGTATATGTTTTGAAACTTGATATTTAAATCTTAGAACTACCCAGGCGTGAAGTTGAAATTTAAAACTTAGGCCGTGTTCACATTGACCTAAATTCGGTGTTGTGTTTGTGTAACTCACGCGTAAACTAAACACAATTGCGTTCCCATTGATAAAACTCAATGTTTACATGTAGTTTAAATCATGTTTTACCTACACACAGTCGATAGTCAATGTAGGCCATGTGTAGGTTAAGTGTACACAAAACTGCATTTAGGACATTGGTTTTATCGTGTAAATATTTAAGGAGGAAACTATTTTTGAGTAAAATTGATATTTTTGATAATTATTAGTTGTCTAAATTTTACAGATTTTTTTTTGGTTAAAAAAAATTAACGTACTTTATTAACTCCTAATCAAGACTCAAAGCAGCATCATTGCCGAACCCATAAGGCAGCAACCAATTGATTTTTTTTGGGGGGGAGCTATTATAGTCGAGTATAAAACATAAAGGCAAGGGGGTGGGGGTGGTGAGCTATGGATTTTGTTTTGGAAACAAAAAATGTTTCCAGTTTTTGGCCCTGAAAAAAAATGTTTGTTTCACCCTCAGCTGCCACTATATATAATGCTAAAATTGATTTCGACTTGTCACTAAAATTTGTCCTAAAAAAAATCAAAAGCTCACGCCCCCCTCCCCCTCCACAAAAATTTAAGTAAATAGTTGCTGCCTAATTCATTTGAAAAGGTCTTCCCGAATCGACTTGACGTACACAGAAATATTCGCCACTGGTTTTTACTCAAAAAACGATTCACGCATAAATGCATGACTAAAAAAAAATGTGAGGTAAATGATCTGTTTGTCTAGTATCTCAGTTCCGTTAAATAACACGTAAAATAAATTAAAAAAACGTTACCCTATTCCTTTACCAAATATTCCTTGGAGAAGAAAAACCATTTGAAACAAACAGAAAAGATAAAAATGTAGTGATCCATAATATCTCAATCCTTTTTTTTCCGGCTGTAAGCACGCTGTTGCAGCTAACGTTTTCTAATGCGTTATCGAGACATCTCTAGTGATATTCAAACTACTGCAAATTATAAAAATGGCTTTCATAAAGTAGCAACCACTTAACTTACGTACGTTTTTATTCCTTTTTTTTTTCGATGCTGGTGATCAAACACTATTTTTTTTCAATATTTAACACTATAATGTATGGGGAAACTCTTGATTCAGAATAATTTTTTTTATTATCTGTATGACTTTTTTTTTTTTTTTTTTATCAAATTGGGGATCGGAATCTTTCCATTCCCATCCCCCACCCCTCTTTTGAAGTCAAATAGTTCTCTTACCGGTAGAAAAAATTTTCAAAAATTTTGAATTCAGTTCTACGTAATGAACATTTAAATGACATATAGTTTACAAGTGGGAACAAATCTTATGTACAGGTAGCTAAACAAGGTGTATAGATGTGAACAAATGTAATTTGAAACCAGTGTACACTACACTAAACTAATTGTAAACATGTTTACTCTACACGGCGTTTGGTGTGAACACGGCCAAATAAAGGTAACGTTAACAAAATTCATACACTTACTTTAGATTTGCTAATAAAAGGGAATTGAATCATCCACATCATATGAGTCGAATTGATTACTGATACCATTAAACTACATTTATAAATTAAAATGTAGCAGGCAATCCTTTTTTCAAATATGTAGTGAAGTACACCTTCTAGGGTGCGCTCGACTTAAGTGACTTAATCTCGGACTTAACTGTAGATTTTGAAATATTTGCCACAAAGTCCCGATCTTCTGAACGATGTTTCCTTTGTATATATGCACAATATGGCAAATCTCTATTGTACCATTGCTGTTCTGATTTTATTGCACAATTTCGAAATACACATGGCTACAGAGGGACTCATAAATCTTAAATTCACGACGGAGAAGTGGTGATGGTTTAAATATCGAGTGATTAGATATACACGAGTATTCATAAATTGAAAATTATCATGTAATAAAAAGAGTGTAGCAATGGGTATAAATAAAAGAAAGATACCAAACATAGAAAGACATATATTTAAACCTGAAAATACTAGGGTTAGACATTAACCCTTTAATATATGAGGATATAAGTTGAAATAACCATTGCAATACTTTAATTAACAAGTTAAATATGCAAAATATTCAAAATCAATCAAAAGAAGATAGGCAAATTATTTTCCAATGCCATAACAGCTGCCTTTACTTAATATCATTTACTTATATGCAGTTGTCACCTTTTAACTCACCTTTTCACGAACATTAAAACTAAATTCGGCCACCAAAAGCGGAAACGTCATGTCAAAGTCTCGATTTTTGTTTCGATCAAGGCCACACAATAAATCTATATATGATGCAGTCTCCATAATCATCTGCAAGGCCATCCTAAAACATAGTGGATCGGAATCATTCGTTAAGAACATACTTTGTTCTGCGTCCAAAGAAAACCTGGGAAATAAAAACCATTTCCCCAGACCCTTGTGTTTAAACGGTGATCTTAATGATGCCACTTTGTAATATATGTACACTTAAACATCTTAAAAATAAATGCTGATGATTGAAAAAGGTTAGTCAACAGATGAACATCAAGTTTCAATTTATATATGTGAATGATTCTAAAGCCTCCTTATGCAAAAAATTGTTGAATACGAAATCTGTGTCAGAGGAAATAAGGGCAATGATCAGATACTTCCGATTCATGATAGTCACCTGTGGTGTCATCTGAAAGTTAACATTTTACTAATTTAGAAAATATATGATTTATTTGTTGTTCCCTTTGCAATAAGGACTGATTAAGCTTCGTTTGGTGTGTAGAAAGCCAAATTAGATGCAACATGATAGCTTTTATAACTGTGCATCACAAAAATGTAAGGTTTCTAAATAGTTTTGCTTATAATTAGGGAGATTATTAACTTCTAGCGGAGTACAATAGTAACTATTATTGGTTTCTTTGTCTTTTTTGGCCATAGCATCGTCAGTTTATTTTCAGCATATGAGATTGGATGTCACTTTTGTATCATTCGCCTCTCTTTCCTGTTTATTAGAAAGATTATATCACTATTTATTTTCATTTAAGTCCATTTCCTGCATGAATTTGTTCTTACATAATCACTCATTTGCGGGAATAAATAAGACACAATAGATACTGATTATAAAATAATTCAACAAAAGTCATACAAAACAGAACTTAGCCCATCTATGCCTAATATGGATAGATAATTTAGTATGCGAATATTTTGTTCTAGTTTAATGACCTGATCTAGTATCTCTTATGAGTTCAATTATATGTTACTGATATTTAACTTCAACAATTTAGTACTGAAAACTCAGTTGCTTATACCTTCTGGGAGGAAACGTCCATGAGCATAAAAACCAAATTGTACAGTTTAGCTTTTCAATTTCAGGTATTACAGAATATGAGTTCCCCCTGTAATAACAACATCGGGTATATTTTAGCCATGGAAGACAGACTTAAAGATGTATCAATAAGCAACGCAGAATCTATCAAAGACCACTTAACTATACAAGCCGAAGTAGCCCAACATTCATGGTCAGAAACAGAAAAGAACTTAGAAAATTCTGTTAAACACGGGATTAATGAGTTGAAAGAGTCTCATGCAACTAGTCTACAAATCGTTGGAAACAAAGTAGATGCAACCAGATCAGATGTTAAGGAAGTAAAAGAAAAGCAAGAGAAAACTCAACACACACAAGGCAAAGCTTTTTTTTTTATTTTTCATTTTTTTATGGGTCGGAACGTATTAAGTGTTGTTTTATGTGATTTAGACCGACAAAGACATAGCAATGTTAGACTTTGCAAATAATATATAACTGTTTTAAAAATTGCTTATACTCACATATTTCGTTGATCAAATTGATTTTATGTTTTTAACCGTTATGAAATATTCAAGCTTAGTGTTCCTAACGCGATTTTTTTTAGCCTATTCTGAATAGTCTTTTTATCGTTTATTTTTTTATATAAATAAGGCCGTTAGTTTTCTCGTTTGAATTGTTTTACATTGTCTTATCGGGGCCTTTTATAGCTGACTATGAGGTATTGGCTTTCCTCATTGTTGAAGGCCGTACGGTGACCTATAGCTGTTAATGTCTGTGTCATTTTGGTCTCTTGTGGACAGTTGTCTCATTGGCAATCATACCGCATCTTCTGTTTTTATATTGTATGTTGTTTTTTCCATTTTTTTTGTATTTGTATCGGAGTTAAGTGGGACGTCCATTTCTTCTGAACTAGTATAAATGATTGCTTACGGGTCAGCTGTAGTCCCCCCCCTCGAGTGCGGCATTTACTGTCTGGAAGACCCATTACTACCAATAGTCTGTACGTTGGTCTGGTTATCGTCTCTCTGACATATCACTGTTTCTAGTTTCAATTCTATTTCTTCGCCTTTTTCTCTTTTTTTTAGTGGGGGGGGGGGGGTCTCCTTTTGTTAGTTGGTGACACTACAAATTTAATTGGATTTTCTTCACTTGTATATGTTTAAGTTTTAACAGAAAAAACAAAGGGTTCAAAATACATAGTTTACAAAAGTCTAAATATGAATATTTGAATATTTTATTAATTACCTTTTTTTAACTTTGATTCCAATTGTAGTTGAAATATTAAAAGCCATACAGAACTTAACGCTGTCAGTAAAGTATGAAAGACCCACAAACGTACTCGTACCAGAGGAAACATGTACAGGTAGAATTTTTATACATTAAAATACATTTGAAATATATCTGGTATAGTACATATTTGATATTGATTACTGGTATTTTATTTCAAAGTTCATTGAAAAAATAAGGCAAATAGCATTATCTACATGATGTACTAGCAACGTTATATGCCAAAGTTTTAAGATGACCATGCCGTCAGACAATATAATTTAGGTTGTTAGAAATATAAAATAGTACTTTTTAAACTTAGATGCAACGGAACATCCTGTCCTTTGGCAAATGGCAATCCCTGAGCAATGGAATCTAGAAGGTGTAGAAGCAACACTTCGAAATCAATCTAACAAAGATGAAGTATTTAAGAAGAAATTTGTGAGGAAAGGATCTTTGATTATGTTGACAACGATATCATCACGTATACTCAGTGATCCTGAAGCATTTGAAGCTGCAGTCATATCATTTCTAGTGAAAATGATAGAAGACTGTGAAATCAATACAGAAATACCTGACCGACTTGACGTCAGGCTTCATATATTGAATGCTAATGAAGGTTTGTAATCTTAATCAACTTATATAATGGCACCATGATAAAGAAAAAAGAGAAGTTTCTATAGTATTTCGATTAGCAAATGAACCACTGTGTGGCGGAGTCTATAAGTGTACTCTTCTGTAGTGTCTAAATATATAGATTTTTTATATAAAGTGTACGTATTGAATTTACCTTCATAGTCCAGCAGATAAGTCAAATATATTGCCATAATTGATCATTTTTTGGTAAGAACATGAATTATTTCACATTATCATGTATTTAGTACTAATTACAGCAGTTTTGTATATCTAATAAAGGTTTATTTTCCAGTCTGTATCACCAACCCTGTTTCGCATACCCCGTATCGCATAGCTGAACCCGTATCGCATACCCTGTATCGCATACCCCGTATCGCATAGCAAAACCCGTATCGCATACATGACGTGACATCGTGATATCGAATGACGTCAAGTTGCTGTATTTCCTGGCATGATACGAAATGTAACCTCATTTAGCATGTTTAGTTTGAGTTTCTGAAAATACTTGCTAGAGAAAATGGATCGTTTATTGACACTGATGCAGACTACAAAAATCATTTTGGAAAATTATCAAATACTTCTTTCCGAATTTTCAGGGAAACTTTTGTAAATGATTACAAAAATGTATTTAGGACCCGAATATTTTTTTGGGTGATAAGACAAAATTGGTTATATTCATCTAAATGTGGTCCTCAATATTATTTCTAAATAAAGACAACAGTAGTATACCGCTGTTCAAAATTCATCAATCGATTGAGAAAAACACAAATCGGAGTTACAAACTAAAACTGAGGGAAACACATCAAATATAAGAGAAGAACTACGACACAAAAGAAACACAACACTAAAATGTAACACACACAGAAACGAACTATAATATAACAATGGCCATTTTCCTGACTTGGTACAGGACATTTTAAGAAAAAAATGGTGGGTTGTCCTCGCACTTTATCTGCCATTACCTTTTATCTAAAATCTGCCAAGCCCAATCGTCAGAATCAAACGATTGTACCCTGTACTTACATATATGTCATGAATCCGACTTTGTTAAAAATATATGATAAACAGATCAATGCAGGACAAAATCTGTATCGAATGCTGTATCATCACTCGACCAATATCAGCCATCGAAACCTTCGGCTCTCATGATTGATATTGGTTTTTTTGTGACGAAACAGCATGCGATACGGATTTTGCCATGTATAATTAAATATATATTAGTTTAACGCTTTTAAATTACTATGCTTACTACTATGTTTGGTCATGGAGCTTAGAAACATTGAAATTGGCCGCCAAATTCAAAATTAGCATATAAGGTACTGATAATAGAAAACCAAACAATTGATGATGACTACATATATGCATGCATATAAAATCTGTACATATCCAGGTATGGTATCAAATAAAATCCCAGGAAATAAGCATGCTAAATGTTATAAGATTTTTAGCTTTGCTTATCAATTTTTTCTAACAATTGAATTATAAACACCTACAGTTGGGTGTAGACCAAGCATTAAATTAAGTACACGCACATTATCAATTCGTGCACATATATCGTTAGATAACTTAAATTGAAAATTCAAAATGAAATAAACAATAAAACAATAATACACAAAGAAAAAGAAAAAGAACACAATAACACGTAATTAAGTTGATAAACCTACAATCTTTCTGTCTATAACTGCTGCTTGATGTGAGCCAAAACTACACGTTGAAGACCGTATTTTTGATCTATACATCTTCTTACATCTATTTAAGACCATCGTGTATTATTTGTTATAAACTGATACGGACTACTTATCAACAAGGTCTTGATATGTTGCTATGGACCATTGTTATAAAAAAAGGACGAGACGTTTTTTGACATAACCCTGGTGAACCATATCTTTTTCTTTTATGTATATTTATAAAAAAAAAAAAAAAAAAAACATAGTATAGACATGTATATTTGCAATCCTAAAACTTTCTTTTTAGTTAATGTTACCTGCAAATTACCAAAAATACCTACAGATCATAAACTTGTTCAAACTGAAGGTAAATATTGTAAAACTTAATGAGCCATGAGAGATGAGTATGCGAAATTCTATGAATGTGCTTCTTAATTATCTTATCAACGATATGTTTTATTTCTTTTTATGCCCCACTTAGTACAGGGACATTATGTGTTCTTGTCTGTGACTCCGTCCGTTCGTTCGTCTGTCCCGCTACAGGTTAAAGTTTTTGATGAAGTTGAAGAACACAATCAACTTGAAATTTAGAACATCTGTTCCCCATGATATGATCTTTCTAATTTTATGGCTAAATTAAAGTTTTTACCCCAATTTCACGGTCCACTGAACATAGAAAATGATAGTGAGAAGTTCAGGTTAAAGTTTTGGTTAAAGTTTTTGGTCAAGGTAGTTTTTGATGAAGTTGAAGTCACATCAACTTGAAACTTAGTACACATGTTTCCTCTGGTATGATCTTTCTAATTTTAATTCCAAATTAAAGTTTTGACCCCAATTTCACAGTCAACTGAACATGAAAAATGCTAGTGCGAGTGCATGGGGCCTCCGTGTACTATGGACACATTCTTGTTTTATATCTTTTAGATAGAAATTGATAACTAGAAATAATTTCATATGTTATTGTTAGTTTAAAGGGATAATTCGCGATTTTTCACTTTTCATCTTATTATGTTCATAATACCATAAAAAACATATTCACCAAGTTTTATTTTGATATGAAATCTAATAAAGAAGAAAATTGGGAATTATTAATTTTATTTTTTGAAACTTCCTGACTTGGTTCATTCTGGCTATTCCTACATTTTGAATTTTATAGGTAAAATAGTAAAATTTTATGTAGGAGTTCCCAGAATTTGTATGTAAACAAAGGGATTATGTAGGATTATGTTGTAACAACACTTAAACTAATGAGATCTAATGAATCAAGGTAAATCCAGGGAATTCTTCCGTAATATATAGAAAAAGAATAATTCATATCACAATCGTTTATTACATTCTTTTATATAATAATTTCATAGCATATTTGGTGAAAATAATATTCAAAAGCACAATATGAATTTAAAGACATAATGGTATACACAAGCAATTGCAATTATTTACATTAATATATACAAGTAAATAATATCAATTGAAATATAAATGTTAAATCATTCTTTGAATCAAAGCACTAAATTTTGAGTTACACTAAACAAAGCACCAAAAGTACACTAAATTGACATTATTTATAGCACTCGCACAGTAATACATTGCACATAATTCACAAATTGAACATATAAGAGAATACAAAGTCTTGATCAATGTGCAGGAGATGAGAAGCAGCATCTCCATACTCAACTGGAGTAAGTTCATCATTCTGTAACCTTGTTTTCAGTGTTCGGAGTCTGTCATCTATTTCCCTGTACTTCCTCTTTCTTGGGATACGTTTCCCGTCAGCTCTGTACTGGATCAATGTGAGAGCACTGAAGGCTTCTTCTTGTCTCAACAACCTGATCATACTGAAGATGTTTAGGTGATGTGCCTTTACTAATTACTTCTTTAGTTTACTATCCAAACCTTCTAAATGGTTTGTTGTTCTAGGACCTTCTGTTGCATTTAAGCATTACTTTTGATATTATATTCATTTTTAAAAATCATAATTTGTATAAAATAATGAAATTAATTATAAATTCTTTGAGGCTGAAGTTGAAAGTTTGGGTATCTATTAATTTTCTTTTTAAATACGTTTTTTACAGACTTTTAAATGTTTTTACTTCTTTTTTTTCTATTCCAGTGCTTTTACTTCCTTTTCTTCTAAATAGTTTTATTTTCTACAAATTCCATAAGATTAAAATAATTAATTTTATTACTTAAATGCATGTTTTCAAACAAACAAAAATCCCATTATTTTACATATAAAAAATAATTTTTATTTAATTTCAACAGGTGAATTTACCTTTGACCAAATTAGACACTAATGACTAAAACAACACATCTTGCTTTAACAACATGTATTGTTCTTCCACTAATCCCCCATGTAGGAATAGCCAGAATAGTAAAATACAAAATGTAGGAATAGCCAGAAGACACCCCTGACTTATGTGACGTAGTTTAAGTCTTTGATGCATGCCGGGAGTGAAAATATCTCATTTAAGTCTTGTTCGTTAACCATCTAATAACGCGATTTAAAGCGCATCGACGACTTTTGGTGTAGCTATTAACCAACGAAAAATAAGTGATAACCATGCAACTTTTAAAATAAGATCGTGTGGATTTTTTAAAACGAATTTTAATAATAAAAGTAAATCATACAATAGAACATTTTTATGATTTTTTTTCTAAAAATACTTTAAACAAACATACGAAACTGACATGATCGATAGTGTATTAAAAATACATGTTTGTATTCTGACCTTTTTGCTTCATTCCAGCAATCATTATCACTTGCTTGTACGGTGGAAAAAATAAAATGTGTATTGTTTTGTGACACCTAAAGAATGTGGAATGCGTAGTTTAACTCAAGGTAATTAAAAGATTAGCATTATGTAATTCTAATCTTTTGATCCTCATTCAGTGAAATCTAGGCGTCACGGTTCACTGGCATTTCAGGTGTGAACAACATTTCGTATCAATTGTAAACGGGAGTCAGACAAAGTTTCAGACACATTCATGAATGTAAAAATAAAAAATTAAAATTAAATAACGGGAATAAAAAGATCGCACAATAACTGGATAGCTGTTGTATATTTTTATATTTTGCATAAGATCACTTTTAATGAATTATGACTTTTGATTACTTTAGTAACGATAAAATACTGAATTATTTTAATTGAAGAATTTATAAATAAAATTGCCTTCTAAACACGAGTTTATGAACTAAAAATTGTACTATTTCAAATTAGGAACGGCAGCCTTAAATATTTCAAACAGATCATTAACAATTGCAATTATATAATTTAGTCCATCCAAAGTAATCTTTAATTACCTATTTAGGAATTAAACTGCTCATCAAAATATTTTAAATCTCACAACACATGAATACTTCAGATATTTGAAAAAAGATGTTTTAAAAAATTGACAGGAAATTAAAGGATCTAATTGGAATGGAATCAACAAATTACGAACAGATATGCTTTTCAAGTGTGAAAAACATCAACAAAATTTATACATAATCGGGAATGTCCTTCTTAAAATACTCTTTGTCTCACACCGTAACT
Source organism: Mytilus galloprovincialis (assembly GCA_037788925.1). Taxonomy (NCBI): domain Eukaryota; kingdom Metazoa; phylum Mollusca; class Bivalvia; order Mytilida; family Mytilidae; genus Mytilus; species Mytilus galloprovincialis. Next base: position 33,311,008 of record CM075339.1, read on the forward strand.
ATATATAATACTTTAGCTATTTGACCAACGATGTATTAAAAAAAATGAACGAATTAAATGTCATCTTTCCCTGTTTTTTAATGTAATTATAAGTCTGTTTCAACTGGCAAGAATACCACTAAAACGGACAAGCAGTTTATTCTTTTAATTGCTGTCATTGAATATCAAGAGAGAAAATAAATCCCGAAATTGATTTGAAACTTTGATACTCTATAGTTTTCCTGGAAAATATTCACATCCCTCGGTATTAGTGTACTTCCAGTTGCGTATATATTACATGCATGTTGGAACAATTGTGATGATGGCGAATTTCTTCCTTTTTTCGAGAACAATCTAAGTGATATATAAATGTCCATAACTTCGATGAGCCAAATAAAGTTATATATCGACCTGTATTTAAATCTCTTCTTCTTCTTCTTTTGGTATACTATAGTCTATCGTCATTTGATGATTACATACTGCATGTTGGCATACGTGGACTTGTCATTTTACAAAACTTTTACCCCAATTTACGCAAAATGTATGTTTCTTTCCTATGTTCTATGTATACATGTATATGTTTTAATTTGCGCTATAGGTCCGTAACTTATAATCCAGGCGTATATACGAATGGTCGACAAGTGCGTACATTTTTTTAAATCAATATTTCTGGCCTTCACCATTGACAACGAGTATATATTACATTTTACCAAATTTACCCTTGGAAAAAATATGTATATAGATTTTTATTTCATCAAATCTGTTTGTTTTTTTTTTGGTATTATTTATATTTTTATAAATAATTTTCTTTTCACCAGAAATGTTATTCATAAACAAGCGTATGAGTTTAGTAATATCACTTTCGGACACGCAAGATAGAGATCTATATTATACACCTAATAGTTCAAAATGGAAAGTTATAAGTTATCGGCCGTGTACACTTATCAATACACTAAGAAGTGAAACGATGCATGAATTTGCAAACTCGACAGGAAATCGCTTGAATACCTGGACGTGTCACCTCACACCCCCTACAATATCTTTGGGAGTAATACCTTTAGCCATGCGGGTGATCAGTGGAGCGAAGATCCTAATTTATTTGAATAAAGTTTATTACATAAAAGAATTATGAACTAATTAGATTTCCGAAAACAATTCAAGTTTCACGGAAGACTTATTTATGATTTGAAATTTTGACTTTTTCACTATTAAATTCCTATATTATCAGTCTAAAAATAACAGATCATGGTTATTTAAAAAGAAAAGAAGAAAATTTTCCGTATCAAGTTAGTTAACTAGTTAACTAGTCGGATAAAACAACCATATGATTGACGAGATATCGACACGCAATTACGACTACATCGGTTTACTGTAGTTTTGGTCCTTAGACATATCGTGACTGCAAATCGGAGAAGGTGACAAAATGGCTGACCGCAGAGAATTGATACTCTAAATTTAAAATCGATGGTGATCTCTTATCTAGCAGAATAAAACTTTAATATCTATGAATTTGAGCATTTTTATACAGAATAAACATAATATCAATTTTTGATTTTTTTGCGAAGTTTCCCTTTAAAGTGATTTTCAACATCAAATGTTCATGCGGAAAAAAATACACCCTTTTCTCGGTCAATTGCAATTTTCGTCTTTCAATGACAATATCAGTAAGTTGTCAAATTTGAGTTTATATTTCGTTAAGTATCTTTCGGCTCTGTTGTAAGAACTGTAAACTTCCATTTGATGTTTTTAGAATGCATTTCCAAAATATTAAACGTAACTATAAAGATACCCAACGAATCTTTTAATGCCAAAAGGATTTTTTTCTTACCTAACAGTATTATTTCAAAACAAATGTTGAAAAATTGGTAATATTTGTGGTAACAATTCCTAAGATTTGCATGCAATATGCCTCGTTCTTATAATAATAAAAAAATGAGACTCAATGTTAATGTTTCATTTTTAACTAACCTGACCCATATTTTATAAAGAACGAACATTTTCAATTTTTGTACTTGTAGTAAAAATACAAGGTCGGTGACAGCATGTTTTCTTTTCTTTTATTAGAACTTATCTTTATATATTAATGTCAAAATTCTAAAAAAACGTTTTTTCAAGAACAATCTATGCAGATTTGAGCAACTTGTAGTTTTACAAATAGAGCGGTGATCCATAATAAAGTATAAGAAAATTCTATTTGAAGAAATAAATACCAATTATCCGCCTTAAGAAGCTTAGATTCAAGCTCACACGGACAAATTTCACTAAAAGTAATTTGGCTATTGCAAGATTTCTTTTTATCTTTGTAATCAGGGTGCATTCAGACATTTATACTTGACTTTAAAATATTGTGGTTGAACGTCCCAGATGAAAGTATATCAAAAACAAAGCGCTTCGAACGTACTTAATTTACCCAGTTCTAATCTAATTTTCTATCTTATGGTCAATACTTCTGCTGGTAGACTGCAATTTTAAAGGGTACGAACAACTTAGGAGTCAGTGCGTTGGTACTGACGTCATTAAGCATATAGCAGGTAATGTTTGTAGGATACAAATTTTCACTTATTTTCACGGATAGAACAAAATCGCAAAAAATAAATTCCGCCTATTTATAAGTGTACATGCACAGGTATTGATAAAAGTTCAATACAAATCGCGACACTTTACACCCGTGAAAATAACCCGCTATACGGGATTATATACTTTTCCTCCATTTTCTGTTGCAAATCCCCTCAAGCCAAAAGAATGAAAAGACGGGATTACCTTCTCTACGAATGCTCAAAGTCAAAAATGGATATAAAAAAAAAAAGAAAACAGTAAAAGTACCCAGAATTATAGCTGTATCTATATAAGATTGGCCTTATTTTTTTTAATTCCCCTTTCTCTTTGGCAAACTCCCTCAGGCAAATACAAATGAAAACAACGCTTTTTGAGGTTAAATTAATCACGAACGTTCAAAGCTAATTATACATTCAAAAACAAAAGATGGAACACGGTGGCCTTGTATAAATAGCGCTATTCTATTTGGGTCAAATACATCATTGGCTTCAAAAATTGTGTGTTTGAATGTTTGCTGCTGAAATATGCATCATGAACTTGGGATGTTTCAATTAACAATATGACCTTGACTTTGATATTTTATCCCTATTGAAGTAAACTATTGTGGAAGGCTCATAACGTTTGTACCTTAGAATTTAAGTTAATTAAACTTAGTATCCAGTTGTGTGTTACACTCTGGCCTTGACTTTTGACCCGTTTCATTGTAAAACATTGTCATATTTTTGTTCGGTGCATAACAGAAGATTGACAAATTTGTATGCAGAAACTTCATTTTAACCTCGATGTTGACCATTAATCCTTATGATAGTAAAGTGTATTCTTTAATTGTTTTCGGTTTAACATATGATCGAGAAGTGTCAAATACCAAAATCAGTCACTCTGACCTTGACTTTGACATTTGACCCTGGGAATATTATTTGAGTTCGGGGGCATAACAGTTTTCTTACATACTTATGCTAATCAAACTAAGTGAGATAATGCAGTGTGGGATGGTGATTTATCAGTTAGATTAGTTAACTGTGTCTTGACCTATATTCAAAGCTGTATGTGGACAATTGGATATCTTGGTTATTTATTTTGTAATTAATGTTTTCATTCGAGTACCACTGACGAGTTCTAGGCAGACTAAACGTGATATGTGTTAAAAGCCTTATTCCTTGTTGAGTTATAGGCTGGTATATGTGATACAAGATACCACAACACTATCAAAAGTAAAACAGCAAAAACAAACAAGGCAAATTCAAAACGGCAAGTCATTTATCAAATGGCAAAATCAAAAGCTCAAACACATCAAACGAATGGAGAAAAACTGCCATATTCTTGACATTGTACAGGTATTTTCTTATGTAGAAAATTGGGAGCTAGTGAAACCTCTCACTTGTACGACAGTCGTATATAATTCCATTATATTCACAACAATGTGTGAACAAAACAAAGAGACATAATGGGTAAAACTCTTTAAAAAAACGTCGTACAATTTCTGAATTATTTATTAATATAATTATAACTTAACTTGCGTTTCCTGTCATGATAGAAAGTTGCTGGGGATGTATTGAACAAGGGAGTCAAGGATACAAAGTTAAGTCATCTTTTCGAAAACGTTACAGACGCCATAACAAGTTGATTAACCTTTATAGAATATATGTGTCACTGGTGATCACTGAATAAAGATATGTTTCTACTGTACGTTAACTTTAACTCAATTTTAGTTTTTTGTGTGGCTCGCGTTGTTCAGTTTTTAGTTTTTTGTGTTATCTTTTGTGAACTTGATTATCTCTTCGTCTTCTTGTTCTTTTACAATGGTGTTGCCAGTTTTTCTTTGACTTGCGAGTTTTGGATGTCATCTGAATATTTTCCGCTTCATTTTAGCAATTCATTTAAGGATTTACGATACTTTTGGCTTATATCGAAACAATTGCTGGAGCATACTTGTAAGTAAAAGAAATACTTAGGCATCACTATCAATAACGTGAATGTAAAGGCATTAACTCATAAACAGACGTACTGAACGTAACCTTCGATTATGATACAAGATACAAGTGTATGTACGGACGTATGTACATTAATTAATCTTCATTCTTTAGTAGAAATACTGTATATTTAGCTAACCATGTTTACAATCTTATATAGCAAGGTTTAACTATGGAATATCGAAATACAAAACTAATGTAAAAATACTTAAGAACCAGACATTCATTTTCTTACATATACTAATATTTCCTAATATCTAAATTTGCAATGCTTTTATCAACAGGACGTAAAAGAGATCGGAATGAAGCTGACAAATTTGATCTAGCCTTTTTAAACTGTGACGACAAAAAGGAAAGTGAATGGGTAGAAAATATGTCGATAATGTTGGAGACAAAGTATGATATAACATGTGCTATCCTCGCAAAAGATTATTTGTACGGTTTTCCATTAAAAACGAAACTCGCTATGCATTTAAAAATGTTTCAAGCAGGTTTAGTAACTGTAACAAAGAACAATTATAAACACTATTCACATATAATAAATGAAAGCATGCCACTTGTGGGTGTGGAAATAGATTATGTAGGACAAATTCCAGAAGAGCTCTGGGAACGGCCATACATCAACTGCACAACGTGTGAGCATTTATGGTTTCCACGACTTTTAGATATTCTAAGGACAAGTTTACCTGGTGAGTGATGTGAAAATCATATTTCAGAAGTATGTGGTTGAAATGTATCAATGTAATTAATATGTTATGGTAATAAACATGTTATGCATTTAAACAGCACAGATCGACGTATTTTGTGCACAAATTAATCTTCTAAAGAGCCATCTACGGTAATTAAATTCCAACTGTTCATGATTTATCAAATACTTAATCAATATTTCATGTTGAGTTCACACGTAATTCGAATTCGATTCGCGTTAACTAATTCGTTGTACGTCCTAATGTCAATTCTAATTCGAATTACAATGAGCGTCAAATTCGCTTACTGTCCAAACGACGTTAACTTTTAGTTCGTATTAACAAAAGCGTATTTCTAATGCGAATTCGATAAATCGAATTAGCCAATTCGAATTAGAAAAGAAGAGTGTGTGAACGTGATTAGCGAATTCGATTCGCATTCGATTCGAATTCAATTCGAATTAAATGTTCGTGTGAACGAGGCATTATTTGCACTTCAAACAAAATTAGACATATGCTGAATTCCGCAGTAACTCCAGTAATTCTATCTTCAAACGGAGATCTGATTTCAAATAAGTTTATTCTTTTAACCAAATAAAAATGACATTCAATATTATAAATAGCATGTCTTATAATGAATGGTTTATTGTATTACTCTATTAGTAGTGTCTTCTCGCATGTTTATAACTACTAAACCTTTTCATTACAGGTAAATTGAAGCCGACGACAGAAAGTGTAAAAGATGAAACAGATTGTGAAAAGTGCAAGTCTTCAGGTAAAAACATACTTAAAAGTCGACATTCATGTTATTCTATGGAATAGGAATGTTTTTTAGTGTTTGTTTGGGTTTTTTTTTATGCCCCATTATGTTTTCTGGTCTGTGAGTCCGTTCGTTCATCCTACCGTCCGTTCGTCTGTCTGTCCCGCTTCAGGTTAAAATTTTTGGTCGAGGTAGTTTTTGATGAAATTGAAGTCCAATCAACTTAAAACTAAGTAAACATGTTCCCTATGATATGCTCTTTCTAATTTTAATACCAAATTAGATATGTTATCCCATTTTTACGGTCCACTGAACATATAAAGTGATAGTGCGGATGGGGCATCCGTGTACTTAGGACTTATTTTTGTTTTGTTTTTATTAAAGCAATATAGTTATTCAAATAAATATCGCATAAACATCTACATTTTCAGGGAAATCAATTCTTGCATATTTATCTATAAGCCTTCATAAGTCGGTGTGAAAAGAACACATTTCATTGCTTTTAAAGCGCTGAAAAATAAGATAGTCCTTATCAATCGTTTATGTAATTGCCTTCTTCAAAAAAATCCTTAGAGTTGTTTTATTGATTTAATTTTGCTCACACTTTGTTCCTTTTTCATTACTCTGTTTTCACGTTACAGTGGCGACGGCTGTCTATCACCAGTTTGACGCAAAACGAAAAGGGAAGTTTCAAACAATTATATGTGGATCACTTACAGATGAGCCATGGATACTAGACTTCATTAGGAAAATAATGCCATTTAACCAACGAGTATACTACATTAATAGGTGGCTTAAACAAATAAGAAATCCACTGGAAAATACTTCAACAATATATGTTCTTAGTTCACCAAATCTTCTGAAGTGCCGATCAATACTTGAATACATTGGATCTGTCGATCGTAAATGTAGAATTGTTCAATTACAGATTACTCGTGGAGAAATCCTTCCCCTTGAATGTTTTCCATTGATAAAGGCTTATGATACTACAGTCAATAACGAAAAGACTTTAGCACACACAATTTTTCCACCAGATAATTAGTATGGAAATACAACTGTAAGAAACATTCATCATAAGACAGATATATATATATATATATATGTCAAACTTTCATTAACACCACAATTTTTTTTTTTTCATTATCTAAATGTATCAGGTACCGTGAACAGTGTCATAATTTAATGATTCTATTGTAAGTTCCATTTGCCTTTGTCAACAAAATATAAGGCTATCTATTGTCTTACTATCTTAAAATAAACTAAGATTTATAAACTACATGCCATATGTATATCTTTGCATGTTACATAATATTATCGAAAAGGGGCAACTTCAACCGTGAAAGAATTCTATTTCAAACGATCATATATTTTTTAATCATTTGCTTCAAATTATCAATCAAATAGTTATTTTTTTTAGAAAGCCCAATACGAAAAGCGTTGTCATGACATTGCATTTATAACTCATCAAATATGTTTGTGTATACAATTTTTATATAAATAATGTTTAATTTCATGTTCTTTGGGGGAAAAGATAGGTCAAATGTGTTAATCCATGAAGTCAAACGGACAAATTCTAATTGTCAACCTTTGACACATTTTAAAGTATTTATTTTATTAGTGTCATGTATTGTCTGGTTTTGAAGTGCCTCCAGTGGACTGTCAGTACTAGAGGGCTCTATCAATTAACCATTACTGGGGTACCGTCATAATTGTTATGATACATTTAGAAAACATTATCTAAGTTTTTTTCTGATTTTAAGAAAACACCATGTGTCTTACATGTCCGAGGAGTATCTAATTTCAAAGAATCTCCGATGATCTTGACTGTCAACTAACATTGCTGTCAAGATTTCAAATGGAAAGACTGTGTAAAATATTGCTTCTTGAAACCACTATCAATAAAGGAAACAAGAATGATGTTCTGAATGTCAAAAATGTCAACGATTATTTTGTTTGTTGAAAATCTTGAATTTGTATTATAATTTTTTAGATTTTTTAAAAGTTATAATAGATGTAGATTTAAAAACCATTCAATGACACAATTGCAGTTTAAAATTCAACTTGATTTATGTATATATGTATCTCAATACTAACACCTAATTGTTTATACATTTGAAAAGTAAAAAAAGATTGTAGTTTTTTTCTAATGTGAGAACTGTAGTTTGAAGAGAGAAACTAGTTACTGAAGCATTTGGTAAAAAAAACATTGTTTGTTTTTAAAGTCTCGTTGAAGATTATTTGTGTGTGTGTGTGGGGGGGGGGGGGGGGGGCTCCCCGGGGGGGGGAGGGGGCTGAAAGTTGTAGGTGAACACATAATTTTGATAGCTGGAAGAACAAGAGTGCACACATTGAAATGTCTCGCCTTCTTTACTAATCGTTGATATTATGTTGATAGTCCTAAATATAAAGCTTTATTACAACTGTCACATAAACTTAACATTAACCAAAAAAACTAATCATTGACCAATGAACCATGACATTAAGGTCAAGGTCAGATGAACCATTTTTGGAAGACATGTACAGCTAACAATTCTGCCATACAACAAATATAGTTGACCTATTACTTATAGTTAAAGAAAAAAAAGCCAAAACATTAAAACGTCTCACTGAGCAATGAACCGTGAAAATGAGGTCAAGGTCAAATATAACCTGCGCGACTATAAATAAATATTTCCATACACCAAATATAGTTAACCTATTCGTATAGTATAAGATAAAAAGACCAAAATTCAAAAAATAACTTTGACCACTGAACCATGAAAATGAGGTCAAGGTTAGATGACACCTGCCAGCTAGACATGTACACCTTACAATCATTCCATACACCAAATATGGGGACCTATTGCATATAGTATAAGAAAAACAGACCAAAACACAAAAACTTAACTTTAACCACTGAACAATGGAAATGAGGTCAAGGTCAGATGACACCTGCCGGTTGGACATGTACACTTTACAGTCCTTCCATACACCAAATACACAAGACCTTTTGCTTATAGTATCTGAGATATGGACTTGACCACCAAAACTTAACCTTGTTCACTGGTCCATGAAATGAGGTCGAGGTCAAGTGAAAACTGTCTGCCAGGCATGAGGACCTTGCAAGGTACGCACATACCAAATATAGTTATCATATTCCTTATAATAAGAGAGAATTTAACATTACAAAAAATCTTCACTTTTTTTCAAGTAGTCACTGAACCATGAAAATGAGGTCAAGGACATTGGACATGTGACTGACGGAAACTTCGTAACATGACGCATCTATATACAAAGTACGAAACATCCAGGTCTTCCACCTTCTAAAATATAAAGCTTTTAAGAAGTTAGCTAACGCTGCCGGATCACTATCCCTATGCCGAGCTTTCTGCAACAAAAGTTGCAGGCTCGACAAAAATGATGATTGCTTCTTTAGGTCAGTTGCTGTCCCAAAATGATAGTTTTAACAGATGTCTACTCTTTGGTGAAAATGAGATAATAAGTTATTGATATGAATGTAAATATGACAAAAAATGTAAAACATTTAATAAAATATATGTAGATTACTTTATGCAACCAAATTAATAATAATATGAATTTATTCTCAAGATGGCATTAAAACTAGTATTACCTCGCAGTATATACGACAGCTTAAATATTTAATTAACTGCTATACAAATGCACATGTATTGTCAAATGTCAATTAAATATATGGATATAAATAAAATGAAGTTTATCAATTTTATATACATAAATGTATGTATCAATATATACATAACACGTAGCTCAGAGGTTGATAGAGCAGATTGGGACCTGAGAAAACGTTGTCAACCGAGGCGAAGCTATGTGTTATTGAATTTATTATAATGAATGTCCTTTTAAACAAATTTTGATTCAAGCATCTCTGATGAATCGTTTTTAGCCTAAACGCGCGTCTGGCGTAAATATAAAATTTCGATCCAGGTTATTATGATGAGTGTATTTTGATTATTGTCTTTTGCAATAAAAATATAAATTCAAAAACATATCTCTAAAATGACAATACTACGTGACAAGAAATAAAGAATACAGTAAAAACAAACGCAGAAATAATTAAAAACCAATTGTTCAGAGAACAATTGTAGGTCTTTCCACTAGTAAAGCTCTATTTTGATATTGTAATATGTAAAATCAGTTTAAAATGCTAGTTCCTATGGCTTTATGGAGTATTTATATGAATTTAAAGCAAAGGTCAAAATCTAGAACGTCATATTAACCTATGACCTTGACCTCAATTTCAAGTTCACAAACCAAGGACCTTAAATCAAAAGACCCTATGTCTTTAATATGTTTGGTTTATGAGTAATATCACTTTACAGGTAATTCTAAATGTAAGATGGGCAAAAACTCCCATTTATTGTCTGCGCACCCTTTCAACCAAAATATACAAGTAAGGACATGTCGCAACTAACAATTTATGAAAAATTATTTGTCGATATGTCATAAGATATTTGAAAATAAAAGAAAACAAGCCAAAATTAAAATTTAGAATATGACCTTGACCTTTGACCTTGACCTTATTTTCATTTTTTTGGACCAAGGAACTTAAATCCAAAGACCCTAGGCCTGTATCACTGATGGTTTACCAGTTAGAAACGCATATCACTTATATCAAATGCATAAGGGGAAATAACTCTCATATGGATTCTCCGGATAGCTTCAGTCCAAATGAATATCCTAATCCTGAAGAAGTAACGAGCAATTTGGTAAAATAAATTTGTCGTAATCTTTTACGGTTGCGAAGGAGTAGTGGCCACAAGAAAAACAGTGTTTGGGGAGATAACTCTTACAACGTAAAGTATTTTGTTACGCAGTTGTGAATTTTTAAAGCGTATAAACTATAGGACATCATATTCCAAATACCTAAGCGACATCTTTTGAAACATCAATACTACGCAAGAAAAAAATTTAGGCGGAAGAAAAAAAAAAAAAAATATTAAAAACCAATTGTTCAGAGAACAATTGTAGGTCTTTCCACTAGAAAAGATCTTTTTTGATATTGAAATATTAAAAATCAGTTTAAAATGTTAGTTCCTATGGCTGTATGATGTATTTATATGACATTAAAGCAAAGGTCAAAATCTAGAACGTCATATTAACCTATGACCTTGACCTCAATTTCAAGTTCACAAACCAAGAACCTTAAATCAAAAGACCCAAGGTCTTTAATATGTTTGGTTTATTAGTAATATCACTTTACGCGTAATTCTAAATGTAAGATGGGCAAAAACTCCTATTTATTGTCTGCGCACCCTTTCAATCAAAATATACAAGTAAGGACATGTCGCAACTAACAATTTATGAAAAATTATTTGTCGATATGTCATAAGGTATTTGAAAATAAATGAAAATAAGCCAAAATCAAAATTTAGAATATGACCTTGACCTTTGACCTTGACCTCATTTTTATTATTTTCGACCAAGGACCCCAAATCTAAAGACCCTATGTCTTTATCACTTATGGTTTACCATTTAGAAATGCATATCACTTAATTCAAGGGAAAAGGGGGAATAACTCTCATATGGAGTCTCCGTAAAGCTTCGGTCCAAATGAATATCCTAATCCTGAAGATGTAACGAGCAATTTGGTAAAATAAATTTGTCGTAATCTTTAACGGTTGCGAAGGAGTAGTGGCCACAAGAAAAACAGTGTTTGGGGAGATAACTCTTACAACGTAAAGTATTTTGTTACACAGTAGTAAATTTTTAAAGCGTATAAACTATACGATACCATATTCCAAATATCTAAGCGACATCTTTTGAAACATCAATAATACGCAAGAAAAAAAATTAGGCGGAAGAAAAAAAATAAATAATTAAAAACCAATTGTTCAGAGAACAATTGTAGGTCTTTCCACTAGTAAAGATCTATTTTGATATTGAAATATGAAAAATCAGTTTAAAATGTTAGTTCCTATGGCTTTATGATGTATTTATATGAATTTAAAGCAAAGGTCAAAATCTAGAACGTCATATTAACCTATGACCTTGACCTCAATTTTAAGTTCACAAACCAAGGACCTTAAATCAAAAGACCCTAGGTCTTTAATATGTTTGGTTTATTAGTAATATCACTTTACGCGTAATTCTAAATGTAAGATTGGCAAAAACTCCCATTTATTGTCTGCACACCCTTTCAACCAAAATATACAAGTAAGGACATGTCGCAACTAACAATTTATGAAAAATTATTTGTCGATATGTCATAAGGTATTTGAAAATAAATGAAAATTAGCCAAAATCTAAATTTAGAATATGACCTTGACCTTTGACCTTGACCTCATTTTTATTATTTTGGACCAAGGACCTCAAATCTAAAGACCCTATGTCTTTATCACTTATGGTTTACCATTTAGAAATGCATATCACTTAATTAAATGGAAAAGGGGGAATAACTCTCATATGGAGTCTCCGTAAAGCTTCGGTCCAAATGAATATCCTAATCCTGAAGATGTAACTAGCAATTTGGTAAAATAAATTTGTCGTAATCTTTAACGGTTGCGAAGGAGTAGTGGCCACAAGAAAAACAGTGTTTGGGGAGATAACTCTTATAACGTAAAGTATTTTATTACGCAGTTGTAAATTTTTAAAGCGTATAAACTATACGATACCATATTCCAAATATCTAAGCGACATCTTTTGAAACATCAATAATACGCAAGTAAAAAAATTAGGCGGAAGAAAAAAAAAAAAAAAAAATAATAATAATTAAAAACCAATTGTTCAGAGAACAATTGAAGGTCTTTCAACCAATAAGGATCTATTTTGATATGAAAATGATAAAATTCAGTTGAAAATGTCAGTTCCTATAGCTTTATGATGTATAAATATGAATTTAAAGCAAAGGTCAAAATCTAGAACGTCCAATTAACCTATGACCTTGACCTCAATTTCAAGGTCATAGACTAAACATCTCAAATCAAAAGACACTAGTTCCTTAATATGTATTGTTCATGAGTAATATCACTTTACACATAATTCTAAATATAAGAGGTGTGAAAACTCCCATTTATTGTCTACGCACCCTTTCAATCAAAATTTATAAGTTACTACATTTCCCAACTATCAATTTTGTAAAAATAATTTGTCAATATTTTATAAGATGAATGAAAATGAGTGAAAATAAGCCAAAATCAAAATTTCGAATATGACCTTGACCTTTGACCTTGACCTAATTTTCATTTTTTTTTACTAAGGACCTCAAATCTAAAGACCCTTGGTCTCTATCACTTATGGTTTACCAGTAAGACATGCATATCACTTAATTCAAATGAAAAAGGGGAATAACTCTCATATGGAGTCTCCGTAAAGCTTCGGTCCAAATGAATATCCTAATCCTTAAGATGTAACGAGCAATTTGGTAAAATAAATTTGTCGTAATCTTTTACGGTTGCGAAGGAGTAGTGGCCACAAGAAAAACAGTGTTTGGGGAGATAACTCTTACAACGTAAAGTATTTTGTTACGCAGTTGTAAATTTTTAAAGCGTATAAACTATACAACATCATATTCTAAATATCTAAGCGACATCTTTTGAAACATCAATACTACGCTAGAAAAAAATTTAGGCGGAAGAAAAAAAAAAAAAAAATAATAATAATCAGAACAAATACAATAGGTCTTTCCACGGAAAAGTGGAAAGACCTAATAATAATTAAAAACCAATTGTTCAAAGAACAATTGAAGGTCTTTCCACAAGTTAAGATCTATTTTATTATCAAAATATTAAAAATCAATCTAAAATGTCAGTTTCTATGACTTTATAATGTATAAATATGAATTTAAAGCAAAGGTCAAAATCTAGAACGTCCTATTAACCTTTGACCTTGACCTCAATTTCAAGGTCACCAACCAAGGACCTCAAACAAAAAGACCATAGGTCTGTAATATGTATGGTTAATGAGTTATATCAATATAGGCATGATTTTAAATATAAGATGGGCGAAAACTCTCATTTATTGTTTACGCACCCTTCCAACCAAAATTTATTAGTTACAACATGTCGCAACTCACAATTTAGTAAAAAGAATTTGTCAATATCTTTCACGGTTGTTGAAAATAAGAGAAAATAAGCCAAAATCAAAATTTAGAATATGACCTTGACCTTTGACCTTGACCTTATTTTCATTTTTTTGGACCAAGGACCTCAAATCTAAAGACCCTAGGCCTATATCACTGATGGTTTACCAGTAAGAAACGCATATCACTTATATCAAATGCATAAGGGGAAATAACTCTCATATGGAGTCTCCGGATAGCTTCGGTCCAAATGAATATTCTAATCCTGAAGACGTAACGAGCAATTTGGTAAAATAAATTTGTCGTAATCTTTTACGGTTGCGAAGGAGTTGTGGCCACAAGAATAACAGTGTTTGGGGAAATAACTCTTACAACGTAAAGTATTTTGTTACGCAGTTGTAAATTTTGAAAGTGTATAAACTATACGACTTCATATTCCAAATATCTAAGCGACATCTTTTGAAACATCAATAATACGCAAGAAAAAAATTTAGGCGGAAGAAAAAAAAAAAAAAAAATAATAATAATAATAATCAGAACAAATTCAATAGGTCTTTCCACGGAAAGGTGGAAAGACCTAATAATCAGAACAAATTCAATAGGTCTTTCCACGGAAAGGTGGAAAGACCTAATAAATATAATAGTAAATCAGTAACATGTAAACATAGCAAATGAACCACCTTGTCTTGAGAAATCATGCTATGGTTTTGATTAATGTATTTCAGAGAATTGTTTAAAACATTTGCTACTTTTCATGTCGTGTTTTGTATCAAAAGTCAATTATTTTAATTAATTTTAAAATATATATGAAACAAAGAGTGCATTTTTACAGAAATCCGAGTGTTTAAATCTTTTTCAATTATATTAGAGACATCTATGAGTCGTGTTAGCGTTAATAGGAAATATTTATAGATTAAGATTAAGATAATGTCGTGAGAATACTTTTGGACAACATTGGTCATTAATTCAATTTACTAGTCAGCAAAACTACGTACATTGAGTGATTAATGTTAATCAACATTTAATTTAATCTGCTTCGGTACTTTTTAGTGTTTTGAGACAACATGGCTATTTTCTTTCCCTTTTCTATTGTCATTGGTAAACAAATTTTCATGGTCGTATGATACATAACGGTGAATTTGGAGAATGAAAAAAAGAGGGAAACTTTGGATAGTAACCATGCGACGAACATTTTTCTCCGGCTCTTGATCTGCGAGGTTCTCTGTTATTTCTCTTTCATTGCATATACAGTTATAGTAAATCAACCGAACAACATTCAGTTCGGTAGCCAATGTACTATTGTTCGTACATTGATTTGATAAGTTAAGGTGTCAAATATTAACAAGGTCAATATGGTAAGTTATTTAATATTTTGACTTTATAAAAGGAGTGCTATATAGTTTCCTCGTTTAAAAAATGACAATTTTAGAGCGGAAAACAATTAAAACTAAAGAATAAGCAACACGAACCCCACCAAAAACTAGGGTGATCTCAGGTGCTCCGGAAGGGTAAGCATATCCTGCTCCAAATGTGGCACCCATCATGTTACTTGTGTGATAACAAATTCCGTGAATAGTCTAATTCGGTAGGTCACATTATTATTTAATATGATGGAAAACCAGATAGATTATTTTATCCTTTTTTTATACATTACCCCAAATGTGATCTACATTTTCTGTGCAAAAAACATTAGGGTATTCAAGGAAACATTACAAAGAACAACTCATTTCATAAAAAGCAACAACTTTTGTGAATACCTGTATGCTTACAAGCTTGATACTTTGAACCTAGTAACTCATTCATTTTGTGAAACAGATTAAACCACAAAATCGTAACATTGACCAATGAACCATGAAAATTAAGTCAGGTCATATGAACCCTGCAAGACGCACATGTACAACTTAAAATCATTCAATACACCAAATACAGTTGAACTATTGCTTATAGTATCTTATCAACTGACAACACTATGAAGACTGATTATTGACCAATGAACCTTAAATTGAAGACATGGTCATATCAAATTAGACAAGACAGACATATACATCTTACAATCGTTTCTGTCACTTGTTTATTAATGACCTGAGAAATAAACAAAACCACAAAACTATACTGTACCCATTGAACCATGAGGTCAAGGTCAGATAAAACCTACCAGACGGACACATACACTCTACAATCATTTCATGAATATCACATAATTGACCTTATGCTTATAAGAATTTCAGAGATAAAAGACTTGAACATTAAACTTTATCCTTGATCACTATTCATGAAATGAGGTCAAGATAGGATGAATACTAGCTGACAGACATGTAGAAGTTGCAAAGAACAATAAAACAAATAGCTACTAATAATCGAGTATTTCACTTCAACACTAATATTTTTTCAAGCAGCCACAGAACCAGGAAAATGAGATGAAGGGCAATGGATATTATATGACAGACTTCGTCACATAAAGGTATTTGTATACAAGGTATGAAGCATCCATGTCATCTACCTTCTCAAATATAAAGCTTTATACTAAAAGTTTACGCCATTGCAGCCACTGTCATTTGATTGTAATCTACAATGTCTAGCATTTGCAACTTTTGTCAGAGGCGAGACAGCAAGCTTGAAGCAGCATAACTGAAGAAATAAGATATTTTAATAAAAAAAAATATTTATTTGAAAATATACTAGCACAAGCATTGCACTGTAAAACGGTAATAAAAGATGACATGAGATATGATAAAACAAATGGTATAAAATGGTATGCAACATCACAGATGTTTTCTTTACTTTAAAAAATTAGCATACTATTTCTGTTGAGTTATAAAATATACCAAGTGATTCTAGCAATTATTTAAAAAAAAATTATTGATAAAACAATATCTAAAATCTATTTTGGAGCTTAAAAATAAATTTGTTTAAAATATCAAGAAATGCTATTTCAAGACAAACTCTATTTTTGCAACAGACAAAGAATCTGTTTTACCAACCAAAAGAGGAGAGTTCATAATTTCACCAACAAAAAACAAAAGTTTTACTGTTAATTTTTTTTGAAATGATCCAATTTTTACAAGACTGAACAAATATATATAATTACATACATTTTTTTGTTTAAGTTTCAAAATGAGCAAAAGAGAAAATCAAAGAGCTGAATAGCTTTGAGGGAAAAGACGGCCCTTGTTTCTATTTCATTTTTTTTTTGGGGGGAGGGGTTATCTTTTGATAGTCGTCATATAAAGAATGAAAAAAAAAGAACAGCTAGAACATGTGGAAGGTTGACACTATTGGAATCAATTGTTGTTTAATGTAATTTCGTTTCTTTAGTTTAGGATTCATTTTAGACCAATGGAAGAGATCTGCATCTTCTAAATCTAAACATACAATTAAAGTTGATAGTTAATTATCTAAAATCCAACTAGTTGAATTCTGTCATTTAACAACAACTACAATTATTTTTGAAATCTTAATAGTGTACGACTGAACTGCAGGCTAGGGCCATTTTCCATTTTTTTGTGACAGTACTCTTAAGATTTTAAATTTTTTTCTTAAGAAAAGTTAGGACTGAAAAATCAATTCAGTTTTAAATTTCCATTGATAAAGTTCCCAGTTACATATCTCATCACAGGGATACAGGTACTTATAAAAATAACAATATGATTGATGTTAACTGTGTGAAGCTTGTTTCCAAATCCTACACTTTGAAATATTTGTAAAATTTCATGAATAAAGAGGTTTAAACTACAAAATGCACCATTTGTAATTTTTTTTTGTAACTATTACAATGATTATGTTGGTACACAAAATTTAGTTTTAATCATATACTAAATGTCACATTTTAAGTATTTATTTTAGTGGATAATTAGCTCATAAATTGAGGTGCTCCTGACTTGGAGGAAGATTCTTAAAACAGAGATTTACAGAAAAAAATAGAAAAGATCGTTTCTCTCCCCCATCTCATGTAGCCTCCCGGACTTCCTGTTTACTTTGAAAGTTGTTGACCTACAAATTAAAGTTTTGCATGTTGATGTTTGAATCATCTACAGCAAACACCATTAACAAATACTATTTTTTAATAAGTGCACAATCTTTGAGAATGATTTAAATAACCAGTGAAGGATATCCCTGCTTATGCGTAGTGTGGCATTCCAACAATGACGTCACTATAAAATATAATGTAGGTTGGATATATTTAGAATATCTCGTCATACTGATTTTTCCGGATTGTAAAAGAAACGTAAATAGTGTAAAGGAGAGCTCAATATACGATAATTTCTAGAGAAACAAAAGGGAAATGTGTAAAAAAGTGTTTAAAGTCAATTTATTCATTTGTGTCTCCCCATCTCATCATTCTCAGTAAGATTTGTTGGGGGGTTTTCCAAGCTATAAAAACAAAATGAATGATGTGAGGGAATGTCACTCTGGTCAACCCCATTGGGGATTGACGGCTTGAAGCCGTCTTCCCAAAAAACACATTATAAGTTCTATAAGCTAAATATTGAAAACAATGACCGATCTAAAATTGCTAAAATGTCACATCTAGTTTATTATCCTTAATCAGTTGTGTAACAAGTGTTTTGAACATAAATGAATCCCTTATAAAAATGGTCAACCCAATTACCTCATCTACCAATTAAAATGGAAGATGAACATATGTAAATATGTGTACCTTATATCTACAATATTCTAAATTCAACTACCCCCACCTAAATCTAATCAGCTTATACATTACATATCTATTCATATATCTATTAAAGACAGGTTCTCTGACCTTTTTAATACACTAAACATAAGGTTATAAGACCTTACTTATGCAATAAGCATACAGTTCTCTGACCTTTTTAATACACTTAACCTAAGGGTATCAGACCTTTCTTTAGCACTTAGCATAAGGTTCTTTTTTTTAATCACTAAGCACTAGATTCTCTTAACCTTCTTTTTAGCACAAAGCACCAAGTTGTACCAACTTTCTTTAGCACTAAGCACTAGGTTCCCATACTTTTTCAATCTTTAAGCACCAAGTTCTTTTTTTTGTAATACTGAGCACTAACAGCTGTTTAACATTATAAAATTTTTAGTATATATCCGATGGTGCTTCTTCTGAATCCAGGAACTTTGTTCAATTGCTTGGCCTTACATGTTCAAACCATGTCATCTCCTTTTATTCAATGTACAGAGGCACTTCACAATAATTCACAAACAATTACTTGAAAAAACACCAATAAGAGTGATTTTTAGCTTGAACAACCTTTGTGTTCTTTACAAAAAAAACCCATGAGATTGGATTATAAAACCAGTTATCAATAAAAATATAGTTCATAATAAAAGCCCCATTATTTATGGGAACTACAAATAAATTAAAAAAATATAATATGGTGTCCTAATATCAACTTGACTTTTTAGTGGTTCAACATTGTCCATCAAATTGTAATCTGTCCTTTTCATCTCCCATTACAATCTACAAAAAAAAGATAAGATTATTACAAAAAACTAGAAAAGGTTTCATTTTAGCCAACCATAGACATGCATTATTTCAGAATAAAAGTAATGTGTTTATGGTCCCTTGTTTGTTTTGCATCTAACTCAAAAGCCACTAATGATTTCATAATGAATGTGAGCTAATTACTGATAAATTTCACAATACAATTTCAACAGATTTATTTCATTCTCCTTTAAAACTAACTGAAAGCAGAGGTCACAACATACATGTATGTTTCTGCTTACTGCATGTCCAGAAGGCATACATTCTATAATATTGACATGACAAAGTTTTGCTCTCATAATTATTGTGATCATACATATAAGAAGCAGCAACTAACATAAAATTCTGGACTAATCTAATTTCTTTCTTTGACTGTACATGCTAAAGAAAAACATTTTCCGGCAGATTTTTATGTATTTCAACCTAGTGTGTTTAGCAGGCATGCAGAAATTACTTTCCAAGTCAGTGGTTTGACTCTGAGAATGATTGAGCAATCAGCCTTTCACACAGGCGACAGGAACACTACCATGAGACTACCAAGGCTGTTATAAATAACATTCATGACAATTGATATCAGTATTTCAAAGTTCAGATTTTTTATTTTTCATACAAACTTTGTATTTTGGTCATTATTAACCATAAAAAACACAAAGCAGTTCTAAACCTGTGCTTCATATTAAAACTAAACATAAAGGATGTACTTTGGTGAGGTTTAAGCAATTTTTGTCAGATGTTCAGACTCCCATAACACCCAATTTTTCTATTCATATAAGACTTCAATATTACATTGAAGATCAGCTACCAAAATTTAAGCAGGTTCTAGATTTCTTTCTTTCAATTTAAGACCCCAAAAATGCCAATTGAAATATATGGTTAAAGTCTGAGTCAGCCATTTCCTACAATTCTTTTCTAATTGAATATCTCGAAAGGAGCTCAATCCCCTATCAATATTTTTAGATTATTTTGTTCCTAATCAATTTATAATGCTCTTCTGACTTATAGTATCAATTTCAAATTCCAGATTTTTTAATTTCACCGAAGTACATCCTTAAATGTATGCAATACATAACATACGTTAATTCCTCTAATGCCTTTAACAACTTGACCTAGGCTCTGACTTTAAGCTCCTACAATACAACAAACATAAGTTTATTTAACACATTTAGATTAAAACAATATTCTTTAGCTATCACCTGTTAAAATAGCAGGAGTTTTTATGACCCCTTTTTCAATATCTTAAACCCGATTGAGAATTAAATTGATATCTAAGCATTGTACAAGCTAATTTTTCTGAAGACTATTTATGACATGTTTGACCTAAATCTGATGAACACATTGAATGTACCTTGATTGATATTTAAGTCTAGGGAAACATGATTTATTTACTAGTTGTAACTTGACATGGAACTGGTTTGGATTACTACGATTACTCTTTAAGATTATAACTCTATGTCTTTTGTTTTTTTTCGTTGTAAATAAATCCTTTAACACATTTGGATTAGGAAAATCTTAATGTTGATATTTAAGCAAAAAAGGTTTTAGAGGTTTGAACAACCTTTCAATAGACATTTTATTTATAACTTTTTTAAATGCTACGTTTCTTTGGCCCATATTCTAACTTGTTTCTTCTGTTGCATGTGACATTGAGCATTTATTTTGTTTTGCATATCGTAAAAAGGAAATTTTCTCTTACTTCAAAATCTGGTATAAAATGTTAAAACATTTCAAGCGGAATATTTTTTCAAATGAGTAAATATTTATATACAAATTTTATGAATGAGTGACTTTAACCCTAACAGTAAAGCTTCATACTACAGTGTAATTGTGAAAATACTAACCCCCAATAGCATCAACCGTAACAATAAGATTCATTTTTGGTATTTAACACCACTTTTAAGCGCCACATTTTGGCTTTTTAGTGGCTGCCAGTTTTAATTGGTGGAGGAAGCTTGAGTACTAGAAAAAAACACTGACCTTTGATAGGCAAACTGACAATCCTAGTCAATTAAGATTGGAGTTGAGTGCATCTGCAAGAGAGGGGTTCAAACTCACAACCTCAGTGTTGACTGGCTAGTGATTACAGTATTAGAACTACTTAAACCACTTGGCCACCGAGGCCCCTTGCTCTAACAACATGTATGATTACTTCATCCTTATTGTATGAAAATTCTTCCTCATGCTTTTCCTCAAGAAGTTCTATCTGCTTCAATTTCTTCTCGATTTTCTTGATTTCTCTTTTCTTAGCATCTTCAAAATTCTATGAAGTAAAAAAAAA
The DNA here is from genome assembly GCA_037788925.1 of Mytilus galloprovincialis. NCBI lineage: Eukaryota > Metazoa > Mollusca > Bivalvia > Mytilida > Mytilidae > Mytilus > Mytilus galloprovincialis. The sequence continues at coordinate 33,332,739 of CM075339.1, forward strand.
AGAGATAATTTTAACAGTTAAATTTCATACAATCTTAGGTATTCTTATGAACAGTAAATGAATATTTCAGTTATTTGTGAACGGACAAAATACGATTTTTAATCCATCATTTGATAATTGTAAAATAAAAACACTCTCTCTTTTAATCAGTCGGTTCAATACCATTGTATGGGGAGTATAAGTACTGCTTCATATGAATCAACCTAAATAATTATGTGTATCTAATTGGGAAGACTTCAAGGGAAATAACTCTCAGTAACATCAATGTACAAGTCACTTTTATAGACAAAAAGTAATATATGAATGTATCTATATTGTGTATCTTTGAGAGCAAATTCAGCATTACATATTTCCTGATTTTCTTATATAAATCATGTGAATTCAAAAGTAATTGTTGTGTACCAATTTTCATGGATTTCGTTGGTATGATTGATCCAATCAATCAACTAATCAGTGTGAGACCTCTACTCTCAGATTAGTCTTTTGTGTTTTGTTCCTTGTTTTTTATGCTTTAAATGTTTACCAATCTAATGAGTTAAACCATTTTCAACTGACTTTTTCAATTTGTTCTAATGTTGTGCCCAAGATTAAAGGATTAGAGTGTTTGATGCCTGCAAACCCCCTAGTAATTCAGAATTGTTTTACATTTTAGCATGTCCGTGCCATGTAAAACTTGATATGAGGCATTGGTTTTGTTCATTGTTGAAGCACTACAGTGACCTAGATCTAATATCTATGTCATTTCTTTTATTTTGTCTCCTGTGGATAATTGTCTCATGGGCAATGAATCATGTTCAGTGTTTGTCGGTTTTTCATGTTGTTCATAAGTGTTTCTTGTTTCTTGTTTTTTATTATATAGATTATCATTAGAACGTTTGTTTTCCTTGTTTAATGGTTTTACACTAGTCATTTTTGGGGCCCTTTATATCTTGCTGTTAGGTGTGAGCCAAGGCTCTGTGTTGAAGATCATACTTTGACCTATAATGGTTTTCGTTTACAAATTGTGACTGATAAGAAGAGTTGTCTCATTGGTACTCATACCACATGTTCTAATATATGTTCACATCTCCTTATTGTATGTGTATTTAGAAGCTAGTTATACTACTTTTACCTTGATCTTTCATCTTTGTACTGTATGACTGGTCTCTTCTGATCATCAACACCAATTACAGCTAAAAGTATTGAACAAATAACAGTTTAACATATTATCTATATCTTTCTTTCATAAACTTCATTATAATCATACATTTTAACTGTTTCATTTAAAAAACAGTATATATGCTTTAAAAATCTATATAATGAATGATGGAATGGATTGTTGCTGAACATATGCATTTTCACATGAATTTAGGTGAACATTCAACAAAATACAAATTTGCTAAATTTGTCTTAACAAAGATCTTGAGTATCTAAAAAAAATAATTTATCCTTATTCAGCAGAAATTTGTAGCCTTGCGATTAAAATTTATATTCTCAATTGTTAGTTTTAAAATACAGAAGTAAATTAGGCTGAACAGTATTAATTTGAAATAACTCCATCTCTATATGTTAATGATCAAGTTAATTATTTTAAGTACCGGTAATGGCTGCAAAAAGATCTTAAAACAAATTATGGCAATATTAAAAAAAACAAAACACTTATTAGTAGATGGACCAAGAAAAAAGGACTACTTCAATTTTTAATCTCCTTTACACATAGTCTGAAGGTAAAAAGGTTTCTTGTGGAGAGTTGTCTCATTGGCAATCATACCACATCTTCTTTTTTATATTTACTATTTACATTCATAATTTGTTTTTGCATTACTGTCATAAGGCATAATGTCTGTTAAAAAAAATCCATTAATAGATCTTTTATTTAAAAGCAAGTAAATACAAATCACAGCACTCATTGAGAGTATAACTGTTTAAAACCTATTTTACTGTAGTGTACATGTGATATCTAAAGATTATGTCACATTCTTATAATATGTTCAAGAATGTGTGAAATTGCTACAGTGTTACTAAATATATATAAGCATTTGAATCATCTGAAAATTATTTATGACTGTTTTCATAACTGATTTTAGGAAGTCAAGAATGAGTACATGTTACATATATATGTATATATTCTATTCATTTCTTAAAATGAAAAAAAGCATGAAATAACAGCTTTCTTCGTGTACAAGAGATAAAAAGCAATTGTTTATCAACTGTCATTACATATAAACAGAGATTTGTTGAGAAATTAAAATATATTCAATGTTATGTATTTAGCATATTTTACTATATTGATTTTGATTCTTTCAGAAAAAACATGAATGTGTCCAAAATACACGAATTCCCCACTCGCACTATCATTTTCCATGTTCAATGGACCGTGAAATTGGATAAAAAATATAATTAGGCATTAAAATTAGAAAGATAATATCATAGGGAACATGTGTACTAAGTTTCAAGTTGATTGGACTTCAACTTCATCAAAAACTACCTTGACCAAAAACTTTAACCTGAAACATGCACTTTCATTTTCTATGTTCAGTGGACCCTGAAATTGGGGTCAAAAGTTTAATTTGGCTTTAAAATTAGAAAGATCATATCATAAGGCTAAAGGAACATGTGTACTAAGTTTCAAGTTGATTGGACTTCAACTTCATCAAAAACTACCTTGACCAAAAACTTTAACCTGAAGGGGGACAGACGGACGAATGAACGGACGAACCAACGAACAGACAGACACAGACAGACGGACGAACGGACGCACAGACCAGAAAACAGAATGCCCCTCTACTATCGTAGGTTGGGCATAAAAAAAAACACATCTGCATACCTGTAGATCACACACAGAATGTTATAAAGTAAAAACATGAGAGGTCAGTAAAACGTAACTATCCCTGATAAATACACCTTATCGCTATTTGTCCGCCATTACTGGATATCACACAGGTTCCCGTAAAATTTTGACGTCATAAAGCAAAATATCACAATGGAAAAGTGATTGTTGTTACAATTAGTTTTCATGGATACTTTATTTCATTTTTAGTCCTTTCTAGCTATCTTTGCAGCAATTCTATTTCATAATTTTAAAATTTACTTGATGTAGGTAAATAAGGTAGGTTCTAAGTTTCACATTTATGCAACGTTTTACATTTTCATTATTTTTCACCTCGCTGAAGTCACGGAAAAAAGTTGGTGTAAAGTATCATGAATATATAAACCATTAGTCGGACACATTTGACCTTCTTGATTCCAACCCATGTATGTACATTGATGTTAGTTTGTATGAGTTAACTGATTATAACATATATATATACAAGTGAATTATAACTATATACCAGTACCTTAAGTTATATTCTTTTCCTTAAATTATGAAAAAAGACATTTCATTTGAGTATGCTGATTGGATAATGGATAGGTTTATTGATATACAACATTAAAAAACAAAAACAAGGAATGCATATAGTGTTGTTCTAAACATATCCCTAATCCATATATGTATGATAATATATGAAATCTTCCAGTTCTATAGCTTTTGAGAAAAGTGTAAAGACAAAGTTGATTTTATTTAACCTATTGAAAAATTCAAAGTATTGGCAAACAAAAAGTTACGCTATAGGTGACCCAAAGGTCTAAACAGCATTCCACCAATATAACCTATCTTTTTCAAGTTGATAAGGATATATGAAGTCATCTATTCAATAGTTTTAAAAATAAGTGTGATGGAAATATTTGTTTTCATTCAGCATTTTGAATCATTTATAAGTCTCCACAAACTTAAAAAAAAAATATAGTACCGGTACTTTAAGGTGATACCAAACACCTTGACTTAAATTAATTTGACATAAAAATGTAGACAAAATATTTATACTGACCCTTTAACAAAAATATTAAAATTTCATTGGATATTTGACAAACCTTAATTTTGATCTTTGGGAAGCTTAATATCTCCTTAACATTAGAACATGATTAAAACTTTTAGCTGATTTCTACAGAGTTATCTCCCTGTACCGCCTTAACTCTATGTTGTTACTCACCCTCATTCTTTCTGAGACTTTGTAATAATAGTATAGTCCTGGCTTGGGACGTAGGTGACAGATCTTTGACCAGCTCTGTCAGGTCATCTGAAACTTAATTGAGATATGATGAGTACAACTTTTATTTAAATATCCATCTTGAATAAAAAATCTTTTTTTCAATCGTTCGTTATTAAAGATTAAAATATAGCAACATTTTATAAAGTTGGCAATCTGCAGTAATCATAAACCTTTTAAGGAGGGTCGTAATGGGAGTACCTTCATGACAAATAAAGGTAAAAAATCTTACCAAATGATATGAATACTAGGGGGTCTCTTTTTTCAAATCTGTCCATCATGTTCATGTGATCATTTAAATTTTTTAAAAAAACTTACGAACACTCTCCTGTATATCAATAGGTTGTGTATGCAGAACCCTTGGAGAATCTGTTTCTGTTGTCATGGTTACTGGTCAAACTGTTATGAAATGTATTCACATGCTGACTGCATACTATATCACAGCATTATACAAGTATACTAAAGGAGCTGTGTATTAAGTCTGAAAAGATACAAGTCGAATTCTGAGTTGATTAATGATATCCCATTTTAAACAAGAGGCCAAAGATAGGGGATGGAATATTCAAACTCATATATTGAAAAAGAGACAAATGTTAAGATGCATGACAGAAAACCGACAAACAACAATACACAAAACACAAACTAAAGATTGAGCAACACAAACCCTATCAAAAATTAGGGTTCGTTTCAGGTGCTCCAGATTGGTAAGCAGATTGTGTTTTCAACATCTGGCACCTATCATGTCTGTTGTGTTGCTAGTGGAACTAAAAACTCATTGAAAAGTTTAATTTGGTAGGTCACATTTGAGGAAAATATGACAAATAAAGTATTTAATTATTCAGGCAGTTGAAAAGAAATGAATCTGAAAACCAATTATCATTATAAAAAATTCAGGTAGCTCTTATTTGCATTTCAACAAAAGTCCATACATGGCATGCTTTTGAATGATATACTGTCATGATCTGTCATGACTGTTGTCACTTTTAGTGTCATTAAAATTTAAAAAAATTATTGAAGTGTGTCTAATTACAATGTATTGTATACTTCAAATTTCTTATTTCAACTTTTCTTAATATATTATTAGAACAGTCTCTCGCACTTAAAAAAAAAATGATAGACATTAACCATTTGTTAACCATGCCGTCAACATTGACAGCTTGGGTCGACTTGTGAAGATATATTTTGTAAGATTTTTACGATGAAAATCATATAAATATTAGATGCATGTGTTTTCAGTAGTCATGTTAAAGCAGCATAGAATCAAACATTGTTTCTCTTTTTTAAAGTCATGAAAGTAGATACATGTTGTTTGGTTTGATGAAAATTTCGAAGTTAGTTTATAGTTTAAACATATTTATTTATAGTGGATTGATAAACAAGTTAATGCAACTTATATTAATCCCTTTCAAATTTGGGAGTGCTGCCTTATAATGGCATTAGCCTGCTCTTTTTCAAATTTACAAGTGTGTCTTTTACTTGCAAGAGATATGGTACTCTCGTAGAATTATAGTTAACCCGTACCAATGTAAACTCGTACCAACGTCAACTCGTACCACTAAAAAATAACTCGTACCAATGTCAACTTGTATCACTGCTAACTCGTACCAACTTATTTAAATGCATTTGATTGGTGTTTAATTATGAATATATACTGTTATTTTTCTCAATACCTCTTAAGTCTGTAAAATGTATATAATTTGAAAGTAAAATGACCAATCTGTAGCTAATGTTCCATGTGTATTAGATATAGACAATAAACTGGACCCCTGTTGTGTTCACTTATCGCTACACTGACAACAGGTATGGCCTTAATCCCGTGGTCAGAATTCTGACCGGCCTAAATCCCGTGTTCAGAATTCTGACCACGGGATTTAATAATTCGACGAGACTAGTACATCATGGGCCATGTTTAATTATGTATTACATGTATACTGATAGCAAATCAAAGACACGGGTCAGCCATTTATCGTTCCCTTCCAACGAGTATCATTGTTTCCTCGAGACCATACTCCCAGCTGGTGTCAAGAGAGAGCCGAAAATTCAGTCCCTGAAATTTTCTTCCCGGAGTGGTAGTCGAACCAGGAACCTTTGTATTTGTAGTCTGATGCACTAAAATTTTCTAAGTGACACATGAAATGGAATTAAAGCAAATGGACCCGATACCTCTTCAGACACATAAAATTGATGTGTTGTTTTCCTTTTACTGACTACAACATATCATAATTGTTCAAAGCATACATTGTTAAAGCACAAATGATAGTTTTAACTTTTACTTAGTCGTCGTTGTTACCTTTTGGACTGTTGTTGGAAGGAAAAGTCAGAAGAAGAAAACCGACAGGCAACAGTTTTAGACTGTATTTCTGATGGTGACTGATCTTCCATGAGAAAAGCTATGATAATATTAATTAATTTTGACCTTATCTTGGGCGGGTACACGACTACTCGTACTTTTGGCAACTTGTCCTCAACCAACTCATACATGTACATGTACCTTATTTTTACCAACTTGTACCCATGATTTATTTGATATTATTTGTATACAAAGTAGTTTTAACTTTCTTTCATATATCGTAATACTAATATAGCAACATTTAAATAACACACTTTCATTGCTAATATCATGAATATGATGCAATTATAAATGTTTCAAATATATCAAAGCAAAGCAAATGCTAATCATTAATCATTATATATATATTTAGTCTTGAGACTTTTTCAGTGGTCAAAAGGGGATAATAAACCTACAAAAATAGAATGGATTTGTTTAAATTAGAAATAAACAACAAATAGAACACACCCGCGAAATCGCGGGGAAATAAAGCGTATGCATGGTATGTAAACTGTAAAAAAAAATTATCTGGGGAATTTCAGGAGATGACTGTATCAAAAGTCAAAGGTACTTGTGGACTTGGCACTTTTTTTACCCTCCTGCTTTTTTCCAAATACCGATTTTTATTTCTTCTGTTTTTCTGTATACTATGAACATACATATACACTATAATTACTATGAACAGTCACTGATATATTATATATATATACATCAGTGACTGCCTTGAACAGTAAAGAGCCCCCCTACTGAAATACTTTAAGCAAGGATGATAAATGCTAGAACACATCCGCGAAAACGCGGGCATTCAGAGCGTGGTTGAAAGTAGGTAAAGTGTTGTAGGATGATATTTTTTAAAAGATTAAATGACTGAAGAATTTCAGAAAAGGTATCAAAAGTTATAGGTACTTGAAGACAGTCGATTGATTGTTTTTCTTTCAACCCCTCAACCTTTTCCCCAAAATTCCCAATTTTTTGTTTTTTTTAATTTCAATATGAACATAGTACGTTTATATTATAAACATTCATTACTATAAATAAAGTGTGTTTGTTTTTTACTATCAATTCTCAACTTACTAATGAATCCACGGCGGTCATTGATATACATGTATTCTATAGACCTTCTCTATTTAATATACATAGTGACTCGATGAATTTTTGTAACAGATTTTATGACTGGAGAATTCCAGAAAAGGTACATGTATCAAAAGTCATAGGTACTTTGGAACATGACAATTATTTTTCTAGCCCGGCTTCTCATGTTTTTCCTCCCAAATTCCCATTTTTTTTATTATCAATTTCAATGATGTAAGCATTTATATGTATACTATGAACATTCATTACTATAAATAAAGTGTACTTGCTTTTTACTATCAATTCCCAGTTTACTAATCAATCCACGGCGGTCATTGACATATATATAATATAGACCCTCTCTATTCAATAAACTCTGTGACCACCTTGGATAGTTAACTTGAAAATGATAGCAGATAGTAAATACACTTTACTTTTATGTTCAAAGTACAGAAAAACGCAAACCAGAAGTCTAGTTTGACTTAAAATTTCGTCCAATGACGGAAAAATATCCGGACCCATTTTTTTCGTTTTTCTCACAAAATAAGCCAAACTGAATAATCATAAGAATGGACGACAAATGCGACTATACATGGTACCTATAGGACACAGAGACAGGATGATTAATTTATTGTGGAAGGAACAGAAGCGACACATAAAATGAGGTCTTCTCGTTTAATAGTATAGATAATTTGGTAAAAATGCAGCACTAGTTTGAACATCAAAGGAATCCAGGATTCCTCAGCTATCAGACTTAAAAAGAATATTATATATACGTCTCACAAAATATGTGAAAATATTCAAATATATACAATTAATGTTCAATATTTATATCAACAGATGAAGCTTTCAATGGAAAAGAAAAATGTATGGAAACGCCGCCAGCAACATTCACAAAAAGTCATCTTTTAAAAATGAACAAAAAAAACAACCATTTAAAAAAAACTGACTAGTGAGCTAGTACTAATGTCAATTTATTTTAAATCTTTGAAAAAATAATACAAACATCTGTTATTCAAACTTATTCGATTTTTAATGATGTGAATTTTAAATAAGCATGGATGCAATTTTGGGTACTCCTCATTCATGTCATTGCAGAATCATGGATAGTTTTGAGGTCGATTCCTTTTTATGTTAACCTGTTTTGGCCCTTTTCAAGATGTTATTAACTGTATTTGAGATAAATTAAAGCTGTTTTAAAACTGTTTTCAACCCACTTTGTTAACTGTTATCAGCATTTTTGTTAACTGTTTTTGCAAAAATCGAGGTGTTATTAAGATGTTAACAGACCCCCTATTGGCCACCCCTTCTATGACTGAATATGCATTAAAAATCAAAATTGGTGTACCTAAATAATGAAGGATACAGCTACCAAATGAACACAGAATGGAAATTTATGTGTTCGGTGTTGATCTTAAAGGTTCATAATACCAAATGGACAAATATGGCCGTATTTTCAACTCAAAAACTACTCTGTGTACAGACTTACCTGTGCTGTTTGGAAAGTTTTTATGCCTAGCATCCACTAGATATATAAAAGTTATTTCCATTTTGGGTTTAAGAAAGATAAAATCTTTCTTGGTTTTTGATGGTCATTTTTTTCCCTTTCTGCAGAAGGTGTAAAAATAAACAAACACCTGAATTACTTTGATACTGTCCACTTACTGACTCAGATAAACTCTTTAACTCACCTATAGTTGTGATGATACCTGTTGTCCATGTCAATTAAGGACAATCAAAACAATACAAACCGTTTTTTTACCTGAGGGAGCATCTGATAGTTGTACCACAACTTAGTTAATTTTCACATCTTTTGCATGAAGGAAAAAAAATGCCCATCAAAATCGAAAAGAGATAAATTTTATCTTTCTGAAACACAAAATGCATTTAACTTTATTATATCTAGTGGATGCCAGGCATTAAAACTTTTCCAACTCCACAGGTAAGTCTGTACTCAGAGTAATTTTTGGCATGTAAATACAGCCATATTTGTCTGTTTGTTATAATGAACCTTAGGGGTCATCCATAATTGTCAACCATTTTCCAAAGTGTCCAAAACGTACACTTTGGAGGAGGGGGTTAAAAAATCAACATTTTTACTGTACGCTTTTTTTTTTTATTTCCAAAATTTATTTCATTTCCTTAGTGAAGGTCGATGTATAAAATCGAGAATTGGCTTGGTTGTGTTTCTTTTCTATTTCTTCTTTATTATTTTCACTTGATGATATTTATTTCGATATCATAATTCTCCTCAATCCGGAATGAACTATTAAAAGATCTAATCATATGAAAACTAAATCTTTCAAAAATGTGAACTAGTAAAATTATTTAAACTAAAAGTTTGCAAGCATTTCTCAGTACCCCCGATTGTCAATTTCACCTGCTTTATTATAGATCATTATCTTTTCCCTCTGTTTAATAAGCAAAATCGATGGAAACACTAAATTCTTTGAATGTTTTGATTTTGACAAGACGCCATTTTGTGAAAAGATTTTAAATTGGTCCTTCGATTAATTTCCTTGCAATGCATTCCAAAATAGTAAACCAGAAGTTAACTTATTTTTCTTAGTATAAGCCTCCTTTAATTATATATAATTAGGAGCACCTCCATATGAAGTTTAACCTTAACTTAAAAGATATCCAATATATGTACACGTTACAGTATATATACATAAATGATAATAGTGCCATGAATAGCAAATTTACAGGGACCTTTTAAATAGAAATACAGGCGGGAAATTTAAAAACTTAAAATGTTTTAAAACATTACACTTTTATTGATTTCTGTCTTGAGCTCTGATTCCATCAACAACTGTCCATACTTTACCAATGCAATATAACCATGCATTTCCCTGTCTTTGATTCTTAGCATAATTTATGTGCCCTTTTTCATTGGAGTTACCATTCCCACTGTGTGATAGGGGAAACACTAATCTTTGTACTCTTTACTCTGCCAAAACACAAGCATCACAGATAGATGTCATCAAATAAAACAGTCAGATATGTTTTAGTTTAATTTCTATATTAAACTAAAATATAATAAACAAGATCTTCTTTTTATTAAGAATGATTGATTCCTCTCTTGAAATCTGAAAATGGTTGATGTACAGTACACTTTTTGAGGGAGGGTGGGGGTCTGAAAAAGTGTATGTTTTGTGCTGCTTCATTTGTTCTAGGTCAGGCTATGCCTGGTTCCCCCTATCACGTGACCCGGTTAAATATGGCTGTAAATAAAACGAGTGGAACCGGCTGATGGCGACAGAAGTTCAAATTTATACTTTTTTGCTTTCTCAGCTAGGGAATATAAAAGATGAACTTTTTAACAATAAATATATATCTTTAAAATGCAATCTTTTTTTTCTGAGGCCTTATTCATCATAAAAACGTTTCTCCGAGATAATTTTATAAATTTGAAAATAAAATATAGCATGGCAATTTAATATCGTCATAGTGGACAAATGCAGTATCATGTAATATACGTCTGATTGACAAAAATCAATCTTCACCTTTTAAATTCTGATAATTTATCTAAAATTGCGCTTCCCGCCATACTTTTATGACAGGCTGATTGCTTGCCGGTGAGTGAAGACCGGTGGCTGATTTTACAGCAAATGAAGCGACTGTGCCTATACCGGAAGCGTCGACGGGTTAACCTGGGTTAAGCCGATGTGGCAAATGAAGTACTACCTTTGGAAAATGGTTGACAATTATAGATGATCCCTTAATAAAAAAAAAGTTGATGAAAAAAAAAAACGTTGATGAAAAAAAAACTGTCAAAATAGGTGCAATTTTGGTACCGTTGTCAACGAATATTTGTTCCACCTAACAGAAGTTCCATTGGAAAGTTTGTTATAAACATTGTCATAATATCTATTCCTGTTGGAACAAATATTCTATACCATTTATAATTTTCGTTAGGAACATATAGTACTGTAATTTAGTGAGTGTAATATTTATTCCTGTGGAAATAATATTCCAGAATATCTTTTCCTTTTGGAACTTATATTATGAAGGAACTTCTATTCTGTGACACTGTCACGTTACGAGTTGAAATGTATCCGCTCTTGGGCTTACGTTTGTGCTTTCTTGTGACTCAGGAAGCACACAAACAATCCCCAATCATGTGTAAGTTGCGGGTAACACGCTTGAAATCATGCATCCACCATTTTCTAATCATGTGACCATATCTACTTCTTTCTATTCTCTAACATACTCCTACTAGCGAGGAGCACAACCGATAAGGCTTTAAAATGGTTGAAGTGTATTTACATGGGCACAATAATGTTAATAATCAATGAGGTTTATATCAAACGAATACAAATTGGCGATTAAACCAATTAAGAAATAAAATACACACGTATCACTAAAAGTGTAATCCTCCATAAAACTCCATATCGATTTTGTCATCAAAGTATTTTTCTCTCTCTCTATTTTTAATATATACCAGGTTTGATAAGTATTTGATATGACTATACATTTTCACAACTGTTCTTGTACTATGAACAACAAAATGTATTTATTTTATATAAGATATTTCCGTTCTCGGGTCATTACTGCATACCTTACAACAAAATTATTCTCATTTATCTGTTTACATTACTCTATTTGGCGCATTTTCTTCATGTTTATAGCTGTCTTTTTAAAATTGTTTAACATATCACCCCTATTTTTTTACTTATTTTGTATTTATCAATGTCATAGAGGAAATTTATTTGTTCAATGTATATTCAATTGATTGTTTTAATATGTATGTCCTTTGATTGAATCACTTAATTAAGCCATTTCGATTGATTCTTTCTATGATGTTACACTATTGTTTAAGTTAAGGGTGAAGATTGGTATACATAATAATACATTTAAACCCGCTGCATTTGTTTGTACCTGTCCTAAATCAGGAACCTGATGTTCAGTGGTTGTCGTTTGTTGGCCCGTGTGGTTCATAAGTGTTTCCCGTTTCTCTCTTTTTTATATACAGATTGGAACGTTGATTTTCCTGTCAAATACCATACTTTTGCCTACAATGGTCTACTTTACAAATTGTTGTTATGTCTAATTGACATATCAAATTATATCAAATTGTACTGTAACCTCAAAGTGATGAAACCCACATGGCACCGCCTATATATATAGACTGTTACCTACCACAGTTGTATCAATTGTCGCGATATATAATATTATAACCTGCTTGATTATTTTAGTGTAGACTAAAATGCTAATTCTACTCTCAATAATGTTATTGTTATAGTAATACATAAAAATGTGACTTGCATGGGTGGCAAGTTGTCTAACTTGCACTCATACCACATATCTTAATTCTTGTATCTAAGCACATAAACCAAGCACTGCAAGCCACATAATTAATTTAGCCAATCACTGATGCTATACAATTAAGCATGCAACAGTCCAAGTATACAAGTGGAAAAGAAAAGGTTATTAGGCTTAGCGAAGGTAATACAAATATCAGTATTTATCTAGTTTGTATTCTTTGAGTTCAGACGTTGTACATGTACTTTACAACCTAAGACTTACTCTTAGAGAAATGGTTAACATCTGCTCTGGTCAACATTCAATGGTGACCATTTATTTGGGTTAATAAACCTGATTGTTTGCCATTTATTGGAGTCATAAACCATGGATCAGCGATCATGCTAATTATGCTATTTGGGGAGTTTCACCGATTTTCATCTATTTATTAAAAAGGTGTGTATCTTTTATCATGCAACAATGTGTTACAAGTGAGAGGTTTAGCACTATTAAACCATTGTAAACTAGGTTCAATCACCATTTTCTACATAAGGAAATGCCTGTACCAAATCAGGAATATGACAGTCGTTGTCCATTCATTTGATGTGTTTTATCTTTAACATTTGATTTTGCCATTTGACACTTTACGTTTTGAATTGTTCTTGTCCTATAGAAATTGCATACGATCATGTAAATACATTTTGTTTAAAGATTAAATAGAAGTTTTTTATATCTACATTTCCAAGGGTTGGAAATCATCTACGCGCATTGGTAACAAGTTGAATGTATTCATTTTTCTCTTTTTTTCGATTATGGCTCAATAAAACAACAAATCGTCCTTAAAATTTCTAGGGGTCATAAATACTGATAGGGCTATCATGTTGAACATAGTTTTAATAGCCACCATTAATAAGAGAATGTCACAGGTAGAATTGTAGATCGTAACACATCTTTCGAGATATAGTATTTATATTGTTCATTAGCTCTGAGTCGTACTTAAATATTCACCAGCAAGTTTCATGTAATCTGTGATTAAATGAGAGATAATGTCTCTATTTCTAAACTTTTCATTCCACTCTTCATTGCTGGACATCATGTAAAAATATTTATCCAATTTTCATCTTCAATAAGACAAAAAGGACAAGTTGTGTCTAAATTGTTGATGCCAAATTTTACTTTATTTGATTGTAAAATATAGGTGTCAGTAAGGATTTTTGCCTTGCATGCCTTGACAACAGCTCTTCCCGTTTCATGTGGGATGTTCAGAGCTGAGTTCAGGGTTGGCAAACACACGGGTTTTATGAGTATTGCCCAGACAAGTGGGACATACTTGGAAACCTGGGTTGAACTGGGTAATACTGGACAATACTGGGATATATGAAATACTGGCCTAAATTTTAAAGATATTTATAAAATCAATACAAGTGTATAAGTCTGAGAATGTATTGTTCTATCAAATCTGAGAAAAGTGCACATGAAGAAAAATAGGACAAATGGGAAAAGCTTTTCTCAATAATCTAAAAAAAAATCTATTATATCATCATTCTTTCTAGATTAGTCAAAATGTTAAAATAAAGCCTAAGATTTTTTTCCCCAAATAAATATATAGCTAATATTAATACTTTATAATCATATGCCATTTAAGATTTAAGGAAAGATACTTTTAAACTATTTCTGTTTACTAAGTTTCAGCATATTTATATATGCATCACTAATTACTAAGTAACTATTTAGATTAGAGTACAGATTTTTTTTATATAACAATAATCAGTCTTTGCATAACTATAAGTGTTCATGACATGTTCCCTTTAGATGTTTATTTAGCAATATGATGGTATAAACATTAACAATTCGCTAAAACACTGCAATAGTTATCAAAGGTACCAGGATTATAATTTTATACGTCAGACGCGCGTTTCGTATACACAGGACTCATCAATGACGCTCAGATCGAAATAGTTATAAAGCCAAACAAGTACAAAGCTGAAGAGCATTAAGGACCCAAAATGCCAAAAAGTTGTGCAATAAAGTAATGATTATTATAACAAAGCTTGGCAATTAACAAGGTATCATAAATTGTGCAAATCTTGTATTTTGCCTACATTGAATTACTGGAGAAAAGGAAGAAATTGAGTTTTCAATCCTGTAGAAATGACTCAATGTTTATCTGTATGAAATGTGTAATTTTAGCTATACTACTATTAAACTGCAACAAGTCTGTACTATTTTGTGTAAAAATAATTATATTGCACGGCATTGTCCAGCATTGCCCAGTATTACCCGTTTCCCTGGAAATCCCGGTTTTCTGGCCACCCGAGTTTTCCCTCCTGGGTAATGCTTTGTTTACCCTGGGTGAGTTAATTAAAAACAAGACGAGTTTCACCAATTTTAATTGAGCTTGTATCTAGACGATTTGATGTTGAATTTTGAGCTATTTCTAACAGTCCTACTTATATCGTTCCAAAATTCTAAGGTTACAGATCTAATGTAGACATATTATATTGCATTAGAATATAGGACGTGTCACGGTACTTTTCTATCCCAAATTCATGTATTTGGTTTTGGTGTTATATTTTGTTATTCTCATTGGATTTTGTTTTCGTTTCTGTGTGTGTTACATTTTAATGTTGTGATTCTGTTGTGTCGTTGTTTTCCTCTTTCTTATATTTAATGCGTTTCCCTCAATGTTAGATTGTAACTCGGATTTTTTTTTTTTTTTATCGATTTATGAGTTTCGAACAGGGGTATACTACTGTTGCCTTTATATATTATTCTCTCTAAAAATGT
Organism: Mytilus galloprovincialis; assembly: GCA_037788925.1. Lineage (NCBI taxonomy): Eukaryota > Metazoa > Mollusca > Bivalvia > Mytilida > Mytilidae > Mytilus > Mytilus galloprovincialis. The sequence continues at coordinate 33,348,237 of CM075339.1, forward strand.
ACTCAATTTTTATTTCCCGAAACTACAATAGAGTGGAGAAGGCTCATTTGTTGTTTATGGAGCTCATCTTCAAGCGAAAGAACACATAATAGTGAGTAATTCCCTTAGATATTGATCTTGTCCTATAGTTGGCATTGATCGAAAGTTTTCAGAAAGTTTAGGTGGAAGTCACTTGGCGCTTTAAGTTGTTTAAAATTCAAAGTTATCACCTATGTATATACTGTATAGAAGACGTGGCAAAATATATATTTTGTCTATATTGCAGGAAACGCGGGGGTTTAACCCATTTGTGCCACTCATCCAAGTTTTCATCAATAAATACGATGTTCATCTTGCAAGGCTAATCTATCTTAAATATTTTATATGTTTTTTTAGAAACTTGTTACTAGTAGCCCTAATACACGTATCATTAAACATTCATAAATAACTCATGCATTCTATCTAACCTAAGGCCATTGACAACAGAAGTTTCAAGTAGATTCGAAACAGTGATGGAAGCGCCACATTGTATTTCTATTATTATATTAATACAGATTTGAAAAAAAAGTATTAAAATATGTTAATTTGATTTTGACTATCTACAAGTGCATGTAATAGTCATACACCGAGGGAAAGTGGTGTCTGGATAAGAAACCCCGTCGGCCAGACAAGCCGTATCCCGAGGTGTATTACTAACTTACACCCCATTCTTAACTCAACATTGTTAACATTGATCATTAAATGAAGAAAAAAAAAATACAATATCAAACCATGATTTATAAGATTTTTATTTTTTATTACATGAAACCCCACTAGTAACCTTTTTGGTTATCTTTGTTCAAACTTTGTCAAGTGAGTATTTTTTACCAATGTCAATGTTGTTTTGCATATTCCAATTAAATCCATGGTTTGATATGGATCAGCAGGTCAAGGTTGACCATATCGTGTATTCCTTTTACAAACAAACAATACGTCATGCTCCTTGTATGTAATTGTCAATTTGGAAGGGTATGAAATGGACATTTTTGGCAAACGTTGGATTTGATAGAAGAGACTAGAGATAAAGGCAATACTATAACCTAAAGTGCTTACGTGTATCAGTTTAATAAAGGTAATCATAACTATATTTTTCATCTTACGGTTTTGTAGAAAAAAAGCCCCCTCTTCTCGAGAATAAATATACATTCATACTCGAACCTACAAAGAGATAATTGTGTCTGCAATAGAAACCCGACTACCAGACACGCTCAGTATACAAAGCTACAGATTTAATATTTCACAAGCCTCTCTTTTTGGGGCAGGGGCTGATCCAGCTAGGGGTTTCCAACTCAACAGAATGGGGATGGGGTTGCAATTCATTGATTTTTTTTAAAATCGGGTCCAACTCGCGGAAACCCTAACCCGGATCGGCCATTGGATAACGAGGGGTCCGAGAGTTAGAATTCCCCCTTTTTTAAACAAAAAAGATCAATGCTTTTGAATAGAGACATATGATTGGGGAAAAAATACTTTCAGCAAAGGAGTAATAAAAGATTTATGTTTGTCTTTAAAATAGATGCTTAATGTTTCTTTCGCTATAGGAATTTCCTAAAGTGTTTTTTTTTAATATCTTGAAACAATTTGTAGAGAACACCATAAGTAATTTCTTATGTTCATGCTATTTAAAGAATAATCAATTTCTATTTGTACGAATAACAATGAACTTTTTTTGCGGGATGTAGAAGCAGGGGTTTCCAGAAACCCCGCTCGTCACACCCTGTGGTCAAAATCTATTGTTGTTCGTAACAATAGATCTATTCAATTTACACTGTTTCAAAAATAGAAACTATGAAGTATAACAATAGAACTGGGGTGTATCATACAAGGAAGTTTATCTAAAAATAGAGTTTGTTAAATTAAGGATAGATAATCCATTAGGTACCTGTTTAACAAACCTTTAATTGAGGTAACCGATATAATACCACATATGAATAACATTTACTGAAAGTTTGATTGTTCTGCAAATAATTTAGACAAAAGTTTACTGTGAAATATTTTGATATTTCTTCTTGCTCACATTTAAAAAAAAAGGTAACATCCTACTGAATAAGATTAATGTATCCAAAATGATTTTCTGTACGACTTTGCCACCCTCTCCGTTGTTACACGGACTCTTTTTATAAAAATAATCACTCGTACATGACAAGCGAGTGTATAGGCACTTTAGATTTCAATTACATTTGAACTTTTTCTTTCACCGACATACATTCTATCCTGTCTTTCTTATTAAGTCATTTACGTTTGAATCAATTACTACATATTTTTGTAAAGAATTCAAGTCAATTACTATTCAAATTAATACACTAAGGGATTGACCATTTACAAATGTTATGAATTGTCAATCAATTGGGATAGCATTTACCAATGTCAATTAATTTGTCTTTATACTCTATGCTCATCCCAACATACTGGATTTTCCTCCACCAATTCTGAGCCAGATAAATATGCATAACCGCGGCCACAAAGGAAATTTGTTTTGATGGAAGAGATCACACATATTTTCCACATAACATTGCTCATCTTTCGATGGTAAGAGGGCACAACTTAGTAGTACATAGTTTCCATTTTTAAAGTATATAACTGATAAAAGTATTTCGAACAGCACATAAAAGTTCCATCTATAAATATTGCAGACATACCATTGCAAAGACATTCAAGATTGCGATGTGTAAAAAAAATAAATATTATACCGATCTCCCAATCATTTGCTCTGACCTTCTGATACGTATGGTCAGTATTTACTCACCTATGTGTTACTGTAAATGCAATTAGGAGCAAATATAAAATTGGCGCAAAGGAAAAAATGAAAATAAGCGCAAATGTCATACGCCCGTTAATATAATACTGCAAAATAAGGGGAATCAGTAAACAGCTACCTGTATCTGTATGTATCGTTAATTGAAAATCGTACCGAAAATGACTGATATGACTAACTTTCTAAGTTACGAATAAAATCGGGGAACGTTCCCATTCAATAACACGATTGTTGGTTAAGACATCAGTTTATGCACAATTATTCTTTGAAGTAACAATGATGTAGGTTAAAAACTCTAAAGGGTGTTGATTAAAATAAAGGTACCGTCTTTGTACATATTGCTAGAGAAAATATTCAGTTCCTAATTCTGGTAAAAAATTGTCAGCCCTAAACAATCCCGTGTGAAACAAGTATACATGTCACCTTTTTAAGGAATGAATCTCCCTCATGCAAAGCTCTGATTCCTTTCACGGATTTGGCTATACTTTTTGGACCTTTTGGATTATAGCTCTTCATCTTTTATATAAGCTTTGGATTTCAAATATTTTGGCCACGATCATCACTGAAGAGACATGTATTGTCGAAATGCGCATCTGGTGCAAGAAAATTAGTACGGTCAATTTTATTTAAGATGTTTTTAGGATCTGGATTGAAACCTGTAGGAGGAAACACAAAAAAGTTACATATTTCTTCCGATCTCTCCAACACGCCAAAGTTCAAGCAGGTTTGGCACTTCGCGCAACACGTCATAAAATGCAACCGCAATCATGGCAATGATTTAGCACCTATGATCACCGTGTTGTTATTACTTGTCTCAAAACGATGATTCATAAGAAGAACTAATATGTGATTAAGTGAATGATAAAATCATAAAAATCGTTCGTATGCTGTCAAGTAGATGAATTCAACATACTAGTATATGTATGCATTCAATTACGATATTAATGCATCAAACGAATGAATTTCTTATTTGATTAGTGAATGAAATGGAATTGGTCATGTATTGATCAACTATCGATAGCACATGGGTTTGTTGTTATATTGGGAACACGTGCATATTTTACAATAATATTTAAATTATTTCAGCATAACAATAAGTTAACTTTGTATGATAGCACGGACTGGTCATCCGCGGTAAAAGTTAACATTGAAAAAACATTTTCATAGCGTGACCATTCAAAGCTCAGTCTTAGTGCAGTGAAGTCCCCCCACCCCCTGTGTACATGTTTTGTATAAGCTTATAATATTGTAAACGTATTATGTTTTTTTCTGCAGATGTAAAAAGAACATTATGAAATTATGGTTTTGCGATATGAAAGATTCTATTTCATTATTTTTCTTTTTAGATATATTTGTAAGACATGTTTGCTGCAGCGGTCTTAGTGTGCTTGCAAAGTGATTTGAGGACAGTTGAATTATTTGATAATAAAACTTTGATGAACTCGTCTAGGCGAGCTGTTTTCCATAGATATGTGTTTGGGTTTTTGTTCATAAATACGTTATTTGCGTTTGATGGCGCGAATAAGAAAATAATTGTTATTAGATATATATGTAGACATATATATTTTGGTTTAAAAAAAAAAAATCATGCTTATAGGTTTTTATATGGCTAATAGTTTTGAAAATTCATGCTTATAGGTTTTTATATGGCTAATAGTTTTGACCAGGATTAAACACGTGTCGTTATGTGATCTTATCGCAGTTTACCGTTCAAAATCAATCATCTGAGTTGAATGATTTTCTTAAAGATTTGTTACCTATTTGAACATGGACACTTTTTATTGATAGAAATAATTTTGCATTGGTGAGTTGATAGGTATTTTATCTTTTGATTAAATATGATTTTGTTTATAAATATTTCCTGTCTTTGTAGTGAATTGTAAACGTCGGTATCAGCAGTTATTCACCTTCAACATTGTCGAGAATACTATTCATGTCAATATATTAAAAAAAAATACATTTACGGACAACCATTTAGCTACAAAAGGGGTTATGTTCTTTTCTGAGTAAACACATCTTTTAGTTTTTCAAGCTAAACCCCAAATATTTTTGTTTGCTAAATTAGCAGTATTATATACGTTTTTCTTAAAATCAGGAATCTCCTTGACCACAATATATTTTTTCTCATAAAATTTGGGATCACATTTTTTTAGATAAAAAACCAAACCCCTTTTTAAAAGTTAATGGTCCATCCCTTAAAGTATTATTTTGAATAGTAATCTACTGGAATTGTTTAAAAAAAAATATATAGCTATTGATTCAAACATAAATGATTTAATAATAAAGACAGGATGTATGTCGGTGAAACAAATGTAATTGAAATGTAAAGTGCCTATACACTCACTTATCATGCATGAGTGATTCTTTTTGTAGAAAGTGTCCGTGTTACAACTTAAAAGTGTCCGTGTAAAACCCGTTAATATGCTATTTTTCTATAACTCTTATGGGGGGGGGGGGGGGGAGTGGTACAGAAAAGCGCTTTGGATACATGTAAAGTAGGATGTTACCTTGTGTTTAAATGTGGCAAAGCAGATATATAAAAATATGTCACAATGAAATTTTGTTTAATTTATAAATTATTAGCAGATCAATCAAACTTGCAGTCAATGTTATTCATATGTGGTATTATATTGGTTACATCATTAGACATTTTCAACAACTCTCAATACCGACTATTGACACCTAGAGTTTACACGAGAAATAGAGGGGTCGTATCAAAGATTAAAAAATCATCCATGTATAACACGTATATAATAAGAACAAAGTACTACATTTTCGATTATTACGATGTGATAAAAAAAAATGTGGATTTTCTGTGTTGTCTCCTTTCTTTCATTTGATACTTACTATCATAAAACACGTCAATCTGTTTACATTCGAAAGTATTGTAATTTCGGTTATATGATTATTAATATCTATATTTGTCCGATTTTCTATGGAAGTCGGCTTGGCTTGCCAACAGTTGTTGACTCATATTTTGAATGTTATTTTATGACTACATTTTAGTATTCCCATAGAAACAAAATAACATATATCAGTGGCGGACCCAGTAAGAGGGGGTCTGCTCCAGTCATTCCCTATATAATCTGCCAAATTTTACCCACAAAAGAACCTGCCCACTCCTCTAAATTCACATCTGGATAATACATTGTAACAGGACCATCTTCCTGCATGTCCGTAACGTGTCTGAATCATGCGTCCTAATGTTTTTTTTTATTGTACCCGCCGCATATGTCATGCCCCTTTTTCAACCTTGGAATATGTTGGCCAAATATATATTCTTCTCTCGGTAGAATTTTTTGGCAACAATATTTCTTATCTCTTTGATTTGTTGAAACCGTTCAGATTTCTCGGCTTGGTACTGATTTTCGCGACATTATTGAAGATCATATGGTACCTCTAAATTGTTAAGGTGTTGCATTATGTGATGTGCCATGTCCATTGCTCGTGACTGTCTTTCTCATGATGGTCAAAGTCTGTTTTGTGATATTTCAATTAAAAAGATGTAATCCAAAATGAAATTTGACATTCGCCTTTTCTGAATGCTCTGTAAATATTGTCACGGAATACACACCTAAGTTGAACATAGCATGGGTGAAGTTAAAAAAATACTTACTATAAAGTTCATTGTATAAGCATCCGAGGCAAAACATAACAGACTGTGTATAGTGAGTGATGTGCCGCCCTTGTCAAACGACATAAAATAATTATCTGTTTAAATATTTTACATCTATATTTTCATTTTGCTAGCATGAATTAGTTATACTCTCATCTTCTGAAAATATACAATAGAAAATTCCTTCGTGATGGGTTTGATTGAGGAAGGGGGGAGGGGTCTTAATTTTTTTTTATCATTTTGTCCACGGCAGTACATTCAGTATTTTATGTTAACAACTATTCTCTATTGAATTTCACTAATCTTTATCATAATTTAGCACCCCAGAATTCTATATTTTTGGGCCATGCTTCTGTGGTATTGGTCCTTTAATTTATATTCTGTAAACCCTATCCAGACTGTTATTCATACTCAATCCAGAAATATAACTAAAGATATAAATCAGTAAATGGTTTATAACCACAACAAGAAAACTATCGTTTTGGTAAATTAATCTAAGCAAACAAGTTTATTTTTTTTCAAATTTCAATTTAAGTAATAATCAATAACAATTATATACAACTATTATTACTTTTGAGACGACCACTTACATTTTACCTGTCGTAGTCGTTGTCAACTGTAGGTGTAGACAATGGTTGAATAGGTCTGATAAAAGGCGTGTTTAACAGGTACTTAGTGGATTACCTACCTTAATTGAACAAAATCTATTTTTAGATAAACTTCCTTGTATGATCTTACAAATATCTTTTATGATTCTATAATTGCGTATTAATATATATGTTGGAAGATATTTTAAAGGGTAGCAATCAAAACAATAATTTATGGATACACACATATAATCAGTCGTATTTGTGTTCATGGTAAGCCACCTTGACCATGTTGACGAGTACTATTCAGGAGCTATTTCTGATATGTGTACATGTGTATTGAAATTTACACAGACTGATGACTTTCGTTTTGGTTTTGCATCATTATTTTTAAAAATGAGAGATCATTTACATATAGACATGGTAGAAACATGGACATTATCTTCAAAATATAGTGTGCCTTAATAGACACCAGTGTACATTCAAATGAAATATATATATGCTGATACCAAGCGCACTGCAATGAGTACCAACACTCCCGAGGCACGGGAATTATTACGCTTATATAAATGTGTTGTCGACACAGGTACTGACGTACTCACTGCCTTTGCTAAATATAAACTACTACCTACATATAACGGAAATTTTAAACACTTTCTTGATGACAAAAAACATGAATTGTTCCATCTATGGCAATCTAGGAAGTTCTTATGTTGTGAATGTCCACCAGCAGGTTGCAATCTTAAACAAACGGGTCACATGCCTAACTGGATATTCAAAAAGATTTATGATGATAGTGGTCCTGAAGATAGGGGACACATTGTACGCAATAGCGGAAATGTTGTTCAAGTATGTCTACACAAATATGTCACACGAAATATTGCGATTCACGAGCTTGACATAAGTACAATTTCGTTTCTTCTTCGGAATTTAGCAGTATTATCCCAAAACGAGACCACTTCATTGGATTTAATTACCACCACAAGAAGTCAGATTTGCCATGCTTATTCCACGAACTGCTACCCCATGGCCACATTGAATACAACGTGGAATGAATTAGAGAATGCTTTAGTAGATCTTGTGGATCCTTCTTTCAAACGAATAATCCGAAAAGATATCAAACAGTTGCGTAAGACTGATTTAGAGAAGGAAGAAATAACAGAATTAATGAAAAACGCCGAGGAGGTCAAAACTGTAAGTATTTTTAAAGATAATGTGCTCGATATAACTTCTGAAATACATCCAAAGCTAGTTATGTAATCTTGCTCCTCTATCTTGATCATCCTTATGTATACATATTATACACAAGAATTTGGTAATGATCAAAGACCAAAGATAGAGCTTATATCTATCATGTCGATTCAAACTATGCAATAACTATACTTCTCTAATAAATCTAACTCGTAATTACAGGCAAAGTAACATTTCTATAGTTTACACCACTCCACTGAAATAATTTTTAGCATTTCATTTGTTTGTTGCTGCAAGCAAAATGCTTGATCCACGGCAAATATGAACAACGAATGAATCTCTATGATGTATGTAAAAATACGTTTTGGTATATTATACTTTTCTTTGGACTTTGGTATATCTACCGAATTCATTTAAAAGTTAGTGTTCACTAAATAATTTTGTCAATAGTTGGATTTAGTATACTAAATTATGGGAAATATACTTCAATTTTACTATCATTGCCTATTTTACTTTAATGCTTTTTGTAAAAATAAAAATAAGATTCTTTTAGGAAGCGACTGATAAGAAAAAGAGACTTGTGAATAATTTCCCTACAGTCTTATACATGTTATAGTCTATGTGATTTCATTTTTATTGACGCTTTTAAACAATATAAATTTTACACCACATTGCGGAGCCTTATAAACAGATATATTGTAGACATGCATATATGAACAGTCTGTTTCTGTCACAAGAAATCTTGACTTTTTGAACAAATTAAATGTTAACTATATATGCAAATTATAGAAGTCATATCGATCAAAAATTAGTATGACTTAAATTCTTTAATATATGTATGAATCTTTAGGATGTTTTTGATCAAATGCATGTATACAACCAAACTGAAGTCCTCAATGCATATTTTTGTATCACATGCAAAGGTAAGGAGAGTTTTCGTAATTTATATTTACACTCGTTTGGTAAAATCATTTAGTGAATCTTACTATTCATAGGAAAATACGAAGATTTGTTTTATACATGTTACAAGCATATCTAATTGTATCTTTTTCAGAAACAAATATAGCTTGCACTAAAGTCAAATTCTTCATCTCTATAATATAAATATTTAAAAAAAGAGCAAAATTGTTAATACATACTTTGTTTTATTTCAGGTTTTAGAAGCAGTTGAATCCTCATGTAATAACAATATCAACCATTTTAGAGGTATGGAAAGCAGACTTGAAAATATATCAATCAACAATACAGAAGACATCAAACACCACACAACTGAGCAAACAAACTTCGTTGCAACACAAGCCCAATATGCACTATCGGAAAAGATACAAAATACAGAGGAGAAACTAGAACATTGTATCAGACACGAGTCCGAAAGAATGAATGAATCGCAGGCATGCAGTTTTCAACAGATAGAAAGCACTCTGCAAGAAACCAGGACACAGATTAGGGAGGTCAAGGAAAACCAAGACAACACACAAGGCAGGGATATTATGTTATTCATTTATTAGATCAGAATGTTATGTCCTTTATATTAATAGACGATTGAACGGGAGCTGCATTAAAGTTGAGATAAATTAATGCATAAAATCTATCACACGACCATATACCTCGACCATTATATTATTGTTTACACAAAATCTATAAAAATAATTGAGGTACTTGTTTAAAATCCTAAAGAGACAATACTATGTGAGTTGACAGGGTTAACGTCTCTCTGTAATAAGAACACCATCTGCCATGAGAATCTACATTTAGCAAACATATCAAAATCAGGTATGACTATTTTGGTATATAGAGCTTTGAGAACAAGAAAACATTTCGTTAGTGCAGTCAGTATGAATTTGAGATTACGACAGTAAAACTAATGTTGTTTTGTTGTGAGTTCCAAATACTGTAGTTATCCATTCAAAATATTTTTTTTTGTAAATGAGGCTTGGTCTGATTGCGCAACAACATATTTGGAGAGAATATAGTAAAAAGCATTGACAATCTACGTTTTTTAAGTGTTATAAACCATATACCAGATTAAAAAGTAATCAAGAGGTATGACTAAGTCTTATACATCCTTGGGTGGTGATGCCGCCTATGGTTTAAACTGGTTATGTATTTGTTTATATCTAATTAATACGTTGATCATGTTATGAATGTTCAAACAGGTAAGACATATTCGATTTCGTTTTTCTATGACTATTTCAGTATCTATTCAGAGGACTTAACTTTTTACTTGATTTATTTTTGTTTCTCTTCTAGTTTACCGTCACCTTTTGTAACTTATTGTCTCATTCAATTTAAATTTCTTATCATCGATTTCAGTTGTTTATGTCTGACCAATAACGTTCAAAAGATTAGAATAAAAGATTAAATGTTGTTATGTTTGCCCAATTGAGTTTACAACATCTTAAATATCCATGTTCTTAAAGTTTCACCATTCTCTTTAATGAATGTTGATTTTGTTTCTAGGGGAAATATTGAGAGCCATTAAGAATTTAACGCTGTCTGTGAAGTATGAAAGACCTGCCAACTTACTCGTTCCAGAGGAAACATTTGCAGGTAGACCAGCTTTTTAAATGCAGCCCAATATTAAGGTGGATAATCGGTATATATTTCCTCAGATAGAATTTTCTTATACCTTTCCAAAATGACGATCCTACTATGCTTTTTTCAAAAATATAACTACAGGTATGGTTAGCCAAGCTTTTTTTAACCTACAAGTCATAAACAATTGCCCATATTTGGATAGATTATTCATAAAAAAAACTTTTGTGAAAAAAAATATCAATGAGATAAAATTTAGAAATAAAAAATGAGGAGATAGTTTTCTTAATATGCTTTAAGAAAATATGGTGTCTTTTTCTTGGTACAAGTAAAATTAAATTACTTTCAGTACTATTCCAGTATAATTTTGTTCTGTAAGATTTGTTTCACGTCAAACTTTCAAGTTGAAAAAAGGATAAAAAACATTCTCAAATATTTGAATATGTTTAAACATTTGGATAACTGTGTACTGCTGTTGTACAATCCAAGATGGGAGTATACAGATAATATACTTTAAGTTGCTTATAAGACATGTTCGATATTAAGCATGTGTTGGATTGTTGAGGCGGACACAAACACTGTATATTAGAAATATTGTTCTACCTTTTTACTCACGGCAAGTTAATACTCAAACATTTTATGAAGATTGTATCATCTGTAAATATATTTGTTGTTGTTAATTCAACAACACATAAAAACACTAATACTGTTTTAAACTTAGAGTCAATGGAATGTCCTGTCCTTTGGCAAATAGCAACTCCCGAACACTGGAACCTAGAAGCAGTAGAAGCAACCCTTCGAAATCCTTCGAACATAGATGAACAGTTTAAGAAAAAATTTGTGAGGAAAGGCTCTCTGATTATGTTGACAACGATAGCAGCAAGTATACTTAGTGACCCTGAAGCATTTGAAGCTGCGGTCATAGCTTTTCTGACAAAGATGATAGAAGACTGTAATATCAATACAGAAATACCTTGCCGAGTTGACGTTAGGCTTCATATTTTGAATGCTAGTGAAGGTTTGTGAAACTTAATCAATCATGTACTAGCACCCTGATGATTGCTTTACTTATCCCTTGAACAAATGCATGCTTTATGACATGAATATTCGAAAAAGCTTCTGCACTGTCTACGTATTAGCATATTACATTTGACGTATGAAAATAAACGGAGTGAATTGCCGGCAATTAAGAAGACAAGTAATATCTTTATGACCAAACTAAGCCTAAAATAAATTAAAAATAGTTTTTTTTTTAATTTTCAAATGGTATCGACTTTTTAAAATTCCGTGACATACTGGTTAAGCTATGGATTTCGTATTTTTTTATTTCCCTTTTTTTGCTATTTATGCCAACATTAAACAGCAAAATTAAAAATAGAGTCACTGATCCCAGGATTTGCCTACAAGATAAACATACAATGCAAAGGAAGTATCGGTACCATAGTTACGTTGGTGTTTCATCAAAGTAAACTCACAGATTAGTTCATTAATAAAGGGAAAAATCATAAAAAATTTAATTTAATCTACATTTTCTCATTTACCTATTTATACGAATTTAAAAAAAGATATACATATGACGCCCGTCAAGCAAAAACCACCCTTATCGCATTTGACGTCGTTATCGGTAGTCAACGCTAGAATGTAACGTAGAACAAACCGATAAATTGCACGTTGAAATTGAGATATGTTTTCTAAACACAGCGTTATCCATGCGAACTGAATAGTATATTCTTATATTACATATACATACTTCTGTAAAATAATGCCGTATTTACGATTTAAAATTTAATTTTGTGATAAATTTCTATTCAAACTTTTCAAATGCTTGTTTTGACGTACGCTGTATATTCTTATTGTCTTGAGAGGAATGATTTATAAACAATATAATAAAATCCCACACATCACCATGTCTCATTAATACATAGTACCACGATATGTGATGATACACGTATTAACCTTTTACAATATATAGACAATACCAATGTTGTGTAAAAAAAAACCCACTTAAATATTTTCTAAAAGATTTTTTCCGCAGCTGGATTTCTTTTATACTTTTAATACGGCAAGTTATTGTATGAAGAACCTAAGAAAATAATTTAATATTTGGCGCAACATTATGAATGCCAAATGCGGAAAATCTTGCATGGTTAATCACACGATAGAGTTTGCTTACAAGAAATTAAGTACGAAAGAGAAGAAAGTCTGTCTGAAATTTTTCGTCTTTTATTTTGCCACGCTTTAAGGAACATGTGTACTAAGTTTCAAGTTGATTGGACTTAAACTTCATCAAAAACTACCTTGACCAAAAACTTTAACCTGAACTGGGACGAACGAACGGACGGTACGACGAACGAACGAACGGACCCACAGACCAGAAAACATAATGCCCTCTATTATCGTAGGTGGGGCATAAAAATTTGCAATGCGTTTAAAACTGTTAGCATGAAACAAATATCAGTTCATAATTACATCACTCATTTTACAAAAAGTGGGGGTATACTGTTTAACCTCTGTCTCTCCGTTAGTTAATCCATCCGTCAGTCTTTCCGTTCGTCCCATGAATATATTCGTCGCATATCTCTTAGGAACTACATAACAAGGATTTCTGAAATTTGGTTTCAGGGTTTATATAATTCAGTTATATCGTGCGATGCGTTTTCAGATTCATCACTCAACAACTTCCTGTTTACCGAAATATTTCGGCGGGGGTATCATCAGTAAGCAGTAACTCAATGTTTCACTTGTTTTATAACTGCTTTAGAAGTTTACTTAAATCTCCTACAAAAATCGCCTAAATCGGCTTTAGAGATCCCGGCCACTCATCTTCTAAGTGGAAAGGGGATGGAATTAACTCGGCTCGTACAGCACAAAAACTATAATAAACCTAAAATTCGGTTCTTTGGCCAGGATGTTGTCTTTTTGACAGATTCTGCATTTCCTTTCTCAATTTTATTCAAGACAAGTTTTATCTTAAGTCTTGTTTTACATTTTCTAAAAGTAAACAAAAAATACAGGTGTTCTACGTCCATTCGAAAACAAATCTTTTAATCTTTTATTCTTAAATGGTCTGTGTGGTAGGCCATGAAGAAACAAAACAACAAAGAAAGGAAGAAAAATCATCAGTGATCATTATAAAATAAAAAAATGCTAGAGGCTTGAGCTAATTCGAAAAATACAATTTTGGATGCATACACGAGATTGACTAAGCTGGTTAATCATTGTTACAATGTTTTCAAATATATGTATACTATTTAATGGTCACAGTTCAATTTCGTTGTATTAATTTTCTTTGATTGTGAATAAAATGAGATGCGGAATATTGTTTGACTTAAATTGAGTAGTTAACTTGATTGAAATGAATATGCAACTCTAGTACAAAAGGTTATACAAAGACGAGAAGACATTTTTTAAATTGATGATTTTGACTTAATGATCAGGAGTCACTGACTGTTTCACCCGTCGTGTAAATCTCTAAATTCACGGATAGATAAGGTTAACAATCCGATAATAAACTTTCAATGGTATTTTTTAACGCCATGTAAAATCAGAAACAGAAACAAATGCAATTTTGCAATGTTGCGTTAATTTTCAAAAAAGATGATGCTGGATATATTACAATGATCTGTAAACATGAGGCAAGGACTAATGGAGGCAGTATAAGCTGAAAAAGAACCATACAATTAGATCACATCAAATAATCTTGTTGTTCTTCATATTTTTTTCAATCTTGAAATGTCATACTTTAGATGTTAAAAAACAATCTATTTTACTTTTGCATAATATTGAAATTTTCAAGTTCACTTCGAATCAAATTTCTCTGATAAGAGATATCCAGGCGAAACTTATTATAATTATAGTAATACATAAAAATAGTTGATATTTATTACGAACACGGACAGATTGAAATTTCGCACTTGAGATATATTTTTAATGTTATTTAATAAAGTTTTCAAATGTTATTTTTCGTTTAAATCACTTTTATTTTAACGTGCATTTTAGTTTGTTTTGTAAACATTGACACGTGTATATATAATTAATAATCCAAATTCTCGAAACACTTCAAAAAATATTGTCCAAACACGAGGAACAGAAAAGTCGTGTGAGGTCACTTGACCGCAATTCGTTTCTGATTAGATAATAAAAGAACCCAAAAAGTCATTCCGGATGAATGATCAATTTCCGTAAAAAAATTATTGTGTAGATATTTTTTATGAATATATCTAAAAATACTTTTTGTGAAGTAGCAAAGACTATTTGTAACAACTATAATAATAGTTTAATATGTGAATTAAACCAATGTAATGTATTAGTTAATTTTACTGAATATTATCTCTGGGTATTCAGTGGTAATTTAACAGGGAAAATTGATGAAATGCTGTACACCAAGTTTAATTGTTAAACAGCATTATGTGCAATAAAGAATCAATTATAGTGTTAAAAAAAAGACACGTGTATATATAAGTATTGCAAGAAATATATCTGAAACAGATGAAATTGCACACGCAGCTGCAGTTCTCATTTAACGATAACATTGAAGATAATACATGTAGAAATGAACTATTCAAAGAAGGCAAATATATGTATTTATTGGGTAAATTAAAAATAAAACGGCGTAGATAAATCCCGTTCTAGATACGGAGAGCGAAAGTGAACAAAATTTTACATAAACTTTTGACGACAGGTAAGTTTGTCGAGATACATTTCTGTTACCTATAGTAATCGAGAGTCCCGTTTAAAATCTTTGATTAAACACATCAATAGTAAAAGAAATACCAAGAAAATATCAAAATTTTAATAGACGTCCAAAAAATACATTTTCATTGGTACAATATTTCAAAAATTATGCTAGTCTGCATGATTTACCACAAACAGTACCTCATAACAGACATGACTCTGAACCTCAGATTGTGTTATCTTCTTGTGAATCAAAATAGTCGGGTTTTGACACATATGTATCAGCATTTCAGACAAATGGAACTGGATGTAGATATAAGATGATGAGTATGAGTGCCAATGAAAAAAAACTCACCATCCATGTCATAATTTAAAAAAGTAAACCCTTTTAGGTCAAAGTACGGTCTTCAACACGGAGCATCTATAGACTAGATATGTCCACTGAACAGAATGGACAAATGTCTGGTCGCCTTGCTGTCCGCACATAATATTAACATCTATATATTCTGATGTGTGTCGTAGATGGGACTCTTACGTAGTATAATAGTCCCAGGTCGTAGTTATAGGCCTTCAAAATTGAGATAAAACATACCGTATCGTCGGCTATAAAAGACCCCGATATGAAAAATATGAAACGATTAAAATAATTACAGCCGATTCCATTGAGTGTGTAGGCAATGGTAATATATTTGGTTAGCTAAGGTATACGACCATCCTTTCGGAGTAGCCTGGTCTTACAGACAGATAGATTGGTTATCTGTTGGATGAGTCTACTTTTAAAGGAATGTAGTTTACCTGGACTAAAAATGACTTCACGGTTAAGCTAGCCGCGAATCAAGCTAACCAAAGATATTACCTTTGCCTTCACACTCAATAGAATCGGCTGTAAATTAATACCTGTATTAAACGCCCTATTCAAGTTGATCCTTAATATCAAATAAATACAAACAGACACCACGCGTGAAATCATAAATCATAAACAGAAAACTCAGATGACCATGTCTTGTCTTAAAATCAAACGAGTGAAACAAAAAACAACACAGAAATTTAAAAATTGAGCAACACGAACCCCATGAAAAACAGATAATGCCCTGGAAGAATCAGGAGTTCACACTTCAGTGTTTTTTTTTATTACATTTAAGATAACACTGAAATCGCTACCAAAATAAAAAGAATTCTTTTATATTTGAAATCCAACAAATGAAAGTCTTTATTGTTCTGTTATTGTAGGAGAAAAAAAAATCGGTATATGACTATCTTGCTTTCTGTGTGCTACATGTAACTGTACGATATTAGAAAAATAAGCCTTTGGGCATACTAAACGTTTGGTAGATTTTGTCAAGCTAAAAAAAAATATTGACGATCAAACTGTGATACTGTATCGCATGTGGCAGAATTCTTCCAAAAATCATCATCAATAAGATAAGTCGGTTAACATTATCAAGAGAACGATGAAACTACTTAGAAAATGGAGAGATTAGAAACCAATTTTATCTGTTTTGATTAAACCTATTCTATGGTATCAGAAAGTACCATTATTTCATCGTTGCTCATGATAAATCAGAAATTAATTTTACAAAAAAAAATGAACAAAATAAAAAGAAATAGATACTCTTTATCGTCCTTTGTAATAGTTCGATAAGTTGGCTCGTCCTGTAGTTATTCCTGCAGCCAGAATTGCACGTGTTAGGTAGGAACATCTATATTAAAAAAATTCGTCCATATGCTAGGAAGGAATATCAGGCTACATTTTGTCAAGTACCAG
Source organism: Mytilus galloprovincialis (assembly GCA_037788925.1). NCBI lineage: Eukaryota > Metazoa > Mollusca > Bivalvia > Mytilida > Mytilidae > Mytilus > Mytilus galloprovincialis. Next base: position 33,365,378 of record CM075339.1, read on the forward strand.
GATAAGAGTAAAGTAGTAAATTGCTGCAAACTTAAATCGACGTCAAAGTGTATGATTCCAACGTTACGTTGAATTTTACGTTGGAACACATTTCATGTGTTACCAAAATTGAAATTTCTCAACTAATTTTTCACCGATTGTTTTCAAATTTTTTACATTTAGTTGGCATAAGTATTTTCTGTTTACTTAATAAAAAATCTGATAATTCATAATTTTTGCCATAAGGGTCGTTTTTGCTATATATAGGGGGAAAAAATAAGGCTGAAAATGCACCAAATATTTATATTCAATATGAATATTTACATTTTGTCTATTACTATATCAAAATGTTCATAATGTTCTCCATACTATCCTCCATAGTATCCTACCGGTTTCACTGTTTAACAGATCTTCAAGGATATTATGATTTAAAAATAAATTAAAAGGTAAACAGTGCAAAACATTGTTTTAGCAAACAGTGCTTGATTTGCAGCTTTATGTAGTGTCAAGCAAATTACAAAGACAAACATGGATTTTTTCAAATATTTTATTCATGCAAAGAGTTGTCTATATTCAAAAAAGCATTTATCATTTTCTGTATAACACACAAAGCAAACAAGAAAACAAAACATACAAGAAACCCCAAATAAAAATAAAATAATGCAGATACTGACGATTAATCAGACCATTGAAATGACATACATGTACAACAAACTATTAAAAAGTTAAGGTCAAAACATTGTGTTAATCAGTTGCCATGCATGATATGCAAAGTTCTGATAATTATAACATAGACAATTATGATTATAATTCAAAATTTATATCACAGGAAGTAACAGTTATGTTTTAATGCACGTTGTTAAACCAAACATAAAGTATCTATGTGCTAAAATGCTCCATCTTTATTGAACATTTGTGTACATAATTGAGCACATGCAATTATGTACACTTCAACATTAACATTTACCTTCTAAATACTATAGAACAAACATAAGTTTGGATACTGAATTGCGGAGTGACCACCTAGAAGCACAAAGAAAGTAGACAGAAATATACATGTTACTAAATTCCAAGATTCTTAGAAACTTATACTAGCAAACGCTTTTGTAAATTGTCTAACACATATCCGTCTTTGGCTCCCATGCGATCATGCATTTTAAATAATCTATCAGATACTAGTATGTCATTCTGAGTGGCTGCTGTTGCACCTTCAGCTCTATAGCTATGTAAAGCAAAATCAGTTATACTGCAGCCAAAATCAGTTAATGTCATAGATACGATTTCATTACCCAATCGTCGATTACTAAAAACCTGTGCAATTAACTTTTATACTGACCGCCAAACCGGTTAACGGAAATAGTTATACAACTTATACAGAATCCCTATTATAAAATTAATGCGGAATCTTTCAAATTCATTCCGCATACCGCATATACATTCATTTTTTAAGACTTAAAATGGAGTACCACTGGTGTTTTTTCTTGTAGTATCTATTAGTTGTGAACTTCCACTTGAAGAACGAAATGAACAGGCTTCAGGTATGTGCCTAACACTTATCTCAATTTGACAACTATATTAAAGTCGTTAACCTGTTTCCTCATTCTGTTTGAAATCCAAGTCAGCAATGTATTTTTTTCTTTTGTACATGGCAAATCTTTGACATTTACATAGGGAACGCCACAACTGCTTTATGACAACGATCATCATACCATTAAAGGTTGCGATAAGTCATGAAGGACATTTCTAATATGTCGACATTTGACTATACTTCTCTGTATATTTTATTGTAATATCATGTATACAAGAAAAAAGAGGTGACAAAAAAGTTTGGAAAAGTTGTTCAATGTTATATTTATATGTCCTTATAGTATAAATGTATCGTTATGAAATAGCATTATCACATAATAGTATAGTGAAATGACAAATCAGTGTAAAAAGGTAGCTCCATGGTATATCAAGAAGTCTTCATAGTATACAAGATTATCTTCATGACAAAGAAAAATGACAGAATAGTATGAAAAGGGTAATCTATTTTATATCAGAACTCCTTATAGTATATAAAAATATCTTAGTGATATAGTAAATTGAAAGAGTAGTATAGGACTATAGCTGTGGCGTTCTATTCATTCAGATATGAACATTGAAATCACCAAACTGGCAAATGCAAAACTAAAGGTGCAATAGTATACAATAATTAGATTGCGTGACAAAAAAGCAAGTCCGATCACGCGAGTTTAGCGTTAAAGGGATTAAACCAAGATTCACTAGAAACCGGTTTTCGGGAGAAAAAAAGAAAAGAAAAACCATACGAAAAAAGTAAAATCACAAAAATACTGAACTTCGAGAAAATTCAAAACGGAAATCCCCAATTGAATGTCAAAATCAAAAGCCCAAACACATCAAACGAATGGATAACAACTGTCATATTCCTGACTTGGAACAGGCATTTCCGTATGTAGACAATGGTGGGTTATACTTGGTTTTATAACTAGCAAAACAAAATAAAGCTAGTTCAAACGAATAATTACTAATAAACAATCATGATTTGTCAGTCTGAATTATCAGTAAATCAGTTAGTACACATACATGAAGTCATAAACAGTCAAAAAATAAATGTCACAGTGATAATGCGCCTTGCATTCAAATACGTATAGACGACATGCAGAATAACTCAAAAGCAATCTTTTAACAATTCTCTCGTAATTGGTAAATAGTTGAAAATAACATTCTCCACTATTATAATGTTACATCCCGTTTAAAATAAGGTTTTGAAAGGTACATTCTAACTTTCAAACGATATCTTTGCATCGATGAAGAAATCAGTAACTAATGTATTTATTGTGTAAACTAAATAACAGAGTAAACGATTTGCCAGTATTATTCGTTGTTCATTTATTAAATACGAACAAACATGTTATTAGTGTAATGTTAATCAGAATGACTAATTTACGAAATTCTCATACTTCATATTAATTCTTTTATTACCAGGGATTAAAAAGAAATCAGCTGATTCGGAGATACCTGTTGTTGCTTTTTTGAATGGTGACGACAAAAAAGAAATTGAATGGGTGCAGAATTTGTCTACAAAGTTAAAAACAAAATTTGACATTAACTGTTCTATCCTTGCTAAAGATTATTTGAATGGTTTTCCATTACGAAAAAATCTCCGCCTGTATTTCAACAAGTTTCAAGCAGTCATACTGATCCTAACAAAGGAAAATCATGGACAGTATGATTTCTACATAGAAGATGATATGCCAGCTGCTGTTGTAGCTGTCGAATTAGATTACGTGAATGAAATTCGTTTGAATTTACGGAAATGTCAATACATCAACTGCACGACCTGTGATCATCTTTGGTTTCCACGACTTATAGATATCCTGAAGACTAAACTTCCAGGTAAGTTATATATAGTTCGATTAGCATTTACATCTTACTGACATAATAAGCTTCTTCAATATGTAAACTTCAGTTATAAAAAATAATATGAAAACGTTGAGAAATACAACTTTTGTCAACTCTTATTTTGATGAAAAGCATAATAAACAATTAAAATCCGAAGATAAACCCGACAAAAATATGAACACTATTAGGACGTGTTTTGGTATTTTAACATTTCAAATTTGAGAAAACAGACGAGGCCGACTTTTAAATCTTTGACCACTGAAGTTCTCTGATTTAGATTAAAAGAATGGGCAGATATAATCAAAAGGTTATATTTAGAAAAAAAAAAACACATACCAAACCTGTTATTTGTCTATTACCAACATATTGGCATGATTGACGCACAAAAACAGTTACCGTGTTTTAAGGAATAATGAGGATCTGATGGTCTGAGGGTCGGAAGTTTTAAACCGTTAAAATGTTTTAAACTTTTTTTTTGTGTAAATGCCAAGCAATTATCATTAGAATAAACATACAATTTAGGACTTATTCAATTTTAATGAATTTATCTTTGAATAAATTGTCCCACAAAATGCCAGTATTAACATTTTAATTAAATCAAACATTGAAATAAGCCTGCATTCATTTATGATTACGAGCAGCCCGATTGATATTCCGGGTTAAAAAAAAATCTTTACCGGAGCACATAGTTCATTACAGATATTTGTCATTCTTCGACTTATAGTTGTCTCATTGGCAATCATACCACATCTTCTTTTTTATATTATAGTTTATTACCTTCACATTTCTTTCTTTTGTTTTCTCAATGGTTATAATTACAGATCATTTACAAAATATTGAAAACTATACAGATGAAGTCAATGATTATTGCGAAGAGTGCAGAAATTCAGGTAAATACATACTAAAAAAGCGAAATACAGTTGTCGGTAAAAAACTCTGTATTCCTTGGATCAAAATCATTGTTTATATAGACGAGTGATATCAACCATAAAATTTCATTTTTAATGCACACACCTAGCATACGGCTAAATCATATACCATTCGAAAGCACATCATCTGAACGTTGTTTTTTACCCAGTCGTCAATATTTTTATGGTGTAGTTTCTGTCAAATCACGATGAAAGTTCAAAGACAGACAATTTCTAATTTTAAAATATGTCAGCATTTTTGCATATTGCGTCTTCTGAATAATACTATTTTGTATGGAAGTATGAAAATCTGTTAGATGTAAATAGTTTCTGAACTTTGGAACTTTAACTTTGTTTGAAGCTATTTAAAAACACGACTTGTGCTCATGGAAATCAATATCATCGACCATTTGTTTATTAATACTCTCAAATATATTAAACTATGCTCCAAGCAACTTGTTGCGAAGGAAATAGTGTTTTGACCCATCCGTCCGTCCGTTCGTTAGTCCGTCATTCCGTCACTCCTGTTCTTGTCATTGGAACTCCTCTGAAACTTCACACAATTTCATAAAATTTTGTGGATAATAATTAATATTTATTTAATATGTAGATATGTGCATAGTGACACAAAAACAAAATGAGATTCAATATTTTTTCTTATAGCCATGTTATTTTGAATTTTCTTGTAGCCATGTTATTATAGATATTTTGACATACATATACTATTTACTAGCCTATTAACAGTAATAAGAACATGATATGTAGAAGTGCATATCTCCAAGAATTTTTTATCAGTTGACTTTTGTAGTAGAAAAGAGTTTTTGAATTTGGTGAGATTTTGGTTTGCTCAGTAACAAGTGAGAACATTTGGTATGTGAGCGTGCTCTTTAAGGTTCTTTCATATTTTCAACTTTGAAAACTGTTGTAAGGACCGTACCTGATTTGTTTTACTGTAAATTGTACTTGTGCTAAGTACCGATTTAATCAGTCAAGTGAAGTTGGTCATTTCTATGTCATTTGGTCTCAGGTTGAGAGATATTTCATTGGCAGCAGCATTTAAACCAGTGATGTACTTCTATACTGACATGATTTATAACAAACCATTCTGTTTAGTCTTATTTTACCAGAAGTTACGATGATCTGAATTGTAAATCTATAAATGTCGTTTACGGATTAGAGTGTAACCTTTGCGGATTTGTATACGTCGGTGAAACGAAAGGAAGGCTAAACAAACAAATGTGTGGCCATAGATCAGACATTAACCTCAATGCAAACGACATTCTTTATCAGTATTTTAATCAGTCTGATCATTCCGTCGTTTCTATGACAGTTCGCATTATCGAAAAAACAAGGACTAACAATACTCATCTTGCAACGCCTCTCCGTAGACAAAAAGAGGACTACTGGATTCGGCAATTGGGAACTGCGACACCATATGGTTGCCACGACAAAATTGATGGTATACATGTAGGTATTCTATCTAGTCTCTATGAAGTTCGGTGAATGTGATGAATATGTTCAACTCTACTCATCGGCATAGACGCAGTCATGGTTATCGTCATTATACATCACCTACTCTGCATGCTGACTCTATTAATGACTTGCTGCCATTTATACAAAAGTCGTTATACCCATATTCTCAGTGATTGATATAATCTTGCATCCAGTTCATGTTAAGTTATGGGCATAGACAACTCTAGAGGAGATAACCGAATTCAAGATAATATCTATACGTTTCAGAAACCAAAATGTGGACTACTATGCACAATGGTATGCATAAAAGCTCACTGGATATAGTACGGAGTTGTTTCCTATATAATTACTCTGGAGATTAAAAATGAAGCATTATAGTCAACATTATTATCATCTGAGATCTATAATCTTATTTTTACCATTGTAATGAAATAGCAAGCACAAACATACTAATCCACTCGCCCTAATTGACCTTTTCCTTGACAATAGCTTAAGCGAATTGAGGTGTGTTCCGTCAACATGATCCCATGGCAATTCTTGTGTTTTTCTAATGTTGTTTCGTGCTCATCAACCCAAAAAATTCATACATGTTATAATATGTAAACAACGGTATATTGCTGGGTCTTCCAAGTGCTCCACGAAACCTCTTTCTAAATTATTAACATCTATTTTATCAGCAATCAAAGACGGGCTTCAAAGTTATTGTGAAACTGCCTATTCAAGAGGTGGCGTGAATCAGATGTGGATACTTAAAAATTCCAAAGATCTTTTAGAGTACATACAATCTAACTCTCTTTCATCTTGTAACAGCATTAAAACATTTGACTTTTCTACTCTTTATACAAGTATTCCACATTCCAAACTAAAAGACAAATTGAAAGAGTTGGTATTACTTTGCTTCATAAAAAAGAATGGCCAACGTAGATACAAGTATCTAGTCTTAGGGAGGGATAAATCATACTTTGTAAAGAATCACTCTGATTCAAACAAAAAATTCTCTGAAACCGATATTATCAAGATGCTTGATTTCTTGATTGACAACATATTTGTAACGTTTGGAGGACGTGTTTTTCAACAGACTGTCGGCATCCCAATGGGAACAAACTGTGCCCCTCTACTTGCCGACTTGTTTCTTTATTATTATGAGGCTGACTTCATGCAGGAACTTCTTAAGAAGAAAGATAAGAAGTTAGCAATATCCTTTAACTCTACTTTCCGCTATATAGATGACGTTCTTTCACTAAACAATTCAAAATTTGGTGACTATGTGGAACGCATCTATCCCATCGAATTGGAGATAAAGGATACTACAGATACAGTTAAGTCGGCTTCATATCTGGACTTACATCTAGAAATTGACAATGAGGGTCGGTTGAAAACAAAACTTTACGACAAAAGAGATGATTTCAGCTTTCCAATTGTGAACTTTCCATTTCTAAGTAGCAACATTCCAGCAGCACCTGCATACGGGGTATATATATCCCAATTGTTACGATATTCCCGTGCTTGCATTTCCTATCATGATTTTCTTGATAGAGGGTTACTGCTCACAAGGAAGCTATTAAACCAAGAGTTCCAAATGGTGAAGTTGAAATCATCCCTTCGTAAATTTTACGGACGCCATCACGAGTTGGTTGACCGTTATGGAATAACCGTTTCACAAATGATATCGGATATGTTCCTTACGTCGTAACTTCAATTCCCTTCCCTTTCATGAATGTGACCTACCGAATTAGACTATTTACCGGATTTGTAATCACATAAGCAACACGATGGGTGCCACATGTGGATCAGGATCTGCTTACCCTTCCGGAGCACCTGAGATCACCCCTAGTTTTTGGTGGGGTTCGTGTTGTTTATTCTTTAGTTTTCTATGTTGTGTCATGTGTACTATTGTTTTTCTGTTTGTCTTTTTCATTTTTAGCCATGGCGTTGTCAGTTTGTTTTAGATTTATGAGTTTGACTGTCCCTTTGGTATCTTTCGTCCCTCTTTTATACCAATATCAAAATCTAAATATGAAAACCTATCCACATTTTGGTACTAATGGGTGGGAGAGGGGGGAACTTATCAAGAACCTCATCAACCCAAACAGTCAATGTATTGCCTGACAAAATATAGCCCTTAAACCAACCACCACTTGGATATTAAAAGAATGAGGATGTATCACATGTACTTCCTCCAAAGATATCAACCAATGAGGTTATACCCATATCCTCAGTGATTGATATAATCTTGCATCCAGTTCATGTTAAGTTATGGACATAGAAAACTCTATTGTCCATACAGCATATTTGCATGCCAATCTCAAATTACACCACTAGTAAGGCTTTCCCTTAAGGATTAGTATTCCCAAAACTCAAAACAAAAACACTTTTATTAAATATTATTCCTTTATTACTTTACAATGCTACTAATCATTTCAAGATACGTGTCCACAGTTCTTTATAGTTTCATAATTCAATAAATTCTCATGAATTTGACCACAAGCAAACTTATAAAAGGAACATTATTTGAATAACATCTTCAGCATGTGGAAAGCTTGTTGTAAGCAAAGTGACTTCACCTCCAAGTGTCAACTATGCTGGCTTGTCTCTAACTCTACTGTTGTTGAATTAAACCCACTCTCTACTTCCAAACAGGAACATATTTAAACACAATGAGAATTATATACACATCCAATAGTAAACATCATAAAATTACGGACAAATTATTAGAATTACTTTTAAATAGGTTCATATGAACATAAAGCTGTTTCCATCACAGATTTTTTTTTAATATAGTTACCGTGCCATATTGGCATCTTCTGCCTTTCTCAATACAGACAAACATAATATTGTGTGATATCCAAATTGTTTTTTATTATTGTTATTATAATATTTTCTGAAATCAAAACATTACTTAAAAAACTTGCAATTTGTTCTCACCAGATTCTGATCAGAAAAATCCTGTCCTTTTAGGTTGATCGAACTCATTGACATGAATTATCGTGCAATGCCATATTGGTTCTCCTTCATTCATCAGCTTGTCAAAACTATAGGTAACACCATCTGAAAACAAAAACATTCTATTCAATTCTATATACAATCAAACAGATCGCTGAACGCGGACCTCGACGAAGACACATAATTCAATACACATCACTCCGGCAAACAACACTAATATCAAGTGACATGTAACTTCACACTAAATTATTCCACTTTCTCAATCTTTCTATTCTTTTCAAACAAAGTCTGAAAGTGTATCAAATAAAACATGCAAGTTATACACTGTTTACACTAGGGACTATATTCGTAGACAACGAAAACCAAAGGACGATAACTGTGTCCTTGGACCACATGTATAATGGTTTACTTTTATAAATTGTTATTTGGACGGATAGTTGTCTCATTGGCAAACACACCACATCTTCCTATATATCTATGTATAACAGTGTGTAGAAAAATATTCAATACACTACTTTGTGAATTCTGTCAGTGAATATTTCATCGGGGGGGGGGGGGGCAATAGGGGTCTGTTAACAGGTTAACAACACCTAGATTTTGGCAAAAACAGGTCACAAAAAATGCTGATAACATTTAACGAACAACTTGATCTCAAATAACAGTTACCAGCACCTTGAAAAGGGCCATAACAGGTTAACACAAAAAGGTATATTTCCCCCACCCCATCCCCACCCCCTCATTCCATATATTTTTTTTAAAATAGAAAGTTCAGAAATATACTTTTGTGTGAATACAAGGGATTTTCAAGTCAGACTGAGGTGGTGATGTTTCAAACATTTATTAGCACGGAATTCACTGCCAAGTTATCAATTTTAATTTGTTATGATGGAGTGCGGAAACTGAAAGCCTCTAGGCTCTTACTCTGCAAATTGCAATATATCTATACATTTTTACATTTATAAATGATATTATAAGGCCGGTGGCAATATAAGATAGTTTTCTATTAGAAAAATCTACTTACGGGTGTCTACTATTTCCGATGTAATTTACAGGTTGTAGTTTGTTCGGCTTCAGCATCTAAAATGGCGCCAACGATAGCGTGCCTCAATCGATACTCCTCTGGGGTCACCTTAAACTACGTAGAGTATTGCAAGAGTCTTCCGAATAATTTGTGCACTGCGAGATTGATTGGCAACTTTCGTTATTTAATAGATTTTTCCTGCCTCAAATTTACCCAAAATGAAATTTATATGGAAAACATAAAGAAAATAAGTGATAATGTTTTTTTTTCATTTCCAATATTAAAAAAAAATACATCAAAATTTAATTAAACATGATTACGCGTTTTCAAGTCACTATGATCATCCCGACATCCCGTATTTTTTTAAGAACATCTGTAATTCTTTAATTTATAACTGATAAGTCAAGTTGACAAATTTTTCACCACGGCACCAGTCAGTAATTGCACAAATGTATTTGCAATCACTTATAATGTTTCAGATGCTTTAATATTCAATAAATAAATAATACTTCGGCAATCTGTTGATTTTTAACTCAAGTCGCAGCGGTTTGTGCAGCAGTTTGACTTTGAGCTACTTATTTTTTTTAATATCAAAAATATTAATTAATTAAATAGGAAGAAGCAAGAATTAAAGTTGATTATTTTTTCTATTTAATTAAGGGGACATGGTACACTTTCAGTTAACATAAACCGTCTTCTTTCTAATTTTTATTTTATTCTTAAAAGGGGAGCAACCCCTGATAATCACTGTGAAAGTTTCACCCGTTTTTTATCAAAATTTTAAAAATCTGAACATGCCTTGACACGGTCTGACAACATCTTAACGTAATTTTCTATCCGTAGTCTGTTTTGGTCTGACACAGTCGTAACGGATCTTAACAGCCCGCTAGACGATTCAGTCTTTTCCGTCTTGACATGCCTTAACGAACTGATTTACCTGATGAGGCTATCGATCTGAACGACGACTGAACGACCTTAAATATCTTGACGAATTTCTCTAGCGGTAAATCCAGTCAATCAAGATGCGATCAGACCAAAATGACCGTTTCAGACTGAAATCGTGCTACTAGTGAGGTCTCAAAAATGGCCAGAGCCCCTACTTCTACATAAAATATTTTAACGCGATAGACTTTGCCCTGCGTTTAACCGGCGCACGGCATAACAAATGTCGGACCACCTGGGTTGATAACTACCCAAGGTCTATATTCAAAAACATTTTGCCAGGTCAAAAATTACCACCTAGGTCTATCGAGAAGCCACCAAGGCGAATATAAATGACCACCAAGGTTTTAATGCCACCAAGGCAAATGTAAAAAATTATAAAAATGACCACCTAGGTCTATTGCCACCAAGGCATATATAAATGTCCACCTTGGTCTATTGGCACCCAGGCATATATAAATGACCACCTAGGTCTATTGCCACCAAGGCATATATAAATCACCACCAAGGTCTTAAAGCCACCAAGGCTAATGTAAGTAAAAGTTAAAGAATATAATTACTTTGCCGACAACACGTGGAGCACGACCATCCCACAGCTTGGATATTGCAAGAATGAGGATGTATCACATGTACTTCCGCCAAAGATATCAACCAATGAGATTAGGTATTAATCACATTCGCACGAAACTTTATTCATTACCTCTTTCAAAACGTCATTCTCTGTTCCATTTATGTTTGGAAACCTCTGTTACAAACCCTCATTCAACCAATACAAACTTATAGCTATCATTTCGGATATTGCAAGTCACTTTTCAAACCAGTTCGCATTGGAAAAAAGATCTTTTCTTAAACTTTCCTTTGCCATCAAATGTTTCGGTGGCGTCAACTTAAGCAATATCCTTCATCATAAATTAGTTCAGTCGAAAATACCTCCTTATTTCAAAGATCAGTCTGTACCAGTCATTCCTTATACCAAACCAATTGCAACTAAAATTTTCAATTACAAACACGTTTTACATGATCTCAATATTGACGACTTCAAGTCTTAACCTCCTGATTGCACTTGTGCTAGTTTCCAATTCACATATAATCCGGCTGGCCACGTTATTACCGGTGACCTCAACATTGTCAATAATACTTCCTTGCAAAATGTGTTATCCAAAGGTCCTAAATCCATCAATTGGAAATACAATTTCAAAATACTGATGGATTCAGTCAAGGATTATGACAGGCAATGGGCTAAGCGCAAGAAGGAAGACGTAGATACTCTTTCCGAATGGATTAAGGCTGTGAGGTCGTTGATTCAAATCAGAATTAAGAAACTAAATGGGTCTATCAATACCCATGCTACGTCAATCTTTAAAGACCCGAATGTTGTAAAACACTTGTCCTACCTCCATGACAAATATGTTGTTGTCCCCGCAGATAAAGTCCCAAACAACATCGTGTTTGTGTGTAAAACTCATTGCATAAACTGCTTGTTAAATGAATTAGGTATTAACAATTCACTTGGTAACTCAACATATACCCTTACGACACTTACCAAGAAGGAAATCCTCGATAATCATAGGTCTGTTCTATGTTCCTTTGGAATTGCAACCAAAGATGAAGAACTGGATTTTCCATCACTGTATTGGATACGTAAACCACATAAGTGTCCTTACAAACAACGGTATATTGCAGAGTGTTCCAAGTGATCCACAAAACCTCTTTCTAAATTATCAACATCTATTTTATCAGCGATTAAAGTTATTGTGAAACTGCCTATTCTAGAGATGGCGTGAATCAGATGTGGATACTAAAAAATTCCAAAGATCTTTTAGAGTACAAACAATCTAAGACTCTTTCATCTTGCAATAGTATTAAAACATTTGACTTTTCTACACTTTACACAAGTATTCCCCATTCCAAACTGAAAGACAAATTGAAAGAGTTTGTGTTGCTTTGTTTCATAAAAAAGAATGAACAACGTAGATACAAGTATCTTGTCTTAGGGAGGGGTAAATCCGACTTTGTAAAGGATCACACTTATTCAAACGAAAAATTCTCTGAAACTGACATTATCGAGATGCTTGATTTCTTGATTGACAACATATTTGTTACGTTTGGAGGACGTGTTTTTCAAGAGACTGTCGGCATTCCAATGGGAACCAATTATGCCCCTCTTCTTGCCGACTTGTTTCATTATTATTATGAGGCTGACTTCATATAGGAACGTCTTAGGATGGAAGATAAAAAGTTAGCAATATCCTTTAACTTTACTTCCTACTATATAGATGATGTTCTCTCACTAAATAATTCAAAATTTGGTATCTATGTTGAACGCATCTATCCCATCGAACTAGAGATAAAGGATACAATTATTTGTCTGTTTTTCTTTTTCATTTTTAGCCATGGCGTTGTCAGTTTATTTTCGATTTATGAGTTTGACTGTTCCTGTGGTATCTTTCGCCCTTCTTTTATAAAACAGTTAGGTTTTAACTCCCTCTGGTAAAGTTAACCTTAGCTGGATTTTTGCTATTATTTCTAATTCTTTTTTGGTCATATAGTCCTCCTACAGTATTTATATATCATTGGCTTTTAAATATTCGGCTTTGAGCGTTCCTGGTTAAGAAAAATGTAATAAGTATATTAATAATGTTTTAATACCGGTATCTATTCATTACACAATTGTAGATGTAGGGTTACATGTAGTTGCAAATCCTAAGAAGTGTTATTATTGTCTAATTGGCAATAATACAACATCTCCATATTTAATGTTGCAGTTGATTAAGAAAAAACCTATAATCAGTATAGTGCGTTTCTATAGATCTTTTAATGTCTAATTGTCTTTCTTGTGTTACTGGGTTTCTGTACCCACTGACCTCTAACATAAGAAATAGTGATAGGGGAGTGATAGTCTTGTCATAGTGTACATTATTTGTTATAGTTTTACTATAGATGCCTGATGACTTTGATATTCTAGGAGGTAAGGGAGAGAGGGTTCAAGGGGATTTGGGAAATAAATGGTCCAACTTTATTAAAAGCAGAAATAATTTCTGCCTAAATATTATTTGAAACTAATTAACTTTCACAATAAAGAAAATAATTTATTGTGATACTTTGACTTCAGGATGAACTTTTAAATCTACAGGCCCAGGGCTCAATTGTGGGACAAATTTAGTTAGATTATGTTGGCCTGTATAAATGATTTTCATAGGCCCGAAAACAGTTTTACTTGCCTGGGCTGCTGGGCCTTTGTGAAGACTGCATGGATACTTAAACTAAAGAAGAATAAAAATATCTGTTTTCTTAAACTAGAACCTGTCCCCATTGAGAATATCCAAATGTAATTCTAGTCAAATCGGCACCTGGTTAAATCGGCACCTAGTCAAATCGGCACCTGGTTGAAACGGCCCTTAATTTAGTCATTTCGGCACCTATGTAAAATATATGTGGAATATGCCTATTTTTTCAATAAAATAAATGTGTTATCTGGCAAATATCGACTTTAAAATATCTTTGTGGATTTAAGTATGTTTTTTGTTGTTGTTCAACTTAATATGTCTTCAAGGTATTGGATATTTGTAAGATACAAAGGCATAGCACCCCTTTAAAAATTGAGTTTTACAATTGGACATATATCCCCCACACCAACCCATATACAAAAGTACATTGACTTACGTGTTCCTACTGGCAGAACAACACCAGTTTTTCTGAATAAAGTTGTTACATCATCAAAGTGAAGACATTTGCTTCTTTTTCTCTTCTTCTCATTGTGCCTAACAACTTCTGACGAATGGGTGTGGTCTATTTCTGGATGTGTACTAATGTGAGATGGTACCAGGCAAAGAAGTCTATTTCTTTTCTTTTCATTTAGTTTAAGAAAGTTATTGAAATGTGACGAACAAATAGAATAGGTATTAGCTAACACATTTTGTGGTAAAATACCAGCTTCAGTAAGCACAATAATAATGTCATCATATGAACATGTTTTTAAATGGAAAAAGTCTTCAGAACATCTGATAAATTCTTTGGATAACGATCCAAACTGGCAGAAAGTCATTTTTCAATCACCCTGAATCATTATTTGTCGATCACAAAGCATTGAATCTACTATAAAGTTAAGATGATGGTTGTTTACATCTTGTTGTCTGCTGACATCTTGTTTATTTGTTACCTCATAATAGGAAGAGTTCTTTACAAGGGAGATAACTTTATAGCTATGTTGGAATAAATATTGATGTTAGCACTAGCTGTACTTTATAAACAGCTATATGCACTAAACAAAGATACTTATTTTTATTTATATTATATATTACATTAAAAATATTACTCTAGTGCAGCATTTGAAAAGAATATTTATTTCAAATCACAAAAACGTCACCATTTTTTTTTAACAAATTATATACAAATATAGGGCCAAAGCAATGCATTTAACTTTTTTATTTTAAATATCACCTCTCTATAATTTAACATACGTTGAAAACAATATCTTCAAGATTTATCCCTAAAAAATCCTACAGATCTGTTGTCCAATTTTTTTTTTAATTTGTTTTGAAAATTGCTGAAAATGTATAATTTGAAAACTAGTGTATTTTCCCAGAGTTCCACAGGCTGGTACAGTAAAACGAAAATATGCACAGCTTTCATTTTTTTTAATTTGTGAAGAACTATAATAATCCTTTCAGGGTATTAACAGTGATAAAATTACAACTACTTCCTTGTTATGTTAAGATTGTTTAAATTTTGTTTTTTTTCCAGATTTTGAATCGAAAAAACCAGTCTTTTTAAATATGATGTGTTACCATGGCAACACATATTTTTTTAACATTTTTTTTTTATTTGAATATTGTTTTATGCATATAATGCACCATTCAGCCAAGTTTTGTCTGATTTCATGACATACCATTTCCTTGTCATTTTGGTGCTTACAGAGAATGACTCTTAAGGAATATTAGGGATAGCAAGTTTTGTTTTGGTTACTTAAGGTGATACCCAACACTTTCACTAAAATTAATTTGGCTTGTTTAATTTTCATAAAATTTTGTCAAAGTATTTACTTTGACCTTTAAACAAAAATATAAAAATTTCAAAAATTTTGAACCAACCGTTTTATCAGAAAAATTACACTGGTTATATAGCAGTTTGACTAACACCAATTTTGATCATTGAGAAGCTTAATATTCCTTTAACAACACAACGTAATTAAAACGTTTATCTGACTTTACAGAGTTATCTCCCTGTAGTGTTAGGTACCACCTTAACATCACAGAACAGTATCATAACTCGTTTCTGAAATATTACTTTTTAGTGACCACTGCAGTCTATCACGAAATTAAATTAGGGAAGGGCTTACATGAGATGCGGTTAATACTGTGTGGTTCACTTACGGATGAGGCATGGATACTGAATTTACTTTATCATATGGCGAATTTCACAGAGCCATACAGGATTATATCTTGGGAAAAATGTATTGGAACTCCATTACAATTTTGGACATCAGAAATATATGTTATAAATTCACCAAATTTGATCAAATGTAAATCAATTAATGGTGACATTCATAGATTCAAAAACACATATTTGATAGAGATTGCTCCTGCCACAAGTAAGAACTACAAAGAGCTAGCAGATAAAATATTTGAATCAGCTAAAAGTAAGTATACATTAATTACTACAATTAATTTTCGCTGTAAATATATTCACATTCAATCATGATTGTAAATAGCACAAATTCCATTTCTACATAAAAAAAGTTTTTTGTCCTAGTCATTTTAAACTCAGTTTGGAGTGCTTTAATTTTGATATCTGTGGCCAAATGATTTAGTTTTTGCGAGAAATTTGGTAATGATTCTCTCTGTCCATTCGTCTGTCCATCCGTCCGTCCGTATGTCTGAAACACATAAATACTCAGATGAGCACTCATAAATAATTTTTATTTTTGTGGCCCTCTATAACTTGCTGTTTGAAGTGAGCCAAGGCTCCGTGTTGAGGCCGTACTTTGAGCTGCAATTGCTAACTTTTTATACATTGTGGCTTGGATGGTGAGTTTTCTCATTGGCACACATACCACTTTTTGTTTTTTATATTTATCCCGTGACATGTCCCAAATCAGTATCCTAAAGTTCATTCGTTGTCGTTGGTTCACATCTGTCATACTTATTTTTCGTAAATTATATTGTTATATATTACGTTGTAAGTTTTCTCGTTGAACTGTTTCACAGTTTAAGTTTTTTTTTCTCATTGTTGAATTCCGTACAATGCCTATAACTGCTTCATTTGAAACCCAGGTATATAGTTTTCTCATTGGCATTGGTTTGCATCTCCTTACTTCATAGACCGTTTGACATAAATATTTAAATAGATATAGGAAGATGTGGTGTGAGTGCCAATGAGACAACTCCATCCAAATAAAAATTTATAAAAGTAAACCGTTATAGGTCAATGTACGGCCTTCAACACGGAGCCTAGGTTAACACAGAACAACAAGCTATAAAAAACTTATTAAGTTATGGTACTTCGAGTAATTTTAGAGTATGGTTACAAATACACCTTCTCCTTTGAGAATTTTTCGCAGAAAACTTTCGTACTCGGTTCATTTGAACATTGTTATCGGAGTAATATGAATGTGACTATTTGTTGGAATATTTTAACAACAACACCTTATTAACTCAACTTCAGTGAGACATTTTTACATAATGCTCTTGTACCTGAATATATTATTTGCTGTCTTGTGCAGTTAACTAAATTATACTGTCATTTTGATCCGATCCTGTTAACGAAACGTTACTGGAATTGGATACTTTTTTTTTTGATTAATGTAATAGTGTCATCAACTCCGCTGTGACCTTTTGACAGAAAACTGTTTTACTTGTTAGAAATGTATGACCTCATGTTTATTTGGCCATATTATATGGTCATTTTGATTAGACATTTTTAACCATATTTTTACACATTCTGACAAACAATTTAACGTATTATTTATACGGCGTAGTCATCCAGTATAGTGAGTATACAATTATAGATTTCTTCTTGAGTCTACTGAAACTTAAAAAATAATTAATTAAAAAAAAGAAATTCATTTATGTTTAAACGCCATACTAAACTAAGAATAAAGAACAAAGTAACGTCACATCAGAGCAATTAAAAGATGTGTATAACGACGTCGTCGTTTGGAACATTCTTAGTATACCTTATGATCGAAAGTGAAACCGGTAGTATAATGGACATTATCGTTACATTTTGTAAAATTTATTTACGTTACTCGGAATATTCGGCACTCTAACAAATTCTATTTTAATTCTATTTGTGTTTACCTTTTGCGTAAGTTAATGAACATTTATAAATATGTATTTGTGTGTGTGTGTGCCTTAAGTTAAGTGTACAAACCAACACCAATATTAAGATAAAAAAAACTTCTAAATATAAGTATTTATAAATATGTCTTATACATGTTATAACAGATATCCTTCACCAAGATGATCACGATGTCACATGAATCATATACATATATCCTGATTCAACTTAAACAATCTTTAAAGTTATTAAAATTAAAAACCCAACCACGCTGGTATAAATCTAAAATTTCAAAGTTGACGTAGGTCATGTAGGTAAGGTATCTACAACAGAAACTGTATATATAGAAACATGTTCATAAACATGGATATATAACTAACTGTTATACGTCCTTGACAAAAAATAGATACAAATAAAATTATGTTATGTAATACGATCTGCAACATAAAGCACGACCCAAAAAAATATTTTGAGCTTTGAAAGTGTTAATTTTAGATAAATTGACAACAAACGGATGAAACGATTGTTATTAATTGCTGTAAATGAATGGCTTATGGTGTTCTTTGAAACCTAAATTGTAGATGTTACAAGTAACCAAAGAATTAATTTATGCTGTCAATTTGTAATCTTGTTACGTATTTTCGATATCACTCAAAAAAAAATATCAATAATTGTTGACTTGAAGACTTAGTGACTTAAGAGAAGAACTATGAATCCGCAAAACATATATTATTGTTCTGTAATAAAATAACACAATTGTTAAAACTTACGGTTTAGACGTATTTGATGCCGTCTAAATACATAATTATATCTTTTTTGCTGTCATTTCTGGTGGTACCTAACACTACAGGGAGATAACTCTGTAAAACTCAGCTAAACGTTTAAGATCACGTTGTATTGTTAAGGATAACAAGCTTTTCAGTGATCAAAATTAGTGTTTGTCAAACTGCTATATTACCAATGAAATTTTTCTGCTAAAGTGGTTGGTTCAAATTTTTTGAAATTTTTATATTTTTGTCAAATGGTCAAAGTAAACATTTTGTCAAAATTTTATGAAAATTAAACGAGCCATATTAATATTTGTCAAGGTGTTGGGTACCACCTTAAGACCAGTTTTCAATTACTAAAAAACATGTCAATATTTTATTGGAATCTTCCTGCCCAATTTAATGTATAATTTACCTAAAAGTCGGAACATACATGCTTTATCTGCCTTGGTTCTTTTTATTTTTTCATTAATACGACCATTGTGTATTACTACCACACACAATGTTAAGATAAAGATTGTAACATAGAAAGAATTTGGACACTATGATTCAAATATTATTAAAGAAAGATTGCGACAAAGTGAGATATATTATAAGAAAGTGATGGATGAAAATATTAAGAAATTTAATGCAAATATGAATGACAATATGAAAAATTTGAAAAAAAAAATCCAAAATTCTTTTGGATTGTCTAATAAGGGACGTCAAAGAGAAAAAAGCAAGATATCTTTTTATTTTTGTTAATCGGATTTTTGTGACAAAAATGTCGGTTATTGATTTGGGGATGTACGGCGGGCGGGCGGGCGGGCGGTCTCGGGCGGCAATCAAATGTTGTCCGTGCATTAACTCATGAACAGTTCAACCAAAGCTTTTAAAATTTTAATATGTTGTTACTGACAACTAAATGAAGGTCAAGTTCAATAATGGCGATTTTTACTCTTACCGTTCAGGAGTTATGGTTCTTGAAAGATTGAAAAATGGAGTTTCCAGTCGTGTCCGTGCATTTACGCATGAACTGTTCTACCAAAGCTTCCCAAATTTTAATATGTTGTTACTGATGACAAAATGGAGGTCAAGTTCAATAACGACGATTTTGACTTTTACCGTTCAGGAGTTATGGTTCTTGAAAGATTGAAAAATGGAGTTTCCAGTCGTGTCCGTGCATTTACGCATGAACTGTTCTACCAAAGCTTCACAAATTTTGATATGTTGTTACTGATGACAAAATACAGGTCAAGTTCAATAATGACGATTTGGACTTTTACCGTTCAGGAGTTATGGTTCTTGAAAGATTGTAAAATGGCGTTTCCATTCACGTTGTTGCATTTTCTCATGAACCATTCAATCTAAACTTTTCAAATTTTAATATGTTGATACTGATGACAAAATGGAGGTCAAATTTGATATTGACGATTTTCTCTTTCACCATTCATCAGTAATGGTTCTTGTGATATTGCCAGGACACAAATAAATATTAATAAATCCGGTTTGCTGTCGTTGTGACAGCCTCTTGTTTTGAATAAGAACAAGTTTGAAGATGAATACATAATTGAAAATGATGTGAGTTCATCTTATGACGATGTCACCATTAATTGTGATATAACACGAGAAGAAATTTTAAAAGCTGTTGAAAAGGCGAAGAATAATAAATTGCCTGGGGCAGATCAAACCATGAATGAATACATTGCTTCATCTCTTAACAGTATGATTGATATATACATGAAATTGGTTAATCTTATCATTGATAAGGGTATATTGCCGGAAGCCTGGCTTATTGGTAATGTGATACCAATATTTAAGAACAAGGGATGCAAATCAGATCCAAAAAGTTATAGACCGATAACTTTATTATCGTGCTTGAGGAAAATATTTACATCTATTCTTAAAGTCATATGAAACTTCAAATTAAAAAAAATGATGCATATGTTTTTTATAACAAAATGGCTAGTTATTATTATAAACTTCTGTACCTATACTTTTTTCTCAAGAAAATTCTATAATTTGTCCGAAGGACAAGATTCACTAATGGCACAAAATGGCCTAAAATATCAACTTTATAACAAAACACCAAAAAGGTCTCAATTTGGTTCGTAAATGGGTCTATTTCAAAAGTATAAATGCTAAATATATCCGTTCTTTTCATAAGAGTACAAGATATTCGCCAAAAGTAAGCCCGTTTTGGACATTTTGTCAAAACATGATGATTTTGTGCATTTTCAGACCTAAAAGCTTTTGAAACACATTGGCCGCCACTTACGATCCAAAATGTGTTGTAACCAAAAGATTCCAATTTTGATATAGATTTCATCAATATAAAAACTTTTTGGATCGTAGATGGAGGCCAAGGTTAATTATGCCAAAAACAATTGAAATTATGGACAAAAAGTACAAAAATTGACCTTTTAATACAAATTATGCTCATTTAAGGAATCATTGCTCCATAAATACTAAAGGAAAGTGTCAGAAAAAATGTTTTTGTCTTAGTAGTATTATCACAAGTATTTCTATGTGAAATTTGTAATTTCTTGGCCCGATTTAAAAAACATAAAAAATTCAGGGCCAATTTTAACCCTTCGTGAACCTTCTCCTTTAGAAGAACTTTACATTTTTTTTAATTGTTTGCCTCCAGTAAACAATTCGCCGATACGTTTTCCGTATGCAGTGAACTCAGCGTGACCCTTCTCCTAAAAATCCGGTGATCGCAATACGCATGAATCTGTCATTGAAATAAACTACTATCTTATTGTACACGTTATACACGTGCTCAATATCCATGCTTCTTTGTTGATTGTTCACTAAGGTGACAATCGGTAAACCACGGATTCAAAACACGACAATTAATTAGCTGCCATACTTTCAAATCATAACAGACCGAGAGTAAAAACAAATTGACGATTATACGATATAGGTGCGTAAAACAATTAAATCGTGCACAGAAGACTAAGTTTATGATACTGGTTCAAGAATTGGATAAACATTATTTTTCACCAGTCACTCGTTTCATATGACTTTAATGACAGGTTGTTTTTTTTCGTTGATGAATGAATAGATTAAATGAAAATCAAGCCGGCTTCCGACATGGTTACTCTTCTACTGATCATATTATTTCTTTATATGCACCTTTTATACTTCTCATTGTTAAAAAGAACAAGCATTTTTCCGCTTTTGTAAATTTATGAAAAGGCTTTTGATTTTGTACACCGCAATTCTTTATTATATAAACTCCTTTTGAATAATGTAATTGGAAAGTTTCTTAGAGTTGTTAAAATAATGTATGATGATGTTTATCACGTATTGTACATAATAATAATTTATCTGACATGTTTGCTAGTGAAATTGGTAACAGACAGGGGGAAATATTTCTCCTCTGTTATTCTCTCTATATTTGAACGATTTGCCGCAGTATTTAGAAAAAGGTAACATTAGTGGTGTACAATCTTTAACATTGGATATTGAAAATGAACTAAATATATACCTTAAACTGTTTGTATTATTATATGCCGATGATACTACTTTACTTGCTGAATCAAGTTCAGATTTACAGTTACTTTTAAATAACGTTTCACAGTATTGATATAATTGGAAATTACGAATCAATGTTAGCAAAACCAAAGTGATGGTTTTTACAAGAGGAAGAATATCAAATAATTTGAAGTTTTATATTGGAAATAAAGAAATAGAGATAGTTAAACATTACAAATACCTCTGTGTTATTTTCTCTAGAAATGCATTTTTTTTTACGAAACTAGAAAATATTTACGAGATCAATCAACTGAAGCTATGTACAGTGTTGTCAAGACGAGCAGATTAAACCACTTATCGATTGATTGTCAACTAGAAATGTTTGATAAAGCTGTTGTACCCATTCTTCTGTACGGGGCTGAAATTTGGGGATACGAAAATTGATATACCTGAGCGAGTGCAGGTGAAATTCTGTAAGCACATTTTAAAACTTAAAAACTCGACTCCAAATTTTACTATACCCTATTTCTTTGTATGCTAAACTACGAAAGATCAACTTTTGGTGTCGCCATTTTGAAAATACAAATGAAGTTAAATTATCCTGTATGCTTTATAAATTATTATACATTAATAATGGTATTGGAAATACATGAATGTTATTTATTAAAACAAATGATTGATGAATGTGGAATGTCAAATGTATGGCATTGCCAAAATGATTTTTAACAAAAAATGCACAAAATTAAGCAAAAGCTAAAAGACCAATTTCAACAAGACTGGTATGCAGATTTACATCAATCCTCGAAAAGGCATAACATAATTTATTGAAATTCATCGCCATTATTTGTAGAGCTGTAGAGGTGACAAGACCTTTTCGATCACGGCATAGTTTGCCACCTTGCCGACTCCACTGGCAAACGATAATTTACGCATCTAAATTTACATAAAGTTTATAAAAAAATAAAACACAATTTCATATTCCCCTCTGAGTATCATATTTCCCTCTAAAGATCGGAACTTCCACGTGCGACGTTGCGCGCGGTTAATATACATATCGTTTTGAATGGTTTATTTTGAATATCGATAGAAAAGCCATGATCGTGTTAAAGAATTATCGCATTGGCTAATCATTAACTTATGATCGGTACTGTTTATCAATGTTAATGTCGTGTTTAGTTATAAAACAAGCGGATAAAGAAAACCCATAAAGTATATAAATTAATATGTGTAATCAGGTAGTTAATTAAGTATATACACTTGGAATAAAACATTAATTTCCCTTTACCTCGGAAGATATGAAGATTCGAGTCATATTTGCCTCCGTCAAAGCCTTTGGGAAAAAGTCATTTTCTTGGGTGAACAAATCTTTCATATCTCCCCCCGGCATGTGAAATAAATGTATAGTATTTAGTTGCTCATTGAAGAAAAAATCTCCTTTTATTCAAGTTTATAGCTTAATTTGGTCTATAGTATTGACGTACAAATGTACAGACTTGTGTCAAAAGTGCCCTTAATTCCAAGATGGCTGCCACATACAGTTGTCAAGTATCTGTCACTTTTCAACGTTTGAAAGTATACGAATAAAATGATCTGAACTCACCTAATACTTTGTGATGTTTCCGTTTGCCCTTATCACTAGCCTCAAACATCCTTGAATTGAATTATAAAGTTTTCCTATGAATTATAAGGATGTAATTGTCCATATGTTTCGAATTGTTGTCTCCATTTGAGCCTTTTTAGTGATGTTATGTGCCTGTTATTGCAGTTCAATTTTAATTTTACGTCACATATTCTCAATAATAATAAGGTCTGAACTTTGTACTGGCCATTCCATACCATGAAGTTGATTTTGTTCTATGTATTCTTTCTGAACTTTGGCTGTATAAACCGGGGCATTGTCATATTGGTATATGTAATTGTCACCGGGGAAATGACGAGCAATAACAGGCCAAACAAAATTGTCACAATCTCAATATAATTAAAAGCATTGATATTACCAGTTACAACAGTTACCAACACCATCATAGGTAATGCAGCCCGAGATCATCAAACTCAGTCGTGACCCACTGCCATGATTTAAGCAAGAATGAGCCCACTCCTCACCGGGCCGTCTCCAGACTAAAACACGATTATCCATTCCACATTTCACCTTACATTCATCTCTATACATTACCCTTCTCCAATAATCTTCCACATTTTTGTGCCTGGCCAATTTACATCATTCCAGCATTTTATTGACGTTTGCAACACGAATTACGATGGATTTTCTTACAACACGCCTTTTAAACTCTTCTTCATACAATTTTCGCTGAACAGTACGCTCAGACACTTGTTCATCCCTAGATTCATTAAAAGCAGCAATTATTTCATGCAGTGAACGTTTTCTGTCCGACTTGACAGTGGTGCAAAGTTCAAGAGTATCCCGCGGATTTGACCTTCCCGTTCTCTCCTTGTTTTCCAAACTCCCCGACCTTTAAAACGATTTAAAACCCCATAAATAGTTGGAAGCGGATGTTTTGTCTGTCGTGCGCTTTCCTACCAGTCTTATGTAATGCTGCAATGGCATTTTCTCCGACAATGACAGTTCCTTGCGTTTTGGGGCCATTCTCAAAACTATACGAAATGTAAACAAAGCAGACGATTCCAATCTTCCAGTGACGTATCAGGTCAATGACCGACCTCATAACTTTCATATTGTGCAAAAAGAGAGATAACTACAATTTTTTACAGAGAAAACGACTTCTGAAGTTGTCACTTCTTCCAACTTGCAATTGACATGACGTTGATTTATCTTCACTTTTGGCACGGTAGTGTATATGCAAAATTATTCTTTTCTAACACATGAACATTATTTCTTGTCCGGATTTGGCTTTATTTTTTGTCCGTTGTGGCTCTTCGGCGTTTGGAAAAGGTTTTGTATGTATTTTCAAATATATATGCCTCGAGAATCATGAATTGAAGGGACATTAATTGCATCTGGTTAGGTAATATTGGTACCGTTAATGTTATAACTACAACTGTGTCGATACCTCTGCTGGTGGAATATTAGTGCCTGATGATAACATCAGCATGGTAGCCAGTTCTTTTGTACTGTTTAATTGAAATTGGTGTTATAAAATTTGAAAAACCTTTTAAAATTAGGAATTAATCACTTCCTCCTGCAAAGCTTTGATTCCTTGTCCGAATGTGGTTATACATATGTTCTTTTTTTATTTGTTCAGCTTTTCAACGTTTGTATTAGGCTTCGAATTTTTAAATCGTGTTTAACTCGTTGAACATGCATAGTCTTATGGAGTGTTCCAACCAAGTGCACGTGGTAGTTATAATTAT
Organism: Mytilus galloprovincialis; assembly: GCA_037788925.1. Lineage (NCBI taxonomy): Eukaryota > Metazoa > Mollusca > Bivalvia > Mytilida > Mytilidae > Mytilus > Mytilus galloprovincialis. The sequence continues at coordinate 33,390,886 of CM075339.1, forward strand.
ATAGGATTCCAATTTTAGTGAACACTTGGTCATTACTTAAGGTAGATAGGGTGTCTTCCTCCATCTTGGATTTTAAAATACCAGAGAACAATCGGTCTAGATCTTTAATAAAATGTGCAAATTTTGAGAATAGTAGGTAGTTTGTGTGTAAGAATTTTCATTTCAACATAGAAAATGACATGTTTTATCATTTTTATGGTTGTATTTTATAAAAAAACAGAATACTTGTGTTTGATTCCATTTTTTCCAACTTTGCCACATAAGGCAACTCAAATGTAAGGGCAGATAATTCAGATAAAGTTAATTTTACATTAGAATGTGTTTGGAATTTACCTATTTTATTATGTAGCACGAAAACGAGTCCCGTGACCCCATTTTCTCTTTTTCTTATCTGAAAGCATAATATTAGAGCTATCTTCTCATATTTTATCTCAAAATTCTATGGTGTAGTTTTCGGTTTATGGCAGAAAATTGTGGTTTCCATGCATAATCTATACAAAATCTGTTAATTTTGCACAACCTGTAGCGTGGAAATAAGCCCCGTGACCCATTCTTTTTATTATCTTTTTTTTTAAAAGCATGATATAAACTACATTTTGGCAAATTATTAAAAAATTCTATGGATTATAATTTAGACACCCCATCTACCTTCAGAGACTTTAATTGTCGAAACGTACATCTGGTGCAGTAAAACTAGTACCGTTAGAGTAACTGAAGCAATTGAAATCGATCTGGTCAAAACAGAAAAAGTCAGCCGGGTGTACAAGTTTACAAAATATATCTTTTTGATTAATTTGTGCAATAAGATTGCAGATATTTATCTTACTTGTTCTTTCTTTATACTCTCAGGAATGTGACCATTATAAAAGAAAAAGATCATTTAGCAGTTGTTGTTTCGGTTAAATGTCATACGTTAATCGCACGAAGGAAATAAATTATCAACTGATATTTTCTATATGTGTTGCTTTTCAAAAATTGTCTTTGAGTCAATATTAAGATGGTAGCTTCTGTTGACTTCAAGATCATTTTGAATGTTATCTCGCTACTATTTGGAAAATGTTGGCTTCAAAGATGTTTGTTTTTTATTGCATATAAGGTTTTTTTTAGCAATACAAGCTGTGTTCTCTATAATTGGAATCCTATATAATTATAACTACCACGTGCACTAAGTTGGAACACTCCAACAATGCACATCGATTTTAACACGATTTAAGTGAAACCGTTCAATTACATTTAATAGATTATAGAATCAAAGTAAATCTTAGTCTGCTTCCTTTCGATAAAATAGCATAAGAACAAATTGGCTGTTCTTTAGAGATTTGGTTTAAATGCTTACAGAATTGTTATCTTATGAGCCTCAAATAGATTTCGGTGTGAGCTCAGGCTCGGTGTTAAAGGCCGTACTTTGACCTATAATGGTTTACTTTTAAAAATTGTGCCTTGGATTGAGAGTTGCTTCATTGGCACTCATATTACATCTTCTTATATCTATTGTCTCGAACACACGGATGACATTTATTTTCCTGTAATCATCTGTTTTCAAAGCACCAATAAATGTTTAAGGAAGACATACATTTAATGTTTCTCTAACTTATCGAAGTTATATGCTTGTTTTTACAGAAATTATCATACGTCCTTCGGCTGGTGTTCCTAAGCAAGCTAAGGGTGGGTTAGACTGTTGTGTCATCCTACGAAAGAAGACATAGGAAATGATACAAATCTAATTTCAATGAACAGCAATACGTTTCATCACGATAACACTTAGCTATTCAATATTTATTAATGAGAGAAATAGTTTTGCCATCAATAATTTAAGGAATTTAGAATAACTGTCTAACAAATTGTTCAGTCATGGTTATATGAAGCAAAAACTAGTGTCATCACATACAAAAATTATGCTAAATACTGTAATGAGCCGATCGATAATATTGATTCAAAAATACATTTTTTTTTCAATACCTCAAGGTAATTCTTCATTTTAAATGTACGAAAGTGTCCTGTTTCCTATAATTAACTATTGCAAATGATTCTTCTGATCATATAGGCACATTCAAAATTTGCCTCATCTATAAGCTAGAAAATGTTAACAGATATTGGCTGAAAAAAAAGGACAACAAAAATACCGAACTCAAAGGTAAATTAAAAAAAAATTCAAAAATAATAATAGAATCAAACGTTATCAAACAACGTACCAAGTGTAAAAAAACCACCTGTCATATTCCTGACTGGGTACGGGCATTTTCCGAATGAAATGATGGTTCAAGCTTAAGACTGTTTTTATAGCTAGCTTAACCTCCCACTTTAATGACTATATAAAAAAGAAGATGTGGTATGATTGCCAATGAGACAACTATCCACAAAAGACCAAAATGACACAGACATTAACAACTATAGGTCACCGTACGGCCTTCAACAATGAGCAAAGCCCATACCGCATAGTCAGCTATAAAAGGCCCCGATAAGACAATGTAAAACAATTCAAACGAGAAAACTAACGGCCTTATTTATGTAAAAAAATGAACGAAAAACAAATATGTAACACATAAACAAACGACAACCACTGAATATACAGGCTCCTGACTTGGGACAGGCACATACATAAATAATGTGGCGGTTTAAACATGTTAGCGGGATCCCAACCCTCTTCCTTACCTGGGACAGTGGTATAACAGTACAACATAAGAACGAACTACAAAAATCAGTTGAAAAAGGCTTAACTCATCAGATGGACAAAAATATAAGTGGACGTGGCCGGGTACTTATACATCCCGACACAAAAAGACACAATGAACAGATCTGAGAGTACTCGCAGTTATCTGACAGCTAGTTCAAAGCGACTAACAACTAATAAAAAAATCATGCATCTAAGACTAAACTATCAATCCGTACACATCCAACATCCAATGGATTTAGTGAAAAGACATCATAAACAGCCAGAGAAAAACATGACCTTGTGCAATGCCAAGGTACAGGTATCGACAGATTGTAGATCCATGAATCTGTATATATATATAACATACTAGTAAAATTTAGTTAGCTTTTAATCTACCGATAACAAAATCAATATTTATTCCAATAAAAACAATATTCAATGATATTATTACAGTGTTGAATTGGTAACTTTTTTGAATAAGTTAATTTAAAGGAGCGATAAGTTTACAAGGATCATTTATAAATTTCCGGGCACGGTTAACAACATTTTTGTAAAAATGAGGATGTGCTATCCTGTTTGAAATAAGTTTTCTACAGGTACAACCAAACTTCAAAACCAAATATTTATATCTATGGAAAAATTTAGTAAAGGTTTTAAGTAATTTATGGTTACGATATCCCTGGTTTGATTATTTACCAGTAATACATAGATTACGTTCGTTAAAATCAAAAACGTCACAACAGACACAGGCATAGCGAACGAGCTGTGAAATTTAAACACCGTAAGTTGGTGCCAAAGGAACATCACCATCTAAAAATGGAAAATTAACAATAGGGAACGAAAAATCGTCCCTTTTGTCGTAAATTTTAGTGTGGAGTTCCGTTTAAAACCGAAATATCTAAATCTTGAAAAGTACCGTTATTACCGTTTAAATTTGATTTATTTAAAGTAAGTTCCTTGCGGTAAATTTCAGCAGTATATTGAGAAAATTCCTGATTATTTAACGAAAAAATATCATCAAGATAAGTAAACGGTAAGTGTTGTTGAATTTATCAATTAAATGCAATTTCGACGGGTCTTTACTGAGTTTAGTCATAAACTGTGATTCTTAACAGTACAAAAACAAGCCTGCTATTAAAGGGGCACAATTAGTGCCCATGGGGATACCTACAACCTGTCGATAAACTTTATTGCCGAAACGTACATAAATATTATCAAGGAGAAAATTAACAGCTTCAATCATCTCATCACACCTCCTGTAAGTATATCTAGCATATTTATCTTTCTTATTAGAGAAGAAGGCTTTAAATGAGTTGCAGCAAATATATCTACATTCAGCTTTACCAAAAGACCATTTAATTAAATAGGAAAACTTTTGTTTAATAAGATAGTGTGGAAGTGTAGTATAAAGAGGAGAAAAATCAAAACTATTAACAGAATCAAAAGGACCATCAAAAGCCTGTAATTTATCTAAAACATCCAAAGACTGTTGGTTTTAGTACCGTTATATTGACAAAATTGGGAAAGCAACCCGAACAGACATAGTAGGTTAATGACAATCACTTTGATCTAGCAGCCAAAATTATGTAAACATACATCAAAGACTTACAACACAACTGACTAAAAAATTCAAACAAACATACCAATGAATCATACAAAGACGCCAACAAAAAGGATGGTGTATTGAATAGTAAATTTGACAAAGGCGCTAACAAAGACATAGACTAGAGTTTATTTATAAGTTTTAAGAACTCTTTGTCTAAATATAAGGCTTCGGGAAAATAGCGATTAATATTATATAGAGTTTTGCTATTTTGCCGGTTTTATTTCAGATTTTGAATCAAGATAACATGTTTACCCCCGCCATACTCTGCATGTATGTGCCTGTTCCAAGTCAGGAGCCTGTAATTAAGTGATTTTCGTTTGTTGATGTGTTACATAAATTATTTGTTTTTCTTTCATTGTTTGTACATTACTTAGGCTGTTAGTATTATGGGGGGAGGGGGGAATTATTATTTGAATTGTTTTACATTTGTTATCCCGGGAGTCAGGATGGCTCGTATAACAAAATTATCTGACCAAATGTAATAACTTGTTTCCCAATCCACTATTATAAATAAATCTGTTTTTAAATTAAACTTAAACTGACCATATTTTTAGGCAAGGATGTATTGTACAAATGACAGCAGTTATATTGGAAAACAGTGACTTCAAAATTTTGTTTGCACTCAATTTATAGTACTAGCATTGTCCTCTTTTTATTCAAAATATTGAATTGTAAACAAATGTGATATCTGTTTACGAGTAGTTTTCATACCTCTGACGGACCTGTTTAACAAAATTTTTTGACCGCATCAATCTAAACTGACATTATTTGCTCTTTTTTCTGCAAATCTATATAGCTGCACAGTTCAGTCATAATTTTAGGTCAAGAGGGACTGTAATATACAAATTACAGGAATATTGGAAAACAATGACCACAAAATTTTGTTCGCATCAATTTATAGTGCCAGCATGTCCTCTTTTTATTCAAAATATTGAATCTTAAACAAATATCAGTAGTTTTCATACTTCAGACTGAGTAGTGTAATAAAATCTTTTGGCCGCATCGACCAAAACTGACCATATTTGCTTTTTTTTTATGTAAATCTATATAGCTGCACAGTAATTCAGTTATAATTTTAGGTCAAGAGAGACTGTACTATACAAATAACTGCAATATTGGATATCATTTTTTTTCGCATCAATTGAGATCAAAATCAACAACACGACGGGTGCCACATGTGGAGCAGGATCTGCTTACCCTTCCGGAACACCTGAGATCACCCCTAGTTTTTGGTGGGGTTCGTGTTGTTTATTCTTTAGTTTTCTATGTTGTGTCATGTGTACTATTGTTTTTCTGTTTGTCTTTTTCATTTTTAGCCATGGCGTTGTCAGTTTGTTTTAGATTTATGAGTTTGACTGTCCCTTTGGTATCTTTCGTCCTTCCTTTGAGTAGGCCATCATTTCCTATTTTTATTCAAAATATCGCATCAGAAACAAATATCAGTAGTTTTCATACGTCAGAAATGACTTGTGTAACAACATAAAATATATTCTCGCATCAGTATATACATGTAGTGCCAGCTTGTCCTCTTTTTAATAAAATTTTGAATCTTAAACTAATATATTTCCGATTGATTGTTGGTTGCTTTACGCCGCATTAGATTATACTGAATATATTTCAGTAGTTTTGATATCTCAGACTGAATCATATAACAAAATTATTTGTCCGCATCAACCAAAACTGACCATATTTAACAGCATCAACCAAAACTGACCATATGTGACAGCATCAACCAAAACTGACCATATTTTCACTTTATTATGTAAATCTGAATATATATAGCTAGCCGCATAGTAAATCACTTATCGTCGCTGGGCTTCTAAAATGTTGTAAATTACCAATTTTTCAAGAAAAAAATATCTCACAAACAGGATTTGAAAATTTTGGCAAAATGCATGCTTCCAAAATGTTGTATGTAAACTTGAACAGCTGACATTGGAAATTTTGTAATATGTCTTATTTAACACATTTTGATTGGTCTAACTGTATGCCATTTTATAATACCAAAGATTTCCTCCCGCCCAGACCATTGGTGTCAAAAAGTATTTTTAGCCAAAAAAGTCATATACGACAGTTTAGAAGCCCAGCGACGTTATAGTTACATATATCATGACGGATTGTATAATTCAAATGACAGCAATATTGGAACACCAATGAACACATTGACTACAAAAAAAAAAATCCACATCAATTTAGAGTACCTGCATGTCCTTTCATGCAAAATATTCAATCATAAACAAATTTCAGTAGTTTCGATATACCAGACTGGGTCGTTTCAACAAAACTATTTGACCGCATCAACTAAAACTGAACATATTTACACTTTATCATGTAAATATATATGGCCTCATTGTAAACCATTAATATTTCTATGTCAGGACGGATTGAATGATAAAGATGACACCAACTTTGGACACAATGTATACCATTATGGTCCATATCTAAAAATGTTGTCCACATCATTTTAGCGTGCCATTATTTCCTCTCTGTATCCATAAAAATGAACCGTCACTAAAGTGACTTTATAAGTCAGTAGTTCGTGATGATTTTTTTTTTAAACAAAACTATTTAACGGCATCATCCAACACTCACATGACTGATTCATATACTTTATTTTAAAATGAAAAGTACATGTATGAGAAGTTCTCTTCTTTGAATAGTATACTGTTAATATAATTTGAAGAAAGCAAAGAAAAATGATTGATTTCGTTTGTAGCCTAACGTCCAGGGTCAAATGTTTCATTCATATTCAGATCGAGTATATTTTTCTGACGTTCCAGACTTCCAGATATCATTTATAATCGTTATTGATAAGTCCGGCTAAACTGACGAGATGGTGCAAATGTACTACATAGTTTTTTACTTCATTAATATTAGTGTTGTCAAATCGTACACTTTTGCCTCACCGATTACTCGGATGATTGTTCGACCGATTAACCGATTAACCGGTAGTTTGAGTTGGTGCTTGAAAGCCTTAACAATAGTACCCTACACATAGATATAACTTGTGGTATGAGTGTCAATTTGACAACCTTTCATCCAAGTCATAAATTTACGCTTTAGAATTGAAGTTTGTCCTCTTTGTTATAAGGCTTGTCTTTGAGATTCCTGGCGAAGTTTGAGTTTTAGTAATCAACTACACCGTATCAACTATAGCGTGTGTACCAACTTCAGATTGAAAAATAGAAAAACCTTCTTGATCTCGTAGAATTGAATATGTCTGAAACTGATTTTTCTTTCCTTTTCACTTGTTGACTCTGAAAATGATGTGGAGTATTTCAATTTAAATGATTGATTATAAAAAAAGAAGATGCTTGCCAATGAGACAATTCTCCACAAGAGATCAAAATGACACAGACATTCACAACTAAAGGTCACCGTTTCTTTACTTTTAAAATTGTTTGCATGTTACTCGTACTATCACGTATACAATGAGTACATTCACATTGGTTTGCATTTCACAATTTTTTAGTTAGCATTTCGTTTAAAGTAAGACTAAGCCTTGCGCGACGGAGGTTGTACATTTAGGTGAAGGTTTACACAATATTAGATCAGAAACGAAATAATGAAGTAAATCGTAAAATTTAATCGCTTACTGATTTAAAGTTACTGTTTAAAAAAACATGTATACTAAATATGTTTTTTTAAGATCCTGCCCTGAGCTGAGAGACAAGTTCTAATTAATTTTATGTGTATAGGATTAACAATAGCAATCAATTTACTGGATAATTGATGTGTCAAATTAATCACCAAGACGACAAATTTTTAAATAAAACCTAACTATTTAATGATTTCAATACAAATTTACATCAAATCTGTCAAAATTGAAAAAAGTCCGGTTAACCGGTTAACGTTTTTGGTATTCGGTATTCGGTCGTTCGACCGATTAACCGGTTAACCGATTAACCGTTGACAACATTAATTAAAATCCCATAATTCATCCCCTGTACAATTTTCGTTTGAACACAATTTTGTCAAAACAGAACCTTAAATCATGAATGTAAATCCAAGGCAAACAAGGTAAATTACGATTAAAATTCCATGAATTAAATGCAGAGTTATTTTTAGGAAGAGACTGTTAAAAACGGGGATCGAAGCAACGTAAACCACGATGTTTATGCAATCTTATAAGAATATTTCTCCGATGAGTTGGACAATCTTTCTATCCACTTCGATATTTATACATGTAACGTTTGATCAGTAAAAATATAAAAAATCTGCTATTATACAGTAAAGTAATTGGAACTGATTTTTTTCTTCTAAATTCTAAAGTGCCCTTACTGCAGTGACGTCATTTAGAACTGTTCTACAGTCCTGACTGATTTCGTCAGTTCTGCTGACAGTTCTACGGTTAGAACTGATTTGGACAGTTCTACCTGAACAGTTTTAGACAGTTCTACCCTAGAACTGATCCTGACAGTTCGACCTAGAACTAATTTAGTCAGTTCTACCTAGAAATGATTCTGACAGTTCTACTTAGAACAGTTCTAGGTAGAACTGTTCTAGGACAGATTATTCTGACAGTTCTAATGAGAGGTTAGAAGTGATCTCCACTGTATCTCGAATTATTTGTGAAGTAGACACTGCATATTTATTATGTCTTGGTACTTTCCGTTGAACTTATTGAAAAAAGGACGAGGCTTTCTTTGACAAAGCCCTTGCTGATGTTTTGCTGCTCAGACACCGTTTGACATTTTAAAGTCTGTGTAGCAGCTGCAAGCTCCTGAGTATCGTATGAGTTAGGAAATGTTTATTCCATAAGCGGGTGAAGTTGGTATAGTATTGCTAAGGTTAGGAAAATGTATAACTTTAAAATTAAAATCTTCTCGTTTTTCATTGATTCTGGAACTGTGACGGCAAATGCACTATGAATTGAAAAATGCAAATGTCAACTCGACATATGGACAACAATAGTTAACAAACCCTCTAAAGGCACACCAGCTTTCACAAAAAGATTGACATAAAACTAAATATTGACCCAAAGAAAGCTATCTGAAAACTAGAAGTTTAGCATTTTTTGGTCTGCTAGTTGCGTTTGTCTTGCCTCTCTAATTGCAAACAAATGTCTAATAATAAGTTTCATTAGATAAATGTATGCAGAGCAAAAGGCGAGTTTGTATTTTGCCAAGACGTATAGACCAAAATGAGTGTGTTTCTATGTATTATCTTATCATACCGGCAGACTAAACTATGAATGTGTTCATACACTTAAACGTTCAGATTCCTTTATTCCAAACATCCCTAATCCCTCTTCTTTATTATGCATGTAAATTCCGGCGAATGTTGTTTTTGTTTCCCTTTAACTCTACTTACTGATCTGTTTGTCACTTTCTTTGTCTTTTTCGTGCATTTTTTTAATTTTTATTTCAATTTGCATTTCTTTTTTGACGACTTTTCATTTAGTTTCTATCAGTGTTACACATCCAATACAGGAAGAAATTTATATCACAATATAACTAAACGGAATTAACATTTAATAAATTATACAATTGTACTATAACAGAAGACGACGGAATTGTGCTAACGGTAATCCGTCGCCATCTGTGAAACTGCGTAAGATATTATGTAACGGTCAATCAACTGATGTTGTTCGTAAACTTCACAAGCTTGATCAGAACCCATTGAGGGCATACGGTACAGTTTTGATCCCATCTTTAAATTTTGATAGAAATTTGCATAAAGGCTATTTTTTACCTGATTAAATCAAATATGTAGTCAAATATATACCTTTATGTGCTACCTTTTGAGTAAAATGAGGTCGAAATTTCAAACATTTGCACAAAATTCGGATTTGTGGACGTATTTTTTTCTTTCGAAAGAAATACGTAACTTTTTTTATTTTAAAAGATAAACACAAGCTGTTTTTTGTTAAAGTATCTGTAATTTCTGTTTTATAAAAATGTTCTTTAAATTTATGCATTTCATTTTTACAAATAACTCATATGTATCAAATATTCATGAATGTAGAAAAAAACGTATTTTCTTGCTGTATATTAATCAAATTAAAAAAAATTGCAATATTGAAACTTTTTTGAAAATTGGTACAAATATTCTTCATACGTAATCAAACCAAATGGCATTTTAAAAAAGAGGTTTCCATGAACTCGTTTTCAAATTAAATCAGTTTGAATGATAAAAATCAGTCGAAAAATGCATCTTTTCCCGATATGTCACAGTCTGACGTCGCGAAAATAACATTTTACGTTAGCAACGTCATTACTTCCCCTGTAACTGTATCGTAGCCCTTAAAATGTGTTAAAGGACATGTGCATGTGTTTGCTCTCAAAAATTTAATTAATTGACTATTATCTTTACAGAAACGACCTTATCTAGTGACTTACATTGTATGGCGAAGAGTAAGTAATACAGCCTTTTGAATGTAAAAGTAATTTTCATTTGAAACGAAATATGCAAAATATCAAGTTGTGTTTGTTTTAATTTTATTGAATCTGTGAATACTTTGTATTACTACTTCATCGAACTTGTGAAAACTTTTTAATTGCGAAGAACATGTACAATACATAATTAAATCAGAGTATATATAAATGATGCTTTATTTTTGAACTTGGACTTTCAAGGTCAAATAATTTAGTTTAATATGTCCAACGATCAACAATATGTATTGTTACATGCTAAGTCAAGTCCTTTTCAATGCACCGACGGAATTATTCCTTGCATTGGGTTCGGTTAATGTCTATTAATGAATCGGCAATTATCTCTAAAATGGTTAACATCACCACCAATTGCCATGAGAAGATATTTCTATTTCATCATAGGTTTTTACATCAGGAACACGTTCATGTCCCCATCGCAACATCATATTAACTTTTAATTGCCTGGATCAGACTTTCTGTTTTAGATGGGGTCTGTTTGTGGTACAATCCACGCCTCTTTCATTTCATTAAATTTTAAATATCTTCAAAATTGTTCAGACCCCACCCCAAATTAGTACATCTTTTATATTCTTGTTTTCATGACAAGACATTTACATTGAACAAATTTTGTAGTCTAAAATAAAATAGAAATGATATTGCTTAGCAACACGTGTGTTACGATACTCGATATGGACTTTGATTGATTGGTGGTTAATATAAAAAAAGAAGATGTGGTATGATTGGCAATGAGACAACTATTCACAAAAGACCAAAATGACACAGACATTAACAACTATAGGTCACCGTACGGCCTCCAACACTATTGTGCTATTTCGTGGCGGTCAGTTTTCATTGGTTGAGGAAGCCGGAGGATTAAAAATAAACTAGATGTTTATATTTTAGTATAAAACCATATGTGAAAGGAGATTCTTTTTAAAAGTTACTAAATTCATACTTTAGATAACATAAAGAACCAAATGTTAAAGGTTTCTTAAGCACTTGTTATGTAGCTCAGATGTTTAAAAGCATTAAGTGAACTAAATTTGAATCTATTTTTCAATTCTAACCTGTTATTCTTAAACAGACAATCTGCATTACAATTACGTGTACAATAAATTAACTGATTTATTTGGAGTTGTCTTTTATTTTGAATTAATTTAACCAAAACATTTGCTGTTGATAAGCAACATTTGTTTGATATGATCATATGCAATATGTCAAAAAGAATATTGAAGAATTAATAGCATATTAAAATACAACACAATATGTTAAAGCTAATTCTCGAAACAACCGCAAAATTCATTATTTTGCAGTTGCAGAAAGAAAGAAAGCATAATCCTTTTTTGAACTGTTGCTAGGTTGTTTTTCAGCATATATAAAGCACATCAAATGGTTTTGTCATTTGTTACTTCAAATTCTTCTTAAAAAACCAATCTTATTTGGAATTGTTCTAATTTGTACTGATAAAGTAATCGTTATGTGACACTTTAAATATTTGATAGAATCAGTCGCTAGGGTACCTTCCTTTTATTGGAGCACAACAAAATCATTGTTTTTTCAAGTTACTATGTTAAGCCCATCTATAATATAGATATACACTTATTTGGAGAGGGGGCCAAAATTGCCCCTCATTCTTACTTGTCATTTTATTATTTCTTTTAGTCTTTTAATTTTTCACATCTGCCAGAAAAAGGAATCCAGAGATTGTCTTGTACTTTACAAAAAAAAAAAAAAAAAAAAAAAACAACAGCATTTCAACAAATATCATAGAGTGCTTAATATAATCGTAAATTCATAAAATGTAAATATTACAAAAAATACCTGAATCAAAATAATTATTTGAGGTGTACTCCACATGTTTCTTGTGCAATTTAAACAAACTAATGAAAATCGTCAAATACGTTATGTCAGAAAGTAAATATCGTTTTCCTCATGTTAAACCTTTTTAAATGTTGTTATTATATAAATTTTCTAAGCGTTTTAACAACCACGTCTTTCTCGAAATTATTCATTTACTCTAAATGATTAAAATCAAATTAAAAACTCTAAAAAAAAAAAAAAAAAAAACCCAATGAATACAGTTTCCATTTATTTTTATATTGTTAATTTTCCATGAGGAGTTTCAGTATATACGCGTGTTCGAAATGACGTTTCAGATAACGATTGACGTGAAATTTGCAATGCCTACAGCTTTTTTTAACCAGAGTCAAGATATCATAAATTATTGCTAAATAAGCTAAATACAAAAAAGGAAATTTTCTTAGATTCATATTTTCATCAGCAGGAAATTTATTAAAGTAAAGCCGAGATTTCACGGTAACAATATTTCTTATATTCTCTATCGTTTTGTCTTTTAACGTGCTTTTTCTTGTCATGGCTGTTATTTTTTTTTTATATTAACGTTTCTTATGTTAGTCGATGTAAAAATTGGAATTGAGCTCTGACATAATTAGACCCCATGACATATAAAATAGGCAGATTAAAAAAAAACTAAAGGCATAACAAGGAAAACTATAGCAGACTGTTTAAGAACAGTTGGTTTATTTGCGGACACAATTTGGCGAAGGTTTAAAAGAAATTCATTTGGTGAGCTTTTAGTTACAGCCATATATGGCCCATACATGTCTATTCTATTCTATGAATATGTTTATATATATTATATATATAAACAATTTTGACCTCATTAATCATAATTATATGGTTGTTTTACAGATTTCCCTCCACCTTTTAATGTTTTTGATATGGATCGTAAGTAATCTATTCTTTTTTATGTAGTTTCAATTGCTATTAAGAAAACTATCAACCAGAATTTAAATGATATGGAGGTAAACAACTGTATGTCACCATACAATCTTCAACAATGAAAAAACATTTACAACTAGTCAGCTATATATGGCACTGACACGACAACACGTGAAGCAATCCAGACGAAACAAAATTGGATGTATTAATTATAAAACGACAATCACTGAATTACAGGTTGCTGTCTTGGAAAGGTCACATAGAGAATATTGCGGAATCAAACATGAGTGAGCTCTAACTACACAAGAACAATCTGCAATGAATCAGTTGGAAATGTCCTATATTGAAATATTGGTATAAATCAATAGAACCAACCAACTTACTCAAAATTAAAAGACATAACGTACAGATCTAAGCCTACTCGTAGCTACTTACAGCTATTTCATATCCAATAACTAGTAATACATAAATCGTATTTTCCTAGAATAAGGTATCAATCAGAACACACCCAATGGCTTTTGTAGTTTTATGTCGTAAAAAATTTGATAAACAGCATGCAATGTCAAACTATAAGTCAATAGTATCTACAGGATACACGATTAAAAGTATTCATAACTGCATTGCAGTACATATTAAGTTCGTTAGCCTTAAAGAATAATGTTATAAAGGGATCGATGAATGTGCAAGGTTGTATCTAAATTGACGGGCAATATAAACAACATTAACGTAAAAAAAAAAGAATCTGATATAATCCGGTTGTTGCAATAATTCTACAGGTACAGTTTACATAATGTTTGTATATATGGAATAATTCAGTAAAACGATCTAAATAATTTGCGGTAACAACTAACAAGATCTCTTAGCTGATAATACACGTCACTTTATGTACACGAAAGAAGCTAACGATTTGGGACATGCGCACAACGCACGATAGCCCAAAGAAACATCAATATGAATTTTTTTAAAGAATGTTCTTACTGCGTATCGATTGAATAAGCAATGTTACGTATAGACCTTCATCAATATATCATAAATATTACGAAGTGCAAAACAAAAACCGTATAGTTGAATTAAATGGTTTCCTGAACTTGAACAAACGAAATAACATTAAAAACGGACAAACAAGAAAAATTTCAAACCGTCTCAATGACAACAAAACACAGTTTGACAACTGTCGAAGCGAACAAAAAAGAAAACAAAAATATGATGTTAGGTGATACAATCAAAGTCACGTCTAAGTCGGTAACTATTCTGTTGAAACATACTTCAAGACCGCAATTGTGCATTCCATTCCCAAAAGTATCATTTAAAATGTATTTGAATAAAGTTGAAATGCACAATGTATTATTAACATTATTTATTAAAATAATGGCCTTCAAAGCTTGTATCGCTAATAGTTAAATCAAAGTGTTAATCTATGTTGCATATTTCATGTTTAATTAATAAAAAAAAGGTATACATAGTGTATTAACGATATCTGTTCAGGATAATGAAATAAAGAATATCAAAATAAGGACATATGGTATGATTGCCAACGAGACAACTATACACCAAGGTTCAAATGATGTGGATGTAAGCAATAAGGCAACTGTGCGGCCTTCAACAATTAGAAAAACCCTACCGTATAGTCGGCTATAAAAGGCCCCTACATGAAGACTAACGGCCTGAACCATAAACCAACGACAATTCCTGAACTACAGGCTCCTGAAACGAGACAGGCACACAAAGAAAATGACGGGGATAAACATGTTTGTGTGCGCTCAGCCTTCCCCTAACCTGAGACAGTTGTGTTACAGCACAGCATATGAAAACATATAAAAATCAGTTGAAAAGGGCTTAACTTATCAGATAGATACAAAGCAGACAACCTGTTAACAAAATCACAAACACACGTGGCAGGGTATTTATACATTCATCAATTAAAAAAAGACACAAAGAACAGACCTGAGAGTTACAAACAGCTAGGTGAAAGCCAATAAGAACTACTATATTAAATTATGTATCTAAAACTAAATTAACAATCAATGCTGATCAAATTGAGTTAGTATAAAGACGTTTAAAAAAAAAAGGAAAACAACACGTTAAATAGTTTCTTGCGTCCGAAGCGCTTTTTTGGATTTACCTTTATCAGAAACGCTCAAAACCGAATATTTGTAGGCAGAGGATGTTTAAGTACCAAAACATTCGAAGAGCTTTATGACAAAAAATACCTGAAACATGAGCAAATTCATCTAAGATCAACTTTGCATGAGGGAGTTTCTATATGATTTCAAAATTTATAGACACACAATTTTTGGAAAAGCTTGTTATTAAATCATGTGAGTACCAAAGTACTGAGTACTGAGTTGATGATACCCTCGGGTACTGATATCCCACCAGCAGACGTATCGACCCAGTGCTAAAAAAAAAATGGAAACAACACGTAAACTAATTACATGCGTCCGAAGAGATTTTCTGGGTTTACCTTCATCAGGAAGGCCCATAACCTAATATTTGAAATCCGAGGATTAAAAGGACAAAAAGACTAAAAATATAAAAAAAAAGGAAAAAATCCATCCAAGATCAGCTTTACCTGAGAGAGTTATAACCTTAGTTACTCAACTTTGTATTTGTTTTGCTTTTTAACTATTTTGATCTGAGCGTCACTGATGAGTCTTATGTAGACGAAACGCGCGTCTGGCGTATAAAATTATAATCCTGGTACTTTTGATAACTATTTACTATAGAATTTTAAAATTTATAAACGTACTTTTACAGTCAGAGAAAAACACGACCGTGTGCATTGTCAAAATATAGGAATCGACAGATTGTAGTACCGTGAAAGTGCATATGTGTATAACAAAAGTATTTAGTATGGTTTGAGGTGAATGATAACAAAATCAATTTTTATACCAATAAAAACAATATTCAAAGTTCTAATTACAGTTTTGAATTGTTTACCTTTTAGAATAAGTTTATTTAAAGGATTGGCAAGTTTACCCGGTTCGTATGTAACTTTCTTGACTCGGTAAAAACATCACCGTAAAATTAAGAATGTACTATTTCGTTTGAAATAAAAAAAAATAAAATGAAGGCACAACCAAACTTGCAAAGCACATCTTTGTATCTTTATAAGAGTTTAGTAAAGGTATTAAGTAATTTATTCTTACGAAATCCCTGACATTAACAAATACCACTTATACTGTGGATTCATTTATTGTCGTGGGTATCAATTTTTGTAGATTGCTGAAAACTTGCATATTTGTGAATATTTGATTTACGCTCAATGGAATTCAACACGTCACTTAAGACGCGGGCATATCGAACGAGTTGGGATATGTAAACACCGTCAAAACGGTGCTTAAGGAACATCATTATCTAAAAAAAAAATATCAACAGGGAAAAAAGTCATCATCCCTTATATCGTAAATGTCTGTGTAGAGTTTCTCGTGTAAAACTGAAATATCTAAATCTAGGAGAGGACAGTTATGGCAATTAACATATGATTTATTTAACGTAAGAGTAAATTTCGGTAGGATATTTTAAAGTTCTTGATTATTTAACGAAAAATATCATCAATATAACGATGTGTGTTGTTGAATTTATCAATTAAATGGAATTTGGGCGGTGCTTTACTGAGTTTGGCCAGAAACTTTGATTCATACCAGTACTGAAACAAGTCTGTTATTAAATAGGCATCTATGATGCTCATAGGAATACCTACAACCTGTCGATAAACTTTATTGCCGAAACATCGTAAATGTTGTCACGGAGAAAATTTACGTCTTCAATCATCTCATCACAAGTATATCTAGTATATTAAACTTTATCCTTTGAGAAGAAAAGGCTTTATATGAGTTGCAGCATATAAATTTGCAATCAGATTTATCAAACGACAATTCAATGAAATAACTACACTTTTGTTTGATAAGATTGTGTGGACGTTTAGTAGAAAAAAGTAGAAAAGACAAAGCTATCAGCATTATCAGAAGGACCTTCAAAAACACGTAATTTGTTAAACATCCAAAAATTTATTAACACTCCAAAATGGTTAATTTCACATTTTTAATATATATCTTGTTACAAAAGTTATTGATTATTTTTTCAAAAGTAGTACAGGAACTCGTAAAAAGCACTGAAAGATAAAAAGTAGAACCCTTACTAAAGGCCGAGACGAAACGCTATGCTACTGGTTTTTTGTGTAGTTTAGATAATTAATATATAGTTGGGACCTTTAAATGTTCAATGGGGGCCTTAAGCTGAACTGCTGTAGTTACATCATTGTTTAATATATGACTTTTGTAGAGCGTATGGCCTTGAATGTAATTGAATGTATGAATTTATTCTTAAGGACTTCCATGTAGCTTTTACGTGATACTACCACCATATTATAAGCTGCTTTGTCGGACGGTTCGAACGCAAAAAGCGTTGCGAGTACTTAAATTATGTTTTGAATCCTAAAAATGTGAATTAATTACTCATTTATTTATTTCTAGATTATTTTCGAAAATTGATATGCGAACATTAACAATAATCAAACATTTATTTAAAGAGGAATCAAGTGACTGCCATATTTCTCTCGTTTACTCATTTTTTTTACAAAATGACGAAAGAGCATCTTTAATAACCTGATGACACTCTTCGCAATGTATTTTAGACAGTAGACGATATCTTGGTCCTTTTTTCAGAAAGTTTATGATCTTTCGGTCTTGAACGATTTTAATTTCTCATTTTTTTCATCTAGGACCGTTATTTTGTTTATGTCATAATACTAATAAGGCCGTTTTCCTGTGGGCTTAACATCAGAAGGGTCCTTACGTAGAATGTTTGAAAAACCTTGAAGAGTGCCATTTCTTAATGTTTGCTACTTTGTAAAAAATCAATCTGATTCAAACAAAAAATTCTCTGAAACTGACATTATCTAGATGCTTGATTTCTGATTGACAACATATTTATTACGTTTGGAGGGTGTGTTTTTAAAAAAAAAATCGGCATTCCCATAAGAACCAACTGTGCCCCTCTTCATGCCGAATTGTTCCTTTATTCTTATGAGGTTGACTTCATACGGGAACTTCTTAGAAAGAAAGAAAAGGAGTAAGCAGTATCCGTTATCTTTACTTTCCGCTATAAAGATGATGTTCTCTAACTAAATAATTCAAAATTTGGTGACTATGTTGAACGCATCTAACCCATCGAACTTGAGATAAAGAATATACAATATACACAGTTAAGTCTGCCTAATATCTTGACTTACATCTAGAAATTGACAATGAGGATCGGTTGAAAACAAACTTTGCAACAAAAAAATGATTTCAGCTTCCCAATTGTGAACTTTCCATTTCTATATAGCAACATTCCAGCAGTGCCTGCATACGGAGTATATATCTCCCAATTGATATGATATTCCAGGACTTGTACTTCCTATCATGATTTCGGACGGCATTACGAGTTGGTTGACCCTTATGGAATATCTGTTTCACAGATGATAGGGGGATATGTTACTTATGTCGTAACTACAATCCCGTCCCTTTTCACGAATGTGACCTACCGAATTAGACTTGTTACCGGGTTTGTACTAACATTAGCAACACGACGGGTGCCACATGTGGAGCAGGATTTGCTCACCATTCCTGAGCACCTGAGATCACCCCCAGTTTTAGTTTGGGTTCGTGTTGCTTAGTCTTAAGTTTTCTATGTTGTGTTTTGTGTACTTTTGTTTGTCTGTTTGTATTTTTCTTTTTTAGCCATGGCGTTGTCAGTTTATTTCCAATTTATGAGTTTGAATATACCTCTGGAATCTTTCGCCCCTCTTTTTTTTTTGACCACTCGAAAATGAATTTATTGCAAATATAACTTATCATAGAACATGCAGAATTTGTCATATGTGAAGCAGAATCTATTTAAGTACACCTGATATATGTTGTTTATATTTTAGTTTTCTTCGTATTTTTCTTTGTTCATTTTTCCTTTTTTGCTATGGCGCTGTTAGTTTGTTTTCAGCTGATGAGTTTAGATATCCCGTTGATATCTTCACCCTCTATTTTTTTTTTATATCAGATAATGGATTAAATTGTCCATTAACGTCAAAACTGTTAGACAAATTCTTATCGGAGTCATTGCCCATAAATGACAATTTTTTTTTTCATTTTTGCCTATTATTATGAAAACTATAATATTTAGAGAGAAACATTCTTTTTTCTGTTATGCCTTATATGATTTAAATTATAATAGATAATTAACACTTTAAATCACAAAATGATCAGCAAGGCAATATTTATTTATAAGGCAAAGAAACTAAACAGACTGAAAAATCAGTAATACAAGATCTACAAAATAGAGATTTTTGTCAATTGTAAGTCTATTTTCCTCTACAATGTTGGAGAGTGTCCTTTGTTAAATATGCACATAGACCAAGGTGAGCGACACAGGCTCTTTAGAGACTCTAGTTTCTGATACTGTTCCTATTTAACATGTTTAAACTCTATACCTGGTATTTAGTGCATATTTAGTGCATCCTCAACCTAAACAAACTCAAAATTAATTTGTTTTTTCTGAAAGAATTCAAAAGAAAAAAATCAGTATAAAATGGGAATTTTCTTAGATATAATTATGACATAATATTTAATAAATATTACCAAAATTGAACTCACCCACAGAAAATGTGTTATACTTGTCAGACTGTATAAGATGTGCTTATATGCAGTAGTGAAATTGTTAAACGACATTCGAATCATTTAAATAAAGTCTTTAAATAAAACAATATCAGATTGAATACTTGAATTAAATGTATTTGTTTCTTTCAGTTTCCCCTGTTCAAGAGGGTTCCATTAATGCAGTAAGTATACAGTAAAACTAATATATTGATTGAATTTTTCTGATTTTAAAACATGTTTTTTTATTCTAATCCTTAAAGGAGAAAGAACTTCCCCCCTAAATCAGCTCAGTTGAAAGAATTGATGTTCAGAATAAGGTTTATTGGATGGAGAGTTGTCTCATTGGTACACTACAGCTTGGGTGGATTTTGCTTTTTCCACCGGCCCACCATGGGAGTGAGCACCGGGTGGGCAAAATTTCTACCTTGTCCACTCTGCCCACCTGTAGGAGTGGGCATTCAATTTCTTTTGTACCATCTAAAGACTTGCAAGTACAATCACTTGAAAAAAGCAGATAAGCATTTTTAATAAATATTTTTACAAAAAAGAGATTATAGCTAGAGTGGGCACGGGTGGACTGCCCACGGTGGGCAGGTGGAAAAAGCAAAATCCACACGGGCTGTTGTGTACTTATACCACTTCTTCTTATATCTATTTATTGTTTAAATTTGTTTAAGTTTATACTCAGAAATGTCAAATCCGCTAGTAAATTAGTAAACTTTGGATTTCCCGACAATAACTGGATAGCAACATATTGTGGAGCTCTTTTGTATTGAAGGGTACACAGGGAGTAATTTGCTTCATCATTCCTACTATTCTGGTTTAACAAGCCAGTGCTAATACATCAGGATTTTGAATTAAAGAGTTGTTACTATGAACATGATGAATGGTGATGATGTGGTCTTTCAAAGTTCGGTAGTATCTTCAATTTTTCCAACATTGAGCTTGGGTTAAAAGTTGTAAGCAACAAAACCCATCTGATTTGTCTACTTCAGTTTTACTTCACAAGTTGCAAATGCTAGGACAGGTAAAACCTGAACCCTAGTTGTGACGTCACAGATAATATATGAATGGCTGCCTAGTGACAAGGCATATATATAATTATATATTGAGACAGGAATTTCAAATTGATTATCACATAAAATTGATTTATTTCATAACATATTTTTCAAGACAAATGATGTGAGAAATATATTTTGACAATAATTTTCTAGTTATCTATGCAAATATTTTAGTTTGATATCAATCACTTTCATAAATAAAAAGACTTATTTTTTTGTCATAATGCAAGTGATACTGTGTGTTTATATATATTTCATTGATTATCAACTGTTTTGGATTGAGGAAAATATTGTATTTCCTTAGATTCATGTTTTTTTTTTTTTTTTTATCTTTTATTTGTTTTTCAATAGTCAGGATTTTACACTACCACCTGACAAGGGTATCAAGGGGTAAAATATAGAAAGTAATGCGGTATATAACATGTATCTCTGACTATTTGATTTTTAACAAAGTCTGCATACAAGCCTTTATGAAATGCATAATTCGCAGAACAGTTAAATATTTGATTCATATATACCAACGAAATCTATGGAAATTGGTACACAACTATTACTAAATAATCCACATGTTTTACTTAAGAAAATCAAGAAATATGTAATGCTGAACTTGCTCTCAAAGATACACAATATAGATGCATTCGTAATAAACTTCATCTATGAAAGTGACTTATACAAATATTTTACGGAAAGTTATTTCCCTTAATGTCTTTTCAATGATATACGCATAATTGTTCAGGTTGTTTTATAAGACACAGTATTTACACATTCCATACAATTGTATTGCAACGAGTTGTTAAAAGAGATTTGTTTTTTACTTTTATCAAATGATGCATTAAAAAAATCATGAATTTTCCGTTCACAAATAACTGTGAAATATTATTTCACTGATCATTAGAATACCTCTGCTTGAATAAAATTTGATTGTTAGAGTTACCTCTTTTACTTTACAGAATTTTGAAGATGCTAAAAAAAGAGAAATTAAGAAAATTGAGAAGAAATTGAAACAGATTGAACATCTTGAGGAAAAGCATGATGAAGGATATTCATACAATACGGATGAGGTAATTATACATATTGTTAGCGTTGATGTTATGGCTGGTTGGTATTTTCAAATTTACACTGTAGTATAACGTTTTCTTGTGTGGGTTAATGTCACGCATTCATAAAATGTGTACTTCATATCAATATTTACCTATTTGAAGAACTATTCCGTTTGAAATGTTTTAGCATTTTTTACCGGAATTTGAAGTAAAAGAAAATTTCCCTGTTTAAACAAATTGAATGCTCCATGTCACACGGAACAGAAGAAAAAAATTGAAAATATACACAGAATTAGATTGGGCCAAAGGAACAAAGCATTAAAAAAAAAGGAAAGTTAACAAAAGGAAGATGCTTGAATATTTGATATTGTAATGTTTGATGCCCAAATATTTAAACACTTCTAAAAAAAAATTGATACTTCAAAAAAAAAAAATATGTGATACTGATATAGATTTTTGTATTATTTACCAGTATAAGAACTAGAAATAATAAGAATTTTAAAATTTTAAGTCCTTTCAAATCCCTAAAATATTCTACGTTAGTATAATAATTTATTGTATTGATAGCAAGAATAACTATAAATACGGGAAAGTACAACAGAACAATACAGACTCTTCTGGAAACTAACAGAAATACAAACACAGGCTAGCAAAACGAAGGTCAGATAGCCGGACCTGGTACAGACATGACATGTTGTGTGGTTTATCAGTCCTGCAACCTTCTCCTTTAACTATTTAGAATGTTTGTCATAAAAACCAACTTGTGAACCACTTCAAAAAATTGTAACAAAAAGGTTTATAAAATAAGACGATGTAGTGTGATAGTCAATCCACTGAGGACTA
The DNA here is from genome assembly GCA_037788925.1 of Mytilus galloprovincialis. Taxonomy (NCBI): domain Eukaryota; kingdom Metazoa; phylum Mollusca; class Bivalvia; order Mytilida; family Mytilidae; genus Mytilus; species Mytilus galloprovincialis. The sequence goes on from CM075339.1 coordinate 33,413,837, forward strand.
AATGTTGTATATTATCAATGAAACAACTAGAGAACAAATGATGCAGCTATCCACCAGGGACCAGATGACCTGAATATAGGCAACTGTGCATGATCTGGTGGACTCTTTGTATTGCTTGTACTACTTCTGATAGTTATACTTTTGCTCTTTTAAAGTTTTTTTCTTGACTGTACATTATGGAAATACATTATTATGAAATTATTTGAGGTCTTTTCCTTTAAAGCTAAAACACTAATGTGTGTATGGAGGGATAAAAAGAAAGTATTGAATGGGTCAAAATAGTTTTTATAGTATGAATAAATATAAAAGTGTGTGGGTATTAAATAGTTTGGGTCCACTTAAAAACATTTCTTCCTAACAAATTCCTATTAGAAACTTGAAGTTTGTCTTAATAATTTTTTAATTGTTTGTTGTATTTTAGGAACTAAAAGTCAGAACCAAGGACAAGTTGTTAAAAGCATTACAGGAATTAACGTATGTTTATTAAGAATTGCAGTAATTTAGGGACAATATGACTTCCTTAAATTGTTAAATTAAAAGTAAGTTTGAAAAAAATAAAAGTCTTTGAATTTTGATGACTTGTTAATGTTAAACATATCGATCTAAATTTGGACATTCTGAAAATAAACAAGGTTTTGTTGTTTAACATGAATCTTTTATCTTCTACTTCTTAGCTCACCTGTCCCAAAGGGCCAAGTGAGCTTTTCTCATCACTTTGCGTCCGTCGTCAATCGTCGTCCATCGTCCGTTGTCCGTCGTTAACTTTTACGTAATCTTCTCCTCTGAAACTACTGGGCCAAATTTAACCAAACTTGGTCACAATCATCATTAGGGTCTCTAGTTAAAAGATTGTGTCCGATGACCCGGCCTGCCAACCAAGATGGCCGACATGGCTAAAAAAAGAACAAAGGGGTAAAATGCAGTTTTTGGCTTAAATCTCTGAAACTTAAGCATTTAGAGCAAATCTGACGGGAGTAAAAATGTTCATTAGGTAAAGTTCTATCTGCCCTGAAATTTGCAGACGAATCAGACAACCCGTTGTTAGGTTGCCGCCCCTGAACTTAAAGAGTTATTGCCCTTTATAGTCAATTTTAACAATTTTCGTAAATTTTTGTAATCTTTTACAAAAACATTCTCCTCTGAATCTTAACTAAAGGTCAGGTCACCATTCTTAAAAGATGCTTATCATGGGCTCTTGGGTCCAGGAAAAAAATCTACAAAAAGATTGACACAAATCTGTTGTTGGTCTCCATAATGATCAGTAACTTTGCTGTGACAACCAATTGAAAAACTTATAATAAACATGGCAAAATCAATTAAAGTTTCTTTGATGATCCTTGTCCAGTAATGATATATAAAAATGTTTGTTCATGAAACAGCAGCACGGCATACTTATAATATGTGTTTTAACCTTGAAAACCTAAAATGAGAAATGGGTTGAAAGCAGTTAAAATCAAACAAAAGAGATTCTGATCCACACAGATTGCTTTAAAAAAAAGTATTATTGTTGCTTTGTTTCATGAATTAATTGGAAACACAAATATCAGGTGAGCGACACAGGCTCCTTGGAGCCTCTAGTATCTAATAATTTCTTCTTATTATTGTAGATTGTAATGGAAGATAAGTAGAAAAGATTATAATTTTGAATAGCGACTCGGTAACATTAAATAATCGAGCTGATATTAGACATTTACGAAATTATGCTTTGTTCAGAACAAGTTATATATTTTATTTCTAGTTCCCATAGATAATTGGGCTTATATCATATATCTTATTTTTATTGATTACGGGTTAAGGGATCAAACTATTCATGTCCTTTTGTACATTTCCTACAAGGTGTATAGATGAAAAATCTATCTTTTTGACGATTCTTCAAGTAATTGTTGATAAAATACTTCTTCATACATGTATTTTATAAAAATGATATGACAGGAATTAATAATCACAAACCACCAGCAATCGCCCAGATTCATTAAGATACACTCTAAATCACCAACAACAAATCTGATTGGCTAGCAAGAGTGATGTTTTTTTACTAAATCACCTTGGGTGTACTGTAAACAATTAAAATCATTGACTAGTTCGATTCTGGACTGTACGATATAGTCAGTATTTACTCACAAATAAAAACTTATTTGTCGAATTAGATAATGCTTTTAGGTAAAATGGTAACATTTATAAATGTTGATTGTGTACTGTTTTAATTGGTTAGAATGCTTACCAGACAGCAATACTTTCATGTTATAGACATTGAACTGAGACACAATAAATGTATGTAAAATGGATTACTGTTTATTCCAAAGTTTTTGATTAATAACCATGATAATCAAACTGGTGTAATAATAATACAAATGTTATAAAATTGAAAACTAGCTCAAGTTTGGTTGGTTTTAAGAATATGACATACCTACAAATGATAAAATGTTTTTTCCCTGATACATAAGGAAGGTAAACATAGGTAAAGGGTTCTCGTGATAATGGGTTCAAGAGATAAGACTAACAAATTTTTATCAAGTATTGAATTGAAATTGATATTTTAAGGTTCATAATTGATGTATTATTATTTTTCAGTAGCTTGATTTATAGTTCAAGCATATTATGAGACAGGTCATAGTTTTTTGTGTGCTGTAAATATAAAAAGATTTGGTCTGATTGACAATTAAAGCTTGGTTGAACATTTGTAATTTAATTAGCTATGTTCCAAAAAAATCAGTCCATCCAAATGTGGGAAATTAAGACTGTTATGCTGAATTGCCAACTGCAAAATATGAATAAGTGTTTGAAATGAGATGGTTTAGGCAAAAAAAACCCGGAAGAATATGTCTGATTTGTAATTGACAAACACCATTTAAGTGCTTTTTTTAAATGAGGTGTATAATGTCAAATAATTTGGACATTGGTACTTACAAAATGTTTGGATTCAGAGGCAGCAGCATCAGTTATAAGTCAGAACTTAAATGATGTTTAACAACTGTTAGTGCTTCTAGTATCTTCTATGAGCATGAAAACCTATCTTCTACATGTTCTATGTATATAGATTGATAAGCAAAATACAATGATGCAATTTATCAGATGAGAGTTAACTAGGATTCAAATTAAGGATAAGATATAAAAGAGAAGATGTGGTAATTATATAAAGATGAAAGTTTATTAAGAGGTATTTAGTTGAGAGGTAAATGATATATCAAATAGAATATTGTAGTAATTTGAAATCGACAGATATTTACATGTTTACATTGGAAGATTGTTTTACCATTCCTTTTTCTCAGTTAATATTTTTTTTTTTCTAAACACACAAAACATACTTTTATGAAGATGATTGCCTGATATTTTGAGTTGATTTAAACATGATTTGTTATTTATGGCTTATTGATTTTGGTTTGTGATTCAAATGATGTATTCTGTGGATTTTTCTTCTGCTCAGGTATAAAATGGACAAACATATATTGGCATAAAATGTCATGTAGATGTGTGTTATTTTAAATTTATTCTCATATTGTTTGGAAATTCACACTGATAGATAAAACAAAATAAAATTTACAGTAACCCATCAAGATTGATTTTAGTTTATATGTTAAGTTATGGACTCAGTGATTGAGCATGATGTCATCTATAAATATATAATACTCATTTAATGTCTAAAATATTTTCTCAAGCTGATGTTAAAAAGAACACATGTATTAAAATAGCATTTCTTGATATTTTAAATAGAAAAAGAATAGTTTTTAAGTTTGAAGAAAGGTCTTAAATATCATTTTATAATGTGTCATTTTAAAATAGTATAGTTTGTAAGAAGCACATTGTTTGATATCTTTATCAAACAGATTGTACAGTATGACCCAAGTTTTTAATTTCTTAAGAAAGTACATCTGTGATGTTACATATCATTTTATACCATTTGTTTTATCATACCATATGTATCCTTTTATTACCATTTTAAAGTGCCATGATAGTGCTGGTATAAATGCCAATAAAATGACTGTAAAATAACAGTTTTTTCTTCAGTTATGGGGTTTCAAGCTTGTTTTTAATGTTTGAAATACTTTTTAATGTTTGAAAAACTGCTAGTAGTCCCTTGTTAATTTATGTATCATTGTCATTTTCCCTAGTTTCTTAAGTTACCTTTTCTGACTTCTTTTAAACTGAGTTTTACTGTGCGTATTACTGTGTGTTTGTTTATCTTTACTGGCTAGAGGTATAGGGGCAGGATTTAGATCTCACAAAACATGTTTAACCCTGCCGCCTTTTTGAGCCTGTCCCAAGTCAGGAGCCTATGGCCTTTGTTAGTTTTGTATGTTTTTTTTAATTTTAGTTCATTTATATGTTTTGGAGTTTAGTGTGACGTTCATTTTCATTGAACTATTACAAATTTTGTTTAGGGGCCAGCTGAAGCCCGCTTCCGGATGCAGGATTTTCTCGCTGTGTTGAAGACCCATTGGTGGCCGTGGGCTGTTTTCTGCTGTTTGGTCGGGTTGTTGTCTCTTTCACACATTCCCCATTTCCATTCTCAATTTTTCCCTTGTGGATTGAATCATGGAATTGTTTAAATGCATGTAAGCAATAGGTCAATTTTGTTTTGTGTATATAATGATTGCAAGTTGTATGTATCTGTATGGCAGGGTTCATTTGACCTCGACCTTTTTTCATGGTTTTCATGAATCAAAACAGTTGGAACGCCAAATAAAAAAAACCAAGCATAATCAAACGAAAATTTGGAAAAGATGTGCAAAAAACATCTTTATAGACAATCTATGTCTGTTGATGGAATATCATTAACATTGGTATAATATAATTCGAATGATTATAAGGTGTACATACATGTACCTGATAGGGTTCGTCTCACCTTGATTTGATTTATAGATGGATCATTTAAAATGTTATATGTGGTGCCAATAAAACGACTCTCCATCCAAGTCACAATGTGTAAAAAGTAAACAATTAAAGGCCAATTTACATGGTTCATTAGACCTGACAGGGAATATATTTAATACGTTATCAGTTAAAGAGGAAAGATATTTCAGGTGACTTCATCCACTTTTATTATACCGCACGCAACGAAGTTGCAGAGGGTATAATGTTTTTGACCCGTCCGTCAGTCCTGTTCTTGTCATCGCAACTCCTCTGAAACCACACAACAGAATATCATGAAACTTTGTAGACAATAAGGGCATACTATGTAGATGTGCATATCGAAAGGAAATTATGATTCAATTTTTTTTAGGAGTTAAGCCCCTTTGAACTTATTGGCCTCAATATACTACTGCAACAGTTTGTCATCGAAATTCCTCTGAAACCACACAACAGAATTTCATGAAGCTTTGTAGATAATGAGGACATAATATGTAAATGTGCATATCAAAAAGAAAATATTTTATGAGTCTTTGAACTTAGGAATCTGGTGAGATTTTATTTGTCCACTGACATTGTGGGGGTGTGGGTTATGTGAGTATGCTTACAAAGGTTCGTTAACTTGATAAGTTTGATGCATTATTGCACTTCTTAAATCTTCCATAAATTTTCACCAAAGTTCTTCGTTTGCTTGATTTCATTGATTCTTAATTACCATTTTTTTTTATCTTCTTTTATCTTGGATCCGTTTTGACAATCCCACATGACAAAAGACATGATTTTGTTTTGACAAAAAAACCCCCCATTTTCATCAATGTATTAAAAGTGTAGGTATATTATATTCCATTACTTCATAAACCTATATAGGATTATTTTCTACAAGGCATGAAATAATTGCATTTATAAATTCATGATTTTTCTGGATTAAAATGCAAACTGCAGTTTGTTAAAAATCTATTAGTGTGTTATTGCCAATAGGGCTTTGCGGTACATTTTTTGTCTCGCATTGACAGAGTCAAAAAGCAAGACATAGATATGCTGATCTGCTGGCGGCGTCAACAATATATAAGTTTGTGATTAGGTCAGTTTATGGAGAACCACTAGTTGTAGGTCAGTTGTAATTCGTATGCAGCTGTATAAGCATAAGTACATCATTTACATATATATTATTTATCCCATCCCTTCAGTCATGGACTATTGATTTTCAAACTTTTGCTTAATGTTCATTTATCAGTTTGTGATTAGGTCAGTTTGTGATTAGGTCAGTTTGAGATGAACCACTGATTTTAAGTCATTGATATTTAGTACACAAATGTATTGGCATTTGCAACTTTCATTTCTATGGAGAGTATATAGCCCCAACCCCTCAGTATGGTTCATTGACTTTGAAACTTTTACATAGTTTACAAGTTAATGTTTGTGTTTAGGTTTGTTTAAAGGGTACAACTAATGAAAAGTCAATGGTATTTGGTATGCAGTTGAAATAGCATTGGTACATCTGATTTCCATGGAGATTGTTTAGCCCGATACCTTCAGTCATGGTTCATTGACTTTGAATATTTGCATAACTTACATGTTAAAGTATTTCTATTTTAGTTTCAACATTTGCATTATCAAAATAACAAATAGTCGAGACATTTCTCTGTGTTAACTGTTTCTTTAATCATTAATAGCTTTTAGTCGAGCTTGCAAAAAGCGTAATGTATGGATAGTGATCTGGTATCGACAGCGGCGCTAACTAACAACTTAGAAGCTAAATATGTTCGAAGCAAGAAAACCTGGATGCTCATACTATGTATATAGACCTCGACCACATTTCATGGATCAGTGAACAAGGTATAAGTTTACGTGGCCAAGTCCATATCTCAGATACTATGAGCAAAATATTCACTATATTTGGTATATGGAATGGTAGTAAGGTGTACATATCCAACTGGCAGGTGTCATCTGATTTTGACCTCATTTTCGTGATTCAGTGATTAAAAGTTAGTTTTTGCGTTTTGGTTTGTTTTCTTATACTGATGCAATAGGTCAACTATTATGGTGAATGGAAATGTTCAGTCAGTCAGTCTGCAGGCAGGCTTTATTTGACCTTGACCTCATATTCATGGTTAATTGCTCAATGTGAAGTTTTTGTGTTTTTTTGTCTGTTCTTCTTAAACCATAATCAACTGGTCACACATTTATTTGGTATATGGAATGATTGTAAGGTTTATATGTCTGTCTGGCAGGTATCATATGACATTGACCTCATTTCCATGGTTTATTGGCCAATGTTCAGTTGTCTTGTTTAGGTTTGCTTCTTAATTACTATGTGCAATAGGTCAACTTTATTTGATCCATGTAATGATAGTAAGGTACACATATACATCTGTCAAGATTCATCTGAACTTGTTCTTATTTTCATGATTCATTGGTCTATATAATGTTTTTATGCTTTGGTTTGTTTCTTGTCCACTATTAGCAATGGATGAAGTATATTCAATATATGTAATGATTGTAAGTTGTGACATATATTTCTTGCTTGGTTTCATATCACCTTGACCTCCTTTTCTTGGATCATGCTAAGTTTATGTAATACTTGTAGTAAAACGTTTTAGTACTATTGACATAAAAACAAATGACCAATTAAGCAGGCGAGACATTTCAGCGTCTGTACTCTTGTTAAAAGGTTTTAAGCAGAATCAATCCTTTCATCCATTTATAAAATTTAAATACTGGTACAAGACATGTAATTAACGCACCGTTTAACTTTAGACCCAAATAATAAAACGGAAAAATATGTAAAATAAAATTGATAATGCAAAACTTTTATAACACTTTTAAAATCAGTCAAATATTATCACCTTTATGAAGAGCTTAAATATGTTACACTGAATATGAACACAATTATTTTGTATAAGTTGGTTTAAATAGGTTGTGGGCAATCACCAAAATAGGTCATATTAACCCTTTTAAGGTAAGATAGCCTTATTCGGATATAAGTTTTCATTGTAGACAATCTTAATTTTTGAATTTACCAAATTATTAACAAGCGCATTTGTTTAGGTCATATTTGCGACTTTTCCTAAAAATGAATAAGTTGTCAGATTGATCTCTATGAAAAAAAACTGCATCCAAGGAATTAAACTCATAAAAAATTAGGGTATTCCAGAAAAGTTGCTTACCAAAAGTCTTTTATTAACTCCTTTGCACTTAATATTTTACCGTTAATTTTAAAAAGCTTCTTTTGCATATATATGTATATCACATTAGGGGTATCATATCCTAACAGGATATTAAATAAAATTGAGAATGGAAATGGGGAATATGTCAAAGAGACAACAACCCGACCATAGAAAAAAAAAGAAAAAAAATTTGAAACCATGAAAATGAGGTCAAAATATTTAGTTACTAACAAAAACGACTTATATTTTTAATCAACAGAAACAATGCATTTCTTCTTTGCTATATGCACTAACTGAAACAATTCATTTCTTCGTTGCATTATGCACTTACAGACAATGTTTGATAATACTGAACAGTGATTACTAAAGGTTTTATCTTGATAAGTGAGTTGTATTACACCTTATAAATGAGGAGTTGGGAGTTGTTGATATGATCGGTTAAATGGGATACAGATTTCTGCAAGTGTTAGAAATGTTATTTTTTATTTTCTAATATAACTAAGACATTAACATCTGACCTATCCGGCGACAGCTTTAACTATTTGTATACAGCTTTATATGTCAGAGTTAAGAAGACCATGATGCTTCATACCTAGTATAGAGGTGTCTTATTTTACAGTTTCCGTCTTTCAAATGTCTATTACCATTGTCTTCATTTCCATGGTTCAGTGACTGCTAAAAAAAAGTTTAGTTTTCACTTATGGGTAGTAGGATGACTATAATTGGTATATTGGTTTCTTCCAAGGTTTACATATCCGTCTGAGAGTTCACCTACCATCGACCTCAAATCCATAGTTCAATGGTCAATGCTAAGTTTTTGTGTTTTGGTATAGTTTTCTAATAATACATGTACTATAAGTAATAGGTCAACTATTTTTTGTGTATGGAATGATTTTAATGTGTACATTTATGCCTGGTATGTTTCATCTGAACTTGACCTCGTGCTCAATGGTTAGTGTTAAGTTAACCTGATGGTAAAGTTTTTTTCTCAGATACTATAAGCAGTAGGTCAATTATTTTTGTTGCACGGCATGATTGTAAGTTATACTTAAAAACCTAGTCAATTAAGATTTGAGTCGAACGCACCTGCCACTCACAACCTCAGTGTTGACAAACTAGTGATACATTAGTTGTACTACGTAGACTACCCGACTAACGACGTTCTGGCACAATTTTTTTTTCTACACGCATTCATACATTCTAATAAAAGTCGGTTAACTCGTCAAAGCAACCAGGATTAACATTTTATACGTCAGACTTGCTTTTTTCTACAAAAGACTTATCAGGTGTTTTAACAGGACTTGTAGACTTTAAAAACAAAACCTCAAAGTGGGTAGACACGACCTTCAGATACATTACAAATAATTATTGTAAGGTACAATGCCGTATGATGAGTTTCAAACTCGATAAAGTCCTCTGTTTATATCATATAACCATATTCCTTATAAAGAAAACGAAAACATGTTAATACAATTCATTTGGTATGAATGTTTATCTCGGTTTGCAGCAGACAACTACCCATTTTACACAAGCCGGTTTTAATCATGCTACGTAATTATTTAGCTCACAAGTTGATAACAATTGGTCTGAAACTAAGGTTGCATCTCATCAATGAATAATTGATCCTAAACATTTTGGTTTATAAACCTTTTGTCTTTGACGTATTTAGGAAACCTTTTATATAGCTTATTACCAAACTCAGTAAAGATCCGTCTAAATTATATCCAATTGATAAATTCACCAACTCATACTGTGATCTTGATGATGTTTTTGAATAATCAAGAATTTTCTAAAAATACTGTCTAAATTAACCGACAGGAAATTATTTTAAGTAATGAAATATCATCGGTAATACCTGTTCTTTGTTTCGTTGTTTTTTCTCTAATAGTTGATGTATTTCCCTCGGTTTAAGTTTGTAACCAGGATTTTTCTCTATCGCTTAAACAAGTTATGAACAGCAATATACTACTGTTGCCTTTATTTCTTTTCTAGATTTAGAAATTTCTGTTTTACATGGGAAATTCTACTCGATTTCTTGTTCCCTGTTGTTAATATTCCTTTTTTAGACGGTGATGATTTGTTTGCATCATTTTTTCAATGAACATAATCTATGTATTTGAGTCAAAGATTTCGTTACCACAAATGACTTAAAACGTTTTCTAATTTTGTCTATAGACACAACGATTTGGTTCGGAAGACATATTTCAAAACGGAAAGCACTTCCTATTTTTTCTGTGATGTTGTTTACTACGCCTGTAAAATTAGATACCACCCAGGTAAACTTATCGATCTTTAAATACACTCATTTTAAAAAGTAACTTACTCAATACTGTAATATATAACCAAATTTTATGTTATTGTTATACTCATGTGTACATTTACGGTTCTGCAATCTGTCGACACCGCTATTGCACTAATTGATATTTTAGTCGTAGACCCATTATTTTATTCTATAAGTTGGTATTGGCTTTGAAATAGCTTTCAGTAACTGCAAGTACTTTCAATTCGGTTCTTTGTGTCCTTTGTGTTTGTGTTACGGTTTACTACGAGCTTTGTATTAATCTGAGGAGTTATGTCATTTTCATCTGATTTAATAGTTTATGCTTCTGTCTGTAACATTACTAACTGTCTTAGGGAGGTGGTTTGACGCCAGCAAAATAATCAACCCCACCACATTATGTATGTTTCTGAGTCAGGAGCCTGTAATTCAGTGGTTATTGTATGTTGCTGTATATCATATTTGTTTTTTCATTATTGTTTAACATATACATCAGGCCGTTAGTCTTCTCGCTGGAATTGAATTACATTTGCTATTTCAGGGCTTTGTGGCATTTTTTTTTATTGTTGAAGGCTTTATGGTGCCTTATAGTTTTTAATCTCTATGTCGTTTGGTCTATGGTGGAGAGTTCTTTTTATTTACAGAATTACTCTAAAACAGTAAAACATCAGGTTTCTATTGCGTGATATATCACTATAAGAATTATTAAAGTTTTTATTTCAATTGGCGTCCTTTTATCAGTTTCAGTTTATATTTCGAGTTTCAATCTAATTTTTTTAAACTTTTCTTTGCATTATTGAATATTCTTTTATTATTTTGTGTAATTATCAGATTAAAATTGCCATGCATAAGTATCTCATTTGTCAATTTAAACGTCTGCCGTGTTTATGTTAACGTTTATCGAAGATCGAATTCTCCAATTTGCAAAAAAAAAAAAAAAAAACCAACAACAGCAGCATAGTAAAACAAGGAATTTAAGATAACACATACATCATGTACATTGTGTATAGGTATTACAATTTGTTTTTATTTTTTGGCAATTTGTTGTCATCAGGAGGAATATAATAAATGCCAATGATGTTTAAGAAACGAAACAGTTGACGAGCTATGTGTAAAAAAACGACAAACGTTTATCTGAGGTAATTTTGCCTGAATGACTTGGAACTGAATTAAAAAAAAAACATTTTATTCAAATTATTAATGGACAATTTAGAAAAGTAATTTTATAAATTGTGTCAATACCGAAATATCTACTAGGCTGATGAAACCATCGGGGACGGATAGTCAATCAGCAGTGATGTGATAATAAAATGAATAAGCAAAAGAACACTTAACCCTTAACACAATTTAAATAACAACAGATTCAAATTTGGTTGTCTTTTCTTTTACACGAGAGATGTTTAAAATAATTACTCCTTATGAAACAATAAAAACAGATAAAATACATCTATGTTAATCAGATGTAATCGCCTTATGTAATTGGGGTTTAAGCCCCCTCAGATTTGAGAATCTTAAGTCTATAATACTCAAAAGATAAATTTATATGAAAATGCAGCTTTCAATGTGTATAGAATGTTTATTGAAAACATACGCTAGTTTTTATATAGAATATATTATGAAGACACTATTTTTTTCACCTATTAGTATTTTCCCTAGCAAATGGAATATGTAAACAAGAATGTGTCCTAAGTACACGGATGCCCCACTCGCACTATCATTTTCCATGTTCAATGGACCGTGAAATTGTGTAAAAAATCTAATTTGGCATTAAAATTAGAAAGATCATACCATAGGGAACAGGTGTACTAAGTTTCAAGTTGTTTGGACTTCAACTTCATCAAAAACTACCTTGACCAAAAACTTTCACCAGAAACTCTCACTTTCATTTTTTATGTTCATTGGACCGTGAAATTTGGGTCAAAAGTCTTATTTGGCTTTAAAATTAGAAAGATCATATCATAAGCAACAAGTGTACTAAGTTCAAGTTGATTAGACATCAACTTCATCAAAAACTACCTTGACCAAAAACTTGAAAAAGCAGGACGAACGGACGCACGGACGAACGAACGGACGGACGGATGGACGGACCGACGAACGAACGGACGAACGGAGGCACAGACCAGAAAACATAATGTCCCTCTACTATCGTAGGTGGGGCATAAAAACAGTGACCCGTCTGTCAGCTTCCCTGCGGTGTTTATGGTTATTTATTCCAGGTGATCGAAAATTAAAGACAGTGTTCAATGCTAAAAAAAGACCGCATTAGAAACTCCATCAGCAATACCTAATTGTCTCTTTTAAATGATTTTGATAAAACAGGGTATCCCAACTTACAATTGAAAATCATTTCACTTGCTTTTTTTCACAAATCAATTTGTAAGTACTGCCACAAGGGGAATCGTTCCAGAACTCGTTCCTGTCATCAGGCAATCTTCGCCTCCATCATTATTTGGTTCTACAGGATACCAGTCATTCCCTGTTGATGCCCATTCCCATCTATCTTTGGAAAACTCATCTGTTCCATCTAACCAAAAAATCCTGTTTCACACAATCACAATGCAACATGAAAAAATCATATTTTGTTATTGTTGCATTAGTTTTGATTTAGATATATGTAATATAACAAAGTCAAGAGTGTTTTTGAGAACTGAATACAATATGTATACGAGTTGAGTGAAATAATTGCTAGTTATACATGTTATATGGTAATTTGGATAAGTTGTTTTACGAGAAATGATACGCATTTTGCTTAAGATTAATAAAACTAATAAAATATGCATAAAATTCTGAAATTAGTTTTTCTATATTGGTAGCTATTCTCTATATAACGAAACGTATAGCGATAGAGGTAATGAAACCAACGTATTCAACTATTCCATAAAAACAATGCACAGTTAAGCCATATAATCATTACCAGAAAATGTTTGACAAATTTTTGAAAATGCTGACAACATGAGTACATTTTTCAATATTTCAAGAACTGTGTCGTACAAAGTCCGCGTATTGCCTAGCCATCACGAAAAGCAACCTTGATTGATTGATTGGTGTAAAACGCCACTTTAAGCACGATTGAGCCTCCCCGAAAAGCAACATGATTTACATCTTATGTGTATGTTCCGGACCGTATACGTATGGTCATGGCCATATTGGTATACTCAAATGGTTCGACCATACGCGTATGGTCGGACTATATGAATATATACTCGTTTGGTTGAAAACAGTCCAGACCATATTAGTATGTAGACCATAAGGTATTTATCGAATAAAAAAAAATAAAACTTCCTTAACAGACACAACTTGTTCTCTGAACCAAAATAGGCACAAGTTATGAACTGAAGTCCTTTATCTTTGTTACATATTGTTTAAATCTTTGTATATTTGTTGTCTTGCCTTCGCTATCTAGAGTCAATTTTCTGCACTTTTATCCTGTCTGGACAGTTTTGTCCGTACGTGAAACTACTGGTGTTTTGGGGCATGAACATTTTTTTCTCTTCTTCACCGGCGTTAAGATTAGAATTTCTACTTATGATTTCCACTAATTTTCACTAAACTGATGTGTTCATACTCTTATCGTCTTTTTCTACGATCTTACAATAACAGTGATTTCTACATAAGAACACAGAGGCAGCACGTATAAACTACAGTAATTGCAAATCGTATAAAGAGGGGTATAAACACATAAAATAAATAGAAATGATTTGATATGATTCAGAAATTTCAATTCACAAGAAACAAATTGAAACACCAAAATAAAGAAAAAAAAAGGGTTCAATGCTCCAATTGCTAATGAGTGAAACATTTTACTTCTTGCTTAAAAGTTCATTTATTTATTTTTGGAGTCTACATATTGTGTTTGTAAGTTAACAATTACCTTGCAAAAATGCTTCTATTATAATTTTAACTTGTGAGTAAAATTCATTTTATTTCAGTAATCACGTAATGATAATGACCAAATTATTATTTAGGTCAACATTTCATTTTTAGAAAACTTTTAGTTAATGACACCTTGAATTCAGGTGTATGCCTTATGCAATTACTGTTCAACGTTAGACATGTTAATTACCCAAACCATATGAGTATATACCCATATACTCATATGGTCCGGAACATATATAACACACATGTAGAAGACTGCATTCAATCTTGATCTTCCGGTCAATTGTGAATTTTTATTTTTTTGTGATCAGTAGAACAATTTTATTTTATTTGGTTTTTATGAATAATTGTAAAGAGTATAATAGGGTCTAACAAATACTTTGAAAACAATGTTCCAATCATGATGCTTATATTCTTTGGTAGGCACAATAGAAATGAATGAGACCCTAGCACTTCTGTGAGTTCAAAATGATTACATCTGCATTTAACATATGAGAAAGAACTATATATATTGAAGGTGATCCTCACCTCCAAGTCTCATCAATATCGAATGAATGAACGTACTTTCATCCATTGTCTCTACGATTGCAAGTTCGGAATTGTGTGCCTGGCAAGAAGCCTGTAAAATGCATATTGTTTTCATAATCACAATAAAACAACTACCATTACTTTTATACGTAAGTATGATTAAAATCAAAACACTGCGACATGTGCAATGCTATAAAAAATCAATTGTTTGAGAAACAGGACATATCTGACCGAAATCTTCGTTTTCCTATAATTTTTGACAAGTCTCTAGTATGGGTAGTTTTCATTCCATTACAGATTTCTCTATCGAATCAACATAAAACAGTATCATGCAATTTAAAGCATGTTTTGAAAATCTTGCTTTTTTTCATTATCGACTTCAGGTTTCAACACTTTTTGCCCACTTGTTTCTTTATTATTATGAGGAGGACTTCATACAGCAACTTCTTAGAAAAAAAGATAAGAAGTTAGCAATATCCTTTAACGTTACTTTCCGCTATATAGATGATGTTCTCTCACTAAATAACTCAGTGACTATGTTGAACGAAGGATACAACAGATACAGGTTGCAATTTTGTAAATATAGACAATGCAATTTCCCATAGGAACTCCCTTTGCTGCTAAAACATTGACACTTTTACTATGAAGTTTCGTGAAAAATAATATCCCAGAACGGAAAGTTTATATGCACTACTATTTTATTCAAAGGTCAAAATATAGGGCTGTGCGGCATATTTTCAACATGTATATGCCCTGAACTTCTAAGAGATTAAACTTATACTAAAATTCTATACAACCCTTACCTCCATTTTTGGACCTCCTAAGGATTAATATTTAAGCGGTACCATGTTTTTCTATACTGGTTACATTCCCAAGTGATGTCTCTATGAGATGAACCACAGAGATCATAAATTGGAACCAGTACTTTAACAAATTAATTGCATATCTATGAATATTATATATCTCCCCAAAAGAGGCGTGGTTTGAGAAACCGCTGTATTTACAAAGTGCAACCTATACAAATAGTTATTCAAATAGAAACCTTTCTAAAAACACCTTTTCTCACAACAATACTTATTTATCAGAATTATAGCTTTAAAGAAATCACTGCATATACTCGAAGTTTCCTTTTACAGTACATTTTATACCCCTACCCCTGTTTATATTTTTTTTAAAGAATTTGAAAACAAGACTTTAATTATTGTCAGCTTACCCTATGTGCATGTTTTCTGACATGAACTGTCTAAAACCTGTTTGAAACTAATCTGGTTACAAAATGAAAGCATTTTAGTATACTATAAATGTATTGTTTAGTAGTTAATCATTCCAACACTCATTATTATACAAAGTATCCAATCCTGCCTGTGTCTCCAGTCCACATCTTACTGTATGCCTATTTGTCAATGAAAGACAATTTCTGCCTCAAATGGTCAGTTTAGAATTCTTGTCTCAACAATATCATCCCTTACCATATATCTAACATAAGTTAGTTAATATATGAACTAGAAGTGTCTTAACAAAGCCATATTTGCAAAAGTTGTTTTTATGAAGATATCAGTCTGGTGCATAAGTTCAATTAAAGTTTGATAGAAATGACTGCTTACATCTTATTTTTGCATATCTGCCTAGCACAGTTATTGTTATCTTTTCAAAAGACCTTTAAAATTATAAAATCATAGCATTTACAAGTTAAATTATATGTTTTATGACCCAGGGGTAGGCATTTTTCTCTGTTTTCTGCCCCTAGGGCCTAGCATTTCCTAAATTGTTTTCCTGTTTCTAGCAATGTGGAATATTTAGTACAAATTAGAAAGAACACACTATTGTAAGTTTTATTGAAGTCTTATTGTAATTCTAGCTTGTACTTTTTTTTATGCCGCGGTCACATAAAGCACAGTTAGGTGTTACGGCTTACTTTTGGGTTATCGATAGGACAAAAACACCCCACCGAAAATATTTAGGCTGGATCAATGAGTTGTAATGACTACGAAGAGTAAATATAAGCACTTCTTTTGTAGAGGAAACGCGCGTCTGGCGTAAATACAAAATTTAGTCCTGGTATCTATGATGAGTTTATTCTAAACAATTTAAATTATAAATAGGCATATACTGTAAACAAACGTATTTTCGCGAGCGATTTATTTTCGCGACTTTCGCGAGTAGAAAAATATCGCGAAGTTAAATCGTCGCGAATATGTAAAACTTGGATCTTTGCGTATTTAACAACATCAAGTTTATTAGAAAACCGCGAAATTAAATAGCCGCGAAATGGACTCGACAGGGCTAAACGCGAAATAAAGTATCCGCGAAAATAAGTTGGTTTTCAGTATTATGAATTTATTTTTAATTCAGGGTTTTAAGTAAACCATGCATACTATAAACTGTGATTTTATGCTGAGTCATCATAGTTAAGGCCCATGATTTCCAAAATCTTCATGAAATATTTATTAAACTTCATATTTCAGTTAAATTCTTTAAAATCTCTGAGATAAACCAGATTTTGTGAAATTCTGTATGTTCTATTTTTTAACCCTATATAGGTTGCAATTTTGTAAATATAGACAAATGCAATTTCCCATAGGAACTCCCTTTGCGGCTTAAACTATGACACTTTTACTATGAAGTTTCGTGAAAATAAATATCCCAGAACGGAAAGTTTATATGCACTACTATTTTATTCAAAGGTCAAAATATAGGACTGTGCGGCATATTTTCAACATTTATATGCCCTGAACTTCTAAGAGTTTAAACTTATACTAAAATTCTATACTACCCTTACCTCCATTTTTGGACCTCCTAAGGATTAAAATTTAGGCGCTACCATGTTTTTCTATAATGGTTACATTCCCAAGTGATGTCTCTATGAGATGAAACACAGAGATCATAAATGGGAACCAGTACTTTAACGAATTAACATATCTATGAATACTATATATCTCCCCAAAAGAGGCGTGGTTTTAGAAACAGCTGTATTTACAAAGTGCAGTCTACAGTTAAGTTTGCCTCATATCTTGACTTACATCTAGAAATTGACAATGAGGGTCGGTTGAAAACAAAAACTTACGACAAAAGAGATAATTTCATCTTCCCAATTGTGAACTTTCCATTTCTATGTAGCAACATTCCAGCAGCGCCTGCATACGGAGTTAATATCTCCCAATTGATACGATATTTCCGGGGTTGTATTTCCTATCATGATTTGCTTGATAGAGGGTTGCTGCTCACAAGGAAGCTATCAAACAAAGAGTAGTAAAGATTGAGACTGCCATCCTCAAGTGAGAGTGAGGAAGTGAGAGTCAGGATAATGAGGGTTTGTCTAATCACCTCTTATCTTCTTAATCCAGGTTATGGTACGATTTTCAGCACTCTAATCTTCTCAAACCAGCTTATGATGCAACTTTAAGCACATTATTATGCAATCAATCGGATTAAGATAATCCTTATCTTTTAATCTAGATTATTTATCCTCAATGTTTTGTTCCCTCTTTTAATCCTGATTAGAGTAAACAATTGCTAATTATAATCTATTTGTTTTCGGATTAGAGAAACGACTCTTAATTGATATCCTAGATTAGAGGAATCACTTTTAATAATTGACCAATTGTTTGCAGATAATTAAAATCCATTTTTTTTCGGACTTAATTCGTGTATCCTTTGTTTGATTAAATGGAATGAATTGTAACGGAAAGAGAGACACACCATTTTTATTTTTACAGGACATACTCTACAACACAGATTGCAAGACAGAAAGAAGAAATATTTACGAACCGCTACCTTTATTTTCTTACAAACTAGTCGAGATAAGGATAGTTAAAATAAAAAAAAGTTTTTCTCTTTTTCTTTGCAAATTCATGATATTATTTTCTTTCTTTTCTCGATTAGGTTGTTTAAAAATAAAACACCTCGTTGTCTCCTTTATATATAGTTTCTTTAAACACAAAATAATAACACATTTCATTTGTTAAACATTTATTTAAAATATTCTAGATTGTATCTGTTTTTAGTTAAAACATTTAAATTGCAACCATTTTTTTCCTTCTTTTTTTATTGTGAATATACTGTTTATGTCTCGTTGCACATACATTTTCTTTTGGGTTTCCAAATAAGTTTTTGTCTTTTTTGTCTTTTTGTTCCGTTTGATGTACATGTATTCATTGTCACTATCTTCACTGTATTCATCTGTTTCTTCTTTCTTCTTATTTTCTTCTTCTGTTTTCTTTTCTTTATAAGGGGTAGACTCGAATCGGACTTTGTTTGTTTGTTCGACATTCCTAAACAAACAATGTGGAATGTTAGTAGACTTCAGAAATTGATAGAATTGATGTATACCAGCTGTTAGTTTTCTACGACCAATTGGAACTGTTGAATCACGTATCAAGTCAATGATATGAGTGTTTGAAATAACTTTTCCGTCAATGCAAACTTCACCTTGTTTGTCCCACTTAATAGATGATTGCAAGTAAAGCAAAAGTCGCATGGCTTTGTCTTTATATTAAGATGGTAAAGTGATATTGATTAACGATTGTTAATCATCATTTAGCGATTTCTGGTCATAAGACAGATAATGTTAGTCATTGTCTCGGGATGGGGTGTCATTCAACACCACTTCCGCTTTCAGATGATCTTCGTTTTGTTTTTGTAAGACAGCCTCGTATTTATGTTTAGGAATAAGAATCATTTCCTTCGTCATTTTAAGTGAGCAAGCGTAATCTTTACTACTATAGGAATGAGATTTGAACGATACTTTAAAAGAAGTCTCTTTCGATGTAAACGTTGGGTGTCCTCGGCAGTGATTTTACGAATAACCGTTTTGTACTCAAACATTTTCTTTTTATATAGCGGAGATAGTGTAACACCTCCATGTAAAATATTGTATATACATTCCAGAAGAATCTTAAATTGTTCGTTATTTATCGTTTTTATCATTGCCAGTCTTTGCTCATCCTCAGCGGAAGCCAATAAAGAAAGAAAATTAACGTGTCTCATCACTTGCTTACTCATAGCTTTTTAAGTATTATTTCGGAAGAAAAACCACAAAGTTCTCTCCAAAGTATATATTTGTTCTAAGTAAATAAAGTTTGTCTGTGTGAGCGCTCAAATCAATCGTCAAATATCCGTATTTCTCCTTTGTCGCGAGTTCGTAAGCCGACATGAAATATTTCACCTGACCTGGTAAAATTTGTTTAGCAAGTACGGTTAACTGGTGTTGATCACGATGATTTTTCAGACAAATAATGTAAGATGCATTCAGGGAAATAGTGCGCATGAATTTACCCGGAGAATGATATAAATTCTGAGTAAGCATTAAAAGACTTATGTTTTTATGATGAGATTTTACCGTGAATAAATTTAAAACTTCCACAGCGTTCACTGCTGTTGCTAGCAAATCGTCTAAAACCAGAAGCATATGTTACCTTTTTTCTGACCATGCATCCACTTGATCACTGCTTGGTAAACCTCCATGAAAAGTTATATTGTTTATTTCTTTTTCCATACTTGCGAATAATTCTTGATAAACAGAATAGCAATATACAATTTTTACAGGAGGGGTTGAAAACATACCTCCAGCTTGTTTAATTATGCGAAAAGTTAACATCATAGTTTGTCCACTTTGTGTCGGCCCCACAATTAAAATAGAACATGATGCTTGGAAAGGTAAAAGGATATGATCTCCCCTTGACATGGTGTAAGTTTTTTTTAGTTTTTTTCCACCACAATTGATTGAAATAAAGTTTAAGTTCGAGATTGATATGTTTGATACCTATGTAGTTTTTGTTGGTTTTTTTTAATGTTTTTTTTTTCAATGGTTTAGCTTCTTTATTATATTTTGGTATGGCTTTTTTTTTACGTATTTAGCTTCGGTTTTGCTTTTTTGACGTGTTTAGCTTCAGTTCTCATTTCTTGGAAGGATTTTATTTGTGTGTGAAAAACTAACAATGTAAAAACTGTTGAAAATCAATTGACCACAGAATAATGAAAACCAACATTGTAAAAACGAATCGTGAGAGAAAAGCCTCAGTTCTAGCAACATATTTTAAAAAGAAATCAAGTTAAGAAATATTTATTGAACGCTCAAAATATCAAACACTTATACAAATTATAAATGATATATAAATTACAAACAATGTACAATATATGAAATTTTTTTTTTTTTATATTAAGTGTTCACGTGATTTGATTCTTTTTTCCATTAAACGGTAAACACTGTCTTATATTGGTTGACTACGTAGTCTGTACAACACAATCACGTTAAGTAAGAAGTAATTGCACACAAATTCTGCAGACATGTTCAGTTTTTTTACGTCTTCTCTGAATTTAATCAACACATCTAAAAGTGAAAACCAACGGCATGCTGTTTCAAAATGTCTTTCCAAGTGCTCCTGCTCTCCATTCACCAAACATTCATGGTTATGTTAACTGGGGGTGTTCAACTTGGCAACCAGAACACGTTTCTTTCGTGTTCTTTGTAATCTATTCCTCTAACACCTCGGTAAAAGAATAGATCAAGACTGTAGTTAGAAGCTTCTTCTCCATACCCGACATGACGATTGTTCTAAAAATAAATGAAGTTTAGTGATCGTCAATAAAAGAATGTAGAAACACTATACTCTCTTTCAGATTACACAGTTTTAACCACACGTCTCTGTTGATTCTTTACAACGATATGAATGAATGTCTTTTGCTGTAGTCGTCTTCCTGTTTTCTTAATAATTACTTTAGTATCGTCGTCAATGGTAAACACAGCTTCTCTCTTCAACAAATTTGTGTCGAGTTATTCGTAATTACAATGGTTGCTTCTCTCACCAAATCAATTTGACACTGAGTCATGGTGACTGTGGTGTTTTATTTACGGTGATTTAAATACAGGTATAAGTGAGAATGCGTTGACGTAACATTATTATCCATATATGATTGAGGATGCGTTGACGTAATAATATTCATGCGTAGGGTCATACCATATTCGTGCATGCATAGCCATCTTTTTGAATTAAACTTTTCGGATGGATGGATTTGGTAAAATATACCCAGTACACCCACTCAATAAACTTATCCATAATTCAGTGTTTCCATTTTGCATTGTGATATTAACAAGTGATGCTATTACAATTGTTATTACATAGCGCCAAGTCGTTTGTGTGCTCTCCGTATTACCTCTTGTCTCTTCCACGTTGTTAAGTATAATAAAGGAACCACGGCACTTATCACTCATACCTTTAAATACGTTTTCAAAAAAGTCAAAAAAAATCTTTTTTCTCTTTCAATTAATGATAGGTAAAGAACACATTGGAAAGAAGATCCTTCTACCACTGTTCAATTTCCTTCTTTTCCACACACAAATGATATAATTTAATCATTGTTTGATTTTTTTAACTTACAAAGATATATATATATACATTCTCTCTTTTCGCTCCTCGAACACGAAAGCATTATAAATCATCTCTATCTCATTCATTATTTGTATTAAATGGGATTTATGAAAAAAAGTCATAAAAGAGGGACTAAAGATACAAGAATGACATTCAAATTCATAAATTGAAAAAATAATCTGACAACATCGAGGGTAAAAAAGACGAAAAGAAGACGTTTTTTTAATGTACAGTAACGAATGTTACATACATATTCATTGGCACATAATTTACTAGAATACAGTTTCGCACCCATTGTGTGTAAAACGTACAGTGCAAATATTACATATAGCACATACATATTCATCGGTATCATTAACGTTTGTTAAAAGTACAGTGACAAATATTGCATATTGAACATACATATCCATTGGTATGAACTAAAAACAAAAAACGTATTATTAAAAAACACCCAATCATTTTATTTAAATCAAACAAAAACAAGCATACCAACAAACTATAGACTCTTTTTATTAATAAATTGGGTGGTCCTTAAATGGACCTTACACAATTGTGTAAAATCTTTTCATTATTTTCAAGCGGTATGTAAATATTACTGCGTTAAACTCACGACTGTAGAAAAAAAAAAATTCTATAAATTATTCTTGGTCTTCATAGAAAAAAAAACACATTTGTGCTATGTTACCCAATCTCCATGTTCCTACTGGACAATTTGAATGATGATCTCAAATATCTTTCCATACTTTTCACGCTAGACAAAGTCTTTTCCTGTTTTTCTTTTGTTTACAATGTTTTTAGTGTGTGTCTGCAGTATATATATATTTTTTTTTATCTTGTTTTATATTTGTTTTGAAAATAAAAATGTACATATTCTCAACTTTTTAGAGTTTAGAAGAAGAAAACAAATACAGGCATTAAAACACTCTGCAACTCTAACCAGTGGTTCTTTTGTTAAATAATAGTAACAAGTGTATGGTGATACTCTAGTGGAATAAAGACAATGAGACGTAAACATAGATGCATAGTGATCAAAGGTACACACTTATTTATCATGGTAAAATAAGGACGACAAATATAATTTTATTGGACATTTTCACTTGTTTTGAAATTTTCCTTTTTATGTATGTTTCTCAAGAGTTTGTTTGGATATAAGTTCAGTATACACGATGGATGAAGAAGTGAACAGTTTTGTGACACCAATTTATTACAATATAGAAAATCCGAGTTATTTTTCCTCAGCTAACAAACTTTATCACATTGTTAATGCGGATGGGAAACAAAATTGGTTACCACAAAATAAAGAGATGGTTAAATGCACAAGACAATTGTTCCTTACAAAAAACTCCCAGGCGTTCTTTTAGGAGATTACGTGTGTATACAACAGGAATTGGTAACTTAATGGACGCCGACCTAATGCAAGTAAGTAATTTATCACAATGGAACTCTGGATATAATTTTATGCAAGTTGCCATCCATTGCTTTAGTCGACGTTTTTGGAAGCAACCAGCAAAGGTAGACAAGATCCGCTAAGACGTTGACGGATGTTTCAAGTCAGAGGTTGGTCGAAAACTTTTCAAGGAAAGTGGAGTGCGACATTTTGTAACTAAGAAAGAGATAAAAGCAAACTATGTAGAACGTGTGATACAAACCATAAAAAATAAATGTTATCGTTACTTTAATAAAAAGAGAACGTATCGGTACATTGACAATTTACGAAAATTTGTAAAGAGCTACAATGCAACATTACACAGGTCCCTAACTCTATTGCACCCAACGACGTTACACCGGAAAACGAAGCGGATGTATGGGTTCAACAATACTTGAATAACAAAAAATCTCATGATAAGATGAGTCGAGCAAATACTAAAAACCCAAAACAACTTAAAACCGAAGCAGATTCGAAGAGAAAAAGAAGATTGCAACGGCGGAAGAGTTACAAATTTAAAATCGGATCTCTTGTTAGAATTGCTTATACGCGACACATCTTTGACAGAAGTTATAGTCAAAAATGGACGGATATTCAAAGTTGTACGGATATTTAAAAAGCAGAACATCAAGCTTTATAAATTGAGCTCTTTTTATAACGATGATTTCAGGTGAATATTATTCTTCTGAACTTCAGGCTGTTGATCACATGGATTAGATGGATCACTCTGGGTTGTAAAGAAAGTTCTTAAAATGAGTAAAAGGCTAGGAAAGACCGAGTTTTTATGTAAGTTTCAAGGTTGGCCTGATAAATTTAACCAATACATTCCCGAAGAAGACATTCAAACATTATCATGACAAACGATGATATTGACGAGGATCACATTATTTTCTTATTCAATGATCAATCAAATAAGTATTATCCTCAAAATATACCTTCAAATTTCAAGGTTCACCTAAGTGACACTTTGTATTTAGAAGGAAAGTGGGAAATAGCTGTTTTGGATTTTTATTCCAAAGAGTAATTTCAACTGTTAAAAAAACCAAAAACGAACTATACATTTTTTGTGACGTGTGTTTGGGTGTAAGTCTGTTTCACAATGAGTTTTCACTTTTACGACGTGTATTTCCTACACCAAACAATACTTGGAATTACGTTTTTTCTAACCCTATTTTGTGAAAAAAAAACTGAAATCCGCGACATAGAAATACATATTTTCGACGAAAGTGGAGAACAAGCGTCATTTTAAAATCAACGTTTGTCCTTTACACTACATATTAGAAAAAGAAAGGCGAAGTGTCAACGTAAATGCAGACAAAATGTACATTCCAAGCATAGAGAAGTGGTCGAAATATTATCAAAATGTTGTGCAGGGGAATAACAAAACGTATATAACGCACATAAAAAATACCGGACGTAATGGGTCTTTTATGATACCTATTTCGAAATCTTATGAAAAGTACAGTATTCATCTAGTTAGTCCAAGTGCGCAAATGGTCGAAATTGCTAAAGAGTTAGAAGATGAGGGTTTGCATATAAAAGGAAAAAAACGTAAACGAAAGACCAGTCATAAGACAACCAGCAGTGGAGTTGGTGTATGCAAAAAGAAAAGAGAATCAAAACGAGACGTTTTTTCAGAGTACATGAATTAAGAATGGCTTTGCTAACATCACAGAACAACTTCACAGAAGCTATTCCTAACAATTAGAATTGTTCGAAATACCTCCATACCAGTTAGGAGTTGAGTCAATTTCGTATGAAGAATGTCGCCCTACATCATAATTAACAGCCTACAACCCAATATAATTTAATTTGTGTGCCCAGAACAGACTAGAATACATCGATCTCAGACGGTCGAAACTGTATGTTAAGTTGCGTGTAAAACATAGCAATGGAGACAATATTGCCATAGTTTCAAAGGTGGCCCCAGTTAATGGATTTTTCTATGCACTTTTTTCTCAGGTCGACTGTTACCTACAAGGTTCACTGGTATCATCCTGTAATATCAACTACTCGTACAAATGCATGATGAAAACGCTACTCGATTATGGACAAGATGCAAAAGCATCACAACTAACGAGTGCGTTGTTTTATAAGGACAGGAGTGGACACATGGACTCTTTTGATACTAACACGGGTCTTTACGAAAAGAAAAAACTGATAGGTAATTATAAGAGCCTTGATATGGAAGGAATGTTGTTTCACGATCTTTTTGAAATTGATCGTTACTTATTAAATATGGTTGACGTAAAATTAAAACTTGTCAGAAGTAGACCGAGTTTATGTCTTATGTCAACCGAAGACGATGCTGACTATGATGTTGTCATTGAAGATATTCTCGTTAAAGTGTGTAAAATTAAGGTCAATTCAGCAAACATTTTTGCTCATTCGGAAGCATTGAGATCAACGAATGCTAAATATCCCTATACAAAAACAGTAATGAAGCATATTACTCTTATGATGGGTAGTACGAATGCAGCGTTGGAGAACATTTTCCAAGACGTGAAACCAAAACGAATCATTATGGGTCTAACTTCGACAAACGCCGTGAACGGTGATTATCAACTCAATCCGTGGAATTTTCAACATTTTGACTTGCAACAAATAACTTTGTACTGTGATTGAGGTTCTGTAGATGGAATTCCTCTGAAACTACAATTGAACGAAGACAGGGGTGCAACAAATGTTGCAGCATACGGTAAAATGTTTGAAAACTGTGGAAAGTGGGGCGGAGATGCGGGGAATGAAATAACTAGATCGGACTTCAACAATGGATATGCTTTATTCTGTTTTGATTTACAACCTCACTTTTCAGATGGCAACTATCTGTCACTGGTTAAGCAAGAAAAGTAAGACTTGAATGTCATTTTGCAACACCCTTACCAGAAACTGTCTCTTTACTCATGGTAGCCGAAAACTCTTGCTATTTTGAAATTATGGAAAATCGTCAGATCAAAGTAGAACACTAAATTCATACCTAATACTGTTTGTTGTATTTTGTCGTATTAAGATTATGTTATTACACAACAACTTTATATGACATTTATTTTTCTGTGTTTGATATCTTTTTTTGTCTAATAAATATTTAAATATAATTCTTTAACTTGTTTTTTTTTTTCTTGTTTGTCTTTTAAAATTTCTTCGCTATAGAACTGGTGCATTTCTTTAAGTTTTCTTTACATTGTTGCTGGTCATTAATCTGCTTTCAGGTAATTTATTAAGTTTCAAAACCAATTTGGAAATTTTGTGCAAGAGTGGTAAACATCATTGATTTGACAAAATGGTTTCCATCAAAACTTAAACAGAACAAAAAAAAAAAAAAAAACTAAATAAAAAAAATATACGTCTGTATCAAACATATAAAACTCGAACTAAAACTTTGATTTCAATCATATGTGAAAAAAGAAGAACTCAAACAATGTCAAAGGGAGATCATTCACTTGTACCTTTCCAAACACCTTGATCTGAACGCTCACACAACAAACTTTATTTACTTAGAACAAATATATTCATTGGAGAGAACTGTGTGGTTTTTCTTCCGAAATAATACTTAAAAAGTAAGCAAGTGATGAGACACGTTAATTTTCTTTGCTTATTGGCTTCCGCTGAGGATCAACAAAGACTAGCAATGATAAAAACGATGATTAACGAACAATTTATGATTCTTCTGAAATGTATATACAACATTTTACATGGAGGTGTTTCACTATCTCCGATATATAAAAAGAAACTGTTTGAGTACAAAACGGTTATTCGTAAAATCACTGCCGAGGACATCCAACGTTTACATCGAAAGAGACTTCTTTTAAAGTATCGTTCAAATCTCATTCCTATAGTAGTAAAGATTGTGCTTGTTCCCTTAAAATGACGAAGGAAATGATTCTTATTCCTAAACATAAGTACGAGGCTGTCTTACAAAATCAAAACGAAGATCATCCGAAAGCGGAAGTGGTGTTGAATGACACTCTATCCCAAGACAATGACTAACACAATCTGTTTTATAACCAGAAATCGCTACATGATGATTTACAATCGTTAATCAATATCACTATACCATCTAGATATGAAAACAAAGCCTTGCGACTTTTGCTTTACTTGCAAAAACAATCATCTATTAAGTGGGACCAACAAGGTGAAGTTTGCATTGACGGAAAAGTTATTTCAAACACTCATAGTATTGACTTGATACGTGATTCAACAGTTCCAATTGGTCGTAGAAAACTAACAGCTGGTATACATCAATTCTATCAATTTCTGAAGTCTACTAACATTCCACATTGTTTGTTTAGGAATGTCAAACAACAAACAAAGTCCTATTCGAGTATACCCCTTATAAAGAAAAGAAAACAGAAGAAGAAAATAAGAAGAAAGAAGAAACAAATGAAAACAGTGAAGATAGTGACAATGAATACATCCCTTAAAATGACGAAGGAAATGATTTTTTACACGCAACTTAACATACAGTTTCATGTAATTGCAGTAATTCCGAATATATTTATGGACCCATTTCCCATGTTATAACAGGAGATCTTAACATCGTTCAAGACCGAGAGTTAAAATCATTCCTCAGTAAAGGACCTAAATATCGTCCCCCGTCAATTATTAATTGGAATGAGTGTCGTAATATCATCAACGACTCACTCCATACTTACTGTATGAAATGGATAAAACGGGAAAAAGCTGACAAAAAATCTTTGGACTCTTTTTTTAATTCAGTAATGAAGATAGTTGATATACGTATTCAACATTTTAAAGAACATTTTACTATAAACAATAACCACAATAAACCTATTTCTCGTATCAAACATAAACTAAAAGAACTAGCCAAGGAATTTGTTTTTGTCCCGGCAGATAAAGCTGCTAATAATATTATTATCGTTTGACGTAAATTTTACATTGAGGTTCTGAAAAAGGAAATCACCAATTCACCAACATTCCAACTGACTCCATTTTCAGAAAACGAAATCTGTAACAAACATAAACTTTTAGCCACCGCTTTACAAGCAGAGCCACATACAATGAAAGTCCCAACTATGTATTGGCTTCCGAAGCTACACAAAACACCTTACAAATATAGATTTATTTCGTTTTCAAGCCATTGTTCAACTACTAAATTGTCTATTCTTCTTACCAGCACACTTGGTACAATTAAAAACCTGATAATAAATTGTTCAAATAAGGCCTTCGAAAATAGTGGAATAAATTACTTTTGGAGTGTCAAGAACTCGTTGGAAGTACTTGATAAATTGCATGCTTATATTGGTGATTTTGAATCTGTTCAAAGTTTTGATTTTTCT
Source organism: Mytilus galloprovincialis (assembly GCA_037788925.1). Lineage (NCBI taxonomy): Eukaryota > Metazoa > Mollusca > Bivalvia > Mytilida > Mytilidae > Mytilus > Mytilus galloprovincialis. Next base: position 33,442,624 of record CM075339.1, read on the forward strand.
ACCCTGTATACCACATTGCCTCACATTCTCATTAAGAAAAAATTCACACACCTAATTAAATGGGCATTCAAAAAATCAGAATGTGAATATATATGTTCAAACTCTTTTAGGTCATTTTTTAGTAGCAATAAACAAAAAAACTATGTTAATTGGACATGCTTTGATACTATATATGCCCTTGAATTTTTACTAGATAACATTTTTGTTCGCTTTGGGGATTCCGTATATCGTCAGATTATCGGAATTCCAATGGGGACTAACTGTGCACCACTTATTGCGGACCTGTTTTTGTATTGTTATGAGTTACAATTTATGACAAAAATAAGCAAAGACCCATCGAAACAACATCTGATAAACAAATTTAATAATACTTTTAGATATTTGGATGATATTTTGGCTCTCAATAATGACGACTTTAGTATGTATATTAATGAAATTTATCCTGTTGAACTTACTTTAAATAAAGCTAATACTAACAATGACCACTGCCCTTTTCTCGATCTTGATATCTATATCACTAATGGAAAGCTGAATACTAAAATTTATGATAAAAGGGATGATTTTTCATTTCCTATCGTTAATTATCCGTTTTTAGATGGTGACGTTCCCTTGTCACCATCCTACGGTGTTTATATATCTCAACTTGTACGATTCGCTCGTGTATGTAACAATGTTTTAGATTTTAACGAGAGAAATTTATGTATTACTGAAAAATTATTACACCAGGGTTTTCGATATCACAAACTAGTCAAAACATTTACTAAATTTTATCATCGGTATAAAGACATCATTCGTAAATATAGCTCAACATGCAGACTTCTAATACGTTCAGGTATTTCACATCCAATTTTTTATGGTAATATTCTTTATAAAGCACAAATGTGTCAGTATTCACCTAAGAAACTTACAAAACCTTTGAATAGACTTATTAAGAAGGGATATAATTACGATACTGTTGTCAAGTCATTAAAGATTGCATATTTTGGCGTTAATATTGAGTCACTGATAAGGTCTTTGCATCGGAACTAAACACATTTTTTTTTTTTAAAACAGTTGTTGGCATGACACGGGTTATGTTCTTCTCATATATGTTATGATGGTATGATACTAAACCCCTAACGGGAAGGATTGTGCCTGATGTTCATATGATGAAATCATAATCTTTCAGTCAGTTTAATTGAAGTCTGGAGCTGGCATGTCAGTTAACTGCTAGTAGTCTGTTGTTATTTATGTATTTTTGTCATTTTGTTTATTTTCTTTGGTTACATCTTCTGACATCAGACTCGGATTTCTCTTGAACTGAATTTTAATGTGCGTATTGTTATGCGTTTACTTTACTACATTGGTTAGAGGTATAGGGGGAGGGTTGAGATCTCACAAACATGTTTAACCCCGCCGCATTTTTGCGCATGTCCCAAGTCAGGAGCCTCTGGCCTCTGTTTGTCTTGTATTATTTTAATTTTAGTTTCTTGTGTACAATTTGGAAATTAGTATGGCGTTCATTATCACTGGACTAGTATATATTTGTTTAGGGGCCAGCTGAAGGACGCCTCCGGGTGCGGGAATTTCTCGCTACATTGAAGACCTGTTGGTGACCCTCTGCTGTTGTTTTTTATTTGGTCGGGTTGTTGTCTCTTTGACACATTCCCCATTTCCATTCTCAATTTTATCCAACGGAACAAAAAGACAAAAAAGACAGAAACTAAATTGGAAACCCAAAAGAAAATGTATGTGCAACGAGACATAAACAGTATATTCACAATAAAAAAGAAGAGAAAAATATGGTTGCAATTTAAATGTTTTAACTAAAAACAAAATACAATCTGGAATATTTTAAATAAATGTTTAACAAATGAAATGTGTAATTATTTTGTGTTTAAAGAAACTATATATAGATGAGACAACGAGGTGTTTTATTTAAAAAAAAACTAATCGAGAAAAGAAAGAAAATAATATCATGAATTTGCAAAGAAAAAGAGAAAAACTTTTTTTTTATTTTAACTATCCTTATCTCGACTAGTTTGTAAGAAAATAAAGTTAGCGGTTCGTAAATATTTCTTCTTTCTGTCTTGCAATCTGTGTTGTAGAGTATGTCCTGTAAAAATAAAAATGGTCTGTCTCTCTTTCCGTTACAATTCATTCCATTTAATCAAACAAATGATCCACTAATTAAGTCCGAAAACAAATGGATTTTAATTATCTGCAAACAATTGGTCAATTATTAAAAGTGATTCCTCTAATCTAGGATATCAATTAAGAGTCGTTTCTCTAATCCGAAAACAAATAGATTATAATTAGCAATTGTTTACTCTAATCAGGATTAAAAGGGGGAACAACACATTGAGGATCAATAATCTAGATTATCTTAATCCGATTGATTGCATAATAATATGCTTAAAGTTGCATCATAAGCTGGTTTGAAAAGATTAGAGTGCTTAAAATCGTACCATAAGCTGGATTAAGAAGATTAGAGAAAGCTAGAAGATTAGAGGGGATTAGACAAACCCTCATTATCCTGACTCTCACTTCCTCACTCTCACTTGAGGAGGGCAGTCTCAATCTCTACTACTACCAAGAGTTCCAAATGGTGAATTTGAGATCATCTTTTCGTTAATTTTACAGACGCCATCACTAGTTGGTTGACCGTTATGAAAAAACCGTTTCACAGATGATATCGGATATGTTCCTTATGTCGTAACTACAATCCCCTTCCCTTTTCACGAATATGACCTACCGAATGAGACTATTTACCGGGTTGGTAATAACATGAGCAACACGACGGGTGCCACATGAGGAACAGGATCTGCTTACCCTTCCGGAGCACCTGAGATCACCCCCAGTTTTTGGTGAGGTTTATGTTGCTTAGTCTTGAGTTTTCTATGTTGTTTCTTGTGTACTATTATTTGTCTGTTTGTCTTTTTCTTTTTTAGCATTGGCGTTGTCAGTTAATTTTCGATCTATGAGCTTGACTGTCCCTCTTGTATCTTTCACCCCTCTTTTAAACGTTTTCTATAAATCATGTAAACCGTAGTCCGTTTTGAGTAAATTCATATCGTTATATGGACTTGAGCACGTGACGTTGCGGCACTAATACATGACGTCACACTATTTTCGAGTATTAAGTCCTGTCCATGGTATTAAAAAATTTAGACAGTAAGATCAAATGGAAAATGTACAAATTTCCGATAAATCTAAGTCTGACTTACGACTACTATAATGCCAGTACAAACGAGAATTCTTTTCTGGTTGTACTAGTTATCAACATACCGATGATGTGTCTTAGTTCTTTGGATTATCGCTGAAGTGATAACAGGACGACATCCAACCAGTATTACATCGACACGCAACATACTGGAAATATACTATAATAAAGGTACAATTTAGTATCTCCCGAAATATTGCTTAATAAGGGAAAAAATAAATAAATGAAAACAACACGTTATATAAATTTCATACGTCCGAAGAGCTTTTCTGGATTTTCCTTTATTAGGAACGCTCAAAGCCTAATATTTGAAAGAACAAACAATTGAAGAGCTATAGGACAAAAAATAACCTAATAAAATAGCCAGAACCATTTAAGGCTATTTTTATGAGGGAGTTGAAACCTTAGTTTTTAACTTGGTTAATCAAACTTTGTATATGAAATTATAAACTATAATATACTAACACTTTTGGGAATTTAGGGAGGTCTTTTGGACAAATAAAGTGAGGTATTTCAAGTGAAATATGAAAATAAGAAGAAAATAAAGATGTTATCTCTCCTTCAGTTAACAAATGATCAATAAATTAAAAGTTCACTTTGTCCCTATTCAACTTCATGCGATTTTTATCCAGATAAATACATTTAGAATATGGCTTGACGAAATTTGATCATAGGAAAAATACTGTTGTTACTCTTAAAAATGTTGAAGTAACACTTGTTTGACACCATGCGCCCCCCGCAAAAGAACCCCTCATTTTGGGATCTAATAATATGTATTTAGATATGGTTTAAACCTTCACCCAAAAAGAAAGTTTACCAAAGTTTAATTTTTCAAAGATGCAAATGTGTGTAAAAAATTTTCTTTGGATAAAGCCTTAGTTAATACGTATTTGTATCAATAACTACGTGTAAAATGGGCCATTTAAGGTGATAAAGACCTTAAAAAAAAGGTTTACATACTAAAGCAACCTGTTTATTTATTAATAAAATCAACAAAATATTACAAGCCAGGAATACATCTCTTATTTTTTGCAATATCAGATTCCTAATAATTATTCTTAATTTTCAAACATTAGCTAACAAAGATTATTTAGATAAGAATTCTTTTTTAGCAGATAAAATTATGTGGTCTTTAATTATTTTTTTGAATTTTTGCCTCAATAGTGAAATATCTGTTATCGGCAAATGATTGGTCGAATTTAATTATGACCTCAAATTTTCTTGGTTTCATCTGAATTTTCTTATTTTGACGTCATGAAAAAAAGGCGATCATGCCTGATGACGTCAAATATAAAGAACCCAACTTTCTGCAAATCTTTGAAAAGGAAGGATAAAAATCATTAGAGAAAGACATTCTGTTTCTCGTTTTTCGTTTTTTATAAAGATTAGACCGTTGGTTGTCCTGTTTGAAAGGTTTTACACTAGTCACTAGTTTTGGGGCCCTTTATAGCTTGCCGTTCGGTGTGAGCCAAGGCTCCGTGTTGAAGACCGTACTTTGACCTATAATGGTTTACTTTTACAAATTGTGACTTGGATGGAGGGTTGTCTCATAGGCACTCATACCACATCCTCTTATATATCATGTATATATCCCCCACTCGTTTATTACGATATTTCTCCACTCTCAACAGTTAAATTTTAATTATTTAAAAAGCTAGGCAAGCCTCGCGCTTTAAATATTAAAATTAAACTGTCTTGAGTAGAGAAATATCGTAACAAACTTGTTGCAGAGGTGAAATCTATATTTCTTTAACAATGGTACAACAATTATTAGGAATGTCACAATAAAATTATTTCAGATTTAAAACTGGTCTAGTTCGGAAATGAGGACAAACGATTAAAATCTACACTACGTTAGTTTTACAATCACAATCACTAATTGATTAATCACCATCACAAATTGATAAATCACAATCACGAACTGGGAAACAGAAATCATGCATCTCACAAAACATGTTTAAACCCGCCACATTTATGAGCCTGCAAGGAACCTCTAGCCTGCGTTCAAGATCCATAAATGGCTTTGGGCTGGGTTTTTTTGTCGGCCTGTTGCCTCTGTGCACGTTCCTCGTTTCGATTCGCAATTCTTTCTGTGTTTTAACTCATCACAAGAGACATGTTTTTACAGTCTTATATGTTGAGAAAACAGTTTCTCTAATTCGTCGTCAATTTATCCCTTTCTGCACCCATTGTATAAAAAAATTCAATCAACGTGTGGTTCGTTTGATCTCAGTTCTTAATTGGTTAAAATCCGATTATGACGTTGAATGTTCTTGCTTTTATCTGAATTTCCTATTGTGACGGTATAAAAAAGGCTACTTTGCCTGATGACGTCACATATGAAGAACACATCTTTTTGCAGATCATTCGAAAAGACGGAATAAGTTTGCCTGCATATTGTTAGAATATCATTAGAGAAACTGATTCCACCACCAAATATCGTGTGATACGATATTTATCCACTCTCGACAGTTAAATTCTGAATATTTAAAACGCTCGGCGAGCCTCTCGTTTTAAATTTGAAAATTTAACTGTCTCGAGTGGATAAATATCGTATCACACTCGATGCAGTGGTAGAATCTATATTTAATCAACTGATTGGTAAATTTATCGGTCATGTATATAAAACGCTTGCACAAATTAGTTGTTATATATAGACTCATAATAACCCAAAATCTGAAATAAAAAGTCCATACCTATTAAAGCTAGTAAAGCAGGAGAGTGTAGTGCGCCATTATCATATGGGCGGTATCCAAGCTCTAACCGGTTTTGGTGTGTGAATATTTTTATGTTATTTTTCATATCTGTCATAGTGAAGTCACTATCTGTTACGTGTCTTGCATATTTGATAACCTTTCTATGCGAAAAAGATAATTTTTATCAATATACATATGTTCCTATAGGGTTTCATAGGGATCAAATTTGGATATTTTGTGCACGTGTGTCATACACTTATCCATGAATTACCCTTAAGCCGGAAATTTACCTTTATTCATTACCCTTAACCAGAAAATAAAAACTTTTCCAAAATATTTTTCAATTATTAAGCAAAATATTTTATGGTAGGTCTTTTGATAGGATATATAGCAAAGAAATAAATTTTCAATGAGTAGCCTAATGATAATTGGGATGAAAAGCACCAATATTGCATTAATCCCTATGTGTAAAGGGAGAATTCATTAAAATAAATGTTTTAAATGTAAAGAGAGACAACTGCAATGTATTACTCTTAAACGGAAACATATTTACTCTTTATCTAGGAAATACAATATGCAAACATTGAATGCACGGTTTTTAAGGAGTATAGCTATTATAAAAAAACACATATTGCATATTTCAACACAAAAATGCACATTAAAGATTTAACTACAAAATAAATATTTATTTATGAAACCCAAATGTAATCTTATTTCCGTCAACAATCTTGCAGTTTTTAAGTTGGAAACTAATTTTATTTTTATCATTAAACGGAAATAAATAAATGTACCTCCGCAAACAAAGTGTCGTCTGTCTGTCCGTCTTCTAACTACCGGTGTGAATTGTAAGCGCAACATCCCCTTAAACGACTGGGTAGATGTTTTAAATGAAATTTTCCACAGTTGTATAGCACAACCTGATGATGTGCAAAAGAATTTTTATCCCGATCTAACATGTGAAAGTTGAGAAAATTAAACCTCCTTTCTTTCATATCCAAATAGTAGTGTACGGCTGGGAATCCTTTTTGGGTTCACTCACTCACAGATCCTGTCTTTATCGAAAGTAATATAAGATATAGCTGAGTGTTATAAAAAAAATATGAAGGACTGTTATTTTTTTTTTACTCACATGGTTATTTTCATCATTTGGCTCATGAGCGTTTTCGTCTTCGTGCATATTTTTTCGATAACAATAAAAGATGGGTTGAAACTGTAAAATGATCACAAATGCAAAATATACGTTAGACATGTGAGCTATTCAGGCTTTTATGCAACACTTGTTCGTTTAGGTAGTTTTTTTAGTTTTAGTAAATTTTATTTTGAAGTAAATAAACTTCTTATCCGAAAGATTCATGAAAATGTTTTTCTCCTTGTAAATTATTCAGAACACCATCTTATCTAGCTTTATGTTCCATCATATCTATACAAGTTGCTTTCTTCATTACGTTTATTACTGTGCGTCATCATTGTTCATTGCGTATCCACCGATGGCAGAACCAATTTTTATACCCGGAGATTCACTAGATTACGAGAATATCTCATATGACCTTAAGAAATGTTTGCAAAGCCTCTGATGCAAAAATGACGCTAAGTACATTTTTTACAGTGGAAGATATGCTCGTTTGATGTTAGGCTCACTAATGCGTTTTTGGTCTGATTATTTATAATTTTTAAGAGCAAATTTATTACTAGTACTTTCTTTTCTTAAAAAACAGCATTATTTGCAGTAAAATTGATTTCTCCATGATTATAAAAAATACTGCAATAACTTTCTTTTTAATCTTAAGTATTACGAGAGCTGAAATCCGCCTGTAATAATAATGTAAGGCATTTTAAAAGTATGGAAGGCAGACTTGAATGTCTGTCAATCAATAATACAACAGATATCAAACAACACACAACTGAACAAACAAGCGTCTCTGCAGCAGAGACACAACAAGCACTCTCAGAAAAGATACAAAATACAGAGTAGAACTTAGAAAGCTATATCAAGTACGAGTTTTACGTAGTGAAAGAATCTCAGGCAAGCAGTTTTGAACAGTTAGGAAACCAACTGCACGAAACAAGGACAGAGATCAAGGAAGTAAAGGAAAACCAAGAGAAGACACAAGGCAAAATTTTTATATATTTTTTCCGGTTCGAAACTTTCAACTCATTTTGCCTATGGCAATTTTCTTCTATTCCTTTCTTTTGTCTTTTTTCTCTGTTTGTTTGGTGTCACCTTTTGTTATCTTATTGTAGGGGGTAATTTAATGTTTTTATCCTATCTATTGATTGTGTTTGTTGTTGATTTTTATACTGCGAAAACGAAAAGAGTTCAAAAGATAAGAAGGTACAACAAGTTTAATGTTTGTTCATATAAGTTTTTTTAATTTTTCGAATTACATATTCTTAATGTTTTGTCATTTGTTGATTCTATTTTAGTGGAAATATTAAGAGCAATACAGAACTTAACATTGTCAGTGAAGTATGAAAGACCAGCTAACTTACTAGTACTTGAGGAAACAGGTGCAGTAGTATATCTTTATACATGTAGAACATAAGAACTTCACTTTCAATATATATGTAATAAAAAAGCATTTGTTGTATTTTAAAAGATAAAATAATGAATAATAAGTTTAGTAGCTTTAACTAATTGCAACGTTAGATAACTTAAATCTATGAATATCTTTAAATATGTAATAAGTTGCATTGTAGCACACGATTACTATTAAGCATATTCGAAGGAAATATACGCAGTAAAGAAAACAAATGAGTTTCTTTTCTTTAAATAAAAGCAACGTTATATTCCTAAAGTTCTTTTAAAGACAGTACAATATGATATTATGATTGTGTTTGATAATTGGAGATAAAAAAGATAAAATAGTACTATTTTTAATTTAGATGCAATGGAATGTCCTGTTCTTTGGAAAATAGCCACTCCTAAGCACTGGAACCTAGAAGCAGTAGAAGCAATGCTTCGGAATCCATCAAAAAATGATGAACAATTTAAGAAGACGTTTGTGAGGAAAGGCTCTTTGATTATGTTGACAACGATCGCATCAAGTATTATACTAAGTGATCCCGAAGCATTTGAAGCTGCAGTCATATCATTTCTTACAAACATGATAGAAGATTGTGATATTAACACAGAAATACCTTGTAGAGTTGACGTAACGATTCATATTTTGACTGCCAATGAAGATTTGTGAATCTAAATGTACTTATGTAATTGCATAATTATATCAAAAAAGGGAATGTTCTTTAAGTAGCACTTTATGCAATGTCCAGTGTACGCTATAATGGTCCAAATAAGGTTCTGTAGTGTCTCAATATATACATATCAGTAGTTATCGTTGGTTGCTGTTTGTCGTTTTGTGTTTTAAATGTGTACATTTTGGATGTGGGGCCTTTTATAGTTGACTAAACGGTATGGATTTTGCTCATTGTTGAAGGCCGTACGGTGACATATAGTTGGTTTCATGTACGTCAATTCAACTCTGGTGGATAGTTGTTTCATTGTCATTGGCAAACAAACCACTTCTCCGTATTTTTTTTTCTATAATTGTATTTAGTGTATGGAATAATGTACAGTGTATATGTTAGAATGACAGGGTTCTTTGTTCTTTGTTGATGTTTAGTTAATACGATACTTGTAGTCAAACATTTATATTCGTAATAAGATGCGATTATGTATTGATATTTCTTTATTCAAATAAGTGCTTGCGTGAATATGAATACTAATTTTTTTGTATGCTAGTGTGGTATATATATTAGTGTGACAAGTTGGTGTAACTTTTTATCATTATCATGGAAAATGAAGGGAAATGTAGACATGATTGCAATAGTTTTTTTTGTATTGCTCTACATTTAGGGGTGTTGAAAGAGTTTCCATTTCTATTTCATTATTCTAAAGTTTCGTGTTGATAGTTCATTTGAAAGAGAAGGAAAAAAAACCAAATAAACGCGCTTGATTTCGATAAATTTGAGGTTTGTTCCACTTACTAGTAAATTTAAAAAAAAATTCTGACAACTTCAATGTTTACAAAATGATGTATTAAGCCATAAAATAGTCAAGCTGCATTTATAAGAAACATCAGGTTATGAAAAATAGTGGAAATTTTTCAAATTTGATTTAAGTTTTTAAAGTTAGTGCCAACATATCAAGTTTGCTTCGCTTTAATAGCAATGTTTAGAAGACTTACATTTTGTCATTTTTTTAAAAGTATTTTAAAATAAAAGTATAAACAGTAAGTTTCATTTTTAGCAAATTTTAAAATATAAGTATAAACAGCGTGAACATCATATGTCTTATCATGCTTATTTGAGGGAAAGCTCTTGGACTTGTTCCGGAAAATGTGTTTCTCCAACGACTGTCTCAAATTTTGCGGGAATATAACATGTATAATTTTGCAATGTCCGGAAGACTTAAACGATATGTCACATCAAATGAGAAGTTTCACGAAAATATAAAGATCATTGTGACAGAATAAACATTTTTCAGAACAACAAAATATATTTTTTGTTAATCACTATAAGGATAATGTGCAATAAATGGATCATATTTAAGATTATTTCGCTTGAAGTTCGATTTCTTATTGACAACGTCATCATTGCAAAATTAGTAATTGTATTGTATCCCTGAAACTGTAGCCAACTCTTTTTAAACAATACTTATACAATGATGTTAGATATTAACATTCTATTATTAAAAGACAATCAAAACCCAACAGTTTTTTCATGATAGAAAAATATTGTTTTAAAAACGTAGTCCAATAACATTATCAGTATTTCAATATCTCATAATTACCTCTGTTAATTATCGTTTTTATTTTTATTCTACTATCAGTTTGATTTATGACTATGCTTCTGTGACATCGCTTTAAAATTGCTTGCTCTTTGTCGAACGCCCTCGGCAATTTAGCCAAACTGTGCTAGATAATGTAGCCTATGTAAGTCTATTGATACATTTCACGTCGGTTAATCTAGGTTGAAACACTCAACTTGATGTATAATGACGTAGATTGAATACCTTGTCTTCATAAATAATTGTTTATTTTCTGGACATTCAAAACGCCATGCATATATTAATTTTACGTTAACTTACTGTTAAATGAATGAACTTAAAAGACAACGAAATTACCGGTCAGCATAACATAACAGTTAAAGTTCGGTTTTTCTCATTTTGGCAGCACATGGGTATTGTCATAATAACAAATCTCGTTGGCAGTCTGGTTTGAAAATAAACAAAAAAATTGTGATGTTTTACTCATGTTACTGTTAATAATAAATCACAACATTTTCTCTTCTGAATACCCCTATCTGTTTATCAGTTTAACACTCAAATATTGTCATAAAAACATTTTAAGACTCATTTCTTTTATGAACTGATCAGAATGTACATCATGTACATGATTGAAAAAAAGCAGTACACAATCGGCCAAGCGTTGTTTAAATCTGCAAGTTTTGCAACATATTGGCAAATAATGTGTAGGACTGTTTATCTCAATAGAGAACAATAAGTGATGTATTGCATTATTCATTCGAATAAATTTTTCAACTTATCCATATAAAGGGAGATAACTCTTTTAGTAAAACTTTTTAAGCGATTTTTTTTTAATATGGTACCTTTGTAGTAGTACACACATGAGGTAAAAAACTGATACTACAATCCTAGTACTTCAAAGTTATGGTACTAAACAAGTACAAAATGTACATAATTTTGCATGTGTTGGAAGTCTGCACCAATCCTGCATTTGTTAGTTCCAATTTCTGTACTTGAAATTTTTGTAATACATATTTAGTACAAACAAGTAGTCGATTGAATAGTAACTGTTTTTCTGACGAAGTAATTAACAATGTGCCTTTTTCGTAACGCACTTTAACAATTTGGTGAACGCTGATCTCATACACATACTGACCAAAATAAGTTTTGATTTAAAAAGAATAAAATGTTCTTACAGGAAACAAATTTGGTCAAGCTTTAAAGTGAACTATACCATGTGCAATATATCAATTATAGTTTATACCGATCGTTCTTCATACGGCTATTTGTGGTTAGATATTCACTAAAAAGGTCAAATTATCTGACAACAACATATAACAAAAACAGCTAACGAACATTATATGGAAGATATATAATTCAAGGTTTCATAACGAGTGAGAATGTGATATCACTTGATATCAACTGAAGTGTTTTAATTTCAATATGATAATAAACGAGCCTTCGACCGGTTTATTATTACTATTTAAATTAAATAACGAAAGTTGATGTTAAGCGATATCCAACTCTCTCACAAGTTGTTAACCCTATTTTTCTTATGGTCAACACTCTCATTGTGTTAAATTAAAAATTCCGCGAATCGTTGATCTAGTCTTTTGCACATTCCAGTATGAGTCATTTGTCCTTTCCCGGTGTCAGACTTTACCACGTGATATTTTAAGACGTTTTTTACGCTTCAGAATGTAATAAAATTTGACAAACGGAAGATTGTCAGGTGAAAAATGTAAGTGTTGTGTATTAAATGACATATGTTCGTTGCCATGGACGAACTGTACATCGTTGTAACCTTTGAAGGTCATCAATGACCTAACGAATATCCAATAGAAATGTCTTAATATCGTCTTACGATGCGGGATAAGCCTATCAAATTAACCCAGATTTTCGTATCACTTTTTCGTATCACATTCCATGCAGTGGGATACGAGAGATATCTTTTCATGCAAGAAATAGAAACAGGCCACAACTATAAGAGAATACTCCATTGTTATTTCAGGTCAAAGGGGCCAAAAATTGGCCGACCATACCTTTTTTATAAATTTATTTTACCACCTAGAATATTGTATAAACTTTTAGATTTTTAGGTCTAAAACTTTAATTTCAGTGAACCTCACCTGCATATTATCAAACAAATCAACAGATGAAAAAACTGTTTAAACTGAAGGTAAAAATTGATTAAAATCAAAAGGTCTAAAGGAATAAAACATAAATCATATGTAGATGATTCTTGAGCATGTGACTATCGCGATTATATATTTCAATAGTCTTTGCGAAAATTAATTTTGATTTAAAATTGATAACCGGTACTAACTCATAATGATTTACTATTAAGTTTGCACTGATTTGTCTATATCAAATTTGCATGTAGTTTTGAAATCCGTAAAAAGTAAATGAAAATATACTCTAAACTATCGTTAAATATATTTTTGGAAAACACATTTTCAAAATATGATGTCCAGTTCTTATTTAGGGTAGGGCAATTGGAAGACATGTGACTTATGAAATAATACCGAATACGCATCTAAAATGTAAATAACCTTGTTTTGAGCATTTAAGATGTAAATAACCTTGTTTTTATATATGTTTTGAAATCATAAAGTTGCAATAAACATATAAAAACTTATTTTGAAATATTCTGTCTAAATGACAGTTTTGAATTTCTGTAGTTGTAAATCGTGGTGCTTTTGGTTAAATATGAATTGAGATATTCAGAATAGACTCATGGAAAATAACAGTATTATTTTTATTTGTGAAACTAACAAGTGTACTTCAGACTCTAAGGGATATATTATTTGAATCTTCTTTCAACCCCGTGGCTATTCTCAACTAAACATGTATAAACAAGTATACGGAAAGAGCTTAAAGATGTGTTGTTCCAACTTAAAACTTAGCACACCATACAAATTATAAAGAATGCAAAGAAACTTTCCAAAAATTAATACAAGACAAGGAATGCCAGTGTTAAAAGTACTTTATACGGGTTTTTTTAGTTATATAGAGTTAACATTAAGCTATGATCAGTAACAGTTAACTAAGAACATTACTTTAATTTGTTAATTTCAGTAAATATTTCTGAAAAAGTTTCTGACATACCTACAGATGAGAAATTTGTTCAAACAGATGATATACACGACGAAATCGAACTGAGTATGTAAAGGAGTTATGATAATTTTTATAACAGCATTTTGTTTTATAGTTTGCAGCTTAATCACACTTCCTGATCTTCTGAATTGAAATCATTGCATTACCTCTTGAAATAACCAATTATTTATGGTTTACATAATTGTATTTATCGTTTATGGTATCGGGCACAAAGTAAATATAAGCGTTAAATGTTTGCTTTGACCATTATACGCCTAATCGTCATCCGACGATTTAAAACATATTCTGCTACATTTTTTACTATTAACTTTACTTGCCTAAGTAAAATTGATTATTACATGCATAATGTTAAATAATGGCTGACAACCAAATCGTTTTCAAATTCGAAAATGGCTGTCAATTGCCGCTAACGCTTTGGACATTTTATGCCACCCTTCCACGTATAATTGTTAAGGATTGCAACCGGCAAACAGTGAGTAATATTTTAATTCCTACAAGAGAAATTCAATTTTAGTGGAAACTTGTTTTTGTTTGTTTTTGTAAGTTAGAGTTAAAGGAATAAACAAAGGAAATACATTTGCTTGCATTTGAGTTTATATGACAGTGAGTTCTTTTCTAAATGTTTGAAAGGCTAATCAAACGGGTAAGACAATTTCAGGCCTAACAAATTACAATGCGGAATGTTTTGAAAGAGTGCAGGAATGTGTATAAGATGTCTTTTTCCAAAGATCCTCTGAGTTATTTCGTTGGGTCAAACCAGTCACATTTTGCATGAAAATCATATAAGGGAAACTAATCTTTTCCTGAGTATTTTTTAAATATATTAAATAATTTTCAACGTCTAATAAGGGCTAATGAGGCCATACTAGAGGTGTCATGCTTGTCATATGTATATTTGCCAAAAATCCAAGAAATGTCAACCTCCGAAAAAAAATCGGCATTATATATCCAAAATGAATCCATAAAAAGAGTTCCACATCTTTTTATGTATATACATACGTTATGCAAAGTTTAAAAGCGCCTAGGTCGAAAGTTTTCTCCATATCACCTGTCAGTCCATCCATCCGCCATACTGAATTTCATAATATTGCATGATAAGTCGGTTCTGCATTGTGTACAAGCCGTTCATAAGTTCTGACCACGGGTAAACACACCTTTAATTTAAATGTCTGTCTCTAATGATTTCGAAAACGCAACAATTTAAAATAGCAAGTTGCTTTAATTTGTAAGGGTTGGCCAGGATGTTTTTTTTTCTCTCATCCATTACTCCTTTTTCTCTGCTGTCCTTCTGGATTTTTATATCCTTTTTGCTAAACCCTTGTCTTCTGTCAGCGTTCAATAATATAAAAACGAAGAAAAATTATGGGGTATACCAATTTCATTCTTCACAGAATAGTTATTATTGAATATTTGTTCCACAAGGACTATTTATAATAAAATTATCTATGAATTTTTTTCAAAGGGACGTTTGTTATAAGAAACAATTATACGTGAACATCATTATTATGCAGTTCAAACACCAGATTCAATTGATACATAGGTAATTTATACATGTTATATCTTTTAATCACTTTTGTGTTTTGATACGATACCCGCATTTAAAGTCAGCGTCGAATATATACCATTTCATAAAACGTCTATCAACGATATTTAACTGCTTGAATAATATAAAAAATGTTTCTTATTTTAGCATCAATAAGCTCTGAGCTCCCTCATAATGAGCTACATGAACCGAGTTTAAGTATGCACTTATAGAATACTACTCTATATATAAACAAAACAGATTTTGAAATATTTGCCTTTACAAATTATAGAGGGTTTTATCCATTTGTACAACTTTGAAACAAAGAAAATCAACTGACAGGTTTTGATGGGTTATTTAATAAAATTGTTGTTTTGTAACTTTTCAACTCCATACGTCTTTTTACAATCTGTAAAGAGTTTATCTGACACACCAATAGAATAACTACTGATTATACTATACTAAATCCTAATCGTAAAAAAAGTTCAAAATACTCATATGAAAACATTAATGTAAGGGATTATAGTGTTCCAAAATTATAAGATAGATTACCAGCAAAAGTCCGGGTTATCACTTAACAAATTGTCGAAGGACAATGTCTGATATGTATATGGAAAGTAAAATGGATATATGTAGTCAAAGCTAAAACAAAACATAGCATCTATAAGAGGGACGCTAGGATAAAAAAAAAATATTATGTAGGGAATGCTACAATTTAACCATCTGAACTCTACATGAAAAGCGTTAGTCAAAGTATGGACATGCTAATTTTGAAACAGTTGTAATGCAAAATCAAATCTGGATTTGATGAGTATTCAGGGTAAAGATAAACTTTTAATATAGGACAGATTTAGGATGTAATTGGCTCTGCTGAGAATTTAAATATATATGGATCAATTTTATTTCTGGACTTATTCAAATAAATGGATTGTCATGAAACAAGCATTAACAAAATAGGTTTTGAAAAAGAGTTTGTACATTGCGTTAATACAAAAAGGCTACAAATAAAACATAGGCTGGGGTGAAATGCAAGAATTTATATTATCTTGTGAACCTTTTCAGTTAGGAAAAATCAAACAGGAACGTTCAAAATGATAAGATCTGCCTACCATCAGTTAGATTAAAACTGCCAGACGATTCCTTTTATGGGTTATTAGTATTAAGATTATAAAAGATTCAGAAAAAAATGAAATAGCAATAATAATTAGTATGACAAAAACTACAAATGAAGCAGCAATTAAAAAATGCAATAAAACGGAAAGATATGTATTTTTAACATATACTTTTTTTTAATAAAACCTATGTATTTGAAATTGAAGATTTGATGATTTTAAGACAAATTTTTGAACGTTTTTCTCCGAATTTGTGTGCTTTTTATGCTACTATTCGCTTAATTTGAAAGAATTCACTCAGTAAAATATCAGAAAATTATAAAAAATGAAGGCATTACTTTTTTCGATTTACAGATAATAATCAACAAGCCAGAGTTGTATGCATATCATAGCCCATATACTGTTCCTTGACCTTAAATTAAATTTAACATTTTTAACTTTGTTTACGTCTTTTGGGGAAAACTGTTGTATCGATAGAGAGAAAAAGTAAGATTACAAAGATCAGATCTTCAAATAAGTCACATAGCTGATATTGTTAAAAAAAACCAAAAAAAAAGCTGATATTGTCATGTTTTGGCTTAAACTGTAGTAGAGAAAAACTGTCAGCAAAAAAAACAACAAAACTTTAAGTTGAAGATGCACAGAATCTCCTGTTAGCGTCATATGCCCTGTGGAGTCTATATTTATTAATTTGGTCACCTGATTAATTATCAGAAAATTTACACCAAATGCACTAAGTAAAATAATCAAATGACTTTTTTTTGACAGATGATATAGAAAAACAAGCTGTACAACACTCTGTCGAAATTGTATATACGCATAAACAAGTAAGAGATGCCCTGACTCTTCTGAGGCAAAGACAACCAGGTTTGTATACATGCTGATAATATGCTGTTAGAATCATGGTATTTAATTTAAGTAGACATGGTTAACTTCTGAAATCTGACTTAAGCGTGATCAAAACATCATCAATTATGAAATATTAGTATTATTATTTTACAGGAAATATAACATCACTACGTAGCGTTAGTATAACATAAAAAGATGTGGTATGATTATCAATCTGACATATCTATAAATTAGAGACCGAGGGAAATCGAATAAACTTGTTTTCAAATATGAATACATATACAACTGCACACTGTATTACACTCACAACATTAGATTAATATGTTATTGAAAGAGTTTAATCAAAGTTTGAAAGAAGTTACAGAGTGTGAAATCCAATTTGTTCATCGTTTTTCAACGTTTTTCTAAATCCATTAAATACGTTAAGTTGTACTTTACCCATCCAGTTTATGATTATAAGAACATTTATAAATGCATGTAAAGTAATCAATAACCTTTTTTTCCCTCCCAAATTGAAATGTTAGTAGCTGCTTTTTAGTAACGAATTGTTGGTGTTATATAGAAATAATCTATCACTGGAAGACATGATACTCAATCGATATCAATTGTGACAACAAGTCTACTCCCAGCAATACAAGATCTATAAATAAGTCACATACATGTAGCATTAATTGTCTGTCCAATTCGTATGGGGGATATTGCTATGAAATTATGATGATATTTTACCTGAATTTGATTGATTGATTGATCGTTGATTGCTTAATATCCAGTGGCAAATATGTCATGCATGTTCAGGACGAGAAAAAGTTAACAATTAATACAATAGGTAGGTCTTGTAATAATAGAGGTCATCCGGGATGATGGTCGGGGAAATTTGGACTGCCACTGGAAAATTAACCCCAGTCAGCCTTGGGGAAACCCGATTTTGAATTGGTCCTCAAAACTATAAACGAAAGAAACTGTAAACAGTACAAATTACCCGTTAAAGATTCACAAGATTCTCATGTGAGCGACATAGGCTAAATAAGAGCCTCTTGTTTTTATTGTGTGTAATGAAATAGTATTCATTAAATTAACAACATATGTATCTTAGTTTTATGATTTTGTGGTTTATTTTGTAAAACAGATTCATATTAAAAGATCTTAAATGAGATTTTATCTTTGAACAGATGATATGGAAAACAATCTCTAGAAATGGGATATACACAGGAGCAAGTAAGAGATGCATTAACTCTTCTTTGACAAATAAAACCAGGTTTGTAAACATGATAATTAGATGTTGTATAAATTATGGCATTTGTTAAGAGAATATACCTTAATTCTGAAAGCTGACTTCACCTTGTTCAAAATATCTCTTTATCATTGATTATTATTTCATTATCCATAGAAGATAAACTACGTTGATTCTAATAAGACGCTTACTTTATGTTTTTTTTGTCACATGCTGTACCATAAATGTTAAAAAAGGAAGATGTGGTAAGTTGCCAAGGAGACTACTATTCACATGACGTGGATTAAAACAACTAAAGGTTACTGTATACATTGTATACTATATAAGAGAGAAACAGTAATCAATAACATGTGGTCTCATGTGACAAACACAAACTTTTAGAGTCTGTCGTTTTAATTGTGTGTAATAATGAATTATCAGTAAATATTCACAACAAATGCAAAATAGTATTATAAGGCATTGCAGTATACATGTTGTGTATGGGACCTCAATATTGAGCAACAACCATTCCAGTCAGGTATAAAGGGCCCGACATGACAATATGTTAAACTGTTCCACCAGCTTGATTTATGATCAGAAAATACATCATCGACAAATATAACTGTTATCAACCAATGACAACTACTGAATTTCATGCTCCAAACTTTAGACAAAGTTAGATTTTGGCAGGGTTGATCATTGATCATTAACATTTTCATGAATGAAAATGAAAATTTAAAATGAACATTCCTTAAGCATTTTCAAATGGCAATAAAAAAGAGAAAACCAACTGTCATCGCCCTGACTTGATAAACATGGGACAAGCATTTCCTTATGTAGAAAATGGTGGATTAAACCTGGTTTTATAGCTGTTAAATTCTATCATTTTTATCACAGTCGCATACAATTCAATTGTATTGACAACTATTTGTGAGCAAAGCAAACAGACATCATAGGTAAAAATGTTAAAATTGGGGTACAGCTATCAACATTGTGAAATAATACTAATCACTTTAAAAACAAATAACTATTTGAACAAAAAATAAAATGGTATTTAGACATTCTATAGACGAAGAACAAAAGCAAAAATGAATAAAAAGAACACAAAAATTATCAAAATCAAGTCAAACAAAAAGGACACTATATCACGTAATTTAGATGATAAACAATGTCAGTACCTAGAATCTTTACTTCAAACTCATCATGTATTATCAATGACGTTGAAAAAGAATAAACAAGGTCTTGGTATCTTTCGGTAAATTTATTTAGAAAAGAGGACGAGAACCTTTTTGACATTATCTTTCTGCCAAGACACTTGTGACGTTTCAAACAGTCCGAATAGCAACTGCAAGATTTTAAATACCGAATGGTTTGGGATTTGTATATCCAATATGTAGGTGAAATTGGTGAATTGTTGCTAATTAAAAAATAAAAATTGTCTCGTTTGTCATAAATTCTTGTACTGAGATAACAGTTTCTTTCAATTTCGAGGTATAAGTCTAAAAAAGAGGTGGAAGAATCCTTGTCTGTTGTTTCTTAATTTGTATGAAACCCAATCAGAGAAGTTTGGGTTGTAAATGGAAAGAACATCAATATAATTAATGTTGAAATCAAGTGACCTGGCTATTTTAATCTTCTCGTTTTGACAAGTGTTTAAAAAAACTCCGATTCAAATGAAAATAAGAAGAGATCGAGAAAGAAAGGCCAACACGTTAACACTGTGTTGAAAAACGCTACCTTCAAATTTTACAAATATGTCCAGCATACTGATCACTTGGATCTGTGTGAATTATGTTTTACGATTTTATCCACTATAAACAAAATAGGCCGAATGGTATTCCTAAGCAATAACTTTGTACCGTATGCTACAATTTTTATATTGAAAAGCATAGTGAATTAATTCGTTTAGACAATTATTCAAATTCAGACGGGCATTGGTGGTACACAGATTTAAAAAACTAAAGTTTTGAATTTATTTTAGTTCGAAAAGCTTGATTAAACCATTTCCTGATTGATACATTACAATTTTCATTCAATAGTTAGAGCATGTGTACAACATATTACAGAGGTTAAAAAAATAAATGTTAAGAGGGAATGATTATTTTTTATTTTTTTTTTATAATTTCAGAACATCATTACTTTAGTCTTAATGAAATACTGAATGCTTTAACAAAAAGAACAGCAGGAAAAACTGTGACACAGAATGATTAAGGTTAATTATATATATTGGACATTAATATGGAAATTGAGAATATGTCAGTCTATATCCAATTATATGTGTGTGGTGTGTAATTTATTAATGATGATCGTTGTGTTGTTTCTATCTTGCTTGACTATTATAAGGAAGGCTCCTCTAGAATAGGTTAGAATATCGAGAAAATCTACAAAAAAACATCCTAAATAATGTGCAAAATCAATACAACAATTACTAGCATTGAACAACATATATGAAGAGCTAATAAAAAACAACAATATATTTGAAAAAAGACAAAGGTTACTTAAAACGAAAGATATTTTATTCAACTCTAAAACATTCAAAATGCATGCTTGGCAATTTCAAAATAGTCAGAGATCCTCCCTTGTGCACAGAAGATGAGCACATATCTAAATATGTTATAAATACTATGTTTCAGTTTGCATTTACTCAGAAAAGATTTGTCAACAATATACATTATATAGTTCTTTCGTTTCATCTTGAACGTCATCTAAATTTTATCGCATGAAAATTAGATCTTATTAATAAAAAAGACAATGATCTGCCTGTTTTATTATATGCATCTGATTTTCCTTGAAAGGTTTACAGCGGATGAATCTTGTTTGTTTATTGAAATACTGTGTTCATTATTTGTGAAATATTATTATATGTTCATTAAACTAGTGTAGTAAAATATACATTCAAATCAATATTTTATTAAAACAATCTTTTGACAGGTGAAAACAATTGGGTTACAGTTGAAAAAGACGATTCTGGAGAATGGAATGAACAGAAACACAAACAAAACAAAAATAAGTGTAAAATGTTTTGATAAATTTTTAGTAATTAGAACTTTGATCGTAGGACTTGAATGCCAATACCAAGGAGATGCAAGCCACGTATTATTATAAATAAATGTTGAGACACCAACATTTGTATTTTGTAAAAACATACCTTTTCAAGACTTATGAGTATGGACAGATTTCTTTTCATAACACAGAACAATTTTAGGGTATGATGACAAAATTATCTGTCTTTAATTATTATTGTCTGCAAGCAAATTGTATATCTTAAATATAGTATGTTCAATATAACATCATAATTAAGATAAAGAAGTTTTTGAAGTTCCAATGCAAATAACTTTGAATTCACATACGCTTATGCATGCTTATTTGTAGATATTTCTAAAAAAGACAAAAAATAATATTTAAACAGGCCATCCAATTATGCAGATGCATATTTGTGTGACTGGCCAAATACCAAAATATGTAGGGAATTATAACGTGCCCGTATTTTAGAATCCGTTTTGAACTTCATTACTTCAGAAAGTAGGTGAAATCCTAGAAAAAATATTAAAATTGGTATAAAGATGCATCCAGAGGGATGAAGTACCATGCAATTAAGAAAAGGTCGTATTGGCTTATCATTTATTAAGACTCTTTGGAAATTTGTAATCATAGATTTCAACTGTGTCTTAAATTGTCTTATCATGACATGTGTTTTATTTGAAAATATTGAGTATACAAATCTTATGATACGTTGGTGACTTAATTTACAGCAAATAAATTATATTTCATTGAATGATATTGCGTGATTAATTAGACTTCAGAAACATACATTGCGTTTAAGCTCATCTGGTCTCATCACTTTGCATCCATCGTCAGCCGTATTCCGTCGTCGTTCGTAAGATTTTCCAAGAGTCTTCTCCTTTCAAACTATTGAGCCAAATAAAACCAAACTATGTCTCAATCATTCTTTTGGTATTTAGTTAAACAAAAAGCATCCAATGATCCCACTTGTCACCCGAGAAGGCCGCCATGGCTGAAAATAGAACACTGGGCGTAAAACTTTTTTTCCCTTGCTTACATCTCTTAAACAAAAGCAGTTTGAGCAATTTTGACATGATATAAAAATATTCATCAGGTCATGATCTATCTGAACTCAAATTTTCAGACGCATCAGACAATCTGGTGTTGGGAGGCTGCCCATAATTTTTAATTTTAAGGACATTTTGCAGTTTTTAGTTATTATCTTGAATATCATGATGGATAAAGACAAACAGCAAAATTATTCAGCATAGTTAGATCTACAAGTTAGTTAACCTGATCAAAATTTTCTATTGATCCTATAACGAATAATTATCCTTTGATGGTAATTTTTCACAATTTTTCGTAAATTTTTCTTCAAAATCCTCTACTCTAAAACTACTGGGACAAATTAGATAAACTCATCGTAGATACCATACTTGTTTTAAATCATCCTCAGGGTTTCTATGTTAAAAAGTGCTTTCGATGACCCCGTCAATCAATAAAGGCAACAGAAGTATACCGCTGTTCGAATGTCATTAAACGATTGAGAGAAAACAAGTACAGGGCATTTTAAGAAAACATGGTTGGTTGAAACTGGTTTTGTGGCTAGCCGAGATGGCCAAGATTGCCATTCTGGTTGACAATCGAATAGGGGTTTACCATAGATTTTCCTACATATTACACAAAGTCATGTAATTATGAAGATAGTATGTTATTAGAAAAAAAACTCCTCAATTTGCTGTAGCATTTGTACAGTTTGGAGTTATTTTAATTTGAGTATTATATATCTATTATAGACATGATAGAACTGATTAAACATCTGTAACACATTACAAGTTAGATTAGTGCATACCTTATTATCGTTTTATTAAGTTTGTATGCATAGATAAATTTGTGAATACACCTTTTCCTACTGAACTGTACGTTTTTATTCTAACGTACTTTCGATAAAAGTTGTTTAACATATGAAGTGTTGAATATTGTAATCTTTATGAAAGCTTGAATTTATTATTGCACTACTTATAGCTATAGGAAGTTGGGGTATGAGTGCCAATGAGACAACTCGCTATCCAAGTAACAAGTTATAAAAGTAAACCATTATAGGTCATGGTACGGTCTTCACACCGAACAACAAGCTATAATGAGTCCCAAAAAATACTAATGTAAAACCATTCAAACGGGAAAACCAACGGTCTAATCTATATTGAAACGAAAAACGAGAAAAACGTATGAACTACAAAAACATATGACAACCACTGACCATCAGATTCCTGACTTAGAACAGGGGCAAAACATTGTACAAAACGCATGTGTAACTGCTCAACACTATCATTGAAAACATGCTTTGATTTGTTTTAGGTGTAACAAGATGTAAAATTTCAATCGAAGGTACCATTAAAACTGGAATATTATTTTTGAATAGAATCTGTTCATGATATTAGATTTTAGGGGCATTATTTCTTTAATACAATATTCATGGTATTCAAAATTACAGATATAAACTATTTCTCATCTGCAAAGACAAATATCAACAAATATCCATAGAACATTAACCAGCAAACAATATTAGAGAAATGCTTCAATCATTATTTGCACTCGCGAAAACAAACGTGATGCTTAACATATTTTTTGTTGTATTAGTTTTTTTTATATTTTCGTTTATTGAACAAAACCATATTCCTGATTAAAGTTGTATTTTATCAAATCATAAACGGGCTTAAATAAACCCAAAAATCAAACTTATTCTACAAACATCTTTGTCTTTGTTTGCCATCGTTTATTATCTTATATACTTCTAGATTGTTATTTTCAAAAGAACCATCATTTTCTTAAAGGGATGACTTTTTGGTTGATTGCTTGCATTAATTTGCATTTAAAACTTTTAAAGAATGCTCATCAATCTTTCGATTCTATTTGATCATTCTGGACAACAATACTGTGCACAGTATATATACATTAATAAATAAAATGTATGTTTTTATAAATTAAACAACAGTTCAACATAATAATTAATAAGACAATATTGTTAAATATTGAAAATAACAAACATCTTTCATTAGTATGAGGAACTTTTTGTTGTTGTTTACTATGACATTCAGTAACTTATGTTTTTTGTTTTAAGAACATGTTTTACATGACTATGGATCATGAAACATTGGTCATGATTAAACAGTTAATGTATTATTAATACACACTTTAGATTTTGCTTCTGATTTATTTTTTTGATTGACCTTATTATATCGTTGCGTTCGTATGTCATTACAGGTTCCATTTCTGTTAGTGTAGACAATGCAATTTCCAATCGGAACTCCCTTTGCGGTTAAAACTGTAACGCTTTGACTATGAAGTTTCGTGAAAAATGATAACCTAGAATGGAAAGTTAATATGCACTACTATTTTATTCAAAGGTCAAAACATAAAGCTGTGCGGCATATTTGAAACATGTATTTATGTTCTTATTCAATACTTTAAACGAACATAAAGCATTTATAGAGTAAAACTCAACACCGTTTTTTGGTTATCAGCTCGCCCCGACAGCACAGAAAGCTTATTTTATTACAAATAATAATACAAATTTCCAATTTGCTGTCATCGACCGCTGACATCATATAAACACAAACACAATCTACAATAGAAAATGTTTCTATTAGTTGAAGAAAAAAATCTTTACAGTAATACATACATGTATCATATAAACTATTTACTACATAGCATACTATTTACATTCCTAAGAAGTCTTAAAAGGGGTGGGTGGGTGGTTAACAAAACTGTACTGTCGGATAGGCGAACCTCGAATGACAATTGTAGACTATAATACTATAATTTTAGCGCTATTATTCTAGCATGAAGTTATCATGATTGATATAACTTAAACCGGTAATAACTTACTGATTTTCCAATCAAATTAAACATAAACATGTTTTTGAACACACGTGCTAAAAGTAAACACATACACGTGTTTCCGAGTAACCTTTATAAAACATTTATGTTCGTATTCAATACTTCAAACAAACATTAAGCATTTATAAAGTAAAACTCAACACCGTAATTTGGTTATCAGCTCGCCCCGACGGCACAGAAAGCTTCGATTGATAAAGAAAGGGACATATAGAAAAAGGGTGGAACAAACAATATATATTACAAGCCTAAATTCTTAGAGACTGACAATCTGTTTTGTATACTCTTTTTAACATAACCATCTTTGGCATTATCACTTTTCCATCTTCCGTGTTTTTTTAAACAACCGTTAATCTATGCCAGCTGTTGCCGCGGCAGTAGCTCCTCTTGACCTCAAACTGTGTAAGACAAACTGTTTTTCATAAAGACCTAAACTGTCAAATACAGAGAAATATAACTCTCTGGCTCTGATGTAGAAAATATGACTACTCTTTCTAATTTGTATATGTTTAAAGATTTACAATAACAAATTGATCTAAAAATGAACTCATTAGATTCTTCCGGAATGTTAGTTTACTTTAGATAACAATGAAGTACATCTACCGGGCATGTAATATTCCCTGTGTTTGAAATGACAACATCTCTCCCTTCCCTATATACATCCGTTTTACTCTTGACTTAATATAGTGTAAGGTAAGTAGGGAAAAACTGTATATCAGACCTTCTCAAATTAGCTAACTCGGAGAACTTTAAAAAACCAGCATAGGCTAATAAACACATACATGCTTTTCTTACATCTTTTAAATTACAAGTATTATTAGCATATTTACATACAATATTTTTCAAAATATGCGGTGTAATAGGTTCTTTTTTGATAACTGAATGACCTATTTTTCTATGAGCCCCTTCAAGAACAGATGCCACTGGATTATTTTCACTGGGATCAGCAACGCCAGCTTATTTGTGTACCCATTTTTTGGCTTAAAAAGGATCATTTAATTTTGAAACAGATATATATTTATTGAAGGTATTTAGTCACATGACGTTGTAACGGTCAAGTGATTGTTTACTATAAACACGTGTGTGTGTTTATATCAAGCACATGGTGTGTGTTTACGTTCAATTTGATTGGATAGCATATACCCGTGTTCCCGGATTTACGGGTATATGCCCTCATGATTTTCGTGAAAAGCATGATTAAGTATTACTTAAGGGGTTAGTTTAAGAAAATTAAGTTATTCGAAGTTTTCGTATAGGTCAACGTAGCAGCATTCGTTTTTATGTTTACCCCCGTACCCCCGTACCCCCCCCCCCCCCCCCCCCCCCCCCGTTTATGAGATGGTTATCGTCAATGGGAGTGTATGCATATAGTTTTTGATTGTGTTACTGTATATTATTGTGCTATTGTATGATTATGTGGATTGGTAGTGTGCCTGAATTTAAAGTGAAGGACTTTAGTTTGAGAATCATATTGAATGTAAAGTAAATATTAAAGGCTGCTACAGCTGTAGGCACACTTATCCTATTTATGTGTTGTTTTATTTGTTAAATAATTTATATTCGTTTGAGTTGGCGAATTAGAATATAATTTGCAGTTTCAGACAAATGAATTAAATATAAAGAAATATGCAAATGAGATGCCGGCAATGGTGTAAAAGAATATTGACTAGTCCACTTTCACCATGAATTGAAGGCATATATATATTTCTTCTGAGTACTCTCAGGCTTGTATGAAAGAAGGAATTCTGGTAACTGGTTAAACAAACTGCTGAGATCATTAGTAGAGGCAATTTGTGAATTAAACTGTGACCACTGTCCTACTGAAAATATATATGAAAAACGTAAAATTGCAATAACATTTTATATACATATACAGAATACGAATTATTCGCTTATTTCAAATATCTATACACAGAGTAAAATATAATATATATATATATATATTCAAATATTTCTACACCAGCTACAATATCTTTATAGATACTAGGGCCATGTACTGTAAAACAACTGACCATGCCTGCTAAAATATCATTACAGATACTAGGGCCATGTCAAATAAAAACCCATGCTTGCTACACTATCATTACCGATACTAGGGTCATGTCAACATAAACAACAATGCCTGCTACAATATACATATATACATATACTAGGGCCATGTCACAAACAAACCATGCCTGCTAAAATATATTTACATATTTATAGGGGCATGTCTAAGATGCATCTAGCAAAACAGCCAAAACTAGCGAACCAAACTGTTCAACTCCGAATATCGTATTCTTATTCGAACCTTGTTTATAAATACAATCAGTATTTTTAAACACAATAACATCTTTTACGTAATCTTGATAAATCAAATGTTTATCGAATATCAAAGGTCAGAATGCAGCCGAAGTCCATTTAGGCACAACTAACGTGCCTCGAGCTTTACAAGCTATAATGTGTTTAATTGATCTTATCACAAGATTAATTGGTGGAGCCAGCCAAATTTTTCCATTGGTCTAAACTTGAGAAAATGCATCAACTGCCTCAGAATCGGGTTGCCAAAATAAAGAGTAAAATCTCAAAACTTTTCTATTTTCGACACTTGCAAATCTGTCAATCGAATAAGGACTCCACATATCATTTAAAAATTTGAAAAATATATGTGTGACTCCCCAAGTCCTCAAAATCAACCATTTTACTTATATAATCAGCCTTTTCATTTTCTTTTCTGGGATTTCATTGAATATGAATTGATATTCCTTTCTGAATGCAAAATGAAAAAATAGATTTTGCTATAATATGAAGATTTTCTTTTATACTTCCCGAATTAACTATTTTGACTCAATTTTGATTATCAGTAAACGACTTTATAGTTTTTCCTGTGAAACTATCCTTAAAAGAAAAAAGGCTAACTCTATAGCTTTCAGCTCTCTCCAGGTGGAGCTTTGCACTGTTTCACTACATGTCCACATCTTATGGAAAATCTTATTTTCTAATTCAACGGTGTATGCACCAGCGTCAATATTACTAGCATCTGAGTATATGACAGCAGACGATTTACTGTATTGACTTAATTTGCGAAAGTTAATCATAGTGACATTTTCTAACCAGAACTTTATATCTGATAAAACTTCGACGGGTTTGTACCCTGTAATGTGTATATCCCTATATGATTCTACTTTCAATTTCAATGTAACAGAACTTTGACTGGATTCTAGCCACATTTCCGATTACGGGAGTCATAGAAATAATTTCTGCCTACTACTTGAGCTAACGATCTAGCTGTAACATAAGAAAATTTAGCCAAAATGACGTTCAATGAGGAAATCAAATCGTCAACTTGACGTAGAGAATTAGATAATTTGTATTCTTTCGAGTTCCATACTATTCCCAACCATTTTAACTCAGTAACAGGTTTAAAAACAGACTTCTCCTCGTTAATAAGGAAACCAGCATCAATCAAAGACCTTTTCACGAAGGACGATTGCTCATAACATGTATTTTCATCTGGACTCATGCCAAATCCATCATCTAAATACAAAACAACTTTTATACCGTTTTCTCGCCAAAATTTTGCTTGTGGCCTTAAACATTTAGTAAAAATGTACAGACCGGTAGTAATTCCGAAAGCTAAAACAGATAGCAATAAAATTGACAATCCCACTGAAAACCTTAGAAAGTCTGTTGCTGTGGGCAGATGTCTAAGTGAAAATAACCAGATTTTAAATCAAATTTATACAGATACATATTTTGTTTTATCACTCTAATTGATTCTTTATTACACATATTGCTGTTTAACAATTAAACTTGGTGTACAGCATTTCATCAAGTTTCCCTGTTAAATTACCATTGAATACCCAGGGATAATATTCAGTAAAATTAACTAATAAATTACATTGGTTTAATTAACACATTAAACTATTATTATAGTTGTTACAAATAGTCTTTGCTACTTCACAAAAAGTATTTTCAGATATATTCATAAAAAATATCTACACAAAATTTGGATTATTAATTTCGATGTGGTTTTAAAATCTTGGAATAATATTACGAAAAGGTAAGTTGGACTGTAAATATATTTTTGATAGTTGCACTTCCAATCTTTATTAAATTTGTTATTCATTTGAACCAGATAAGTACCGTGTCGTGACCTTTACCTGCCAAAGTTTGTAAACAATGTACACAAATTTAGCGTACAAGTGTCGATTTACCTATATATATTGACAAATACATACACACCTACATATACTAATATATCTGAATTACCCACATTAACATTCATAGTAATAATTATTGTACAAACAAACTTCTGCACATACAGTCATACTTGTTCAGTATCACATGATTCATTTTACACACAAATTCTTTCCATAACTTTCACAAATACTCATACCATAGCCATAGCACTTACAGATAAGTACTTACATAGTACATTTATAATAAAGGGGAAAAAATCACATACAAACACACATAATCTAGATAGCATCTGTTTTTTTTACTATACATATAGCTTACGTTCACTATAAGATGACTTCATTATTATTTTTCAAAATATTCAACACCTTTGCTAATAAACTACTGATCTCTATATTGGTCATACTATATAGTTCTACAGTATTTTCTACCTCATGTTAAACATTCTTCATGTGTCTACTGCTTTTATTAGAAACATAATGTGTTTTATAGACTGAAAAGAACATTAAGCTAAGCAGATGATTTTGCGCATAGTATGCATCGTCATGAATTTTGTATCCTATAACCAACGAATGAAGACTTATTACATGTTCGCCTATAAAGACTTTTTAAAGTAAAACTTTCATTGATTTCCAGAATGTTTTATGATATGAACATGTAATGAAAACATGCTTATAACATGTATAATTATCTATTTCATTGCAATATGAACACAACTTGTTTCGTGAATTTTTCCACTGAAAAAGCAGCACCTCATTTGGCGAAATATAGTGTATTATTTTCCACCTAAACATTTTTATCTTATTATCTTTAAGATATTCAAAATTAAATTTAATAGAGTCTTTAAATTCATTTATTAGTCTCCCTTTGATACATATCTTTGTCAAAATATTGTTTAACTATCTTCCAGTCCTCAAATTTTATTTTTCGCGCTTTATGTTTTTATTTAATTGATTCATATCTAAAAATAAGTCGTTTCTTACCAGACTTGAGCTAAATCTTCAATTGACTTTGTGAAAAATTCAGTATTCTGCCGTGCTGATCTATTATTTTTGTGATACATATTAAAAGATGTA
This sequence comes from Mytilus galloprovincialis, assembly GCA_037788925.1. Taxonomy (NCBI): domain Eukaryota; kingdom Metazoa; phylum Mollusca; class Bivalvia; order Mytilida; family Mytilidae; genus Mytilus; species Mytilus galloprovincialis. Next base: position 33,473,231 of record CM075339.1, read on the forward strand.
TCTATAAATGGGATAACATAACCATTTTTTTTATTGTATCAAGTACAAAAGGACAAGCGCCTATATTTTCCCAAATACTTTACATGACTAGTTAATCTACCTTTCAACCCTTTAAATTTGTCATATGACTGACAATTTTCAAAATATTGAACTTGTTCTAAAAATGATTCTATATGATCTATCAAGAAAACATATAGAAAATTGGTAATTAATAGTGTTTAAATACTTATCATTCACAATGACTGCAGAGTGAAGTTCAGGATCTACTGTACTACTTCTGGTAGGTTGTGGAGTTGCTGTTGGATGACCTGAAGCTGGCGAGAAGAGGACAGTTTTTTTCTCCAGTGGCCTTGCTGCTTGCAGTAGTGGCACATTTCGAGCAATCTTGTTCTTGTATGAGTTCAGATTTCAACTCACCTAGTTTGCTGTCTAAAATTGTCTTGAATAGCTCCACAGTATCGACCAAATCAGACGACTTATAAGCTGCTTTATGAATATTAGGTTGCGGTATACTAGTATCTCCTTCAAGTAGTTCTGACATTTTACCAGTTGACGATTACGAAAACAAAACTGTAATGTCGGATAGGCGAAACTCGAATGACAATTTAAGACTATAATACTATAATGTTAGCGCTAAAATTCTAGCATGAAGTTATCATGATTGATATAACTTAAACCGGTAATAACTTACTGATTGTCCAATCAAATTAAACATAAACATGTTTTAATTTGAACACATGTGCTACAAATAAACACATACACGTGTTCCAGAGTAACCTTTATAAATACATATGCCACGAACTTGTTAGAGTTTAAACTTGTACTACCCTACCTTTACTTTTTGTCTACTTCAGAATTCATTTTTCACCGTAATAGTTTGTGTTTGTACTGGTTACAGTCCCAAGTTATGTCTCAATGCGACGAAACATAGAGATCATATCTGGGAACTAGTATGACAACAAATCAAAGTATCTATGATAATAAATATCTCACCAAAAGAGGCGTGGTTTGCGAACCAGCTGTATTTACAAAGTACAAACTACACTGTGTATCAACATTGAATTTGTGACAAATGATGTGATGACTGTGAACTTTCTATCGTTTTGTGCAACTAGACTATGACATTACTAAAAAGGATGTTACAATTTAGAAACATTAAATGATGTTGTGAAACAGTAATTTTGTTCTCATGTTGTGCTATTTTACCATTTACACATGATTAGTAAAGGGTTATTTGCTTAGTATATGGTATGAGTTTTGCTCATTGATGACCTATAGTTGTTTACATCCTTGTTACATCTTTGAGGTCTCTGTGCATATTTGTCTCAATTGACATTATAAATCATATCTCCTTTTTGATATTTAATGCAATTTAAAGACAACTGATACATTGATATATGTGTTTTCACCCTCTCAATTACTTTTAAAAAGACTTGACTTTAACCACTACTTTATTTCGTAGAAGACAGAAACCCGTCAATTTTAAAGTCTTGCTTTAACTTTTACCAGTGTGCATTTATACAAAATCGTTTCTGCTCTATTAATGTGAAACCTCTTGGTGGATGTAAGGAATGATTTATCATTAAGCAGCCAAATTTTACCTTCCGTGCAAAAAGCATTGTTTGGTGGTAAAATCTTTTTTTTCCTCTCAATTTATTAATGTGATAAACACCCAGTATTTCACCTAACTATGAAAAATTGTCAAAAAGAATTTCATGAAATTTGTAGCTAACATGGTGAGCATTGTAAAAGACGTCCATAGAAACATTGTATTTCAACCGTTTCCAATGCCTGATTATCAGGATTTGCTCTTATGTAAAAAGAACGATGAAAATATGTATGTAGCCTGAAATTGATAAATCCGTGATATATTATTTATTGAGCAATGTTGAATGAAACGTTTGTTCTTACAAAACTCTAAAAGGAAATACTAAACGTTTCTTTTATTTTTCTATGTTAAGAATCCGCAACCCCATTTCCAAATTATCCAACGCCCTGCATGTGTTGTTCTTTTCAATAGCGATGCATTTGAAACGTCATACGTGTTAGTGTGTCAATTTTAGAAATAATAATTTTTAATATAAGATTCATTTGTGTTGTGTTTTCGTGTGATTTCATATTCAAATATGGTATTGATGATTTAAGAGATACATAGACTAATATCTATTTTAGTTGATGAAGCGAGTAGTATGCCCAAAAGTGCTTCTAAAAGCTATTAGAGACAAATACTATGGCATATACTATTATTTAATTTCAAACTTACAATAAACAACGGTCGATTGCAATATATCTTAATTTTGAAAATTAGAATTGATATAATATTATGAAACATTTCTTTTATCAATTCAATTGAATTGTATGACTGTCTAATAGCGAATTCGATTTAATCTTCATTTTACAACAGTAGCAACATATATAAACTTGCACTTTGTTCATTCTTGAATGTCGGACAGTGACCTATTGTTGATAATTTGTGTGTCATTTAGTTTCTTCTGAAGAACTGTCTCATATCACATCTTTCTTTTTTTTTTTTATTGAAAAGCATTAGTCACATAGCTAACACGTTATTATTTAAAAGCTTGTTTGAACCGCCCGCTGTACATTTTGTACTTCCAAAATTTAATTACCAGAATGTTTAGCTTCATAACCCAGATAAACATGAATTAAAGTTTGGTGATTCAAGAAATTAATTCTTATCATAAAAATGCAATGAATGATGTGTCAAAATATCTAGTTCGTACGTGTAGAAAATATATCACTGAACTATACCGATACATGAAATTGGCAAAATCAAATGAAAATTAGCCATTTAATACAGTGTATGAAACTTGTTCATTCTGTGTTGTACGTTTAGTTTACCATTCTGATCTTTTATTTGTGATCTATATATTAGTTATGCCTGCAATTATCATTTTTCGATTAATTACAAGTTTTATCATGATTTTGCATTAATTTTGCGAAGAAGTATAGAGTAGTAAATAGTCCTTGTATGATTTAAGCAGACTCTCTGTCATAACGCACAAAGACAAAAAAAAAAAAAACTTGATCAATCCACAGAACTAGTGGATAACAACTGGTAGATTCTTTATCTGATGGGGTGAACCTGGTTTATTGCTATAAAAGATCTCCCCTTTGTATGACAGTTGATATTATTTCTGTTATATTGAATACATTTCGTGAGCCATCCAAACATACGTTAAAGATTAATGTGACAATAGTTTGGATTCAGCAGCCAAATCCGTGGAAACAAACATCACAGAAAACTAGTACTTCAGATGCGGGAGATGACAAACACTTCTTTATATATATCACATAGGTTTTTCATTTGGTAATTTAGATAACGTTTAAACAGTTCTTGGGCTTTGTTTTCTATCACAATTACACCACTATTAGTATTGTACGCATTAGGAAAGTAACAACTATGCTTTGTTTGAAAGTTATATTTTTAATTTAGTATATATTCTTAGCCTGATATCGAATTACTGGTGTGTTATATCTTTCTTGAATTCAATCCAAACAGTCTAAACGACAACATCAATTAAATAATTAATCTACTATTAACTTCTTTCAACTTAATATCTTGGATATTTGGTATATTATAAGCTTTATCATGGTGAAGTGCAAATTATTTTTTTCAAACTAAACTTTCATTAAGAGAGTAAATAGTACATCAAGTTGGCAGCAACACATACAGCAACACATACACTTTTGTTCAGTTGGTAAAAAAATGTATTAAGAAATGGGTGTTTTTATAATGGCCCTGTTATATATCCTTGGTCAGTAATAATGGCCTCGGATGTCTGTAACGGCACTCGGCGTTGCCTCGGGCCATTTTAGACTTCCTCAACCATTATTACAGACCTTGGACATATAACTGGGCCGTTATAAAAACACCCATTCATTAATACTATAGTAAAGTTTCAATAGGAATACGAACGTTTTTTAATTATTTTTCAAAGACATATTTTCTTCATTTCCGTCACATGAATATTAACAAACGTATTTATAGTAGGTGCTTGATTCGTACAAATAATAATTTTTAATTGATTAAAAGTTGAATCACCACATTCCGTCATATGTTCCAATCAACTAAAGATAATTATGCTCTACCAACCTTATTGAAAAGCACTGTTTGTTGACATTTTCCCCGTGTACTTTGTGTTAAAGGTTATGTTTAAAAGGATATAAACGTTGTCAATTGAAAAAAATGTATTAACACTCCAATTCGGTAATATAGATGATCATTAAAAATATGTCACAATATGCTGTTATCTTCCTTTAAACATAAGCTGAACGATTGAAACATATCCGTAGTCATCTGTGAAACAGATATTCAATATGGTCAATCAACTGGAGATGGCGTTCGGAAAATTATCGATAAGGTGGATTTGGGAAATATGTACTAAATATAAAATTGAGAATGGAAATGAGGAATTTGCCAAAGATACAACAACCCGACCAAAGAGCAGGATATAGGTTCTATTTAAATGTTGCTAAAGAAAATTGGAAAGTTCACAACAAGAAACTGACATCATCTCATTTTTTGAAAAGTTGTGTTTTCAATAAACCTTTACTGTACATATATTCAACATATGAGGCAGACCTACCTGAATATGTTGTATCCTTTATTTCAATTTTGAAATGATAGAGTTCAAAATATTCACCTAACTTGGAACTATTGAGTGACAGGACATCCTCTTTATTGCGGAAAGAGAAGTTAGCCGATTATGCTAGCGTGTTTTCATTTTTTTGACAATTATATTTGCGAGATATTGTTTTGCATTTTATACAAAATTTAACGGATATTTGTTTTCAGTTTGCTATAAATTAAGAAAACCGGCATGCAATATACAATTAAAAGTTTAAATCGTTCATCTCAATTTAAAATAAAACGATTATATGTCACACAAAACTTTATAGTTAAAGGCACAACGCACTTATTCAAGATCTTAACCGACACGCTTTAACTTTATAAAAGGTAGAACATTTCAATTGAATTTATAAATGAAAAAAGAACACTTCATATTGTTATACAGTTATACATGTTATATGATACCAAGTCAGTGAATGAATTTACAAAAGCGCTTTAAATGACTCATTGATGTGCATTATACGATAAGACCTCGACCTTTAAATACCTGTTATTTAAATATCATTGACTACAAGTTTGTTTATTTTTTAGATGTAACTTCCTTGTATGGTATCACATATTTCCCCTTACAAACGGATTTTGGTAAAACATAATCACTGAAAAAGGTAAAAGGCAGGTACTAAACAGAAGCAGATGGATTCATGTGTTTATATATTCAAATGAATTAAGATCATGGATAAAACAGTAAAGAGGAATAAACAAATACCATCTTCAGTGTATATAATGACAATTTTAAGTGATCTTATGGATATAAATTCTATGCCGTTTATTTTCTGAAAAAAAATCAACAAAAGTTCAGTTAACAATTTATCTTTAACATGTTTAAATGTGGATAAGTCAAGGTAAAGTCTTTACATCAGAAAATAAATAATTGGTCAATCCTTAATGGAAAAATTTGCCTTAGATTACGGAAAGCGATTTAAGATATAGATAATTATTTAGAAAACGTCTCTAATTAAAATGAATAACAACAAAAGTGAATCTCAGGAATTGTTGCGATTGTTTAAATGTGCAGTGGATACAGGCACTGAAGTTCTATCAGCCTTTGCTGGTAGCAAACTTTTACCAACTTATAATGGGTGTTTTATACGATTTCTTGATGACAAAAAACATCAAATATTTCATCTCTGGCAATCTAAAAAATTATTGTGCTGTGCATGTCCAGCAGCAGGTTGCAACCTAAAGAGGACTGGTCATATGGATAACTGGATATTTAAAAAATTGTATGATGATAATGGCAATGAAGATAGGGGACATATTGTCCGTAATAGCGGGAGACTTGAACAATTGTGTTTACACAAGTACATCACACGAAATATTGCGATTCATGAATTAGATATCTGCGCAATATCGTTTCTTCTGCGGAGTTTGGCGCCTTTGTCGCAAAACGAAACCACTGCATTGGATACAGTTACAACTTATAGAAGTCAGATTTGTCATGCACATTCTATGAAATGCTATTCGATTACCGAACTAAATACGGTATGGAATGAATTAGAGAATGCCTTAGTAGATCTAGCAGACCCTTTTTACAAACGAATTGTCCGAAACCAAATCAAGGACTTGCGGAAAGTTAATTTCGAAAAGGAAGAAATAACGGACTTATTAAAAAAAGTTGCTGAGGTCAATACTGTGAGTATAGCTAAAACCATCTGAAAATTTATGTTACGTTTTCATCTATGATTATTATACCGTATAGCTGGTTATTTTATCGGGTGTAAAATTTCGGGATTTCGGGGCAACAAAGTGTACGAAATTTTAGCAGTTTTCATTTTGGTGGATCCTTAAGTCCCCATTAAATATTTTGGCCGAACTGAAATGTTGTATAAATTGACAAACAAGTGTCTATTGTTATGGTTAAATGATCGCTTTACAAATATTACTGTAACTGCATGAGTTAAGACAGAAATGAATTGTTACGGTGTATGAAAAATACAAGTCACTTTGTAAGTAATTTATTATACCAACTTAGTTTATGGGAGGGGTGCTACATTTGTATGTTGGTTTTTCTTCTATTTGTAATGACAATTTTATCGCAGAAAAGTGATTATTTTTTCAGCAATTTTTAACTTATGAACTATTCAATATAAGTTTTTTCTTGAATTGCAATACATTTTTGTTTAACCAGAGATCTATACTCCCCCGACCCCATTGTGAGGTACGTGACTTCTATTCGATAGAATATAAGAACTTTTTATCAGTTGATCATTTGATAGAGTAAAAGGTATATATGGATGTAAAAAGTTAACAACTGACACGAAGAGAGCACGAAACATGTAACATGAAAACGATTATCAATACATGTAGGTCACAGTATGATTACTTTTTTAGTGTATTGTACCTTTAAATTAACAAAACTTCATATTATTTGTTTCTAAAGTTAAAATGCGCGTTAAACCTTTAAAAAATAAATACCCCAATTGGCCACAACAAACTATCAAACAATTGTAAAAATGTTGGAGTAAATTATAGTTTGCATTTTTATCAAGGAAAATAATGACCTCACACAGGTCATTATTTTATGCCTTGAAGCATATTTCATTGAAACATGGTATCGTCCGGGTTGATACTTCGAAAAAAGAAAATAACTCCATATAGGTATATAAATTACTTTATCAGCAACCAAAGCAATACATCATAAATTATGTAAGTTTATTTCTATTTGTTATAATATAAAATAGTTTACTTCTCTACCTTCCGATTTCGGCCACAATTTTCAAGTTCATCTAACGAAAGATTTTAGACACTTTTTAAACACTTAAGTGTATATTTCATTTGTTTCAATTCGTGTATGTGAAAGAATTTAACTGATTAAGTCATCAAAAAACGCTCCGGTTCAAGCTTAAATATGAAAAACCTATCAAATATGCCAAAAATCGTCACTTTTCAGATGGTTTTTGTCAAAAATGAAAGTGGCCGCATCCGTGTTCATCCTCAACCTTTATATATATTATGTATTATCATCAAATACAATTTACATTTCAATATTATGAATGAACACGAACGCGGCCAATTTCATTTTAGACGGAAACCGTCAAAAACTTAACTAAAATGCTAAAATGGTGCAGATTTCAGTACTTTAGCATGACTTAATGATGCTAGTACCCGATATATGTGCATTGTATGGTCAAAAACAGCCCATATTTATGTAGCAGAAGCATTCTACTTTTCAATAAATATCTTGACGATTACATTTTCTCTTTTTTCTAAAACTGCTATATTTGGGGCCAAAAGGGGGTCTTACTGAACCTACTCCTTTATTCTCATCCGTAACTTAAAGATTGAATTAAATAATTGTTTTAACTTTATTTCTAAAAATGAATGACATAGTAAAGTCCATTTTAGATGAGACCAAGCCAAACAAAAAATTCTTTGAAACTATTACCTTGAATATGCAAAGTGTTTGAGCTGATAACATGTGTGTAAGCATTGATGGTCTTGTGTATTAGACTCTCGACGTTCCGATTGGAATCAACTACACCCCGTTTTTTTGTGTCCGTTTTTAGCATACCATACATTGGAGGTTCTGAAGAATAAAGAAATGAAGCTTACGGTATCCATTTAGTTTAAAGTTTATTATTCTATGATGCCGTCCTTGCACTGAATAATTCAAGTGCATAGCATCTGTCAAATTGAACTTGAAATAAAGGGTATATGACAACGAACCTCACCTTTCATTTTAGCCATATTCCGACCTGTTATCATCGTTTGCGTCTTCACTAAATGAAAAACTAAAATTGACAAACTTGGCCTCCACATTTTGACAAGAAACTGTCTCCCCTTTCTCAGGCACCCATATTGTATTAATAAAAGGAGTTGGTGTTGCTCGGTTTTTTTTAAGTGTAACAGTTGTCTTTTTGCCTGAAAAATCGAATTTTAAATTACTTAGGCTTAACATTTTGTACTCTAGACGATCGTATGTCTTCTACAAGAGACGCATTAGTGACGCTCGAATGAAAAAGTCATATAAAGACCGATGGTTAATTATTAGGTGATGTCTTAGGGTAAAAAACGAGAAATCTATCGATCCGTTACTGTATATCAAGTAATAATTGAAATATATATGACTCAACAACGCATTTTAAAAGGAGATAATGAGCTGTTGACAAAAGTTGAGAATGCACATCTGACACTGTAGTACTAACTTTTTGTATCAATTAGGAATCACAGTTATTCCATGGTTGTATAATACACCTGTATTTTCGTCCATCAATTGAAATCAAAGCTTGTTGTTTCTCGTGATTTTATAGTATTGAACAAATTAAATGAACAACATCATGAATAAACTAATACACATAGAAAGATGTATTTTTCTGATTAGGGCATCATTGAAGTAAAGAATAGCATATCATCAAACATAAACGCCATTACGAGATCTGAAGGAAATTTAAAAACGATGGTCACTGAAGAATCGCTTGTAATGAAACAGGCACAGCAGGTTATCCTCCAGGAAGTAATATCATCTAAATCCATTGTTAAAGAAAGTGGAGATAATATGTTGGAACAGTTTGGTATACTCAACACCAATCAAGCAGAAATGAGAGGACAACTAAAAGAGATAGGTATAAATAAATATGCCCCCACCTTCATCAAAGGGGGCATTAAGTGTCATTCTTGTCCGTCCGTACGTCCATCCGTCCGTCTGAACGTCCCAAATTGGTTTCCGTTCTCTAACTTTAGTGTGCCTTGAACAAATAATATGAAACGTAAGGATGATCGCTCCTCTTGTTTTTGAATTTTTGTCAGATATTCGGAATTCTCTGGTTTTATCCATGTAGTGCCATGAAGAATTGCCCACTATATCCTACTTTTTTCTCCACTATTTAATGACATATACTTTAAAATGACATCTTTGAAAATCTTATAAAATCCTTGTTATTTTTTTCATAGTTTTTGATGGAAATAAGGTACCAATGTTGAATGTATCAAAATTCTAGAGAGAATCATTTCCCAACAACTTTTCAATTGCTTATATCTCGAAAACAAGCTCACGGAACCTTCATTTGTCGGCTTTTTAAGTTTCTTTATTCATATATTTTCAATCTATAACAGCCTTTTAAACAGCTTGTTATTTTGAAACAGAGTAGCGAACATCCTTTAACACAAAACACAGATCAAAATCTAATTTTGGTGGCGTCATTTCTATCGTTCTGGAGTTATGTCCCTTTATTCATGGAAATTCGCTGTATTATTTGTTTCCGTTCTCTTACTTTAGTTTGCCTTATCCAAATATTATGAAACTTATACACAATGATTTTTACCAAAAATTTTGGTCGTGTCACATTTACCGTTCTCGAGTTCTGCCTGTTGATAACGTTATATGAAAGCGGGGGCATCATCTGTGTCCCATGGACACATTCTCCATTTATCTTATTTAATGTCAATCAAGTAATGTACAAAATGGTGAAATCATTAACGAAGTTGAAAGGCACAGAAATCCAACGTTCATGGCAAAAACAAAGCCGTAATTCAATTAACAATTAACCACATGTAAGGACTTTTTTTTATGAATATGAAGGTACATGTGTTGGTGTGACATACAAATTTATTCCGGTTATTACGTAGGTTTTGTTAAAATTACAAACATTTGGTTCTAAGAACTGATACCTAGGACTAATTCATCAACATTCTATATTGAATATAAATAAACTTAGATACCAATATTGAAATTTTGTATTTGCGCCAGACGCGCGTTTCGTCTACAAAAGACTACGCTCGAATAAAACAAAAGTTTAAAAAGGCCAAAAAAAGTACGACGTTGAAGAGCAATGAGGGCCAAAAATTCCTAAAAGTTTTGCCAAATACAGCTAAAGTAATCTATTCCTGACGTAGAAAAGCCTTAGTTTTTCAAAAATTCAAAGTTTTGTGAACAGTTAATTTATAATTTTGACCCTATCAATGATAACTGATGTTAACACAGAATTGCTGACGACTGGACTGGTTATACCCTCGGAGGATAAAAACTCCACCAGCAGTGGCATCGACCAAGCAGTTGTAAATAAAGTCCTCATAGATACCAGGATTGAAATTTTTTATTTGCGCCGGACTCGAGTTTCCTCTACAAAAGACTTATCAGTGACGCTCGAATAAAACAAAAGGTTAAAAAAGCAATGAGCAATGAAACTGCAAAATTGAGTGACAAATAGCATTTTTTCTTAATTCAGAGAGATAACGTTCCAACTGTTTCAGTGATGACGACGGATACGTTTCCGTCCTATTTTCCTCGAATGGGTCATTATTGAATAAGATTTATCAGCGAATGTGTACTTGCATGAGCAACACGACGGGTGACACATGTGGAGCAAGATATATTTATACCATCGGATCACTTAGGAGATCACTCGTAGTTATTTTAGATTTCTTTGTAGTTTTATGTTGAGTGTTCTTCCCAAATTCATCATTTTTCATTTTTTGACAAGCCGTTGTCAGTTCTCTCAACATTTTAAAATCATTTCACATTTTGTTTTTGGGTCATGACATGTTCAATAGTATATAGGGTCATCAAACATATCTATTAAAGGTGAATTTCTCTTCTGGGTTTGGTGACAAAGGCACTCTTACACTTTCAATTGATCGTTTAAATATTATCATTCCTACCATCTATTTGAAAAACTAGAGACCTTTGATAGGATAATTTTATATAATTTGACAGTGCATTTAGATTGAAAAGAAACTTACCTCAATACCCATGATAACTAAAGTATTAGTGAAGCCATAGCTCACACTGACCATTTAGACTAGATGAATTTGTTTGAATCCTACAAATATCAGTGACACGTATCTGTTGAAAACCATCATTATAATGTTCGATCCAGATCTTATAATTTGGAAATACAACCCAAACCAAAACTACCTATACCCTTTGCAAGTCAATTTTGGTTCAGTAATGACAATTTAGTTTTGAATAGGACTAAATTACTAATCATGATATGATTATATATAATGTATGTCTCATAATAATTAAAACTTCACTTTTATACGACGTATCATACAAGTGAGTACAACACAAAAAAAAATGTGAGTCATACAAGTGAGTACAACACAAAACAAATGTGTATACTTATAAAGAAATAACCAGTTAATGTTGACATTTTTGTAACATTTGATTTTGAATATATGTTTTTGATTTGTTATTATTTTTCAGTGAAAATGGTACATCAAATCACCAATACTACTATTTCTTTAAAGTATGAACAGTCTATAGACTTACCAGGTGCGTTGTTAGAAATTAATCATTATAATATATCACCGTGTGTAATGTGTAGCTAAGATTAGTGTTGGTTAATGAAAATAACATATAAATTATATCCTAAGAATGTTTTGTTAAATTGTGACAGAACCCATACAAAGTTTCAATATGAGAGTTATTTCCTCTTCTGTGTTTGATATAAGTGAAATGTATTTGTAATTGTTAAATAATAAGTGATAGAGACCTAGGTCGTTTGGCTTGAGTTCCATTCTACAAGAAAGGAAATATTGTCATTGTCAAAGGTCAAATTCGTGAAATCGTATAAGATATCGAAAAATTAATTTCACTGAATTTTTAGTTGAAACACATACATGTTGGTTGAAAAGGTTAGTTGACAATTAGTAGGAGTCTTCTCCCATCCTTTATCTAAAATCAACTGTATATGAATTGCACTCATTAACCTTATGTTGTAGAGGGTCTTTTGATTTGAATTCTTTGTTTAATGACCATGAAATTTAAGTCATAATTTTTTTGACGTTCTAGATTTAAATCTTTGCTGTAACTTCTTTCTGGTATATGAAAAAGTCATCGAATCGTCTGTATTTGGTTGCAGACATATGACCTTGAAGAAGGTTAATCGAAAGTGGCCTTTTGAAAACAGGACGTAGTCGTTTTTGCTTTATATTCATGTCAAGTTACTAGAACTTTATAATTTTAATATTAATGTGACGTAATTACCAATTTCGTTCATTTTTGTTTAGCAAAGTATAAAAGCCGTATACTTTTGAAATAAGCACAAATAAAGCTTTTTTTCAAAACAAAAAATGACATTCTAAACGGGAAATAAATATGCCCCTATTGGAATAGTGCATTTGGTGTGGAAATGACTCGAATTGTTTTCTTGTTATCTCTACTGCGACTCATTTCATAAAAAATCATCTGAGAAAAAACACAGCCAAGAAGATTTCAGCATAACTTACGAGGAATTTTGGTCGTAAGATTTTTTTTATAAAAGTAACCCTTGGTTTGCAACTGTTTGAAAAACAGAGAGATTTATATTATTTTCCAAATTGCACGTTTTTATTTACTATTTACAAAAGTATAAGTTATTCGAAATACTAGGGATTTTCTTATCCCAGGCATAGATTACCTTAGCCGTATTTTGCACAACTTTTTGGAATTTTGGGTCCTTAATGCTCTTCAACTTTAAACTTGTTTGGCATTCTAACTATTTTGATCTAAGCGTCACTGATGCGTTTTATGTAGATGAAACGCGCGTCTGGCGTATCAAATTATAAGCCTGGTACATTTTTTGTACCTTTGATAACTATTTATTTTCACGGTATTTTGATAAATTTTCATATGACAGTTATTTCCCGTTGTATTTAATTTAAGAAATATGTATTTGGTAACTGTCAAACCATAAGTGATAGAGACCTTTTGCTCATCAACACGAACATCAGGTTAAGTTGAAAGATTGAGGTCATGCTATAATGTTTGATTCTTGCATCTTATCGCTTCTTCTAGAAAACCGTATAAGATATCGATAAAATATTCTTATTGGATTGTTTGTTGTGACATAATTTTAGCTGAAAAGTAACTTAAAGGACCTTAAAGTTGGCTTTAAATTGGAATTGATGTGACGTCTTTGTTTTATGACTGTGGAAATGAAGTCGAGTTAAAAATTTGATTTAACACTCTAGAGTATGACGATTGATGTAACTACCTTTTAAACTTGCTAGGTTAAAAACCAGGTTTAACCACAATTTTTTACATAAGGAAATGCCTTACCAACATGACAGGTCAGTTATATTACAGTTGTTTTCCATTCGTTTGATGTGTAAGAGCTTTTGATTTTACAATTTGTTAAGGGACTTTCCGTTTGGAATTTTCCTAGGAGTTCGGTATTTTTGTTGTTTAATTTTTAATACACGATGGAGTCGTAGGGTCTTTTTATTTGGTTGCGTACATATGACCTTTCATAAATTGAACCGGAATTTATTTTTTAAATCAAAAATAGCTATTCTTGCACTATTTTTATGTGAAATTCATTTCAACCATATATTATTGGCACCAGTGAAAGAAACTTTTCATATGAAACAAAAAGTGAAATTGTGTAAATCAATAGTACAATTTACCTACTTACATGTATATGCCTTATTTAAGGCAAACTTATACATAAATTTGCCTTATATAAGGCATATACATGTAAGTAGGTAAAATGTACTATTGATTTACACAATTTCATATTATTTTTGTCAACGTAAAGCACATGTGTAAGCTACTATCTGACTCTGAAAATGACAATTTAAACCGTGTGTCGGTATTTGCCTATATTAATATGTTCATGTTGGGTTGAACCCCATTAGTTGTTCTTTAAACAATTGAACTTTATTTACGTCTTTCCAGTTTTCCTTGGAAAGAACGTGATTTTGATTATTAATTTTCTTCCAACGCTTTTATCTTTTGCGATTCGTTTGCTAGTCTTTTTGTGGAAAAGATTTTAAGTATTTGCTATCGGGTTTGAATATATATGCCCTTGGACAGGTCAAGTTGAATTAGTCTCTTGTTGACCCAAAGTAGCAATTATGACCATAATTTGCATGTCAAAGTACATACAATCATACATTATTTGAATCAGTGTGAAATAACTTTATCTGAGATGGGACGTATTATTTATCACATCGGAAGAAGCGATTTGTCTCCTTTATTTTATAAAGAAGTATATCACAACATATGGTTTTGTTCAATGTTGACTTAACTATTATTTGACAACAGAAGTGAATTTGACTAAATTGGAAGTGGCTTTTTATTATCCTAATTCACCAAAAAAGTTCCTCGAACTTATATTGTATGGAATCAGTGTGATATAAACTATCCATTGTTACCAGAGCAACAATTCTTATTCTTTTTCTTATATTAAGCGACCTTTCGGTGAAAAGACAATTTACTTGGTAATAATTAAGATCTTTTTTCAAACAAATTAACGAGTTATAAAATTATACAGTACGAATAATTAAAAAAAAACATACAATGCTCATCAGATCAGATCAAACATTAATCACCTATAATAACAAAAGAAATACCTAATGCGTTAATCCGTCAATACACATTGTTTCTGTCAAACATCCCCACCTAAAGGTTTTGCTCATATAGTTGAGCCACTTGATGTCATTATCTGGGACCTGATATATGTTAGTCAAATGCGTTTTGTTAAAATATATTTTTTTCACTCTTTTGGTCTTTTGGAAAATGTTGTTTGTGTTGTATTTAGACCCTTCTCTATTTTTTGTGCTTTTTTCACATTTCTCGACCGGTGTGAGAAAAATATTTCTCCTCACTAGTGAAATATCTGTTCTCGCAAATGATTAGTCGAAATTTGATTATGACGTCTAAATGTTTTGTTTTCTTATGAATTTTCCTACTATGACGTCATGAAAAAAGTCGACAATGCCTGATGACGTCGCATATAAAGAACACAATTTTCTGAAAATCTTTGAAAAAGAAGGATAAAAAATCATTGGAGAAACAGATTCCGACACTATAACTCGTGTATTACGATATTTCTTTACTCTCGACAGTTAAATTTTAGTTATTTAAAGAGCTCAGCAAGCCTCGCGCTTTAAATAATAAAATTTAACTGTTTCGAGTGGAGAAATATCGTAATACAATTGTTGCAGTGTAGGAATCTATATCTCTACAACGATATTTGTTACATGCACACGTTGCAGTTTTTATCCAACGCAATCATAGGTTTGAGCGTTGTTTTCAATTTAGACTTGTATATATATCTATATATATAATTCGTCTAAATAACAGCCCAACAATGTTAGATGTGGAACTTTGCGTTAGCAAATTTTTTAATCAGGGATGCTGTTCCATGTATAAAATTATGAAATTGGGTCGTCCCTTGTGTTTCGTAAGGGAGCGTTACTAAACCTGTTTTCATTTTCTGTGTCCTAATATACATATCTGTCACTTGACGTTAAGTCTCTTTTTTGTATTTAACACAGTTGGTATTTTCTCCTCCTATAATGAATAGTTGACTGTGGACGTTTCGACATTAAATGAACAAAAAAAAACCAACAAAAAACAACAAAAAAACAAGCAAACAAACGAATCAATCAATCAATCGTGTTTTGAAGGGGAAAAGAACGTTAAAAGTGTTTTAAAAACAATCAATTTTTAATTATATCTATAGTCACTTTTATTTCTTGCGAGGTTTTTTTTTGCAAGATGTCAGTTAGATATTTGGTGTCTGATATCGAACAGTCAACATATTAAAATACAATAATAAGATTTATCAATGTCGTCGTCTAAAAATCATGCGAAACCTGAAAGAAGTCAACTGGAAGCGACCTTTTGTAAATCGGGAAAAAAACATTTAAAATGTTTGAAAATGCAAAAACTAATACAAATAATAAAAAAAAAGAAAAATCTAAAGTAAAGGAAATTCCGGACAAAGAGGGAGATATATTCCTTAATTTAAAATGATTTTCAAAACTTTATGACAGTAAATTTAAATCAAAACAATATCCCTATTCTCTTGCCAATACAGAAGAACTGACTACTGGGTTGGTGCTTCCCTTTGGGACTAAACGTCCATCAACAGAGGTACCGACCCAGTGGTAGTAAGAACATAAAAGGATCCATTTTTATTGCACCAGTTGCGCATTTCTACCATTAATGTCTCTCCAAAATGATCGAGGCCAAAGTTTGAATATCGAAAAAACTAATTTGAACGTTTAAGAGCAATCAAACAATATCATTCACGTACACTTGAACTTTTGCACTAATATTTTCATAAATATTATTCAGAAGGTGAAGAATGCCTTGTGTTATGGCAGCTGGCAACTCCAGCAAATTGGAATCCCAAAGAAATTGAACAGATTCTGAACGAGTCTCAAGAAAGGTTTAAAGATCTCCCAATGAAGATCAAATTCGTTAGAAATGGGTCATTGGTATTAATGACCACAATTGATGCCAAAGATTTAAAAGAGTCGACAACTTTTCAGACTGCTGTTAAAGCATTTTTAACAAGAATGGTAGAAGTTTGCAACATTGATACAACCATTAAATGTAATGTCGATGTAACGCTGCATATACTGAAGAGTGATGAAAGTAAGTTAATTTATATCATACTACGTTATTTTACTACTAATTTTGGAAGTGTCTCACCTTACCTGTTTAACTGCGACGGAGGTTATTGCAGCATACTGCGTGATTGTCTTTTACTATCATCATTAAAGGCACTATTTCATGACTTTGTTTAAACAGAATCTCAAAACTATTTAATACATACACACACACGAACAATGGTTTCATCCAATTATCTCTTGTTCTTTAAATTATCTTCAAATAATTTACAATCCTAATATGAGGGTAATGACTTAACCTAAATTTATTCACAGCCCCTATTTTTTGTAGATTGATCATGATCTTAGCAAATATATTTTTTTCGTTTCAGTGAAATGTACTTATAGACTACCAAACGTATCTACAGATGATAAAGCTGTTCAAACATGTGCAGAATGCACAACTGAAATGAGTAAGTAGTTGCGTAGTGTAAATGACATAAACTGTTCTGATTTACTGCAATTGATAAATAAATTTAAGATTATATAATCTCATTTGACATCTGATTTTTTCTTCTATACTTTACCCAGCTGTCTTGTGAGCTTTGTAATCAATTTTGTCTTACACACTTATAGTCAGCACTTCTGTGTTGACTTGAGTTATCATTGATATGTTCATAATTATAATTTAACTCTTAAATAAAATTTGAATTTATGAAATACTAAGGCTTTTCTACCTCAGGAATATACGGAAGCCCTGGAGTGCCATGCAAAAAAAAAATTTCAACTTGTGCGCACAAGTTACCAACTTGCGCGCACAAGTTACTATCTTGTGCGCACAAGTTACACAACTTGTGCGCACGAGTTATTAACTTGTGCGCACGAGTTGTACAACTTGTGCGCACAAGTTACACGTGATCTTATAGACATGCGCTGTTTTGCTAAAGAGACTTCTTTATGGAACGCCATAGCTGCCGAATACAAACATATATTTATATAAATGAATCCACATACTTTTCAATATCTGCACATGTTTTTTTCTGTGTATACACATACTTTTCATATATATAAACATAGTTTACTTTATATGCACTTACTTTTTATAAATATATGCACATACTTTTCCTACATATGCACATCGTTTACCTTATATGCACATACATTTCCTACATATGCACATAGTTATCCTCATATGCATATACTTTTTTTTCTATATATGCACAGACTTATTCTACATACGAATGTACAAATGTAGTTCTGCATGTGAATACTTTTCTCAGTATATATGAACATAGTTTTTCAACGTGAGAATTACAATTCATATTATGCTTTTCTGTTGGTTTTTTTCAAACTGAACTAATGGTTCCAAAATCATAAAAGGAATGTTTATTAAGAATTTCTTAATGATGTATGTTGTTCAATTAAGCAACTGTTGGAATCATTTTTAGATGAATGCAATACTATTTTGGTATGTATGATGGTATGGCGCTGTTGTCTTCATCTATAGTCACTTGGTTTTTATGTCAAAACGTTGAAGGAGTCGATTTGTTTGTATTAAATTTTAACACAAGGATTATTACCACTAACGGGTCAAAAGTTGTAAAAATGCATTCTTATAAAACTTAATTTAAATTGCCATTTTCTTTACCAATTTTAATGTGTTTTCAAAGTATTCAGTATAGTCTAAGATCTCAAAGTGTGAATTGTTTTCTATTATTATGATGTTATAGAAAGGACCAAAGACGGGTTAAATTTTTTATGCCATGCCGATAGGCGTATGGGGGCATTATACATGTATTACCCTTGATCTTCCGTTTTACCGTCTGTCCTTCCATCTTTCCATTATATTTTGCTGCACTCTAATTTAACTTTGCCTCTTCTTAATTTGATAAAGCTCATACACAAAGGTAAAAATCTATAAAACGCAAAAAGTCACCTGCTGTACTACAGTTCTGCTCCTTTATAACTAGGAAAATTTCATTTCTTTTTGTTTGTTTTTGCACTCTCACCTTAATCCCCAAATGCTGAAAATATATACGCAAAACAAGAAATGCAGAGTAAATCAGACAAATCATAATTTAGAACTGCAGCACGTCATATCATATTTGATATTCACACCTTTTTAAAGCTTTTCAATACGTATACATTTTATTTTTACGGCGTCGGCGTTGGCTTCGCAATGTATTAGTTTGTGATTAGGTCTAGTATGTTTTATGCAGTTGTATAAGTATTGGAACATCTCATTTCCATAGATAATATTTGGCCTTGTCCCCTCAGTGATTGTCTATTGACTTTGAAAATTTATTGGCATTTGCAAGTCATATTTCAATGGAGGTTATAAAGCCCACCCCCTCATCATGGTTCATTGACATTGAAACTTTTACATAGTTTACAAGTTTATGTTTGTTTAAAGGAAACGACTTATGATAAGTTAAGTCCATGGTATTTTGTATGTAGTTGTATATTGGCACATTTCCATGGATATTGTTCAGCCATGTACTTTCAGTCGTGGTTCATCAACTTTGAATATTTCCATAACTTACATGTTAAAGTATTGCTATTTTGGTTTCAACATTTGCATTTTCAAAATTACAAAAAGGCGTTACATCACCATTTCTGTGAAAACAGTTTATTTTTTTAATATTTTAACGAAGTTATATATATATAATTACTTTCGTATACAAAGAGAAAAATTCAAGAGAGATACATTACTCCAACCCGACCCCCAATTTTCAAAAACTTGAACTTGACAATGAATACATGATTCTATCAATATTAATGTCTTTTTAAGATATAATATAAAATTACTTATCAAATTGATAAAATGTCCCAAGGGCCCAGCTTGATATTACTGCAAATGTAAAACCCTGGATAGTTCGATCAAGTATGGCCCCTTTAAATACGTTTGACATATCTACATTTGGATTGTGATTAACATTTTGATAATAGGCATCTTGTTAAAGACATCAAGAAATTCAGTGGGCCATTCTTATACCCTCTTTATAGAAAAAAATTTAACATTGACCAAAGAATTATGAATCATGAAAATGTGCCACATATAGTTGACCTACTGCGTTATTACATCTGAGAAACGTACATAATAACTTAATTTTAACATTGATCACTCATAAAAAGGGAGAAATTCACAGGACCAAAAAAAACTATAATTTTGTTCAACCAGTCGCTGTACCATTTATAATAGGTCAAGACCAAAGAATATATGACAGACGGAAACTTCGAAACATAAGGCTATTACAAACAAAGTATAAAGCATCCAGATATTCTATCTTAATACCGAATATAAAGCTCTATAGAAATAGTTTTCGCCATCGCTGGACAGTAATACCTTTGTCTCACTCTATGACATTTTACATTCACTGTTTATAGATTATTCCCACACCGACAAAGTGCGTTTGGCTCTTACTAATGTTTTTACTAATAAAACATAAAACCTGTATCAAAAAAAAAAGTCTGAAAACACGAATACCCCCGCTTAAAATTTTCAATTTTCCAAGTTATAAAGGGGCATAAATGTCCAAAAAATTACTGCCCAAATTCTAACTCGGCCTAACTTCGTGTGATTATTAACATTGTGTGTGGATTTCAATAATTTTGGATAAGGCAAATTAACGACAGAGTGCGGAAACCAAACTAAATGCATTAATATAATTTGTGATCCGTTATCACTGAATTGTTGGGACAAACACCACTGAATTCAACACGCCATTAGTGATAATAATCCTTGTGTTAAAATGTAATACAAACGACTCATACAAAATACAAAGTTATGGCATTAAAGCAAGTGACTATAGATGAAGACAACAGCGCCATACCATAATACATACCAAAATAGTATTGCATTCATATGAAAATGATTTCAAAAGTTGCTTAATTGAACAACATACATCATTTAGAAATTCTTAATAAAACATTCTTTTTATGATATTGGAACCCTTAGTTCAGTTTGAAAAAAACAACAGAAAAGCATAATATGAATTGTAGTTCTCACGTTGAAAAACTATGTTCATATATACTGAGAAAAGTATTTACATGCAGAACTACATTTGTACATTCATATGTAGAATAAGTCTGTGCATATATAGAAAAAAAAGTATATGCATATGAGGATAACTATGTGCATATGTAGGAAAAGTATGTGCATATAAGGTAAACGATGTGCATATGTAGGAAAAGTATGTGCATATATTTATAAAAAGTAAGTGCATATAAAGTAAACTATGTTCATATATATGAAAAGTATGTGTATACATAGAAAAAAACATGTGCAGATATTGAAAAGTATGTGCATTCATTTATATAAATATATGTTTGTATTCGGCAGCTATGGCGTTCCATAAAACAGTCTCTTTAGCAAAACAGCGCATGTCTATAAGATCACGTGTAACTTGTGCGCACAAGTTGTGTAACTTGTGCGCACAAGATAGTAACTTGTGCGCGCAAGTTAGTAACTTGTGCGCGCAAGTTGGTAACTTGTGCGCACAAGTTGAAATTTTTTTTTTGCATGGCACTCCAGGGCTTCCGTAGGAATATATTACCTTAGCTGTATTTGGCAAAACTTTTAGGAATTTTTGGTCCTCAATGCACTTCACCTTCGTACTTTATTTGGCCTTTTTATCATTTTTTTTATTCGAGCGTCAATGATGAGTCTTGTGTAGACGAAACGCGCGTCTGGCGTACATATAAAATTTTAATCATGGTATCTATGATGCGTTTAATTATAAACAGATGATTATGCAAATCAAAATTTTGTATATTTTATATAATTTGTTGTTGAACTGCTTAGATAAACCTAAATGATAGCATGTCGAAAACATTTTTATTTCCAAACAATAATTTGTAGTTCTTTGTAAATTTATTTGTTTGAGATTCAACGGTTAATTGTAAACGAATACACAGTTCTTTATTTTCTGAATAGGAAGTCTGTCACAATCCCGATTGACCACAACGTGTGTTATTTATTTAACGGGAATTCATAACAAGATAATGAAAAATAAAGATATTCGACCAATGCTATACAAATTCAGCATAAGTATTCATTTTATAATGGTAGAAACTGGAAGACGAGAAAGTAAAATTTTGTAATGTTGGAAAGGGCCCTGTTGTTAAGAAAATATTTTGTTTGAATTTGAATTAGAATCCGAATAACAACACATACCAAATTATAAAAACAAGTTCAGTGAGTTGTTTATATCATCGATTCCATATTGACAATCATGGGTAGAAGAAATAAAATCGTAAATATCTTCAAAATATATCACGAAATAAAATTCAATGATTTATACTCAAGGTGGAAATATAGGAGTGAAAACTTGAATATTTCAATATGTATTAAACCGCCTTTGTGGTCTTGTTGTAGGGTTTGTGCCTCCTAAGGCCAAGGGGGGTACGCTAATTACATCTGCTAATTCAAACAAAAGACTAAAAACTTAGTATTTTCCACTCCTCTGCTAAGCATTGACAATAAGACCAAAGGCTAGTTGGCTCAAAATAATGTGTGCGGGTTGGATGAAATGTCTTCTTGTGTATCGTTACTTCGTAAATATGCACGTTTACAAATATACCTCAGCGTGTCGGTCAAGGGCAAAGCTGGTTTATACTACAAAAATACGTTAAAAGTGTTTCACACCTTGTTAATTACGCTATAATGATCCTTTATTAACACCTTAACATAATATCCTTAGGTTATTTCTAGTCCGATGTGAAAAGAGGGGTAAATATCTGAACGTATAAAACTAGGAAACAAAGAAACAGATAACACTTTAACCACAGCAAAAATGTTTAACAGCAAAACAAATACCAGGCTTTTCATTGTGTTCGACAACTACGCGTTTCCTTTACAATAGCCTCATCACTGACACTCCAATCAAAAATAAAGTACGAATTGAAGATCTTGTACCATAATTCCTAATGAAACAACGGCATACAAAAATACTATTATAATGCAAAAAAAACGTACACTACCTAACATAAGAGTTGTTCTAAAGTACTTGTCAAACCAAAATACTGGTACAATTTTATTTGGTTTGTTGATATCATGCAAAGGACGATAAAGTTCTATTTTTCAAATGTTTTTATTCGTTTTCATTCCGTTTAGTATCTTGAATAGATTGAAACTTTGAACAGCAAAAAGGGTCAGCAACAAAAGAAATAGTAATAAGTTATAAAATAAAGTCTTTTTTGGAGTTGCTTTCCTATACCACAGTTGTTTTTACTATTTTGTTGCAATTCTTCAACTTTACGAAAAATGAGCAATTTAGGCTGTTTTAATAGTCTAAATTTAACAATGTACGGTATTGAAATAAGCTTGTTAGTTCGAAGCACCTGTAATGTAGCTTTAGAATATAGTGTATACAACAGTTTACTAGAATATGTAAGTACAGTTGCAAGTTAATAAGACTGCTGTAGAAAGTAAAATAACAAAAAAATCCGAACTCCAAGAAATATTCAAAATTGAAAGTTCCTTATCAAATTGCAAAAATAAAAGCTCAAATACATCAAACGAATGCCTTATGTCTACGGGTCCAAAATTTGCGTAAAAATATATCAAAGTAATATATGTATTTGTACGAAAACTCTCGTATATGACAGTTCTATATTTTATGCAAAAGTGCAACCTAAGCTAAGTAATGTTTGTGTTGTATTATCTTTTTTACAATATAGAATATGAAATACTCTATTTGTATTTTATTACTAGTATTACCGAAGCTTTCGGTGGCCGAATGTTACCTTTCCACGTCAGTTTTAATCTATCTTCGTACTACAGTACATTATTGTACATGATATATAACAGGCATAGATTACCTTAGCCGTATTTGACACAATTTGTTAAAATTTTGGATCCTCAATGCTCTTCAACTTTGTACTTGTTTGACTTTATTAATATTTTGATTCGAGCGTCACTGATGAGTCTTTTGTAGACGAAACGCGCATCTGGCGTACTAAATTATAATCCTGGTACCTTTGATAACTATTTACACCACTGGGTCGATGCCACTGCTGATGGACATTTCGTCCCCGAGGGTATTACCAGCCCAGTATTCAACACTTCTGTGTTGACATGAATATCAATAATGTGGTCATTTTTATAAATTTCCTGTTTACATAACTTTGAATTTAAAAAAAACTAAGGATTTTCTTATCCCAGGCATAGATTACCTAAGCCGTATTTGGCACATTTTTTTGGAATTTTGGATCCTCAATGCTCTACAATTTTGTACTTGTTTGGCTTTATAAATATTTTGATTTGAGCGTCACTGGTAAGTCTTATGTAGACGAAACGCGAGTCTGGCGTACTAAATTATAATCCTGGTACTTTTGATAACTATATAAGGCATGGAGATGTTATTTTTACGGATCAGCCAAATTATCTATAGTAAAGGATCCTACAAATTAATGTAAGATACAGTCACAGAAAATAATACGTCTGAGCCAGTGACAACTTTACAACAGATTTATTCATCGGATCAACAGCAGTGATGGTGATACATGGCTGTGTACATTATGTTTATACAACTCGCCTAAAAATCAACCCAACAATGTTAGATCTGTAAATTTGTTTTCGCAAATATTTTGTTCTTCCCTCGCCGGGATTCGAACCCTATGCTACTGAGATATCGTGACACCAAATCCCCTGCACTGTAGCCGTCCCGCTGGACAACACGACCACCTGGGCTTAAAAAAATGAAGCTTTCGGTGGCCGGATGTTACCTTTCTACGTCAGTTTTAATCAAGGGTCGTATTACAGTACATGATATATAAGGCATGGAGATGATATTTTTACAGATCAGCTAAATTATCTATAGTAAGGATCCTACAAATTAATGTAAGATACAGTCACAGAAAAAAAATATATTTATAAGTACGTCTGAGCCAGTCCCAACTCTACAACAGATTTATCCATCGGATCACCAGCAGTGATGGTGATACATGGCTGTGTACATTATGTATATACAACTTGTCTAAATATCAACCCAACAATGTTAGATCTGTAAATTTGCTTTCGCAAATTTTTGGTTCTTCCCTCGCTGGGATTCGAACCCATGCTACTGAGGTATCGTGACACCAAATCGCCTTCACTGTAATCGGTGCGCTAGGCCACACGACCATCTGGGCTTCGTAAATAAATGAAGCTTTCGGTGGCCGGGTGTTACCTTTCCTCGTCAGTTTTAATCTAGCGTCGTACTACAGTACATGATATATAAGGCATGAAGATTTTAGTCTTACAGATTATATATATAAGTCTGAAAATTACACCAAACAGTGTTAGAGTTAGATTTTATACTGACAAATTTTTGTCCGTCCCTCAGCGGGATTCGAACTCACACCTTTGATACACTACAGCACCAATCGCTTAGCCTCATGTCCAGCGCTCTAGACCACTCGACCACATCCGCTATATAAAAAATATAACTTCAATAGTCGTAGTGTTACCTTGTCACGGAAGGTGAATCTAGAGATAGACATGAGACACGTGTTTTTTAAGCGTGTGTAGATGTTATATTATTATTTTCATACATAATGTATTTATTATTTGTCAGCAATCTAACTCAACAATTTTTATATATCATATAGGATCATGATTCATTTCATTATACAGTCACTAGAAATAAGTATATTTTACAAACAAGTCTAAACAAGTGACAAACCATATAATATACATGTCCACTGGATCTAAGAGTGATATAGATACAAGGTTAATGCAAATATTTATATAAGTCTGAAAATTACACCAAACAGTGTTAGAGTTAGATTTTATACTGACAAATTTTTGTCCGTCCCTCAGCGGGATTCGAACTCACACCTTTGATACACTACAGCACCAATCGCTTAGCCTCATGTCCAGCGCTCTAGACCACTCGACCACATCCGCTATATAAAAAATATAACTTCAATAGTCGTAGTATTACCTTGTCACGGAAGGTGAATCTAGAGATAGCAAATATAATCTTCAAATGATCTGTAACAATAACATCTCCATGCCTTATATAGCATGTACTGTAGTACGACGCTAGATTAAAACTGACGAGGAAAGGTAACACACGGACACCGAAAGCTTTATTTTTGTGAAGCCCAGGTGGTCGTGTGGTCTAGCAGGACGGCTACAGTGCAGGTGATTTGGTGTCTCAGTAGCATGGGTTCGAATCCCGGCGAGGGACGAACAAAAAAGTTTGCGAAAGCAAATTTACAGATCTAACATTGTTGGGTTGATGTTTAGACGAGTTGTATATATATATATATATATATTGAAGTCTAAATTGAAAAATTCATTTTCCAAAAGACCAAAAAAGTGAAAAAGTATATTTAAACAAAACGCATTTGATTAACAGGTCGAACAACTGATGTTCTTTAACCCTGTTGACTGCCATTGGCGATTGTAAAAAAAAATTGATCAAAAGATGTAACAAAATGGATCTAAATATAACTTTAATACTAAACAGAAAACAATCAAACAGTGGCCAAGATGTTATGCCACAAACATAAGGTGTCAATATTTTTTTTGTACACCAGATCCGGATTTCGACAATAAATGTCTCTTCAGTGATGTTAGAGATCGAAACGGTATTTGGAAGGCCATATATAATTTACCCTCATTTTTAGATAGACTTTGAATTTTAAGAGTCAATAGGATGAACGGATCATATAAACCGGAGGAAAAAGATGATACAAGCCCAAACGAAAATATATAAACAAGTCTAAATTGAAAACTACGTTCAAACCTATGATTGCGTTGGATAAAAACTGCAATTTTTATACGTGTGCGTGTAAAACAAATTTCGTTGTAGAAGGGTCTAAATACAGCACAAACAACATTTTCCAAAAAACCAAAAAAGTGAAAAGTATATTTAAACAAAACGTATTTGACCTACAGGTCGAACAACTGATGTTCTTTAACCCTGTTGACTGCCATTGGCGATTGCCAAATACAATTGACCACAAGATGTAACAAAATGGATATTAATATAACTTTAATACTAAACAGAAAACAATTAACCAGTGGCCAAGATGTTATGCCACAAACATAAGGTGTCAACATTTTTTTTTGCACACCAGATCCGGATTTCGACAATAAATGTCTCTTCAGTGATGTTAGGGATCGAAACGGTATTTGGAAGGCCATATATATATGTATGCAAATGCGTCAACTTCAATAATATACAACTTTGTAAACATTCAACTTTGATACACATAAGAGTAAGACAGTTTGTTAAGAAAAAAATTATCTCATGAATCTTAAAAGTTCTATTTGTTTTATTTTCTTACTATCGGACGGTAATTAGCTATCAAAATAAATCATCGGCGAGATAAATTAAAAATAAAGAAGATGTGGTATGGTTGCCAATGACACAACTTTATACAAGAGACCAAAATGGCACAGAAATAAACAACTATAGGTAACCGTATGGAATTCAACGATGAACATAACCTATACCGCACCGTCAGCTATAAAAGGCCCAGAAATGACAAATGAATAACAATTATTATTATAGAGGTGCAGAGATAACATATATATATGCAAAGATAAGTAAATATGAAAAAGAAAGTGTGGTATGACCACTGTCAGTGATACAATTTTCCACAAGAGACCAAATGACACTGAAATTAACAACCATTTGTCGCCTTCAACAATGAGCAAAGCCCATACCGCATACTCATCTATCAAAGGCACAAAACGAGAAAACTTACGGCCTAGTTTATGTACAAAAAGATGAACGAAAAACAAATATGTAACACATCAATAATCGACAGTATGCAACTGAATAACAGGTTTCTGATCTAGGACAGACACAAACATACAGAATATGGAGGGGTTAAAAATGTAAGCGTGATCCAATCCCTTCACCTAACCTGGGACAGTGGTGTAACAGTACATTAGAAGAACGTAAAAGTTGCGTTGATTTATGATTCATGAACAAGACTTTAATTAATTGTACTTTAAATGCCGGCATTCAAAATCGAGAGTTAAGTACTACAGGACACAGTCAATAAAAAATTGAATAATTACTGTTTTCTTCTTTAGGAATGCACACTCATCTTTTAAACTTTGTAAATATGTATTTTATATAATAATGTACATTAAACTTCTGTTTAAAAATCGCCAAAGTTTCCACCTGTCATATTGTAATGACTTGGCCAAGCGAAATTCCTTGGAAACATGTGTATTTTCATTCAAACACCTGGTATCGGCTATGATTCGATTTTGGCTATTTTAAAGTTTGACACCGGTTCTCACCTTTTTTATTCAATTCTTTATACTTTCAGTGTTCTATTCATACAGTTTTTCCAGTGTTCAATCATTTTTATTGTTGTAGAATTGAGATAACTTGTGTAGTTAACTTTCACTTTAGCATTGCAACCGCCATTTCCGGCACAATGATTTTAGTGTATTGATTATGCAAATTAGGTGAACTGTGTGTAGCCTCAGGTGAACTTTATGTACCACTATCGTAAAACAGTGTATGAATACTATAGCGGTCGTAGATTGATTATTACAAGATTATTGTATTAAAACTATATTGATTATGATTATAAATTGTACTACGATGATTTTTACGTTCCGTAAACATATTGTTTACGTTTTAATGTACTTAATTCTAGCAATCGGGGATTCTTTTCCGTACTTGTCAGGCCCGTTCCCCGTTGCCCGTTCGTTCCCCAGTTAAGAATCGTTCGTTACCCCGATAGCTCCGTCGGGTATATAAAGCTTGCACCTGTTTGTCAGAGGCTCTTCCTCCTTAGTCAGACCTACAGATATGTTGTCAGATTTTCGGTCAGTTGATACTGTCGAATATTCAATATTCGCTGAAATTTAGCATATTTTTACCATGTATATCATGAGATTCTAAGCAGTTTTACTGCAGTTTAGAACATTTGGACGTTTTCTGTTCATTATAAGTCTTAGTATCTAGGACTTAAATCAAAATCAAAAATGGATTAAATATAATTGTAAATATAAATAGCAAGTCTATTTATTCAGGCTAGTTTTCATTTACTAACCTGTCAAGTTCTTTGAGGTAAAATGGATTAAAGTTACATGCCTTCCCCATTCCCCTTTTCCCCTCCCATTTCGTTATGTTTTGTTAAGTATCCTGTTTGTTGAGATTTTCCAGCATTCGGAGAGAATATATGTAAATCCTGTGTATTTGGCATATATATAATATATGTTAATGTTATAGCATATTAAATGGTTGATTGAACACTGTAGCAAATAATTTAGATAAAAACTGTGTAATATTGTTAACTGAACAATTCATGAATCTACTGATAAAACATCATTATGCTCACGATTATCTTACTTTTCCTTGCTGAAAACACATAGTACGCCGTAGTTGTTCAACTGGTCTCTAGTTATAGTCATTACACTGTCTCAAGAGAGGATAGATCTTTTTGTTAGACCGAGACAAGAGACTATTCGATTGTCATATAGATAATATTCATTTGTGGAATAGTCTGATGGTACTGTCCTGAAAGTTTCCACTTCTTGAGTGTTAGTTTATATGTGATTCCATGTTAGAGGTGAAGCCTCTATTTTACAGTGTCATGCTGTTCTATAAACTACACGATAGACAGTGTGTTAAGATACACAGACTATTACGTATTTGAATATTTTTTACCCCTATGGTTCTCCCTATTTGAGTTTCTTGTTAAATATAAAGTGAAGTTAATGTGTCGGAAGTATTTTGACCCGGTTGGTCTAGTAATATAAAGAACACCAGTGTTTAAACCATTCTCTGTTTTAGACTAGCTTATTCTACTCTATTGAGGTTCCCTGTGTACCTGTAAACACAGGTGGTGGCAGCAAAGTAACAAGACACCCGTTTGGCCAGTTATTACATTGGTGGCAGCGGTGGGATACTCCATATCTACAGAGTATCCAGTGATACGTACCCATACCTAAAAATAGTAAAACAAATAAACAGAGATGGTTAAAACAAGATCAACCAGAGACCACAGTGGTGAAGACACCTATATATGACACTGAGATAAATACTGAATACAGTGAAGATTTTTAGTCATCTGACGAGTGTCCAGCAGATACCACTGTCGTACAAAGACCAACCACGAGCCAGAGTGCTCCTATGCTGAATTTGAGAAAGAAAACAAGAACAGCCAGAAATCTGAGTTTGCAGTCCTCAACACTTGGAGAAGCTATGCCATCCTCCCCTACCCTACACGGTGTACCAGAGAGCCCATACAGATCCAAAAGAACTGAAAGTATGGAACTCCTGGAAGGCCTCACCAGCGTCATGAGAGGTATGATGACAGAAAACATGCAGGTCATGAGAAACATGACCGAAACAATAATTTTCAGTTTGCAGGGTCAAGCAGGATCCCCAGTAAAGCATCTGACACGGAAGAGCCACAGAGGCAGGTCCTCTTTCCCAATAGTTGTAAAATCCCCCAAAAGAAGTTATCGAAACCGCCATATTAGCCCGTCTAGTAGAAGTTCGAGCGACACTGACTCTTAGTCCAGCGGTGATGAAGATAGGAGCCCCAGGGTCTCCAAAAGTAAACAACAGAATAGTAACAGATTACTCATTTTTACGGGAAAAGAAAAGTTGAAGGTTTGGTTCAACAGGTTTGAAGCTGTTGCCAACCAGTTCAGCTGGTCCAAGAAAGAGAAGTTGGCAGAATTATTACCTAGATTGCAGGGGACAGCCAGTGACTTTGTCTACGACCAGTTGTCTAGCAAAGTTACCCCATCCTACAGAAGACTGGTTAAAGAATTAGGAAATAGATTTAGAGAGATAGATACAACCAACATTTATATTTCTAGGTTCTATGGTAGACGGCAGCATAATGATGAGTCAGTACAGAATGTTCCTGCTGAATTGAAAATGCTTTACGACAAAGGTTACCCCCATAGAGACAAAAGGACCAGACAGGAAGACTTACTAAGGACTTTCCTTTTAGGGCTTCTAGATGAGAGTGCCAGGATACATGTGGAATTGAATAAAGAGCCCAGCTCCATAGAAGAAGCCGTGTATTTTACTGTACACTACCAAGAAACTTGTTGCTACCCTAACGAAGACTTTAATTTCACCAAAGGTTTCAACCAAGTTAACCGAAAGCCCGTTCGTCAGATCCAGCAGCAAGATTTTATACCGAAACCATTTGATCCCAGACCTCTGAAAGACAAGATATGTTATACTTGTGATCAAGTTGGTCATTAAGTCAGGCAATGTCCCCTGCCCAGGAGATTTAGGAATGCCCCTAACCAAAATGGAAACAACAGACCAGTATCTTTTAACCAGAATTTACCTGCTCCCTTCCAGCCAAGGCCAAGAAATAATAATTTTAGACCTGATACCCGTTTGAATCCGAATGCCCCTGATTTTGTGAATGATCCAGACCCTTTAAACTGAAGATGGTCAATTATATGTGCCGAGAGGAGACCCATGATCAACATGAAAATGGCCAGAATATTTATTTTGTTGATGTTAATGAATCAAGTGAGTTTTCTATTGTTGATGAAGGACTCAAGGAACCCCAAATTAAAATGTATGATGATCATAATGTATTGACGCATAAAGTTGTGAATTGTATAGCAGAGACCCAGCCTGAAATGGACCATTTATAAGTATTGGACCATATCTGTAGTATTAAAGTTGAGAAATGTATGGCAGAGACCCAGCCTGAAATGGCCCATATTGAAGTATTGGACCATACCCCTAGTACCATATCCAATGATTTTGTGGAAGAGAAACAGTTTATTTTAGTGGAATTAGGTCCACCAATAGAGTTAGAAAGTACAGCTGAGATTGTTAATACAGCTGAACCAAGTATTGAGATCCAAGAGGAGATAATTTTGCCTCAAGTCCTTGAAGATATTGATATTCCTGAAATTTTTGAAGATTCTGAAATGCAGAGGTTATTCAGAACATAAGAACCTAGATGTAAACCAGTTTTTAAGATTAAAAACAAGTCCAGACAGGAGGGAATTTATATAGATGGGATAATAAATGATGTACCCACTATTTTTACAGTGGATACTGGAGCTGCTAGAACCGTTCTATCTGAAGAGTTATATTTAAGAATACCTAATGAAGTCAGGCCACCTTTAGTGCAGTCACACTCGCTTACTGGAGCTAATGGAAACCCACTCAAGGAGTTGGGAACAGCTGATTTTGGAGTGAGACTTGGAAATTTTATTTTTAGTATGGAGCTAGTGGTAGCGCATATTGCGGATAGCGTTTAGCTAGGATTGGATATCCTTGTGATGGGCAAAAAGGGTCCTGCTGAAATAAGGTTGGCTGACCAAGATTTATATTGGAATGAACAGAATATTCCATTTAAATATGTTAGAAAGGATGTGGCAGCTGACAGTACAGTTGTACCAGGATACAGTGAGCTTGTCTTGGAGGCATATATAGAGAAAACAGATGTAGACGGTTGGTTGTCTCATCAACAATTTTTGATAGAACCCTCTGCTGATTTTATGGAGAAGTCATCTCTAATAATTACTACCTGTTTGGTTGATCTTGCTGGTCATGTGATGAGTAAAATTACACTTGTGAACCCTTTTTATGAATGAGGTGACCATACGTCAAAACACGGTTATTGGTACTGAACGTTTAATGGAATTTGAAGTTATATATTTGGTGAATGTCAAAGATAACTCTGAGAAGGAAACATCCAGACACTTGAGTGTTCGACGATTATCACTTGATCGGCATAAAGATACCATGTCTGTCTCTAAGTTCCAGCATTTAGTGAATCAGTAACAAGGGTGAATCCTGACCCTGAACCCCCTCCATCAGCAGATTAGCCTTTTAGTTTTGCTGTCAGCTTTAACATGACATCATATTTCTACACTTAGTATCCTATTTACGACCATTCATCTCTGACATTGTCCGCTGTACCTTCTATTTACTACTAGATTTTGTCCTGCCAGCTCTTTCTGATGATGAGAACTTGATTTGATACCACAATTACTTTGAATCAGTAAGATACTATCTCCACATAAACATCCCGCTGACCCCTTTTTCCAGTCAAAGCCTATGGACGTCCCTGTTTCCCTCTGATGTAGAATTTCGTCCCCAGGAGAACCGTATCCTCGTCCAGGAAAATGAAGTCCAGCGTACGAAGACTCCTACAGAAGAAGACCAGAAGATAGATTATATTTTTTTCAATTGTATTGATTGTCATATATATTTTTATGTATTTTAAATTTCAATTACTTAAGTAATTGTTTTGGTACTGTTACTGAGATTGTCCAGTATTAATAGTTGCCATTTTAGTGCTAGCAAAAATCTAGCACTAATTAGCTTGTATTTTAAATATTTAGCTTTTCAAAATGTTATGGGATATAAGGAATCCATGACCGTATATTCTAATTCCTGAATGTTAATGTGATTATGAAGGGTTTTATTAGTTAAAGTTTACAGGATAAGACATTTTGTAAATATTAGTCCTGCCACGGGTGATTTTTAAATATCTAGAAATATTAGACATTTGTGTCTTTAGTCTGTAAGTGACAGTCATAGTGTTGCTGTTATCAGCAATATGTTTATTGCTAATAGTTATGAATCACATTTTTATGAGGTATAAAGAATCCTTGACTTTATACCTTAAATCCAGTATTGGAGTCAGTAAATTGATGTTTGTTGGTTAATTTTTGCAGGATAAGTCATTCTGAAAATATAAATCCTCAAGTGGGTAGATTTTTGATTTAATATTGATATTGTTATATAAATGTTGATAGTGACATTAATGTGTTACTATATTTTACAAGTTGTATCTTGTAATTTTCTTTGTACTTTGTCAATGTACTCTTCTACAGATTAAATGTATCTGTGTGTAAATGATATTGCCTACAAGTAACTTGTTTATTGTTAAATGGATTCTAGTCAAGGTTATTAAGTCTTTAAAGTTAAAAGTTTGTTATTGTTTAAATTAAATTTTCTTTATATTATGAGCATTAAAATTCACGATAGTTGTGTTTTCGTGAGGACACTGAAAACTAAAGTGGGGAGCCAATGTTATGACTTGGCCAAGCGAAATTCCTTGTAAAACATGTGTATTTTCATTCAAGCACCTGTACATGCTGTAACGGCTATGATTCGGGTTTGGCTATTTTAAAGTTTGACACCGGGTCTCACCTTTTTATTCAATTCTTTATACTTTCAGTGTTCTATTCATACAGTTTTCACAGTGTTCAATCATTTTTATTGTTGTAGAATTGAGATAACTTGTGTAGTTAACTTTCACTTAAGAATTGCAAAAGCCATTTCCGGCACAATGATTTTAGTGTATTGATTATGCAAATTAGGTGAACTGTGTGTAGCCTCAGGTGAACTTTATGTACCTCTATCGTAAAACAGTGTATGAATACTATAGCGGTCGTAGATTGATTATTACAAGATTATTGTATTAAAACGATATTGGTTATGATTGTAAATTGTACTTCGATGATTTTTATGTTCCGTAAACATATTGTTAACGTTTTAATGTACTTAATTCTAGCAATCGGGGATTCTTTTCCGTACTTGTCAGGCCCGTTCCCCGTTGCCCGTTCGTTCCCCAGTTAAGAATCGTTCGTTACCCCGATAGCTCCGTCAGGTATATAAAGCTTGCACCTGTTTGTTAGAGGCTCTTCCTCCTTAGTCAGACCTACAGAGATGTTGTCAGATTTTCGGTCAGTTGATACTGTCGAATATTCAATATTCGCTGAAGTTTAGCATATTTTTACCATGTATTTCATAAGATTTTAAGCAGTTTTACAGCCGTTTAGAACATTTGGTCGTTTTCTGTTCATTATAAGTCTTAGTATTCTAGGACTTAGATCAGAATCAAAAATGGATTAAATATAATTGTAAATATAAATAGCAAGTCTATTTATTCAGGCTAGTTTTCATTTACTAACCTGTCAAGTTCTTTGAGGTAAAATGATTTAAAGTTACATGCCTTCCCAATTCCCCTTTTCCCCTCCAATTTCGTTAAGGACATTTTGTTAAGTATCCTGTTTGTTGAGATTTTCTAGCATTCGGAGAGAATATATGTAAATCCTGTATGTTTGGAAGCTAAGAATTGTCAGAAGCTAGAACAATTAAACTTCGCTGTTTAACCACTCTAAATCTCAGTGATTGAAGTTTGTCTTCCAGTGCTTATTCCAGGAGGCTGAAGTCTATTAGATAATATAACAAAGTACTGTTATTTTTAATATATAATTTATTAGAAGATGGCATAGATATAATATATGTTAATGTTATAGCATATTTAATGGTTGATTGAACACTGTAGCAAATAATTTAGATAAAAACTGTGTAATATTGTTAACTGAACAATTCATGAATCTACTGATTAAACATCATTATGCTCACGATTATCTTACTTTTCCTTGCTGAAAACACATAATACGCCGTAGTTGTGCAACTGGTCTCTAGTTGTGGTCATTACACTGTCTCAAGAGAGGATAGATCTTCTTGTTAGACCTAGACAAGAGACTATTCGATTGTGAGATAGATAATATTCATTTGTGGAATAGTCTAATGGTACTGTCCTGAAAGTTTCCACTTCTTGAGTGTTAGTTTATATGTGATTCCATGTTAGAGGTGCAGCCTCTATTTTACAGTGTCATGCTGTTCTATAAACTACACGATAGAAAGTGTGTTAAGATACACAGACTATTACGTATTTGAATATTTTTTACCCCTATGGTTCTCCCTATTTGAGTTTCTTGTTAAATATAAAGTGAAGTTAATGTATCGGAAGTATTTTAACCCTGTTGGTCTAGTAATATAAAGAACACCAGTGTTAAAACCATTCTCTGTTTTAGACTAGCTTATTCTAGTCTATTGAGGTTCCCTGTGTACCTGTAAACACAGGTGGTGGCAGCAAAGTAACAAGACACCCGTTTGGCCAGTTATTACTATATAACATATCGTTTGAAATAAGGTTTTAAATGGTACATACTTATGTTCACATCGATGAAGAATTCAGTAGCTATTTTTTTTTCATTGTGGAAACGAAATCACCGAGTAAATGATTTACCAATTACTGGTATTCGTTGTTTATTCATTGAATACGAATCAACAGCCGATTATAGTATGTCTAATTAACGAAATTCTAATGCTTTATGTTTATTCTTTTAGTTCCAGGGTTTAAAAAAGAATTAGCTGAATCGGTGACACCTGATGTTGCTTTTTTGAATGGCGACGACAGGAAAGAAATTGAATGGATACAGGATATGTCAACGCAGTTAAAATCAAAATTTGACATTAACTGTGCTATCCTTGCTAAAGATTATCTGAATGGTTTTCCATTAAGGAAAAGCCTGGGCCAGTATGTTCACATGTTTAAAGCAGTCATAGTGACCATAACAAAGGAAAATTATCGAATGTATGATTACTATATAAAAGATGATATGCCAGTTATAGCTGTCGAATTAGACTACGTAAATGAAATTCGTTTGAATTTACGAAAATGTCAACACATCAACTGTACAACCTGTGAGCATCTATGGTTTCCACGACTAATAAATGTTTTGGAGACTAAGTTACCAGGTAGGTTATGTATAGATATATATAAAATAAATACAATTCTTTCAGAGATTACAACTTTTGACAGCTCATACTTTGATGAAGATGCTTAATAAGCAATGCATATCGAAAGTTAACCCAACAGAAATATGAATACTATAAGAACAGGTTTTGGTATTTAAACAATTCAATATTAAAAACAGATGGGTCGACTTTGAAATCTTTAATAACTGAAGTCTTCACATATCGATTAAAAGACCGAATAGATAAAATAAAAAGGTCACATTCTGAAAAAATCTACCATTTTATCTATTATCTGAATATTCGCATAATAATTTACGGTGTTTTAAGAAATAAGGGGGTTTTTAGGTACAAGAAGTGTTACTTTTTATCCGTTTGTATGTTTTAACGGATTTTCCCCCGTAGTCAAGCAACTGTTAATGGAATAAACATTATTTCTAATTAT
Source organism: Mytilus galloprovincialis (assembly GCA_037788925.1). NCBI lineage: Eukaryota > Metazoa > Mollusca > Bivalvia > Mytilida > Mytilidae > Mytilus > Mytilus galloprovincialis. The sequence goes on from CM075339.1 coordinate 33,510,111, forward strand.
TGCTAGATAGTTGAAGAGCTTATAAAGGCGTAAGAAATATAAACATTTCACTGAAGAAAGATACATGTTAAACACAAGCAATATTTACATTTAAAAGAAAAGAACAAATAATTAGACATACGTGATTGCAGAAAACATGGATAAATTTATACCACAATATTTACATATATAAAACATATTTTCCTCAACAGACAAATCAAATCTTGAGCGTTCATTAACCTTTGAAATGAAAGCTCTAATCTTACTATTGAAATAGAACCTTTGTTTTAGTAGATTCCACTAATAAGCAACTTCTCTAAGGAATGCTGATGACTATTATCACGATGTCATAACTAAAAAATGCTTTATACGCATTGATATGTTATTGCAACATGACTATTGCTATAGAGTGACAATTTAAGGTAGCACAATACAAAAACAACTAAATTTTATCACAATTTCATTTTCAGCTGTTTTTGTTACTTTTTGATATTCAAAAACCATGAGAACCCAAGAAGAAAAAAATGTTTACACATCTTGCTCTGTTAATGAGTTTTGATGATAATTAGTTTTATAAACAAATACACGGATCTGACTGATATGAGATAAGAACATATGGGCAGTACTGTGTGGTTAATCAATTAAATCATTTGATAACTTTATAACCACTGACCAGCAGTACAAACAAAAGTTATGAAAAAGAGGTGGATCAGGGATTTTTGGAAGATAAAGATAATGAATTCCCAATAAAAATATATTTCTATGAAGCTGTCAAGAGAAAAAAACAAAACAACTATTTTGAGACATAGAGGCAATAAAAACATAAATGTACAGATACGAATATAATTGTACAACAATTAATGTTACTGATGTTTATATTATAATTATTGAAGAAAATGTTTAATATGAATTCTTTTAAAAAGAAATTATAAATTAAATATTTCATTTTCAAACTGCAAAATAAAAAAAATGATTTGTGTAAAACACCATATTGTCAATGTATACAATTATAATTCGAAAAATTCCCCAAGAGAATGCTCTAGACTGATCATTTTATGTACACAAGCATAACTTACTTTTTGTAAAAAGTCAAAAAACTAAATGTATTGTTTTATGTTATTAATGAATAAAATCCAAACAAAAATAGGAAATACAATGTGTAATTAAACTTCTGAGATCATTATTAGTAAAGGTTTATCATGGTGGGCGGAGTTTTGACCATAACATAGAGATCAATAATGATATTACTACTCCCACCAGATCTAATTTTTGATGCATAGGGTGTGCATTTTCTTTATATTTAGAATTTCTGAAATGGAATGCTTTCTTTCTGGTCAAAACCTAATTAATTTATGATTAGAGACCAATCTTGAAGTATCCTCATACATGTGTGAATTATGTTGAAGTTAATGGGATACAATTAGGAAAATCCTTCTTCATTCAATTGTGACACATACATGTTTGTCATAAAAATGTAGTATTAAATGAAATTATCTCCTAAATGGGTGCTCCTATATACCTGATTTTCACACATGTTGTTCCTTGACTAGTTATCTTCAAAACAGTGTCTCAGATTTCCAATAACACCAAAAAGAACAAATTTTATACTCAATCGCATTTAGAAATCTCTTATGAATTGAGGTTGCATTGAGGGTTTATTAGAGTATGAAAAACAATAGGAAAAATTAGAGACAAAGTTTTTGAGGTCAAACTGTGTTGCACAAGAATCTATCAACATGTCGGGATGCTATGACTAACAAAAAAGCTAATTTCATCCAAGTCTGGACATCACAATATAGCAACTAATTACATAATAATTAATCATGTAATACTTATATAATAATGAAATGATCACCATTTGACAGATTAGTCTTTCTTCTTTCTGTTGGTACCTAATTTTTTAAATGTAAAGCTGGATGAAAGAAACTACATTAGTTTAAAGTCTGATTGGGGGTGAACAAATCTTTGGATTGTGCTACCTTAAAATCATCTTCTTCAACAAAATTCAGTTTATACCGACCTTTTCTTTCCTATCATGATTTCCTTGATAGCGGGTTGCTGCTCACAAGGAAGCTATAAAACCAAGAGTTCCAAATATTGAAGTTAAAATCATCCCTTCGTAAATCTTACGGCCGCCATCACGAGTTGGTAGACCGTTATGGAATAACCGTTTCACATATGATATCGGATATGTTCCTTACGCCGTAACTACAATCCCCTACCTTTTCATGAATGTGACCTACCGAATTAGACTATTATCTGGTAATAACACGAGGAACACGATTGGTGTCACATGTGGAGCAGGATCTGCTTACCATTCCGGAGCACCAGAGATCACCCCCAGTTTTTGTTGGGGTTCGTGTTGCTCAGTCTTTAGTTTCTATGTTGTGTCATGTGTACTATTATTTGTCTGTTTGTCTTTTTCATGTTTAGCCATGGCGTTGTCAGTTTGTTTTCGTTTTATGAGTTGGACAACCCCTCTTGTATCTTTCGCCCCTCTTTTTCTATTGGTTTGAAGAATTCTGTCAATATATTGTTTTCACAACATTGACGGCTCAAATTCTACTCCTCTAGAAGCGAATTTTGACAATCATAACCTACTCAGTGATGCCTGAGTCAAACATATTTGAAAACACAAAACTTGTAAATGCAAACAACGAAAAAGGACATTCAGCACAGTCAAAGCTGGGCAAGGAATATAATGTGAAATTTCAATAAGAAATATCCTTATTTTCTTGCCATAACTGAATATCTGACTACGAGGAAGGAAACACCCTCGGGTACTCACAGTCCACCAGCAGATATATCGACCAAGTTGTAGTAATACATGTTACATTAAAGATACCAATTTTACAGTGCCAGATGTAACCCTGGAGGCTATATTTGAATTTATAATATAACTGTAAAGTGGGAAAGTTTCTTAGGAACAACAGAGAAGAAAACTATAAATTAGAAATACATTTCATATAGATACCTGGCGACTGCCGTTTCAAATGTATTAACTTAACATTATAATTGTTCGGTCAAAAGGATAATTTAGTGTTTGTCATACATTTTTACTTTAGGTTTTTAAAAATTCATAACGATTCCCATTCAGATAAATTACATGTACATGTATCATAATAACTTACCCAAGTATTCATGTTCACTACATTTTTGCTCCAGAGGGATGTGAGATGAGCTTAAAAACCTGGTTCAACTCACGACTTTACTTCAATGTATATGTACCATATCAGAAAATGCTATTATCAATCTTCAAGCGCACTAAGGGTCATAGTTTGAAAAAATTGCTCTACAAATGCAAATATGAAAATTTTAATTTAATCAAACATTAGAGTAAACCTCCATTCATTTATCTTTATGAGCAGCCTCATTGATACTCCAGGTAAAAAAAGAAAACAGCTTACCTTTCTGGAACACCACTATTTATTACAAATACCTGTCATTCTACGCCTTAATTTGTTTGCCTTCGGATTTTCTTAATTGCGTTCTCTCAATGTTTATGATGTTTATAATTACAGATCATCTAAGAGAAAATATTGCAAAGTATACAGATGAAGTTGATGTTAATTGTGAAAAGTGCAGGGATTCAGGTAAATACATTCGGTTTTCAATGGATTTTAGAAGGTTTTACAGTCTCGAGATTAAAGATCACATTTCATTTTCTTTTTTTTTTGCAATGAATTTAGAAAAATCAATTTTTACATTGAGTCATTGTATTTAACATTTCATCTTTTTATACCCCCGCTTTAAAAAAGTAGGGTTTACTGTTTTACCTCTGTCTATCCATCCATTCATTCGTCAGTCCGTCAGTCCGTCCGTCCCATAAATATTTTCGTCGCATTTTACTCACAATCACGGATTGGACGCCGGATTAGGTACGGATACGATCCGACATCATTCGTGACACTCCGTATTGGTCCGTAATGTAACCGTAGTAATACGTAGTAATAGAGGTTTCCCGATTTGCTATCGTACCAACCGTAGTAAGAACTGGGAGCCGTCATATAATTTTTGAAAATAATTCATATGTGCCCTTAATGTCAATGTATGTTTTATGAATCATTATCCAAACTTTAAATAACTTTCATGAAGATATGTTTGCTATTCATAACAAACGAAACATGCGAAAGTGGTGTACTCGATTATGCTTTTAATCAACCGTTGCAAGTAAATAAAGGCAACAGTAGTATACTGCTGTTCAAAACTCATAAATCCATGGACAAAAACCGTTGCAATTAGCGGTTTGAAATTCAGATTTATTTTCCCTGAAATTGCAGCGGCAAAATGAAGGTAAACATAAAGCACATTCATACTTTACCTTATGTTTGTCTGTTATAGTATTTTAATATACAAAATTTACCTCATTGAAAATGTATAATGTTAAAGGTTATACAAAATTGTACGGCAACCGGTTCTGATTTTAAAGTGTAAACAGCATTTTCACACTATATAAATATGAACACGAAAGAGCAAGTCTATAGGTAAAGATATAACAATATACAATGAAAAGTAAAATCACAAAAATACTGAACTCCGAGGAAAATTCAAAACGGAAAGTCCCTAATCAAATGCAAAATCAAATGATAAAACACATCAAACGAATGGATAACAAGTGCCATATTCCTGACTTGATACAGGCATTTTCAAATGTAAAAAATAGTGGATTGAACTGTCCTTAAGGTAGATCATAGGTATATGTTTCCCGAGACAGAATTTACTTATACTTTGCCGAAATGATGATTTTACTATGCTCTTTTCAAAAATATAATAAAAAGGATGGGTCACCGTGCTGTGAGTCGTTGAAAATTGTCTACTTTGCTTAGAAAGATCATGAAAAAACATTTTTTTGTGCATAAAAAAAAATCTGTGTGATAGAATTTTGAAATAAATTGTGAGAAGATAGGTTTTATTATATGTTTAAATAAAACAAAAAGAAAAAATGGTGTCACTGAACTTGTTTTCTTGCTACAAGTAAAAATAAAAAAAATCCCTATCTGTCCAGTATAAATTTGTTACTAAAAGAGTTATCTCCCCTTAACCGGCTTAGTTGAAAAAAATTATTCTAAAACACATATGTTTGGTATTTGTATAAATATTTTTAATAATGCAATAAATCAGCAAGTTCTCTTCAATAAAATTGCACATCTGTCTACCAATTTGGAGATTTAGGTAAATAACTAGACTGATTGTTTACTGCAATAGTACAACCCAAGATGGCGGTATACCATGAATCTACATTAATTTAATAAATAATCAAGAGTAATAATTTGAATTTTATGATAGAATTCAACATTGTAGGTTATCCTAGTTGTTTAATTATAACATCAATAATACCATTCTTATATTTTTGTGCATTTTAGCATCAATCATTATTCATACGTATGAGATACCAAATAAAAGATACACTGATTAAATATCCATTGAACACAAATGTCAGTACAATTGAATTTTAGTATAATTATATGACAATTATTATAAACAATTAAATTCAATGATTCAAGATATGTTTTTTTTTCATTGGTAACCGAAAAGTATATACTGATTTTTCAATATTTTTTCTATTTACTTTCTAGAAGAAAACATATTCGAAGAATTCCCCTTTCTCACTCAATATGAAAACTCAGCTCCCTCATCCACCAAACAAAAATCCTCTTCTGATCGAAGTAGATTACTTGAATTATAAAAACTTATTTCAAAATCATGCAAAAACTAATTATAATACGAAAACTACGCAATTTTGACACGTTAACAAATATTATCAACAACAGTATAATGTGTCTGTTATAGAAAGTAGTTTAAAGTTATTATTTTAATTATTGAATTACAAAGTATGTATGAAAACAAGCCTTTTTTTGGTATAAATAAATGAAACAAAAAAAATGCCTATAACAAACAGAAACACATCTATATTTAGAATATAAAGGCCGTGTAAACACAGTTCGTTCAAGGTTTGTCTGATTCATGCACTTGTTTAAAACTAAGTTATCCCATAAAGAATCATGAACTAAGTGTTCTAGAAACGTTAAAATCGCTCTCAAAAAAATCGTTTAGCTAGTTTTTGGGTGATACGGATTTCAATTATTTTAATTTTATCATGATGAATAAAATAATCTATGCATTAAAAGATACCTAAAAAAAATCAACGGTTGCGTTACGTACCAACCATACCTGATAGTAGAAAATCGGGAAACCTCTAATACGTGGTAGTACTTGTAACTGTATATCCTTTTGAACACGCACAAAATTTGATCACGGATTAAACAACCGTAGTTTATCCTTACTAAACCGTATTAGAATATACTGATCCGTTTAAGTCCCTATTAAAACCGTATTATTCCGTGCTTATTCGCAGGCCCGAAGTCGTCAAGGAGTTCTACGGTTAGTTTCGGAGAACTACATACTATTACGGTTACACTACGTATTAACTAAGGATACAATACGGTTTAATTTAAATTTATCACGGAACGGAACGATATCATTACGTTGTTTTACGAATAGCTAGGGATTAGTAAGGGTTCTCAAAGACTTTTACGGTTTACTACGTTTTAGAATGACGGAAAATTACGGTCAGCGACACTGACACCAGGTTTCTGTATAAATACTCCCTACTTATTAGGCCCAACGTAGTCTGTGTTTTGCTGTAGAAGTGTTTTCAAACATCAACAATCAAGAACTGACTCTTGCACTTCATTGGCTGGAATTATATACAGATATAGCACAAATTGGCAGGGCAGTGTTCGAGCTTCTTGATGTCAGAAATAGAAATGACTGAAGACAGAGGAGTTCGTGGACTAGGGACTGGTTTCTACGACGACTTATCCATGGTTAGTATCAGGCTCTCATGGCTAAACTCTGTGTTGAAAATCACGCTGCATTTAAGAAATTTGTAAGGATCGACCCAAATATGTTTCTAGAACTGCTACATGTCGTTGGTCCGATGAACACCAGGAACACCACTTGGTACAGACAGTCAATCGATTCTGGATAGAGGTTAGCAATCACCCTACGATACTTGGCAATGGGGGACAGCTAACGGACACTTATGTATGGTTTCCGGGTTGCGCACAATACCATTTGTGGTGTTGTTCGGGACGTCTGGAAGGCCATAGTATCAACGTATGCTGAGGATGTCATCCAGACTCCTACTGAACCTGAACAGGGGCAGACTATTGCTGAACAGTTTACACCGAAATGGCAGTTCCCCCATACAGTTTGTGCTCTAGATGGCAAACATGTAGCTATACGATGTGCTAAGAACGAACGGATATCACTCAGTAGTGCTGATGGCACTTGTCGAATTCCGATGGGTTAATATAGGTGCACATGTTCTGACGCTCAGATATGGAAAAAAGTGACTCGAAGAAGGACATTGAAAGGGGGTTAATCGGCATACCAACAGCAACCCCTCTTCCCGGTGACGACAAACCAATGGGCAATATATCATTGCAGTCGACGCTTTTGGCATAAAAACATGGCTCATGAAGCTTTTCTCCAGACGGGGTCTTGAAAAGAACGAAAGGATTTTCAATTACCGCTTATCGAGGGCAAGAAGATTTGAAGAGAATGCCTTTCGAATTCTTGATAAATAGATTTAGATGTTTGCTCTCAGTCATTAACCAATTGACTGGCAAAAGCCAGATACAGTGTAGGTAATAGTTCTAGCCTGTTTTTGCCTTCAAAACATCATGAGGGTCAGATATCCTGGTGACCAAAAGCCTCTAATGGACCAGGGAGACAACCACCAAATCATTCCTGGAGGCTGGAGAGATAACTGTCAACATGGACGATGTACAAATAACCAGGGATGGTAACTTGGACACCTTCGACGCAAAACAGCTTAAACATTACGTAAATTCTCCTGTCCGGTCTGTGTCAAGTTAGATCCGATGCTTCGTGTAGAAACGTTGGTTATTTGTTCTCGTCCCAAGTAGGAATGAAATATTTGCCACTGAACGTTAATCAAACACAAATCAAATCAATCATAACTTTTAAAGTTTGTTCTTATTTTGTGCCGTTACACCCCTGTCGCTATCATGTATGTACCTGTCCCAAGTCAAGAGCCTGTAATTCATTGATTGTCGTTTGTTGCTGTGTTATACATTTTTGTTGTTCATTTTTTTGTACATACATTACGCCGCTAGTTTTCTCGTTTGAATTGGTTTACATATTATTATATCATTTCGGGGCCTTGTAAACGTCACCTTGTATAGTTTACTTTGCGGTATTGGATTTGCTCATTGTTGATGGCCGTACGGTGACCTATATTTGTTATAATAAGTTCTGTGTCATTTGGTCTCTTGTGGACAGCTTTCTCATCGGCAATCATATCTTCCTTTTTATACATAGAATTTATACTTCACAAGTACCAAACAAGTACTATAATGTCAATTATTTTCAAATGACAACACTTTTAATGATCCACAACTAAATGCGAAAATATTTAATAAATGATTTAATAATTAAAAACAAAAAAATCATCGATTCAGTGCCATAAAGACATCATACATCACAAGCTAACGGCCCAAAAAATGCAACAAGAACAAAACTGTCCTTAATCAATAAAATCAAAACTCAAAATGTCAAATGATGTAGATGTACTAGAAAGGCACCCATTCAAAGGATGTCTTTGCTCAATTAAAAATGCCAAACTGTTTAAATGCAATGGTATTGTAAATATCTATTTCAATTGAAGGCGGATAATAAGGTTGATTGGATGTAACCAACATGATTTACCTTGCTTCATTCACCATTGTTATAGTTTCCTCCTAAATACAATTATATGCATATCATGAATTTTTAATCTTAATTCACTGTGTCTGTCTTGGATTTAAGATTCAATTGTTGACGAAATATTCAAACGAATGTTGTTTAGTGTCCAGATAAATACATGGTGTTGTATTGTTTTGAACCATCTAAGCGATTTCGGCAGATTCTGACTTAAGTGATTATAAAGACGACATGCTTGCACTCAAAATTGATGCCCAGAAAATTTTGTTGTCAAAGTGTTTCTATATTGCTGTTATTTATATTATACAATCCATCCTGAGTTAACAAATATATAAAAAAGAAGATGTGGTATGATTTATCCACAAAAGACCAAAATGACACAGACATTAACTATAGGTCACCGTACGGCCTTCAACAATGAGCAAAGCAAATATACCAATTTATGTTATGCACCAATATAAGTTACATAATATAGTGCAAGTATGGTCAGTTTTTGGTTTATGCGGTCGACTCTTTTTGTTTTACTAGGTAGCCTGAATTAGAAAACGACTATTTTGTTGGTGCTTCAGTAGTTTGAATAAAAACAGGACATGATGGCACCCTAAATTGATGAAGAATAAGAAACAGTAGAAAAAAGTGAAATACTGAACTCCGAGGAATATTCAAAACGGAAAGTCCCTAATCAAATGGCAAAATCAAAAGCTCAAACACATCAAACGAATGAATAACAACTGTCATATTCCTGTCTTGGTACAGACATTTTCTTATGCCGTTTTTATAGTAAGCTAAACCTCTCACTCCTATGACATTCGCATAAAATTCCATTTTAACAGAAATATGAGCACTCTGAATTTAAGCTGACAACTAATGTTTGTAACTGTACATGTTCTCCAATATTTTATGCAATCTTTCATCCGAACAAAGGTTCTATTTACTCTGCGTTCTTGCCATTGTTAATCGATGCTATCTAATGACCAAGGTGTAAGCTTATAAATGTACATGGACTGCTACATTTATAAAAAATCTGAACTTAAGCATTTTGTATGAAATATCATCGACTTCAAGAATTTGATATGTACTGAAATATACAACGTACTTTAGCGATGTAACCAATGTTGTTTTCGATTTGGTGAAGAGCATATCAGGAAGAAATTTAAATTATTGAATCTAGATTGTTTATATCAAGAAGAAAAAAAAGTTTAAAAATGTTCTATCAGTCAATGTAGAGCGGTCCTGGTCATAAGTTAAATAGTGTTGAGTAGACCAACCAAAAGTTAACTTTATAACAGTTCTGGTTTAATTGGAGTAGTCAAAATCGACGTTATTGCAGGACTGATATCGAGGTTAACTTCAGTAGCGTACCTGTTTTACTGCAATCATAAATTTAGTCCAAGAACTAAGTCTTCTTTTTATAAAGTGTTGTTTTCATTCTTTTACGTTGATAATGTGCACCTTTTATTTTTGTTCTTTGGCGAATGTTTCACATTTTGTTTTGTTTGTGCCTTTTATTGCCTTCTATAAGAACTAATTAAGTTTGAGTTATTGTCATTTTTGTAGGCCAAAGGCCGACATTTAAATGTAAAACCTAGTTTTGTTATCTGATGGATAATTGTCTTATTGTCTCTCAATATGTTAATGTTGCAGTTCATTAAAAATTATGGTGTGAACAAGAAAATCACTATAGTACGGTTCCTACAGATCTTAAGTAATAATTTGTACTTGCAAGTTTTATCTTGTTTACTAGACATCACATGATTGTATAATAATTCTTTTATGAATTATTTCGTTTTAGCAACCACAGCAGTCTATCACGAAATCAGATTGAGAAAGGAATTATATGTAAAGCGGTTAACGTTTTATGGTTCACTTACGGATGAGGCATGGATATTAAATTTGCTTTATCAGATGACGAATTTTCCAGAGGCATACAGCATTACAACTTGGAATAAATCTATTAGAAATCCATTTCCATTTCCATTTCACAGAAAAACCACACATACAACAGTTGTTCTACTAAATTCACCAAATTTGCTTAAATGTAAAAAAATCAATGACTACATTGACTCTCGTCGCCACGTCAAAAGCAATACGTTATGTATGGTAAAGATTGCTCCTACAGAAAGGCGATATTTCAGTCATTTTGTAGACAGTTATATAGATGCTATAGGTATGACCTACGAAGAGCTAGCTGATAAAATATTTTCATCAGGTGAAAGTAAGTAAACATCAAATACTTTGATAAATTGTAAACATACATTCTCATAAAATCATTATTATGAATAGCCCAAATTCAAATTCTACACAAACACTTTTTTGTCCTAGTATAATTATCCTCAATTAGGAGTTCTAAAATTTGACTATTTCTTATATTTTCACTTTATGTTCGCTTTATTTTCGCAAGGTATCTGGTTATCGTCTGTTCCTTCGTCCGTCCGTCCAACTATTCTTCAATATGTCTGCAACTCATCACTACTCAAATGAGTGCTCACAAACATGTTTAACCTTGCTAAATTCTCTATGTGCCTGTCCAAAATCAGTAGCCTGTAGGTTTGTTTGTCTGTTGAAGGCCTTAATGTTGTCTATAATTGCTTACGTTTCACTTAATTCTGAACTCAGGTAGATAGTGGTCTCATTGGCAATCATACCACATCACCTTATTTTATTTATATTAGAGACCGTTTGACTTAGATATAAGATACTTAGTATGATAATTTGTCGTCATTTATTTATGGATCGCGCTTTATATTCAGTTCGGTTTGACAGTTTATAAGGAGTTTTGGTACGATGACATTTTAATTTAGAATAATTACAACTTGTAAACGCAGCACATGTTAGTCTTTTTTTTAAAGAAAGTCCTTGTACTTAGGACAATTATTTGTTTTTATATGTAGATAACCATATTGCACAGTCATTTTGGCCCGACCTTTTCACAGAAATTATGTGCACTAAATATTTTTTGAGTATTCATAAAATAACATCCTGTTAAAGTATTTAATGTGAGACAATTTGACAGAAAACTTTCGAACTGGGTTCTATAGTTTGTTATCGTGTGTAGATGTCCATGTTGTACAATTATTGTTATCCAACCAATTTTGACTGAAGTTATTGGACTCTAGCTAATGTATAATATTAGGATTGTGAGAAGATTTACTTGCAAACAGACCTAAACCGAAAAAAAAGTAAACTATTATCCTTGGTTCTATTGTTTACCATTTTGGACAACTATTTTGACTGATATTTTTATTTGGGTTATATGACTTTGACCATTTGTTTCAAAATATTAACAATAACACCTTGTGAACACAACTCCTATGAGACATTTTACACAAAACTCTCACGTTTGGTAGTATTGTTTGCCGTTTCGCGTAGTTAACTAAAATATACCGATTGTTATCCGATCATTTTTACAAAAGATTGTTGGTCTTTATATATTTGTTTTGGATTATTATGATAGTATCATCTTGTGAACACAACTCCGCTGTGACTTTGCACAGAAAGCTGTCATTCTTGTTTGGATTATTTGACATCATGTGTCGTTTTGATTTGAGTTTTTTAATGAGAATGTTGTTATAGTGACCATATTTTGACACATCGTGACACATATGTTCACTCCTAAGTAATACAGCATAGGGGACATTTCGCTACGCTATAGTTATCCCGTGTGAAAGTATAGGTTTCTACGTGAATTAAACAAAACTGGGAATGAACAATCGAAGTAATGTGGTCTGAACTTGATTGCATTAATACACTTGATTGTTAAACTCCCTTGGTTCCAAACGATTCAAAAAAAGTATAATCACAAAAATACTGAACTGCGTGGAAAATTCAATTAGAAAGTCCCTTATCAAATGGCAAAATCTAATGACAAAACACATCAAACGAATGGACAACAACTTTCATATTCCTGACTTGGTACAGGCATTTTCAAATGTTGAAAATGGTGGATTGAAACTAGTTTTATAGCGCTAAACCTCTCACTTGTACGACAGTCGTAGCAATTTCCATTATATTGAAAATGATGTGTGAACAAAATGTCACAAATAGGGGTACAAAAACAGCAAGGTCCCGACCAAAAACTAGGGGTGATTTTAGGTGCTCCGGAAGGGGAAACAGATCCTGCTCCACATGTGTTACCCGTCGTGTTGCTTATGTTGATACAAAGCCGGTAAATATTCTTGATTCGGTAGGTCAAGTTCGAGAAAAGGGAATGGGATTGTAGTTACGACACAAGGCCCATATCCGATATCATCTGTATAACGAATATTCCATAACGGTAACCAACTCGTGATGGCGTCCGTAATATTTACGAAGTGATGATTACAATTTCACTATTTGGATCTCTAGGTTTAAAAAAAAATGAAAAGGTCATAATTGGGAAGCTGAAATCATGTCTTGTGTCGTAAAGTTTTGTTTTCAACCGACCCTTATAGTCAATTTCTAGATATCAATCATAATCAAATGTCAAAATCAAAAGCTCAAACACATCAAACGAATGGATACAGCTGTCATATTCCTGACTTGGTACAGGCATTTCCTTATGTAGAAAATGGTGGATTGAACCTGGTTTTATAGCGCTAAACATCTCACTTGTATGACAATCGCATCAAATTCCGTTATATTTACAACGATGCGTGAACAAAACAGACATACTAATTAAAATAGTTAAACTATGGGTACTGCAGTCATCACTGTGTTACAATCTCAAAACAAACAATCATTTACAAAAAAAAACACAAAAGCATGTATCAAATTTAAAAAAACACATTCATTGCTTCGCGTGCCTGACGTCAGAAAATGTAAATGTCACATAGGGAGAAATTTTGTCGTTCAATGTTTATTCAAAAACAATATAATTTCACATGGAGAATGGTGGTATACAGGGTTAAAAAATAAAAGTTATGAACATATTACTATATTTAAAATATAGACTAATTTAATTAGTTGAGTCAATTCATTCTATGATGCCGATTTGTATTTCCCAAAGACACGACCCGCCTGTATTCTGAACTGTATGCATAAATGATTCACAAGGAATAAACATTCATCAAAATTTTTTAGTGTTTTAGTAATAAAGTTGCAGCTGCCTCAAGTTAAATTGACCTGCCACGATAGTAGGTTGACTTATTTGAATTATTTTGTTATACACAAAGAGAGGCGTAATATGTCAAACGGATATTTAAACGTATAAGTGCAGTGGATTCAAGCATATTTCAGACGAATTGTGCACATCCTGCTACAAGCATTAAATTAGGCATAGACCTTCCTCAACTATTACTCTTTTAATTCAAATAGGGAGGCATTTGAAAAAAAGTCTCACTTCCGATATAATCCAAAATGGATGACATTATACTTAAGTCAGCCCAATATCGAAGGCTAGTATGTGAAAAGGTGTTATTATCATACTTCTATCATTATCTTTGGTACACAACTTTGTTATGTTCTACTTTTGGATATATTATATCCTCGATGTAGAGTTTTGGATAGATTGATTTAAAACAAAATAAAGTCACTAAAGTACTAAAACATTTTTAAAATCACTAATCATTGGCCACAAATACATGTTTATTCACAATAACATCCACAAGCACATGAAGCAGTGCACCGATATTCCACATTTACAACGACCGCAGCATCCGTTTTTACATCCAAGATGAACATGCTACTGACGAGATGATGAGGTATCAGAAAGAGTTTAAAAAAGAGATAAAAGAGGGAATAGTCTCATTTAGCCTTCCTTTTTGCAACAAAGGCTCAGGATGTTCTGTGTTATCCACCACATAATGATGTTTCAAGTTAAGCACCATGTTCACTAGGTGAGGCTGACACTAGAATCATGATGCATGTGTCTGATGCAGTGAAACACAGCTTTAAACGAGTCATGATTCAAACAGTCGATTCTGATGTTGCTGTCATTGCTGTTTCGCTATTCCGTGACATAGGGGCAGACGAACTTTGGCTTGCGTTCTATCCACGACCTTTCAAATGCACTAGGCATTGGGCGATTACACGTTTGCTGGAAAAGGAAAGAATACTGCGTGGGAGACATGGATGGCGTTTGAAGATGTGACTTTAGCATTTATAATGATGATTGATCAGCCAACATCACCAGCTATGGATTTGATACGGTTATTGATAGAACGATACATGGTTTTACTGTAAGATCGAACAAACTTATCAGATGGTGTTAACGAAGCAAGAAAACATCTGTTTTTGGAAGAGGAAAGACTAATTGAGGCTATTCCCACGACTCGGTCTAGTCTTTACCAGCATGTAAAACATGCAATATACCATAGCGGGTGTGAATGGGAAACAAGCATGAAATTGGTTACTATGCTAACTAGTCCAGATGTCTATGAATGACGAAGGGACAAAGATGATCCATGGGAACCATTTTGGACAACTCTTTGTGAGGCCTCTTCATCAGGAGATTGTACATTATGGATGTAAGAAAGAATGCCACGGTTTTTGTAAATGTGTAAAACCAGGTCTCCCGTGCACTGCTTTATGTGCTTCTGGTGGTTATTGTGAATAAACATGTATTTGCGGCCATACATTAATTATTCTGAAGATATTTTAGTACTTTAGTGACCTTTGTTTGTTTAAATCAATCCATCCAAAAACTCTACATCGAAATATGGATTGAGTACTAATCTCTGAAATTTACTCCATATCGGTTTTTTTTACCTCAAGTGTTAACTTTGTATGAAAACATTTTAAAAATAATAGTGAATAATAGTTTGAAGATAACGTCAAGCCAAAATTTAAGTAACCGTCAAAAATCCACTATTTTTACATTTTGAAAAAAATTTAATATTAAAATTAAAAATTGATATTTCTGTGTCCGCCATATTTGTTATTACAAGAAGCAGGGATTTTAAAGACATATGTCCTATATATTGTATCCATCAGAAGCACCAAAGAAAGGTTAATGTATAATAAATATAATGATAGTAGCAATACATTAAAACACATTTCAATTACCCTCCCTAGAAAATACGCTTATTTTAGTACAATGTCCGCCATGTTAGATTTTACCGGAAGTAGGGTTTTTAAAGTCATATAATCTATAAAATATATCCAAAAGTAGCACATTTCAAAGGTTTGTGCCGAATATTATAATATTAGCTTGATTATAACACCTTTTCACTTACCAGCCTTCGATATTTGGCAGATTTAAGTATAATGTCCGCCATATTGAATTTTACCGGAAGTGGTGCATTTTATAGATTGCTTCCCTAGCTGAAATCAAAGAGTCATACTAGAGAAAGGTATGTGCCAAGTTTCATGCTTTTAGTAGGATGTGCACAATTTTTCACGAAGCCGCCGTACTATATAAGCAAAAAGCAATGAAAAAGGCATGAACAATAACGAAAAACGAGAAAAGGACAAACAACACTCTACAAAAAAAAAAACTATCAACGCTAAAGTTTATTTCACAATATTTAGTACTATTTTGCAAATAAACTGATTCGTTTATTATTTTTTGGACTGCAATTTCTTCTGACAATACCTAACAGTGTTCAAAACTATTGTCATGACTTAAATGATGTACTAGTACATAGAATAAACATTTGTTCGTTTGACATTATCCAATTGTTCTATTTATACTGTTGCAACTACCTAAATTAAAGTAAAGGTGACCTGCCAAGATTTTAGGTTTACTTTGTATAATTATTTTGTGATGCAAAGAAAGAGGTAGAAACATTGTTATGTTTACAAAATGTACCAAAAGAATTGCCTTGATAATTTGAATTGTTTAAAAACAATATGCATTTTCTATTCCTAGACTAGATAACTTTACTTTTATTTGGCAAAACCGTTCGAAGTGTCTCTTTCATAAATGTTTTTGATTCGAGCGTCACTTTGGAAGACAAAACGCGCGTCTGGCGTACAGAATCTTTATCCCTGTATCTATGATGAGTTTCTTGAAAGTTTGTATCAGTGATATTTCAATCAAAATGTTATTTTCTGCTGCATATTGGATGTTTTAAAAAGAATAAGGTAAAAAATGTGTACACAATACATGGTCAGATTAAAGAAATAATGAACAACACTTTAACAAAGATGGTTATCAGTTAACATTTATTTTAGAATATCCCTTTCGAGTGTCTGCTTGTGTATGTGTAATCGTCTCAATGTTATTGCATTAAATGATTATTCGGAATTAATCCGAATAAACATTTTTGACCTGGAGAGACTAATTCCAACATTTTAAACTTGTCAACATATGACGTGTATCGAAAAATGTTGAACAGCGGTATACTACTGTTGTCTTTATTTATATATATTGTTGTCCTAAATCATATTTTCACTATACTACGTTGCGTACTACGATACCGTATACAGACAGAAGAAAAAATGAATATGTTTTTGTACGCATTTGTATTTACACTACATTATTTATTAAGTTTTTCAAATCAACTGTACATGTTCAGAATCAAAATGCCTTCTGTTCTTTCCGCATGTTATTTGTAAGAAAAAAATGATAACATAACAAAATGTGTTTTTTTTTTTTAATTTTGAAGCGTTGTTTTAATAACGTCATCATATTTACACGAACGTCTTCATGTGAGCTGAAAATCAGAAAGGTCCTTGTCGAGAACATTGAAGATTTCTATAACTCTATGTTTGCAAGAGCTTATATAATTTTTCCGCTGCAATACTAGCAGCAAAATACTCTATATTAAGATATTAACCTTTTTAAAACAATATTATACTAATGAACTATATATTAAGACAAAAAAGGTGTATATTAATATAGAGACATTGACATGTCGTTTCAGATTCGCTTCTAAAGCAAAGACAAAGAACACTTACTGCAGAAAAAGGTGTTGCATTGTTGCGTTATACATAGAACAAAAACATTTTAAAAATACAGAACAAAACCCAGCATGTAATCCTATACTATTTACCAATCTCGCGTCATGTTTAGTATACTCTAATTGCATATTATACCTAGAATTGGTACCTTACTATGAGGTATATGGTAGTGAATGGAAGCTATCGATACTTTTTGCACAAATTACTAGTATTGATAGCCTTGGTATTTAGTTTCTCTGCAATTTCACGATTTGCATATATACATCTATATTATCTAAGACCGTACGTTGACCAACTGACATTTGTTTCGGGTCGTTGTGTCTTCCTTGACGTTAATCACTCATCTCCTTGTATGAAAAAAATTGAAAACAACACGTTTAATAATTTCTTGCGAATTTTTTAATTAACCTTTTTATGAAATTAGAATATTACATTAGTGTGTCATTCTTGATGTACTGTATGTTCAACGGCTGTGTGGTATTGTCTGCCTAATATAATAGGATTAAGGAATATCCGGTCGCACAACTCATAGAGCGTTCACATATCGTTAATACCATCGTTGATATACAAATGAAAACAGTCGGCAAATAAATCGATTTTGACTGCGACAGCGGCTACATAAGTTAAAGACTAAAACATTTGTAAAAGGCATGACAATACAATGTTCAAATAAGAAAATAGAAAATAAAATTAAAGCTTCTTTATTTGTGAAATTGAAGTCATCAAGTGGAAATTTATAATGTTGTCTTTCATGATTTGATATCTATCACAGATCAATATTGACATATTAACGTTTTAAAAACAATATTGTCAATTAATATACAATAAAAACAAAACTGGTGTTTGTAAATATAGATTTATGCAAATGCCATTTCAGATGTGAGCCAGAAGCAAGGACAAATTTCGCAAGCTGAAGAGAACATTGAGGCAAAAGGTGTTGTAATGTTCCTTTAAACATAAGGCGAGAATCAGCGCAAAAATTCTGAAAAAAAACATGTTATAAAAAACTGATTACCAATCTATCTCGTTCATTCAGTAGAAACATATACTGTTTTCTTTTGTGAGTTCATTCTTACTAAAAATACATAAAGACGATCACACATGAATTCCTTTGATGAAAGTCACTTTTGTGTTTTCCTTTTCTCTGTTCATTGTGGCTTTATATACTATTAGTACTTGATGCAATTAATTCCACGGTGCTACGTAAGGCTGTGCTACCAAATAAAAATGCCATAAGATTCTTTAAGTTCGTATGAAACTTTAAGTTAACAGAATTCGTCCTGTACAATTCACATTTACGAACAACCCGTCGTAGTTTTTTGTGCTTCTAAGATGTTTAGCTGGATCGATGTTTTAATAAAAGTGTTTCGGACGCACTTGATTTATTCAGTGTTGAAATTAAATTTTCAATTTGTAGAACTAGGATTCTGCTGTTTGTTGATGGACTTCTTTATTCATAATTTTTTTAAAATAACTGTACATGTTCATAATCAAAATGCCTTCTGTACTTTCCGCATGCTATTTGTAAGAAAAAAATGATAACATAACAAAATGTGTATTTTTGTTTTAAATTTTGAAGCGTTGTTTTAATAACGTCATCATATTTACACGAACGTCTTCATATGAGCTGAAAACCAGAAAGGTCCTTGTCGAAAACATTGAAGATTTCTATTACTCTATGTTTGCAAGAGCTAATATAATTTTTCCACTGCAATACTAGCAGACAAAAAGGGTGTATATTAATATAGGGACATTCACATATCGTTTCAGATTCGCTTCTAAAGCAAAGACAAGGAACACTTACTGAAGAAAAAGGTGATGTATTGTTGCGTTATACATAGAACAAAAAACATTGTTAAAATACAGAACAAAACCCAGCATGTAATCCTATACTATTTACCAATCTCGCGTCATGTTTAGTATACTCTAATTGCATATTATACCTAGAATTGGTACCTTACTATGAGGTATATGGTAGTGAATGGAAGCTATCGATACTTTTTGCACAAATTACTAGTATTGATAGCCTTGGTATTTAGTTTCTCTGCGATTTTGCGATTGGCATATATACATGTATATCATCTAAGACCGTACGTTGACCAATTGACATTTTTTTTTGTTTCGGGTCGTTGTGTCTTCCTTGACGTTAATCACTCATCTCCTTGTATGAAAAAAATTGAAAACAACACGTTTAATAATTTCTTGCGAATTTTTGAATTAACCTTTTTTTAAATTAGAATATTACATTAGTGTGTCATTCTTGATGTACTGTATGTTCAACGGCTGTGTGGTATTGTCTGCCTAATATAATAGGATTAAGGAATATCCGGTCGCACAACTCATAGAGCGTTCACATATCGTTAATACCATCGTTGATATACAAATGAAAACAGTCGGCAAATAAATCGATTTTGACTGCGACAGCGGCTACATAAGTTAAAGACTAAAACATTTGTAAAAGGCATGACAATACGATGTTCAAATAAGAAAATAGAAAATAAAATTAAAGCTTCTTTATTTGTGAAATTGAAGTCATCAAGTGGAAATTTATAATGTTGTCTTTCATGATTTGATATCTAACACAGATCACTATTGACATATCAACGTTTTAAAAACAATATTGTCAATGAATTATACAATAAAAACAAAACTGGTGTTTGTAAATATTTCACTTTTGTGTTTTCCTTTTCACTTTTTATTGTGGCTTTATATACTATAAGTATTTGATGCGATGAATTTGACGGTGCTACGTAAGGATGTGCTACCAAAAAAAAATTCCTAAACATTCTTAAATATCGTATCAAATTTTAAACGAACGGAATTCTTCCTGTACAATTCTCATTTACGAACAAGCCTTCTTAGTTTATTGTGCTTCTGAGATGTTTTGTTGGATCGATGTTTAAAAAAAAGTGTTTCGGACGCACTTGATTTATTCAGTGTTATAATTAAATTTTCAATTCGTAGAACTAGAATTCTGCTGTTTGTTGATGGACTTCTTTATTCATAATAGTTTGATTATTTTACAGCATATAATCCAGCTATGGAAACTTTTACACCTAATAATTAACGCTTTGTTATAAATGAACACGAGATACAAATCTTAAATTATTAGAATAGATCACGATATGACATATATACAAATTTATTCATATCAGTTTTTCAAACAAAACATAGGATTTATTCGCTTGCTGTCAGAATGAAATCAAAGTAAAAAAACTTCTCTTAAAAACACAACGAAGACAGTTTCCTGATTCCTTTCCTTGATGTAAATTTTTCATGGGTGGTTTTAATAATTTATAAAAGTTAATTTTTCCGTCGGCTAAATATACGTGTTTGTAGAGACGTTTCAGATTAAGATGAATGTGATATTGATATTTTCAATGTCAAAAGCTTTTACAGAAGGAGTAAACATTTTACAGATTATAGCTATAACTAATTGGGTTGAACAAAAATTAGAGAATTGTTCGAACTCTTTATTTCTGCAGCAGGAAATTTATAAAAGTAAATCTGAGAATTTTGTACGATTATTTCTTTCGTGTTCTAGTGTTTTTGTCTCTGAATGTGGTATACAGTGTTTTGATGTTGATTGTTATTTTTATTGCTCTTGTTTAGTTATTTAATCATAGTCGATGTTGAAAGTGGGATTGGGATCAGATATAGTTAGCCTCCCAGCTGCATGAATTAGATACATGTTATAAGAAGGTGAAAATCTGCTGCAACATTATCATGATTATGCATAAACATGTCTACATACACGGATTTTTCATAAGGTTTTTTGTTTTTGATGTCTATATTATCACTGTTGTCAATGTACTAGTAGGCGTTTTTCTGTAACTGACAATTATATGACTGTGTTGTATTCTATGTGAACTTATTGGTATTTTGACGTACTTAACACAGTCATCAATATTTTAGGTTATAAATGACCGTTCGTCAACAAATGTCGAATAAGTGCTTCGCCAAACCAAAAAGGAAATATCAAGGATCAAAAGAATCCGCAAAATTATAAACAGACAATGTTAGTCACAATATCGAAAGCATTAAACTTATAAAGTCCGTTGTTGAATAACACATAATCTTTACCATTTAGGTGAAATTGTTTATAACTTAATGTGTGTCATTGATAAACATGTACTGAATATATATTTATAAATATATTCTGCATAAATGACAATTGGCACTATAGCTTTCTAAAAAAACAACAATGAGTTAGAACAGACTCATTTTGCATATTTAGTTGTTAGTTGTAAAAAAATTGAACCCCAGAAGCACTAGTAAGCCTACTTTATTGAACAAAATAGGGATCTATAATTTAAAATTTTTGAATTTTTGAAATACTAAGGCTTTTCTACCTCAGGAATAGATAACCTTAGCTGTATTTGGAAAATATTTAGAAATTTTGTTCCTCAATGCTCCTCAACTTCATACTTTATCGGGCCTTTTTATCTTTTTTGGATTAGAGCGTCACTGATGAGTCTTTTATAGACGAACCGCGCATCTGGCGTGAATACAAAATTTAATCCTGGTATTTTTGATGAGTTTATTATTAGACAACTATCTACCATAGTTCAAATAATGTGGATATACGCTTCTGTATGCGTTGTATTGTTTGTTTAGACATTAAACGAACATTAGTGTGATAGTTCTGACAAAAACATATTATAGAAAACTCTTTACCAATATCCCTGGTTCATTAACTGAAAAAACATATACGGTTTTCCATTCCTTTTATGGAAGTTAATTATGTGATTTGCTTTTCTGTATGAATTAGGTACACTAGAATAAAAATCCCAATGTGGTAAAAGTTGACACAAAACAAACATTATGCAAATGGTGATTTTTGCAGCCAGAATATGCCAATTTTTTTATATTGTGTTAAGGAGTATATATGTATACTTTTAATTTCATTAATCGTAATGTTTCGGTTGTTTTACAGATATGCCATTTCAGTATCCAACTTTATACAGAAGGCGTAAGTACTGTATTTTTATTATGAAACCGAAATTAAAAAATGTTTGCTTTGAAGAGGAAATAGAAAGCTACTCAAAATTTATCATTTAAGCATGTTAAGGGAAATGGGAAAAACTTAACTTCTACAAAGATATAAACATCGAAATTAGATGAACCAAATACAAATTAAATGAATCAATGGTTCTCCACTACAGAAGTAGCAATGTAAAAATTAATAAATACATAATTATATGCATTTTGTTGTTTTGAAGAAAAAAAAAGATCTTCGAAAAAAATGGGCTACTCGTTCGAACTAGGCATAGACTATCATTCGGGGATTTAAAAACAATAGAATTGAAATGTGGAATATGTCAAAGGCACAACAACCCGTCCGAAGGACAAAAAAAAGCCAGAGGCCACCAATAGGCCCCTAAACAAAATGTGTAATGTTTTAGTAAAATTTTACGTTACTCTATCCTTCAACAGACAGACAGATCAATAGATAATTTTATACATTTAAAAACCGGCAAATTTTTAAAAATTATGTAAAACAATTGTGATTTTATGCATTTTTTGGACCTGTTTTTTACGCATTTTTTATATAATAATCCAAAAAGATGCCAATGATGACATTGAATTTTAAGATTAATTTGTTCAAAAGATCGACGATTAGTGCATAGAGTGTTTTTAAATTGACGGGCATTTTAAAGAACATTGTAGTTAATAATCATCTTATTTTCTGGTAATAATATCAATTCTGCGCATGCACAGTCGAACTTTGAAGCCAAATTTTTATCTATTAAAGAATTATTTAAAAGATTTAAGTTATTTCTTTTTATATTGCGGTCATCTTTAATATTTGTACTTTCGGATTGAATTGAACGGTGCTACTTAACTACATTAGGTGCAGGTTGTGATACACAAAAAAATTTGTTCTAATCGTTATATCAGTATGATCAGACTTATTAAAGAAATGCATTTGCTATATACAAAAGAAGTAACCTTTTCCGACTACAGTCTTTGCACTAGCGAAATGGTCGCTTGAGTTTACCGAGAACAGAAAAAAAAATTCCATAATTAGCTGATTTTAATTTCAATTTCATAAAATATCAAAGTTATAAGATAGTAGACTTGTAATAAACAGCAATAAATTCAGTTTTGATTATCTTATATATATTGATATATCGATTCAATAACTGTAGCGATCTTAAAATATTTATTTAAACATAATTTATTAATAAATTATGTTTAAACAAATATTTTAAGATTACCTTGCGGAGAGGACCAAGTAAACATGTTTTGATAACTTCAGGGTATCTTGTTTTAACAATGTTTTCGATGACCCTACTTGCCAACCAAAATGGTCTACATTGCTAAAAATACAACATAGGAGTACAATGAAGTATTTTGCTTATATCTCTGAAACGAAAGCATTTAGACCAATTGCTTAGATTGAAATGTTTACCAAGTTAAGATCTATCTGCCCTAACATTTTCAGACGAATAAGACAACCGTTGTTGGGTTGCTCCACTGAATTGGTAATTATTTAGGACATTTTGAAGTTTTTTTTATTTTTATCTTTAATAATGTTATAGATAGGGCATGTAGAGATAAACTGTAAACAGCAATAATGTTCGACAAAGTAGGATCTACAAATAAATCAACATGACCAACATTTTCATTTGACTCCTTATGGAGTGTTTGCCCTTTAAAGTAATTTTTTAACATTTGTTCGTAAATGTTTGTAATCTTTTACAAAAATCTTCTCCTTTAAAATTACTGAGACAATTTTAACCACCTTGGTTACAATCATCATGTTTTTAGAGTATATAGTCTAAAAATGTGTCCGATTACCCCGCCTCCAAACAACCTGGCCGACATAGCTATAAATAAAACATAGTAAAATGCAGATTGTAGCTAAAATCTCTAAAATTAAAGCATTTAGAGCAAATCTGACATGGGTAAAAATGTTCATTAGGTTAAAATCTATTTGCTCTAAAAATTTTAAGACTAATTAAACAACCCATTGTTGGGTTGCTGCTCCTGATTTGGCAATTTTAAGGAAATTTTTCAGGTTTTTGCTATTATCTAAAATATTATTAAAGATAGAAATAAATTGTAAATATCAATAATGTTAAACGAATTACGATTTCTTCCAAATAAAACAAACTTCCAAAATTGTCAATTAAGACCTTAAGGAGATATTTCCCTTTATAGTCATTTCCTAAATGTTTGTAATCTTTTACATTGTTTTAGAAAGATCTTCTCTACTTAATCTACTGGGCAAAATAGAATAAACTTAGCTAAAATTTTTAATAGGGATCTTGATTGAAAAAATGTATCCGATGACCCTGCAATGCAATTAACATGGTCGCCATGGCTAAACATAGAACATAGGGGTTTACTATAGAAGTCTATTGGATAATTGTAAAAAAAAACAATTTCAAACTTGAAAACTAATTTAAGTAATGATAAGATTTTCAGTAACTGTTGTAAGAATACAATGTGGTGGCCTGCATTTAATCAACTACTATGCCAAATTGAACCAATCTTTGCCTCAAACATTATTGGGGTATCTAATACTATTTATTATAATTTAAAAAAAAAAAACAGTCGATACAGGTGAGCCACATAGGCTATTGGAAGCCTCCAGTTTGTATTGTAACGCATAACAATATTGCAGGTTTGTTAATTTATATGCTATATAGATATCAAAAGATGTTGTATGAGTGCCAATGAGACAACTCTGCATCCATGTCAAAAATTATAAAAGTAAACCATAGTAAGTCAAAGCACGGTCTTCAAAACGGAACATTGGCTCACACCGGACAGCAAACTATAAAGGGCCCCAAAAATTACTAGTGTTAAACCATTCAAACAGGAAAACCAATGGTCTTTAATATCTAAATAAAAACGAGAAACGAGAAATACTTATGAACCACACCAACAAACGACAACTACATATACTCCATATGTAAAAAATTTAGCTATATAAGAAAGACATTCTACCAAAAAATGGGTTTTAAGCATATAAGGATACATTTGTGTTTGACCTATATACAGTGTTTCTGTTTGCTGGTAAGAGACATAATAAACTAATGATATAAACCTGAAACAACCTAATGTTATTTACGCTATCATGAATAAAGAGTCCTCTTTGCATCCTTAATTGTTCTACTGTTTGTGATTTAATACCTTTTTCAACATTAGCAGTGCTATAAGTTTGATGGAATGTCGACTGGCATCTTCTTTGTTGTCGTCTCCAATATAATATAAGAGGGTTTTTTTTATGTTTCGGACATATATATATATATGAAAAGTTCAAGATTCCAATACCTATACAAGAAAAGAGGCTCACTGAAATGGGCAAATCTTTCTAACAGATTAGCACACAAAGATGATGTGAAACTGGCTTGTCATAATACATGGAGCTCTCACAATGCGATCTATTATTGAATGATCATTTTTGTGACATATTGTATCAGAATGGTACAATTATTTCTACTTTGAAAGTTAAAGTCATCTGTTAGCAAATGTTTAATCAAATGTGACAATTTTGACATTCTCAACTTAATTGCCTTATGTCATATTGCGGGAGATAACTCTAATACAAGCTTCTTTTTTACCCTTTTATAACTGAGCTATTAATATGGGTCTTCCATGAGGAGAGTTTAAAAACATGTAATGAACCTAAAAGAGGTCGTTATAATTCAACTATATTGAAAAGCAATATTTTTTTATTCTTTCTATGAAAAGAAAATGTTTATTTAGATCAAACCGAAAAAAATTAGACTCATAGTTGGTTCGAAACAAAACAGATGGAAATGTAGACAATTTTAACGTTGGGGAGCATGATAAGGAGAGTGGAATGGTATGTGCAGAAACAATAAAGATATACAGCTTTAAAGAACATGGCAGATAAAATCTATGATAAAACTAGGCTCTCGGTTTTTAGAAAGACCGACTTGTAAACACATAAAGTCTAACTGGTTTTGTATTGTATGCGATTGCCTCAATTTTTTTTTATCTTAACTGCATGGTATGAATGTATTTATGAATTTTAAAACCGGTTAAGTACCTTTTACTGTTATTTTGTAGCGGAATTTGATTTTCAGGAGGGCTTTTCAAGGTTAAGCATGGGAAGAGAAATATTATCCACACCCTATACAGATGTTTATGGTAATGTATTGACGGAATTATAATTAATAGAAATGTTTCATCGTATACTTTCATATATTATGAAATAAGAACAAGTAACATTCATGTTAGCATGTCACAAACTTGATGCTATTTGTGTTGATATGATTCAATATTTAACGGCTGAAAAATAAATGAACTAGAATTGCATTGCGTCTGTAGACTCACTGTTGGTGTTCAAAAAGGTTGAGAGCTAAGTCAATTTTGAAGTTGGAAATAAAGAGGACTACAATGGTACGGGAAGCGAAAAAATGAAATATAATATTAACAGCTCATGAGTTGCTTCAAGTCATATGTAATCTACAACAACACTAAGATCTCGGTTTTACAAAGACGTAGACACATATAGGCTTGCTTATTTTGAATTTCTTGCGACACTTCATTTGCTCGTTACATGTATCTTGATTGCATGTTATGAATGTATTCATAAGACTTTAAAATGGGTAAGTTATCGTTTCCTGTACTTTTGCAGGGTCGTATGATAACACGGGAGTTTCAGGATTAGGATGGAGAAAGGAATTGTCAACACTTTATTCGGGTCAAGGTAATGCATTGACAAGATAAAATTTAATAAACTTTGTATCATCGTACATGTCGTATCAATTTCAAATGTTATGAATTGACAAAGTAATATTTATAAAAGCATTTCGAAACTTGAAAAATTTGTATTGAAAAGCCCCAAACAGAAATTCTAAGTATCCGCCTAACAAAATTCCAAGTGGCTAATAGTGCCGTGGCTACCATTATAGAAGATACGAACATTTGAGATATTCCTTGTGCTAAAGCCTTGGTATTTAGTTTCTCTGCGATTTCGCGATTGTCATATATACATGTATATCATCTAAGACCGTACGTTGACCAATTGACATTTTTTTTTTTTGTTTCGGGTCGTTTTGTCTTTCTTGACGTTAATCACTCATCTCTTTGTATGAAAAAATTGAAAACAACACGTTTAATAATTTCTTGAGAATTTTTAAATTAATCTTTTTATGATATTAGAATATTACATTAGTGTGTCATTCTTGATGTACTGTATGTTCAACGGCTGTGTGGTATTGTCTGCCTAATATAATAGGATTAAGGAATATCCGGTCGCACAACTCATAGAGCGTTCACATATCGTAAATACCATCGTTGATATACAAATGAAAACAGTCGGCAAATAAATCGATTTTGACTGCGACAGCGGCTACATAAGTTAAAGACTAAAGCATTTGTAAAAGGCATGACAATACAATGTTCAAATAAGAAAATAGAAAATAAAATTAAAGCTTCTTTATTTGTGAAATTGAAGTCATCAAGTGGAAATTTATAATGTTGTCTTTCATGATTTGATATCTATCACAGATCAATATTGACATATTAACGTTTTAAAAACAATATTGTCAATTAATATACAATAAAAACAAAACTGGTGTTTGTAAATATAGATTTATGCAAATGCCATTTCAGATGTGAGCCAGAAGCAAGGACAAATTTCGCAAGCTGAAGAGAACATTGAGGCAAAAGGTGTTGTAATGTTCCTTTAAACATAAGGCGAGAATCAGCGCAAAAATTCTGAAAAAAAACATGTTATAAAAAACTGATTACCAATCTATCTCGTTCATTCAGTAGAAACATATACTGTTTTCTTTTGTGAGTTCACTCTTACTAAAAATACATAAAGACGATCACATATGAATTCCTTTGATGAAAGTCACTTTTGTGTTTTCCTTTTCTCTGTTCATTGTGGCTTTATATACTATTAGTACTTGATGCAATTAATTCCACGGTGCTACGTAAGGCTGTGCTACCAAATAAAAATGCCATAAGATTCTTTAAGTTCGTATGAAACTTTAAGTTAACAGAATTCGTCCTGTACAATTCACATTTACGAACAACCCGTCGTAGTTTTTTGTGCTTCTAAGATGTTTAGCTGGATCGATGTTTTAATAAAAGTGTTTCGGACGCACTTGATTTATTCAGTGTTGAAATTAAATTTTCAATTTGTAGAACTAGGATTCTGCTGTTTGTTGATGGACTTCTTTATTCATAATTTTTTTTAAAATAACTGTACATGTTCATAATCAAAATGCCTTCTGTACTTTCCGCATGCTATTTGTAAGAAAAAAATGATAACATAACAAAATGTGTATTTTTGTTTTAAATTTTGAAGCGTTGTTTTAATAACGTCATCATATTTACACGAACGTCTTCATGTGAGCTGAAAATCAGAAAGGTCCTTGTCGAAAACATTGAAGATTTCTATTACTCTATGTTTGCAAGAGCTAATATAATTTTTCCACTGCAATACTAGCAGACAAAAAGGGTGTATATTAATATAGGGACATTCACATATCGTTTCAGATTCGCTTCTAAAGCAAAGACAAAGAACACTTACTGAAGAAAAAGGTGATGTATTGTTGCGTTATACATAGAACAAAAAACATTGTTAAAATACAGAACAAAACCCAGCATGTAATCCTATACTATTTACCAATCTCGCGTCATGTTTAGTATACTCTAATTGCATATTATACCTAGAATTGGTACCTTACTATGAGGTATATAGTAGTGAATGGAAGCTATCGATACTTTTTGCACAAATTACTAGCAATGATAGTCTTGGTATTTAGTTTCTCTGCGATTTTGCGATTGGCATATATACATGTATATCATCTAAGACCGTACGTTGACCAATTGACATTTTTTTTGTTTCGGGTCGTTGTGTCTTCCTTGACGTTAATCACTCATCTCCTTGTATGAAAAAAATGGAAAACAACACGTTTAATAATTTCTTGCGAATTTTTGAATTAACCTTTTCTTAAATTAGAATATTACATTAGTGTGTCATTCTTGATGTACTGTATGTTCAACGGCTGTGTGGTATTGTCTGCCTAATATAATAGGATTAAGGAATATCCGGTCGCACAACTCATAGAGCGTTCACATATCGTTAATACCATCGTTGATATACAAATGAAAACAGTCGGCAAATAAATCGATTTTGACTGCGACAGCGGCTACATAAGTTAAAGACTAAAACATTTGTAAAAGGCATGACAATACGATGTTCAAATAAGAAAATAGAAAATAAAATTAAAGCTTCTTTATTTGTGAAATTGAAGTCATCAAGTGGAAATTTATAATGTTGTCTTTCATGATTTGATATCTACCACAGATCACTATTGACATATCAACGTTTTAAAAACAATATTGTCAATGAATTATACAATAAAAACAAAACTGGTGTTTGTAAATATTTCACTTTTGTGTTTTCCTTTTCACTTTTTATTGTGGCTTTATATACTATAAGTACTTGATGCGATGAATTCGACGGTGCTACGTAAGGATGTGCTACAAAAAAAAATGCCTAAACATTCTTAAATATCGTATCAAATTTTAAACTAACGGAATTCTTCCTGTACAATTTTCATTTACGAACAAGCCTTCTTAGTTTATTGTGCTTCTGAGATGTTTTGTTGGATCGATGTTTAAAAAAAATGTGTTTCGGACGCACTTGATTTATTCAGTGTTATAATTAAATTTTCAATTCGTAGAACTAGGATTCTGCTGTTTGTTGATGGACTTCTTTATTCATAATAGTTTGATTATTTTACAGCATATAATCCAGCTATGGAAACTTTTACACCTAGTAATTAACGCTTTGTTATAAATGAACACGAGATACAAATCTTAAATTATTAGTATAGATCACGATATGACATATATACAAATTTATTCATATCAGTTTTTCAAACAAAACATAGGATTTATTCGCTTGCTGTATAAGAATGAAATCAAAGTAAAAAACTTCTCTCAAAAACACAACGAAGACAGTTTCCTGATTCCTTTCCTTGATGTAAATTTTTCATGGGTGGTTTTAATAATTTATGAAAGTTAATTTTTCCGTCGGCTAAATATACGTGTTTGTAGAGACGTTTCAGATTAAGATGAATGTGATATTGATATTTCCATGTCAAAAGCTTTTACAGAAGGAGTAAACATTTTACAGATTATAGCTATAACTAATTGGGTTGAACAAAAATTAGAGAATTGTTCGAACTCTTTATTTCTGCAGCAGGAAATTTATAAAAGTAAATCTGAGAATTTTGTACGATTATTTCTTTCGTGTTCTAGTGTTTTTTGTCTCTGAATGTGGTATACAGTGTTTTGATGTTGATTGTTATTTTATTGCTCTTGTTTAGTTATTTAATCATAGTCGATGTTGAAAGTGGGATTGGGATCAGATATAGTTAGCCTCCCAGCTGCATGAATTAGATACATGTTATAAGAAGGTGAAAATCTGCTGCAACATTATCATGATTATGCATAAACATGTCTACATACACGGATTTTTCATAAGGTTTTTTGTTTTTGATGTCTATATTATCACTATTGTCAATTTAGGCGTTTTTCTGTAACTGACAATTATATATGTGGTGTATTAATAGTAATATCACAACATATGATTCTATGTGAACTTATTGGTATTTTGACGTACTTAACACAGTCATCAATATTTAAGGTTATAATTGACCGTTTGTCAACAAATGTCGAATAAGTGCTTCGCCAAACTACAAAGGAAATATCAAGGATCAAAAGAATCCGCAAAATTATAAACAGACAATGTTAGTCACAATATCGAAAGCATTAAACTTCTTAAGTCCGTTTTGGAATAAAACATCATCTTTGCCATTTAGGTGAAATTGCTTATAACTGAATGTGTGTCATTGATAAACATGTACTAAATATGTATTTATAAATATATTCTGCATAAATGACAATTAGAAACTGTATACAAATCTCCCTGGTTCATCAATTGAAAAAAAATATTATGTTGTCCTGTATGAGTTTACTACTACAAACAATACATAGAGACGATCACATATGTATTCCTTTCATGGAAGTCACTTTTGTGTGTGCCTTTTTTCTTTTTATTTCAGCTTGATATATTATTTGTTTTTGATGGATTGAATTCGATGTTGCTACTTAAAGTGCGGGTTGTGCTACTAAATCAAAATGCTGAAGCATTCTTTAAGTTTGTATGACGTTTTAAGTTAACGGAATTTGTACTGTACAATTCCCATTTTCGAACAAGCTTTCTTAGTTTATTGTGCTTCTAAGCTGTTTTGTTGGATCGATGTATGAAAAAAGTGTTTCGGAAGCACTAGATTTATTCAGTGTTGTAATTAAATTTTCAATTCGAAGAACTAGGATTCTGCTGTTTGTCGATGGACTTCTTTATTGATAATAGTTTGATTATTTTACAGCATTTAATCCACCTATGGCGAATTTAATACAAGGTACGTGATGCATTTCTGTAAATTAACACAAGATACAAATGTGTACTTATTAATATAATTTAGAAAGGAAATGGGTAATGTGTAGTGTTGTTTAATTGTACACTTTTGCCTAACCGGTTACTCGGATAATCGTTCGACCGATTAACCGATTAACCGGTAGTTTGAGTCGGTGCTTGCAAGCCTTATCAATAGTATCCTACACATGGATATAAGATGTGGTATGAGTGTCAATTTGACAACCTGTTATCCAAGTCATAAATTTATGCTTTTAGAATTGAAGTTTTTCCTCTGGCATTATCAGGCTTGTCTGTGAGGATTCTTGCGAAGTTTGACTTTAAATAAGCAACTACACCGTATCAACTATAGCGTTTGTACCAACTTCAGATTGAAAAATAAAATTAAAAAAAAACTACTTGATGTCGTGGAATTAAATATGTTTGAAAATGATTATTCTTTCCTTTTAACTTGTTGTCTCCGAAAATGATGTGAAGTGTTTCAGTTTGAGTGATTAATTATAAAAAAGAAGATGTGGTATGATTGTCAATGAGACAATTCTCCACAAAAGATCAAAATTACACAGAAATCAACAACTATAGGTCACCGTACGGCCTGTTTCTTTACTTTGTTTGCATGTTACTCTTACTATCACGTATGCATTGAACACATTCACATCGGTTTGCATTTCACAATTTTTGAGTTAGCATTTCGTTTAAAATATGACTTAGCCTTGCACGACGGAGGTAACACATTTAGATGTAGGTTTACACAATATTAGATCAGCAACGAAATAATGAAGTAAATCGTAAAATTAAATCGCATTACTGATTTAGAGTTACTGCTAAAAAAACAAGTATACTAATTATGTTTCTTTAAGATCCTGCCCCGAGCTGAGAGACAAGTTCTAATTAATTTTATGTTGATGTGATTAACAATAGCAATCAATTTACAGTCAAATTGATTACCACGACGACATTTTTTAAGTAAAACCTAACCTTTTAATAATTTCAATACAAATTTATATAAAATCTATCAAAATAGAAAAAAAGTCCGGTTAACCGGTTAGCGTTTTTGGTATTCGGTATTCGGTCGTTCGACCGATTAACCGGTTAAACGGTTAACTGTTGACAACACTAGTAATGTGTCAAAGTCACAACAACCCGACCATAGAGCAGACAACAGCCGAAGGCCACCAATGGGTCTTCAATGTATCGAGAAACTCCCGCACCTGGAGGCAGTCTTCAGCTGACACCTTAAAAATATGTATACTAGTACAGTGATAATGGACGTCATGCTAAACTCCGAATTATACACAAGAAACAAAAATTAAAAATCATACAAGACTAACAAAGGCCAGAGTCTCCTGACTTGGGACAGGCGCAAAATTGCAGCGGGGTTAGACATGTTTATGAGATCTCAACCCTCCCCGTATACCTCTATCCAATGTAGAAAAGTAAACGCATAGCAATACACACATTAAAATTCAGTTCAAGAGAAGTCCGAGTCCGATGTCAGAAGATGTAACAAAAGAAAATAAATAAAATGACAATAATACATAAATAACAACAGACTACTAGCAGTTAACTGACATGCCAGCTCCAGACCTCAATTAAACTGATTGAAAGAGTATGTCTTCTTCATATGAATATCAGGCACAATCCCTCCCATGAGGGGTTAAGTGTCATACCATCATAAAATATATGAGAAGAACATAACCCGTGTCATGCCAAAAACTGTTTTTAAACAAAATAAATGTGTTTAGTTCCGATGCAAAGACCCTATAAGTGAATCAATATTAAAGCCAAAATATGCAATCTTTAATGACCTGACAGCAGTATCGTAACTATATCGTTTTTTAATAAGTCTGTTTAAAGGTTTTGTAAGCTTTTGAGGTAAATACTGACATTTTTGTGCTTTGTAAGGAATATTACCATAAAAGATTGCATGTGAAATACCTGAACGTATAAGATGTCTGCATGTTGAGTTATATTAACGAATTATTTCCTTATACCGATGATAAAATTTAGTAAATGTTTTGACAAGTTTGTGACATCGAAAACCCTGGTGAAATAATTTTTCAGAAATACATAAATTTCTCTCGCTAAAATCTTTTAGTATAGATCACGATATTACATGTATATACATTTATTCATATCAGTTTTTCAAACAAAACATAGGATTTATTTATTTCCTGTATAAAAATAAAATCAATTAAAAAAAAAATTCTCTGAAAAACTCAAGAGAGACGGTTTCCAGTTTTCTCTCATTGATGTAAATGTTTATAAGTGGTTTTAAAGAAGTTAATTTCTCCGTCGTCTAGATATACGTGTTTGTAGAGACGTTTCAGATTAAGAAGTCACTTTTGTGTGTTCCTTTTTTCTTTTTATTGCGGCTTGATATATTATTTGTACTTGATGGGTTGAATTCGATGTTGATACTTGAAGTGCGGGTTGTGCTACTAAATCAAAATGCTGAAGCATTCTTTAAGTTTGTATGACGTTTTAAGTTAACGGAATTTGTACTGTACAATTCCCATTTTCGAACAAGCCTTCTTAGTTTATTGTGCTTCTAAGCTGTTTTGTTGGATCGATGTATTCATAATAGTTTGATTATTTTACAGCATTTAATCCACCTATGGGGAATTTTACACAAGGTACGTGATGCATTTCTGTAAATTAAAACAAGATACAAATGTTTACTTATTAGTATAGATCACGATATTACATGTATATAAATTTATTCATATCAGTTTTTCAAACAAAACATAGGATATATTCATTTGCTGTATAAGAATAAAATCAAGTTAAAAAAAACTTCTCTTAAAAACTCAAAGAAGACAGTTTCCAGTTTCCTTTCATTGATGTAAATTTTTCAAGGGTGGTTTTAAAGAAGTTAATTTCTCCGTCGGCTAGATATACGTGTTTGTAGAGACGTTTCAGATTAAGATGAGTGTGATATTGATATTTTCAATGTCAAAAGTTTTTACAGCAGGAGTAAACATTTCACAGATTATAGCTATAACTAAATTAGTTTAATAAAAATCAGAGAATTGGTCGAACTCTTTATTTCTGCAGCAGGAATTTTATGAAAGTAAATCCGAGAATTTTGTACCATTATTTCTTTCGTGTTCTAGTGTTTTTGTCTCTTAATGTGGTATACAGTGTTTTGATGTTGATTGTTATTTCTATTGCTCTTGTTCAGTTATTCAATCATAGTCGATGTTGAAAGTGGGGTTGGGATCAGATATAGTTAGCCTCCCAGCTGCATGAATTAGATATGAAGGTGAAAATCTGCTGCAAAATTATCATGATTATGCATAAACATGACTACATACACGGATTTTTCATAAGTTTGTTTTGTTTTTGATGTCTATATTATCACTGTTGTCAATGCTGGCGTTTTCTGTAACTGACAATTATATATGTTGTATTTATAGGAATATCACAACATATGTGAATATATGAAATTGATGGTATATTGACCTGATTAAAAAAATCTTCCACATCTTAGGTTCATTTTGATCGTTCGTCAACTAATGGCAAATACAGTGCTTATCAAAATGTAACGAATTTATAAAGGATCAAAAGAATGCACAAAATTAGAAACAGACAATGTTAGTCACAATATCGAAAGCATTAAACTTCTTAAGTCCGTTGTCGAATAACACATAATCTTTGCCATTTAGGTGAAATTGCTTATAACTTAATATGTGTCGTTGATAAACATGTACTGAATATGTATTTATAAATATATTCTGCATCAATGACAATTAGAAAAAACACTGTTTACAAATCTCCCTGGTTCATCAATTGAAAAAATATTATGTTGTCCTGTATGAGTTTACTACTACAAACAATACATAGAGACGATCACATATGTATTCCTTTCTTGGAAGTCACTTTTGTGTGTGCCTTTTTTCTTTTTATTGAGGCTTGATATATTATTTGTATTTGATGGATTGAATTCGATGTTGCTACTTAAAATGCGGGTTGTGCTACTAAATCAAAATGCTGAAGCATTCTTTAAGTTTGTATGACGTTTTAAGTTAACGGAATTTGTACTGTACAATTCCCATTTTCGAACAATCCTTCTTAGTTTATTGTGCTTTTAAGCTGTTTTGTGCATATAACTAAATGAGTTGAACAAAAATCAGAGAGTTGTTCGAACTCTTTATTTCTGCAGCAGGAAATTTATAAAAGTAAATCCGAGAATTTCGTACCATTATTTTTTTCGTGTTCTAGTGTTTTTGTCTCTTAATGTGGTATACAGTGTTTTGATGTTGATTGTTATTTCTATTGCTCTTGTTTAGTTATTAAATCATAGTCGATGTTGAAAGTGGGATTGGGATCAGATATAGTTAGCCTCCCAGCTGCATGAATGAGATACGTGTGATTAGAAGGTTACAATCTGCTGCAAAATTATTACATTTATGCATAATCATGTCTACATAAACAGATTTTACATAAGATTTCTTGTTGTAGATGTCTATATTATCACTGTTGTCAATTTAGGCGTTTTTCTGTAACTGACAATTATATATGTGGTGTATTAAT
The DNA here is from genome assembly GCA_037788925.1 of Mytilus galloprovincialis. Classification (NCBI taxonomy): domain Eukaryota; kingdom Metazoa; phylum Mollusca; class Bivalvia; order Mytilida; family Mytilidae; genus Mytilus; species Mytilus galloprovincialis. The sequence continues at coordinate 33,546,622 of CM075339.1, forward strand.
AGTAATATCACTGCATATGATTCTATGTGAACTTATTAGTATTTTGACGTACTTAACACAGTCATCAATATTTTAGGTTATAATTGACCGTTCGTCAACAAATGTCGAATAAGTGCTTCGCCAAACTACAAAGGAAATATCAAGGATCAAAAGAATCCGCAAAATTATAAACAGACAATATTATTCACAATATCGAAAGCATTAAACTTCTTAAGTCTGTTGTCGAATAAAACATAATCTTTACCATTTAGGTGAAATTGTTTATAACTTAATGTGTGTCATTGATAAACATGTACTGAATATATATTTATAAATATATTCTGAATAAATGACAATTGACACAATGCTTTTCTGAAAACCAACAATGAGTAAGAACAGACTCATTTTGCAAATTTTGTTGTAAGTTGTAAAAAAACAAGAACCCAGAAGCACCAGTAAGCCTACTTTATTGAACAAAATAGGGAGCGATAGTTTGAAAATTTAGAATTTTTGAAATACTAAGGCTTTTCTACCTCAGGAATAGATTACCTTAGCTGTATTTGGCAAAACCTTTAGGAATTTTTGTCCTCAATGGTTTTCAACTTCGTACTTTATTTTGCCTTTTATTTTTTTTGGATTCGAGCGTCACTGATGAGTCTTTTATAGGCGAAACGCGCATCTGGCGTGAATACAAAATTTAATCCTGGTATCTTTGATGAGTTTATTATTAGACAACTATCTTCCATAGTTCAAATAATGTGGATATATGCTACTGTATGCGTTGTATTGTTCCTTTAGACATTAAACGAACATTAGTGTGATAATTCTGACAAAAATATATCATAGAAAACTCTTTACCAATATCCCTGGTACATCAAGTGAAAAAACATATACGGTTTTCTATTCCTTTGATGGAAGTTAATTTTGTGTTTTGCTTTTCTGTATGAATTAGGTACACTAGAATAAAAATCTCAATGTGGTAAAGGTTGACACAAAACAAACATTATGCAAATGGTGATTTTTGCAGCCATACTTTGCCAATTTTTTATATTGTGTTAAGGAGTATATAATATATTGTATAGCTTTGATTTTATTAATCGTAATGTTACGGTTGTTTAACAGATATGCCATTTCTGTATGATCCTTTATACCCAAGACGTAAGTACTGTATTTTTTATTATGAAAACGAAATTGATAAATATTTGCTTTGAAGAGGAAATAAGGAACTACTCGAAATTTATCATTTAAGGGAAATGGAAGAACTTAACTTCTACAAAGATATAAACATCTAAATTATATGAACCAAATACAAATTAAATGAATCAATAGTTCTCCACTACAGAAGTAGCAATGTAAATATTAATAAATGCATATTCATCCAAATTGTATGCATTTTGTTGTTTTGAAAAAAAAATTGATCTTCGAAAAATTGGCCGACTCGTTCGAAATAGGTATAGACTGTCATTTGGGGATTTAAAAAAAAATAGAATTGAAATGTAGAATATGTCAAAGAGACAACAACCCGCCCGAAGGACAAAAAAGCCAAAGGACACCAATAGGTTTTTAACACTCCGTGAAAATCCCGTCCACGTAGGCGCATTCAGATGGCCCCTAAACAAAATGTGTAATGGTTTAGTAAAATTTTATGTTGCACTATATAAATGAACTAAGATTTTAAAAAAAACATACAATACTAAAACAGGCCAAATGCTCGTGACTTGGCACACATGGAAAAATGTGGCGAGCTATTTTTTTTTAAGTAATTTATACATTTAACAGAACTATCTTCATATCTTGTAATTTTGGAAATAATTTGAAATAATCTGAAATGAATTGTACTGTCAAACGGTCTTTTTGATCTAAACAACTCTTAAAAAACAAACAAGTAAGTTATTAAGTGATTTTTTTATAATTATTCACTACGTTGATTTCAATACTATGTAGACAGATCAATAGATAATTTTATACATTTAAAAACCGGCAAATTTTTTAAAATTATGTCAAAAAATTGTGATTTTATGCATTTTTTGGACCTGTTTTTTACGCATTATTTTATATAATAATCCAAAAAGATGCCAATGATGACATTGAATTTTAAGATTAATTTGTTCAAAAGATCGACGATTAGTGCATAGAGTGTTTTTAAATTGACGGGCATTTTAAAGAACATTGTTGTTAATAATCATCTTATTTTCTGGTAATAATATCAATTCTGCGCATGCACAGTCGAACTTTGAAGCCAAATTTTTATCTATTAAAGAATTATTTAAAAGATTTAAGTTATTTCTTTTTATATTGCGGTCATCTTTAATATTTGTACTTTCGGATTGAATTGAACGGTGCTACTTAACTACATTAGGTGCAGGTTATGATACACAAAAAAAAATTGTTCTAATCGTTATATCAGTATGATCAGACTTATTAAAGAAATGCATTTGCTATATACAAAAGAAGTAACCTTTTCCGACTACAGTCTTGGCACTAGCGAAATGGTCGCTTGAGTTTACCGAGAACAGAAAAAAAAATCCATAATTAGCTGATTTTACTTTCAATTTCATAAAATATCAAAGTTATAAGATAGTAGACTTGTAATAAACAGCAATAAATTCAGTTTTGATTATCTTATATATATATATATATATTGATATATCGATTCAATAACTGTAGCGATCTTAAAATATTTATTTAAACATAGTTTATTAATAAATTATGTTTAAACAAATATTTTAAGATTACCTTGCGGAGAGGACCAAGTAAACATGTTTTGATAACTTCAGGGTATCTTGTTTTAACAATGTTTCCGATGACCCTACTTGCCAACCAAAATGGTCTACATTGCTAAAAATACAACATATGAGTACAATGAAGTATTTTGCTTATATCTCTGAAACGAAAGCATTTAGGCCAATTGCTTAGATTGAAATGTTTACCAAGTTAAGATCTATCTGCCCTAACATTTTCAGACGAATAAGACAACCGTTGTTGGGTTGCTCCACCTAATTGGTAATTTTTTATGACATTTTGAAGTTTTTTTTATTTTTATCTTTAATAATGTTATAGATAGGGCATGTAGAGATAAACTGTAAACATCATTAATGTTCGACAAAGTAGGATCTACAAATAAATCAACATGACCAACATTTTCATTTGACTCCTTATGGAATTTTTGCCCTTTAAAGTAATTTTTTAACATTTGTTCGTAAATGTTTGTAATCTTTTTACAAAAATCTTCTCCTTTAAAACTACTGAGACAATTTTAACCAACTTGGTTACAATCATCATGTTTTTAGAGTATATAGTCTAAAAATGTGTCCGATTACCCCGCCTCCAAACAACCTGGCCGACATGGCTATAAATAGAACATAGTAAAATGCAGATTTTAGCTAAAATCTCTAAAATTAAAGCATTTAGAGCAAATCTGACAGGGGTAAAAATGTTCATTAGGTTAAAATCTATTAGCTCTAAAATTTTAAGACTTATTAAACAACCCATTGTTGGGTTGCTGCTCCTGATTTGGCAATTTTAAGGAAATTTTTCAGGTTTTTGCTATTATCTAAAATATTATTAAAGATAGAAATAAATTGTAAATATCAATAATGTTAAACGAATTACGATTTACAAATAAAACAAACTTCCAAAATTGTCAATTAAAACCTTAAGGAGATATTGCCGTTTATAGTCATTTCCTAAATGTTTGTAATCTTTTACATTGTTTTAGAAAGATCTTCTCTACTTAATCTACTGGGCCAAATAGAATAAACTTAGCTAAAATTTTCAATAGGGATCTTGATTGCAAAAATGTATCCGATGACCCTGCAATGCAATTAACATGGTCGCCATGGCTAAACATAGCACATAGGGGTTTACTATAGAAGTCTATTGGATAATTGTAAAAAAAAACAATTTCAAACTTGAAAACTAATTTAAGTAATGATAAGATTTTCAGTAACTGTTGTAAGACTACAATGTGATGACCTGCAGTTAATCAACTACTATGCCAAATTGAACCAATCTTTGCCTCAAACATTATTGGGGTATCTAATACTATTTATTATAATTTAAAAAAAAAACACAGTCGATACAGGTGAGCCACATAGGCTATTGGAAGCCTCCAGTTTGTATTGTAACGCATAACAATATTGCAGGTTTGTTAATTTATATGCTATATAGATATCAAAAGATGCTATTTGTGTTGATATGATTCAATATTTAACGGCTGAAAAATAAATGAACTAGAATTGCATTGCGTCTGTAGACTTACTGTTGGTGTTCAAAAAGGTTGAGAGCTAAGTCAATTTTGAAGTTGAAAATAAAGAGGACTACAATGGTACGGGAAGCGAAAAAAATGAAATATAATATTAACAGCTCATGAGTTGCTTCATGTCATATGTAATCTACAACAACACTAAGATCTCGGTTTTACAAAGACGTAGACACATATAGGCTCGCTTATTTTGAATTTCTTGCGACACTTCATTTGCTCGTTATCTTGATTGCATGTTATGAATGTATTCATAAGACTTTAAAATGGGTAAATTATCGTTTCCTGTACTTTTGCAGGGTCGTATGATAACACGGGCGTTTCAGGATTAGGAGGGAGAAAGGAATTGTCAACACCTTATACGGAGGGTCAAGGTAATGCATTGCAGGATAAAATTTAATAAACTTTCTATCATCGTACATGTCGTATCAATTTCAAATGTTATGAATTGACAAAGTAATATTTATAAAAGCATTTCGAAACTTGAAACATTTGTATTGAAAAGCCCCAAACAGAAATTCTAAGTATCCGCCTAACAAAATTCCAAGTGGCTAATAGTGCCGTGGCTACCATTATAGAAGATACAAACATTTGAGATATTCCTTGTGCTCAATTGAAAGAATGCTGTGACAATACTATGATCAGTGACCAGGTATACAATAAGTTAGTGGATAATAAAAGACAACAACATTATACCGCTGTTCAATAGTCATCATACAATTAAGCAAAAACAAGTCTGGGTACCAAACTAAAACAAATAGAAATAAATAAGCTATATGATGAAAACAACGGAACAACAGAATCACTGAACTACAACAAAAGCAAACACCAACATCCATAGAAACGGACTGTCTGATGACAACTAATATACTCCTGATTTGATAAGGATATTTTACGAAGAACGAATTGGTGGGTTGAACCTGGTTTTAAGGCTAGTTAAACCTCCCGTTAATACGATAATATTAAAAATTCCGACAAAATGACAACACTGCATGACAGGAATACAGAACAAACAAACACAACAACGGTCGGCAGAGAGAAATGCATACATACAATGTAAATTATGTAAAACATTGCACTAAAAGTTTTGGAGGTTTATAGAAAATAGAAAGATTCGTTTTCGGTACATATTGTACCGTAATCAGCTATCCCAAAACCCAGTGTCTCGAAAATTCCAAGAAAAACTGTCTCTTCAATTTTATTTATACTTATGTAATGTTATTTCAGATCTACCTTTAAAAGGGAAAGAACTTAAACATATTCAAGAAACACAAAAAGGTTCTTTGTCCAAAGGTTATGTATAATTTTTGTAGTAACGAATAAGTTTGAATGAAGCAGATAAATAAAGGCAACAGCCGTTTACCGATGTTCAAATGCCACAAATCGATTAAAACGATACAAATCAAGCTCACGAACAGAAACCCCGGGAACCACATATACACTAAAAGAGTGGGACAGGGTGAAGCGTCAGGCAATCCTCTCCTGCTTTGCATGATTCACTAATGTTAACGGTAGACATAAATTTAGGTAAGAAAGTGTGATACTGGTATGAAAGGTTGACACTCATTTGTGGTACAGGTATGTACGGTACACAAACATTTGTGATACTGATATTAATGTAGACAAATCCATATGGTGAGTTATGTTTTTTTCAACTTATTTTTATCGTTTGTTCTTTTGTTGTACTGTTACACCACTGTCCCAGATGAGAGGGATCCTGCTAACATGTTTCACACCGCCACATTTTGGGCCTTTAATTCAGTGATTGTCGTTTGTTGCTGTGTTACATATTGATTTTTAGTTTATTTTTTTGTCCATTAATAATGCCGTTAGTTTTCTCGCTTGAATTGTTTAACATAGCTGCATATGCTTCATAAGGGCTTTGCTCCTTGAACTAGGTCGTACGGTGACCTACAGTTGCTAATTTCTGTGGCATTTGGTCCCTTCTGCAGAGTTGTCTCAATGTCAATCGTGCAACATCTTTTTTATAGATAACTTTGGTAGGGTTAAGAGATAAAAGTAATGCTGGTATTTAAGGTAGACAAATAAGGGTGGTGTACTAGTATAAAGGTATAAAAAAAACGTGGTACAGATATTCAGGATTGACAAACATTTGTTGTAAAGGTATTCTGAGTAGGCTAAATTATTTTTTTAAATATAAGTCATTTTACTACTAAGTCATTTTGCTTGTCAATTTTGTTTTAATATACTGCAAATATCTTAATGCTTACCATGACATCAAACAGACAATTATAGGCTCACTATTTTAAAAAGGTCACACTCTACGTTTTATTTTGCTGCCTTGAACCTCAGCTTGCTCTGTTTCCTACTATGCATACAAATAATCTGCTTAATGGATTCTTTCTTGAGTTCAACAAATTCATTTTTTTTTTCAAATACGAACATAAAACAACATGTTAGAAATATTACAATAAATATCCATATTTATCATTTTTAGTTAACAAAATAGTACCTAGTTATAGTTTTGGATTATATTAAAGCAATTATAACACAATTCAACTAGTTTTAAGGTTGTTTTGTTTCTACAGTTTCAAAACACGTCAAATGACTATTAACCATATTTGTTAAATCTCGCTCCGATCGGACAAAGTATGGGGTCTTTAGCAGTTTTTGACACCGATATAAATGTCAAAGAGCTTGAAATAAATTACATAAACGCCTAACAAGCACGGGGGTAAGGTTGTCTTGTGAGAGAACATTATGTGCTGGTGATTCGGTCCTGACTGGTGCTGGTGGATTTGTTTACATTATATCAGAACGGCAATAAAACAACCATTCTGTTGCTTTATTTGTCTCTGATACGTTCTAAGTACCATGCCAGGAATATTACAAAAAACAAATCATTGCAAAAGTCGTGCAAATTCGCCAAACGAAATGTGCTAGGGATTAGGTAAAACAGTCCTGGTTCTGTGCGCATATATCCTGGTTTTGTGTCTTTCTATTTTAGTTAAAAGTGGCAAATATTCGAGACCATTGATGTAAAAAATTTGTGTTATTGATAGAAAATATACTAAGCATATATTTGTTGGATATTTCATATGAGCAAATATTAAATGGAAATGTCCTGCCAAGTGACAGTAATATATTTGCAAAGTTGATAAGGAAGCTCATTCCAGCGACACATCTATATAACCTTAATACAGGAAGTTAAACTCCCCTTCCCAGGATTGGTGACCAGAACAGTAAACAGACATGTTAATTCGTGGTCACCTCTATATAAAAACGAGTCCCTGGTATACATCCTATATAAAACAAACAATGTATTTATCTATTTGTTTTCTTTTATATGTATGTGCTGTACATAATTGATGTAAATTACTTCGGTATATGTTCCATATGGAGGTGCTCCTACGTACATTAGGCTTATATAACAAAGAAGAACCCGAGCGCCATCTGTCGTCACAATGATCGTTAGCATAATACAACGATGACATTTCACACATCAACATTTCACGCATTGACATTTAACAAATCTATATGTTACAAGTTAGAAAACATCAATGTACAAATTGACAATTTACCAGTAAAGAATTTTGAAATGACAAAGATTCAAGTTACAAATTAATAATTTACGAATTAAGAATTTTGAAATTACACAGTGGACTGTCCCTTTGGTATCTTTCGTCCCTCTTTTACAAGTTACAAATTGAAAATTCACACTTTGACAACTTACACATTGACAATTTACACATTGACTATTTACAAATTGACAATTTACGCATTAATTTTAAACCTGTTGGCTTTCCATAGTTAATAGGCTAGGTTGAGGGAACATGCGTCAAATTCGAAATACATGCACTATAGTTGACATCTAAAAATCTGGAGAGCCATTTTAGCCAAAAACAGTATTGTGTGTCAAGGTTGTTATATAAAGACCATCGTATGGTAAGGGTTATAAAACATAGATAATAATTTATCAGTATCTTACGGCAAACCAGTGTACATCTATATATATGGAGGGGCTAAAAACAAATTCTGACCCAAAAAAAGATAGAAAAAAAACCCCGACCAAATTGGAGCTAAACAAGAAAATGTTATTCCAACCACCCTTGATATTGATTAAATGAGTATATCATTTATTTCTCAAATACTTTATATTTTTTTTAATTCAGTAGAAAGTTTATTATGTGAATACTTTATATTGTTTGATATTCCATTACAGACAATGAATCATCAGAAATGACATCCAATCTACAGGAATTTATATTATAGCATTGGTAATATTTGATTTTGTTCATATTTTCATATATTAAAAATTATTTGAAAATCTAAATTTACAAAAATATACACACTGAAAGTAAATGTTAAGGTAAATATTTTTATGTACGGAAGCGTTTTAGCGCCACACATTTTTTTTCTTTTTTTCCCTATGTTTGCGTTAAAACGCAAATGTCTTGATTTCAATTATTCATTAAGTTTTGTATATATGTCCGTCTGTCATTCATTTTGGATGTGATTTACTAGTAGATAAAAAAAGAAACATACATACAAGGCCAAATCATTATAATGAATATGCATAGGAATAATGGAATACTTGAAGTGCAATTATACATAAATTAAGACTGATTTGTGCATCAAAAAAGTATATAATTTAACAAGAAAATAGATATAGTCTAGTATATAGTCATATTTAAATTAAAAGATCAAAAATAATGTCATACAATTGTGAAACCTCCAAGTCAAATAGACAAAATGATTTGTTCTGCTTTAAAATTAATAATTGATAAGGAAACATTTTTTTTAAATTTCAGAATATGATCAAGATTATTTGATAGAAAGTCATTGAATTTTCATTTCAATATAATGAAGTATTTTTAAGATGCTTGGGTAGCAATTTGAATAGAGAGAACATAATTTTATTAATAAAACATCTTCATTCTATACATTTATTGCCAAAGGGTAGCTTGTTTGAATCTAACCTACTTTACACAGTTCTCAAACGAGAGCTTACTTTAGAAGCATGTTTATATTCGGTTATAGCTATATTAGCAAGGTTGATTTTTTTCGTAGGTATAACCTCAATTTACTCAATTTTCTTTGTAATACATATACTAGTAGTAACATGGATATCGTTTTTGGGGACCTTTATAGTTTGTTGTTCAGTGTGAGCCAATGCTCCGTGTTGAAGATCGTTATTCGGCCTATGATGGTTTACTTTTACGAATAGTGACTTAGATGGAGAGATTTATTATTGGCACTCATACCACATCTTCTTATATTATTCTGCTCATTATTAGTCATTGATATCATCTAATTATTCAAGCATTTTACTTTGCTATGACTACAAAGGTGATAAATTTTAACATATACAGCCTCCTCCATTAATAACTACTGTTTCCTTTGAATCTTAAATAAGAAATACGATAAAACAAGGGTTTGCGTTATAACGCAAAGTTTTGCGTTATTTCGCAAAGGTTTGCGTTATATCGCAAAGGTTTGCGTTATTTCGCAAAGATTTGCGTTATAACGCAAAAGGTTTGCGTTATAACGCAAAGGTTTGAGTTATAACGCAAACATAGGAAGAAAGATAAAAAAAAAAATGTGTGGCGCTAATACGCTTCCGTACTTATGTTCGAATGTTCCGACCAAGAAAAACTACTCTCGAGTCAATCAATAAAACAAGGACTTGGCTATTAAACAATTCTGATGAAACAATATTAAAGAATCATCTGACCTTTACGTGCACTTTTAGAGGATGCTTGGAACCTTTAAGGGAGGCTAATTTTATTAGTAATTAACCAATATAAAACAAATACAAAGTGAACAAAGAACAAACAATGAGTTCTAAATAAAGAGTACACTTGAGCCTCTAAAATGATGTTTTATACCGATAGTATTCAAATTACTTAGATAATAATGATAATAAAGATATTTTTCATGTGCATTATGTCGCACAGTTATTAAAGAAAAAGATTACGAAATTAAAATGGTTGTGGTTATAGATTTATTTATTGCATGTCCCAGGGATAATCCATGAAAACATGAACCTTATTTTCAATTGTGACCTTATAATATTTTATCATTCAATGATATAGAAATGAATTGTATCTATATTTTACAGCTTAAAACAATTGTATATAAAAAGAAATCTAATCAAATGAAGAATATGCACCGGACATTGAACTCGTATTACCCTTGAGTTATTTTTACTTTAAACTGATGTTTTTTAATAATGTCATTAATTCGTTTACGTACTCTGGAAGAGTATTTGAGTAATAATTTTATTAAACTAGACAATTTAAGGTTTCACACCTTTAACACTTAGAACATACAAATTCTAGGCAGTTGTTGTAGCATTCCTATAAGTGGAAACTCGTAAACAAATGTTTAATTTTTCTTCACGTGTCTGTTAAAAAACATTCAAAAAACATATAGACTAAGTTGTTACAAACATTCAATAATATTCTTTTTTTCAAATTCATTTATATTGACATGATTGAAACGTTTCATCTGAAGAAGATATAGTATAAACCTAAATACTTTATCAAGTACATTAAAAAAAAACTAGAACGCGTCTTTAAGGTTTTTGGAAAAACCTTAAAACTAACTTTATTTTTAATTGATGCAGTTCACAATGTTTTTCTGGCTTCTTCATGCTTCGTACGTATCTATATCAGGCATGGGGTAATCGTAATCAGTAATCATAATCAGCTGAAATCGATTACATTTTCCAGAGTAATCACATGTTATCAGTAATCATCCATTTTCTGACTACAAGTAATTGTTATTCAATTGATTACAAACGCTAATCAAATGATCATCAATTTAAACTTCAAAGTTATTTGAAGACAACGAAAACGATTTTTTCTGACAGATCATGAAAAATAAAAACTATATGCTCATATTTGTTTGCATGATTCTTTGCTTTTGTAGAGAAAATGTTGTCAGCTGATAAAAAGCAGTGATTCCGGAGGATTCGAGACTAAGCACACGGAAAGTCTCCAATTTAGAACTAAAATTTTATGACATTGTTAGTTAACAGTTTATTCAGTCAAGAATGTTGTTTTAATTATAGATATTTTTTTATTTCAAGTGCTTAACTTTTTTTTTACTCTCTACATTGATTTCCAGGCACGTAGTATTCTTTTCTATATTATGATTTTACTTCAAATATATATGTTCAATAGATAGTCTAAGATAGTCTTCTTTTTTAAAAAATAAGTGAATTTTAATATACAAATCAAAAGAAAATCATAAATAATTGCTCTTTTAAAAAAATGAATTTCTTCAAATATGAAATAGTAAAGAATAAAATTAATGTATATATGTTTATGGTAGGCTTGAAACAATTATAAAATTGAGACTATTTACTTTAAGAATAAATCTTTGAAACCTTAAAATCTTGTTCGTACATTGATATGGATAATTTTGATACATCGGTTTTACGTAATTCATGTCTGTCAGTTATTCAGTATGCTACTCCATTCATCAGAAGGTTATGGCAACTGATGAGAGTGTGCTCAACAACTTTATGATTAGTACATATGTATATACTGCCCTTTTACTTTGAATATACTTATGATGTATAATGTACTGTTTTCCTTATTTTTTTCTTTATATTATGATGGAATCAATTCTTATAGGGTATTGCTGTGCCTTCAAATGAAGATAATATAAACATCATGTTTTATATTATCTTCATTTAAATGCACAACATTACCATGACATGATTTGTGATCCGTTAACTGATACATCTACTAAATTAAATCTAGTTTTGATATCTAACAATAACATGACCAATCCTTCTTCGTTTGTTAATTGATTACATAATTTTTACAAATCGTTATAGCTAAGCGATCCTTCAGTGGCTACACTAGTGAGTAGAATGCTCGTATGATATATCATACGATAATGATCTCAGTTGGCACTGTAAGATAAATGCAAAGTGATTGTTCATGATAATATAAGGCTCAATGCGACCAACATGATCGATTGTTATCATAACTTATATTTATGTTCACACAATATTAATATAATTCACAACATGTATTCGAAGCAAAGCACCTCTGTTCATTGAATTTGCTAAAATGTAAATTTTATTTAAAATATGTTTGTCAGGAGCCTCTGGCCTTTGTTAGTCTTGTATTATTTTAATTTTAATTTCTTGTGTACAATTTGGAAATTAGTATGGCGTTCATTATCACTGGACTAGTATATATTTGTTTAGGGGCCAGCTGAAGGACGCCTCCGGGTGCGGGAATTTCTCGCTACATTGAAGACCTGTTGGTGACCCTCTGCTGTTGTTGTTTTTTATTTGGTCGGGTTGTTGTCTCTTTGACACATTCCCCATTTCCATTCTCAATTTTATTGTATATATTTGTAATTAATGAATTGGTTTTAAATAAGGAAACTGTATTGTTATGTAAAATAATATTACCATAAGATAAAATCATTCTTTTCTTTTTCATTTATCATGTATACAGTCCAAAAAGTCTAACAAACACATTCCATTTTTGCATTTTTTATGTTTTTCAGTAAACATATAAACCAATTAGTCACAATTTTTTATAAACTAAAACTAATTTAGATCCCCGATATAACTTCAGTATTAATATGTTGTATGTTTTTGATGTGAAGCACACATTTGGTTCGAATAATAAATCTGCTGTTGTTGTGTCACTACCCTTACAGTTCAATACACTGTGGGTGTCGATGATTAAGAATAACATTGTGTTTTTTGTAGATATTTGATTTCGTAGTTTTGAAACATTCTTCAAACAATCCTAAAGAAAATTTGGCCATTGATGAACATTTGAATTCTTAGTTAACCAGAAAACAAAGACATCCACAAAAATTGGTATTCCTTGAAGAATAATAAATGCAGAATTAAATAAAATGTACAAATCAGTGGTCTTACACCTATTATATGGACCCAAGATATGCTAATAAGTAGATGACCTCTGGTCAATAAACTGCATTATTGTTGTAAAACAATATTCCATGCCATGTTATATTATATTTATTTTTTATATTGCATTGATGATTTTTTTTAAAGAAAGACTTCTATTTGTATTTAGAAAGAGAACGAAAATCAACTATAGAGTAACCTGTGTTTTATCTGTAAAACAGTTGTGAATGTGTACACAGTCTTTCGAACACAACTGATCAAATACTTGTAACAAATGCAATGTCGTGTATCTATGCTCATATATCAAAATAAATATGACAAAAAAGTATTAGCGTCTTATATTTGTCTATGTACGACAATTCTATTTTAAATAAATCGTAATGGGAAATACCTTACCACTTGGGAGGTCTTTGCTCAACATGCATATGCTGCTAAGATGTTTATCACAAGCCCAGTAGTCAGCACTTTTTGTGCTGACATGAATTTTCATTGATATGGTTATATTTATAAATTTACTGTTTACAAATTTTTGAATTTTTTTTAAATACTAAGGCTGTTATACCTCAGACATAGATTACCTTATCTGTATTTGGCAACACTTTTAGGAATTTTGGTCCTCAATGCTCTTCAACTTCGTACTTTATTTGGCCTTTGTAACTTTTTTGGATTCGAGCGTCACTGATATGTCTTTTGTAGACGAAACGCGCGTCTGGCGTATATACTAAATTTAGTCCTGGTATCAAAGGATTAGTTTATTTACATGAACTTGGTAAAAAGGAGGTAAATACAAAGGTGACAATCAAAACCAGTTAAACGTTAGAGGACAGGCCGTAATATGTCCAAAAACAAAATAAAACAATTATACAAACGACGATCTAAAAACACTAATACACAAAACAATAACTTTATTGACACACTTTAATTTGCTGGTTATAGGTGAAATCAAGTAATTAGAAACATTCAGTGATGTCATTATCATGGATAGGAGAGAGGTCTGGCTAAGACAAATAGAACATGGTAATTGTCATCTATGGATTAGGAACTTATTACATTTTTGGAGCATTGGAATACTCCAAAAGTTGTCATTGGATCATGTTGCTCGATAATCCTGTATTTTCCTGATCTTGTTATGTAATATTTTGTGGTATTTCCTAGCCATGATATGTCTGTCGTACTCTTATCTGTGTAATCTGCCAAATTGTTACACATGTTTTTAAAAGCCAAATATGGTCAACAATCAGTTCATGAATTTGATAAAACAGAAAGAAAATTTACGAAGCTGCAATTGGTGTGCTTTATGTATCTGATATATCCCTTAATATGGTCCGTTCTTTTGGTAAACTACTTGCTCTCCTATTTGAATATTTTCATTATTCACTTATCCTAGCATTGCACGGTTTCATACAGTAAGGTTAAGTAAATTGAGTTCGCTTAAGTAGCATCTAGTTAACGATATAATATTTATTTTGTTTGTATTTGATTCATAACGTTATCTTTTCCTGTACTAATTTCTATTGTTTGTTCTGTTATGTAGTTTAATCTTAGAATAATATTTGAGATAAAAATAAGTACACGGGGCTGCTAATGTTTATATACTTACTACACCGTGTATATTCATAACGCTTCCTTTCCGATAGAATCGGTGTTTTTGCTTCCTTTCTGAGTCAGAAAAAGCGTCCTTTCCGATACTGTACACAGAAAAGGATTACAACGATTGAATGGCAGGTGTCCTTTTAAGCCAATTTATAAATGAAATACTAATATTCTTGAAAGAATTGATAAGTGACGGAACAAAGTACATAAACAAGTATCCAAAATACCATTTGCTTATGTCTTCAATCGATTACAGAAAGCATACGGGTTTACACTACATGAGCGTCGACGAGTACAACAAAGTTGATCAAAACAAAAGTCATGAATGCAAGAACAATTGACCGTTTAACACAATACAATTAATTAGATTATAATATAAGTTCGGAGTTTTCATTTTGTATATATTTTAAGATTCATAACCTTTTCCTGCATTCAAAAATAGTTTCCCCGAACATCGACCAAAACGCCTCCTTTCAGAGTTTGGAAACTCTTCCTTTGAGATAAAAGATACTAGGAAACGCATCTTTTAAGATAAATTAAAAATGTTTATACCAACGGTCAGAATGTGGATAGATGCAACTCTGTTTAAATATTTTGATGTTCCGGGGCTTATAAAAGTCAAAACGATGGATCTCATATAAGCATTGATCAGCATTATGTTGTGAAACTATTTTAAAATGAACAACTCTGGATTTACGAAACTGCGTTCTATAATCAATATTGTACAAAAGCGACGTGATAACACTCACGCAAACATTTGACTTTCTAAGATAATTACAGATCCAGAGACATGAATTGCATTGAATTTCCGTCTTTTACATTCTTTTTTTTTAATTCGTGTTATGATGATCAGTGCATCCCTGTTAATAATTACTGTGGAATCATTATTATTCGTTGGATACCAATGTTCGTGGATTTCGTGGGTACAGGTAAACCACGAAATTAAATGTTTAACGAATGACAAGTTTCCCATAGAATTGTATAGAAACTTCGGCAAAACCACGAAATTAAACATCCAAGAAGATGTAACATTTTCCTTAATCGACGAAAATTGGTACCCACGAAAATAAATGAATCCACAGTAACCCTTAATGTTAATAACCCACATTATAACATTTAGCAACATTATATACAACATATATATTAAGCTCCATAATAAATTCTTTTTTGTAACAATTAATTTCGGAAATTGTTCTTCTTTTACTTACATGCTTATCAATTTAGGGAGATCTAGAGATACAGTTTAAGATAAATTTTATAGAAAAACAAATTCACATTGACCGATACATCCGAGTAGAAGGGAATGTTAGGGATGCAGGGAAAGAGTGGCACTTGCAATCATTTACAGTGCACTTGTGCCGACAGCATTTTCAAGACTCGAAATTTCCATTTTCTTAACAAAGTAACGATGAAAATGTGCTTCGCCGAGCGCAGCTGTCAAACCCTGAACAGTTTGGACAAAACTGGGTACAATATTGAAACTTGATACAGGTCTGAATTTGGATTGTAATTAAACATTTGGCACATTATAAGATCTGACACAGAATAAATGTAGTCAATGAACTTGAAATTGATTTGAATTTAGTTTCAATTGAATATTTCTTGCCGTTGTGCAATACACTGTGCTGTTGCGCAGTACGTAGTAAATCTTTTTGCAGACTATATACCGCTACAAAGAATTAGCAAAATAAATTGTGCAAATTTATAGATACCAAATATAAAATCCATATAACAGTAGTCAAGCATGAATATTTGAGTGAATTTTCTAAGGACCATAACTCTGCAAAAAATCATTAGACCAAAACACTATTTAAACTTGATCTATAACTTGTCATGGTTAAACTATATGGCAAATATGAAGTCAATACCTTCAATCATGACGAAAAAAATTGCAAAAAACAGATAACATGTGATTTCCTATTTCTAAGGCCATAACTCTGCAAAAAGTCATCAGACCGGAACAACATTAGAGCTTGATCTGTAACTTGTTATGGTTATACTATATACTAAATATTAAACCAATATCTTCAAGCATGACAAAAAAAGTGTGGACTGATGATTTGCCGGACGGACTGACAGACAGACGTACGGGCGGACAGAGTGCCAACCTAAAGTCCCCTTCAACTTCGTTGGTAGGGAACTAAAATTATAAAGTTACACTATTCTAAAACAGGTCTTAGAAATTCTACTTGCCTCTAAGCTGACCGAAATTTTGTATATTAAATCTGTAAAAATTTCTATAGAATACAAACACCGAGATTATTTTCCTCTCCTGTTTCTTTCTCTCGTCATGTAGTCAGATAATTCTCATTTTAAGTTTAAAATACCGATTTAATATAGTGCTTGGGTAAATAATGCGTAGTGGTGTCTGTTGTCTATTAACTTTTCACATTTCAAGTAATCTTCTTCTCTTAAGCGCCTGGATCAAATGAAACTATTAAATTAATCTTGACACAAAGGCAACAAACTTTTCAAGATGAAAAATAGCAATTTAAGCGTTGGTGTTGCATTTTTTTGTTGTCTTCCCGGCTAGCCAAAAGAACAGCCATTCCGTATAATGTATACAAGAATAAAGAATACAATCTACAAGTTGTAGTAACCATTTATTGGCCCCATTCAAAAAGCATGAAATGACTACAGTGTGAGAATACATTTGATAATTGTAGATAAATTCAGATATGATTTCTTTTTAAATGTCTGATTAAGTGTACAGTTGATCTCTCCAATGATATAGTCCCTATACTGATAAGTTTATAAATTACTTATCATGTGAAAAAAACAGATATAGATAATATATAATACAATAAAATAAAATATAGCACAGCAATATTCGTTAGTTTTCAGTACTACACACTGATTGTTCTATTTGTGCAATGGTCCACTCCAAAGAACAACGTTAGAAATACCGTATTCATGCTCTTTCATCGGTCTTGGTCTTGTTTGTTGTAATTTTCATTTTGTTTTTCAATTTCATTCTTTTTGATTTGGGAGGAGGCTTTACATTGATTTGCCAGTTTATTATCTTAATCTAGAATAAAGTATCGAGTGCTGTATCGATGCAATTGTGTTCCGATTGATTCATTGCCTTTGGCGTGCCACAATAAGTAGCATTCTTGTAGTGTTTATGGAGTTCCTGTTTGAAATCTTAAAACTAATGTGTATTACATTATTAACATATATTAACGTTGGCATCATTTCTTCTTAAATTTTTGTAGTTTAACAATTGATTATTTTTTTTCCAGGAAAATTCAATCAATTCTTTCCTTAACATTATTGAGTAAAATAATTGAAAGTATAGGGATGATCGCCTTAGGGAGCACATTCCGACAACAAGGAATCGGTTAGCATTAGTCAGCACTTCGGTGTTGACATGAATATCAATTATATGGTCATTTTAATAAATTTTCTGTTACAAAATAGATTTTTTTGAAAAACTAAGGATTTTCTTATTCCAGGAATAGATTACCTTAGCCGTATTTGGCACAACTTTTTGGAATATTAATCTTCAACTTTGTACTTGTTTGGCTTTAAAACTTTTTTGATCTGAGCGTCATTGATGAGTCTTATGTAGACGAAACGCGCGTCTGGCGTATTAAATTATAATACTGGTACCTTTGATAACTATTAGCAGACTTAAAAGTTGTATATCAATCAAGGATTGTACAATTTACTATCCATATCCGTCTGCTGAAGATCATAATGGAATCTAAGTCGCCATTTTGAATAGCCTGTTCTTCTTAAAAAAAATTTATAACTGTTCGATAAATTCTGTTTGCAGTAAAAATAAAAACTCTTTACACAATGTAGTGGTATAATCCATATTTAGATTGTAAAAAACTCAAAATATCTCAATCTTTCGCTGAAAAAATGTATATCAAAACTTTTGATTTTTTCAACCCTGTATATAAACTTCACAGATACCAGAATTTGAAATTTTATAGCTAGAAGCGCGTTTCGTCTACAAAAGACTCATTAGTGACGTTTGAATCACAAAATGTTAAAGAGGCCAAATAAAGTACGAAGTTGAAATCATTATGGACGAAAAGTTCCTGAAAGTTTTACAAATACAGCTAAGGTAATCTAATCCTGAGGTTGAAAATGATATGCCACCGTTCTCCATGGGATATTGAAAAATCGTTTAAAAGATATAATCCACCATGCTTTTCAATAAAAAATGGTAACATACGCTATAAATGTATTGCTTTTGGATACCATACGGCATATTTTGATAATACTGTAGTGTTGTCAAATCGTACACTTTTGCCTAACCGGTTACTCGGATAATCGTTCGACCGATTAACCGGTTAACCGGTAATTTAAGTTGGTGTAAGAAAGTCTTATCAATAGAACCCTACACATAGATATAAGATGTGGTATGAATGTCAATTTGAAAACCTTTCATCAAAGTCATAAATACGCTTTTAGAATTGAAGTTTTTCCTTTAGCATTGTAAGGCTTGTCTGTGAGGATTCTTGGCGAAGTTTGACTTTAAATAATCAAATACACCGTATCAACTATAGCGTTTGTACCAATTTCAGATTAAAAAATCAAAAAAAAAATCTTAATCTCGTAGAATTGAATATGTCATATGTCTGTAACCGATTATTCTGTCCTTTTCTCTTGTTGTCTCCGAAAATAATGAAATTTGAAATGATTAATTATAAAAAAAGAAGATGTGGTATGATTGCCGATGAGACAATTCTTCACAAGAGACCAAACTGACACAGAAATTAACAACTATAGGTCATTTAACATGCTGTACGAACTGTTCCTTCTCTGTGTTTGATTTTTTTCTTTAAGCATGTTACTCGTACTTTCACTTATACATTGAATACATTCACATTGGTTTGCATTTCACAATTTTTGAATTTAAAGTAAGACTAACCCTTGCACTACAGAGGTTGCACATTTAAATGTAGGTTTACACAATATTAGATCGAAAACGAAATAATGAAGTAAAAAAAAATGTTTACTAATTATGTTTCTTAAAGATCCTGCCCCGAACTCTAATTAATTTTATGTTTTTAGGATTATCAATAGCAATCAATATACTGGACAATTGATCTGTCAAACTAATTACCACGACGACAATTTTTAAATAAAACATAACTATTTAATGATTAATTTTGATTTTCAACACAAATTTTTATCAAATCTGTCGAAATTGAAAAAAAGTCCGGTTAACCGGTTAGGGTTTTTGGTATTCGGTATTCGGTCGTTCGACCGATTAACCGGTTAACCGGTTGACCGTTGACAACACTAGATAATAGTGAACAAACAGGTTATAACATGTTACAAAGAGGAATACGTGATTAGTATGTTGGAGTTGCTTAATGACAACAAACTTGTTGTATTTGAGGCTAGATTTCTTTTTTAGAGAAATTGTCGGCATTCCTAAGGGAACGAAGTTTGCGTCTTACCTTGCCGACCTGTTCTTATTTTCAAATGAGTTGGAGTTCCTGCAGACACTCGTTTAAAATAAGAAGATCAAATAATTTAAGTCCGGCCTTCCACACGAAGCCTTCGCTCACACCGAGCAAGCTATTAAGGGTTCCAAAATGACTAGTGTTAAACTAGTCCAATATGAGAACCAACGGTCTAATCTATATAAAAAATTAGAAACGAGAAACATTTATGAGCCACATCAAAAAAACGACAACCACTGAACATCAGGTTTCTGACGTGTACAGGTGCAAACAAATGCAGCGGGTTTCAACGTTTTAATAGACGCAAACATTCACCCTAACCTAAAACAATAGTTTTACATCACAACATAGAAAGACACACTATCAAATATCAATTGGCTTAACTCAAACTAAAGACATATTAATAAAATAAATGAATATACACTGAACGAATAAATTTGATATATGACACAATGTAAATACAAAATAAAGAAAAAGAAAAATGTGCCTGATGTAAAACAATATTAGAAAGACAACCATAATCTTGGACCAAATACCGCAAATTGAAATAATGTATACTGGTCAATAAAATAATTGTGTTGTAAGGTATAGAAGAGGGACAAAATATACCAGACGGACAGTCAAACTCATAAATAAACTGACAACGCCATGGCTAAAAATGAAAAAAACAAACAGACAAACAATAGTACACATGACACAACATAAAAAAACTAAAGAATAAGCAACACGAACCCAACCAAAAATTAGGAGTGATCTCAGATGCTCCGGAAGGGCGAGCAGATCCTGCTCCACATGGGGCATCCGTCGTGTTGCTCATGTTATAACAAATCCGGTAAATAGTCTAATTAGGTAGGTCACATTCATTAAAGGGAAGGGGATTATAATTACGACGCAGGAACATATCCGATATCATCTGTGAAACGGTTATTCCATAACGGTCAACCAACTCGTGATGGCGTCCGTAAAATTTACGAAGGGATGATTTCAACTTCACTATTTGAAACTCTTGGTTTAATAGCTTCCTTGTGAGCAGCAACCCTCTATCAAGAAAATCATGATAGGAAATACAAGCACGGGAATATTGTATCAATTGGAAGATATGTCCCATGTAAACTATACTCAAAGATTTAATTACAACATTGGTAAGATAACCCTTACCTATAACTTTGTTTAAAGGTTCGATGTGTTGGATCACATATATTTCTACGCTTTTAGTACAATATTACCATAGGATGATACATATCGTTTTTAATCAGTCACAGCCAAATTTACTAATCAAATCTTTGTATCTATGAACAAATTTAGTAAAAGTGTTAAGTAAATAGTTATCAAAGGTACCAGGATTATAATTTAGTATGCCAGACGCGCGTTTCGTCTACATAAGACTCATCAGTGACGTTCGTATCAAAATATTTATAAAGACAAACAAGTACAAAGTTGAAAAGCATTGAGCCAAATACGGATAAGGTAATCTATCCCTTGGATAAGAAAATCCTTAGTTTTTCGAAAAATTCAACGTTTTGTTAAGTAATCTATGGTAACGAAATTCCTGACTTAATAATTCACCAGTGATGCATTGATTATGTTCGTTACATCTACAATGATATATGACATCGCTACACACACGGGCATAACGAATGAGTTGGAATATATAGTTACACAGAATGATGGAGTTAAAGGAACAACAACGTCTAAAAAAGGAAAATAAACAATAGGGAATGAAAAATAGTCTCTTTTGTCGTAAATTTAGTATGGAGTTTCCCTTAAGAAATTGAAATGTCTTGGTTATGTTAAGATTTATTTAAAGTAAATTAATTTGGATAAATTTCGGTAGTATATTCAAAGAACTTTGGATTATTTAACGAAAAAATATCATCAAGACAACGGTAAGTATTGTTGAATGTATCAACCAAATGTAACAATGACGTATCTTAACTGAGTTCGGGCAAACACTGAGATTTCAGCTTCCCGTCTGTATACTTTCCATTTTAACCAATAGTTCCAAATAGGGAAGTTGAAATCATCACTCAGTAAATTTTACAGACGCCATCTCAAATTAGTTGACCGTTATGAAATATCCGTTTCACAGATGATATTGGATATGTCGTACTACAATCCCGTTCCCTTTTCACGAATGTGACATACCGAATTAGACTAATTACCGGTTTTGTATTAACATGAGTAATACGACGGGTGCCACATGTGGAGCAGGATCTGCTTACCCTTCCGTAGCACCTGAGGTCCCCCCCATTTTTGGTGGGGTTCGTGTTGCTGTTGTATCCCTATTTGGTCCGAGTTCACAGTTATTTCGTAGTGCATTTCTTTTAGACAATAACTGAAAATTTAAAAAATCCCACCAGCGCTTTCTCAAAAATATTTTTTACAGTGTGTTGTACTACTTTTGGGACAAATTATATCAAAATCATAGAAAATTTCATCGGCTCTAAATCAAATATGGACAATTCTATGTTAAGGGGGTCTTGACAACTTTTGACAGCTTCCGAAGTGCTATTTCTTTACCTTTTTCAGCTGGACCAAATCATTACTTTACTTTTATAAATTCATGACCCAAATCTTTTTACAGTGTAATTTCATCCCCCTACTTGCTATTTGAGGCATAAAACATAAAAAAAAATATATTTGGAAGGGGTACTTAAAAAATTAGCAACACACTGTCCACACTAGGGACTATATTTGTGGACACCAAAAATCAAAGGACAATAACTGTGTACTCGGACCATTTGTGCATTTTTACCTATTGTGTTTTTTTTTTTTGTTCACACATCGTTGTCAATATAAGGGAATTTGATGCGACTGTCATACAAGTATGAGGCTTAGCGCTTTCAACCCAGGTCCAATCCACCATTTTCTACATTACAAAATACCTGTACCAAGTCAGGAATATGACAGTTGTTGTCAATTCATTTGATTTGCTTTCTCATTTGATTTTGCCATTTGATTAGGGACTTTCCATTTTGAATTTTTCTTGGAGTTCAGTATTTTTGTGATTTTACTTTTCACTGGATATTTCAAGATTTATGTTTCGTTTAATTATAGACGCTAAGAATACATGAAAGCTAATACAACAAGCTATGAAGTTTTTCATATGTTTAATAACATGTTATAATTCTTGCAAAATACAATTTAAAAATACACAGACAGAACATTGAACGTCATTTTCCTAATACATTATTTACATAAGTAATATAGCAATTAAGGACTTTCACTCAGTCAATACATCATATGGACCTGTTAGATTCGTCCCCGGTCAATATAATTTGAATAGCGGTCCATACATAATGTATTGACCTCGTCAAAAGTCAATAATTGATAAATATTTCGGTTTCTCCCTAATTACCTTCAAAAGTTATGCTCTTTTATGAATTGTCATGAAACACAGTCGCCCTCGTTCGTGTTAGCAAAGAAAGATACACAAGTCAAGTTTTTTTTCCTAATAGACCAGACAAGAAGTGTTCAAATTAAGAAAAAAAAACAGTGAGGAAAAAAGAGAAATGTAGAGCTTACAAGAATATCTGACATCACGGTAAACAAGATTTAAGTTTAAGTTGTGTTTTTTGGCTATGGCGCAGCAATCAACATGATCAAACCACAATAACACCGACATATAAATTTAAAAGATTTTTGTTTTCAATAACAGACAGAGGAAAGGAAAAGTATCTCCAAATAAGTTATAAAAATAAAATATTATAAAAATACAATTATTTAAAGGAATCAAAGGAGAATAGACAATATAAGTTATCTTATATTAGACTTCACGACAACCTACAGACCATGGGCAAAAAGACTACCAAGGAAAAATAAACAATATGTCGTCTGCTCCAATTACGAAGAAAATCAAATTTGACACTAAGGTTGTGTGAACTGAATCCTGTAACAAATGACCGTTGTATGTTAAGGAATTCAAATATTTGATGCATGAAATACATGAAATAGTTAAACAAATAAAAAATTTCAGATTCATACCTAATTGAAAAAAAAACTTTTTGAAAAACAAGCTAAAAGTTTTAAAATGACATGTTGGTCACATATCATATGTTAGAAAGACACCCTCTTTCTTTACAAATCGAACGATCACGTCATTTTAAAAATTACAAATTATTCATCAAGATTGGAAAAAGATTGAGAATGGAAACAGGGAATATGTCAAAGAAGCAACAATCAAAGCCCACAAATGGTTCTTCAACATATGAGAATAGATTTTAAAACTGTAACTATAATAGTAATATTAGAAAATAATTTAAGGTGGTACCCAACACTTCCACTAAAACTAATTTGGCTCGTTTAAATTTCATAAAATTTTGACAAAGTATATACTTTGTCTCTTTGACAAAAATATAAAAATTTCAAATAATTTGAACCAATCGTTTACAGAGTTATCTTCCTGTAGTGTTAGGTACCACCTTAATTTTGGATGTAATGCTTCTTCTGATTGGCTGACGTTATTTTGTTTTAGCCCTTAGACATCATTTAGTCATGTGACCGTGACGTGGCACCAACGTTTTTTTCATGGTTTTCTACGGTTTAAAATGGAATTTAGAATTAAATTTTAAGAAATGACTGTAATATTTTTTCTGTCTATTCGAAATGTCTTCGCGCGTTATTCAGTGTACACCACATTTTTTATGTTATTTCTTCATAGACAGAAAAAATATTACAGTCATTCCTTAAATAATAGCTAGGACGTGTCGAGATTTAGATTTTTTTTAAGTTTTCTTTTTTTTCTTCTAATTTCTTTGTTTTGTATTTGAATTACTTAGTTACAAAAACGAATAAACGAAGAATAAGAAATCTAAATATAAGTGTTTTGTCAAAAATATAATATGTCACCACATAGTTTACATCATGGGTCGATGCCTCTGCTGGTGGACTGTTAGTCCCCGAGGGTATCACCAGCCCCGTAGCCAGTACTCCGGTACTGGCATGAAAATACGGATTGTTTGTGTTATTAAATTTGCTGTTACAAAATGTTAAAAAATATTATAAATTAAGGAATGTATCTCCCTCATGCAAAGCTCTAATTCCTTTCACGAATTTGGCTATACTTTTTTGGAAATTTTGGAATATAGCTCTACATCTTTTATATAAGCTTTGGATTTTACATATTTTGGCCACGAGCATCTCTGAAGAGACATTATTTGTCGAAATGCGCACCTGGTGCAGAAAAATTGGTACCGTTAATGTTATTACATCAAAATGACCACAAAATCATATTGTAAATAAATATTATTGTACTTTTCTACCTTCATTCGACTAAATATTGAATACTTATTATCGACCAAGCGGTTTCTAAAATTTGAGAAAGTCATTTATATGCCACCTTGAAGCTTTTTAAAAATTGATATAATTGTGTATGCATTCATTGAGACCAACGATGCGTGGAGTCACTACCGTTTTAATTTAGTATTGTATCGATGTAATCAATACAACTTGTGTTAAATGGATATACAACGAACAAAAACGATTGATCTATGGGTAATTTCAATAGACTTTACGTTTGAATAAACGTCCTTTCGTATATCTTGTATTTGTAAATATCGACATGTATAATTTGGAGTCATCATACATAAATGTGTGTGTACGGAATTCCACACTGTCGATTTCAAATCAGTTATTGCAGTAAGTATCATTAAATACTGACTTTTTTTTGATTTTATGAAAATAAAAGAATCATAGAATGCAAGCTATTTTACAATTATAAAAGGTAAACTGTTCAGTCATCAAATAGCATTTACACAAACTATTGATACTAATACATTGTACGGTGAATCAACATTTGCGAATCACTGGACTATTTATGAGACGTCGTCACATACACTGTCATTTTCCCTGTCTGCCAATGACAAACTTGTACCAACATACAGCGGAAATTACGCATGATTCGTTGATGACATCAACTACTTTATCTCTGTTAATCTCAAAAGTTATAACGTAGCGCCTGCCCAGCAGCAGGTTGTCGATATACGCATCAAGTGCAGCAAAATTGGAACCATTAATGTTATATTCAATAGGTATCATATTCGGATTTGACACGGAACGTGTTTATCATTATTATTATTAATTACGTGAAAAACGTTAGTCCTTAGAATGATTTCGGAAAAACATCATTGTCCTATATAAGATCAATTAAAAGTTGAATTTTTGACACCATGCCGGCTACATGTAACACATTGGCTATCTTAGTATATATATCATACAGTTGAATAAAATATGTCATCATAACGAATATACCTATTGATTTTACATGCATGTGTATATTTTATAAAATAACATGCTTTTAAAAGATACATTCAAATTGTTTGTGTTCCTTTTTTAATTATGCATGACTGTTTTATAATAATTTACGTACATTCACTACAAAAGTCTAAAAGTCTGAAAAGACCAGTTTTTGTCTTAATTTGCATGAACTTTTACTCGACATTCTCCAAAAGTATGACTTGTGTAGTAATTTTTCTTGACAAATTCTCATTTATATCAAATTTGTATGAAATTTACTTGACATATTCTCGACATTCTGAATAAGGTCTTAAAATTTCTTGACAAATTCTTCACATTTGAAGACTGTCTTGAAATTTCTCGATATGTTCTCGACATTCTTATTTTTTCTCAGTATGGCTTGACATATTCTGAACATTTTGAATTGTGTCTTAAATTTACTTCACAATTCTGAGTTTTACAAATCATGACCAATATTCGTGATATAACTTAAACCTATGTTTCTCTTTATATTTTGTTACTGTTGTTTCAAGTTACACTTTAAAAATAAAAGTTGGGCATGTAAAATAATTGAAAATTTGGGTATTTATGTATTTTACAGATGCAAATATGGCTATGAAATCTAATGTATAAAATAATTTAAATGTGGGTGTGTTGATATAAAACAATTAAAGATTGGATTTTTAAATAATTACAAATTTGGAATCCTAAATCTTATAAATAAACCAATCATACTGTAGACATATTTCATTTTACATTCATAATATTCAATGTTATATGGTAAATAATTATTGTACCAAAATGTGGTTTATATAAATAGCAAATTATGATGATATACAAATCATTCATTTAACAGAAGAAAATTTTGAGTAATGTCATCTGTTGGAATATATATTAAGTATTACACATGGACAGGATGTTCCCCATAAATTTAAGGTATTCCACACCCCAGCGTACACGCAACTTTCAAATTACTGCTGTACCTGTTATAAGCCATACAACTCATCAGTTAACCGACCATTTCACTACAATTTAAAAAGTTTGTTCAAAATGAAAATCATCATTTTGATGAGAAAAAAAAATTAAATTAAAATTGATTTTCTTCATCATAATTATGAAGTTAATTATTTCAAAATAAAAAAAAATTGAATATTCCCCAAAGTCTAAAAGAAAACTATTATTTACTCCAGGAATAATAAAAAAAAATGTATTTATAATGGGTCCATTTTTTATAGAAATCATTGGTCTTATGAAATCATGGATCTCAAACAGGCATGCATAATATAGATCTTAACAATTTTTTTGACATTTATACTTTTGAGATAGTGTCAAGACATATTTAGGACTGTCAAGCATGTGTCGAGACATACTCAGACATTATCAAGAATGTCAAGAATATGTCATGACAGATCGTGACATTACTAAGAATGTCAAGAATTATGTCAAGACAGATCGAGACAAATTTAAGAGTGACAAGAGTTGGTCGAGACTAATCCAGACTATTATCACATGATAATTTCACTTTGTAAATTTATTGTGATATAAAGCGCTTATTTTTTTCAAAAAAAGATATTTGAAGTTAA
Source organism: Mytilus galloprovincialis (assembly GCA_037788925.1). Taxonomy (NCBI): domain Eukaryota; kingdom Metazoa; phylum Mollusca; class Bivalvia; order Mytilida; family Mytilidae; genus Mytilus; species Mytilus galloprovincialis. The sequence goes on from CM075339.1 coordinate 33,574,567, forward strand.
CACTTTACAGGTGTTTATTAGGTCTTTCCACCTTTCTGTGGAAAGACTTATTGTATTTCTTCTGATTATTTAGTCTTTCCACTTTTCTGTGGAAAGACTTATTGTTTTCTTCTGATTATTAAGTCTTTCCACTTTTCCGTGGAAAGACTTATTGTATTTCTTCTGATTATTAAGTCTTTTCACTTTTTTGTGAAAAGACTTATTGTATTTCTTCTGATTATTATTATTATTAAGTCTTTCTACTTTTCTGTGGAAAGACTTATTGTTTTTCTTCTGATTATTATTATTTTTTTTCCCGCCACATTTTGTTCTTGTGACAAATGTTTGTTTCGCAATATGTCGCTTAGATATTTCTTATATGGAATCGTATAGTTTATGCGCTTTTAAATTTCACCCTGCTAAGGCGAACCATTTTCTTTGTACGAGTTATCTCCCTATTCACTGTTTACCATCTGTGTGCATCTCCTTCGTAACAAAAAAAGATAGCGACAGAATTCCTTTTACAAATTGTCCGTTACATCCTCAAGAATTTTTGGCTAATTTGGATCGAAGCGATTCGATGAAATTTTATGGGAGTTATCTACCCTTACACAATGAATTTATCGGTATGTGTTTTAACTCCTCAACCGTTAACCGAATAACCCTGGAATGTTTTTATTTGATGCCCATAGGTCCTAACTCAGAAAATGAGGTCAAGGTCAAAGGTCAAGGTCAAGTTTTCAATTGTGACTTCTGCTTGTTTTTGCATTTTCTCCAACACTTTCAAAGATACATATAAAAAAACAAGTGCAAAATGTCTGCTTTATTGTAATGAAGATATGCTACATTTAGTCTTATACAATTTAATGACATCTTATAGGAGTTGGTGCCCCTGAAATGTCTTGATATGAGGTTATTTGATTATAACTTCAAGTAAGTTCATTATAAAGCCATTTGGCCTTGTACAAAAGGTAAGGTGACAAATGACCTTGAAAAATGACTACCGGAAGGTACCTTGAGAAAACCGGAAGTTGCCTTTTTTGCAATTTTTTTCATATAAAAGAACTCAGAATCCATATATTTTGTCATATAGATACATAAACTGATTACTGAAGAATAAAGATGACTTCCAACAAACCGGAAGTGGCCAATTATCTCCCATTCTATAAAGTATAAAGAAACTATATATTTTTGGAATCAGTGTGAGAGAAGCTATCATATGAGACCGGAAGTGACATTCATTTCACGATAAATAGCATATTATCTCCCTTACATCACTCAAAAATATAATTAAACCATTATTTATCGCATTAGTATGAAGAAACTATCATCTTATCAAAATTTCTTTGATGTGGAAAGACTTTCAATTGTTCTCTGAACAATTGGTTTTTAATTATTTTTTTTTTCTTGAAAGGGTGCGCATACAATAAATAAGAGTTTTTGTCCATCTTACATTTAGAAGTACGGGTAAAGTAATATTACTCATTAACCAAACATATTCAAGACCTAGGGTCTTTTGATTTAAGGTCCTTGGTTTGTGGTCTTGAAATTGAGGTCAAGGTCATAGGTTAATAGGACGTTCTAGATTTTGACCTTTTCTTTAAATTCATATAAATACATCATAAAGCCATAGGAACTAACATTTTAAACTGATTTTTTATATTTCAATATCAAAATAGATCTTTACTAGTGGAAAGACCTTCATATGTTCTCTGAACAATTGGTTTTTAATTTAATTTTGTTTTATTTCCATGGCACCAAATTTTGTCATGTTCAAGCTGAAGATATCAACTGATACTACTACTAGAACTAAACACTGGGGGTCCAAGTATGGAGAAACTGCACATCATACGCATCGCCGGTTACGGGATTTTAAAGACTGTTTTCTGCTTTTTGCCGGGTTGTTATCTTTTTTGCATATTCCCCATTTCCAATATCAATTTTAAGCTTAAGTGTTCATCTCAAAATATCGTGTACACAAATTTACTGTATCGCGTTCATTCTTTAAAATTTTGTGTTGATAGAACAAAACAATTTATCAAATGTATCAACTGTTTTAACTAAAGGACAGAAGGTTGGCTTCTAGTTAATGCTGCGCTAACTTATGTGTTCCAAATACATTAACTTCCACAATACAAATGTATTGCTCCAGTTATATGATAATATCATCGTTTTCATTACTAAAAACTAAACTTTGAGAAATGGTTCTTTCATAACTTACTGATAATTATAAAGGAAATGGATATTACTACTATTCAGAATTTTTAATATTTACTTATTTTATTTGGGGCCTATTTGTTACCACTGCGTATAGTCATGAAGGTTAGATTAACACTTTCAACTGACTGATTTTTAATTGTATCAAAGCTTTATGGATAAGGAATATTTTGGTCTATTCTTTAGCTGTGACCGATTTCAAGGGGGGCTCCGATATGTCAAACAGATAAATAATTAACTACATTTTAGTACTTATTAACGTGTTTTACCTACCGATGATTAAAACAAATACGTTTAAATAAACTTCGTTGTATGGTCTCATAAATATATTTAAGTTGCTTAAAATTTTTTTATAAAAAAGTTAACATAATCATAGGAACATGAGGTAGACATAACAAAAAACCATTTCAAACAATAGCGTACTAATATGATTAAACCCAATTGTCTCTTAATTCACAGGTAGTAAAACTGTTGGGCAGCCAAGATTGTTATGTTAATAGAATGTTTTACTGCTGTTTCCATTGTTATTACATCAAATGTTTTTGAATTCAGAATTAACAGACATTAATTTCATTAAAAAAAACAATATGACAGGATGTGGGTGATTCTACAATTAAAAGAAATTCACAATGGGTAGAACATTTGTGCAGTAAAAGATTGAAGGCATTTTTGGAATATTTCGTGACACACTGCATGGAATATCTTGATTAAGATATCAGTGTGGCATTTAAGCAAATATTTATCAAACTTTCCCACTACAATGAGTTCAAACCTTACTAAGGCGGAGAAGTTTTTACGCCTATTTCAATTTGTTGTCGATACGGGCGCTGATGTTCTTGTGCAATTTGCTGAGGATAAACTTTTAAAATCATACAACGGAAATTTGGAAAGGTTTCTTGATGATAAAAAACATGACTTATTTCATCTCGGGCAGTATAAGAAGTTTCCATGTTGTGCATGTCCAACCGCATGTTGCACTCTTAAACGTACAGGTCATATGAACAACCGGATATTTAAAAAGATTTATGATGGTGTTGGTAGTGAACATGGGGGACATACTATCCGACATAATGGAAAGGTTGTACAAATATGTCTTCATAAATACGTCACACGAAATATTACTATACATGAACTTGATATTGTTGAACTATGGTTTCTCCTTAAGAATTTCGCGGCTTTGTCACTAAATGATGATACTGCATTGGATACAATAAAAAGAAACAGAGATGAGATTTTTCTTGCTCATTCTCCAAACTGTTTTGACATGAACTTTCTAAATACAGCATGGACTGAACTAGAGAAATCTCTAGTAGATCTAACATCACCTTCTTATAAAGGTCTTATACAAAAACAAATCAAATACTTGCGCAAAGATGATTTGAAGAAGGAAGAGATAACGGAATTACTTAGTAACGTTGAGGAGGTAAGTATATTTAAGATAATGTTATGATAGCAAGGCTAGTTATACGCAACACCACAATAAGTTTCATTTACCTGTGTATAAAATTATTGCAAATGGCTGAATTGTTTTTCTAGGGTTGTTGTTTTTCTGAAATAGTGAAACATTTCACAGCGGTTATTATTATCAATTTTGTATTTGTATTGTATCATAGGTGAAATTTATTCGTTCTGTGCATGTTCATAAATGTTATTACGTCTTTTGATTGTGTTAAGCCATTTCAACAAATATTTTAAAGTGTGTCTTTCTATGATATGATTTTCTCTTAAAAATATACTAAGACTAGTTGGCATACTTGCACTTCTATAGTTACTATACTGTATTAAGACTTTACCAATGATCAGGTGCCTGTTTTACGGAAATGTACAGGGATATGTCTTATCACTAGACTTCGTGTAACTCTAATCATTAATTAGCTGAAATCGATTATATTTTTTTCAAATAATCATTGTTATCCTTTATCAACCAATAATCTAAAAACATGTAGTTTAGTTTAAACAATACTTTCAAAATATCCTATTATATCTTGATTACTTTTTGAACACATTGTGATTACAATGAAAACAATCATGAATTATATGTACAGTCTTTAAATATGTACAGCTGTAATATTTGACATACAAAGACAACTTCAAATATGTTGACACATCTCACGATAAGGACCCTGAGTTTGAGTTTAATAATCGAACAGAAATATGAAATCAGGATAATATTTATTACAAATTTATGGGTTTAAAACATCTTCATTTTTGATATAATTGATATTTGAAGTGAAAGGCTTATCATTCTCTGTTGGTTGTTTTTTTCATCAAAAAGAAGAGACACTATTGAATTCTGTTTCGTATTGATAATTTCTTTTCAATGAACAACAGTTTCATTGAACGTATGCATTTGTTAATAATGCTAGTAGTAGTGTAGACTTATATCATTTATTTACTTTGCTAAAAATTGAAACTCTCAGTTTAGCCTAGTAAGTAAAAAGTATAATAAATATATTCACAATTAAAAGATGTATATGCTATAATGACTTTTTTATTAAGTTATTTTTTTCCTTAACCCTGAATTATAATCCTTTGTTAATATTGTAATCATTGTCACCTTGGACTATCTTGCTAAGTATAGTAGTCACAGGTGTCACATTTGATTTGGCAAATTAAAGTCTGATTTTTATTTCCAAAAGTGTGTATTAGTACCAAGGCAATATGATAAAAGATAAAGAAATAATAATCTTATTAGCATACACAGAAATTGTGAAAAATCTGTTCGTATTTTTGTATTTTTGTTTAAAATTACAAGCAATACTATAACAATTTAAGATATATTTTTCACTGGTACTGAATAACATATACAACTTGTAAAAACCAAGCTTCTTTAGAATTCTTATTCAATCGAAGTCAATATATTTCAGAGATTAATAATGACAAGGTGTACTATGTTCATGTTTAATCTTTATGATATACTAGGTGACTAATTTTTGAAGTTATTTTTTAATGACACATAAAAAAATAATAAAAAAAGGAACTCCACGGAAAGTTCAAAAAGGGAAGTCTCATATACACCAAACAACTTTCATATACCTGACATGGTTCATGCATTTCTTTTTGTAGAAATTTTATCAAACTACATCCTTTCTAAAAATTTGCTACATTTAAAAGTTTCTTTAAAAAATTAACATAATTTAAATGTGTTATTCATAGTACATTGTAATCAGATGTAATCATGGTTACTTGCAAATGTAATTATTAATCTAATTAGTTACTTGGTAATGATGTTATCGTTATTTGTGTTAATAAAAGCCTAGCAATGATTTATTCCAAAAATAAAGATTCTTTCTTTTTTATGTTGTGATTTAACACTACTGTTTCAGATAAGGGCGAAGGTTGGTGCCTATTAAAACGTTTAAACCCGCTGCATTTGTTTGCACATGTCCTAAGCCAGGAATATGATGTCCATATAGATGTCGTTTGTTGGTGTAGTTCATAAGTAAATTTTGGATTCTCGTTTTTATATAGATTATACCGTTGGTTTTCACGTTTGAATGGTTTTCCACATGTCATTTCGGGGCCTTTTATAGCTTGCTGTTCGGTTTGAGCCAAGGCTCTGTGTTTAAGAGATTTACTTACTTACTTAGGCTCTTGGCTCTTCCGGGGAGCATAGGTCATTGGCGAACTCCTCCATCTAACTCGATTTTAGACCAACTTTTCTAGTGTGTACCAGTTGTGTCCTCGCTTCTTTATTTCAGATTTTGTATCCCTGCGCCAGGTGTTTCTTGCTCGTCCTCTGTTTCTTTTTCCTTGCGGGCTCCATTTAAGTACATACCTTGTAATGCTGCTTGTTGGTTTTCGCAGTGTGTGATCCATTCATACCCATTTTCTTTTTTTTTATTTGGATGTCAATAGGTTCTAGTACATCTCTTTTCTATAGGTCTTCATTTCTTACTTATCGAACCATCTGGTATTCATGATTATCATTAAGCAGTAGTTGATGCACCTTTGAAGTCTTGAAAACATAGTTGTGGTTGTTCTCCATGTCTCTGATCCATACAAAAGCACTGATTTAACGTGTGAATTTTCATTTTTGTGCTTCTTCAGATTTTCTTGGCCTCCATACTTTCCCTAGAATGTTAACGATGACTCTGGCTTTATTGATTCTTGCTTTTACATCAGCGTCTGTACCTCCTCCTATGTTGAAAATGCTTCCTAGATAAGTAAACTCCTCTAGTTCTTCTATGTTGGTGTTGTTAATATTTATTGGTTGTTTACTTTTGATATTGATCTTCGTTAATTTTGTCTTTTCTCCGTTTGGTTTGAGTCCAAGCTTTATAGATGTTGAAGAGAAAAGGTGTTTTTTTTCTTGCATTTGTTGTCGTGTACTGGATATAAGGGCTATATCATCCGCAAAATCTAAGTCTTCTAGTTGTTGTCACATTGTCCATTGCCAAGAGGAAAAGACAAGGTGATAGCAGTCAACCTTGTTTAACTCCAATTTTAACATCAAAACTCTCGCTGAGCTTGCCTTCATGTATATCTCTGTATGTCATGTTGTTATAAGAGTTTCTGATGATGTTTATGAAAGGTTGTTGTATTCCATATATAATGAGCCATGATGTTCCAAAGGGTTTCTCTGTCCAAGCTGTCAAATGCCTGTTCGAAGTCAACAAAGTTAATCAGTAACGAGGAGTTCCACGCTAAGGACTGTTCTATTATTATGCGTATTGTGTCTATCTGGTCTATGCATGATCGGTTTTTCCTAAATCCGGCTTGCTGTTCAGTTTTTCATCTTTAGCTTTTAGAAGTCGTACAAGGACAATTCTATTCAGTATCTTTGCTGTCACTGATAGTAATGAAATCCCTCTGTAATTTTTGCATTCCTTAATGTTGTCTTTATAAGGTGGCCTTCATTCCATTTTTGAGGCATTTGTTCTTGCTGCCATATTTTACTGAATAGTTTATGTAAGAGGTTAGCTGTTATGTCTGGGCTGTCCTTAAGGGCTTCTGGTGGAATGTTGTTCGGACCTTCTGCCTTTCCTGACTTCAACTTTTTTACAGCTTGCTTAATTTCTACATTTGTTGGTTGGTTAAGGTTTATATGAAGCTCTTCATCTGTTTTGTTGATATCTGGTGTATTAGTTTGAGGTTGTCTATATAGAAGTTCTTTAAAGTATTCGGCCCATCTAGCAATCTATTCTTCAATAGGGGTAAGGACCTTCCCATTTTTGTCTTTAACTTGATGATCGGTTTGTCCAAATTTGCCAGCAAGTTGGTTTTTTTTGTGGTATCATACAGATCTTTCATGTTTCTCATGTTTGCAGCGTCTTCATCTTGTGAGGCAAGATTTTCAATATATGCTCTTTTATCTTTTCTTACACATTGTTTTACTTCCTTGTGAGTTTTGTTGTAGTCAGTTTGAGCATCAGCTTTTGATTTTCTGGTTTAGCTTCTATTCAATTTGTCTTTTTTCTTTTTTCTCTCATTTACTTTCCTAAGAGTGGCTGGTGTAATCCATTCTTTTTGGGTTTGTGTTTTTCTACCAAGAGTTTCTTCACATGTGCTGTTTATTACCTCTTTTATCTGACTCCACTGGTCTTCTATGTTGTCAAGTTCTTTTAGCAGCTGGAATTTGTTGAACTGTTCTTTCTCTGTCTTTTCTCCCAAAAAATTGAATAGAATGATATATTTGGGTATGACGAATTCCATATATCTATTTAAATTTATGTTTATGTTTATTTGGGGTAATGTGACCGTCAGTAGTTTTCGGGGCATCTTGATATTAAATTAGATGGCGTCTAGAATAAAATACACACGAAACAACGCTACATACTATCTTGTCCATGCCCTGCAAATTGTTTATTTTAAACTTTTTATAATATGAATAAATGTTTTACATTGTTATAAATCCAATATGAAAATTTGAGGTAAATCACTAGTGCAAGTTTAAGGTCAGGAATGACTTTTTTGTTTCTTATTATTTGACATGGTTTCTTCATGCACATTATCATTTATTATCGATAAGGCACCCGATATTGCAGCATAACGATATTTTTCATATAGTTAATTTCTAATGACATTAATGAATACAAGTCTTTATCAATGTCGCAATGTGGTATGACATTGTGGCTTTTCTATTATACGTAGTTATTGGTGAGGTCAATGATTGCTGGCAAAAATCAAGCATAAAACGATTTAGGAAATACATGAATTTTAGAGCAATAGTCCCATTCCCATCTTCAAATCGCGTTTGTCATAGCTCATTTTGTCTTAAACATACAAAAGCAAAAAACCGAAGCTTCTGTTTGATTAGGAAAGATGAATTATGACCCTAAACGGTGTAACTTTCAAAGACTAAATAGACGTTGAGCAGATTTTATTTTACTCACTTAAACATGTAAAAGTAGAATATTTATTATAGGTTTTATAATGAGTAAGAATATAATATTGCTAGATGTCACCCTGGTGTAGTGGTTAGTGCATCGGACTACAAACACAAAGGTTCCTGGTTAGATTTCCGTCCGGGATGAAAATTTAAGGGACTGAATTTTCGGCTCTCTCTTAACACCATTTGCGAGTATGGTCTCGGGTAAACGATGATTGGCTGACCCGTGTTAAGAAAGAGCCATATCTCTAGCATGTTAAAGACCCCCTTGTAGATTTCGAAAACGAGCAGGATAATGCCGCCACAAGGCAGCACTCGCACCTGCAAAGTAGAAAGGGATTAATATAAGTTGTAAAATACACTATAGATACATATTTTTAAATTTAAATTAAATAAGATGTCTCCACGAGTTTTTTGGTTTTATTATATTGATAATGGAGCCTTGGTAGGACGAATTTATCATAAATACATGTCTTGCGGGCTATAAGTTTTATCAAATGTTTTCATATGTTTTGATAACAAGTAGTCAACTTTAAGTATTAGTGGTGATTCGGTACTGTCACTATTTACGTTATCAAACAATCAATTATCAAGCTATAAACTCAAATTGATCTTAAACTATCTTTGCAATGTCTCGTGCTTCAATGCAACAAGGATCATAGCATTGTTGGCAGTTTAGTTTACAGTAGCTTTGTGTTGTCTCAAAAACAGTTTGTTTTAAAACCAGGTATTACAAGAAGTGAAATCCAGATCTAATACCAATGTGTCTTATCTAACTGGCATGAAAACTAGACTTAGAAAAGAGTTAATCAATAAAACAGATACTATAAACCAACAAACGACTGAAGAAACAAGTTATTATTCAGCACAAGCGCCACAAGCGATATCAAAAAAGATACACAATATGGAAGAAAACCTACATAAAAAAGTGAAAGATCTAAAGAAATCTCAAGAAAAGATTGAAACCGAACTGCACGAGAAAAGGTCAGATATCAAAGAAAATCAAGAGAAAACACAAGGTTAGGATTTTTTTCCTTATTAAGTTCGGAACGCTATGATGTTTTAGATTAAGTCATGTAATTTGTAAAGGGTAAACAGCATGATACCATTTTATAATATCAAACAACTGTTTAATTATTAATATTTTTTACATTATTATTTGGTAGTACATTTTGTCATTTTTGTTGTTGTAAATATTTTTTCTCTTAAGTTTTTGGCTTAACTCAGTACGGCAAACAGCTGACAATGCGGTATGGGCTTTGCTCATTGTTGAAGGCCGTACGGTGACCTATAGTTGTTAATGTATAATTGTGTTTTCTAATTGTAAAAAAACAATACGATTAATATCATTTTAATCCTAGATGCAATGGAAAGTCCTTTTCTGTGGCAAATAGATACTCCTGAGTACTGGAATCTCGAAGATGTAGAAGCAGCTCTGCGAAGTTCATCACAGAAAGGTAATTATTTTAAGATAAACTTTGTGAAGGACGGATCCTAGATTATGTTGACAACAACAACAGCAAGTGTACTAAGTGCTTCTCAAGCATTTGAATCCGCGGTCATGTCGTTCCTGACGAAATTGATAGAATACTGGAATATCAATACAAAAATGCCTGGCCGAGTTGACGTCAAGATTCATATATTGAATGCTAATAAAGGTTTGTGAAATTTAATAACGTATAACCTTGCACAAAAATAAAATAAAAGGAGAGTTCCTAAGTTCTTTACTTAGTCGTAAACCGAAGTACGTTGTTTGTAACAGTAATCAAATTAAGGCCCTGAAATGTTTCAATATCAACTATTTACAAGTCCAATATGTATACGTTAAAAGTATCTTTAAAATGCCCCCAAAAAGATTGTTTTCCTTATGTCTAGTGACAAATGTTTCATGCATATTCATTATAAAAACCAATTTACAATAAAAAAAAAGTAGATTCTGCAAGGTAGAGCTCCACCGGGATAAGTGCCTGAAATAAGGACTCCACTTGAAAACGATGAGTTGGATAAAGCCCTCTGGTTGGGGGCGGGGGGCGGGTACTTAAATACTCAATTGATAGGGGGTGCTGCTTGGGTTCTATTACACCACCTTTTACATGTGATAGTGGGAGATATAATGGAACACATTATGCAAATCGTGATACAAGCATGAAATTTGGTATAATGGTTGACCAAACGATAATTAAAAAAAACAGCTGCTGGCCCAAAAAATTCCATTTTTAAAAATGGCCACCGCTTATTTTGCAAATGGCGTCATATCCAATTGGCTACATTTCGTAAATCCTTTGAAATTTGTGTTTTTGGTAAAATCCAAAGTAAGCTTTGATAAAACGTAAATTACAGTTCATAAAGTACGATAAAACAGTACATAAATAACAAAAAAGTTACTTCAGGTTCCAAAATAGCGTTTTCATTTTCTTCTCATTTACAAGAGATATCACTGACTTTGTTAAGTTCAAATACCTAGTTAGAAACGACAGATTGCGTTTCTTGTAAATATCTGACAGTTGCCAATACACAAACCCGCAAAGAACGGTAGCGTTTACAGTTATCAACATCGCTTTATTTTTTGCATCCGCATTTCAAAAGTTCCTGCTATGAGGGTATAACGGCAGCAAAAGAAGTCCATTTTGGTTTCCAACTGTCATTGTGTTTTCGCTTTTATCCAAATCCATGGCCAGTGGTCATGACTTGGTACGTGTTCCTGTCGAATGCATAAATCCGGTTGAGTCAACCTTCGTATGCTTCTCTTTTTATGTGCTCCGGAAGAGAACCTCTGGTAGGCGGAATAGCAACACTAGGGCGCTGCTTCCTGACAAATGATTCAAATCGTGCCTTGCTTACAGCAAATGTTGATGTTGCAGTACATAATACAAACGCATGCTTCTATGATGTTCATATCAGTGTCTTCATTCAAAATTCAAGCAAGCACGTGGTGGCCTGGCCTGGAATAAACGATTGCTGGCCTTCCAACCATAAATGAGTCAGAATTTAGATCAGTTGATGGCAAATCGCACAATGTTTTAAAAAAAAACAATTTGCTGCGATCTAATAACACTGTTTTAAGTAACATCCGTAGACAAAGACAGTTATTTGTTTTTCGAGGATAAAGAAATCTTCCAAGTCAAACTGTCTACTTTGATAGGAAATGAAAAGTCTAGAAAAAAAGATCGTAATCACTTTTCATGTTCTTCAGCTTTGTTTTTGACAAAGACATTTACAGTTTCGTTTAACGGCTATAAAAGGAAATAGGTCTTTTTTTACCTGGTTATCCGATTCTCCGTCGCTTTGCATTTGCTTCAAAAAATCTTCGTATTGTTCGGACCCAATATCTTGGAGTTTATATGCATATCTCACCTACCTCCGGATCAACAATTTCATTACAAGAGTAAATTTTGTTCAATTCTGACGACTTTCCTAGAAAAAAAGAAATTGAATTTCCAAACTCGTTAATCATTTAAGGTAGCTCAGCGGTTTAAATTTTCGCGCCGTCTGCGCATAAAGTTGCGCATTGATGTCGTAAGTTATGTACATTGTCGTAATTTGCCATAACAATAACATTTGATCATTAAAATAATCTTTTTTATTCTAATACATTGAGAATGAGTTGAAAAACTATCAACTGCAATTTCAAAACTTATTATAGCTTATTGCAACAATTGTCATTGTCGAAATAGGACTTCCGTTCTAAAATATGGAGCATGTTCTTGACGTCGGAGAAGACTGAAGAGAGAATAACTCATAAAAATCGAACACGTGAACTGCTTTTCGTGAATACTGTAATGCAGATCGAAATTATAGATAACGATCTTCAGTTTGGAAGCTTATGAAGCAGTTTCACCCTTGTGTTGTGGACCTTAGAGTTCAGGTGTGTATATGTCATCTGCATAGAGATCGGATCATTTTGGTTTCTTGGAGAAAAGGTCATGAAAAAATTTGAGAACAACACGTTTAATAATTTCTTGCGTCCGAAACGCTTATCTGGATTTACCTTTCTCAGGAACACTCAAAGCAAAACATTTAAAATCCGAAGATGTATAAGTACCGAAACCGTTGAAGAGCTACATGTATATATATGTATGTCAAAAATACCTAAAACAAATAGCCATTTTCATCTAAAGCCAACTTTTCCTGAGGGAGTTGAAACCTTAGTTTCTTAATAATTTCGAAATTTATAAACGGACAATTTTAGTAAAGTTTTGTTAAATCATGTCAGTACCGAAGTACTGATGATACCCTCGGGGACTGTTAGTCTACCAGCAATGGAAATCTACCAAGTGATGTAAAACTTTGAAAACAACACGTTAAATATTTTTTTGCGTCCGAAGTGCTTTTCTGCAGTCGTTTCATACCTAACTCATGAAAGTAGGAGGTTTATATAATATATGCAAACAGAATTTTTTGTTGGAATTTTTGAATGCGAATGCTGGTGATTTTGTTAAGCATGCACACTTAAAATTTAGAACATTTTCCATCTAGACTGTTTAAATTATTTTTAAAAAATGAATCATTTCACAAAACTAACTTTATTACTGATGCATGATGGTCTGGATAGAGTGTCCTTCATTTCTTTCTTTTCTAATTCTTTATACCATTTATCTCTATTTAACTTTTTTTTTCTCATTTTCTGTATTTCTTATAATTTATTGTTCTTCATTGTCATGTCTGTTTTCTTTATTTACAAATGTATTGTGCATATAACATGCATTTATGATTATTCTCTATTCTTTAAAACTTTTCCTGATCCTCATACAATGTACTTGATTCTTCAGAACTTTCATGAGAGAAATACAAATCTTTTACTACCTAACAGGAAAACCAGTCTTGTCATAAAATGATTTTTTTTTTAATTTTAAAAGCTTATTAGACCTCTGTTTATCATACTGCTATTAACTGATCAGAACAGTTATTTCGTACCGAGTGCATTTCTTTAACATGTAAAAGACAATAAATTAAAACTTTTTTTAAAATTGGTGGAAAGTATTAAATGTTCATACAAGTCCCCCATTCCTTTTCATTCAAAAACCTTAAGAGGCACATACTCATACATTTTTATAATTTTGACTTTTGAATAATTTTATACATCCAACATGTCAAGTACATCAAAGTAATATTCTATTGCTTTAAAATATTCATAAGAATTTTGAAAACATATACAAACATACATCATGGGAAGTGACAGTTAGTGCTATCTGGGGTTAAAATCCCTACTTTTTCACAATCAGTGCTTATGAATGGAGGACATATGGTTGAAACTCCCTTTAAAAATGGCTGGATCATTTATCATCTGTAACATTCGATCTGCCTGATGTTATTTCATCCGGATAGAATTTCGCTTATCATAACCATCTTTCCATGCAAAGCAAGCCATGTTTGTTAAAGTGTAAAAAAGAGAATGAAATGTATTGAAACTACTTTAAGATTAGGGTAATCAATGGTGGAATAACTAAAATTAAAAACTGAAGTTGCATATATGAGATATGTCAATTATAACAAATGACAATTGTAGAAATGGTTTTGTCCATGATTTAATATAAAGGCCGTTAGTTTTTGTTGTTTGAATTGTTTTACATTGTTATTTTTGGGCCTTTTATAGCTGACTGTGCGGTATGGGGCTTTGCTAATTGTTGAAGGCCTTACGGTGACCTATAGTTGTTATTTCCTGTGTCACTTTGGTCTCTTGTGGAGAGTTGTCTCATTGGAAATCATACTATATCTTTTTTATACGCCCGTTTACGGAACGTATTATGGTATACCGTTGTCCGTCGTCCACGTGCCATACAATAACTCAAAAACGCCTAATCCATTGTGTATGAATTTTATAAATTTTAGATTTTAGGTTTCCGAGTTTTGGGGTTTTATTCATTAAATAATTATGATTTTCCAGTTTTCGTACAATAATTCAAAAATGCTTTGAACTGCTTTCATGCAACTTTCTAGAATTGTTTATATCTATTAACTTAAGCTCCCTTTCGATTTTTCATAAATTTTAGATCTTACGTTTTCGAGTTATGAGATTTTGTTCATAAAAAGGGGTGATTTTCCAGTTTTCAGACAATAACTCAAAAGTGCTTTGAGCAGATTTCATGAAACTTTGGTGACTAGTTTATATCTATACAAATAACCTCCCTTGAAATTTTTTATAAATTTCTGATATAACATTGAGGAGTAACGGAACTTTATTTGTTAAAAAAGTGACGGGCGTATTATGTGCTCATAAAGCAGCTCTTTATATAAATTTACAATGCAAACATTGAAAATGTTAATGTTGTGTGGGAGGCACTATTTTGGATTTAATATTCAAAGTATATGAAAATGACAGGGAACTAGATGTAGCATTGAGAATGTAAATGGGGAATGTGTCAAAGAGACAACAAACCGACCATAGAACAGACAACAGCAAATTAATTAGATATAGCGGCTTCTTATCGCTACCAAAATTACTGAACTGCCCCCCTTTTCACACACAGAATAGGAAGGTAGTTAACCATGTGGTAGTAAGAACCATCACAGACTAACTATTGAAATTGATAAGCAAATGTCACATTAATATTAATATATGCCTGTTCCATGAAAATGTCTTATTTACACCATATCGTATGGTGGAACTCCTCAGAAAGGAGATATATAGAGTTCACACAAATAGCTAATTCCTTGTTTAACATAATTGACCACAAAGTCAGAATGGTAAACAAAACAAAAATCTATGTGCTATTTGTATATCTACTATGATACTTAAAAGTAATCCTATGAATTTTAATCAATTTTTACAAATGGAAATTGCAACCGATACGTTGAAGACATTTGAAATAGAGTAATGGCTTAGTCCGTGTTTTTACCATGGCAAACCCCTAAAATCAACTTGTGTATCTGCAAATAGTAGCAAATTACCCTTTATTTCCAATAATATAAGATACAGACATTAAGCTCTTCAGTATGAAAAAAATTGCAACTTCTGTCATTTTTTGGTTGTTGGAAAAATTCAATCAAAGCGGTTTATGTCTGTTTTCCCGCTATTTAGCCTAGTTGCACTCATTTTCAGAGGTCCAAAAAACTCTTGGATGGCCGGCGACCCCACAATTTTATTCCAATGTTATAAAATAGAGACATCAAGCTTTTCAGTATGAACAAATGAGCAACTTCTGTCATTTATTTTGCTTTGACAATTTAATCAAAGAGGTTATATGTCTGTTTTTCCTATATTTAGCCGATTTGCACTCATTTTCAGAGGTAAAAAAATCTCTTGGATGGCCGGTGACCCCCAAATTTTATTCCAATTTCATAAAATAGAGACATCAAGCTTTTCAGTATAATAGAAAAAATGTGCAACTTCTGTCATTTATTTTGCTTTGAAAATTCAATCAAAGAGATTCTATGTCTGTTTTTCCTATATTTAGCATATTTGCACTCATTTTCAGAGGTCAAAAAAATCTCTTGTATGGCCGGTGACCCCAAATGTTATTCCAATTTTATAAAATAGAGACATCAAGCTGTTCAGTATAAAAAAATGTGCAACTTCTGTCATTTCCTTTTCTGTAAAAATTCAATCGAAGTGTTTTTTTGGTCCTTTTCCCCTAAATTTACATATAGCCTATTTGCACACATTTTCAAAGACCCCCAAGTTTTTTTGCATTTTGTCATTTACCATTCTTCAAAGTTTAATTTTACAAATTATAAGAAAATTCTGTCATATTTTTTCTATACCCCTGAACTACCTTAATAAAGCCCTGGATACTTTTCAAAGAAATCCTTTTGTGTTTCGAGGAGTCCTCCCGATGTCGTTCATCTGTCTTAGAATGACACAAACCACTACCTCTTTCAAATTCATCTACCAGTCTACTGACTTCCATCCGTCAATCGATTCAAAGGAATCTTCGGTTGCACCACCATCGCCCTTCACAATAGCATTATTCTGCTTTTTTTGCCTGATCAATTGTGATACCAGTAAACAACTTACTGGTCTTACGTTCAGTGAAATTACCATTTGCAAATTCCATTGCCACCTTGTGAGTAATGTCCTTGAAAGGAAGCTATATCTCAGATATAAATCAGTAACAATCGAGCTTAAATAATAAGATCTGGACCAAAAAATACGGTGTTATGCTTGATATGTACTGTTTATGTGAGGTACGATATCTGACTCAGAAAATGAAGATTAATAATTGAACGCCAAAAAAGGGTCTCACTAATAAGCAACAGCAAGCGCCAAGAATTGACAAGAAGCATCAAGAAGCGACAATAAGAATACTTTTAGCGACAAGAAGCGACAAGAAGCTATTTAGCGAAAAGAAGCGACAAGAAGCTATTTAGCGACGAGAAAGTATACATTTAGTCTTTTTTAATATACGGGTAGAAATAAATTGATAATTTTTGATATTATATTGATAGATGAAGAAATTAAACATTTGAGGAAGGGATTGTGTAGTTTTTATTATTATATTAATAGATGAAGAAATTAAACATTTGTAAGAGCAAATTACCTTGTTTTTATTGGATACCTAAGCTTCACAAAATTCCATACAAACAACGGTACATTGCCGGCTAATCTGCATGTTCCACTAAATAATTGTCCATTTGATTGACTAAATTTCTGCCATCAGCAGTGTCTTCAGAAATACTGTGAAACTGTTTACTCGCGTAATGGTATTAATCATATGTCGATTCTTAAACATTCTAAGGAAATTCTGGATAATTTTAAATCTCGGTCTTTTTCCGAAATTAGTTCCATCAAATCTTTAGATTTTTCACCATTCCCCATGTTTAATTGAAAAATCGCATGAAACAAATAATCCACAATGCCTTTCAACATAAAAATGGTAGCATACGCTATAAATGTATTACTTAGGCACAATTTGTTAATAGTGAACAAAAGGGTAAAATATGCCAGAGGAAAAAGTGATCATTATGCTGGAGTTTCTAATCGACGACATGTTTGTTGAATTCGGAGGTAGACTTTTTGTCGGCATTCCTATGGGAACGTACTGTGCGCCTTTCCTTATCGACCACTTCTTATTTTCATATGAATCGGAGTGTCTTCAGACACTTGTCAAAAACAAAAAGATCGAAGAAGCCAGACTATATAATTTAACTTTCAGATATATTAATGAGGTTCTTCCCATTAACAATCCGAACTTTTCTGATTGGGTTCCATTTATATATCCCCCAGGACTAGAAATTAAAGAAGCAACATACACGGCTTCCTCCACCTCATTTTTAGACTCATTCCTCGAATTTGACATACATAGTCATCTCAGTACTAGAATCTATGATAACCTAGACGGTTTTAATTTTGAAATTATCGATTTCCTCCACCTTAGTAGCAATATACCAACTTCACCTGCATACGGAATATACATTTCCAAACTTATTCGATATTCAAGAGCTTGCAGATCCTACTCAGACTTTGTAAAACGTCACCAGTGTTTCAACAGAAAGTTGATGAACCAGGGGTATGTCAAAGAACTTCTCGTCCTTTTTCTAAAAAAAAGTTAATCGGAAGGTACTAAGTTGATAAATATTCACCAATAATGCACGATGGTCTTGTTGTATAGATTCTGCGTACTGACGTTGTTTATCATCTTAATAACGTGTTGTATTGTTCTTTTATTTGTCTTTGTTTTATTATTTATATTACTTTAACTGTTTGGTCTGTTTTCTGTGATACCCACGTGACGTGGCTTGGTACTTATACATCCCGTCAATGTGTTTGTTTTATCTTTCATTTTTACTGGTGTGTTTTGTACGTGTGACTTTTTATGTTTCTTTGCTACATATGACGTGACTCTGTACTTTTAAAGATCCCGCCATTATGTTATTTTTCTATTAAAATGGTATTATGTTATTGTTCTATTTTGAAAATACTTTGAACGCCAAAATTATTTACCTCGCGTAGTGGTATCAACCATGTGTGGATTCTTTAAAACTTCTAAAAACCTTTTTGGTAACTTTAAATCTCGGTTATTTTCTGGAATAAGTGCTAACAAAAACTCTTGATTTTTTAACCCTGTATACCATCATTCCCTAATTGAATTTAAAATTTTTAAAATACTTTGAACGACAAGAAAGAATGATATGAATGAAGTCACAGGTTTTTCAAATTTCCAAGCATTTATGGGTTGATTTAAAATATATATATATGAGTAAGCAATGAATAAGACTGATTTATTTGATAGATGCTTTTTGTGCTTCTGTGTTTAATATTTGTTTGTTTTGAGAATGTGACACAGTGATGACTGCTGTACCCAATGGAAAAGGTTCAGTAAGACCCCGTTTTGGCCCCAAAAGATAGCAGTTTTACAAAATTTCGAAAATGTATTCGTTAAGCTATTTATTGGAAAGTATATGATTCTACTACATAAATATGGGCTGTTTTTGACAATACAATGTACATATATCGGGTACTCGCATCATTAAGCTTCACAATTTAAGCATTTTAATTAAATTTTAGACGATTTCCGTCTTAAATGAGAGTGGCCGCATTATTGTTCATTCCTAATATTGAAATATAAGTTGTATTAGATGATAAAACATTATATATATAAAGGTTAAGGATGAACACGGATGCGGCCACTTTCGTTTTTTGACAAAAACTATCTGAAAAGTGACGAATTTTGGCATGTTTGATAGATTTTTTTACATCAAAGCTTGAATAGGAGCGTTTTAAATGACTTAATCAGTTAAAATATTTCACATAAACTAATTGCACCAATTGATATAGACACATAAGTGTTTAAAAAGTGTCTAAAATATTTCGTTAGATGAACTTAAAACTTGAGGCCAAAATCGGCCCTTAACGGACCTACTCCTTTTGACAATTTTACTTACTATGTCTGTTTTGTTCACGCATCGTTGTATATATAATGGAATTTGGTACGAATGTCATGCAAGTGAGAGGTTTATCGCTATAAAACCAGGTTCAATCCACCATTTTCTACATATGAAAATGCCTTTACCAAGTCAGAAATATGAAAGTTGTTATTCATTCGTTTGGTGTGGCTGATCTTTTGATTTTGCCATTTGATTAGGACTTATATCTAGAAATATACTATGAGGGTCGGTTGAAAACAAAAGTTTACGACTATAGAGATGATTTCAGCTTCCCAATTGTGACCTTTTCATTTTTAAATCAAGAGTTCCAAATGGTGAAGTTGAGATCCTCCCTTTGTAAATTTGACGGACGCCATTACGAGTTGGTTGACCGTTATGGAATATTCGTTATACATATGGTATCGGACATGTTATCTTTGTCATAACTACAATCCCGTTTTCTTTTCACGAATGTGACATACCGAATTAGACTATTTTCTGGCTTTGTGATAATATTGAAAACAACACGTTTAATAACTAATTACGTCCGAAGCGCTTTTCTGGTTTTACCTTCATCAGTAACGCTCAAAGCATTTAAAATCCGAAGATAGATAAGTAGCGAAAATCGTTGAAGAGCTATATGTCAAAAATACCTAAACTACATAGCCTAATTCATCTAAATCCAACTTTGCCTGAGGAAGTCGAAACCTTAGTTTTATAATAATTTCAAAATTTATAAACGGACAATTTAATTAAAGTTTGTTAAATCATGTCAGTGCCGAAGCACTGACTACTAAGCAGATGATACCCACGGGACTGACATGAGCAATACAACAGATGCTACATGTACAGCAGGATCTGCTACCAATTCCGGAGTAAAAAATATCCCCCTGTTTTTGATGGGGTGTGTTTTGTTCTTGTACATCTATTTGTGACATTTCGTTCATGCATCGTTCTCAATATAATGGAATTTGATACGACTGTCGTACAAGTGACAGATTTATTGCTACAAGACCAGGTTCAATTCACCATTTTCCACAATTAAAAATGTCTGTACCAAGTCAGGAATATGACAGTTATTGACCGTTCCTTTGATGTGTTTTATCATTTGATTTTGCCATTTGATTAGGGACTTTCCGTTTCGAATTTATTAATGCAAACAATTATTTATTTCCTTAACCAAAAATGTTATTTGAAAACAAATGTAGAAAATTGTTAATATTTATCAAATTGATTAGGAAAAAATCTACTTTCTGTAACAATTCCGAATGATTTGGATGCAAAAAAATGTTTGCATATAATTCAAAATGTGCGACTAATTGTAAATGTCTCATTGTCAGCTCACCTGACCAAAATGCGCAAATGTGCGAGTGAGATATTTTCATCTCTTGTCCGTAATTACTCGTCGTCTGTTAACTTTTACAAAACATACTCTGAAACTGCTCCGCCCATTAAAGCAAAAATTGGCAATATTCATATTTGCGGTATTTAGTTTGATAAAAGTGTCTGTGTCCGGTAGTCTAGTCTACCAGCTAATATGGCTGACATGACTAAAAGTATTATAATTTTCTAGTACGGTTTGTTCACTTATGATTTCCTCGGTTCAGTAGTCAGTGCTTCGCTACTGGTATGATTTATAACTTATGTTTTACAATTTCTATCAATATAGGAACTACTTAGGCTGATTAATTGATTGCCGCCATCTTGGATTGTAAAATAGCCGTTCCCGAAAGGTCTAGTTATTTGCTTTAATCTGCAATGAATTGGTTGGACTGTTTATTGGAAAAAAGAAAAATATTATTCAGACTGATTTATCCAATACCTAATATTTGTGCTGGCTCGAATCTAATTGTTAACTTAGCTATTAAAAGGAATATTACTCAAATAGTTTTTTTTTTTTAAAATGATAGAGAAATTGCATTAAGAAACAAGGTTGGTGAACCATTTTTTAATTTGTTGAATAGATATAGGAACTTGTGGTATGAGTGCCAATGAGACAACTCTCCATCAAAATAACAATTTATGAAAGTAAACCATTATAGGTCAATGTACGGCCTTCAACACGGAGCATTGGCTCACACCGCACAACAAGCTATAAAGGGCCTCAAAGTAACTAGACGTGTAAGACCATTCAAACGGGAAAACCAACGGTCTAATCTATATAAAAATAACCGAGAAACGAGAAACACGTATAAATTACATAAACAAACGCCAACTACTGTACATCAGATTCCTGGACATAGGACATGTGCAAACCTTTGCAGTGGGATTAAAGCATATTTTAAACCTATCATTCCGTTGTGTTTATTTTAATTCTATTTTATTCACATAACAAATATAAGGGTTAAGCGTTTCTGATAAAGATAAATCCAAAAATAGCTTCCAACGTACTTCATTGTACTTAATGTACGTAATTGCTTTTCCCATTTTGTATCACATTCATTGTTGATACGTTTGCTGGTTGACTGCAAGTCTAAAAGGTATCAGCAGCTTAGGTGTTAGTGCGTTGCACTATTGGAGTGACCAGGCCAACATATTTCATGGACCACCCTTCCAGCAGGCTACTCATATGTTTTCGTGAAGAGAAATGTTAAAATCTCATAGAATTTTAAAAGTTCAAAATCAATTCGCGTATTTAATTAGTGTGCTGTATCACCAGCCCAGTTGTCAGCACTTCGGTGTTGACATGAATAGCAACTATATGGTAAGTTTTATAAATTTCCTGTTACAAAACTTAAAATTTTTCGAAAAAACTAAGAATTTTCATACCCATGAATAGATTACCTTAGCCGTATTTGGCATAACTTCTTGGAATTTTAGGTCCTCAATGATCTTCAACTTTGTACTTGTTTGGCTTTATATTTATTTAGATCTGAGCGTCATTGATAAGTCTTATGTAGACGAAACGCGCGTCTGGCGTATTAAATCATAATCCTTGTACCTTTGAAAGCTATCAAGTCATATATTTAGGAAAACTTTTTCAACAAATTGTTGGAATTCATATGGAAATGAACTGTCCGCCTCTACTAACCGACCTCAAGACAATTCAATTATCAAATATCCCCACCCGAAAAGCAATATACTAACTTCACCTGCTTATGGGACTTATATGTTTCCAACTGATACAGTATTCAAGAGCTTTCAGCTGCTACTCAGACTTTGTTAAACGTTACCAGTGTATGAGTAAACAGTTGATTAACCAGGGGTATGTCAAATTTGTCTCTTCCTGTTTTGAATATTTAAAAAAAAGTTCATCGGAAGGTACCAAGACCATGTTGATAAATATTCCGTTTCACCTTCACAAATAATATAAGATGGTCTTGAAATATAAATTCGTGCTATTTTATTCTTTTAATTGTCTTTATGATTATTTCTTTTAAAGTCTAGTCTGTTTTTGGTGAAATCCATTTCACTTGGCATTGTACTTTTACATACCGTCATTGTGTTTTTGTTCGACGGTAAAACTTGTGTGTTCTTGTCTTTCATTGTAAATGAATGCGACTGTCATACAAGTGAGAGATCTAGCTAGCTATACAACCCTGTTAAACTCACCATTTTCTACATAAGAAAATGCATGTACTAATTCAGGAATATGGCAGTTGTTATCTATTGGTTTGATTTGTTTGCGCATTTGATTTTGGGATTTTATAACTGACTTTCCGTTTTGAATTTTCCGGGGAATTGAGTATTTTTGTTACATTACTTTTCACTTAAGATTCATAATTTCGTTTAGTTTGGAAGAAATGCAAGGTAAACCGAATTTGTTCTTTTTCAGAATGTTTATTAACAAATGAATAATGCATTATTATTTGTTCGTTTTAGGTACTGTTTGGTGGAAATTTCCAATTAAACATTCAGTCGAGAACTTAAATTCAACAGATGATACATATGAAGAACTTCGAAAGCGTATGTAATGCGATAATTACAGTTGTTTGTTAATCAACATTTCATAATTTAATCACTTATAACTCATTCCATGCTAGTGTTTATTGACATTGTTTGACAAGTTCATATTTTCACAGAAGAAGTGGGTACGTTTAATAAGATTTTTGCAAGGTCTGATGTAAATAGTAGACGGGCTATTCTCCTGCCGTAAAGTGAGTTTATGTTGAATTGCATGGGATCTCACAATTCGAAATATACAAATGGTAGTGAAGCGATCGATATTGATTCTCCAAAAGTATTGTTTAATGTAAAAAGATCATCAAAGTTAATTCTGCAAATTACATTTCTTTATTCATTTCTTCCAAAAATTCAAGCCACCATAGCGCATTTATCGTAATAATTTTGTTTAAAAGAGAACGAGTTGGTACATGTACATAGTAGAAAATATTTGCTAGTTAGAACAAAAGTCAAAGTATTATCTTAGCTTTTTAAAAAATTTCAACTTTTATGTAAAAATAATTCACTATCCCCAATGTACATTTCTAGTTGAAGAACACGTCAAAATACAAAAATATGTTGATATTATTGATCCTAAAAATTAACACGGGTCACAGTAAACAGTACAGATTTGAACAGGGTCTAGTTTCAAATAGGGTTTTCCAGCAATTTTAGAAAAGTTATATATTCGTAAAACAGTTATTAGTTGATCATTATTTTGTTAAATCACTTAACGACATATTGGGTATCCTACCTTCAGATATTAAAATCTCAATGCCGTTTATGACAAGTTTCAAGTATCTTACATAGAAAAATGATTGTTTGTTTTAATGTTGAAACTAAACAAAGTGCTCTGAGTGTTCAGAGCAAGGTAAAACCTGTTATATTTAAATCTACAAATATATGCTGTTACTCTCAACAGTATTTTTTAAACTACTGAACAATCCTTAATTTATGATTAGTGTTCACCTGTTTTCTTTTTGTGCGATTAAATTACAGCCCGTCCGTTTTGAATTTTCTTTTAAGTTCGGTATTTTTGTTATTTTACTTTTCACTTAAGACATATATATATATATATATATATATATATATATATATATATATATATATATATATATATATAACATCAGTTTAAAAAAATTTCACGGTAAACAGATTTTGTTCTTTTTGAATGTTCATTTAAAAATGATAAATGAATTATTGTTTACTCTTTTAAGGTACTGTTTCGTGGAAATTTCCAATTAAACATTCAGTCGAGAAATTAGTTACAACAGATAATACATATGAAGAAATCCGAAAGAGTAAGTAATGCGATAATTATAATTGTTTGTTAGTCAAAATTTTACAATCCAATCACATATTCTTTATGCCATGCTAGTGTTAAATAAGTAAGGTATTTTAGTTTCAATTATTGTAATTATCGTTTGAGCTTACTGGTTTAGAAGGTTGTGTGATCGAAATATGTATCTAATATATCTATCATTGCCAGAACCAAATGTGAATGTAGACCAAATCGCCCTCTTCGATTCTTCTACTTTTTTTCCACAGTGATCTTGTCAAATTTTTTTTATGCGCTTAGACATTAATTTTTCCATTTGAATAGGAATTTTTGACAAGTTCACATATTTTAACAAAAGAAATGGGTACCTTTTTATCCGATTTTTTCAAGGTCTTATTAAAATAGTAGACAGGGATTACTCCGGCCGAGAAGTGAGGTGGTGTTAAACGCACGGGATCACACCATTCGGATAATTCAAATGGCAGTGTTTAATCGCCCGATATTGATTCTCCGAAATGTAGTGTGATGCAAAAAGAAAAGCATAGTTAATTTTCGAATAACTTTTTTTTTTGATTCGGGCCAAAGTTCACTTCACCATAGTGCTCTACTCGTAATAATTTTGTTTAAAATATAACGAGTTGGTAAATAGTAGAAAATATTTGCTGGCCGGAATGAAAGTAAAAGTACTATCAATTCGTTTTTTTTTAGTAAATTTTTCGACTTAAATACCCAAAAATGCAATCCATTTTGTTTTGTTTACATTGGCTGGAGCTAAAGGGGCAGGGTTGAGATTTCAAAAACATGTATAACTCCGCCGCAATTTTGCGCCTGTCCCAAGTCCGGAGTCTCTGGCCTTTGTTACTCTTGTATGATTTTGGTTTTAGTTTCTTGTGTATAATACGGAGTTTAGTATGATGTCCATTATCACTGAACTAGTATAAATATTTGTTTAGGGTCTAGCTGAAGGACGCCTCCGGGTGCGGGAGTTTCTCGCTACATTGAAGACCCATTGGTGGACTTCGGCTGTTATCTCTTTGACACATTCCCCATTCCCTTTCTCAATTTTTCGAAATATTTTCTGTAAAAGTTAGTAACAATCCCCAATGAACATTTCTAGTTGAAGATCACATGAAAATACAAAACAATATTGTTTGATTTAATGTTGAACTTTAACAAAGTTTTCTGAGTGTTCAGAAGCAAAGTTAACACTGAATGGCGATTATCATAACGTCGCTGGGCTTCGAAAATGTCGTATATGACTTTGTTGGCCAAAAATACTTTTTGACACCAATGGTCTGGGCGGGAGGAAATCTTTGGTACTACAAAATAGCATACAGTTAGACCAATCAAAACGTTTGAAATAAGACTTACTCCAAAATTGCCAATGTCAGTTGTTTGTAAAGTTTGCTTCCAAAATGTTGTATGAAAACTTGAAAATCGTTGTATAATGGGTTTGGGTATAAAATAATTGTACATTTCTTTATTTTTGTGAAAATAATTTAAGTTCTCGGATAATCCAGATATGTCAAAGTTTTTATTTCACTGCTATTTACAAAAATGTTCAAGTTCACATACGACATTTAGGAAGCATGCATTTTGTCAAAATTTTCAAAGTCTGTTTGTGAAATATTTTTTCTTCAAAAATTTGTAATTTACAACATTATGGAAACCCTGTGACGATAAGTAGTTTAACTGTTTCATATAAATCTACACATATAAACCGTTACCCTGAACAGTCCTTTACAAACAACTGAACTGTTCTAAATGGATGATTTTGTGTTTACCTGTATTCTCATTGTGTGCCCAAACTTTTTAGCTTTTGCTGTAAAACGTTTTTTAGCTGATGTTTGTTGATATTGAGGGACGAATTCGATTGTTTATATTAAATAAAAGTATGGTTTGCTCAGATTTGCTAAGAGCTGTTTTCTTTCAGTGCTTTTGGGTTGTGTTAAATCACGCAGTGGTTGTACAACAGTTTAAACTTTTTAAATAACGAGTTTATTTAAAAATGTCCTGTACCAAGTCAGGAATATGGCCATTGTTATATTATAGTTCGTTTCTGTGTGTGTTACAATTTAACGTTGCGTCGTTTGTTTTCTCTTATTTTTGAGTGTAAATTGACATTGCGATAAGACGTGTCACGGTACTTGTCTATCCCAAATTCATGTATTTGGTTTTGATGTTATATTTGTTATTCTCGTGGGATTTTGTCTGATGCTTGGTCCGTTTCTGTGTGAGTTAGTTACATTGTAGTGTTGTGTCGTTGTTCTCCTCTTATATTTATGTGTTTCCGTCAGTTTTAGTTTGTTACCCCGATTTTGTTTTTTGTCCATGGATTTATGAGTTTGAACAGCGGTATACTACTGTTGCCTTTATTTATTGTACGATTGGTATTACAGAGCTACATGTATGCTTTAAAATGACATTTAATAACTATTTTTGATATAATAGGGTTTTATGACTTCGTACTTTGTATTTTCCATATATACCAAATTCAATATAATTTTTACACCGAAGGAGGACACATTGTATTTTAATTTTTCAAGGAAACATGTTAAGGATGTTCGCTTGTCATGTTTTTGGATTTTTGTCAGATTTTCGGAATCCTCTGTTTTTATTTATTTGAATGCCTTAACAATTTTTCCCCATTGACCCCGATTTTTCAGTTTATAAATCTTTTACTTGTATTATTATAAGCCATCTGTTAACGTTTTATAAAATCCTCGTTATTTTTAATAGTTTTTGAGAACTTAAACTTGTCAATTATAAATCTATGAATAATCCAGAGAGAACATTCTTCCGCCAAAATTTTAATGGCTTATATCTCTATACCAAGCACATTGACCAATATATTTTTTTGGCTTTTTTGGTTCCATATCTATATTCTAGTGTTGTCATAAGCTTGTTTTTTTTAAACTGAGTAGCGAACCTCCTAAGCATCACATCGATATCGGTGTTTATTGACTAAGTATTAAACCACAGAAGACAGTTGAAGTCTGACAAATCGATAGATTCAGTGCAGATATGTCAAAGGAGCACGTGTTTATTATCTAAATCTTACTTCGGTGGTGTTGAATATATTTTTTTATGTGATTTTGCTCTGATTAAGGATGTACTTAGGTGAGGTTTTGGAATTTGTGTCAAATGTTCGGAATCCTTGGTGTTTTTCCATACAATACAATGTAAAATATTTTGCCCCATAACACCCATTTATTTTTTCATATAAGACTTAATAGCTCATGAAAGGTCATTTACCAAAATTTTAGAAGATTCTTGATTTTCTTTCTTTTGTTTTGACTCCCAAATAATACCAATTCAAATATAGGGTAAAAGTCCGAGCCAGCCTTTTCCCGCCATATTTTAAATCTCAAATATCTCGAAAAGGAGCTCCATGACCTATCAATATTTTTAGCTTATCTTAATCCTTAATTTATGTTCTACCAGCTTATAGTATCAAATTTAATTTCTTAATTTCTAATTTTTTACCTAACCTCACCTAAGTACATCCTTAACTTGCAAGTGAACGGGGCTTTATAAAATTTAATACAAGTTAATATTTACTTGGTAAATAATCTATTATTCGTAGACTAAACGAACTAGGGAAAAATGGGTAGCGGTTCCTGGTACTAAAAAAGCTAGTGTAGCATTACAACAACAAAAAATATGTATAGACATGCGGCAAACATTGACGTAAAATGAAGTTAAAAAATACCGTCTATTTTTAATGGCTCCGGCGCGTTGAAATGGTAGATATTTTTCTTATTTTGTAAATCTAATTTTTTAGATTTTAAACACCTACGTTTTGTGTAATTGAAAAAGCTGTCGGCACAAGGTAATTCCAATCCTATTTCATCCCATCAGAAACCGTACAAGATCATAATATTCTGAATATCATCTTAGGGTAAAAAAAAAACTTCCTGGTAAAACGTAATCAAATAATTGCGCTCTTGTTACCTTAAATGTGTATTTTAAAATTGTGTATAAAACAATTTAACGTCTTTAATTCGATAGATTTGAAATCCATTTAAAATGATATTAACCCCTGACACAGTGTGCCATTGAGGCCCGGCTACATTCAGATCTGTAAACCACTTTGACTTTGACTAGCATTTCACGGCGGTTATTGCAAGAAAAATAACCGCACGATGAATAAGCAAAAAAAAATAATTAAAAGGTCACTAAACGTACATGTATTCTCTTTATATTTTAAGCTATATACTTTTATTTGTTCAACATCTACGTCACAGAAAGAAATATAAAAAAAAAATTCAACGATTCACTTGTGTACTATCCTCATATCAAAAATCGTACTATATACAATAAGCATAGACAATAATATTATAATATATAATAAATTAATATGCATTTGTTTTTGTTTTTAATGAAAAACAGTCATCGCCGCGCAAATGATAACATTTGTATATGACTTAAAATTTCGTTATGCAATTTTTTTCTCATTTTTATTTAAAGAAAAACTTAGTAGTTATCATAAAATTAATAATTCTCAATATTTGCTCTTTTTATTTCTTTATCCAATAAAGTGTGTACTTTTTTGCGTGTCCATGATGTTATTATCATTATATACTCAGGATGTATTCATATTGTATTATAGAGAAGACTTGTGTCTCATTCATTTTGTTTTCGTTATAATTATTTAATTAATATGTTTAAACTTATGAAACGAAGCTTGCATCATCCTTGAACTTCACATTCCGTAATTGTCGAGGTTATTATCAACAAGTACGCAACTGGTGTACTGACATGAATGATCTTTGAAACGTCACAATAATTTATAATGCACTGTTTATAACACTTCAAAGTCATTAAGAAAAGTAATGTTTTTTTTCTAGTCCAGGAAAAATGGTCTTAGTTAAATTGTTCTACGATCTTTTTTGTATTCTTGTCTTTGATATTTGCCAATGTGCTTTGTCTACTAGTATATGAATTTGTGTGTTTTTTTTTTGTTGCATATGACGTGACTCTGTGCTTAAATATCCCGCCATTGTGTTATTGTGCTACGGTAAAATTTTATATTTTTGTCTTTCATTTTTACTTATGTGCTTTGTTTATATGCCTTGTTGTGCTTCTTTGTTACATATTTGTTTGTTTTATAGTGATTAAGATTATAACACAATGTTGACTGCTGTTTTATTCACACTTCGTTGTCAATGTAATGGAATTCTGCGAAACTTGCAACTTATGAACACATCTTGAATTAAACTATACTAATTGATCAATTTCAGCGCATTGTCTCAATAAAAAATTAATGCAGTGAAGACAACCATCAAAATCCAATGTGTTTTAAGAAAATAAAATTAAGATAATCAGTTTCCTTACAGAAACACTGATTTAAAAAAGTTTGACTTGAATATGAATCAAATGGATCTAAACAATATTTTCTTTGTCAATGATTTATCGCTTTGAATACTAACAGGAAGTTATTGTGTTCTGTATTTCAATTTAGGATTTTTTTAGCTACGATATCGATGTTATGCCAAAAAAGGGAATCAAAAAGTCATGTAAAATTGTCATTTATGAAATTATCAACACAGACAAAATAGTAGATCAATGCTAGACAATGCTGATTTTAATCATGTCTATTACTCTTTATCAATTTGTTTTCAAAAGAAAAAATGCAAAATAAGGTGAACGCCATGAGACCTGGACTTAGAATAGATTATTTGAATTATGTTGTGCTTCTTTGGATATCCTATTGGGTTCTTAATTGGGTTAACAATATAATTATATTAACTAATTATTTCTAAGAGAGAACGTTGCACTAAACATGAATATGTCGTAAGTTCTGCTCTTATACATAATTTTTTGTTTTAAACGTTTTATCATGTCTGCATAGTAATGAGGTTCAACAAAAATAATTATAAATAGCAAAAATATAGGAACTTTTATTAGATCTCTATTTGTATTTATAATTAACTTACAAAGAGTATACAAGTCTGGTTTCTATTTCATATTTGAACATTCTGATTGCACCAGAACATGATATACACATTTTGTTCGATAGAATATGATACAATGTGATATGTCTTTGACTCTTAAACGACATTTCAATGTATCAAGTAAAATATTTGAATTAAAACATTATCAAGGTGAAGAGTACACTACAGATAACATTTCAAACTCAATCCGAAAATTTGTTTAAGTATTTTATCAATTCAGATACCCCAAACAAAATAGCAAGTCCATATATGCTTTACATTTGTAAATGATTTTAAACCATGGATCTACAGTATTTATATGCGATGTAATGTCTGCAAGGAAACAACTAAACAGTAACACATTTACTTAAAATTAGTCAAAATCGTATTTTCAATAGGCCCTTATAATTTAGCATTAATGATCTTGTCTTCTTAGAAGAATATTTAATCATCATCAAATACATGCCATTATTTTGATTTCAGAAGTTAATAATTTATATAAAGTTCCTGTCTCGTTTGGTCGATGAATATAGAAGACTTATTCAGACAAATATAAATGGCTTAGACACAAAGCATGAAGGTAATATTTAACATCAGTCGTCTTACAAAATGAGATAACTTAAATAAAGTGACGTGTTATGACTGCGAATGCCAAAAACCTATCCATTGAAAATCGAAGGTCAAAGTGAGAACTAAACCCAAGCTATTATAACTGAAAAGAGTTAACAAAAGCACAAAATTAGAACAAACTACAAAAATCATTTGCTAGTTTTTTTTTATAGTTATTTGCCATTACATTGTCGATTTGTTCTCGACTTATGAGTTTACAAATCCAATTGGCATCATTTGTCTCTGTTTTTGAAAGGGCTTGACTTATCAGATCGGTGCCGAATTGGATAAGACATACAAAACACAATTATAAAAATACTAAGAGTACATGTTTAACGTCACATCACGTGAAAAACTTTAGTTTTTGATTACTTTCGCTCGCTAATCTTCGTATATCTTCTTTAAGCATGCTAAATTAAATTTTACAAGCACAAGGGAAACAGTCTACTCAACTTTAGATGACCCTTTAACAAAAGTGTGCACTAGTTCAGTGATAATGGATGTCATATTAAACTCCGAAATAT
This sequence comes from Mytilus galloprovincialis, assembly GCA_037788925.1. NCBI lineage: Eukaryota > Metazoa > Mollusca > Bivalvia > Mytilida > Mytilidae > Mytilus > Mytilus galloprovincialis. The sequence goes on from CM075339.1 coordinate 33,606,127, forward strand.
AAATATGAACTTAAATTGAAAATCATACAAGACTAACAAAGACAAGATGCTCCTGATTTGGGACAGGCCCAAAATTGCGGCTGGGTTTTTTGAAATCTCAAACTTTCCCTTATACCTCTAACCAATATAGAAAAACCAACATAGAGGACTACTTACAGTTACTGACATGCCAGCTTTAGACCTCAATTAAACTGGTTGAAAGATTATGTCTCCGTCATATTGATATCAGCCACTTATCCACCCGTTAGGGGTTTAGTATCATACCATCATATAATGTACGAGAAGAACATAACCCGTATTATGCCAACAACTGGTTTTAGAATAAATAGGTTTATTTCCGATGCTAAGACCCTATAAGTGAATCAATATTAAAGCCAAAATATGCCATCTGTAATGACCTGACAACAGTATCGTTACTATACCCCTTCTTTATACGTCTATTTAAAGGTTTGATATGTGTTTTTATGAAAATGCCGACATTTTTGTAATTTGTAAAGAATATCAAAGGGAAAATTCGCAAAAAAATGATATTAAGTTCATCCTTAATAAACAAGCACACTCCCAAAATATTTTGGGTTATTTCGTCTACATAAGTGAGTTAATCGATTTTTAAAACTGACTTTCAATTCTCAGCAAGTCGCCATCTTTAAAACAAATAACAATAACGGATATCTAATTATAACAAAGTCCTAGTACCTAGCATGACATGTCATAATCGTTAATCAGTGTTAAAATGACCTGTCGAGCTTATGGATTGTCTTCCCGACAAAATAATGGAAGAAGCCTACATAGTTTCTCGGAGCCAATAAAAAGGAAAAAAAAATTGAACTGATTTTGATCTGCAACTTATACTTTCAAGAAGAAAGCTTTACTAGTTACCTGTTACCTATCTGGTAGGTTGGTCCTTTCTAAGGGTCACTCTCCGTTATATACAGTTGTACTTCAAACTTTTATAAAATACCAATTTGTCAGTTCCAAGAATCAGGTTTAAGATCTGTAAAATAAATAACAGCAGATCGTATATCGGTTTTAAGCTCGTCGTTAAATTTGCATTTTTGCTCTCAAGTACGATATAGGACATATGATTGAAATGGTATAATAGTAGTCTCAATAAATAGTTATCAAAGGTACTAGGACTATAATTAATACGCCAGACGCGCGTTTCGTCTACATAAGACTCATCAATAACGCGCAAATCAAAATAGTTATCGAGCCAAACAAGTACAAAGTTGAAGAGCATTGAGGACCCGGAATTCCAAAAAGTTGTGGCAAATACGGCTACGGTAATCTATTCCTGGGATAAGAAAATCCTTAGTTTTTCAAAAAATTTAAAGTTTTGTCAACAGAAAATTTATCAAAATGACCATATAATTAATATTCATGTCATCACCGAATAAAGAGACTTATTCTGGAATTTAGGAGTTACATGTATAAAGTAAGAATTTTAGTAATGCTACCATTTAAATTTTAAAAGAAAGTTTTTGATTTGAGATCTTTTTGAAAGTAGTTTCACTCTAGATAAACAATGTTATATTTCGAAATGCATGAATGCCATTTTTTTTATATTATTGTTCATTGATTTAACAAGTGAAATAAAAAATATCTATTACTAAATTTCGGACTTTACAAGTGAAGAATGTACCGTGCAGATTTGCGTTCGTCGAAAAAATATAATAGAAAAAACTGTCATATAAAAACAAGCACGTTCAAATCAAAAGTTTTTTGGATCAGCAAAAGTAACAACCTTTGATCTCGAGTGTATTAGTGATTAATTAAGTATGTGTTTTTATAATACATGTAGTATAGCTCCTTCCATTATCCAAATGATATCAAATAATCTATATTATTTTATAGAATTAACCCTCACAATCTCACCGAGATTTAATGCCAAACTTTATATTTGTAGCCACCTAGAAAATGTATTTAAAATTTGTGTATTTAACGCGGCATCCTGTCTTATAATCCACTGATCCGAATAGACAGTCACGCCTGGCACGATGTGTCCCAGAGGCCCCGCTAATTACTGATCTGCAAATAAAATTCTACCTTTCAAAAAGCCTTTTACAATTATTGCCAGAGAATAATGCATACATCGTTTAAATCTAGTCCAAGCGTAGTTAGTAAAATGTCTACATATTGTCTTTACAGTTTAAGTTATATACTTTAATTTGTTCACGTTATCAGTTTGAAAAAGCATATATAAAATTTAAAAAATAATAATAATATTGTTTTTTGGTGCCGTCAACAAAAGTAAATTGAAATATATACGGTGAAAGAGAAAATTAAGCTCATGAATGTAAACAGTTGCATGTATGTTTGTTTTACTTTCCTATTTTCGGAGGTTAATTATATACTAAAACGGGTCATCGGTGCGCTTACAATAACGTAAGTATTATCAAAGACCAAGACTTCATATGATTGTATTTTCAATTCTGGCGTGCAATACAAGTAGAAAACGCACGACATACAGGAAGTAGTCAATATTTTTTTATTAATCATTGTTTTTCGTCTTTAATTTATTACTGCACATGTATGGATAAAACTTTTGAATATGTATTTTCTTTCATAATTAAACATATTAAAAATATAAGTAAACACTCGCCCATTTACCCTTTAACATAAAAGTTAGGATGTGAAATTCATGAACGCATAAGATGTCTACATGTTGATTTATATCAACGAATGATGTCTTTGTACATATGATTTGACAGGTTTGTTATATCGAAAACCCTTGTGAAATAATATTTTAGCAATACATATATTTCTTTCATTGAAATCTAATACGTGGATACGTACACGAGCAAATCGAACAAGTTGAGATACATAAAAACAAAATAAGATGGTGACAAGGAAACGTCACCATTTATAAATTGATTATTAACAAGGAAACGTCACCATTTATAAATTGATTATTAACAAGGAAACGTCACCATTTATAAATTGATTATTAACAAGGAAACGTCACCATTTATAAATTGATTATTAACAATAGGAAATGAAAAATTATCTCTTTTATGATAAATTTTGATTTTGATATAAATAGCAAGATCCAGATCCAGGAAAGGGTAGCGTTCGTTGTTATTATAAGCTTTATGTTAAGCCAGTTCAACAGGATATATTTCTTTAGATGTACAAACGGAAGTCGTCATTATTGAAGGCCTATATGTCATCCAAATATGTAAAAGTATGATTAACTTTTTGTATCAGATGTTGTTTCGATGATTCTTTGCTGGTTTTAGTAATAAATTTTACATAATAACAAATGAACAATACAGAAACAGGTCCGCAATAAGTAGTGTACAGTTAGTTTCAATTGGAATTCTGATCAGCTGGCGTCCAGAAGATGAATCTTGTTTAATTGCTTATATCTATAGTGTTGGAATAAATGAAAAAAAGTTCATCTCATGTGTTGTCTATGCGACAGTCTTTGTGCTACCTCCACAATACATAATACTTATCGTAAACAATACTTAAATCAGAAAGTTCTTCAATTAACTTATAACTTTAACTTTTCTTTATATTAGTTATCTATAAATCAATTCGGCCAACAGTTGAAACAATAAACATATGAAATGTTGTCATAATCGAAACATGTAGTATAAAAATCAAATAAAAAAATGCTTTGAATAAATATTTAAAATTGAGAAAACTTATCTGACTTTCGCATATTTTTTTTTTCAGAGACATACCAATACATGGAAGAATTCATACATATGTGTGAATTGAGAAACAAATATGTCAGTACAATGGAATCGATAATCATATTGACTGATGCAGTTCGAAGAGTTAAAGACTTGCGTGTTCGTTGGTTACTCTCAAATTTTGATTTTGAAAACCTGATTGGACCTGTATTTGAAAAAATATCGGAAGTGAAAGACATGGAAATGACCAAAATATTAGCATGGTTCATTACGAAAAATCTGTTTAATACACATAAAAAGGGTTTTGACAGGAAAAAGTTAAGGATTTGGCCAGGATTTCGTTGCCTTTGTAAAAAGAAGGACGTATCGCTTATTTGCTCAAATCGGTTTGAAATCATCATTGAGTCAATGAAAGTTATAGAAGACATTCCAGACGAATTTGAAGGATTTAAAGTTAGACAATTGCCATATGAAAAAGAAAGCAAAGAAGCAGGAATTGTTACAAATTGTTTATCGCAACATTGGAACCCAGAAGTTTGTTGCGATAACATATTTATTCCAGGAAAGGATGCTGAATCTTTATTTAAGAATCACAGTAATCTAACATTGATATGCTCTTCAATATGTCAAGACATATCGAGACAAATTTAAGACAGTCAAGAATTGGTCGAGACTAATCCAGACTATTATCAGATGATACAGGAAGTGTCGAGAAATTTTAAGACAATGTTCATACTGTCAAGACACTTGTCAAGAAAAAATCAAGAACATTATTAGACAAATTCATACTATGTCAAGAATTTTTAAAAATTATTCAGGCAAATTAAGAATGTCGAGTAAAAATTCATGCTAATTCAGACAAAAACTGGTCTTTTCAGACTTTTTGACTTTTGTAGTGATACCATCATAACATATATGAAAAGAACATAACCCGTGTCATGCTAACAACTGGTTTTTAAATAAATGTGTTTAGTTCCGATGCAAAGACCCTATAAATGAATTAATATTAACTCCAAAATATAATCTTTAATGACCTGACAACAGTATCGTAACTATATCCCTTCTAAATAAGTCTATTTAAAGGTTTTGTTAGTTTCTGAGGTGAATACTGACATTTTTGTGCTTTATAAAGAATATTTCCATAAAAAAATAGGATGTGAAATACCCGAACGTATAAGAAGTCTGCATGTTGAGCAATATTAACGAATGATGTCCTTATACCGATGACAAAATTTAGTAAATGTTTTGACTAGTTTGTGATATCGAAAACCCTGGTGTAATAATTTTTCAGTAATACATAAATTTCTCTCGTTAAAATCTAAAACATTGTTACATACACGAGCGAATCGTACAAGTTGAGATATATAAACACCGTAAGATGTTGACAAGGGAACGTATATCATCTTTAGATGGTGACGTTCCCTTGTCACCATCTAAAAATGGATAATTAACGATAGGAAATGAAAAATTATCTCTTTTATCATAAATTTTAGTATTAAGCTTTCCGTTAATGATATAGATATCAAGATCGAGGAAAAGACAGTGGTCATTGTTAGTATTAGCTTTATTTAAAGTAATTTCAACAGGATAAATTTCTTTAGTATACATACTGAAGTCGTCACTTTTGAGAGTCAAAATATCATCCAAATATCTAAAAGTATAATTAAATTTGTGTATCAGATGTTGTTTCGATGGGTCTTTGCTGATTTTTGTCATAAATTGTAACTCATAGCAATACAAAAACAGGTCCGCAATAAGTGGTGCACAGTTAGTCCCCATTGGAATTCCGATAACCTGACGATATACCGAATCTCCTCTCCAAAGCAAACAAAAATGTTATCTAGTTAAAACTCAAGGGCAGATATAGTATCAAAGCATGTCCAATTGACATAGTTTTTTTTTGTTTATTGCTACTAAAAAATGACCTAAAAGAGTTTAAACATATGTATTCACACTCTGACTTTTTAAACGCCCATTTAATTAGGTGTGTGATTTTTTTCTTAATGAGAATGTGAGGCAATGGGGTATATAGGGTAGAAAAATCAAAACTTTGAACAGATTCAAAATTACCAATATAAACATGCAATTTATCAAGTACTTCCAACGAGTTCTTGACACTCCAAAACAAATTAATTCCACTTTTTTCGAAGGCCTTATTTGAACAATTTATTATCAGGTTTTTGATTGTACGAAGTGTACTGGTAAGAAGAATAGACAATTTAGTAGTGGAACAATGGCTTGAAGACGAAATAAATCTATATTTATAAGGTGTTTTGTGTAGCTTCGGAAGCCAATACATAGTTGGGACTTTCATTGTATTTGGTTCTGCTTGTAAAGCGGTAGCTAAAAGTTTATGTTTGTTACAGATGTCGTTTTCTGAAAATGGAGTCAGTTGGAATGTTGGTGAATTGGTGATTTCTTTTTGCAGAACCTCAATGTAAAATTTACGTCAAACAATAATAATATTATTAGCAGCTTTATCGGCCGGGACAAAAACAAATTCCTTGGTTAATTCTTTTAGTTTATGTTTGATACGATAAATAGGTTTATTATGTTTATTGTTAAGAGTAAAATGTTCTTTAAAATGTTGAATACGTATATCAACTATGTTCATTACTGAATTAAAAAGATTTTTTGTCAACTTTTTCCCGTTTTATCCATTTCAAACAGTAATTACGGAGTGAGTCGTGGATGATATTACGACACTCGTTCTAATTAATAATTGATTGGGGCGATATTTAGGTCCTTTACTGAGGAATGGTTTTAACTCTCGGTCTTGAACGATGTTAAGATCTCCTGTTATAACATGAGAAATGGGTCCATAAATGTATTCGGAATTACTGCAATTACCTGAAGTAGGTGTATTTTCACTGATATTAACATCTTTACACAATTGGCTATAATTAAACACAAATTTCCGGGTAGATTTCTTGTAAACAAACAAATAAGAGGGAGCTCAGTATTATCAAAATATCCAGGAATTTGTTCTTTAACAGAATGGTCGTTAAAAATACCGGCAATATTTACAAAATCAAAACCTTTATTGACATACTTTATTTTAATCAAATGTTTTTTATGATCTTCAGGGCGATCAATTTTGGGAAACAGTTTAGAATAACAATATGCCACTATAATTTGAACGATTGCATCCCTAGGACTGCTATATGAAATTGTATTGCAATCCTCTAAAACTTTATTTAACTTATTAATCGGTAATGAACACAAATTATGTCTGCCGTTGTTTTTTAGATAGAAATTAGGTCCGAAATATTGGTATGATTGGTCTGAAATTTTCTTTGATTGCGATTTTTTCTACGACCATAAGAACGGTTTTTACGAACAGTTCTAGAAACTATATCCAAAATGTTAACAGAATTGGTTCTTGATATATTATTAATTCCCATGATATTATCATTAAGACCGAGAGGGTAGACTGTCTGTAATTGTTTAATCCAATTTAATTCAATTATTTTCCGTGATCGTACAAACTTTGAATGAGATTCACCAGGCTGCTTATTTACTACTTCAAAAGGTTTAACTGCTAAATATTTAATAGGATGATTGTGCTTCTTAAGATGTTGATAAATGAAACTTTTGAATTTATTGGGTCTTTTAAAACGATAGAGATGTTCTTGAGTGCGTTTAGATAAATATCGTCCAATTTCACCTTCGTACTGAATACCACATCCCGGTTTGTTTCATGTGAGTAAATAAATAATACTGTTTGTTTTTTCAAGTTATATCGGTTTCAAAATTTAAAGAAAATGTGCAACCATTAAACGTGGACCTTGCCGTATTGTTGGTGAAAAGACGGGGACATGAAAGTCATTTTTTGGCATGACACTTATCGATAGAAGGGTAACCACGATTTTTATTGTTAAAAATGTTAGCGATGGTAGTATTTTTAGATAAGCGATTTTGAAGATTGAGACGTGTAGATACCCATTGAACTAGTTTAGTATTTAATATTTTTTCTATTTCTAAGCTTCATATTTGTTTTTTGTTTGTGAATTATATTAGAAAGGAGCAAATACTGGCGTCCAGAATATGAACCAGCATACAATAAATTAAATTATGTAAAAATGATTAATCTGTACGGCTAAAGATGTCAAACGCTATCCTTATTAATTACCCGAAAAAGATAGGGTATATCAGGATAGCGACTGACGTCTGACTCAATAGTAGAATGGGACAGAATTATGAAATTCTACTTTTCGATAAATATTCCTAAAGTAATGAACTAGAGAAGTTCTCTCTTGGACACACACTCCATAATCTAGTATATTATAAGAGCATAAACCTGAAGCACGGGGAGGCACTCTACTGTCTCCACACGGCACTAAAGACAAACTCTGTACAAAATAAAATTGAGAATATAATAGGTTAATGTGACTTGGGATTCTGCAGCCAAAACTGTTTAAACATATATCACAAACACACAACACAACTGAATAATGAAGAGTCAAGTTTAAGTTTTCATTTTTTCCTCATAAATGTTCTCATCTAGAAGTAATGACCTTAGTTCGAATCAGTACCCGAACTGTTATTTTGAATTAAGATAGTTTTCCAAAATAAATTCAATGGGAGATACTATAATTTGTCGTTAATCCCCCATTTAGATAAAATACAATTGTTTAAAGTAATCTGCCTAAATGCATATTCCAACTAAAAGTGTATTTGACTTGACAATTCTAATTTAAATGAACAGTTAAATCATTTAACATTTGATGATCAATAAATGATATATTCTTAAGGACGGGGTAAGAATTTGACAGCGGTATAGCAATTCGAGAATGATTACCTTGTTTTTATATGAACGTCTGATTTTGTAATTCAGAAAGACAATTAGTTATGTAGTGGCATAATTACAGTTAAAATGATAAGTAACAGCATTTGTTTTTCGTTTGAATTGTTTAACTCCTCGAGGCCTTTATAACTTACTATACGGTTTGGGTTTTACACATTGTTGAAGGCCATTTGGTAACTTATATCTGCTTACACCTAGGTCATTCTGTCTTGGTGGATAGTTGTTACCTTGGCAATCATACCACATCGTGTTACTTTATAAGTATGCTTTCTGTTTTCATTCCCATTTCCTACACTTATGACTAAACTTGAGATGTGCGGTAAAAAAAAGACCTGTTAAACAGTTTGAACAAATGAAAGAAATTGCAATTCGTTTATATAATTGAAATGAGCCGCAATTGATATACTTGAAACTATTACAGTCAGGTCATATTAACAATTGCGCATTATTTATGATGAAACACTGGAATGAATCTGATAAATTTGACCTAGCTTTTTTAAATTTTGATAATCAAAGAGAAAATGAATGGGTACAGATGGTTTCAAAAGTGTTAAAAGCAAAGTTCGATATAAAGTGTGCTATACCTTCAAAAGATTATCTCTTTGGTTTTCCCTTGAAAAAAAGGATGCTGCAGTACTTAAAGAAGTTTCAAGCAGTTATATTAACTGTAACGGAGGAAAATCGTCAACAGTATCAATGTTAGACGGAGGATGAAATGTCGCTTATAGTTGTCGAATTAGCTTATTTAAGTGAAATACCTACATGTAACAGTTTGAGGCAATTCCCATATATCAACTGTACAACCTGTGATCATCTTTGGTTTCCACGACTAATAAATACCCTGAAGACTAAGCTTCCATGCGAGTTTTGTGTGTTATTATATTAAAAATCGTAGAATGGAATCTCCGGTCACCAGAAGTAATGTTTATCATTCCTAGATTAGGCAAATGTCTTCAACAATAAGACAATGGTTTAAATATAAAGAAGAAATAATAAAGTTTTACTGCAGAAAAATATGGAACGACACAAGTATTAAATCTAGCAATATGAAAAAAATTATTTGGGTACAATTTTCCAAATTTCAGTTCACAACAGATGAAAAAAAACATGGAAGTAATTTTTGTAAAATGAAAATAAAGATGCTGCAAAAAATGAAAAAATAAAACTGACATTTTAACGATAAAAACAACATGTAAAGGGCTTGAACACATACCTTAGAAAAGCCACGATTGATTCAAAGATTCTCAACTTTTATTTCTATAATCTATTTTTGAATTCAGCTTACTCATTTGTATGACCGTCTGCAATATTACGCATGCATTTTCTGTTTGTTTTTATGCACCCGTCTGTTATCCAGCCCTAATGCTCTTAAAAGTTTGATTTGATTTTACAGGAAGTTATGATCACATCAACATGCTTTCTTCGAATTATCGTTTTTGACTCTTCGTTTGTATCAGGTCACATTTTTACACCTATTTGTTTAAGGTCATTTAAGAAGAAGGATAGACATTGCTAAAGATGAACAAGAAGTACATTGTGAAAAGTGCAAGTCATCATGTGAGTAAACACTTTAGAATTGAAGTAAAATAATCTATGAGATAGACTTATGATCAAACAGATTTGAAATAATCTACAATCTATCAAAACCATTACACTAAATTAGAAGTATACAAAGTAATTTCAATGACCTGACAGTGCATCGTTATCAAAACTGTATTATTTTTTTCTCGAAATTTCAAATTATTTAAATAATAGACAAATGACATTAACCGTAACATTTCATTTTTAGTCCGTGCACCTAACATACGGCCGAATCATATTCCATTCAAAACCATAGCATCTGTACTATCTTTTTGACCGATCTACAATTATTTGTACAATGCAATTTCCGTCAATTCACGATAAAGGTCAAGGCGAAAAATTTATTATTCTATAAGATATCTACAATATTACATATTCTGTCTTCTGAATAATATAATAATGTATGAAAATATGAAAAACTTAAGAATAGAAGCAAATAGTCACTTGATGACGTATTTAAATAGATGCGGACTTTTTCTAGATATTCCAGTGAAAAAAAAATTTGAAAATTGAGTGTGTATCACTGATTTCTTTCTTTATACAATAATATTTTCAACTATTTAGGAAGTCTTATTATAACTTGAATTGTGGCAAATTGCTAAAATATCATAGAAAAATTAAGACGTAGACTGGGAGTAAATGCAACTGAAACATAGTTTTTTTTTTTTCTTATTTTCAACCAATCTCGTTTTTTTAAGTAGGCAACCACTAAGAAAACATTTCACTTTTGATATTGCTGTTTACTACAATTACAAATAAAACATAAATTTGCATTATATAAACTGGAAAATAAATATATATTTTGATCAATTTTATTCCAAATTAACGTGGCAATGATTTTGCTTTAAAACTTTATGGTAGAAATGCCACGAAATATTCTCATTTAAGTATTCCAGAAAACCAAAATGCTATTCAAGATGATCAGATGTCACGCATCGATTTGAAATTGGAATATCGAAAGATAATACATGTACATTTCGGATTCATACGGTTACAATAATGTTATGGTTAAGCTAAAATATTTAGATAAAAGTGCGAAATAAAATTTGGTGTTGAGTTTATCATGTGTTTTGTAATGGTTTATATTAACCATCATATTTTGTTTGATATTTTTCTTTTGTGTTTAGCCCTCTGTTGTTGTCCTGACAGCGGTTTTTGTCGATTTGTTTACAAGAGTAGAACAACGTTTTTGAAATCACAAACGTCCCGAAAATAAATTTAATACAAAAATTATTATGTTTCAAGTATTGTCTTTAAAAAAAATATATATTAAAAAGGAAACGCTTAAAACCTCATTCAAACAATAAATGAAATCGGTTCTTCAAATTCTAATGTTATGCATGATATAATTTGTTTGCTTGGGTTTTAATGGAGCGATGATCTCCTAGCTGCAATAAGTATTTGATATAAGTTGACATGAAAAAAAATACAAAATGTTATGCATAATGTGAAAAAGCAAGCGTTGAAAATAAATTAACATTTAATCAGGTCTGCAAAAGTTTTTTTTAACATGAATGAAATTCCAGCATGCACGATCTATGTGTAAACTTTAAAACTTTGAACTTTTTATACCAAACCATGTAGGAGGATTATTGCTAATTATTAGTGTTTTTAGACTAATTGATGGACATATGAATAAAATGTCAAAGATGAATTGGTATAGGGACAAGATTAATCCTACATTTCCACTATACACCCACATGAAAACACACAAAAACAAAATTAAAAGCAAAATGATCCCTATTTACGTGGGTGGTATTTTGGTCAACTGCAAAAGCTTCGTTATAAGTCTCATTCTTTGCCAAAAGTGCAGTCTGAAATGATAAAAAAAAGTCCTTGATCTTAAACGACGAGTTATTTTATTTTATCCTTTTTAGAGCTGTTTAATCATTTAATGATTTTTTTTTAAATAGCAATTCATTGAAAATATTGGGCAAATTGCATCAGAGTAATAATTTGCATTTGTTTTGGAATTATGGTATTTTGTCCAATAAAGTTCATATAATCTTTGGAAACACAACATCATACAAGAACCAGAAAAAAGGCAGTTTGTTTAATTCTTTCGGTGTTTTTGGAAAAGGTAAAATAAACAAAAACCGTTGGGGATGTGGAATACATGAAGTCTAGTTTTCATTCATTAGATAAAATATAAATCATTGATAAATTTTGAGGGTAACGCAGTTTACCAATGCAGATTTCCATCAATCTTTTTATGAATATAAATCAAGTTAAATACCAATTAAGAGTGTTTCCAGTTGTTCATGTATAACCCGTTATAAGAACGTAAAATCTTTCTAAACGTCACTTTCGGGGATGAGACAAACTCGTTTCAGATCAGACGAGTATATTGCAATCTTGAAATTTAAGACCACGAAAACATTACTAGTGATTTGAGGTACAGGTACATTGTATCGGTCAACCAATTCGGATGATGACCGTAAAGCTTATTTAGTTCAATTCCAGTTGTTCGTCTTCAAGACTATGTTGGAGCAGTTTTTTATAGTTAGGACCATATTCTTGCTAATGAATTTAAAAAAGGAGATGTGATTTGATGGGCATGAGACAACTATTCATCAGAGACAAACTGATGTCAATGTAAGCAACTAAAAGTCACCATAAGACCGTCAACAATAAGCAAAACCCACACCACATATCAAGCTATTAAAAGGCATATTGATGATAAAATGTAACACAATGGAATCAAAAAATTTAACGGCCTAATCAAAACTATCTTGGAAGTTAAAATTATAATTATGCAAACAAAACATGTAAGCAATCCCATGTCTACAGGTTTCTAGAATACAATTAAAAAAGTAAAAAAAAAATCAAACTTAAATGTTCTTAGATATACTGCAAACAGACAGATAAAATATGTGCTTCACGGGGGGGTCTCTTCCTATATAAAGGTATATACATATGTGCCGCTGGAATGGGTCCCTTTTTTGATCCGTCAAATATATCAATGGGGTGCAATTTTACCGAGGAAATATATCAATAGGTAGTAATTGACCGATTGTGATATATCAATGGGTGATAAATATATGAATGGGTTATGATTTTGCTGTGAAATATATGTATAGGTAGGGATTTCACAATTATTCAATATATGAATGGGGGGTGTTTTTAAAATCCCAGCTGCACACCTGTACCCAAAATCCCATGTTGAGACCCCCCCCGTGATGTGCTTTACCGGGGAACATTGTAATGTTGTTCGTGGAAAAACCTGCATAAATTGTCCCGACAATTATTTTCGTCAGCCGCTTATTTTCTAAGCGCAGGACTTCTTTCAGTGATATCGATTAGGTATTTGATTTTTATAATATTGAAAAAAGATCGCTATTGAAACCTATCTTGTCTAACTGAACCCTTTTCAATTTTCAACGTTTTCCCTTAGTACTGTTAAGCCTCTTGTGATGTTTTCATTAAAAAGGGTTAATGATATGAATAAACTCATCATAGATACCAGGATTGAAATTTTGTATGTGCGCCAGACGCGCGTTTCGTCTACAAAAGACTCACCAGTGCGCTCGAATCCATATAAGTTAAAAAGTCCAAATAAAGTACGGACATTGAGGACCAAAAATTCCTAAACGTTTTGCCAAATACAGCTAAGGTAATCTATTCCTGAGAAAGAAAAGCCTTAGTTTTTCAACAATCAAAGTTTTGTAAATAGTAAATTTATAATTATGACCATATCAATGATAACTCATGTCAACACATAAGTGCTGACTACTGGGCTGGTGATACCCTCGGGGAATAAAAACTCCACCAGCAGTGGCATCGACCCAGGGGTTGTAAATAAACTCATCATAGATTCCAGAATTGAAATTTTGTATTTGCGCCAGACGTGCGTTTCGTCTACAAAAGACCCATCAGTGATGCTCGAATAAATAAAAGTTTAAAAAGGCCAAATAAAGTACGAAGTTGAAGAGCATTGAATTGTTTCTTTCTTCAAATATTCGTTACATTCTCATAATATAGAAATAAATTCAAGACGAATTGACCGAATGACTTTTTGTTTGAGTGACCCAGCTAGATTTTCTCAATATGCTTGCCATATGACCTTGCTTAATTAATCAATCATTTCCATTGATCAATCAAATACTAGTAGTTGGCTTTACAAAAACAACAGTCAAGCCATTAAAGGGAAAATTCGCGATTTTTTACTTATAGTTTAAATATGTTCATTATGACATAAAATACATATTCACAAAGTTTAATCGCTATATGTGCAGTAATAAAGACGAAAATCAATAATTAGTAAAAAAACATATTGACTACTTCCTGTAGGTCGTGACGTTTTCTCCTGGTATTGCATGACGGGATTCAGAATACGATCCCTTAAAGTCTTGGTCTTTAATCATACTTTAACGTAATCGTAAGCGCGTCGATGACTAATTTTATATCTAATTTCCATCCGATAATAATAACATAAAACGAACAGACATGCATCTGTTTACATTCATGAGCCAAATTTTCTATATTTACCGTATATATTTCGATTTATTTTTGTAGACAGCACAAACAATATTATTATTTTATTGTTTTAATATATGCTTTTCAGACTGATAAGGTGAACAAATTAAAGGTATATAATTTAAACTGTAAAGACAATATATAGGTGAACGCTTATTGACCATTAACTATCTACGCTATGACTAGCTAGGTTTATACGATGTGTGTATTATTTTCTGGCAATACTCGTAGAAGGCTTGTCAAAAGGTAAAATGTTATTTGCAGATCGGTAATTAGCCCGATCTGCAAATAACATTTTACCTTTTTACAATTTGATTAAAGTCAAATAATCCACTGATCCGAATAGACAGTGACTGTCTATTCGGATCTGTGGATTAAAAGACAGGAGGTCGCGGTTAATACACAAATTTAAAATACATTTTCATGGTGGTGACAAATACAAATGGATCGCCGTGGAATTATTTAATTATATTTGGTGCTTTTATTTATTTGAATTCAAATTAGTTAAAAAACTAAGAAATGAACAATTTTCGGTTACAGTCAGGAAACTAAATTAAGGGAAGAATGAAATCATATACACTCTTATCATTTATTTATGTCTCATAGAAAAGGGAAAATAAAACTAATTTTACAAAAGCATTTCAATTGTCCTTATTAGGCAAAAAATGTACGGGAACACTTAAATTTAGACATTTGAAAGCCATGACCAAATTAAAGGTGTACCTGTAATACTTCTTGCTTTTGGCATTAAATCTTAGTGAGGTCGGGAGGGTTAATTTTATAAAATAATATAGATTATCTGGTATTATTTGGATAATGGAAGGAGCTATACTATAAAAAAACATTAATTTATTACCAATACACTCGAGATCAAAGGTTGTTAATTTTGCTTGTCCAATTAACTTTAAGTCACATATTTTTTTTCTCTTTTGATTTGAGCGTGCTCGTTTTTATATGACAGTTTTTTTTCAGGTCCCTTATCTCGTTAGACGAAAGCAAACCTGCACGGTATATTCTGCATTTGTATAGTTAGTCCGAAGTTAACTAATTGATATTCTTATTTCACTGACATGTTAAATGAATGAACAATAAAAAAAAACCGGCATTCATTTCGAAATATAACTGCTTATCTAGAGTGAAAATGAAGTCGCAGCTTAATTTGACTCCCGAAAATCTGGAAAAGGGGAGGGTGCAATTCCACATTTTCGTGGAAGGGTGAGCAGCTGTGTTATTGAACTTTTTCATATATTCTGATTAACACAAATGCATTCCGATTGTTTTACAGAAAATTACAAGACAAAAAGTCAGAGACCTTGATAAATGAAAAATGTTTCCGTTACCATATGTGAGGGTATAAACGAAATGTACTGATTAGAATAACGGGACCAAAAGTTATAGAAAACGGAAGAATGGTGCTGAAATATAGATAATAGTAAAATTGAAAATCGATACCATAGGGATTAGGCCTTTACCTATTCTTAACCCCTCTTAAATTGTGTTCCCCCAGTGTTACAAGTCATGGAGATTTCGGGTCCGACCTTCATATGTATTTCTATTCCGAATTGTCCTAGCTTCTATTTTGTACAATCTGAACAATAATCTAGAAGTCATTCTGTAATTAAGACTGGCGGATACTTTGATTTACATTTTAATAAACTAAAAGTTAAGTCTGCAACCGCGGGAAACAATTTGAAATAACATTTTTTCCCTTTATACTTACATAAGATGTATATCACGGACAGTTTATTGGTATGGCATATTTTATAAATTTTACCGGTCTGGTTACACAGCTGGTTACTCGCGATCACGCACGTGATTCATGTACCTTGTTCATTGTGTATTAAATTAACAAGCCTGTCAGGAAGTCGACCGTTAGAATACCCGAATGTGTCACTTTTACACTACCCTGGTAATTATGAAGGCATGCTGATAACCTTAGACAAATTTTTGAACGTTGGTCAAGCTAGGTAAAACCCAAAATAAACTAAAAATATACGTTAGAAAAAAGCATTTAAAAAAAATATTTTCAAAAGATCTCAAATCAACACCTTTTTTAAATCTAAATGAGAGCATAACGATAAATCTCAGTTTATAATTCCTCCAGAATGAGTATCTCCGGACTTTTTTTCATTTATTGAGACTACTATAACATTATCATAGCATAATTCCTATATAATACTTGATACTATATCTCAGAGCAAAAATGAAAATTTAACGACGAACTAAAACCGATGTACGATCTTCTGTCATTTACAGCTCTTAAACCTGACTTAAGCATTGTACGCTGAATATTTCTTATATATAAAACCACAAAAAAAAATTAAGATGTCTTGTTAAGAATTCTTTAAAATATTTTAATCAAAGTTAGTAAAGCATTACTTGATTTCATGATCTTGGAAACTATGAAGGCTTCTTTCATTACTTGGTCGTGTAGAACATCCATAACCTTTACAGGTCATTTTAACACTGAATAACGATTATGATATGCCATGCTAGGTACTAGGACTTTGTGGTAATTAGATATTCGTGGTTATTAGTTTTCAAGAAGGCGACTTGCCGAGAATTGATAGTAGGTTTTAAAAATCGATTAACTCACTTATCTAGACGAATAAACCTCTAATATTTTGGGAATATGCTAAGTTATTTAGGATGAACATAATATCATTTTTTTTTTTATCAAATGAAAAATCACCCAATTTATTTTCATAAATTTTATGTGATGGATTTTAATAGGAAATCATGCATAGAATCCAATTATCAATAAATGAGAATTGTTATTTGATGTTATGTCTACACAACAATCAATCAATGAGAAAAAAAATTAATGACAAATATTTTTATATTTTGATTAATATTTCTTTCTTTAGCAAAGAGTACATTTTACCACACCAATGGAATAAAGGATGTTATACAAATAAGGATGCATTCATTTGTAACATTGTGTGGATCACTTACAGATGAGGCATGGATTCTAAATTTTCTTAGTCAGAACATCACCCTCATGAAGTCATATACAATTTTTGTGTGGAATAAATCGTTAGACAAAAAATTAAAAGCAGGAATTTCTTCCAGGTTATTTGTTTGCGTTTCACCAAATATAGAGAAATGTCCAATAATAGAAGAATGTGTTCAACATCATGTCAAAGACAACCGAATAAAGGTACGTTTGTTACCGATTTCACACGCAGACACTTCAAGTTTCCTTAATCATCTACCAGACTGTATAGACGTAACAACAATGGATTTGAATGATTTTGCCGATGAACTATTTCCTCCAGCAAATGAAAGTGAGTAAAAATACACATGTAATAGTATTTAACTTCCATTGCAATAAGCATTGTCTAATCCTGAATATTGCAAAATAAGTGTTTCAATTTCTTGAGATTGGAAACGGGGAATGTGTCACAAAGAGACAACAATCTGACCAAAGAACAGACAGTACATGGCCACCAATGGGTCTTGAACACATCGGGAAAAGCTTGCACCTGGAGGCTGGTTTCAGCTGGCCCCTAAACATAAATGTATACTAGTTCAGCGAAAATAGACGGCAGACTAAACTCCGAAACATATAAATGAACCAAAAAAATCCCAATAAAAACCATAAAAGACTAACAAAGACCAGAGGTTCCTGACTTGGTACAGGCAAAAAAGTTAAATATGCATTGTGAGATCGCCACCCTTCCTTATACCTTTAGCCAATGTTGAGTAAACAAATACATAGCAATACGCACAGTACAAATCAGTTTAAAAGAAGTCCGATGTTAGAATTGGTAACAGACGAAACTAAGCAAAACGACAATAATCAACATAAACTGGCAAAGGACTACTAGCTGTAACTGACATACCAGCTCAAGACATCAATTAAACTGATTGAAATATTATGTCTTTATCATATGTAAATTAAGCAGAATCCCTCCAGTTAGGGATCTAGTACCATACCATCATAAGATATAAGAGAAGAACATGTCTTTCCCTACAATTTATGTATAAACAGTTAGTAGTTGTATATTTAGATATTATTTTATGTCAAATCAATCGTTCATTTCACAACATAATTCAAAGTGATATGAAAATCTATACTCTAATACTGCTTTTAGATAAAAGTTAATTTTGAAGAGGAATGTTATATCAGTGTAACACCTTTTAATAAGAACGTTTTTAAACATGAAGTCAGTCATTTGCTGCAACACATATGAAGCCGGCTTTTATAATGAAAGAGTAGTTATCTCGATATACTTACTGGAACGGTGTTGAATTTAATAAAGCTATAAATTGTCAGCTTGACAACATCTATGAGATAACTTTAAATTCAAATCAAATGAATGAAACAGTTATAGGTCATCATACATTCTTCAACAACGAAGATGTGATGGTGGTATGCCGTAAATACTACACGGACGTTCTTAAGAATGAAATCTAAAATTCATCTACATTCAAATCCGTGCGCTCCACAGAGAGTCATATAGTAAACAATCATATCATAACCACATCACAACTTAAGGCTTCTTCTGAACATTCGAAGGTCCCTACTATGTATTGGATACCTAAACTTCACAAGTCGGCCTCGAGTAAATATTCAATAACTATTCTTTCAGTGCTTTTAACAAGTTCCTTAACTTCTATCAAAGAACTTATCATAATAGTTATCAAAGGTACCAGGATTATAATTTAGTACGCCAGACGCGCGTTTCGTCTACATAAGACTCATCAGTGACGCTCATATCAAAATATTTATAAAGCCAAACAAGTACATACACTATTGTAATAAAATATATGAAAATAGTGGAATCAATTTTTTTTGGAGTGTAAAAAAAATCGTTAGATGTTTGAGATAAATAACCTGCCTTTGATTGTCCTTTCGATTCTGTTGATAGTTTTGACTACTCTCAACACTACACTTCCACACAATTTTATCAAACAAAAGTTTTCCTATTTAATTCAATGGTTGTTTGGTAAATCTGAATGCAAATATATTTGCTGCAATTCATTTAAAGCCTTCTTCTCTAATGAGAAAGCTAAATATGCTAGATATACTTACTGGAGGTGTCATGAGATGATTGAAGCTGTTAACTTTCTCTTTGATAATATTTATGTATGTTTCGGCAACAAAGTTTATCGACAGGTTGTATGTATTCAAATTGGCACTAGTTGCGCCTCTTCAAAATCAGATTGGTTTTTGTACAGTTATGAATCACAGTTTATGACCAAACTAAGCAAAGACCCGTCTAAATTGCATTTAATTGATAAATCGGACCATTTTTCGTTCCCTATTGTTAATTTTCCCTTTTTGGATGGTGATTTTTCTTTGACACCATCTTACGTTGTTTATATTTCACAGCTAGTTCGCTATGCCTGTGTCTGTTCTGACGTTTTTTTTGTTTTTTTTTATTTTAACGAATGTAATATATGTAATACTGGTAAATTATTAAGCCAGGGATTTCGTTACCACAAATTACTTAAAACCTTTACTAAATTCTGCCATAAATATAAAGATTTGGTTTTGAAGTTTGGTTGTACATGTAGAAAACTTATTTCAAACGGGATAGCACATTCTCATTTTTACGGAAATGTTGTTTACCGTGCCCAGAAATTTAGAAACGATTCTGGTAAACTTATCGATCCCTTAAATAAACTTATTCTAAAAGGTTACCAAATTCAACACTGATTAGATCATTGAATATTGTTTTTATCGGTATTAATTATGGCACCCTCAACGGAGTTGGGGTGACATATTGTTATTCTACGTTTCTTTCTTTTTTCTTCTTATTTTTATTATTCTTCCACACATTTTGCCCATGCTGTTTCTCAGAAATGAGTGATACAATGTAAATGGAACTTTACTATAATGAGGACCCCCAAGTGAAGTTGTGCATCTGTCTCTGGAATTTTTAAATATGGCCGCCGTTTCCATGGAAACTGCAAAAAAATTGAAAGTTTTTCAAAATTCTAAATCTTTCGTTATAAGACCTAGCTGGATGAAACTTAATGGTAATGTTCCTTGGTATGCCTAGATGTTGGAACAGTATTAGGAAATTCCATAATGGCCATCATTGTCATGGAAACAGGGCGAAAGTTTAACATAGACCCTATGAGAAAACACATTTAAGCTGCATTTCCTGCAAGAATATTAGTTCAAACCTTCTAAAACTAAATGGATATGTAACATGGCATGTTCCAAAGTGGCACCTGTTTTTAGAATTTTAGAAATTGTACTCGTTACCATGGAAATATAAAAGAAATCAAAATTTTCAAAATGCTCCAAAATTGATGAAACTTTACAACAATGTTAATTGACATCTGTAGATGCGCTCTTTGACTTTAGAATTTTCAAAATGACTGCCCTCACCTGGCAATGGGGGAAGGGTGCCATCTGTTATTGCTAGCAATTACAAATCTAGTATTGATTTTGTTATCAGTAAATTAAAAGCAAACTATATATTATTGTTATATACATATACACATTCATGGTTTTACAATCTGTCGATACCTGTATCTTGGCATTGCACAAGGTCATGTTTTTCTCTGACTGTTTATGACGTCTTTACACTAAATCCATTGAATGTTGAATGTGTACTGATTGATAATTTAGCCTTAGTTGTTAGTGGCTTTGAACTACATGTAGCTGTCAGTAACTGATAGTACTCTCAGATCAGTACTTAGTGTCTTTTGGTTGTTGGGATGTACAAGTACTCTCCAACGTTCACTCTGTGTTTTTGTTAGATGTATTTCTATTTGTTTCCATCTGATGAGTTAAGCCTTTTTCAACTGATTTTTATAGTTCGTTATTATGTTGTACTGTTACACCACTGTCCCAGGTTAGGGGGAGGGTTGGGATCCCGCTATCATGTTTAACCCCGCCACATTCTTTATGTTTGTGCCTGTCCCAAGTCAGAAGCCTGTAATTCAGTGGTTGTCGTTTGTTGATGTGTTACATATTTTTTTTTCGTTCATTTTTTGTACATTAATAAGGCCGTTAGTTTTCTCGTTTGAAATGTTTTACATTTGTCATTTCGAGGCCTTTTATAGCTGACTATGTGGTATGGGCTTTGCTCATTGTTGAAGGCCGTACGGTGGTTTATAGTCGTTAATTTCTATGTCATTTGGTCTTTTGTGGAGAGTTGTCTCATTGGCAATCATACCACATCTTCTTTTCTATATTAACGTGTTTAATTGATAAATTGGATTTTGCGTACCCAATATTTCAAAGGCAGCCGTGTCATGCATACTTGGGACGAGAAAATATATAAATTATTACAGTAGGAGGTTCTGTAAGGTGGAAATAAAGGAATGAATGGCGGGGAACCTTGTTTGCAACCAGAAACAGTAATTACTTATAAAGTAGCTACGATATTTCATATACATGTATTCATAATGGAAAAAAAGTAAAGTCACAAAAATACTGAACTCCGAGGAAAATTCAAAATGGAAAGTCCCTAACAAATGGCAAAATCAAAAGCTCAAACACATCAAACGATTATTTCTGGTAAAAAACAAGATGATGCGTGTGAGTATCAAATATTGTTTTAAAGACTACTAACAAAAATGCATTGGTGTGACTCTATTAGTATGCTAGATCACATATTAATAGTATGAAACGCAGATTTATTTCTTTAAACATCGTTATGGTACTCTACAAATTCCAAGTACATGAATAACACGATAATCTCAATTGGTTATTCAAAACGTGTGGATATCAAAAACCCGCTTTTATTAGCTCTTAATTAAATATTTCAACATAGAAATATGGCTTTTAGCAAACATGATAACTTTATGGTTTACTTTTACAAATTGTGACGTGGATGGAGAGTTGTCGCATTGGCACTCATACCATATATTCTTATATCTAGTAAAGGAATTGGTTTGTCATAGTCGTTATTTGGACAGCTGAGAAAACCTTATTACAATATAATTAATACTAACATTTATTTAGTTTGATAATCGTAATTATAAAGACGAGGATATACGTATACCATTAACATATTATTCATGTTTTCAAAACTTTCTGAGAAGGGTTTAGGTATGCAATTTAATCTAAAGCCTAGCTTTTCTGTTGTCCTGAGTTAATGTGAAAGTTCACTCTGTTCTATTTATACACAATCATTCAGCTATAAATCATAGAGTATTTATAATCAATACCATGTTACTTCGATATAAACTACATAAAAAAAATGTTAAAGATTATTTTTATAATGGTTTAATTATTCTGTGTTTCATAATTTTAAAATATCATAAAATATTTTCCATTTGTACCCACTCTCTTATAGACTGGAGATTTTCTAAGCGTAGATCATGCGGCCTCCTATATTATATATGTAGAACTCTAAAGTGTGATGGGGACCCTAAAACGCGATGGTCACGCTAAAATGCGATGGCCTACGCTAAAGTGCGATGGTTTAATACGCTAAAGTGCGATGGTCTGTGCTATTCATATGAACACGCTAAAAAGCGTTTTTCCGTTAAACAGCATTATGACGAGAACGTTTATCCAGGATAAGGTTTTTTATTACACAAGAAAAGAAACAAGAGAGAAAAAAAAACAGATCACAATATAGAACTTTTTTGGTCGTAGCGCGAAGAGGATAACTTTATACTTTGAAAAAAATGTAAACAGAAATTAAATCAAAACAGCTGGGGTGCCAAAAAAGTCTTCTTTTTACTTTCTAATTGAATAATTCTATAAAAACACATTACAATATGGTTTGTTATTTCTGTTAAATAAGGAATATACGTCAACTAGACAGCAACTTAACGAACATTTGACGTGTAGTATCATCATATAATAGCCAATAAGACAACTTTCTATCCAAGACTTTATGTCATAAATGTATGCAACTTTTGGTTATAGAATGACCCTTAACGCAAAGCATTGGCTTACACCGCATACACCGCTATTAAAACTATTAAGCCCAAAGGGCCTCAAAATAAACCAGTGTTTAAACAATTCAAACGAGAAAAATAACAACCGGATTTAAATACCACACAATAAACAAACAGCAAATATGAAATATACCAACAAACGACTACTACTACATTACGGATATACTAACTACTGCAATGTAACCATTACACTTTTTGGACAATTCTCATACTTTAAATAAAAATAAGAAGATGTATAGTATGAAGTATCCACTCAACCCCATTTGTGTCCCATTTCGCATAACAATCTATATATAGTTAAATATGACCAGTGTAAAACCATTCAAAAGAGAAAGACTACGGCTTGGTGTAATAATAAAACAATAAACGAAAAAATAAAAAGAACTCAGCTACAAACAAAAACCATTGCATGAACCACTTTCCCGTTACACCATCGGACTTTAGCGTGTCATACCATCGCACTTTAGAATGTTATCTGATCACACTTAAAAAACAAACAACCATCGCACTTTAGCTTCTTACACCATCGCATTTTAGTGTAGACCATCGCACTTTAGCGTGACCATCGCACTTTAGAGTACCATCGCACTTTAGAGTCCTACATATATATGTATGTATTGCTTACATTCTTCAATTCAAATCAGAACAGATGATAGTTCCAAGATATCAAAGTTATCTATTATGAAATAAGACCTATATTCTCTCAGGAAAAGTTTACTTTACATTCTATATGTCTGGATACACTTTATATCATGCACTCCCAAATGAATATGATCCTTCCATCTTACCATCCTTTTCCTTGGTACAGTAGCCGTTGAAGTAGCATTATCAATATCAATACATGTATACTATACATATTCAGTTTAATAACTGCATGGTTATAAAAATAGAAGTTCCTTTGTAAAATTTGTTAATAATGGAATAAATCTTCTGTACTTATCTTCTGGAAAAAATATCACAATATTTCCCGACGGAATAAAGTTTATAGAATATTGGTTTCAACAGGTTTATGACAAAGTTTCCAGTTGAACTTCTGAAAAGCGAAACAAATATACGTTTTTCAATACTTAATCAAAGGTTGCAACACCTTCATGCAGAGATAACCTAAAATTGATTTCCGTTTTTAATATTTTCCTTGATTTATAAAATGTTTAGTTTTCAATTGTTCGGTTTTCTACGTCTTTTAAGTCTTTGTTGAAGATAAATACAATCTGATGTTTGTTAAATGTCAACCTCATATGATCATGTGATACAAAAGTGCAGGTCATTGTCATTCTTTTGAACAGCTTATCTTTTTGTATTTGACTATTTCTTTTTTAAAATATCACACCAATCAGATGAAATTGCATTTTATCAATAGCCTTACGCACGATGTTTTACACAAATTAGCCTAGTTATAGGAAAATTGGAATCGCAGCTCTTACGACTGTTTTCCAAGGATAATTAGTGAATAAATCGTTTCTTTCAATATGCAGGAAATTGTGTTGTCTATAGTTACACACATAAGAAAGAAAGACCAGTCCATTAGGTAGTAATTGTTTAAATTAGGAGGCAGGTTTGCCGGTAAACATTTTTGTTTTACTCTGCATGCAAAATAAATATATAAAATTATAACTGCATTTTCTTTAGCCCACGTCTTTTTATCTTAAATGTTAGATAAACTTTTGACTATCACAATACCTGCTGATTTGTAATCCAAATTTTGAAGTCCTCTATTTATACTGGATCTGTATATATGATTAGACTAACATTCGAGATATTTAAATATAAAATAGGTTTTATTATACTCTGTTCAATGATTTACTGGAGTTCTCCTCCTGGATTACCAAATCATTGTATTTCTGCATTATCATTACTTAGTTTGAGGTTATTCGAATATTTGGATGTACAATACATTTTAAATGTTTAATAATTAGCCCGGGAGATTAGGAAAATGGAATTCACTTTGTTGTACAAGCACCAAAATTGATCTGACAACTACTTTGAGTCTACTTAATTGGAAAATCTCGTTAGCCACTTAAAATTAAGTGAAAACAATTGTAATCAACCCGCAAAAATCCTTTTAACCACTCCTCCAATTTCAACTGTTCGTCCGCCTACCATATGTTACATCATGGATTCATCACACATAAAATGACATTATCAAGATGCTTTATTTCTTGATTAACAAGATGCATTTTGTATTTGTAACTTTTTGATGACGTGTTTTCAACAAATAATCGTCATTCAAATGGGAACAAACTGTGCTCTTTTGCCGACTTTTTCCTTTATTCATACGAAACTGACTTCATGCAGGAACTTCTAATAACCAAAGAAGAGGGTAGCAGTATCCTTTAGTTTTACTTTCCACTGATAGGATGATGTTCTCTCACTAAATAATTAAACAAATCTATCACATCGAACTTCAGACAAAGAACTCAACAAATAGAGCTAAGTCTGCCTCATATTTTGACTAACATCTAGAAATTGACAATGTGGGTCGGTTTAAAGCAAAAATGTACGACAAAAGTAATGATTTCAATTTCAATAATGACGATTTTCCCTTATCCTGTTCATGAATTATGGTTCTAGAAAGATTGAAAAATAGCGTTTCCAGTCATGTCTTTGCATTTAATCATGAACCATTCAACCAAAGCTTTTCAAATTTTAAAATGTTGTTACTGATGACAAAATGTAGGTCAAGTAGGATAATGACGATTTTCACTTTTACCGTTGAGGAGTTACGGTTCTTGAAATATTGAAAAAATGGAGTTGAAGGCCGTACGGTGACCTATAGTTGTTAATGTCTGTGTCATTTTGGTCTTTTGTGGATATTTGTCTCATTGGCAATCCTACCACATCGTCTTTTTTATATTTCCAGTCATGTCTGTGCATTTACTCACGAACCGTTCAATTAATGATTATTAAATTCTGATATGTTGTTACTGATGACAAAATGGAGGTCAAGTTTGATATTGATGATTGTAACTTTTACCATTTCGGAGTTTTTGTCCTTGTGATATTGATTAATGCCAGACAAATAAATATTAAAAATTCCGGTTTACTGTCATTCTGACAGCTCTTGTTGAAAATAGAAATGTTCTTTAAAAGAGTAACTTTTTTTATAAAGTATCCTGTGATACAACCAGTACTTCGTACTTTGATATAGTTCATATTTATTCAATCTTTACCATTCAGCTAACTTTCTTTTCACACAATTCAGTGTGAATATTTGCAGACACAAAAGTACTAAGAACATGTAATTGATAACAAATGTTTCCGGATAAAATTTTTGAATGATACTGAAAATATCTTACCAATAATGAAAGAATATGCTTGATATACATAAATGATTCAGCACGACGTCAAAATAACTTAAAGACAAAAGTAACGTTTTCACAATTTATTTCCGTGATATATTCAATACATGCAAGTTCACTTTTTCAATCTTTGTTGCTTTGCAGTTCTGATATTTTTTTGTCATACACAAGAAATATAAAATTAAGTTTTTAGCCTTGATTTTCATTATGGTATAATATAAAATGCCTGAACATAGAAATCATCTAATAAGTATCGTTAATTTTTTAACAAAGTATCATGTGATACAATCAGTACTTTGATTGATCACTCTTATTGAATCTTTGCTATTAAGTTCGAGTTCTTTTCAAACAATCAGTGTATCTAATGTTTTGCATACACAAATAGTACTACGAAAACCGATTTGATAATACATAGCTCCGGATAAAATTGCTGAGAAATACTGAATATGCCTAAAAATTTAAGCATATGCTAGATATACGGGATTGAAACAGCATTCTATCGACAAAATAACTTTACAGACTTTTACAGGACAACTTAACGCCTTCGACAATAGATACGTGGAATCGTTTAAAGAATCTGAAGTGTGTAAAAATATAATTGATTCGGTTCAAATAGATTAACAAAGATCAGGGTTAATTTTTAAATGTTTATCTCAAAATCATTGTACTGTATTCTGGTGGACTTGAAGTATTGTAAATAGATTCTTTATACTTAAAATCAGCATGAAATCGGCAGTTGACTCCTATAGCATGTATAGGAAGTTAATGGCATTTAAATGTGATTTTTTTGTTAAATATATCTTTGGAAACAGGTGGGTTGTTAAAGCAATTGGACATGCAGAAGAACTCCGTTGGGTGTGCAGATGAGTCTGTCGATGAAATTGAGATCTTGAAAAATTCAGATACTAGTATGAAAAAAAAGAAATCTGAGCGAGGAGGTAATAAGCTATATCATGATTAAATAATTATATGTGTAAAAGCGTTAATTGAATACAAAGAAATTTGGCTAAAAATAAAAAAATTAACCCCAAACCACAGGAAGTCATCATATGATTTAAACAAAACGTAAATGCTTGCATTATATCGCACATACACAAAAAAAATATGAAAGTGAGTTTTAGCATTGATTTTTATCATGGTATGATATAAAATGTCTGATAATAGAATGTTCTTTTAAAAAATAAGGTTACTTTTTAACAAAGTATCCTGTGAGACAATCAGTAGTTTGATAGTTCTCTCTTATTCTTTGTTTTTCAGTTCAGGTTCTTTTCACACAATTAAGAACTAATGTTTGCACAGAAAGATAA
Source organism: Mytilus galloprovincialis (assembly GCA_037788925.1). Taxonomy (NCBI): domain Eukaryota; kingdom Metazoa; phylum Mollusca; class Bivalvia; order Mytilida; family Mytilidae; genus Mytilus; species Mytilus galloprovincialis. Next base: position 33,634,115 of record CM075339.1, read on the forward strand.
GACTACGAACAATTGATAATACATAACCCTGAAAATGTCTAAATATTAATTATAAGATATGCTCGATTTACGTCAAAGATACAGCACCCCAACGACACAATGATTGATAGACATTGACAGGGCATCTTTTACCAAAGACACGTGGCATTGTTTTTAAGCGCTCTATGAGTATTAAAGCATGTGAAAGTTAAGGTATGCACAAAGCTTACATCAACCCTTTGGAACGTGAGAAGAATAAGCATGTGCAATAGTAAAAACGAAAAATAGTTAAAAACGGAGCATAAACAAAAATGATACAGTTGTTTCATATTTTGCCAAAATGTAGTATATATTGTGATACGATCAAAAACATGATTAAAATGATTAGGTCACTAAACTTTTTTTCATGTTTTAGTTGATGTAAATATGACGAACATTCGGTGGTTGACAGTGTATATTTGATGATGTTTCTTGTGACCTACTTCACATTATTTCCCCAAAAGTTAAACTTAAAATACCATTTTAAAACATGTTGACGAAAATGTAAAAAGGTTACAGCAATAACATAAAAAAACTGCCTCGAACAAACACAACTTTATATATAAACATATCCGTTTTACTGTGCAAGTAATGTTTTACTAGCTATATCATGTGTATATAAAACCATGTTAAACCCGCAATTTTCTATGATATCAGAAATATGCATTGAAACTTATACTATATGCATGTAAAGTAGTTTACCGATGTTCAAAAGTAATACATCGATTAGGCGAAAAATAATCCAGTTTACAATATAAAATCAAGGGAAAAAAAGACATACTGAACTGCACTAAAAATAAAATTATTTTACAAGCGCAAACAAACACAGTAAAGGACTATTTGATAACAACTGCCATATTAATTCCTGACTTGGTACAGGACATTTTAAGAAAAAAATGGTAGATAGAACCTGGTTTTATGGCAATCCAAACCTCCCGCTAATATAGAAATGTTGAAAATACTGCTAAAATGACAACATTTCGTGACAGGAATACAACACAAATAAACACAATAACACGCAGGACAGAGAAGAACATAAATAGTTAATATAATAGTTCATAACAACATGTAAACCACAGAATAACAATAGACACTCCCATGAATTTACAACAGTACACCAGTACAACACATACGAAGCATAAACTGCGTGTCACACGAATGTATCAACACCAGAAAAAGTGATGTAGTATAACAGTTTTTTTTTTCAACATTTCAATGTCTTATTACAGATCACAAAAAGTGTATTTTACAGTGCTGTTATACCCCAAAGGTAATGATATTTGATTCAATAAAAGACAAGACTGACGGGAAATATTTTACTTTAATTTGTATCCAATTTCTCGTATTTATTTAACCGAGATAGCTTTTAGCAAATACAGATTTGTTCGTCCGAGGTATTTATTTAGTTTTATGCACTCAAATTATTATATATTATAGCAGTTAACTCACTAAAAAATCAAGGTGTAATTATAATTTATGTATATATTATTATAAATGAATAGATAAAAAATGTATGTTTTATGTTTGGTATTGACCAGTTCACCAAACGAAGACCTTCACCCAACTATATTTTGGTGAATTTGAATTAAGGGAGATCCTCACATTTCAAGCTGTAGTATTATGTGATTGGTCCAGTCAAGTTAGGATGCGTATTGTAAATTTACAGTCATTTGTATGAATTACATACCATATTAAATGATATTTTATTTAACATATCGATGTTCGTCAAGTGCTTTTTCAATATAGCGTAATTTCCCTTTTCTCAAATCTAATGTTAACACTTTTCTATATTATACACAGCTGCTATGTGACAAATTTTAAATTAGTAAAACTTACTTGAAACATTAAGAAATTACAAAATATAATACCAATTGATGGATTTTAAAATCAATGTTTAATTTGTTGAGAACATTTTGCCAAATACATGTATCAGGCATTAAATTCCAAATAATAACAACAACGTTTTGGTATTATCTTCTTCATATATGTCTTAAGTGTTTTTTTTTGGAGAAATCACACGTTTATATATAAGAGTACATTTAATTTAGTAATTAGAATAGCTGATCAAAGTTTTCGTTCATTCTTTCTTCATTGTTTTTTTGAAAACATCAAAAGTTGAATTTCTCTGACATATTTGGAAAAATGTAATCATAATGCTCATATTTGAAAATGTGTTAACAATGTTTCTTAACTACTTTAGTGAAAAGAAATTCCGAAGTCAAATGGTGATAAGCAGTGATGCAGGGGGATCGAAAACAAAAACAAAGAAATTCTTTCAAAAAGAACCAACTTATATTATATCATCTTCTCAGATGACAGTTTGTTCAGCTGTTAACTTAAAATTATGATAAAAACACATTTTTAGGTGCTTAGATTTATTACACTCTTCACAGATACATCTAGCTATGCACAAAGTATTCCGTCTTATTACTGGTTTATTTTGTTTTAACTCATAAAGATACAATTGAGAATGGAAATGGGGAATGTGTCAAAGAGACAACAACCCGACCATAGAAAAAAAAACATCAGCAGAAGTTTACCAACAGGTCAAACTAAAAATATGTTTATACAGAGATAGATAATATTTACTTTTTTAAGAAGTGATATGTGATAATCATAATCTGTAATCGTAATCAGCTGTAATCGATTACATTTATCAATTTTCCACAGGTAATCAGTTATTATACAATTTCTGATTTAATGTAGTAATAATTTATTCCATTACGATGTTAAAAAAGGTGTATTCATGTTAACGTTTATATTACATTCAAATTTTCTATATGAAACTAGTTTTTGAATGAATATACATTATCAAACTTGTATTTAATATGATTGAAACTATCTTCCATATAACAAGTTAAGTATAACCAAGCTTTGTAAAGTGAAAATATATGATTTATTTGGTTTACTATTCACTAAATGAATTTACAGTTCAATTTTTTCATTATGAGATTGAGTCCTTGTGATACAATAAAATGCTTTGAAAACATATTAACTAACATTTAAGTTTGTATAACTTTATCAGGTAAATTGGGGGTCCATAACACAGAACAATAAATTGAGGAATTTGTATCCAACTTTGACTTTAAATAACGACGTAAATGATCCAAATTAGATAAAAATGAAATTTAGAACCAGATTCTCCATAAATACTGTTATATGTGTTTTTAAGCATAGCAGTTCTCACAATTAAAAAAGCATAATGCAAAAGAATTACTTGTAAATTAATTACGTATTGCAATTAAGGCAATCAATTATTAATTCCTAAGCTCATCTTTTGTTTGTTCGAAAAAAAGATTGACTAAATTAACTAACACATGCATGACCAAATACTAGTATACAGTAACATCAAAGTGAAATTTCACATTTGTATTTAATAATAGTAATATGGATATTATTCCTTGTTATATGTATGTATGTTAACTGTCAACATAGTTTGTCTATTACAATCATATAGCACAAATTTAAGTCAGTAGCTAAATTTGAAAGTAGGTTATTATGCTGGTTAATAGATGAACGTGAAACTAATGGAGGTTTTCAATTTGATACATTTACTAAACGTTTGATACACTTGGATTTTTTCTGCATTTGAATACGGTGCCTCAGTTAGGGAGCACTGGGATTTTTCTTATATAAAAAAAGAGGATTGATATTGTTAATCGGTGTTTAAAAATATACCCTTACCTATGTGGTAGGGAACCTTAGCTTTGTATGAATATATTGGTTGTATGCCCTGTATTATATTTCAGTGAACATTGTTTTTTTTAAATTATGGTCCAGACTTGCTCATCATCATCATCCTTTATTTCCTCCTATAGGAGTTTGACAAAATGCATATATAAATGTTTTACAATTACAAAGTTTTGAAATTATATAACAGAATTAATGTCACTTAATATTTTGGATTGAAAAGTATTTATAGTCTGCTTAATTTGAAAGCCAAACAAGTATACAGTTCAAAATTTAAAATAGACAGTCCGAGATGTCTCTTTCCCATATTTGTCTGTGTTGTTGCACCTTTTAGAATAGAAAATGGTCTTTATGGAGATATTGTGATTGAAAATATATTGTGTTTATATAAACAATGTAATAAGAAAAATACAGTTTAAAATGAGAAGTGTGTTCATCTGAAATGCCCAGTATATGCAGATTTGCGTGATATTTATTTAGCCATGGTAGTATTTTTAATTGTACGTTTATGAATTTGTTCGATGATGATAATTCAGGATGAAATACGCTGATGAAATCCTGTGTTAGTTATTGTCTGCTCTGATATGATATCAAAATAGAAAGAAGATAGTAGTAAAAAGAAAAAGTATGTTTATATTAGATGAATAAATGTAAATAGTTGTGAACAGATTTTGTTTCTATAATTGTATATAGTTGTGTGTTATGTAGACATGATTGTTAAGTCTTTAATAACACTTCTTATAGTGGCTCTTGTCGTTCAAAAAAAACAATCAATGATTTTATCAATATGCATATGAAAAAATATCCATATTGAGTTGACACTTTAATTAAGTTTGTCTTATCTTGTCTTGGCAATAAAACTGTTTGATTATTATTCATGTTGTTTGTGCAGGTCTTGTTTTAATTGAAACCTTTCCGTTGGTATTATATTTTATTAAAACAATGTTGGGTTGGTTTTTTTGTTTTGCTTGAAACAAGGCAACAGATATCATGATACGTCTGATTCGGTAGATTGCATTCGGGTGAGAGAACCGTGGTTTGCGTCATCTGTGACAGAGATAATATATAACAGTCTTCAAACTCGTGATGACGTCCGAAAACCATCGCACTTCGGCGTGAACCATCGCACTTCAGCGTGACCACCGCACTTCCGCGTCTCTATGCATCTCCAAGTCCTACACATATAACCTATTAACTGACTATATTTGTTCAAAACAAGTGTCAGAAATATTTTTTGTAAAGTGTTGTTCCAATTTCACAAAAGGTAATACCGTTTGGTTTAACGGTCTTTGAATTCAATTCGATGTTACTATGTGATCTGTAATTGAGCTCGTGAAGCCGTTTTAATAAATACAAAAGGAATCAATTTGAAAGTATCCACTATTCACTTTAAATACAACTGTTCCGATCAATTAAATTTCTTCGTCTTTATATAGTTGACCCCATGTCACATACGGTAATTGATTGGGGTTATTTTTTCTTTGTTTTTTTTCACTTATGTGGATTTTTAATTGTACTTTTTAAAATAGTAAAAATGATAATTAAAATGTAATTTTTAAGTTATTTATTGTATTGTTTTCTATGTTCCATCATAATTTGATTGTTTCATACAACAAGTGTCTCAACAACCCAGGCATAGGTTCCGTGTTTGTTACAACAATTATGTCCTTCGTTCGTCGTAAATGAATTCGTATCAAACAAAACCTATCAAGTGATACTTAAAACAAATATATGAAATAAGATAACACTACCCTACAAATCGTAATAGAAAAGACTATTAAGAGTCATATGTAAAACAGCCCAAGTAATACCAAATCAATCAGTAGGTGTTTAACATTAATATTTACGAAAGCAAACCAACGCTTATTATCAACTAAATATTAATTATGAGCAATTAAAAGTACACCTTGCAAGCATCTACAACTATATTTGTTATACATAGTAACTATACAGAAATGAAACAAATAAACAAACACATATTTATAATATGTACATGTATATAGATGAACTGTATTTTTTTTCTTATTAGAGAGAAGCAGCGATATTTCTCAATGAAGTCATATTAAAAAAAATATATATTATTTGAATAAATGGCTGATCAATCTAGCTTCCACTGAAAGACATTTAAATGTATTAATTATATCGATCTTTTTAATAAATCTTATGTAACACGAATATACAATGGAAAACATGTCTACACACAATTCAAATACAAGTTATTTTTGGATAAACGTCCTTGAATGATCTGACACATATCTTCATGTTATCATAAACAACACGTATAAGTGGTAGTCAACATACAGATAGGAATATATTCAAAATAAACCAGTCTAAACATCAGAAGAAAGATAAAAACATATAACATGTCGTATTGGATTCATTGATAGCGATATTGAAGATCAATGATTGTTTTGTAAATGGAATTTTACTCTACTGATTCTAACTTAGGTTTGCAGCAAAGTTCGTGAATCATGGGCCAGAAGACAATGATTGAATGACTATAGCATAGGATACAATTTTTCTTTGCTTATAATTGAGAGAAAAACATTTGAATAGCGAAACAGTTGTTTTTGATAACACAATGAAAACATTTCCGAAATGCAATGTGTGACGCTGATATAGGTGAATTGTTGTTCTCTCTTTGATGTGATTTATGCTGTACACTTCTATTAAACCAATATCTAACTATTTTATTCACTGCAATGAGTACCAACACCAAAGAGGAACAGGAATTACTACGCCTTTTCAAATGTGTTGTCGACACAGGTGCTGACGTTCTCGTGCCCTTTGCTGAGCATAAACTTTTAAAATCATACAACGGAAATTTTGAAAGGTTTCTGAATGACAAAAAACATGAAATATTTCATCTCTGGCATTCAAAGAAGTTACTATGTTGTGAATGTCCCCCCGCTGGTTGCAAATTTAAACCAACGGGTCATATGGATAACTGGATATTTAGAAAGATTTATGATAATAATGGCCTTGAAGAAGGGGGACATATTGTCCGAAAATGTGGAAAGGTAGTACAAGTGTGTCTACATAAATATGTAACACGAATTGTTAGAATTCATGAACTGGATATTAGTGCGTTATCGTTTCTACTTCGGAATTTAGCGACTTTATTACCCAATGAGAATACTGCCTTAGATACAATTACAACATACAGAAGTCAAATTTGCCATGTTCATTCCTCGAAGTGCTATCCAATGACTTTTTATAATATTGCATGGACTACACAGGCAAAATTTGCTCACATGAATTTCACATCAATCTCACTTAAAATTCACATGAAAAATTTCACGTAAGATTCACCTCAATCGAGCTTATACATGAAACTCACGTGAAAATTTTCATGTGAATTTCACGTGAATTGAGATTCACATGAATCTGATGTGAAATTTTTCACATGAATTTCACGTGAAATTTACAACAAAAAAAATTGATATTTTTCATGATTTTAATTACATTTAAAAATTTAGATGTTATTTGAATTACTCTATTTTAAAAATTCATGTCATTTTCACATGAAAAATTTTACGTGATTTTCATGTGAAAATCACATGAGTTTCACACAAGAATCACATGAAACTCACAAAAATTGTTTTCACGTGACTTTCACGTATAAGCTCGTTTGAGGTGAAATTGATGTGAATTTCACGTGAGATTCACATGAATTTAAATTCACGTGAAATTGATGTGAGTGAAATTTGCCTGTGTAAAATGGAGAATGCTCTGGTAGAACTCATTGATCCTTCTTATAAAGTTGTCATCCAAAAACAAATCAAATACTTGCGCAAGATTGATTTAGAGAAGGAAGAAATAACAGAATTATTGAAAAACATGCAGGATGTGAGTAGGTTTAGATAATTTGTTTGATCCACCACTGCAATGTCTCAAACAAATGATTGAAATTAGATAATACTCATTATTGTTATTCCATTTTGCTTTAATTTTATATGATGTCCAAATCTAAACTTCCCATCATAATTTAAAAAGAGTGTTAATTAAAAACAAATAATCGAGAAGAAAACTTTAGTAACAGTTATGTTCATTTTAAACTTTTTAACAACGTTCTTAGCTTCTATCGCACGCATGTAGTATCATAACCTGGCTCACACCTATCTGGAATACCTAATAAATTATCATGAGAACATGATATGACTAAGTGAACACAAAGTAGTGAATCGTTTGCAGATACACATAAGATATAAAAAAATGTGCAATAAAATTGATATCAATCGATCTCACTTCTATATTAACTAGATGTTGTAGAATCAATATAAGTTGTGGTTAAACGATCTATTTTCAAACAAACAAAACCGCAACTGCTTTCAAAAAGAGTAGCGAAAGATACTAAATAAAGGCAACAGTAGTATAAAGGGATATTTTAGTAAATGATAATGTGTGTCTATTTTGGTTTCAATTTCAAAGACTATATCTTTCCTTATCAAAATGCGCTCTCTTGATGAGTTAGTTTCACATGTTTATTTGTATGTGGTATTTAAAAAGATTGTCTAAGGGACAAATGAAACGTACCTGGATCTATGTAATATTCAACACTAGATATATTTCATAACAAAGATCTCATTTTATAGATATTGTATTGTTAATAACTATTTATATTTTTCTCTTTATATCATAGTTTTTACTCCCAAAAAAATTGATAGATAAAAATCGTTATATTTAGGCAATTTCTTCCATGTCTTCTAAAAGAAAATAGCTTACAATTTCGGCTTTGTTGACATATTTTAAGATCTTGTCTTGTCTTGAAAAATATGGTTAAGACTGGAATGATATATAGGTGGCACGGTAGTATTTCCTGGCCCATAAGGGATAATGATAGCCTTTTTAGAATTTTCACCACTTTCTAAGACTGCTAAAAATTCTACATTCACAGTTAACTGAAGTACTTTCATTTTACTGTTCAGAAATGAATTTACTTATGAGTTTACTTTTTATGCTATTTTTAATAACCTAAGGTCACTAGATCTTTTATCATGCAGTGAATACACAATTAAAAAAATTCTCAAAAATTCATTTTCATCTGTTTGTAAAATTATTTCATATTTTTCTACAACTGATTCATCCCTCAGTTTGGGAAAGTATGTTCAGTTGATACTGTATTTTTTGTCCAATCACACCGTTCAGATACATTGATTTAGGTAGAATACACAAATTAAAAGAGCAACCTAAATTCTGGAATGGAAATACTACCGTGCCACCTATATTATGCTGTATCTGTAGATCTCTTCTAACGCTTATCAATTTGATGTGTACGGGTTTACTTTAGCTGATATAGTTTTGGCCTAATTTGCAAAACCAATCGTTGAAATCATTATTACCTGGAATTGAGCCATTACATAAATTTACATGTCTTCCTGGTGATAAACTTTGTTATTTATAAATTTTCTTTATCTATTTTTCCTGATAATATCAATGACAATAACATATCAAAAAAGGTAAAAAGAATCGTCGATTGTCAGTGACAGAGTGTCACAGAAAAAGAAAAGATCTATGACTTAAGCGTTAAAGGGGTACAAGCTGTCAAGTTCATGTTCACCGATTCGCATATTGGATTTATAACATACTAAAACGTAAATTCAAATTTAAATAAGTCTGAAATAAACAAAAATAAAACAGTTAACACTGCATGCACTCGATAATATATATAAGAATTTCGTGTTTGTTTAAGTCTAAACGCCATCTCATTAACTTTCGAGATTGTCGATTGTTATAATATCCGATATAAACACAAACAGTAATATAAATATAGATAATAAAGCGACCTCGTGCAATTGGATTTTTCTATGTCTGTTTTATTTAATGTTATAGGTTGAATAAAAAGTTAATTATCGTTTTTACTTGTATAAGAGTGATTTTTTGTGCATCAAGTCAGTGAACAAATTGGTTCCCCTTTGTTTCACGTTTAATGTTGACATTCTTTTTCTGTATATGACTGACCACGATTTATGCATGCGTAACCAATCTCACGCTTTTGGGTTAAATTGAAGATCACATGAATACGGATTCAATGAGGTCGAACTATTCAATAGCAAGTGAGTGGTTCCTCAGCACTGTTTCATTGTTTATTTTGACAAAATTGAAACAAATTGGTTGCTATAAACGAATTACTGTTTCACCATTTCACCTATATTAATGATTGAACCAAACAAAATCATATTCTTTTTTTTTTTCTTATTTCGTAGCTAGTGCCCTTTAAATTCTTAAAAGTTGTTCATGCATGGATGAAATTAAATCAAAGTAAAGTATCGACGATAAACCAATTTGCATATACCTTGCGTTATTATAAAAAAAAACAAATGAGCAAAAGTGATTTCGAGGCGTGTGGATAATGAATTGGTTAAACATAATGTGGTCACAGGCAAAAGTCTCTGGTGAAATAAGTAAAGAATCTCAAATGTACTTTGTGCAACTGAATTTGAATTTGTGTATAAAACATAGAGCTTTTATAACGTGAAAAAAATGGAATTACATTCGTTATTCGTTTCACTGTTTTACATCACTATAGAGTATAGATATTATTTAATAATTGAATGCTTCTTTTTGTACATTCATTGGGTTGTAAAAGCGTCAACCGAAGTTAATTTTGTATGAAGAGCGGAAGCGCTTCCTTTCAAAAATGTTCGCACGGTCACCTCTTTTACACCCCTATGAACAATGATGAACATATTAAAAGATGCGTTCAATACTTATAACATTTGTTTGGCTAGGATCATGAAACCACAATTACAATCAAGTTTGACGAGAACGCTAAAATGCAATGGTCACTCTAAAGTGCGATGGTATGCCCTAAAGTGTGATGGTTTGATACCCTAAAGTGCGATGGTCTGTTTTTTTTAATGAACAACACTAAAGTTTGATGACGCGGTACGCTAAAGTGCGTTTTTCGGCGAATGCGTGTTTGTTCGCGAAAGTGTGGACGTTTGCATTATGACGCTACAAGCTGTTTAAACATACAAAAATTGACATGCCGGTGAACGAGAACGTTTGTGGAGGTAAAGAGTTTTTTACAAGACAAGAACAGAGACACAAATGATCAAACACAATTTTAGTCGGTGCTATAGAAGAGTTGGTATGCTGAGGAGTTTTTTCCAACAAAATCATCCAAAATAACAAAAATGAAAACCTATGATCTCGCTGTGTCGGCGTGGACACACATGTTTCTGTCAGGATACTGGATGAAAATATAAGTAACTGATGATAGCAAAGGGGGTGTATACCGTAAAAGACAGCGAAAACGTCAAAATACACCAAGTGTCAAAGTATTTTATTTAATTTAATTTAGAAACTCCTTCTATGTTTTTAATCAAATGTCATTAACTTGCGTGCAATAAAAGATACTTTTTAACTTTCAAATTGAATTATTCTTTGAAATATTTCTTTTAACTAGTAATATGTTTTGTCATATTTGTGAAAGAGATGGATATTCGTCAACAAGACAGTAACCTACCAAGCAGATGTGTAGTATCAAAATATGATTGCCAATGACACAAGTCTCTATCTAAGACTGAACGTTATAAACTGTAGTTTATCGTATGGCTAACCCAGCAGATAGTTTTTTTTAAGACCAAAGGTTATCAAAACAACCATTATAAAACAATTTAAACGAGAAAAAATAACGGCCTGATTTATACAGAAAAAAATAAAAAGATGTGGTGTAATTGTATATGAAACAATTATTCACCAAACACAAAATGTTGTTGATGTGCGTACCTTATAACTTTATGACCTAAGGCATGGAGCATCGGCTCTTATCGAATATCAAGTTATATAAACCAAGCAATGACTCGTGTATAATAATTCAAAAGAGAAAGACAACGGCATAATTTATAAACAATAGACGAAAAACTAAAATTAACACAGCAAAAAACATTTCCTGAACCCCATTCCCGTTACATAATCGTACTTTAGCGTGTAAAACCAACGTACTTAAGCGTGTCATACACCATCGCACTTTAGTGTGTCATACCATCGACCTTTAGCGTGTCATTTGATCGGATTTAAAAAACAAACAACAATCGCACATTAGCGTCTGACACCATCGCACTTTAGCGTAGACCATCGAACTTTAGCGTGACCATCTCACTTTACATAAATATTATTTCAATTTAGGGTATTGAAGACATAAAACATTGCATGTCATCCACAAATAACGCCATTGAAAAATGTGAGACCACAGTAAAGGAAAGTACAGATAAAATTTTGGAGAATATTGATATGCTCAAGACTAATCAAGCGTCAGATACCTTGGCAATGAGTGAGCGGCTGAACAAGATGGGTATTTATATTCTTTTTATTCTATAAATTATAAGTACGCTCTTTAATTGAAACCCACAACACAACCCAAACATGTTGTCATAGTTTTCGTTCTGTTATTTGACCTGCTATTAACTATACATCTCATAAAAAATAACAGATGTGTCATAGATTCTTGCTTCAGATGACTGCGTGCATATTCATTTTACATTCATTTCAACCATTTTAATCCAGAACCTAATATAATGTAAACAGTCCATGATTTTAAGAAGTCGATAACGTTTTGGGAAAAGCGGTAATGAACGTTCATCGTCATGTTTTTCTGTTCTTTTTCTATGACATTTGGCTCATATAAACACGCCATAAATCTCCATTTTGTCCTAAATTTTACATTCGCATAGAATTATATTTATAATATCCCATTTAAAACAACTTTGTACTTATGTTTGAGCGTCTCTTTGTATTGATAAACTTATATTTACATTTGCAATGTATCGTACATTGTCATATACTAGTATAATTAAAGTATATTTGTTAATAGAAACGTTGTGATTGTTTCTATTGAAGGATTTCCTTGTAGTTGTCATTGTGTTTTATAAATAAATACTGTTTAAACATTTTAGAGCAAATATTACATCAACTCCATAGTACTGCCATTTCTGTAAAGTATGAAAAATCTTTAGACTTATCCAAAGGTGAGGCGTTAGACATTTATGTATAGTTAATTAATGTTGAAATAAGAGTGATTAGTTTTTATCATATTTACCCCCTAGGACAACGACGGTTGGTTGAGATTTTAACGGATATATGTATCGTATTTGCAAATAAATATGAACACAGATATCATTTTCTTAAATTTGGATGTTTAATTACACGACAGGAAATGCGATTTTTTATATCAAAATCATTATAAGATTGAAATATTTTATGAAATAGTTCTGACCAGAATTTAACAAACGACCTATGCAGAAACTTATGCATAATTATATTGACAACATGGTTTATGCTTATTTCCCGAATAGTTATCTATGCATATGACCTCAACCCTTCTTTTTATTAAATTGTGTTATTAATGTACATGATGGTGTCAAAATCAAGCTTGCGTTGTTATACAAAGGACAAAACTGTATGATATAGAAAACATTTGTTCATGAAATTAAAATCATATACATTTGGATAAAAATTGATATTTACTAAGGTATTCTGCAATGCAAATTGTATTTACATCTATACAATTTAGGCGAAGAGGAATGTCTTGTGCTATGGCAACTTGCAACTCCAGAAAACTGGAATGCAGTGGAAATTGAACAGATGCTGACAATGTTTGTGGACAGATTTAAAGATCTCCAAGTGAAGATAAAATTCGTACAGATTGGGTCATTAGTAATTATGACAACGGTTCCCGCCAAAGTTGCAAATGATTCAACAGATTTTCAATGTGCTGTGAAAGCCTTTTTAACAAGGATGGTCGAAGTTTGCAAAATTGATACAAAAGTATCATGTAATGTTGGTGTAACGTTGCATATACTCAACAGTAATAAATGTATGTATCTCAATTTCCAAACGATTAATATTCTTTAATTTTTAATGGTACTTGTCTGTTATTACTTTAAATACATCTCATCTTTTAAATTGCCAGGAATAATATTTGTAGAAACATTAACGTCAGAATGTATTATGTTACTATAAGAACAAAGGCACAATATTATTGAAATACGTGTCACACACAATTAAAAAATAATATGCATATACACTTGAATCATTGACAACTAAGATACCAGTGAAAATTTATGAACTCGGTAAATACGAATAAAAAAATACATTAAAATACATGCAATTAAAAAATCATCACATATAGGATGTTATTGTGTAAATATGACTATACTTAAAAGTGGCATATGACATATTTCGAATGCAGTGAATTCAATACTGTCCCAATGATTCGCTTGCACTTATTTAAAAGAATATAACCATTCTATGTTCAGTCTGTTGTTATTTTTCTGTACAAAACAACATCATACTAAATTGGTTAAAAGGTTAATCGTACCAATCTAAAAGAATTGTGAAAAAACTATGTCTGTATTTTTTTCTGTATTGCTTATAACGTAAAATGAATGGATTAAGGCGAACATTATTAGTTACATAGTGTGCTAGTGACCTAATACGGTATATATGGAATTTAATGACCTCATATATACCGTATTACGCCACTAGCACACTATGTAACGAATTTATCTTACCGACTATCTTAACGTGTAAAATTTAGACTAGTGACCTATCAAAGTAAGCAAGTTTTCAATACAGTTAGCATTTACATGATTAAGAATTAAACTACTTCCTTTGATCCTACAAAAACAGATGCCAACAACGACAACTTATTAGATTTAAATGTGTTTTATGAATTTATTTTACTTTATCATCACTTTCTTCGTCTGTTGAAACCTTTAAGATTTTTTCTCAGTACTGTTTTGTTTTTCTAAAGGGACGTAACACCACTACTAACCGTGTATGAAATAAGCCCCGCCTCCTTATTACCTTATATGGAATATAAAGGGAAGCAACTCCACTACTAACCTTGATTGAAATAAGCCCCGCCTCCCAACTAACCTAATATTAAATATACACGGTTTCCACGAGGACGCTTTTAACCAATCATATTCCTAGAAATGTATAGGAGGTAAGATAAATATATATACCCTACCTTAATTGTAGTAACGGGAGAAACATGCTAACATAGGGCTAATACTAAATACGTTTAAATAATGTTTAAAGCTGTGAGTTGACCATTGACTGCCAAATGTATGATGGAATATGTATGATCAATTCTGCTCTGATAATATAATGTCATTGTTTTTTCTTTGATTTTAATGGGAAGCTCTATGGGTGTATCTATTGGTATATAAAAAATGTTTGGCTAATGTGTTTTTTGCATATAAATAGTAAAGTACAACGCTCTACTTTAGTATAGATTTTCTTTTACATTTGATTGTGTTTTTCTCTCTTTTTCAGTGAACATGTTCCACAGTTTTTCGAACAAACCTACAGAACATAAGTTGGTTCAAACAGACGGTATGTCACAGGACTTAAATAAATCAATATGAATTACATATAGGTTTTTTTTACATGATATAGTAGCGGTATAATTTTCATGGATCAATATAACAGAAATATAAAACTGGTCAATATCAATGAGCAATTATCATTCCTTTAACTGCAAATTGTTTTGGACTTTTTTTGTTATATCACATCTGATAATCCATATCTATAATGCTATATATTTTCTAAGCCCTTTATCTGACTGTCTTTTGTTTTAACTATGTTTATATAGCTCCAATATTATGATATAAAATAAGAAGATGTGGTATGATTGCCAATGAGACAACTCTCACAAGAGACCAAATGACAGAGAAATTAACAACAAGAGTTTAGCTAGATTGCCTTTGTAAATGCATTTGCAGGGGCTGTCCCCTTCTGAAAAAAATTGATGACACGGTACTGTTCGACGAAAATCCAATTATCGTTAAAAGATGTGTGTGGTGCATATGTATATCAACCATGTATCTACATTCTTACATGTATAAGGAGTGACTATACAAATCAAAACTATTCCATAAATTATAGTACGCAGTTAAAATTGAAATACAAGCATATTATACCTATTATTCTGATGAATGTTGTTGTCCCAAACATATATGGTTTGGTTAAAAAAATAGTATTTTGCTGTCAAATCATACTGATTTGAAACAAGAAGTAAACATTTATACGGTGATATTTCTGAAATCCATTTAAAAATAAAACAGAAATGATGATCCCCATTCGGACATTTCCTATTGTTATGTTCATTACATATGCTGATGAATAAATATAAGCGTGCATTATTGATCGGCTTCAAAATCATGAGGCTACTCCAGAGGACTCCAAAGCCATACAAATTCATAAAAGTGGTAAAAAATTATTATGAGGAAGGAAAATTGGTTTCGTTCATTCATTTTACACAATGTTATTTAAACAATACCGTATTGGAATCTCTTTTAAACAAAAACTAAATATTGTTTAATGAAAATAAGCATTATATACATTATAACATTGGTTGCAATGAATTACATTGATTTCCTATTTAAAAAAAACACGATAATTTCACATGTGAAATAAACTCGGTTATTTCACTCTCTGACGTCATACAACAATAGGCGTTGTCAAGACGTCGATAACGGCGGATCAAAACAAATTGTGAATGCGTAGAAAAAAGATATAGTGCCTTACATGTTTTACATTAATTTCTTTTTTGCCAATGTAATAAAAAGAATAACTAATTAAAGAATTCAAATATCGAAAAACATTCAACTCGTGACCGAACAACACTGATAATTAACTCATGTGCTACACGCATTCGTGAATTAGTGTGTTATTCAGTCACTCGTTGAATAATTTTCTCTATTTGAATTCTCCGATTTAGGGGATAACTGTATTGTATTTTAAGCTCCAACGGCATCAATTGGGGATTTGATAGTCGCAAATAAAGTTTAAAGTTAAAACATGTATTTAAAATTTGTCATATGCCGTCTCGGCTTGCGCATACGTCCCATAGCATCAGTTGTCAATTGATGCCATGTAAATAAGTGACGTTATCCAATCAAAATGAACGTTACAAATTGGTTGCATTAGAACAGTTATTCTATAACTATTTACCAGTGCCTGAGGAAGATATGAAAATTTGTTCACTCAATAAATTCATTTTTCCGGTGCCTATACTTTGCTTACTAATTAGTAAAACACATTTAAATCTACTTCGCTTCGCTCTCACCCCATATGGAATTTACTGACCCCAAATATACCGTATTAGGTCACTAGCACACTATGTAACTAATATTGTTCAATATCACTTGGAATAGTCTCAATCATTTGCCTATATCTCCAAAGCCCATCCCAGTCTTACAAAATTGGAATATAATGACTCGTTCACACGGACATTTAATTCAAATTGAATTCGAATCGAATGCGAATCGAATTCGCTAATCCCGTTCACACACTCTTCTTTTTTAATTCGAATTGATTCGAATTGGCTAATTCGAATTATCCAATTCGAATTAGAAATACGTTTTTGTTGATACGAATTAAAAGTTAACGTCGTTTGGACAGTAAAGCGAATTTGACGCGCATTGTAATTCGAATTAGAATTGACGTTAGGACGTAAACCGTTTCGAATGCGAATTAAACTAATTCGAATTAGTTACAAAATGCGAATCGAATTCGAATTACGTGTGAACTCAGCATAAGACAAACAATTGTTAGAATAAAAGCAAATACAAAGGATTATTTTGTATAAATAGTCAATAATGAATTCTTTTAAAACATATATGATCACTAAATTATCCCGAGAAACTCGAAACACCTACGTACCAAGTCCACTAAGACATAGTCTGCCGAACACTAATCAACCGAATGTTTCCGTGTGACGTCATGCATTTCATATGGATGAGTTTGAAGGCGAATTGTCTATCATAGTTTTGTTTCTTTTTCTTTAAAACAAACTTTTTTGGAAATACTTATTAGTTATATCAGAACCCATATATTGGTTTAGTTGTTTAATGTTGGAAATTGAACTGATGTTAATTTATATAGCGTGGAATAGAACTACTTATCTTACCTCCTATACATTTCTAGGAATGTGATTGGCTAAAAGCGTCCGCCGCGTGAAGACCGTGTATATTTGATATTAGGTTAGTAGGGAGGCGGGGCTTATTTCATACACGGTTAGTAGTGGAGTTACGTCTCTTTATATTCCATATTAGGTAGTAGGGAGGCGGGGCTTATTTCATACACGGTTAGTAGAGGTGTTACGTCCCTTTATAAAAACAAAACGGAACTGATAAAAAATCTAAAAGGTTTCATCAGACGCAGAAATTGATGATTAGATTGAAATAAATTCATTAAACACATTTAAATCTAACAA
Organism: Mytilus galloprovincialis; assembly: GCA_037788925.1. NCBI lineage: Eukaryota > Metazoa > Mollusca > Bivalvia > Mytilida > Mytilidae > Mytilus > Mytilus galloprovincialis. Next base: position 33,652,053 of record CM075339.1, read on the forward strand.
GTTGTTATTGTTGGCTATTGTTCTTGTAGGATCAATGGAAGTAGTTTCTTAATGGTAACAATATTGAAGACTTGCTTAAGCCTTGCTCATTTTGATAGTCTACTCTCAACCCATATGGAATTTACTGACCCCATATATACCGTCTTAGGTCACTAGCACACTATGTAACTAATAATATTTTATTCAATACTCTAACTTAATGTACGTATTATTATCTTTTTCAGTCGATGAACCTTCGACAAACCCTTATCAACCAGACTTTGATGATGGATCACCTATGTAAGTACAAAGTTATATCATACTAATTGGAAAATATAAAAAAAGGATATGTGGTATGATTACCAATGAGACAACTCTCCAATGAGACCATTACGTACAACTGTGTAGTCAACAAATAATTAAACTTTATTAAAGTTATTAAAGTAATTTGTCTAGAGAAAACTGAACCGCCGGATCACTTTGATCCGTCTGTTACATACTTGGGACAGGAACATACAGAATATGGCGAGGTTGAACTTTTTTGACGCCGCCAAACCTTCCCCTAACCTGGAACAGTGGTCTAACAGGATATCGTATGAACAAACTGTTAAAATCAGTTGAAATATATTTTTTAAATTAAAAACCTTGTTTATGATAAATCTGTACTTACCTGTCTGAAAACATTTGCAATTACCCTTTGTAACCCCTTACAATCGCTTTTTTTTACATTATCTCACTTTAACGATCTACCGAATAGAAGATCACTTTACCTGAGGTGAAAATAACTATACATTATATAAACAGATGCTCCGCAGGGCGCAGCTTTATACGACCGCAGAGGTCGAACCCTTAACAGTTGGGGCAAGTATGGACACAACATTTAAGCTTGATACAGCTCTGAATTTGGATTGTGATTAAATAGTTGACACAACATAGGTTTCTGACATAGAATGAATGTGGTCTAAGAACTTAAACTTAAAAACCTCAAAATTTTAAATTGGACATTTACCTATTATGGTCCAATATCCAAAATCTAAATACATGGTAAGATTCAGCATATCATAGAACCCCAAAAATTCAATTTTTGATGAAATCAAATAAATGTTCAATTTAAGACCCTTTCGACCTCAATGTGGACCAATTTGATAACCGGGCTCAAATATTAAAAATCTAAATACATGGTTAGATTCAGCATATTGAAGAACCCCATATATTCAATTTTTGTTGAAATCAAACAAAGTTTAATTTTTGACCCCTTGGACCTTAATGTAGACCAATTTGAAAACGGAACAATACTGTGCAATTGAATATTTCTTGCTATTGCGCAATACTGTGCAATTGAAGATTTCTTGCTATAGCACAATACTGTGCAATTGAAGATTTCTTGCTATTGGCCAATACTGTGCAAATGAAAATGTCTTGCTACTGCACATTACTGTGCAATTGAAGATTTCTTGCTATTGCGGAATACTGTGCAATTGAAATTTTTTTGCTATTGCACAATACTAAATATAATAATTTTGGACCCCGATTTGGACCAACTTGAAAACTGGGCCCATAATCAAAAATATAAGTACATGTTTAGATTCAGCATATCAAAGAACCCCAATAATTCATTTTTTGTTAAAATCAAGCTTAGTTTAATTTTGGACCCTTTTGGCCCCTAATTCGTTGGGACCAAAACTTCCAAAATCAATCCAAACCTTCCTTTTGGGGTCATAAACCTTGTGTTAAAGTTTCATAGATTTCTATTAACTTATACTAAAGTTATTGTGCAAAAACCAAGAAAAATGCTTATTTTGGACCTGTTTTGGGCCCCTAATTCCTTAACTGTTGGGACTAAAACTCATAAAATCAATCCCAACCTTCCCTTTGTGGACATAGACCTTATGCAAAAATTTCAGATATTTCTGTTAACTTATACTAAAGTTATTGTGCAAAAACCAAGAAAAATGCTTTTTTTTTTTTTTTTTTTTTTATTTTTTTATTATTTTTTTTTTTTTTTTTTTGGAAAAATGCTTATTTGGGCCCTTTTTTGGACCCTAATTCCTAAACTGTTGGGACCAAAACACCCAAAATCAATCCCAACCTCCATTTTACGGTCATAAACCTTGTATTTGAATTTCATAGATTTTTATTGACTTTTACTAAAGTAAGAGTGCGAAAACCAAATGTCTTCAGCCTTACTTTGTTGCTGTTTTTTAATATCCAATCGATCAGGTACATAAATATGTGAATCATTTGTTTTTGCAGACATGCACCTACTACTGCCATCCCTTTTGTGAAAATCCTTGGAGCTGATCGTAGACCAAACGGTAGAGCTCGATATTCATACTTTTTTCCAAAAATGCTGAGGCGGAAAAACTTTCTGTAATTCTTGTGAATGGGGATATGGAAATATGCATCTTGCAAATCCAGTATTACTGCCCAGTCCCCAATTTTCAGACTTTTTAGAATAGATCGCAGGGTCCAAACAGCAACAAGACACTATGTATTGATGTGGGAGTAGTTGCAGTTACTAACAGCTAGTTCAAAGCCAATAACATAAAAACAGTTATTGTTTAAACTTCCTCTTTACAGCTATATCTACGATTTCGAAATAGTTTTTAAACGTTGGGGTTTATTTAAATTAATTTTTATTGACTTATTTGAATGAATATAAAAATGCATATTAAGTTCTCTGGTTCAAGTTGAGCCTAGGAAAAAATAATTCTTAAGTATCAGATAAGATTTAAGCGAAGAATAGTGTCTTAATGTGATCTAATAGTTTAAATAAACAGATTTAGTTAAAGGCTTTTTCATCTAATTTTTATTGTTCGTTCCTAAGTTGTATTGTTACACCACTGTCCCAGGTTATGGTAGTGTTGGTATACCGCTAACACGTTTAACCCCGCCACAGTTTGTATGTGTGTGCCAGTCCCAAATCAGGAGTCCGTAATTCAGTGGTTGTCGTTTGTTGATCAGTTGATGTGTCACATATTTGTTTTTGTACATAAATTAGGCCGTTAGTGTTCTCGTTTGAATTTGTCATTTTGGAGACTTTTATAGCTGACTATGCGGTATGAGCTTTGCTAACCATGATAACCTGGTCGATCCTCTATATTTGTCAGTTCTGTCGCTTCCAAAACCATTTTCATGAACGCCAGTCAAACATGGTATTCTTTGAAAACAGGAAGGGTACATCCCTTTGTGTATACATCATGTCTGATTAACTTCATTCAATTCCAATGCAAAAACATAATGAAAAGTATTTAGTGTTTAATCATGTTAATTGTTCATAAGGAATTGTTTGTCTGTATTACTTCTTACATCATGAACAACTAGAAATCCTACCGCATGATAAATGTTGCATTTGTCTTAGATGAGGGGGGAGGGTCTTACTTTATATGTGACGAATCACTATACTCGATTACTTTTTGGGAGAAAAGCATTGTCTGATCAGTAATAATCAGTAGGATTTTGTTTTTTTTTTTGTTTTTTTTGCTTGTAAAATACTTGTTGTGTTTGCAAATGAATAAACAAAGTTTTAAAGTGTTTTCAATATTGATCATTAGAAGTAACAATATAGGCTGACTTCCTGTATTGGATGCTTTCTACGAAAGCAATAAAGTTGTGTTCTGATTCCTATACGTATTTATGCCAAACGAGTTCAATATACAAAACTAAGATCCATCCGTAGGAACGTAGGAATAAATAATGCCGTAAGGACACTAAATGCAAAGATTGTAATAAAAGTCGTTTAATTTAAAGTAAAAATGTCTTTTATTATTTATTTAGATATGGTGATGATACCACATTTTGTAGCAGCTGTCTTCAAAGCAACAAACAAGTTGCAACACAATCTTATTGTCTTGATTGTTCAGAACCGATATGTGAGAAATGCAGCAGTAAACATGAAACATTCGAGCAACCTCATACAATCACTTCTAAGGTAACCGAAGATATTGTATATCAGTCATCTTCAACAGTTTCAAATTTTTGTTCAGTTCATAAAAATCAAGTTACCAAGTTTTGTACTCAACATGATGCTCTGTTGTGTGATGTATGTGTAATGGACGGTCATAGTAGCTGTGTGTCCGTATTATCAATTCAAAAAGCTGCAGAAAATGTAGCAGAGGGAGCAATCATGGGTGATCTAGAGAACAGATTGCACAACCTTGGAATTGTAATTGAATCGTTGATAACCACCGAGGAAAAAAATATCTTACATGTTAATGCAGAGAAAGAGAAAGTTCACAAAGAAGTGAATAGCATTAGACAAAGAATAAGTTTACATATCGACGGACTTGAAAAGGACTTGGCCGATAGGTTAATAGATGTAGCAGAAAGATGCAAATTAAGTCATAATTATTATTTACCATCAAAGCTGCGTATCACAAAAATATTGAAAAATGAAATTCAATCAACAAAAACATTTGAATCTGAAGCGGACATTTTCAAAGCACTAAAGATTTTGGATAGAAAGGTTTACAAACAGGAATCGGAAATTCGACATTTTCAAGATGATATGCAGGTTAGCCGACGTCTTGAGTTTTACCCATCTGCAATAGGAAATATTGAATTGAAGTTACCAAAACTTGGAGATTTAAGACCTTCGAAAACACCAATGACGTCGTTAGATTGTCAAAGTCAATTGCATTTGGTAAGAAATAGGAAAAGGAATATAGTTTGTGTAGACTCTTTCAAATCTGTTAATATTGGATGTTCAGTGGGATCAGGAATCTTCATAAAAGGGGGAAAACTTATATTCACAAATTATTCTGGTAGACACTGTCTTCATGTATGCAAAAGAAATGGATTGGGATGTGAAGAGATTAAACTTGATGGTGGTCCTATGGACATTGCTACATACAATTCAACCATTGTACTTGCAACTTACCGTTACAGTGGTATACAGATCATCCATGTCGACACTAACAAGTGCGGACAATATATCCGTCAAGGAAGTTACTTTGCGATACAGTGTGAAAATAAAAATATTTGGACCAGTACTGGTGAAGCCGAAATTTACAGGATCGATATTGAAGGCAACATACTGCAAAATTGTAAAGTAGACTTTATAGGTAGACAAATTGCTTTAGACATTACCGGGGAACACGTGTTTTATTCACTTTTAAAGTCAGATAAAATATTCACATTGTCAGCTGATGGAAAACCAGTGGTTTTCTTTACCTGTCCAGAAAATGTTTCTTTTCATGGGCTAGCAGTTGATAGCAACGGCAATGTGATAATTGCAGATACAAAATCAAATTGCATTCGAAGCATATCGAAAGATGGGAAAAATATCGAGACTATTCTCAGTATTGATGATGGGATATCAGAACCCGACCACCTTCAAATTAATAGCGATGCCAATGAGTTGTTAGTGCTTAGTTTAGAAAATGGATTTATTCAGATATTCAAATTGATTTAACAATGCGTGGCAAAACGTTTGTATAGGTTGAAAGTATTAATTTCAGTAGGACCGATATAAGTCATTTGATTATAACTAATCAAAGAGGTTTTAATAACAAGGACTACTCTGCTAATACGGCAAACAATAACCCCGTATGTTGCCGAAAAACTAGAATCCAAACCAAAAACGTGTGTTTTTCGCTAATAAAGATGTCACGGATCGTATGTATGATAGCTGAAAATAGTGTATGAATGTATATATGTATGGGTCAGGAGTTTTGCAAAATTGTAATATAGATATATTTCTAATCGTATTTCTGTACTGAAACCAGTATGTGGAATTCTCTGTCTTCTCATTCCTGTATCCAGAGATCAAACTTTATACGAACCGAATAAAAAGACAAATGATCATCCTTTCATTGGTTTTAATATTAAAGCAATATTGAGACGATTGTTTATTCTCCAGGTTTTTTTTTTTTACTCTTCTATAATACCGCCTTACGTATGTGTACATTTCTAAGCTTATAGCCACGCCTGTGTCTTAGTAAAAGATTATGGAAACGAGAGCGTGTGATAAATTGAACAACCCGACCAATGGGTAGAACAAAGCCCTTGACCCCCAATGGATCTTCAAACGATGGCGGACTTCAGCTGGCCTCTGAACAATAAAGTATACTAGTTCCGCCAAAATGGGCGTCACACTTAACTCTCAAAAATAAATGATAAACTCTGACCGACGTCTAAATCTGACGTCATATCTTCACTTCGACATCAAGAAAACAAAAATTAGTCGTCTATTTAATAATGACAAAAAAGAGGTTGATTTTAGATTATTATTTTATTGTGACGTCAAATTCAATTAATTTGAGGAAAGTACGTTGATTACAGACCGGACGTCGATCTGAGTCTTACGTTTACATATAATACAAATATTACCTTGTGATGAGTGTAATCTGCTTATAACTGTAAATAATTAAGTCAAGGAATTGATACCACAAATTACTTTAATAGATTTTATATATATACACAAATATAGATTGGAAGATTTGCAACAATATATATGTGTTTTTAATGTGGATTCTTTAAAGAGTGTAAATTAAAATACGATATATATGTATTAATAATTTTTTTCCTTCGGGTTTATAAAAGTAATCTTGCAGTATGAAATGAGCATGTAACTTACCTACCAGTATATTCTAAATCAACAGTTTAACAAACAACTAACCCTGAATAGACATACATGTACAGGTTATTGCCCTGATCGTACAAAATCCCAATATAAATATAATCAAACAAATTTTTAACACACTAGATAGATAGACTGGTTTGTGATACATTGTATTTACATTTATTCGCAAAATCAGTGTCTTTTGTGACTGTTACACACAGACGGCATAGAAAATATTTATAATCATTTTTGTAGGTTTTGTTTAAAAGTAAGTTAACGTGTTAATATTAATTTTCTTAGTGGCGAAATTGTTCATCTATTCTACCTTTGTATGTTTTAAGACAACAATTGTCTTAACACATTGGTATGTATAGTTGTATATAAACCAGCTTTGGTAAATAGTTTTTATAACATTTTAAATGAGGATGCAGATCAAGGTTAAATGGATAAGGCATCTAATTTGTGTAACTTGCTATTTGGTCTTTGAATGAACTATCTATGAATTGACAAGAATGATAGTTATATATGGCCTGACGGTCATAAAACTTTCGAGTCCGTTTTTTGTACTCATACTCCAAAATCAACCAGAAAGTACCTAGTCAAATGGCAAAATCAAAAGCTGAAACAAATCAGAAATTCATGTAGATAAAAACTCCTGCTTAATTAGTTATCAAAAGTACCAGGATTATAATTTAATACGCCAGACACCCGTTTCCTCTACATAAGACTCATCAGTGACGCTCAGATCAAAATAGTTCTTATTGTAGACTGTTGCAGCCTACATTTTCTAATGCTTAATCGAGACATCTTTAGTATCTTTAAACTACTGCAAATCATCACAAGAGTGCACACACTGAAATGTCTCGCCTTCTTTACTAATCATTGATATTATGTTGATAGTCCTAAGTATAAAGCTTTATTACAACTGTCACATAAACGTTACATTAACCAAGATAACTAAACAAAGACCAATGAACCATGAAAATGAGGTCAAGGTCAGATGACATCTGTCCGATAGACATGTTCACCTTACAATTATTCCATACAACAAATATAGTAGACCTATTGCAAAAAGTATGAGAAAAACAGACCAAAACACAAAAACTTAACTATAACCACTGAACCATGAAAATGAGGTCAAGGTCAGATGACACCTGCCAGTTGGACATGTACACCTTACAGTCCTTCCATACACCGAATATACTAGCCCTATTGCTTATAGTATCTGAGATATGGACTTGATCACCAAAACTTAACCTTGTTTACTGATCCATGAAATGAGGTCGAGGTCAAGTGAAAACTGTGTGACGGGCATGAGGACCTTGCAAGGTACGCACATACCAAATATAGTTATCCTATTACTTATAATAAGAGAGAATTCAACATTACAAAAAATCTGAACTTTTTTTTCAAGTGGTCAATGAACCATGAAAATGAGGTCAAGGACATTGGACATGTGACTGACGGAAACTTCGTAACATGAGGCATCTATATACAAAGTATGAAGCATCCAGGTCTTCCATCTTCTAAAATATAAAGCTTTTAAGAAGTGAGCTAACACCGCCGCCGCCGCCGGATCACTTTCCCTATGTCGAGCTTTCTCCAACAAAAGTTGCAGGCACGACAAATATGGCTTTCATAAAGAAGCAACCACTTAACTTCAAAAAAAAGGAGGGGGGTATTTTGTTTATTTATCTGAGTCAGAATTTTTTTTCCGCTCAAACGTTTTATTCCGGGTTTTTATTTCGATGCTGGTAATCAAATTTTTTTCTGCAACATTTAACACTATAATGTATGGGGAAACTCTTGATTCAGAATATTTTTTATCATCTGTAGAACCAGAATTGTTTTCGTTATCCAATTTGGGTTCGGAATATTTCCATCCCCCCTATTTAGAGTCAAATGGTCGTTCCCTTACTGCTAGAAAAGTTGTTCGAAATCTTTTCATTCGATTCTACGTAATGAACATTTAAAAATGACATAGAGTTTACAAGTGTGAACAAATCTTATGTACAGGTAATTAAACAAGGTGTATAGATGTGAACAAATTTAATGTGAAACCAATGTCCAGTTCATTAAACTAATTGTAAACAAGTTTACTGTACATGGAGTTTGGTGTGAACACGGCCTTGTATTGGTAGGATTCTAAGCCATCTGTTTATCCCTATTGGATACTTATCAAAGAGTTATATAACATTTTATTTGTGAATAATGTAGTCTGGATTAAATTATTTTTCCATATGATTTTATTTCTCTGAATATTAACTGTAGTTTTGACAGAATTCTCTTTTTGGACAACTTGAATCCATTCTGCTGGTATAGATTTTTTAAAATGTTTGAAATTTGGCGATCCAGTTTATTTTGTACTTTAATTTGTTTAGAATGTAGATTTCCGATAATGACATTTTATCATCTAAGATATCATTTATGTAAATTAGATCACTCCTAATCCAGTTCTCAAATATAATTGGTTTATTACCAAATTTGATATATTTATTTCCCCATATTACTTGCTTTTTTATATCGACAAATGTGTCTGGTTGGTTTGTTTGACCCCCGCCAGTCAAATTCCAAGACTTTATTACTTCTTTATAAAACTTAGGAATATCTTTAAGATATCGTAAAGATTTAATATCACTAAAATTCATATTAAATATTAACAAAATATTGTTTGAAACATTTAAGTATTTAAATGGTATAAGCTTCTGTCGAGAAGACCGCGGGACCGGCAACGTCTCGGAAGAAACATTGTAACCAAGGTCGACGTCACAACGGCGACGTCTCCTTATCTTTTGCTTAGTAACTAGTAAACGTCAAACTACAAAGCTGTTGTTTATTTTATCAGAGTTATATTATATGATATCGTCCACACATTTATGGTGCCGTGACCAGGATGGAACTACAAAAGCTTAAATCAAGAAGAACGGGCAATCGTAGTGCCGTTACCAGACTTTTACGAAAATTTGCCGACGCAAAAGAAAGTTCTGAATTCGACAGAGAGGAGCTGTTAGCCACATACGAAAATCTACAACAGAAGAAGAAGTTACTCGACACACTGAATGAACAAATTGAGAACGCATCGGAAACAGAGGATATAGAGACGGAAATCGTAGACACAGATGAGTATACTACAAATTTTGTTACTAAACTGAGACATTTTAAGATATTCATAGATAAAACATCACAACCTATTTCCAATCAACCATCACATTCGTCTTATCAAGTTTTAAATGTAGACAGTCCACCGTTCATCCCTACTAGTTCACCCGAAATTGCACAGACAAGTTATGCCGCCCCGTCATTGCCACAGTCAAATGATGCCGCTCGAATTTTAACAGAGACAAGCCAAATTGCCACATCAATTCCCACGTCAAGCTATACTGTCCCGTCCGCTATATCCAGCAATCACCGTTTGCCAAAATTAACTTTACCTACATTTAATGGCAATATTTTAGAATGGCCGAGCTTTTGGGATTCTTACGAATCGGCAGTTCATTACAACCCAACATTGACAGATGTTCAAAAGTTTAATTATTTGAAGGCCCAATTAGAAAACGAAGCCGCTCAGACAATTGCCGGATTTTCTCTAACTAACGCTAACTATGCCGAAGCCGTAAATGTTCTGATAGAGAGATTTGGACAAACTCATAAAATAACACAAGCACACCTACAAGCACTGCTTGATATTACGCCACCCCGGAATGACCTCATAAGCCTGAGAATGTTTTATGACAAAATGGAGAGTTTATTTAGAGGACTTGAATCGCTTGGACAGACACAGGACTCATACGGTAATTTATTAGTCCCGATTATAATCAACAAACTGCCAGGAGAAATTAGAAAGCATCTCGCGCGGGAGCATGGTACGACAAGTTGGCTATTACAAGATCTTAGAAGAAGTATACACAAAGAGATACAAATCATGGAAGCCGGACAAGTTACACAGACAGAAAGTGATATTTCGTATTCTACCCTTTTTGCCGGTGCTAACTCACAAAGAAAACACAACGCAAGTACTAGAAATGATAATCAGCATTTAACAGAAAAGCCGTGCATTTTCAGCAAAGACATTCATTCGCCTGCCAACTGCCAGAAAGTACGCGATTTAGATGAACGCATCGCTATTGTTAAACGTAACAATTTATGCTTCAACTGCCTCGGTATACATCATATCAAAGAATGCAAATCGAAAAGCTCATGTCGTAACTGTGGTAAACGACACCATACTAGTTTATGTAATGAAGCTGGACAAACCGCGAACCCCGACCAGAGAAGTGAAAACCGTTTCACTGACACGAAAGATTCCGCTCACAGTTGTACGAACGAAAGTACGACATCTACACCGACTGTAGTAAATCTCGTGAAGGATACCGAGATACAAGAAGACTCAACAATATTACACTCGTCAGCACAATTTCACTCAAATGTATTGTTGAAAACTGCCGTGGCCTCCGTTTGGTCAGTTCATAATTGCACAGATACGAATATTTTGTTTGATGAAGGCGCTCAAAGGTCTTTTGTAACGGAGAGTCTTGCGCGAGAATTAAACCTGCAGCGAGAAGGATCCGAAAAGATTCAACTCTCATCATTTGGAGAAACCAACACTAATGCTAGGCGACTCGATAAAGCCACAGTTTATGTTGAAACTGAAACTGGACATAAAATCCCAATACCTGCATTAATCGTTCCAATGATAGCTACGCCGTTACAGAACCACATTCGTTACATTGACAGGAACAATAACTATTTGAAAGGACTAAAGCTCGCACATCCTGTTACGCAACAAGATACCTTTGAAATTTCGTTATTGATTGGAGCCGATTTTTATTGGGAAATAGTTGAAGATAAAGTTGTACGCGGAAACGGACCCACCGCAGTCAAATCAAAATTAGGGTACTTACTTTCTGGACCGTTAAATTCAGAAAAATCACAGCTATCAACAGTGTCAAGTATTTCCAATGTACTTATTACACATCAAACAAAGGAACACAACTTAGAAGCGTTTAGGAAGATTGAAGCTCGAGAAGTAGAATTTCAACAAGTACACGACGACAAAGAGAACTATATAAGAACTTCAATTGAGTTTCGCGGCAACCAAGATTATGCAAAGTTACCATGGAAACACGACAACGATTAAAGAGAACATTAAACTTGTTTTATGGACTTTTGAAGTAAAGTGATCTAGCATATTTGTTTAAAAATGCGTTGCGTCATGATTATGAACTGTTAATGTTATGCGATTTTGTTTTATGAACTACGTTAGTTCAACTGTGAAAGAACTGTGATTTTTTTTATTTTGAAAGACTTTAATCTTAATTTAAAGTTATTTGTATATTGTATTTCAATTTTCTTTTCTACGTAAACTAATTTTTTTGAGGCCCCGAGAATGTCGAGAAGACCGCGGGACCGGCAACGTCTCGGAAGAAACATTGTAACCAAGGTCGACGTCACAACGGCGACGTCTCCATATCTTTTGCTTAGTAACTAGTAAACGTCAAACTACAAAGCTGTTGTTTATTTTATCAGAGTTATATTATATGATCAAGTTTACCATTTACCAATCTATTTACCCATGATGCTTTTAAAGCCACAAAATAACTTTTAAAGTCTACCATTTCTAGACCCCCCTTCTCATATGGACAAATCATCATGTTTCTTTTAACCTTGTCTGGTTTCCCATCCCAAATATAATTGTAGCTACTGTTTCCTATTTCTTTTAGATAATTTTCTGGAGTTAGACAGACGCTTCCCAAGAAAGTAAACAAAGGCAATATTAAAGTCTTTATAATTAGGATTTTTCCTAAAATTGAAAGATTTCGTTTTTTCTGTATCATAAATAATTTATTCATCTTTTCTATTTTACCATTCCAGTTTAAATTTTTGCATTCTTCTTTTTCATGTCCGAAAAACACCCCTAATGCTTTAATAGGTTTATCTCCCCACTTAATCCCGACAACTTTATCTTTACAAGATTTCAATTTCCCAATCCATAATCCCTCTGTTTTATTTCTATTTAGTAGTAAACCTGAAAAGGAACCAAAAATTTCTATTTCGTTCATTGCAGCTACCACACCGTTTTTATCCTTGCAAAAAAGTGTTGTGTCGTCTGCTAATTGTGAAATCTTGATACTATGACTTTTCCCATCTAATTTTATATTTATTCCTTTTACATTTTTATTATTCCTTAATCTCTGGGCCATAATTTCAACAGCCAAAACAAATAAAAGAGCCGATAAAGGACAGCCTTGTCTTATTCCACGTGAATTTTTGAAAGTTTTTTTTTGGCAGTGAAAGCCAGAGTGCCTAGAACAAACCACCGACCTTCGATAGGAAAACTGTTCAGCCTTATCAATTAAGACTGTAGTCGAGTGCACCCACACGAGCAGGGTCCGAACTCACAACCTCAGTGTTGAATGGCTAGTCCATGTGCAAAGAACATGAAGTTCTATTGAAATTATTGTAATACAAAGTTTTGTAAGTATCAATATCAAGTTACATTATCAATAATCCACCTATAATATATCAAGGTGAGAAAAACTCTCAAGATAAGTACACTTTATAATCTCTCCAAAAATCTTTTTGCAATTTTACTTCCAATTATTCCAAACACTGAGTTGTTCTATTCAAAGCCATAGAATGTCTAAGAGTATTTGGTTTATCTGAAAATTATTCCAAACACAAAGGTTTTTCTAACCAAATGCATAGATTACCCAAGACCAAATTTGCACATCTTGTAAATATTTAAGGTAAATATGCGTTAAAACTTCTTTTTTTGATTTGGCCTTACAATTGTTTTGAGTAGTACATCCCTGATGACTCAGTCATCAATAGGTAGACGAAACTTGGTATCTTTGATGAGTTTTTACCAAACCACGAAAACATCATTCAATTAACCAAATAAAGTGGTCCTATCGCATAAAGTATCTGAAAAATATACAAAACCAAAATATTTGCCAGTTCCAATGAACCATGAAATGAGTAGGTTCAGGAAGACCTTTTTTGGCCCCAAAACATAGCCGTTTTACAAAATTGTGAGATGTAATCTTTCAGCTATAAATTGGAAAGTAGAATGCTTCTACTACACACATATGGCCTGTTTTTGACAATACAATGCACATATATCGGGTACTAACATCATTAAGTCATGCTAAATTACTGAAATTTTCACAATTTTAACATTTTAGTTAAATTTTAGACGGTTTCGGCCGCATTCGTGTTCATTCATAATTTTGAAATAGTTGTGTTTGATGATAATACATAACATATATATAAAGGTTGAGGATGAATATAGTTATCAAAGGTACCAGGATTATAATTTAGTACACCAGACGCGCGTTTCGTCTACATAAGACTCATCAGTGACGCTCATATCAAAATATTTAAAAAGCCAAACAAGTACAAAGTTGAAGAGCAATGAGGATCCAAAATTCCAAAAAGTTGTGCCAAATACGGCTAAGGTTATCTATGCCTGGGATAAGAAAATCCTTAGTTTTTCGAATAATTCAAAGTTTTGTAACAGGAAATTTAGAAAAATGACCACATTATTGATATTCATGTCAACACCGAAGTGTTGACTACTGGGCTGGTGATACCCTCGGGGACGAAACGTCCACCAGCACACGGAGGCGGCCACTTTCATCTTTGACAAAAACCATCTGAAAAGAGAAGATTTTTTGCATATTTGATATGTTTTTTATTATTTAAGCTTGAATCAGAGTGTTTTTGATGATTTAATTAGTTAAAATCTTTCATATAAACTAATTGAATCAATTGAAATAGACACTTAAGTGTTTAAAAAATGTCCAAAATATTTCGTTAGATTAACATGAAATTTGAGGCCAAAATCAGCCCTTACCGGACCTACTCCTTAGTTATCAAGGTCTGATGAAACCTGCAAGTCAGTGAATCTGACATATGCACATTCCAAATCATTCCATACACCAACCGTTTCTGATCTAATACTAATATATTTTCAAATACTGACTTGACCATGTGTCTTTAACCTTGATTACAGATCCATATAATTAGGTAAAGATAGGATGGGCCCTACTTGACAACATGTAGAATTTGCAAGAAACCCATATAGCAAATAGCTCATAACCAGATGCTCCACGGGGCGCAGCTTTATACGACCGCAGAGGTTGAACCCTGAACGGTTGGGGCAAGTATAGACACAACATTCAAGCTGGATTCAGCTCTAAATTTGGATTGTGATTAAATAGTTGACACAGCATAGGTTTCTGACACAGAATGAATGTGGTCTAATGAACTTAAAATATTTTTTTTGCCTTTGAGCAATTCACTATGCTGTTGAATATTAATCCTCTCCAAAAAATGTTTTAAGAAATTTTCTTTTTATTTGATTTTTTAATCTGAAATGAGAAAAATTTAACACCCTCCCTCCCCCCCCCTCCCCCATTTTTTTTCCACATCCCCCTTTCCCTTTTTCCAAAACTGATCTCAATTGAAATTTCTAATGGAGTTTGCAACAATAACTACTCATTTAAATACATCATAAAATATTAAAATGTAAAATAAAGTGCTTGTTATCACTGAATGGTAAAGATTGTTTTAATTTATCAGTTGGTAGTAAAAGTGAATATACATTGTATATTGTATAATACAATGATTTAAGTTGATTCAACTACTATTCTGGATAAAGAAAGATAACTCCAAGTGAAAATTTCTTGCTATTGCACAATATTGTGCAATTAGATATTTCTTGCTATTGCACAATACTGTGCAATTGAAAATATTTGCTATTGCACAATACTGTGCAATTGAAGATTTCTTGCTATTGCGCAATACTGTGCAATTGAAAATTTCTTCCTATTGCACAATAATGTGCAATTGCAGATTTCTTGCTATTGTTGAATACTGTGCAATTGAAAATTTCTTGCTATTGCACAATACTTAATATAATAATTTTGGATCCTGATTTGAACCAACTTGAAATGGGCTCATAATCAATAATCTAAGTACATGTTTAGATTCAGCCTATCAAAAAAGCCCAAGAATTCAATTTTTGTTAAAATCAAACTTAATTTAATTTTGGACCCTTTGGACTTTAATGTAGACCAATTTGAAAACGGGACCAAAAATTAAGAATCTACATACACAGTTAGATTTGGCATATCAAAGAACCCCAAATATTCAATTTTTGATGAAATCAAACAAAGTTTAATTTTGGACCCCGATTTGGACCAACTTGAAAACTGGACCAATAATCAAAAATCTAAATACATTTTTAGATTCAGCATATCAAAGAACCCCAAGGATTCATTTTTTGTTAAAATTAAACTAAGTTTAATTTTGAACCCTTTGGACCTCAATGTAGACCAATTTGAAAACGGGACCAAAAATTAAGAATCTACATACACGGTTAGATTCGGCATATCAAAGAACCCCAATTATTCAATTTTTAATGAAATCAAACAAAGTTCAATTTTGGACCCCTTGGGCCCCTTTTTCCTAAACTGTTGGGACCAAAACTCCCAAAATCAAACCCAACCTTCCTTTTATGGTCATAAACCTTGTGTTTAAATTTCATTTTTTTTTTTTTTTTTTTTTTATTCAACAACAGTATTGCTCGCTGTTAACAATTACTCCACTGACACAGCTATCTCAGTGAAGGTCCCTGTTTCATTAGTACCAGAAGTTCAGGGATTCTTCAGGTAGATAAACTGCATATTGTTAGTCGTTTACAAAATATTATAAATATTACATCAATATAGATAAATAATGCTATTCTAATTATATTAAAGTATTTATATTATCTAGTCTTATTTTCGGAAAATTTTCATAGTTCATCCGAGTTTGGGATGACTTCTATCAGTTTCCATGTGTTTCCGGATAACGGTTTTTTCAATCAATATCGAAAAAGATTGTAATTATCTTTGATCTACATCATTATTCAGGTAAGACAGCTATAATTTGAAAGAATAATAGTCGTACGGTAATCAAAGAACAACTATGCTGTTTTTTGGGGTTTTTTTTGTAATGTATAATGCCTCGTACCAGATTATAATATAAATATTGTAATTAATGTCTATCAAGCATCATAAATAAATACAAAATTAGATAATAAATTAATTAATACACAATGATAACTTTACCAACCATGTTATCAGTTCAAACAATTCAAATACACTTAAATAATTTTCCTAATATTCCTTTTCTTTCATGGTTAAAAAAATTGTATTGTAGAACGAGCCTATTTCTAAACTCAGTTTTAAAAACAGAAAATACATTTATCTTCTTTGTTCTAAACTCTGACAAATAGTGTATTTTGTGAATTGAAAATATAATAACTGTAAGAAAAAAATTAATATCATAATATTCTATATCATTTATTTTGTAACCCCAAATCAAATTTTTTAGTGTTAAAATGTGTTTTCCAAGTTTAACTTTTTCTAACAGATTAAATATGTCTTTCCAAAATTTATCAAGAAAGTGGCATGTAATAAAAAAGTGTTCATAATCTTCTGTAATATTACAGTGATTACAGTTTGAGTTTTGGCATATTTTCCATTGTTTTAATAAAACTTTGTTTGGAAGAATAAAATGTAATAGTTTCCATCTGAACATTTTTAATTTATTTTCTTTCAAATAATTATGAACAAATTTAAGTATGTAAAAAGTGTGTTTAAATTTCATAGATTTCTATTTACTTATACTAAAGTTATGGTGCGAAAACCAAGAATAATGCTTATTTGTGCCCCTTTTTGGCCCCTAATTCCTAAACTCCCAAAATCAATCCCAACCTTCCTTTTGTGGCCATTAACCTTGTGTTTAAATTCATTGATTTCTATTTACTTATACTAAAGTAATGGTGCGAAAACCAAGAATAATGCTTATTTTGGCCCTTAATTCCTAAACTAATAGAACCAAAACTCCCAAAATCAATCCCAACCTTCCTTTTGTGGTCATAAACCTTGTATCAAAATTTGATACATTTCTATTTACTTAAACTAAAGTCATAGTGCGAAAACCAAGAAAATGCTTATTTGGGCCCTTTTTGGCCCCTAATTCCTAAAATGTTGGGACCAAAACTCCCAAAATCAATCCCAACCTTCCTTTTGTGGTCATAAACCTTGTGTTAAAATTTCATAGTTTTCTATTCACTTTTACTTAAATAAGAGTGCGAAAACTAAAAGTATTCGGACGACGACGATGAAGACGACGCAGACGACAACGCCAACGTGATACCAATATACGACCAAAAAAGTTTCAATTTTTGCGGTCGTATAAAAATCAAGTATTTCACTTCACCATTAATATTTTTTGAAGCAGCTACAGAAAATGAGGTCAAGGACAATGGACATTATATATGACAGACTTCGTCACATAAAGGTATCTGTATACAAGGTATGAAGCATTCATGTCATCTACCTTCTCAAATATAAAGCTTTATACAAAAAGTTTACGCCATTGCAGCCACTGTCATAGGATTGTAATCATCAATGTCTAGCATCTGCAACTTTTTTCACAGGCGAGACAGCAAGCTTGAAGCAGCATAACTGAAGAAATAACAGATATTTTGATAAAAAAAATATTTATTTGAAAATATACTAGCACAAGCATTGCACTTTAAAACGGTAATAAAAGATGACATGAGATATGATAAAACAAATGGTATAAAATGGTATGCAACATCACAGATGTTTTCTTTACTTTAAATAAACAGCTGCGCCATGAGCGCATGATACGCCCGACGTCTTGTGTGGAAGTTTTATGCAATAATCATAAATAGTTTCTGAGGAAGTTTTAAGCAATAACCATTTATTGTTTTTGAGACATGGCGGGACATGTGAAACACCCCCCCCCCCCCCCCCCCCCACCCTGTTTTTTTTACAAATATCACTAAAATAAAATTTTGAATCAAACCAAAAAGTATACAGATCTTTAAATTAGTATAACAAAGAAGTGTGTACAGTTTCAAGCAATAGTCATAAATTGTTTTTGAGATACGGTGCGACATGTAAAAAAAAAACCTCCCCCTTTTTACACAATACTCAATAACTCAAAATTAAAATTTTGAGTTATCACCAAAAAGTATACAGATCTTTAGATTAATATAACAAAGAAGTGTGTAAAGTTTTAAGCAATAATCATAAATTGTTTTTGAGATACAGCATGACATGTAAAAAAAACCTCCCCCTTTTTTACAAAATACTCAATAACTCAAAAATGAAATTTTGAATCATCACCAAAAAGTATACAGATCTTTAGATTAATATAACAAAGAAATGTGTAAAGTTTTAAGCAATAATCATAAATCGTTTTTGAGATACGGCGCGACATGTAAAAAAACCCTCCCCCTTTTTTATAAAATACTCAAAAACTCAAAAATGAAATTTTGAATCATCACCAAAAAGTATACAGATATTAAGATTAATATAACTAAGAAGTGTGTAAAGTTTTAAGCAATAATCAAGAAACGTTTTTGAGATACGGTGCGACATGTGAAAAAAAACACACCCCTGTTTTAGTTACAAAGTGCCGTAACTCAAAAAGTTTAAATCTTATTTTCACCAAAAAGTATACAGATCATTTGACCATCATAAGAAACAACTATTTTAAGTTTCATGAGATTTGGATAAGTCGTTCTCAAGTTACGGTGCGACATGTTTACGCCGGACAGACGGACAGACGGACGGACGGACGGACAGACGGACGGACAGACGGACGGACACCGGACATTTGTATACCATAATACGTCCCGTCAAAATTTTGACGGGCGTATAAAAATGAGCATACTATTTCTGTTGAGTTATAAAATATACCAAGTGATTCTAGCAACTATTTAAAAAAAAATTATTGATAAAACAATATCTAAAATCTATTTTGGAGCTTAAAAATAAATTTGTTTAAAATATCAAGAAATGCTATTTCAAGACAAACTTCCTTTTTGCAGCAGACAAAGAAACTGTTTTACCAACCAAAAGAGGAGACTTCATAATTTCACGAACAAAAAACAAAAGTTTTACTGTTAATTTTATTTGAAATGATCAAATTTTTACAAGACTGAACAAATATATAGTTACATACATTTTTTTTTGTTTAAGTTTCCAAATGAGCAAAAGAGAAAAAAAACACATTACAAGTTCTATAAGCTAGATATTGAAAACAATGACCGATCTAAAATTGCTAAAATGTCAAATCTAGTTTATTATCCTGAACCAGTTGTGTAACAAGAGTTTAGAACATAAACTAATCACTTATAAAAAAAAAATGGTAAACCCAATTACCTCATCTACCAATTAAAATGGAAGAAAAACATATGTAATATGTGTACTTTCAAAAACTACTATATTCTAAATTCAACTAACCCCATCTAAATCTAATCAGCTTATACATTACAAATCTATTAATATATCTATAAAAGATAGGTTCTCTGACCTTTTTAATACACTAAACAAACTAAACAAAAGGTTATCAGACCTTTCTTATGCAATGAGCATACAGTTCTCCCGCCTTTTTAATACACTTAACCTAAGATTATCTGACCTTTCTTTAGGACTAAGCATAAGGTTCTTATTTTATCACTAAGCACTAGGTTCCCAGACTTTTTTTAATCACTAAGCACCAAGTTCTCCAACTTTTTTTTTAACACTAAGCACTAACAGCTGTTTAATATAATCAAAGTTCTATCTCCATCTGATGGTGTTTCTTCTGAATCCAGGAATTTTGTTCAATTGTTTGGCCTTACATTTTCAAACCATGTCATATCTATTTTATTCAATCAACTGAGGCATTTTTCAATAATTCACAAACAATCACTTGAAGAATCACCAATAAGAGTGATTTTTCACTTTAAGAACCCTGGTGTTCTTTATAACCAAAAAACAAGTGAGATTGGATTCTAAAACCCGTAATCAATAAAAATATAATTTATAATAAAAGCCCCATTATTTATGGGTACTAAAAAAAAAAAAATATATAATATGGTGTCCTAATATCAACTTGACTTTTTGATGTTTCAGTATTATCCATACAAATTGTAATCGGTCTTTCTCATATCCCATTACAATCTACAAAAAAAAAGAGATTACAAAAAGCTAGGAAAAAAGTATGTACAAGTTTCATTTTAGCCAACCATAGACATGCATTATTTCAGAAAAAAATAACCTGTTTTTGGTCGCTTGTTTGTTTTGTATCTTACTTAAAAACCAGTAATTATTTCTGAATTATTATGATCTAACTACTTTGTAAATTTCAGAAGATTAAATTTGATCTCCTTCAAAACTAACTGAGAGCAAACATCACAACATAGTTTTCTGCTTATTGCAAACTCAGAAGGCATACATTATATATTAATGTTGACATGACAATGTTTTGATATCATAATCATTGTTGTCATACATATAAGACGCAGAAACTAACATAAATATTGAACTAATCTAAATGTTTTCTATAAATGAACATGCTCAGGAATAACCTTTTCAGACAAATTTTTCTATTTTTCAACCGTATGCATGTACTTTGCAGACAAGCAAGCTAGCAAATACCAATTTCAAGTCTATGATCCTGACAATGATTAACCAATCAGTCTTTCACTTGGGAGGCAAGAATGCTACCATGTGACTACCAAGGCTAGAGATTTAGTGTTATGAGTAACATTTGATGTCAGCATTTCAAAGTTCAGATTTTTTTATTTTTCATACAAACTTTTTATTTTATATTTAAAAAGGTCATTATTCACCATAAATAACACGAGCAGTTCTCAACCAGTGCTTCATATTAGAACTAATATTTAAGGATGTACTTTGGCGTGGTATAGGAAATTTTTGTCAGATGTTTGGACTGCTTGTTTTTTTCCTGTGATACAGGGTCAAATATTTTTCTCCATAACACCAATTTTTTTTTTCATATAAGACTTCAATATTCCATTTAGGTCAGCTAAAACAAGAATGTGTCCAAAGTACACGGATGCCCCACTCGCACTATCATTTTCCATGTTTTATGGACTTTGAAATTGGGTAAATATCTAATTTGGCATTAAAATTAGAAAGATTATACTATAGGGAACATGTGTACTAAGTTTCAAGTTGATTGGACTTCAATTTCATCAAAAACTACCTTGACCAAAAACTTTAACCTGAAGCGGGACGAAAGCGAACGAACGGACGGACGGACGGACGGACGAACGAACGGAGCCACAGACCAGAAAACATAATGCCCCTCTACTATCGTAGGTGGGGCATAAAAATTTAAGCAGGTTCTAGATTTCTTCCTTTCGATTTGATACCCCAAAAATATCAATTGAAATATAAGGTAAAAGTCTGAGTCATCCTTTTCCTACAATTCTTTTCGAATTGAATAACTGGAAAAGGAGCTCAATCACCTATCAATATTTTTAGCTTATTTTGCTCCTCAACTAATTTATAACGCTCTTCTGACTTACAGTATCAATTTTAAATTCTAGATTTTTAAAATTCCACTGAAGTGCTGTACATCCTTAATTCTAATGCAATTATTTTGTATCAATGGTTCTGATTGGATGACAGTTAGCGTAACATTCTCTATCTCCTTGTCTGTAACTAAAGTAGTCGACATTTTGAATTGCTGAATGTATTGACATGTAATTTCTACAATAATAAGCCAAAAAACTAACATGTCGCACCTACAAATCTTCTTTTTATCAAATTTCATTACATTCTGCAGCAGCACAGAAGCCAGAAAACGCCTGGTGTAAATGTTTGACGCCAGAAGCATACCTATGACGTCACCTAGTGTAGGGACCAAAGAAGATAACATCTTTTCGTGGAATTTTCTCTAAGAAGATTTTACACTGAAATAATGATTGAAATTTAATTATGAACTTGTTTTGCATTAGAATAGAGATAACTGTATTGTATTTGAAGCTTTGCAGATGTCCATCGGTAGTCTTACTGTCGCAAAAACCTGTTTACCTGTCTCCGCTACGCGTCGCCAGGTAAACTAAATTTGCGACAGAAAAACTACCAATGGACGTCCTTAAAGCTTCAAATACAATACAGTTATCTCTTAATGTTTGCAATAAATAACATACGTTAATTCCTCTAATGCCTTTAACAACTTGTCCTTGGCTCTTACTTTAAGTTCCTACAATACAACAAACATAAGTTTATTTAACACATTATGATTAAAACAAACTTAATACAATATTCTTTAGCTATCACCTGTTAAAATAGCAGGAGTTTTTATGACCCCTTTTTCAATATCTTAAACCCGCTTGTGACATTAAATTGATATCTAAGCATTGTACAAGCTCATTTTTCCCCCAAGACTATTTATGACATGTTTGCCCTAAATCTGTTGAACACATTGAATATACCTTGATTGATATTTAAGTCTAGGGAAACATGATTTATTTACTTGTTGTAACTGGACATGGAACTGGGACGATTACTGCGATTACTCTTTAAGATTATTACTCTTTGTCTTTTGTGGGTTTTTTTCGTTGTAAATAAATCCTTTAACACATTTGGATAAGGAAAATATTAATGTTGATATTTAAGCAAAAAAGGTTAAGGTTACAGAGGTTTGAACAACCTTTCAATAGACATTTTATCTAAAACTTTTTTAAATGCTATGCTTCTTTGGTCCATATTCTAAATTGTTTCTTCTGTTGCATGTGACATGGAGCATTTATTTTGTTTTGCATATCGTCAAAAGTAAATTTTCTTTTACTTCAAAATCTGGTTAAAAAATGTTAAAACATTTCAAGCAGAATATTTTTTTCAAATGGGTAAATATTGATATGAAGTACAAATTTTATGAATGAGTGACTTTAACCCTAACAGTAAAGCTTCATACTACAGTGTATTTTTGAAAATACTAACCCACAATAGCATAAACCGTAACAATAAGATTGATTTTTTGGTGTTTTAACACCACTTTTAAACGCCACATTTTGGCTTTTAAGTGGCTGCCAGTTTTAATTGGTGGAGGAAGCTTGAGTACTAGAAAAAAACACCGACCTTTGATAGGCAAACTGACAATCCTAGTCAATTAAGATTGGAGTTGAGTGCATCTGCAAGAGAGGGGTTCAAACTCACAACCTCAGTGTTGACTGGCTAGTGATTACAGTAGTAGAACTACTTAAACCACTTGGCCACCGAGGCGCCTTGCTCTAACAATATGTATGATTACCTCATCCTTATTGTATGAGTACCCTTCATCATGTTTTTCCTCGAGAAGTTCAATCTGCTTCAATTTCTTCTCGATTTTCTTGATTTCTCTTTTCTTAGCATCTTCAAAATTCTATGAAGTAAAAATAAAGGTCATTCTAACAGTTAAATTTCTATCAATCATAACAGTTAAATTTCTATCAATCAGAGGTATTCTTATGAACAGTAAACGAAAATCACAGTTATTTGTGAACAGAAAAATTACAATCTTTTTAATCAATCATTTGATAAAATTACAATAAAAACATGCTCCCTGTTAATCAGTCGGTTCAATACCATTGTATGGTGAGTACTGTGTCATATGAATCAACCTAAATAATTATGTGTATCCAAGACCTCAACTCAAGGAAAATAACTCTCAGTAACATATCTGTACAAGTCACTATCATAGACAAAATGTTATATATGAATGCATGAATATTGTGCATCTTTGAGAGTAAAATCAGCATTTCATATTTCTTGATTTTTTTATAATAACATTTGGATTTATAAGTAATCATTGTGTACCAATTTTCTTGCATTTCATTGGTATACTTGATTCAAATCAGGTAAGGATAAGAATAGAAAATTTGTAGAAAATAGAAAAATTGTCCTAAGCCTTCAATCTTATATAAGAAATTTGTACTTACTGCATTAATGGACCCCTCTTTTACAGGGGAAACTGAAAGAAACAAAAAATACATTTAAATGAAGTATTTGTATGGTTTTACTTTTAGACTTTATTTGAATGATTCAGATGTCTTTTAACAATTTTAATCTGCATAACTTAAGTATAATAAATTTTCTGTATGTGAGACAACTTTTGGTAAAATTTATTATATATTATCTACCGAAATTCACATTTTTTACTAAACTTTTTTTAAATCTTTGAAAAAAACATTATAATTTTCAGTTTATCTAGGCTGAGTACTAAATACCTAGGCTGAGTACTAAATACCAGGTAGAGTGCAAATTGGAACCAGTATCAGATCAAACAGATTCCAGATTTTACAGATGGCAGATGTTTATCTATAATTTTAGTATGTAGCCTTTTGTATATAAAAATAATACAAGAGTGCACACACTGAAATGTCTCGTCTTCTTTACTAATCATTGATATTATGTTGATAGTCCTAAGTATAAAGCGTTATTACAACTGTCACATAAACTTAACATTAAACAAGATAGTTAAACAAAGACCAATGAACCATGAAAATGAGGTCAAGGTCAGATGAACCATGCCAGGCAAACATGTACAGCTAACAATGCTTCCATACAACAAATATAGTTGACCTATTACTTATAGTTTAAGAAAAATAGACCAAAACACAAAAACTTAACACTGTCCAATGAACCGTGCAATTGAGGTCATGGTCAAATTAAACCTGCGGGACTGTCATATAGATCATAATATATTTCCATACACCAAATATAGTTGACCTTTAGCATATAATATTAGATAAAAAGATCAAAACTTAAAAACTTAACTTTGACCACTGAACCATGAAAATGAGGTCAAGGTCAGATGACATCTGCCCGCTAGACATGTACACCTTACAATCATTCCATACAACAAATATAGTAGACCTATTGCATAAAGTATGAGAAAAACAGACCAAAACACAAAAACTTAACTATAACCACTGAACCATGAAAATGAGGTCAAGGTCAGATGACACCTGCCAGTTTGACATGTACACATTCCAGTCCTTCCATACACCAAATATACTAGCCCTACTGCTTATAGTATCTGAGATATGGACTTGACCACCAAAACTTAACCTTGTTCACTGATCCATGAAATGAGGTCGAGGTCAAGTGAAAACTGTCTGACGGGCATGAGGACCTTGCAAGGTACGCACATACCAAATATAGTTATCCTATTACTTATAATAAGAGAGAATTCAACGTTACAAAAATTTTGAACTTTTTTTTCAAGTGGTCACTGAACCATGAAAATGAGGTCAAGGACATTGGACATGTGACTGACGGAAACTTCGTAACATGAGGCATCTATATACAAAATATGAAGCATCCAGGTCTTCCACCTTCTAAAATATATAGCTTATAAGAAGTGAGCTAACACCGCCGCCGCCGCCGCCGGATCACTATCCCTATGTCGAGCTTTCTGCAACAAAAGTTGCAGGCTCGACAAAAATCACAAAAAACTGATCTCCGAGGAAAATTCAAAACAGAAAGTCCTCAATGAAATGGCAAAATCTCAAATAATAAAATACATCAAATGAATGAACAACAACTGTCATATTCCTGACTTGGTACAGGCATCTTTGAATGTAGAAAATGGTGGATTGAACCAGGTTTTAAAGGGCTAAACGTCTCACATGTACGAAAACCGCATCAAATTTCATTACATTGACGAAGATGCGTGAACAAAATGTCACAAATAGGGGTACAACATCAACACAAAACCCAACAAAACTGGGGTTGATTTCAGGTTCTCCGGAAGGGTAAGCAGATCCTGCTCCACATGTGGCACACATTGTGTTGCTCATATTATAACAAAGCCAGTAAATAGTCTAATTTGGTAGGTCAAATTTGTGAAAAGATAACAAATATGAACTTCCAAAAAGTAAAGTATTGTATACAAATTTTCTACAAATGGCTGCTAACAGGAACTAAAGGCTAATAATTTATCCCAATTTCAGATTAGGTTATTTTTGAGTTTTTACCAATCAAACTAGTTAAGAGCCTGTGTCGCTCACCTTGGTCTATGTGCATATTAAACAAAGGACACAGATGGATTCATGACAAAATTGTGCTTTGGTGATGCTGCTGTGTTTGTAGATCTTACTTTACTGAACATTCTTGCTATTTACATTTTTTTCTCTATCTATAATAAAGTTGGCCCTGTAGTTACAGAGGAAAATATTTTGTAAAATTACCAAATTAATGAAAACTGTAAAAACAAGAATGTGTCCATAGTACACGGATGCCCCACTCACATTATCATTTTCTATGTTCAGAAGACCGTAAAATTGGGGTCAAAACTCTAATTTGGCAATTAAATTAGAAAGATCATATCATAGGGAACATGTGTACTAAGTTTGAAGTTGATTGGACTTCAACTTCATCAAAAACTACCTTGACCAAAAACTTTAACCTGAACGAACGGACGGAAGGATGGACGGAAGGAAGGACGGACGCACAGACCAGAAAACATAATGCCCCTCTACTATCGTAGGTGGGGCATAAAAATACTATAAAGGGTAACAACCCAACAACCAGTTGTCTAATACATCTGAAAATTTCAGGGCAGATAGATCTCGACTTGATTAACAATTTAATTCCGCATCAGATTTGCCCTAAATGCTTTGGTTTCAGAGTTATAACCCAAAATCTACATTATACCCCCATGTTCTATTTTTAGCCATGGCAGCCATCTTGATTGGTTGGCTGAATCACAGCACACATATTTTTAAACTAAATTCCCTTAAAATAATTGTGGCTAATTTTGGTTAGATTTGGCCCAGTAGTTTCAGAGAATAAGATTTTTTGTAAAAGATTACAAACATTTACGAAAAATTGGTAAAAAATGACAATAAAGGTCAATAACTCCTTAAGGGGTCAACTGACCATTTTTATCTTGTTGACTTATATGTAGATCTTACTTTACTGAACATTATTGCTGTTTACAGTTTTTCTCTATCTATAATAATATTCAAGATAATAACCAAAAAACTGCAAAATTTCTTTAAAAATTACAATTCAGGGCAGCAACCCAACAACGGGTTGTCCAATTCATCTGAAAATATTAGAGCAGATAGATCATGACCTGATAAACAATTTTACCACTTGTCAGATTTGCTCTAAATGCTTTGGTTTCAGAGTTATAAGCCAAAATCTACATTTAACCCCTATGTTCTATTTTTAGCCATGGCAGCCATCTTTGTTGGTCGTGTCACCGGACACATTTTTTGAACTAGATATCCCAATGATGATTGTGGCCAAGTTTGGTTAAATTTGGCCCAGTAGTTTCAGATGAGAAGATTTTTGTTAAAGTTAACGACGACGGACGACCGAGACGACAGACGCCAAGTGATAAGAGAAGCTCACTTGGCCCTATGGGCCAGGTGAGCTTATAAAAAGGTTTTGTAGTCCAATTGACCCAATACTTTTCAGCAGGTGTTAACACATGAAAACATTTCAGCCCAATAGTTAACAATTGCAATAAAAGATTAATACCACCTCTTAAAAACATTCTCTTACCTCTGCTTATCTCTCCAGTATCTGATGGTACTTTAACCACAACAAATGATGGAGATGTAGGAGCTCCTTCTGCATCTGCAATATAATTTCACACAAAGATTAAACAAATAAACCAGTATGTTTGTTTATAAGGTACTTCTTACAATTCTTGCATGACTCAATGAGTCTTCAGATATTTACAAAGTGAAAGTTGTCAATAGACCTTCAGACCATTTTTCCATATGATTTACTGAAGTTATGGAACATAATTCAAGGCATATCTTAATTAGTTTGTCATGCTTGCTATTCTCTTTACTATAAATTCAGGAATAATTGCATGCATTTATAATTGTTTTTTTAAAGAATGGACAAAACAGCGAAATTAATCCAAGAATATCTGCAAATAGATATGCATTAGATATCAGAATGTGTGTTCTTATTATCCTGATCCTAATTGTAATCCAGTCCCTTTATTTACAATAATAATTATCTTGCAAAAGTTTCTGAATTTCCATTATGTGAAATTTGCTTATTGTTTGAAGATTCATATCCCATGTATGACTAAACATTTTTTGAGTACTTTTTCCCCTTTTATGTTTGAGCCCCTTTCTGTCAATACAATGGAAGAAAACTTTCGACTCCTAACACTACTGTAAATTCAGAAATTATTTCAATTTTGTCATTTTGCACTAAAATGTGATTTTAAATTTTTGAGATATTGAAAAATCCTAATTCATATAAAAAATTTCAAAATGAGAGTTTAAATTATTGCGATTATAACCCTGTTGCATATTTTGCAATAATGAAAACATGGCAATAATTTCTGAATTTACAGTATTCCATACTTTGAAAAGGGTTCACACTTACCTTTAAGCACCCCTCTTCCCAGGCCAACACTAAAAGCAGAAGGAGGTAACAACGCTACCCCTCTACCAATGCCAACAGGGGCTCTAGCAGGGGCAGGGGGGCTTTCGTTTTCCTTGTTACCACCAACAAGCTTTACAATATCTTCTTCTCTATCATCAAAATCAGCAAACTGTCCAGCTGGCGACTGTATTTCCTCTTCTCTATCAGTAGCAGCAAACTGACTGTTAAACCCTAAAAAATACTAACTAAAATTGGAACAAGAATACTAAACACTGAAATAAATTTTAGAAAGTAAAAAGTTCCAATTTTAACTTATTTTCTTTGAAATTGATAAATCTCACTAACTTTTTATTTTTCAGTCAAATTAAATTATGAAATTGTTCTAAAATGAAGATAACCTCTCTCTTAGGCAAAGTTAACCTAAACGGAATTTTGACTTTAGACTTTTTGGATCTTATACTCACAAATGATTCATTTATTTGGCTTTCAAAACTTTTGGTTCCAAACTTTGTAAATTTAGTGATTTCTTTTTATGATAACAGGGCTAATCTGAAATTTATTTTATCTTAAATGTTCTAGTTATTATCTGAATCAAATAAAGTTTTAGACTCTTGTCTTTTTTTCTTTAAAAAAAAAAATTCTTTACAATATAGCTAATGCAGCAAACTTCGTCATTCATTTGATTTTTTTTTTTAAGTCATATAAACTAACTTTGTAAAACTTTCTGGTCAATCATCCTAAGGACATTCTAAAGCATGTTTGACCAAAATTCAGGACCATGAAACATAGAGTGCAGGCATAGACAAACCAAATTTCAAGTTAGACATGTAAAACATGTAAAATGTATTTACAAACACTATTTTAACAGATCTTTTTTTTTACAACATATATATGGGATCCATGTTAACTGTCCAATAACCAATGGAAATTTTCCTATCTTCATGAAAAATCAAAATGAATTCTATTTGTGATGTCATGAATAAAACGCAGGAATGTAAGTTTTAAACAAAAAAGCATAAGTCCTATTTATTTACTGTTTTAGCTATGATTCATTGTGATATTGGTAAATAAATCCTAATTCAAAATTTTAAATAAAAACGTGGGCCATTTTAGGGCCTTATCAGACCTACTCCTTTTGTGATACATTACCAGAAAAAAAAAAGTTTTCAAGGCCAACATGCTATGGCCAGACCACTCGGAAAGTTCTAAAGTGTTTAGCACATATATGTAAACTAATTAACTTTGCCGCCTTATACAGATGAATCTTTTGACTGTACATCAAACAAACCTGGAGGTCCTGCTTTTGATTTTGCTCCATTACTCATCATGCCATTAACTTGTGTTGTGCAATTCATTGTCTGAGCATAGTTGTTCATGCTCATCATGCCATTAACTTGTGAAGATCCAATCATATTTTGAGCATAGTTCAGAGCAGATGCTCTCCCCATAGCTCGTCCAGCCGGTGGCAAAGATGTGGCCATACCACGACCCACTGCAGGCACACTGCCGCGACCAACAGCTGCCATTTTCTGTGCCCGTCCTGCTGCCTGTGGTATTTCCGGATTCATTGCAGCTCCACCTGTTGGTAAAAATCAAGAAATTCAGAAGAATAAAATACACGATAGGTCAATCAAATTGTTCTCGAGTGTTTTTCAATTCATCAGCATGAATTCCATAGTTCATTAAAATAAGACTTTTCAACACTTGAAAGAAATACCTGACATTTTCATTTTTTAACCCTTTCACCGATTGCTGCCCAGACAGAAGCCACTCTGAGACGATGGCTTCCCTGGCTACTTTTACTCAAGTGGGAGACCTTCATAATAAATGTCAATAAAAACTTATTTATAGTTATTTGTGTATTTATTTCATTCACTAACACCATGTTCACAGTTTTGTTCATGTTTTGATAATTTTTTCTTCATAAAATATTCAAATTTTCAAATTTTCGGCATTATCTAGGTGATATTCTCAAAATTCTGCTCTAAGACCCCAAATCGTAATTTTTAACCCAAAACGGCAAAATTTTGAAAAATTTTATGAGGCTGTACAAATTCCTCACACTGAACGATGTCCATTCCAAGTGTTTTGTATATAAAATGACATTTTATGTCAAAAAAGTATACTAGTTTGGCTTCCATATTCTTTCAAAAAAAATGTTCCCTCATTTCAAATTCTCGTAAATTACGTAAATTTCGTCTGATTTTGACACGGTTTTCAACAAACGGAAGCACCATGTTTACACTTTCATCCGGGTATTGATCAAAGAAAGATAACTCATGTTTGCACTGTTTTGAGCGGGAAATATAAAAGAGGTATTCCGATCCCGGTAAAACGGGACTCATCGTCAGCTGTCTGAAGCGTGAATCCCGGTAAACCGGGACTCATCGGCGAAAGGGTTAAGGGAGGAAATGTTAACAGATCTGCATACCCTTCTGGAGCAGTTGAGATCACCCCCAGTTTTTGTTGGGGTTCATGTTGCTCAGTCTTCAGTTTACTATGTTGTGTCATGTGTACTATTGTTTGTCTGTCTTTTTCATTTTTGGCCATTACATTGCCAGTTTATTTTCAATATCTTTCGTCCCTCTTTTATAATGTTGAAAACCTTATATCTTATGTTTTAAACATGGTTTCTCTTACTGTTGTCTACCTGGTTATTGTCTTTAAACATTATCTAACGAACCCTCACAAATTCAACAACCCCGACCAGTGAAATTTTTATCGCGAACAGTAGAATTTTATTACATAATCTGAAAGATGAAACCTTGAATTTTACAGGAAAAATACTCCCACTGCTAGGAAAAATCTGTAAAGAAAGTATCAGTTCATTATGTAAAGCCATAATTATAGCTTTTTTTCAACTAAAATAGAAGTTGCAGCTTAATGATAGTATCAAAGGCATAAACCTTGCTACTTAAAAGAAGCAAAAAGTTCATTTTTTTCTATTTTACTAATGAAAAGATATTATTTAAATCTATGTGTTTAAAATTTTGGTAAAACTACAAAATCACAATTTGTGACAAAACTTTGAATTTGCTATTTAAATAAGTGATTTAAAAATCACTTATTTCAATAATTCACCCGACTGATAGATAAACTGAAACCCAACTGATCATTCCATTTCATAGAAGCTAAGAAATTATCCAGGAAATCTTCTACCCAAGATATTTGTGACAGAGGACTGAGTCACCAGGTTACTAGACCTGCTTTCAATTTAGTAACATAGGTAACAGGAGATCAATGTTGAGACTTTTAATTGCAAATATATGAAAAGTAGCAAGTCAAAATTCAATTGAAGACTAACACAACTTTGAAAACAATGAAGAACTACCAACTAGATGACTTGGAAACTGCATATCATATAATATATAACAAGTTTTAAAATTTCAACAAGAACGTGTCCATAGTACATGAATGCTCCACTCGCATTATCATTTTCTATGTTCAGTGGACCGTGAATTTGGGATCAAAACTGTAATTTGGCATTGGAAAAAGAATTATCATATCATAGGGAACATGTGTTCTAAGTTTTAAGTTGATTGGACTTCAACTTCTTCAAAAACTTTAACCTGAAGCGGGACAGACAGACGGACGGATGGATGAAGGAATGGACCCAGGCCTCTACAATAACTTTTTTTTCAACTTGTCCAGTAGGACAAGTACATACCAAAACTTACTTGTCCGAATAAAATTGTTACTTGTCCAAATTTTTTTAATTAAGAACATGAAGAATAATACTTTTACATCTTAAGTTGATTAAAGGAACAAAACGAATTTAAACAAAAGAACAGAATTTGATGTATTTCTTTAGAAACAATTTTCAAAAATATGAGTCAAGTACAACTGAATCTAGTCATGTCACAGGACTAAGGTTCTAGTTCTCAATTCAATGCTTAAGTCTCATCAGACTCTGCACATGAGGCACCATCTGATAGGCCTGTACACTCATTGGATTTGCATCCTGTTTTTTTTAAGTAGATTTTTTTTTATTCAAATGCAATCCATAAAAAGGAGAAGATAAGGTCTGATAGCCAATGAGAAAACTCTCTGCAAGAGACCAAATGACACAGAAATTAACAACTATAGGTCACCATATCATGCATATTGCAAGTATTGTTTTTTTTTCTACTTATGATCAAATATGATTTTGTGAATTTTATCGTGTTTATGGTAAATAAAAAAAAAATTGTGAAAAGAATACCTGTATGGTATTTATTATAAGGAATAGAATAAGTTAGGAAAATGAGTTACTGATTTGTCTTGGTCCCACAATGTCTCCTGCCTTATCAAACTGTCTATCAATCATGTCTACTAAATATGTCTCCTAAGGTGCCAAACTGTCTATAAAACTTTGAGCTAAACCTGTCGAGGTGACAAACTGTCCTGTAAAGTTACCTTATCTACAAAGCGCAAATGATGCCGATCAGAAAGACTGGTTTCCGAGAATAGTTTACCTTTTATAGTGTTTTACCTTTTAAAAAGTACCTGACAAAGAACCATGCAGTTAAAAGTTATCGATTGCAAGTAAACATGTTGAAGAAAAAGGTTTTGCATTTGAATAAACAGAATACAGAAACATATCAAATTAATATTTGGTTTTTTGTTTTCTGTTTATAATTACTTTGTTCATCAAAGTTGGATTAAATTTATATTCTACAGAATAATTGTACTTGTCCCGACGGACAAGCTTGATACAGCTTTTGCTTGTCCGACCTTTTTTCCCTCTGGTACCGGACAATCGGACAAGCGTTATTGTCGAGGCCTGGGACCTAGACCAGAAAACATCGTAAGTGGGGCATAAAGACCAATAAATTAATCAGTTAACTTTGCTACCAACCTCGTCCAATGCCTGCCATTGCCAGACTGTATGACAACACTTGTGATTGTTGAGGTGGAGGTTGAGCTATCATGAATTTGGAGGCCTGAATACGTGGCTTGCGGAGTTGTCCATGGTCTTCCTCTTCTTGTTTCTCTTGCAGGGGATACCTAAACAAAGCAATTCTCATCACATCAAATTCATATAGAATCTGAAAAGGCTTTTAGCTGAGCTCTTTCAGTATCATGTCATTTAATATATTAATAATAATACATGTATAGACTAAATAAAACATAAGAATAGAAAATATATATATGAAAAATATACTAAGGACTTAAATTAATCCTGTGTCACTTGCAAGTGCAAAGTGTTATTATTTTAACTGCAAAAAAGTAGGCCAATATAAGAAATACAAACCAAAACAAAATATTCTTCAGATGCTATGTCTTAATCATGAAGAAGCTTCCATTTAAGTTTTGATACAATCTATGAACTTTAACAAAGTTAAAAATACTGATGTGTTTCATCAAATGCTGGACAATAAAAAAATTCTGGTTTAAATGTCAGTGAGACAGCAAGACCAACAATAACTTGATAATACATGATCTTCAACAAGACAGTTGTCAATACAATACTTGAACTCTTGAACAGATACCAATAAAGATCTGTCACCAACACTATACCTCAATAGACTATTTTTTCAACTGGTTTCGTTATTATTAATTAATGTATTAATTTTTGACGAAAATATTATTTATTTTTTTTGCGATATTACGAAAAATCCTGTTTAATGCACATAAAGCATTTTCAAAATGCAAGTTAAAATTATTGTGATTATAACCCTGTCACAAATTTTTCGAAATAATAAAAACATCACAACAATTCCTGAATAGTATATTTTCTGACAATAAAAAAAACATCAATTGTGACTTAAGACAAACGATAACAATTTTGCTGGAAGTATAAATCATTGAAACTTACTGCCTCTGATCAGGAGGTAGATGGCATTGACTTCTCCATGATCTCTTCTCAGATCTACTCATTCTGAAAAATATAACATATATTTATGAATATTACTGGTATAACATATACCTGCTAACTTTTCAAAATGCCATAGGGGTTTTACGTGCAAGATGGCTCTTATAGACCTACAAAACCTTCATGGGGCCCTTGAAATGTCTTTTATTGTTGGTTTTTTGCTTCTCCATACTTTTACAAGCCTATATATATAGATAGCCATTGTTAATTAATTGTTTTGTTTAAAATTGTGGACACAATTGCTTATTCAAAATTTCCATTTGGGAGCCTCCATGGGGGAAATCACTGCAAATAGTGACAGTTGGCAGGTATGATAACATAGCACTCTGCAATTTATTTTAAAGTTTAACACTAACAGAATCTATGACTTGTACCTCTTTTCACCAATTCACATCATATATCTAAGTTAAAATCAAAGTGATGGAAATCACTCATGGAAAGATTAGAAGAGTAGTTTGAATTATTTCATATTAAGGTATGGTGGGGAAAAATGAACATTTATAAAGCACTATTGCTGAAAATTGCATTTACAGCAGGTCTTTAGAAGGAAACTTGCTTTTCCAGTATGAAGATAAAATGAGCTCAAATTAAATAATATGGGTCTCTTAATTTGCACAATTCTATTTAAACTGCAGTTTATATCTTATCGAAATTATGTTGCCGGTTCTGAACATGTTTCAAAAAAACAAAAAAATGCAAAAATTCTTCTAGTAAATGTTACCCACTATCCTTGTAAGACATAAATCTGGACCAACAGCTTAAAACTTTAAAGTGTCAACAAACAAAATTGAAAAATGTTGTTATGGGGCATTTTGTAAGTTGAAACAGAGGTTATAGGGTATTGAAGATTCAAAGTTTTAGAGTGCCTTTTGATCAATTTTTAAAGTATTTTTCAACACAGGGCATTGAAAATGTACTTTTTCAACGTAACCAATTAAAAAACTTATCTTATTGAAATGTGGATTCTTTCTTGATTGCAAACATATGTATTCACTTCTACATGTTCTAATAAAAATTCAAATGACTAAAATAGACATAATGATTGATGGGAAATAAACTAATAAACAATGGTTTGTTATAATTAAAAGTTTTAAAATTTTTAAACTGTTTCAAGCCAATTCCTGATAAAAAAAAGTGTACCAATTTAATTGTTGATTAATTACAGATGATTATTGGAAATTTATCAAGTAAATTATAGGCCTTACTTGAATACCTTTTATTTTATTCATATTTATATTCATATTTCATTTTTTTAAGATCTTGTTAATCCATTTATCATTTATCTTTCAGATATAATTTACAGAATCACTTTATGTAATGTAGATCAAAAGTAATTGGCAATAAATAAATCTATCATCCTTATAAATATCAAACATCTAACATACACATTTGTGTATTCAATTATGAGGTCATGTAAAGAATGACTGGAATTTCTTTGGGTTATTGATGCTATCAAAAATGGTCAGTCAGTTAAAAGGGATTAATCCTATTTTCCCAAACAGTATACAGATTGTTTGACCATCACAAGAAACACCTATCTTAAGTTTCATGAAATTTGGATAAGTTGTTCTTAAGTTCTAATGGATTAACAATAATAATTTAGAATGGGAGACAATCTGAATGAAATACAGACCCTATATCTCATGCTTTGCTGGCATGAATCTTGACTACATCAGCCAATGAAATTTTAGCCTTCAAATTAATGGAGGCATCTATTAATCCCTCAAAACCAGAGGATCCAAAAAGAACTTTAAAAAAGAAAGTAGATGAAGCATTTAAAGACCTGTGTAAGAAGCTTGAACACAAAATATTGTTTAAATTGGTAATACATGTTTTGAGGTAGCTTGGACACAAAATATTGTTTAAATTGGTAATACATGTTTTGAGGTACCTTGGACACAAAATATTGTTTAAATTGAGGCCAAAATTAAAAATATGTTTGTTTCCCCTCCCCCCACCCGGGTCAAAAATAAGCCCCCGGGTCAAAAAATTATTTTCCACAAAAAAATCGAAATTATTTTTTTCCTGAAAATAATTTGTTTCCATTTTTGGAAAGTGCTTGAAATCAGAAGGATTGATAATCTAAATAAATACACTCAAATTGAGCACAACCAACTGATAAGTGGCCTGGACTGGACAAGTCAAACCATTCATGTGACCATGCTATGACAATCACATCCAGTTAAAAACAAGAGGCTCTCAAGAGCCTGAATCGCTCACCTGGTAAACAATGCCTTTGGCCATGTTTTTTGACGAAATAGAAAATAAAACACAAACTTTACTTTATACACCCTACTGATCATTCAAATGAAGTTTGGTTGAATTTGGTTGAGCAGTTTTAGAGGAGAAGATTTTTTAAAGTTAGCAAATATGATGAACAAATTGTGAAAAATTGTCATTAAAGGACATTTACCCCTTAAGGGGTCAATTGACAATTTTGGTCATATTAACCTATTTGTAGATCTTACTTTGCTGATCATTTTTGCTGTTTACAGTTTATCTTCATCTATAATAATATTCAAGATAATGACCAAAAACTGAAAAATTTCCTTAAAATTACCAGTTAAGTGGCAGCAACCCAACAATGGTTTGTTTGATTCATCTGAAAATTTCTGGGTTGATAGATCTTGACCTAATGAACATTTTTACCCCATGTCAGATTTGCTCTAAATGCTTCTGTTTTTGAGATATAAGCCAAAAACTGCATTTGACCCCTATGTTCTATTTTAAGTAACAGCGGCCATGTTTTTTGACGGATCAAATATCGAAGCACACACTTTGTGCAGGATAATCTAAGGAACAATCATTTTATGTTTCATTCAAATCCATTCAGTAGTTTCAGAGGAGAAGATGTTTGAAAAATTGTTAACGACGACGACGGACGCCAAGTGATGAGAAAAGCTCACATGGCCTTTTAGGCCAGGTGAGCTAAAAAAAAAAAAAAAAAAAAAAAACCTGCCTTCCTGGTCTGTTTACAAAGGGTAGACCCGGGGGAGGGGAAACAGACATTCTTTTAAATGTGGCCTGATAATACATGTTTTGAGGTACCTTGGACACAAAATATTGTTTAAATTGGTAATACATGTTTTGAGGTACCTTGGACACAAAATATTGTTTAAATTGGTAATACATGTTTTGAGGTAATGTACAATTTTACATTTTTTAAATATTTCAAACTGAATCATAGTTTTATAGGTTATGGTCAATGATTATCAAGAAAATATGTTAACTTTATATATATATATATATATATAAGCTAGAGTTAGAGGAGGGGATAAGGTCTCTGCGCAATGCTAGGCGGTGTTGTCGTAGAAGTTAGAAAATAAAGTACAGGTTCCAGCCCCGGCGCCGGGGAGGAAGTTACGAATCAAATCTACTCTAACATCGTTAGGTTGATTTTCTAGGCACTTTATATATATATATATATATATATATATATATATATATATTCAAATCTTTATATATAAAGATACTGCTCATCTCACAGAATATTACAGCCCAAAGATACTGCTATGTCATTCATTAAATACTGAACCATATCTATACCTACCCTGACATATCTTTATACTCCATCCTAGCAAAGTAAGAAGGATCAACTCCTATCCTTGGATTATCTGGAATTTCTATAAAAGAAAAATAAACTGCAGTATTCATGGTATTAGAAGTTATTACAAAACACATTTATTTTGTCAGAAAATAAAATAAAATAAAAATTATGTAAATACTAGCTTCAGCAACTGAGCAAAAGGATTTTGTTTCTTTGGTAGGATAAATTAATTCCATATTAAACAACACCTTTGTTTTAACATGCAATTAACAATTTATTTGCTTTAACATTGCTACAAGAAGAAATCTTATCTTTTGTCATTGATCTTATAAAAAGACACGTTAATTTGATCTACATTACTGTAAACCTAGATTATTCAATGAACATAGAAATATGGATTACAGAGAAGCCCAACTAAGATGTACAAAAATGTACCGACATTTGCTATCACTTGTCATCAGTTTCAAACTAGTTGTATGCACATCTGCTGAAAAGTCTTGTTTACATTTATTCAATCCGCCATCCAACTTTCAGGAGTTGACCTTTACTGTGGTCATTGTTTTTCTTACCTTCGTCCCAATTTTCAGCACCCCTACTTGGTCTGTTCTGGTCATCATATTTAGGAAGATCTGTGCATCCTTTGAAATTCTTCCCATCCTCTTGATTCTTGGACTGTTCTGAAAATCACAAACACAAATAAATTGTATTTTCCATTTAATTGTATGCGGGAAGGTAGAAAGTTTAATTATTGAAAGTGGGTCATGTTTTTTTTCGGTATGCATCTATTACCATTATGCAAAATTATCGTCTATTTCTACTATAACTGTTTTATTACTCTCATAGAATTTCATTGAATTCTTGGGAAAATCCTTTCAGCAATGTTATTGACATCAAAACAATGACACATCATCTTTTTTTAGGTTATGTAGTGCTCTTTTTCCTTATTAAGGCCCAGAGTATTATTTTATAAGTCTGATTGTTAGGGTATTTTTTAGGATCAGAAAATTATTCAATATATTTTGATAAACAAAATCTGCCAAGTATTTACTCGTAAAAGTAATTTAATTGTATGCCATTGAATGCAAATGAAATGAAAAAATACTTTGATGCATTGATATAGTTATCTGAAAGATGTTTGAAGGGTTTAATACAAAATTTTCCAATCGACCATCAAAAGTCACATGTAAAAATTCTTTACATTTTTTGTAGGCAGAATAAACAAGAGGCTCTCAAGAGCCTGAATCGCTCACCTTAATTCTTTTGGTTAAATCTCTCATCAATGATTATTTTGGCTTTTCAATTTATTTAAATGTTTTTTGGATCGTCCTATTTTCTTCAAAAGCCAAAAAAAATAATCATTTTCTCCTATGTTCTACTTTAGCCATAGGAGCTATGTTTCTTGACATACAAGGAAATAAAATATAAAATTTATACTAGATACTCTGAAACTCATTTAGCCTAAGTTTGGCTGAAATTGATACAGCAGTTTCAAAGGAGAAGATTTTTTAAAGTAAGTCAACATGATGAACAAATTGTGAAAAAAGTCTTTAAAGGGCAATAACTCCTTAAGGGGTCAATTGACAATTTTGGTCAAATTGACTTAATTGAAGATCTTACTTTGCTGAACATTATTGCTGTTTACAGTTTATTTCTATCTATAATTATATTCAAGATAATAAAACAAAAACAGCACAATCCAATACAAAGGCAGATTACACGAATGAATTTTATTTTTACAGGACATTCGGTCTGGTAAGCATCCTAGCTTTACCAGACCGAATGAAATTTTACCAGACCAATTTTTTTTACATCTAATTGTATATTATCGGACAAAAAAACAACAAACATATGACTTTGTTGTGCCCTACTCCTCCCCAAAATGCACAAATTAAAACAAAATGATGTAACAAGAGGGTATATTGTTATGAAAGTTGTGCACAATTGCTTGAATGCATTTCAGTGAAGAGTAATGTCCCATTTTATTGGATTTTGACAATGTTTGTGAACTAAACATAATTTAGAGTTTCTGTATCAAATATTATTACCTGTTTCTTCTTTCTTTTTCATATATCTTTTGGTTTTCAATTCTAGTGTTTATATTTCATAGCTAAATTTTGTGATCTGCTTGAATTTTTATTCATTTATTGTATTTAAATCGGCAAACCCGGAATTATCCTTATCTGTTCCCAGAATCTGATCCGGTTTTATTTACATTTCCGGTTGTGCCAATGATGGCATTCATTGTTGTTTTTGACAGTCAGATATGTTTTTACCCGGATTTACACATTACTGGTTGGCGATGTTTGGCATAAAGCTAGCGGTTGAACAAAATAAACATCGCTGTGATGAATAATAATAAACAGCTGCGCCATGAGCGCATGATACGCCTGATGTCTTGTGTGGAAGTTTTAAGCAATAATCATAAATAGTTTCTGAGGAAGTTTTAAGCAATAACCATATATTGTTTTTGAGACAGGGCGGGACATGTGAAACCCCCCCCCCCCCTGGTTTTTTTTTACAAATATCACTAAAATAAAATTTTGAATCAAACCAAAAAGTATACAGATCTTTAAATTAGTATAACAAAGAAGTGTGTACAGTTTTAAGCAATAATCATAAATTGTTTTTGAGATACAGCGCGACAGGTAAAAAAAAAACTCCCCTTTTTTACAAATTACTCAATAAATAAAAAATAAAATTTTGAGTCATCACCAAAAAGTATACAGATCTTTAGATTAATATAACAAAGAAGTGTGTAAAGTTTTAAGCAATAATCATAAATCGTTTTTGAGATACGGCACGACATGTAAAAAAACCCTCCCCCTTTTTTACAAAATACTCAATAACTCAAAAATGAAATTTTGAATCATCACTCAAAAGTAT
This sequence comes from Mytilus galloprovincialis, assembly GCA_037788925.1. NCBI lineage: Eukaryota > Metazoa > Mollusca > Bivalvia > Mytilida > Mytilidae > Mytilus > Mytilus galloprovincialis. The sequence continues at coordinate 33,693,104 of CM075339.1, forward strand.
ACAGATCTTTAGATTAATATAACAAAGAAGTGTGTAAAGTTTTAAGCAATAATCATAAATCGTTTTTGAGATACGGCGCGACATGTAAAAAAACCCTCCCCCTTTTTTACATAATACTCAAAAACTCAAAAATGAAATTTTGAATCATCACCAAAAAGTATACAGATATTGAGATTAATATAACTAAGAAGTGTGTAAAGTTTTAAGCAATAATCAAGAAACGTTTTTGAGATACGGTGCGACATGTGAAAAAAACCACACCCCTGTTTTAGTTACAAAGTGCCGTAACTCAAAAAGTTTAAATCTTATTTTCACCAAAAAGTATACAGATCATTTGACCATCATAAGAAACAACTATATTAAGTTTCATGAAATTTGGATAAGTTGTTCTCAAGTTACGGTGCGACATGTTTACACTGGACAGACGGACGGACACCGGACATTTGTATACCATAATACGTCCCGTCAAAATTTTGACGGGCGTATAAAAATGAAAATGAATTTGAGATCGTTTGGCAATTTTGCTAGAATGTTAGAACAAGAGGCTGTCACAACGACAGCAAACCGGATTTATTAATATTTATTTGTGTCCTGGCAATATCACAAGAACCATTACTGATGAATGGTGAAAGTGAAAATCGTCAATATCAAATTTGACCTCCATTTTGTCATCAGTATCAACATCTTAAAATTTGAAAAGCTTAGATTGAATGGTTCATGAGTAAATGCAACAACGTGAATGGAAACGCCATTTCACAATCTTTCAAGAACCATAACTCCTGAACGGTAAAAGTCAAAATCGTCATTTTTGAACTTGACCTCTTATTTGCCATCAGTAACAACATATAAAAATTTCAAAAGCTTTGGTTGAATGGTTCATGAGAAAATGCACGGACACGACTGGAAACACCATTTTTCAATCTTTCAAGAACCATAACTCCTGAACGGTAAAAGTCAAAATCGTCATTATTGAACTTGACCTCTATTTTGTCATCAGTAACAACATATTAAAATTTGGGAAGCTTTAGTAAAACAGTTCATGCGTAAATGCACGAACACGACTGGAAACACCATTTTTCAATCTTTCAAGAACCATAACTCCTGAACGGTAAAAGTCAAAATCGTCATTATTAAACTTGACCTCCATTTTGTCATCAGTAACAACATATTAAAATTTGGGAAGCTTAGGTAGAACAGTTCATGCGTAAATGCACGGACACGACTGGAAACTCCATTTTTCAATCTTTCAAGAACCATAACTCCTGAACGGTAAAAGTCAAAATCGCCATTATTGGACTTGATCTCCATTTTGTCATCAGTAACAACATATTAAAATTTGGAAAGCTTAGGTAGAACAGTTCATGCATAAATGCAGGGACACGACTGGAAACTCCATTTTTCAATCTTTCAAGAACCATAACTCCTGAACGGTAAAAGTCAAAATCGCCATTATTGAACTTGACCTTCATTTAGTTGTCAGTAACAACATATTAAAATTTTAAAAGCTTTGGTTGAACGGTTCATGAGTTAATGCACGGACAACATTTGATTAACGCCCGCCCGCCCGACCGCCCGCCGTACATCCCCAAATCAATAACAGACATTTTTGTCACAAAAATCCGGTTAAAAATCCATGAAAAAAAAACACCGGACATTCAGACCCGAATTCAACAAAATTTTACCAGACCGATCCATTATTCACCGGATTTGTCCGACGTCCGCCGTATTTCGTGTAGTCTGCAAAGGTCACGAACTTACAAGCATGTCTACTTATTTAAAGGAATCAGGTCACAATACGAAATGTAGACGAGGTTGACCATGTTTCTGAAACTATTCATCAATAAGAGTATCAGTTTGTTTCCAAATAAGAAAAAAAAATCCATTAACATTGGATAACATTTGCTATAAGCTGTCTCACTAATTAGCGACAAGAAGCGTCAAGAAGCGACAAGAAGAATTATTTTAGCGACAAGAAGCGACATGAAACTATTAAACGACAAGAAAACATTTTTTTTTTTAATTAAAATTACTTATTCCAAATAAATAACAAAAGAAATAATAGAACAATTTTAGGGACAAGAAAGTTAATATTGATAGAAAAAAATTGAAACATTTATTTACATGATATTATATTATTTATTATGTATAACAGCCAGTATTACGTTTACCCTGTTGGATTACATGTATTATGAGATTACTTTTCCTTGTGTTTTAGAACAATAATATATTTATCTTATAATTAGGTTTTTTAAAACTCTCTTTGTACATATATTAAGCTTGCAAAATGAACTAGATATCATTGAGATGGGAGCCATCTCTGTGGGCCCCGCTGTCAATAACGTGGGGTAAATAAGTTGTATGGATAATCTGATATGAAGCATTATTTGAAGTTATTACATAGTCTCATGTGTGATTTTGATCTAAGATTTTAAGTTAAAACTGATAAATATTCTCATCTTACTTTCATAGTATAATAGTGATATGACTGCATGATGTGAACTCATTGTTTACTACTCTAAGGTGACTTCTGGATATATGGATTGATGTTTGAACAATATGTTTAAAGGTGCTGCCCAATTGATATTTGTCACATATTTTTAGAATTATGCCTTCAATATATTATGACCCACCAAGTATAAAGTATGAAATATTAATGGTTCTCGAGAGGTAGAGCGGACACAATTTGTTAAGAACAACGAACGGATGGACAGACCGACAGACTGATCTTAGACCTAGGATGCATACATTATGACACATTCTCTTGTGTTGGTTAATATATATGTTAAGTTGAAAATGTTTGTCAGGTATAAAGTATGAAATAATAACAGCTGTCCTCTCAAAATATAATGTGGATCAAATTTGTTAGCGATGGACAGACCAACATACAGACAGACCTTTGACCTAGGAAGTGGTACATACATCATGACACACCCTCTGGTGTTGGTTAAAATGGATGTCAAGTATAATATTTGAAATCATAACGGTTCTCAAGATATAGAGCGGACACAATCTTCACCACAGGACACAGGGTTGTCAACTGAAACCAAAGTTTTTTTGACGTTGACCTTTGACCTAGGAAGTTGTACATACATCATGACACGCCCTCTGGTGGTGGTTAAAATGTATGACAAGTATATACTTTGAAATCATAACGATTATCTAGATATGGAGCGGACACGATCTTCACCACAGGACACAGGATTGTCAACTCGAAACCAAAGTTTTTGACCTTGACCTTTGACCTAGGAAGTTGTACATACATCATGACACACCCTCTGGTGGTTGTTAAAATGGATGTCAAGTATAAACTTTGAAATCATAATGGTTATCTAGATATGGAGCGGACACGATCTTCACCACAGGACACGGGGTTGTCAACTGAAACCAAAGTTTTTGACCTTGACCTTTGACCTAGGAAGTTGTACATACAACATGACACACCCTCTGGTGTTGGTTAATAATCATGTTAAGTATTAAGTATGAAATCATAACGGTTCTCTAGATATGGAGCGGACACGAAAGTGTTACGGACGGACGGACGGACGGACAGACTGATCACTATAGGGCGACCCGCCGTCGGCGGGGCCCTAATTATTTGTGCATCATTGTCCTGAAAATACAGACACAAATTGTGAAATACAAAGAACTGAAATCAAACAAGAGGAAAACATAATTAAAATGTGAATATTTTTAATCATTTTATTTAGTGTATTGCCTCATTTAACGATATCTATCATGTTTATGCATATTGCATGTATTAATTGGAGAATAAAGGACGTTTAATGAAAATCATGAGTTTTCAACAGGTGTTCACTATTTACAATGATTGTATATTCTGGGGCATGTAATTGTCTAGTCTGAAGCATGTACAAAGTTGAAGGTGTTAATTGGATGTTATTGTAGCAATAAAACAAGGGAAACATGCGGCGCGCCTCGTTAATCTCATTTGATGTTCTGCATTGTGTATTACCTTAGGTTGAAGCCACAGCTAACGTTGGTTCTATCAGGAAAAATGAATTGTACAGTTAGAAAGGAAATAATATTTATGTTTTTGTTTCAATAAATCCTTCAAAGGAAAGGTGAAAAATCTTTGTTTTTATTTTCATTTTATGGCGTGTGCATTTCCTTTGCTCTTACAAATATTTAATTTCTTCATCTATCAATATAATAATAACAAGAGGCTGTCACAACGACAGCAAACTTGATTTATTAACATTTATTTGTGTCCTGGCAATATCACAAAAACCATAACTGATGAATGGTGGAAGTGAAATCGTCAATAACAAATTTGACCTCCATTTGACATCAGTATCAACATATTGAAATTTGAAAAGCTTAGGTTGAATAGTTCATGAGTAAATGCAACAATATTAATTGGAAACGCCATTTTTTCAATCTTTCAAGAACTATAACTCCTGAACAGTAAAAGTCAAAACCAACATTATTGAACTTGACCTCCATTTTGTCATCAGTAAGAACAGATTAAAATTTAAAAAGCTTTGGTTGAACAGTTCATGAGTAAATGCAGGGACACGACTTGAAATGCCACTTTTCAATCTTTCAAGAACCATAACTCCTGAATGGTAAAAGTCAAAATCGTCATTATTGAACCTGACCTCCATTTTGTCATCAGTAACAACATATTAAAATTTGGGAAGCTTTGGTTGAACGGTTCATAGGTAATTGCACAGACAACATTTGGTTGCACGGACACGATTGGAAACGCCAATGTTCAATCTTTCAAGAACCATTATAACTCCTGAACGGTAAAAGTCAAAATCGTCATTATTGAATTTGACCTTCATATTGTTGTCAGTAACAACATATCAAAATTTTAAAAGCTTTGGTTGAACGGTTCATAAGTAATTGCACGGACAACATTTGGTTGCTGACCGCCCGGCTACCCGCCACCCACCGTACATCTCCAATTCAATAACCGTCATTTTTGTCACAAAAAAAACGGTTAAAACTGCACAACATCAGACTGGAAAAATTAAAACTTGATCTGAAACTTGTCATGATAAAACATTATACCAAATATCAAATAAAATTCTTTAAGCACGAAAAAAACAAATGTGGAAAACTGATTACCCGGACTGACAGTTGGACAGACAGACGAGACGAAGTGCAAACGGAAAGTCCCCTTAGACTTCATCGTTAGAGGACTAAAAAGCTGTTTGGCACTTACCATAACTAAGTATTGGTTCCAACATAGCCTTGTCAGGACAGTTAGCAATGTGGTACCTCAACTCAGGCTTAGGCATCTCATGTCTGGCATTGAAAGGGCATGTGGCAAATTCTCTTCCTGTGAAATTCTAAAATTAAAAGATGAACAAAATTAATTAAAAGTACACAACTAAAGGTATTAATGAATGAGTATATTAAATAATAAGTATATCATGTATATTCTCTGCTCATACCATTGCGTGATTTTACATGTATAATAATGTTAAAATAGTTTGATGAACAATTGGTTTTGGAGAATAATTGTCATTTCATATAATTCTCTCTGTCATTGTCTGTACTCTCTTGGTAATCATGGTTATGTCAGGATATGGATAAAACAATTACTATCTGTTGTTTGGTAAATATGTGGTTAAATCGACTTTTGAAAAAGTGATATTTACTTCGGCCTTTGTCCTCAGTGAATATCAGTATTTTAAAAGTTAATTTAACCCCATATTTACCCCATCAAAAGACAGTAATTATGTATTAATACCAAGTCAGGAATATGAGTTGTTATGCATTTGTTTGATGTGTTTGAGCTTTTGATTTTGCCATAGCATTAGGTTACTTTTGATTTTGCCATATCATTAAGTTACTTTTGGCTTCGAATTTTTCTTTTCAGTTCAGTATTTTTGTTATCTCTCTTTTTATCCGTGTTATTCATGTGTTTCCAATATATATTTGCATCATGTATCATCTCTGATACACATCATGTGATAGTTCATGATGTATTATATTCTCAGGAAAAAAGTTTATCAACACTTATCAAATCACATGTTAAGGTGCAACACCACTTATTTCAGCCCTTAATTTCAATTACACTTTATTTTAAATCATTCTCAGGAAATATTTATCAAGACTTTTCAATTCATGTAAACCAGGACATAAAAACAATGACAACCATGACATCCTGTCTCATAGCACTTGAAATCACTGAACACAAGTGACAAGGAAGATAAACTTTGAACAGGATCGTCAAGTGTGTAGTTTTTAAACTCATAATTATTCGAAGTGGAAAAGGAAATTAATCATTTAAAATACATTTTACAAGTTATGTAGTATGAAATTATCTTTATTTATAATTGACATTTTGTGTGGTTTTCAATTTTTTACTACATGTACTAAGACATGTAAAATTTTGAAAATTCTTAAGTTCCACATCATACTAATTGTATTAGAAAGAAATATATCTTTTAAAAATCTTTTTACAAGTTATGAAGTACAAAATATTTTTATTATTAATAATTGATATTTTACATGATTTTCATTTTTTTACTTACACATGTAAAAGTTTGTAAGTTTTCAAACTCCATCATGCTAAGTGTATCTGACAGAACTACATGTATAACTTTTAAAAATCTGTTTTACAAGTTATAAAACTACTAAATAATTTTTTATTTATAATTTGATATTTTGTGGTTTTCAATTTTTTTACTTGAATGTTGAATTTTGTATATTTTCAAGATCACATATATCATTTAAAAATCTGTTTTATGAGTTCTGTACATTTGTAGTACAAAATAATTTTACATTTATCATGTTTATAATTAATGTTTTGAGTCATATTCAATTTTTTACTTGCACATGTACAAGTTTTTAAATTTTCAAGCTACAAATCATGCTTAGTGTATTTGACAAAAATTAAAATCTGCTTCCCAAGTTATGAAATACCAAATAATTTTTCATTTATAATTGATCTTTGGTGTGATTTTCAATTTTTTACTTGCATATGTAGAAGTTTGTAAATTTTCAAGCTCCACATCATGCCGAGTGTATTTGACAGAAATTGATCTTTTAAAAATCAATTTAACAGTGTTTTACTGGATATGTAGTACTAAATAATTTTTAATTTTTTCAATTTTTAACAAGCATATCACATGAGTGTATCTGACAGAATATACCTATTTAAAATCTTGTTTTAAAAGATTATTGTGGTTAATATGTAGTACTAAATATATTTTTTAGAGTTGATTCTTTCTGAGATTTTCATATTTTTATTCACAGGCTTTGAAACACATTTATAATGTGCAGAATAAACAATAAAATGTACCAACCAAATGTTACACGAACACATTATTATAGATTATTGTGAAATTTAGTTTTTGAATTGCATATATATTTATTTAAATACATAATGTATTGATACATAGGAAAACAGACCAAAGAATGCAACATCTTGTTCAACATTATTATATTAACCTTGTTTACATGTATAAAATGTAGATTTTTTTATATCTATTTCACAAGAGAAATATTGTTAATATATTTAATTGACAGACCAAATTAAACAATCTATCTGAATCACTATAAATGCTTACATGGCCGAGCTGGCATTTTAATATAAAGAACAAGCTGCAAGTGTTTAAGTCTTAAATTGGTAAAAAAAAATTTAATCTTGTATTTCTTATGTTACGTGTGTCCCATGTGTTTGTGCCCAACTGACAACATGATCATTGGACCAAGGAGAACAAACTATATACGATTCCATGTCTGCCTATGATAACATTTACTCTTAACAACACAAGTGAACAACATGAACAAAGGAATCCTGAGTTACAACTATTTAACAATTGAATGCTTCTTTTTGTAATTTATTGAGATGTATTAGCTTTGACTGAAATACATTTTGTATGAAGCTGACTATAAATTTTACCCTTCTACATTTCATCAGATGATACTGCATGCGCTTTGCAGCTACCATGTGAACTTTATCATATGGACATTCAATCAACTGTTCCGGGTCAGGAATGTGGTAGTATGCCATTCTGAAATATAATTAATGAAACATTTAAAATGATTTTTTAAATTTTGTTGCTGTATACGATTTTTGTTTTCTGTTCATTGTTTTGTACATACGGTGCAGTCCGGAGCATCTGTGCACTTAATACGACTTCACTTCATTCAACTGATAAAACCAATAATTGGATAATATTGTGTGAACACATTCATCATGTTCATATCATACTTTTATTTCATAAAATCTTCTGTTTGTTTGGTTTCATCCTCTAGATTTTGGATAATGTGTGTCCAAAATTAGGGAAACCCCTGTTCTGAGTGTTCCTCAAATGTCCGATGATTTCCTGCGTTAGCATGCCTTCCAAAATAGCTTAATTTGAATAAAACAAAGATTTTCTACTACGAAATATAGCGGAGTTAGAATCAAACATACTCCAAAGGATGCAGAGCAAAATTATTTTAATCTGTTATAAATTTGACTTAAATTAAACAAATTTTATCTGATGATGTAATTATTTGTTATTGGGAATAGTCCAAATATGGTAAATCCCGAGATTGCAGTTATTAATTACCTTTTGAACTTATCAATTTTATTCCTTTTTTTTATCCCTTTGGAAGATTAATCAATAACAAGAAAGATTTTGTTTGTGTTATTGTGTTGATATGACGAAATCAGCTAATGTGCGATATCACGGGCCACACATGTACAGACACCAGATACTCCACTGTAAATCATTGCTGCACATGTACAGACACCAGATATTCCACTGTAAATCATTGCCGCACATGTACCGACACCAGATACTCCACTGTAAATCTGGCTGTTAATTTTCTGGTTGGAATTGTCCTTTCAGGGTGTTTTTTTTGTTAAATCGGCATATAATGAATTTCGCGACTGGGTGACATTTTTCAAAAATGTGAGTTAACTCTAATTACCTTGTGTTATATTATTCAGGTATATAGGAGGGTAGTGATGGGGGTACCTTCATGATGTAAAACGGTAAAAATTCTTGCCATATGAAGTTAACTGTAATTTTTAGGGCATGACGATAAAATGTACACTGTCTTTTAGACGATAAAAAAATCAACTGAATTTGACAAATCACGCTAGCCTATTTATTTTTTCCAAAAACAACGGCAACGATAATTATAAGAGACATCTGACGAATCACAATAAGAATATTTTGACGAATCACGGTAACATTTTAATCAATTTGTCAGACGCTAACGGTAGCCGAAAATGACCATTTGACGACTAACGGTAAAGGGCATTACCACCCTCATATAGGGAGAAAATCTATACGGGGGGGGGGGGGGGGGGGGGGGGGGGGATCTCAGACAAGTGCAATAGTCAATATTGACATCTTGTACCAACATCTTGTACCAAATGACCAAAGGGTTTAAAAGGTAATCATGGTAATATCTGCATTATTATGTAAAACATAATAGGAACTGTTATGTGAAGCAACATCTACCCAGATATAGAATAACTATCAGTCACATGCGCCCTCGTGCACGTGTCGTGTAGTGTTTCCCGCGATTTTTTCTGCAATCAAAATGAAAGAATAACTTTCGTTTTCAAAATTTCAACACTGCAATGTAAACATTTAGGAATTGCAACGACTGTAAATCATTATACTTACCTTGAACTTATATATTTAAAAATAAAAGTATTCACAAACGAAACTTGCTGTCATTTCAATTTTTTGACAACTTTATCACTTTGACAAGGAAGGAAACTTACCCGATGTTTTCATTGAAATTCGTGCACGCGATTGGTTGATGTCAACACGTGGAAATTATAAATTTATAAAATACCGAAAAGATTTATCAGCCTGCAACGGTCTTTAATTCGTATTCAGTTTTGATCATTGATCTTAGAGGGGCACTAGCTAGCCTACGAGATGTATAAAAATTTAAAGTATGATTTGTTTTTGTTCAATCAATAATAAAAGTGAAAAGGTGAAATAATAATTCGCTTTTAGTTCAATTTTGTCAAAATAAGCTAAATAATATTGATAATGAATGATTCACTTGCAAGTGAATAAGTCGACCTCATTAAATCCGTATTCATGTGAACTTCAATTTAACCCCTTAACTAGAGATGGACAACGCATGCTTTGTACGTATACTGTTTATTTAAAGGAAAGGAATATCAACATTGAAAGTGAAACTAATTAAGGTAATTCATTGACTGATTCGATCCACTTAAAATCTTTCTTCTACATGTAAAAACGACGGGAAATACATATTTTTAATCTATAAAGTAAAATTAAACAGACCTATAAAAATTAAAATGCACGTGTTGGCTTACTCTATTTATATCTAATCATTAGTATATTTATGTTAACATCGCTTATATGGTCATCTGAGGTCAACTCGATATTTAATTAGATGGAGTTTAGACTATATATATATATAAAATACACACGAAACGAAACTACATATTATTGACCCTATGCTCTGTAAACTGTTTATTTCACACTTTTGATAGTTTGGATAAATGTTTTAAATTGTTATAAATAAAATATGAAAGTTTGAGTCAAATCGGTGACCATGAATTTGACAGCTAGTAATAGGCTTAATAGTTAATTAGAATTTCGAACTTCTATAGTACCAGATATAAATTAAAATTCAATAGTATGACCATGCTTAGATAATTAAACTAGAGGCTCGTAAGAGCCTGTGTTGCTCACCTTGGTCTATGTGCATATTAAACAAATGACACACAGTGGCGTAGCCAGGGTTGAAATGATATGGATGTTTTTTTTTGGACCTTTTTATGCAGAAAATTATTTTTTATTTAAGCACATGTACTCCCCCTGAATCTGACACTAGTTAGATTTTTGTTTAAATTCAAAATACTCACCAATTCATAAATTAATATTTTTAACCAAATTTTATTGTTTCCTCGAAAGTACCATCATATTCAATTCATAAATATTTTATGTAAAGTTTCCCACCCAATCTTATTTTTGACATATCAAAAACGGACCCCATTACAGCGGCACTTCTGTATAATTTAGGAAAATCGGAATAGCGGAACTGAAGTGGCTTCTCTTTCCAGGAATTTGAGTCTACAACCTTGGGTTTTTGATTATTGATTACTGAGCTAAACGCGTTATAAAAATACCGGGCGTCCGATCGTCCGGTCTATGATATGGCGCAAAACTTTTGAAGACGATTCAAAAGACGAAAAACTGACCCATATATGTCTTTAATGGTCTAATTCGGTAATATTTATGCATAAACAGTGCCACTTATATATGAAGTATGTCCAGAAAAAACTTTTATAGCGTAGCCCGTGGTTTAACGACCGGAATCTTCACTGACTGGTCGAAGTGTGAACTCAGTGTACACCGATTTCGCCATGCCGTGTATAAAGGCTTCAAAACTATAGACGAAGCCATTCAATTTCTTATTGCTGGTAATACTTATCAATCATGTAATGTCATCCCAGTATATGATGACACAACTGTACTTAAATCTCCCACAGATTTTGGACATGCCTGTCCAAATGACACTAACTGTACAATAGATCTATGTGAGCCTTCATTCACCATCTCAGTTCAACAAACACGATCTCAAAGTCTAACTAATGAAGACATTGAACCAATATATGATTGTGACAATACTGATCCAAAGCAATTGCTATCAGAAAACAAAAACACAACCCCTTCAGACACAGAGTTACATGTACAAAATGTACATGTATCAGAATCCAAGCAGTCTGAACCTTTAGTCACAACTCGTAACAAAAAAACAACCTTGAAATCTGAGTGCTCACAGTCGTGTAACAAAGATCAGAATGATCATATGATGGAATGTAGCAAATGTCACAAATGGACACATTATGAATGTACGAAACTACCAATTTATCAACTGTACACACTCGTTAACACTTCTAGGAAGTATACATGTGAAGTTTGTGCTGAAGTACCAACATGCTTCAAAGAAAAATGGGAAAACGTAACCATTCTACCACAAGCTCCCGAATCATCCCCTGAAGTTCTTCAAATTGCCACGCGTATTGAGCAAAGTGTTGTAACAGCTATAACTAACATCCATCAATCAAATCAAGATGAAATTATTAACACGTTAAAGAAAGAGCTCGAAGACAGAAATGAAATCAAAAGTTTATGTGACAAATTAGATAAAATGTCAAACTCTCAAGCTCAAGAGAAATCTCAACTTTATGAAAACTATAGCCAGCTTTCAAACAAACTTGATAAAATTTCAAAAGACAGTGATGCTATATCCAAAAATCTTAATATTATAACCTTGGTAAACTATTTACAGTCAACACCGACAAAGTGTCTCACTCATTTAAAGAACTGAATGAACAGAACTGTCAAGTCAATAGTAATCTTGAAATTACAAGTGAAATTCTGAGTAAGAACTCCACAATCAATGATACTGTCAGTAGAAACTTATCTAGCCTTTGTCAATCTGTGAAGTTACTTGAAACATCAATACCTATAAGAGAAAGTCCCCAGATGTCTCGCTCACGAAGAACACAGGATAGTTCAATCCTCAATTGTGATACTTCAAATCGTTACCAAGCTCTGTCTGACTACCAGGATTCACCAGACGCAGAACAGGAAAAAATTGAAAGTAAATCAAAGAAGTCCGCAAACCATAAAATACTATTAATGGGCAATTCCCATGTAAAGTACATCAATACAGACTACTTCTTAAAAGATTGTATTGTTGACAAGCTTACAGTGTCAACTTTTGAAGAAGCAAATGAAAAAATTCAAAACTATGGTACAGATTATGAATGTGTTTTTATTCATTTCTTTACAAATGATTTGCGCAATAATACACCTGAAGATTGTATACAACTTTGTTCAGATTTAATTGATGTGATAAAGTCACATTGTACCTTTGCTAAAATTACAATCTCCTTGCCATTTGCTTGTCTCGAAGATCAAACTCTTAATGATAAGATTAGGAAATGTAATGTACTTTTACAGTATACATATCTAAACAGTTTAGATATCTTAATTTGTGACAATCATAAGGGACGACATCAAAAGTTCAATGAAGGATAAAAAACTTAATTCACATAGTTTTTTCACTGACCCCCACACCCCCCTCTTAACTTAATTTGGGAAAAATTGATTGACCAATAGGGATATATGTAAAATCGATTTTAGATTAACAAAACTTGCAGCAATGTTGACCCCCCCCCCCCCCCCACCCCCAAACTATTTGATTTAAGTTTTTTATCCTACATCGATCTTTTGATGTCGTCCCTAATTTAGGTAGTAACTCCTGTTAAAAAGTTCCTAGCCAATGATGGCCTTCACTTGAATAAACAAGATATGAATGTATTTGTATCAAACATAAAATATCAATTTAGAAAGCAAATGGGCTTGGAAAAAGTCCAACCTCACAATCAACAAAAAAGGGGAAATAACTACCAAAAAAGGAACAAACTCCAAACAAATAGGTACACAAGGTACTGATTTTATAAACCGGAATTCCTGGCATGGTACAGGTAATATGAAATTTAACTCTAACAAAATTTAGAACAACATTCCCCACAACCCCCTTTTATGTATCCTATGTACACAGGTTTCAATCCTAGTATGTTTGGCTATATGCCAAGTTTGTCACAACAAACTGGTAGAAGATAAAAAAAAAAAAAAGATAAAAAAAAAAGAAAAAAAACAACAAAAAACAAACAACAAAAACTTATTACTCAGTGGTAACTACATGTAATATGTACTTGTAAATCAACTTTATTTTTTCAAAGCTACTACAGTTTACATGTAACATGTGTAAGCTGTTGGAATATTAATGGTTTTAAACTAAAAGGATACAACAAGTACAGTGATTCAGATTTTATTAGTGAATTCAACAAAAAAGATATTTTTTGTTTACGTGAAACCCATTGCTCTCTTGAAGATGCATTGGAAATACCAGATTTTAAAGCTGTGCATCTTATTCGGCCCATGTCTGCACGCACAAGAAAACGCTCTGGTGGTATTTCTGTATATGTAAGGTCCACACTGAGACCTGGAATAAAATTCTTAAAACACAAAACAAATGACTACATTTGGCTTAAACTTTGTAAGCAATTTTTTGGCTTACCTGAAGATTTATATCTATGTTTTTTATATAACCCCCCTGCCAATTCGACATATTCTCAATCTCTAACCTATGATATTCTGGAATATGTGGAAAATGATATAGTAAATTATTCCAAACTTGGAAAGATTTTAATTGCTGGTGATGTAAATGCTAGAACAGGGTCCAAACAATTAGACTTTATTCAAAACGATATTTTAGATACTCATATCTCATCATTTGAAGAATATAACCCTGTTTTTGATATACCAGTCCGTCATAGCCAAGATAGCATTTTATCCACAAGACACTGAACGACTTGTGTGTGCAGACAGGGATCCGTATCTTAAATGGTAGAACCCCTGGTGATTATATAGGTCAGCTTACTTGCCACACCCCTATGGGTAGTAGTGTGGTAGACTATTTTTTATCCTCCGAAAGTCTTTTAAGTAATGTACTATTTTTTAAGGTTCATGATTTTAAAGCCGACCTCTCTGATCACTGCCAGGTATCCACAATGTTAAAAGTTAACTGTATATTTAATGCAGTGCAAAAAGATGTTTACTCTATACCAAACTAATATATATGGGAAGAAAATTCTGCAGAGAAATTCCAAAATGCTCTAGCTTCACCATTGGTTCAAGAAAAAATAAAAACATTTAATAATACAAATTATACTGGTGACTCAAATATTATGATACAAGATCTGAATAATATTCTTTAAGAGGCAGCTAATATTTCTATTAAGAAAAAGATTATAAAAAAGGTAAATAGTACTGCTAAAGTGAAGAAAAGTCAACAGTCAAAATGGTTTGACCTACCCCTCATAAATATGAAAAAACAGTTATGCGATAAAGAAAAGCTTTTTAAAAAATATAACAAAGATCCTTATATTAGATCCTCATTCTTTGCTTTACTGAAAAAATACAGAAAAGCAAGAAAAACTAAATATAGAGAATTCCGTGCTGATCTTATAGATCAACTTGATAATTTGCGTGAGGAAAACCCAAAAAGTTATTGGACTTTATTAGAATCCCTTAAAAATTCAGACAAAAAAACAGAAAACTCATCAAATATAACAAGCACGGAGTGGGCTGAATATTTTAAAGATCTTAACAAAAAACCAGTAACTCCTTCTAATATAATAGAATTTTTACGTAATTTAGAAAATGCTAAAGTTTTTACTGAATTAGACATCCTTATCACAGATAAAGAAATTTCTGATGCAATTCATACTTTAAAGAATAAAAAATCATGTGGCCCAGACAGTATTTCAAATGAAATGATGAAAAACAGTCAAAGTTTTCTAATTAAAAGTTTAAATCATGTTTTTAATAAAATACTTTCAACTGGAAACTATCCTCAGATATGGGTTAATGGTTTTATAACTGCCTTATTTAAAAATGGTTCAAAGGATGATCCATCAAATTATCGAGGACTTACTGTCACTATAGTTGTCTCAGTAAAGTATTTACAAAAATTCTTACTAAAAGATTAGAAAAATTTTGTATTAAAAGAAATATCATTTGTCCTGAACAAATTGGTTTCTGCAAAGGCAAGCGTACTTCAGATCATATGTTTGTCATGAAATGTCTTATTGATAAATATACTCAAACAGGTTTAAAACATTTGTATACCTGCTTTACTGATTTCAAAAAAGCCTTTGATAAAGTTTGGCATGAAGGCTTATTTTATAAATTAAGAAAACTTGGTGTTAGTGATCTATTTTATAATGTTGTTAAAGATATATATAGTAAAACTTTATTGTCAGTGAAAATTGACCCTAATCATGTAACTGACACTTTTTCATCTTTTATAGGAGTGAGTCAGGGAGATAATTTAAGTCCCATCTTATACAACATTTTTGTTAATGATATTCCAGAAATATTTGATGAGGATTGCTTTCCATTTAAACTAAATAATACAAAACTTAATTGTCTGATGTATGCAGATGATCTAATTTTGCTTTCTGAAACTCCTAGGGGTCTACAAGAATGTCTTGATAAACTACAGATCTATGGCATTAATTGGGGACTGGAAGTTAATATTACTAAATCCAAAGTCATGATTTTTAGCAATTCTGGTAGACTTCTTTCTACTCAATTGCATTTAAATAATACCCCCCTAACTAACACAAAAAATTATACCTACTTGGGTGTCAAATTTAGTATTAATGGCAAATTTACAGATGCCCAACATGAAATGTATAATAAAGGGTTAAAGGCCTTATTTAAACTAAAAAAAAATGTTTCTCAGGTCATAAACCAAAAATAAAAACTCTCATTCATGTTTTTGACCATACAGTTAAATCCGTCTTAATGTATGGCAGTGAAATATGGGGTGACATTAACTTTCACAAACTAAACACTCAAGGGGATAACTATTTAAAAAAACTATGTGGAGACCTGGCAGTAGAGAAGGCTCATTTAAGCTTTTGTAAATTTATACTTGGAGTAAGTAAAAAAGCAACAAATATTGCAGTTATGGGTGAACTGGGCAGATATCCTCTATTTTTGGAGGTTTTGTTACATATGTTTAAATATTATATACGTTTAAAAAAATCTGATGACTTATTATTAAAAGAGGCTTTCAACCTCTCAAAATCTCTACATGATGAGCAGAAAAAGAGCTGGTATACCAGTATTCAAACTTTATTTAAATACTTTAGAATCAATGAAAATTATGCACTTAATTTAAAGACGAAGTTAAAAAACTATTTATGCAAAAAGATGCAATCAAAATATGATTTAATATGGCAAACTGAGCTTAATAATGATTTCAGAGGCAATAAACTATATGGTAACAAGCTCAGAACTAAAAGACTTTTTAAAAGCAGATTTTGCTTAGAAAATTACCTTTTGCAGGAAAATTTTAGATATAGACATTATTGAACAAAATTCCGTATCTGACAGTGCTCACGATTTAGAGATTGAGAGGGGAAGGTACAAAAATCTGACAGTGTCAGAACGTATCTGTAAATTGTGTGGTACTGAGGTTGAGGATGAAATTCATTTTCTTCTTCAGTGCCACAAACTTTCAAATATTCGTTTCAACTTTTTAAATGAAATAAAACAACGGTTTAAAAATTTTAGTGGTTTAGATATTAAATCACAATTTATTTGGCTAATGTCCTCTGAAGATACTTTCATACTCCAGAAACTCGGAGAATTATTGGAAAATTTATCTTCATATAGGAAAGTTTCCTTAAATGATATATAGATATAGAAATGCCCAGTGACCCCCCTTATATTATTAAACACTGTGCTTGTTGTATTCTTGTACTTGTCTTAATAAATATTTTTTGGTTTGGTTTTTTTTTTTTTTTATAACATTGTGTCTTAATCATGTTGAATCACTTGTAATCATTTGTATGTAATTAATGTTGATTGTTCGGCTCCTTGTGGGCACTTTGATTAGCAATAAAATATATTTGAATTTGAATTTGTTAGCAGTCTCATGTGTACAATTCTTGTCAGATTAAGTGAAACTCGTATCATAAGCAATGTATTTGGCAATTTGGAAAATAAGTCGTAATCAAATATTTTTAACCAGATATGACCCTTTGAAATATGAGTTGTAATGGAAATCTTTTATTTCTCTTAAGATATTTTTAACCAGTTATGACCCTTTGAAATATGAGTTGTAATGGAAATCTTTTATTTCTCTTAAGATATTGAAAAGAAAAAAGAAAAAGAAAAAAAGTGTTTGTTTTAGTTATTTCCTTGTTCCTTGTCCTTTGATAGATAAAATATGACATGTAATGTGCATGGTGGGGAACATTGGATCTTTGTTCTTTACTGATTGAAAATAAAATTAGTACTTGAACCTAGATAGAAACGGGAATTCATAAGCCTATATGACTTATCACGATCTATTACAAATTGAGTTTTTTATCACGTCGTTTTACCATGTCGCAAGAAACGATATCAGGATATGGTGTTTTAGTTGTTAGTTGCTATATAGTCTAATGAGAAGCAACCACTCCACTAGTTTCAATTTCAGATGAAACATGTCCACGGTCTGCGTACCAGTCCTCTCCGCTTGCCTTAGCCGATGACGTAGACTTTTTTTACGAACAAAAGTTAACTTGAAACACTATTCTGCGATTGAACTATCTTGTTAAAATAAACTAAATTATCCTAAATGAAAGACCAGGCATACTGCTTCGAAAATGACTGGACGTTATCCTCATATCGTCAGCCTTGTTATCTTTGGATACTTCCGAGTTAAACTGCTTCTATTTTTCTTTTTTTTTTTTTGTCAAAATGATGTGGATGCTTGAGCATTTGAGCATACATGCGTGCTACGCCACGTCACAGATGGATTCATGACAAAATTGTATTTTGGTGATGGTGATGTGTTTGAAGTTCTTACTTTACTGAACGTTCTTGCTACTTACAATTGTCTCTATCTATAATGAACTTTGCCCATTAGTAACAGAGGAAATTATTTTGTAAAAATTTACCAAAATTTACCAAATTAATGAAAATTGTTAAAAAACAAAAGGGCAATTACTCCTTAAGGGGTCAACTGACCATTTTGATCATGTTGACTTATTTTTAGATCTTACTTTGCTGAACATTATTGCTGTTTACAGTTTATCTCTATCTATAATAGTATTCAAGATAATAACCAAAAACAGCAAAATGTCTTTAAAAATTATCAACTGGGGGGCAGCAACCCAACAACCGGTTGTCAAATTCATCTGAAAATTTAGAGCAGATAGATATTGACTTGATAAACAATTTAACCCCTTTGCTCTAAATGCTTTGGTTTCAGAGTTATAAGACAAAATCTACATTTTACCCCTATGTTCTATTTTTAGCCATGGCGGCCATCTTGGTTGGTTGGCAATCGTAACTACTCGGCCATTCTCGCTATGCAATACAGTTATTTCTTCGTGCAACCAGAAAGGCCGAGTAGTTCCGATTGGGTTGGTTGGCTGTGTCACCGCACACATTTTTTTAAACTACATACCCAAATGATGATTGTGACCAAGTTTGGTTAAATTTGGTCCTGTAGTTTCAGAGGAGAAGATTTTTGTAAATTAAAGATTACAAATATTTATGAAAAAATGGTAAATAATTACTATAAAGGGCAATAACTCCTTAAGGGGTCAACTGACCATTTTGATCATGCTGACCTATTTGTAGATCTTACTTTGCTGAACATTATTGCGTTTTATAGTTTATCTCTATCTATAATAGTATTCAAGATAATAACCAAAAACGACAAAATTTCTTTAAAATTACGAATTCAGGGGCAGCAACCCAACAACCGCTTGTACGATTCATCTGAAAATTTCAAAGCAGATAGATATTCACTTGATAAACAATTTTACCCAATGTCAGATTTGCTCTAAATGCTTTGGTTTCAGAATTATAAGCCAAAATCTACATTTTACCCCTATGTTCTATTTTTAGACATGGCGGCCATCTTGGTTGGTTAGCCAGGTCACCGGACACTTTTATTAAACTAGATACCCCAATGATGATTGCGGCCAAGTTTGGTTAAATTTGGCCCAGTCGTTTCAGAGGAGAAGATTTTTGTAAAAGTTAACGACGACGGACGACGACGGACGACAGACGACGACGGCCGGCCGGACGCCTAGTGATGAGAAAAGCTCACTTTTCAAAAAATGTGGTATGAAACAACTTTCTACAAAAGACCAAATGGCAGAAATTAACAATATCTCACGATTCACTTGATAAGTTGGGTCACCATGATGGGCCTTCAACAATGATTAAAGCGACCAGTTGCATTACAACAAAAACGCAAAGCACAACCAATCTGTTTTTTAATTGATATTTGTTTTATAGAAATGGGACAACTCGCTTCACTTGTACTGAATACATTAAAAACAAGAACATTCAATGGTGCAAATATATCGATATGGAGCGTTCAGAAGCACTGCAATATATAGGGGGAGGCACATATGTAAAATATCAAAAATCAAATCAACTTAATTGTTTTTTAATAGTATTAATTTGGCTTGATAATAATCCAGGAGTTATTTAATAAATATATGCATTAAATATTATTCTACTGCGCAAATTATAACTAATTAGTTTGCCTACATTGAGGAATCAAGCACTTCACTAATTCTTTGAACTTATTTTTCAAAGTAACAAAAGTGCTTTTACAAAAAACGAAAATATTGACACATAAAAAACACCACCAATTAAGCTTAGTGAACTGAAGAAGATGATATTTTGCAATCACAATCCAATAGTATCTATGACTAAGTTGGAAACAATTATTTATTTCTCTTTTATGTTATGAATAATATCATGATTTTTGTATTACAGGTACATGATGTCTTTTGCAGTTAGTGTTTTTGTGTTTAGAAATTGTACAGAAGCAGAGACAGTATACCAAAGAGCATACTCGATGTTTCTTGTAGTATGCGATTTATTGGTCGTCTCAAAGGCGGATCCAGGGGGCTGGGGGTGGGCCCCCCTTTCCTGGGAAAAATTGTAGTTGATTATATCGGGAATCATTGAAGAATGACTGGAGCCCCCCCCCCCCCCTTCTTTTAGGAAAATGTGTGGATCCGCCACTGCGTCTTTAAATGATTATTCAATCATCAGACCAAATAGTTCATGATTATTTGTTAATTTAGGATTGCATTTATGACTTATTTTATCATGTTCTTTTAATAATGGATGTCAAGTTAGCAGCCGGTTCGATTTTCAATGTCCAACCGGCTGCTAGCAGTCGGTTCGATACTCAAATTTATTTGATAATTATCAATATTAAAATATTCCAAAACATTAAAAGTATGATACTCATAGTTAACTGAAAGGAAGTGAAATATTACATATGTAGGAAATCGATTTTTGACTCTTTCAAGCTATCGAAAATTCTCGTTGTCCTCAAATAAATCGCACATTTGTCTTTATAAAATACAGATTTTCATCAATAAAACGACATCAAATATATACTTTTATATATGATATTTCTAGAAACATAAAAAAAAACTATCACTCCGGTAACATTTAAGGAAATGAATAGAAAAAAAAAATGGAAAGCCAAAATAAACAGAAATACATACATTTGTAGTGAAAACATAAAGCCTACTGCTTACATAGCATTGAGACCCCTCTGATCTCTCAAAAAGTCGATTGTGATGAACTTCTTGTCGTCTATTTTACGGAGGGCTCAAAGTTCCAGTTTGATATAATAAAATATTATTATTCGTATTTCATTCTTATAGAGAAAAACAACTGGAGACCATTAAATTACAGTGAGACCCCTGGTCATTCAATGTCCATAAAATTCGATGAACATTAAGACAATGTATATATACAGATGTTATCAAAAGGATTTCCCAAAATGATGTCATCTAAGTTCTTCGATATCTACGGTGGTCTTAAATTGTAACTATTCATCTAAAAAAAAATAGTCAAAATTCAGGTCAAAGGGCACAGGGCGATGTTTTTTGTTTTGTTGTTTGTTTTACTTTTTCTTCCAACACAAATCATGTTTTAATAAATTCTACATCAGATAAATCATTTAACCCTCTACTCACCAAGACACAACTATTGTCAAATTAATTTCTTTTTTGTCAAACCCAATTTCCTTTTCTTTACAGAAGAATACTTTAAGTTAGTCAATTCGTAAATACATAATAAGGGCTGACTTAGTCATAATAAACGAGTTACCGGTGAAAAATAATGTTATTCCAATTCTTGAACCAATGCATACAAACATCATAAACCTTAGTCTTCTGTGCACGATTTTATCATTTTTTTCGGATATATAAATTTCGTATGATCGTCAATTTTTTTTTCAATCGGTCAGTGTTGTTGTGAAAATATGGCAGGTAATTAAAGTTCGTTTTTTGAAGCCGAAGTTTAACGATTGTCACCTGTTTGTCAACAAACAACAAAAAAGCATGGATATTGAGCACGTGTTTTACATGCACAATCAGATAATAGTTTATTTTAAGGACATCCATGCGTATTGCGATCACCGGATTTTTACGAGATGGGTCACACTGAGGTCACTTTACATACGGAAAATATGTCGGGGAATTGCTTCCAATGAAAATAAAGTAAACGTCTTCTAAATATGAACAAATTAAAGAATTTTCTTCAGAAAAAAGTATATGTACATAAGTTTTATAATGAAAACTATCCATTGAGATATAAAAAACATATGCATGATTTTTTTTTTGAATTTGAGGTTTCTTATGACTTTAACATTTAAAAATTGAGACAGATAGATATAAAAAAAACCGACCATATAGACAGATCTGATCGTATTCATTTAAATTGCCCACTTGGTAAAGTTGAGGATGAGCTTTACTTTTTGTTAGAATGCCCAAATAAATATATCTAAAGAGAAGATTTGTTCTATACATTTCTAACATTTGTTATAATTTTAAAAACATAAATCTTCCAAATTTGTATGGCTCTTAACCCAATAAAATGTCAGAGGCGGATTTAGGGGGGGGGGGGGGCCAGGGGGCCCGGGCCCCCCCTTTTTGGGAAAAATTTTGGTTGCTTATATAGGGAATCATTGAAGCGTGACTGGAGCGGGCCCCCTCTTAGGTCAGTCAGTGGGCCCCCACTTATGTAAATTTCTGGATCCGCCACTGAATGTGTCTCTTATGGAAAAATAGGGCTTCTTTTATATTGGTGAGTGGTTTGAATAAAGGAGATAAGGTAAGAATATTGATACCAAGAGGGCACAGGACGTTTGCGCTTTTTTACCTGTAAAACGATAGGACATTATTGCGCTTTTTACATTTACCTTTACTTTTACCTTCAACCTGTAGTTTTAATTTAAGAAGTGAATGCTTCTTTTTGTAACTTCATTGGAGTGTAAAAGCGTTGACCGAAGTACATTTTGTATGAAGCGCGGAATCGCTTCATTCTAAAAATGTACTTTCGTCAACGCTTTTACAAAATGTACTTCGGTCAACGCTTTTACACCGATTACAAATTCATTTTTTCTAATTAAATTTCCAATATTGTCTAACTATACAAATCCTTGTATAAAACAAAAACATTTTCTAAATGAATATTAAAAAAACATTTTTAAGAATCAACTTTTAAAATAATTTATTAACCAACTGAGTACATTATTGCCTACAATAGATATCGGAAGATGTGGTGTGAGTGCTAATGAGTAAATGACTGTTTATTATAAACCTTAATACAGACCAACTGGGCATCAATACAGGGCCGTTACAGAAAAACATAGCCATTACAGAAAAACAGCGTTAATATCAAATATAATAAATTTAACATGGCCGCAGATTTTCAAAACGGATCGCCTCGTAAAAAAAATTCATCATAATTTTATTCTGTATAATACGGTAATGCAATGGTTTTCGTAAAATCAATATTTTTAAAATAGACTATAAGTTTCAAAAACAGTAGAGAACACATCAAGTTGGCAGCAAC
The DNA here is from genome assembly GCA_037788925.1 of Mytilus galloprovincialis. Lineage (NCBI taxonomy): Eukaryota > Metazoa > Mollusca > Bivalvia > Mytilida > Mytilidae > Mytilus > Mytilus galloprovincialis. The sequence goes on from CM075339.1 coordinate 33,716,554, forward strand.
ACATACACTTTTGTTCAGTTGGTTAATAAATGTATTAAGAAATGGGTGTTTTTATAATGGCCCTGTTATATGTCCTCGGTGAGTAATAATGGCCTCGGATGTCTGTAATGGCGCTCGGCGTTGCCTTGGGCCATTACAGACTTCCTTGACCATTATTACAGACCTTGGACATATAACAGGACCATTATAAAAAACACCCATTCATTAATACTATAATAATGCATTTTTGTGAACATTATTCAATCGCGTAGTGGAATTAACTATTTGTGGATTCTTATAAATTCTATATAACTTTTGGACTATTTTAAATCTTGGTCTATTTCTGAAATTTATTCTTACATACTTTTGATTTTTTTTCCCTTTATGCTAACATTGCCTATGTGAAATTTTAAAATTGTTTTTATGTACATTGAACGACAAATATATGTGACGTATAAAATTTTCTGACGTCAGACACGCAAATCAATGAATGTGTTTGTAGATAGATGTTTTTGTGTTCTGTTAAATTGTTCCTTTAAAATATTTACACGATGATGACTGCTGTTCCAATATTTTGACTATTTTATTCATTGTGTCTGTTTAGTTAACGCATCATTGTAAATATAACGGAATTTGATGAGACTGTCATCAAAGTGAAAAGGTTAGCGCTATAAAACCTGTTTAATCCACCATTTTCTACATTTGAAAATGCCTGTACCAAGTCAGAAATATGACAGTTCTTGTCCATTCGTTTTTGATGTGTTTTATTATTTGATTTTGCCATGTGATTATGGACTTTCCGAATTGATTTTCCTGTAAGTTCAGTATTTTTGTGATTTTACTTTTTGTATAAGAATATTTTTTTCGAAAAAACAAATCGTGCATATTGCAGATTAATAAAGCAATTAAACACGTATTAATGATTGATATTTCAATTTTCATCTTCAGTGTGTAATATATGCATGATAAAACGATCATGAATTTAAAAATTTGATCGTAAATGAAATGCACATAGTTTATTTTTCCGGCATTTGATGTCTTATCCTCAGAAGAGAAAAGTCTGTAATTCTTTCTCTCATCTAAGCCAATAGCTGTTGCTGTCTATCAGCCACATCATGAAGCAACCAATCACAATTTATATGTGACAAGTAATTGTTTCAAGATGGCGTGTAAATCGACACTGAAACTTATACCTATGTAGCCTACAGTTATTCGAAGCAAAAAGAATGCTACATGTTCAAAACAAAATGCAACCGCATTTCTTTACGGAGAATTTGAACGGAAAATAAATTGATGTTCTCTTTTATCTCTACAACCGGGTCATTTTATAGGTCGCCATTCCTTGCATACATACTTATTGCATATGGTTTTAGAAGGTGGCGAATAACATTTATCAATTATAGACTTTTAAATGTCAATACGTTTATATGGACCTGTTCAGATTATATTGACTGAGGAAGAAGATATTTTCCCGTCACCTCTATTTTGTACTTTTATTTTAATTAACAGGGATTTTGGGCAAAATAAAGTCTCGAACCCCCTCCTAATCAAACTGTTTATTAAACCAACAAATGTAGCTCCTCACTTTTAAAAAATTCTGGTTTCGCCACTGGTCATTGATTGAGAAATAATAATAATAAAAAAAATATACAAAAACATAGGTCCGTGTGTTTGTTTCCAGATATCATCTAATGATATTTTAGCGGGAAGAATTTCTCTATTCATTTTTCAAATCAAGAACGAGAACTGTTTGTGTTAGATGTGGGAATGGACTTCATAAAAAATGCAAACATAATCATGTATGTGTGGACGAATAATGAATATATCTAAAATTGTGAAATCTATTTATTTATTCGCCATGTATATGCTAATGACTTACCCGGCCTCACCCCCTTTCCACACCCACACACAATTTCTAAAAGAAAATCCAAAACAAAAACAGAATCTGTCTGTACTATGTCCAAAAGAAAGAAAAAACCAAACAACAAAATCACTGCAAAGCTGTACAAAACATTCCAATCGTAAATAATCTTATGCAGGTAAAAGAAACAAATGGACTAGAGTATCGATAGACAAAAAAACAAACACGGGAACAGATTAAACACACATTCAAGGTCATTTAACATTGTGTCTTCAAAACAAACGAGAAAAACGGACACAAAAACTGGGGCGACCTCATGTGCTTCGGAAGTGTAAGCAGGTCCTGCTTCTTGCAAATACACCAGGCGTGTTTCTAAAAAAATAGGAAATTAAATGGAAATGGGGAATGTGTCAAAAAGACGAAAACCCATCCAGCGGGATCACTCACAAGTCTTCATTGAAAAGTGAGAAACAGTGAGCTAATTTTAGCGACAAACAAATAAAATCTGAATAAAAAATTAGCCATATGCTATTTTTGAAATGCAACGGCAAGTACGCTCTTAGGTGGCGGGAGATCGACGTCAAAGTTCTGTATTGTTGACGACGTTGGTTAAGCCCCAGTCCCACTAGACCACGATCGCACCACGCTCACCCCGATCTAAATTAGATTCAGATCGTGGTGAGGTCGCGGTATGAGCGGCATGAAAATGTAAAGTTTCGTTGCTTTCACGATGCTACTACGTCCTCATTACGCTTCTACAACGATCCCGCTACGATTATAACACGTTCTCACCGCGCTTATTCTGCGATCTTACTACGCTTATCAAGATCTTTCTACGCTCATCACGTTCTCACTACGACCATACCACGAGTTATCCGATTGCAACACGATCTTACCACGCTTCTACTGCGATTATAGCACGTTCTTACTACGATTACACTACGTTCAAACCGCGATCTTACTACGCTCTCAGCAATAACGTCAACATCGTGTTCCATATCAATACAGTATCATTCCTTCAGTTCTATTTCTGATTAATACGTAGATTTCTCGAGAAAAAAAATGCCACCAAAATCTAATAGAACACGTGGGCATGGTGTTAGGGTTGATGTAGAGGCAGACGGAGCTCTGATAGTAACGAATCTTGATCAAGTAGAGATGTCGGACCGACCAATCCGACCTAAATTACAACCTTTTGCTGGTCCATAAAGCTAAAATGACGATATTTTAGTGAACGATAGCAGATATGAGACAGATGTGTCAATAGATATAGGAAGATGTGGTATGAGTGCCAATGAGACAACTCTCAATCCAAGTAACAATTATAGGCCAAGATACGACCTTCAACACGGAGCCTTGGCTTACACCGAACAGCAAGATATAAAAGGCCCCAAAAATTACTAGTGTAAAACCATTCAAACGGGAAAACCAACGGTCTAATCTATATAAAAACAAGAACCATGGTTGAGCCGTTAGAGAAAATGGACAAGAAGTCCCAATTACATACAGACAAACAAAACCTGGCGAGAATTGATATATTTTATGGGAAAATGACAATGAGAATAATGGTCGTAGTATGAACGTAGTCAGGTCGTAAGAAGATCGTGATGAGGACGGCAAGGGCGTGCTAGAATCGTACTGTGGTCGTGAACATCGTGGTATAGTCGTAGTGGAAGCGTAGTTTGGTCGCGGTGAGAACGTGATGATCGTAGTGAGGTCGTAATAACGTCGCAATGAGATCGTAGCGCAGTTTCTCCGAATAGAATCACGCTTTCGCCACGCTCTCACTACGCTCTCACTACGATGGTACAGCGACCTTTGCGATCTTACTACGATCTTAGTGCGCTCTCACTACGCTTCTACTACGACCTGATTTCGCCACGACCGCACCACGATTGTTTTGAACATGTTCAAAGTTTGCCACGCTCATCACGATCTTGAAGACCTCACCACGACCGTGATACGACCTTACTGCGATCTACACGATCGTACTATGATCATCAAAATTTGCATTTTTTTCACAGATCGTAGTGCGATCGTGGCCTAGTGGGACTGGGGTATAACGTCGCTAAAATAACATCGGCCTAAAATCGGCCCTCTGGCACTGAACGTAGTATGTACAGATCGGCCCAAAATCGGCCCTCTGGCATACAATGGGTTAACATAAAGATGTTCTCAAAAAGTAATAACACATAACAAGGGTTTTATATTACTTTACAAATGTATTATTATCCTTACTAAAGCCCCAGTCCCACTAGACCACGATCGCACCACGCTCACCGCGATCTAAAATAAATTTAGATCGTGGTGAGGTCGCGGTATGAGCGGCATGAAAATGTTAATTTTCGTTGCTTTCACGATGCTACTACGTCCTAATTACGCTTCTACAACGATCCCGCTACGATTAAACCACGTTCTCACCGCGCTTATTCTGCGACCTCACTACGCTTAGGGACCGGTCAAAATTTATCGTCACATAGGACCGGTGCAAAAAATAAAAACATTTAATAAAAGTTACAACCCTATCGCTTTCTGACTGAAAAAAAAATGATGTCCTATGCCAACTTAGTAATAAAAAAGTTGGTGTCCTATTCTACTTTTCCAATGTATTGTAAATAAAAGTATACTTAATAGAGGCATTTAACATATGTTGTCTTTATAATATGATCAAAAGCAACAGTTTCATGTTTTATTTTGTTGATTCACATACAATTACAGGCATGGCATTATCATAAATTATACTATGAATATAGCATTGAAAAAAACAAAGACATTTCATAATGCAATCAAACCACAAATAGGTGTTTGTTAAACTGAAAAATTAATGAAGCTGCATGTATCTTATATAGAATTTTATCAATACCTTTAAATATTAATTATAAAAACAAGCTTCAGGAGAAAAAAATGAAACTCAATAGCATTTGGTTTAACTCTCTATATATATTTTAACCTGAAGACCCATAGGTTGCCTTGGAATGTGTTTTTTATTGGGAATGGTAATAATTGCTTTAACGTTTTCCCATTTACAGAAAATGTACCTGATGTAACCCCCGAATTTTTGCTACTTTGTTGGATGATGTAATGTACATGATGTACATGATGTATGTTTGTTGCACTTCACCATATAAGTGAAATTAAATTTTACAGCAAAACAACAAAAAACTAAATGACATGGGATTCAGTAAGCTTGATATATATCTAAGATAGCTGCATAGTTTGATGAAAATCCATGTTGAATTTAAAAAGTTATAAAAAAAATTAAAGTGTACTATATCTATTTTGTTCGAACTGCAACTTCTAGCTTTTTTAACCTAGGTTTATTTAATTCTTAAATTTGACAGCAATACAGCAAAAAAACAAAATGACCAGGGATTTAGTAAGCTTAATGTAAATCTAAGATAGCTGCATAGTTTTATGAAAATCCAAGTTGATTTGAAAAAATTATAAAAAAAATTAAAGTGTACTATCTCTATTTTGTCCCAATTGAAAATCCTAGCTTTTTTTTACCAAGATTACTTTAATTCTTAAATTTTACAGCAATACAACAAAAAACTAAATGAAATGGGATTCAGTAAGCTTGAGATATATCTAAGATAGCTGCATAGTTTGATGAAAATCCAAGTTGATTTGAAAAAGTTATAAAAAAAATTAAAGTGTACTATCTCTATTTTGTCCCAATTGCAAATCCTAGCTTTTTTTTACCAAGATTACTTTAATTCTTAAATTTTACAGCAATACAACAAAAAACTAAATGAAATGTGATTCAGTAAGCTTGATATATATCTAAGATAGCTGCATACTTTGATGTAAATCCAAGTTGATTTGAAAAAGTTATAAAAAAAATTAAAGATGCCTATCTGAATTTTTTATAATAATTTTTATTTTTACATATTGTATATTATACTTGTTATTTCAAGTTTTGTTATAAATGAATTAAAAATTATTTCAAAGTAATCGTTTGAAAAAAAACTTGTGTCCTATGGATATTATCTGTGAAAAAAGTGATGTCCCAACAAAAGCAATTCCGGAAAAAAGTATCTGTCCTACTGCACTTTGCACCGGTCCTATGTGTAGATAAATTTTGACCAGTCCCTTATAAAGATCTAGACTGGTTCCCGATCGCAATATTCAGTATGTTACACATATACCAATATGAGAGAGTATGCTAATAGCTAATACCTGGAACGTAGTCCCGGGAACCAGGTTAATAAAGATCTTTCTACGCTCTTCACGTTCTGACTACGACCATACCACGAGTTATCCGATTGCAACACGATCTTACTACGATTATAGCACGTTCTTACCACGATTATACTACGTTCATATACCGCGATCTTACTACGTTCTCAGCAATACCGTCAATATCGTGTTTCATATCAATATAGTTCCATTCCTTCTATTTCTGATTAAAACGGAGATTTTTCGGAAACAATACAGTCATGCCACCAAAATCTACTAGAACACGTGGGCATGGTGGTAGGGGTTGATGTAGAGGCAGAGGGAGCAAAGTATGAACGCCATACTAAACTCCAAATAGTACACAAGAAACTAAAATTAAAAATAGTACAAGACTAACAAAGGCCAGAGGCTCCTGACTTGGGACAGGCGCAAACATAGTGGGGTTAAACATGTTTGTGAGATCTCAAACCTCCCCCTATACCTCTAGCCAATGAAGAAAAGTAAACGCATAACAATACGCGCATTAAAATTCAGTTCAAAAGAAGTCCGAGTCTGATGTCAGAAGATGTGACTAAAGAAAATAAATAAAATGACAATAATAAATACATAAATAACAACATACTACTAGCAGTTAACTGCATGACATGTCAGCTCCAGACTTCAATTATACTGATACTATACACATAAGTAGTATAAAACTTGTCATCAAGAGATGTCGGAACGACCAATCAAACCTAAATTACAACCTACTGCTGGTCCATAAAGCTCAACTGACGATATTTTAGTGACCGATAGCAGAGATGACACAGATGTGTCAATATATATAGGAAAATGTGATTTGAGTGCCAATGAGACAACTCTCCATCAACGTAAAAATCTATCAAAGTAAACCATTATAGGCTAATGCACGCCCTTTAATATGGAGCCTTGGCTTACACCGAACAGCACGCTATAAAGGGCAAAAAAATACTAATGTTAAACCATTTAAACGGGAAAAACCAACGGTCTAATCTATATAAAAACCAGAAGCATGGTTGAGCCGTTAGAGCAAATGGATAAATACATTCAGACAAACAACATCTAGGGAGTTTTTTTATATATATTTTATGTGAAAATGACAATAAAAATGATGGTCGTAGTGTAAACGTAGTAAGGTCGTGAGAAGAGCGTGATGAGAACGGCAAGGGCGTGCTAGAATCGTACTATGGTCGTGAACAGCGTGGTAAAGTCGTAGTGAAAGCGTAGTTGGGTCGCGGTGAGAACGTGATGGTCGTAGTAAGGTCGTGATAACGTCGCTGTGAGATCGTAGCGAAATCTCTCCGAATAGAATCACGCTTTCGCTACGCTCTCGCTACGATTGTACAGCGACCTTTGCGATCTTACTACGATCTTAGTGCGCTCTCACTACGCTTCTACTACGACCTAATTTCGCCACGACCGCACCACGATTGTTTTGAACATGTTCAAAGTTGGCCACGCTCTTCACGATCTTGAAGACCTCACCACGACCGTGGTACGACCTTACTGCGACCTGCACGATCGTACCACGATCGTCAAAATTTGCATTTTTTTCACAGATCGTAGTGCGATCGTGGCCTAGTGGGACTGGGGTATAAAGCCCCAGTCCCACTAGACCACGATCGCACCACGCTCACCGCGATCTAAAATAAATTCAGATCGTGGTGTGGTCGCGGTATGAGCGGCATGAAAATGTAAATTTTCGTTGCTTTCACGATGCTACTACGTCCTCATTACGCTTCTACAACGATCCCGATACGATTATACCACGTTCTCACCACGCTTATTCTGCGACCTCACTACGATTACCACGATCTTTCTACTCTCATTACGTCTTCACTACGACCATACCACGATTTATCCGATTGCAACACGATCTTATCACGCTTCTACTACGATTATAGCAGGCTCTTACAATGACCATACGACGATCATACCATATTCATATCGCGTTCTTACTACACTTCCAGCAATAACGTCAACATCGTGTTCCATATAAATACTATTTCATTCCTTTTATTTCTCATTGATACGTAGAGTTTCTCGGAAACAACGCAGCCATGAAACCAAATCTACGTAAGTGCAAGGGTAGAGGTAGAGGCAGAGGCAGATCGGATAGTACCGAATCATGATCCGGAAGATATATGTAGGACCGATAAATCCAACCTCAATCACAACTTTTTGCTGTTCCATCAAGATCAAATGACGATGCTTTAGTGAACGACACAGATATGTCAAGAATCATTGAGACGTTGGAGATAAAGGACAAGAGGTCCAAATTAAATACAGGTCTCGGACCACAGTTTATTTCCTTTATTCGTGGTCTATATAGTTCCCAATTATTATATGGGGTATTTCTTCCTAAGCATTCTGACTATTGTTTTCTTTGCAATGTTTTCTATACAAGTGGTCCTATAAGTTTCTTATATATATTGAAATAAGTAAATAATGTGGAAACAAATTATTGTTGAAAGTGAAAGTAGTGATTTGGCGAAAATGAAATTAGAGTATAAATTAGCCTTCGTTTGTGTTCAAGATTCAAATCCTACCATTGGCATGTTGATATAGCTCTCAAAAAAAAAATCACTGATAGATTGTCCTGGGACAAGAATATTTAATAAAAGAATAATTGTGTTCTGAGGCCTATACAGACATACAAAAGCTGGCGGGCCTTTATAAATTTTATATGACAATTACAATGAGCATGATGATCGTGGTATAAGCGTAGTCGGGTCGTAAGAACAGCGTGACGAGGACGGCATGGGCGTATTAAAATCGTACTATGGTCTTGAACAGCGTGGTATAGTCGTAGTGGAAGCGTGTTTGGGCGCGGCAAGAACGTGATGGTCGTAGTGAGGTCGTAGTATATAAAGTCGCTGAGAGATCGTAGCGCAGTCTCCCCGACTATAATTGCGCTTTCTTTACGCTGTCGCCACGATGGTACAGCGACCTTTTCGCTCTTACCACGACCTTATGGCGCTCTCACTACGCTTCTACTACGACCTGGTTTCGCCAAGAACGCACCACGATTGTTTTGAACATGTTCAAAGTTGGCCACGCTCATCACGATCATAAAGACCTCACCACGACCGTACTACGACCTTACTGCGATCTGCACGATCGCACTACGATCGTCAAAATTTTCATTTTTTTCACAGATCGTAGTGCGATCGTGGCCTAGTGGGACTGCGGTATTAATCTTAATTCATTTTAAGAACTTAAACGTATCAATGACATATTGTACATCACGGTCGTGGTGAGGTCTTCAAGATCGTGATGAGCGTGGCCAACTACGAACATGTTCAAATCAATCGTGGTCCGGTCGTGGCGAAATCAGTTCGTAGTAGAAGCGAAGTGAGAGCGCACTAAGATCGTAGTAAGATCGCACAGGTCGCTGTACCATCGTAGAGAGCGTACCGAAAGCGTGATTCTATTCGGCGACGTTATTACGACCTCACTACGACCATCACGTTCTCACCGCGACCCAACTACTCTTCCATTGTTATTTTATATTGAGTGTAGTGTTACAAAGTATTGAACGGAACGGATATGTGATCTCTGCGCCGGAGATTGCCATAGAGGGTGAATAAAATTCATAGGGGACTCGGCCTCCGGCCTCACCCCCTATGGATTTTACTAACCCTCTATGGATCCGTATGGGGTCAGTAGCGAACCATATAACTTATAATGGTGGTATCATCACTGCATCCCGTGATGCAGAAATATAGTATTTTAAAAAATTTGATTCATTTAACAGTTTTTTAATTGCTCGGTTTGATGCCGGTTGTTTAACGTTCAGTGGCAAATAGTTCATGCATGTTCGGGACGATACAATACAATTTTGAAAACAGTTGTTTATAAAAGACTACATTTGATGCACCAGTCAAAAAAGATTAAACATTCTGTTATTTGTGAAAATTATTAGGAAAAATAATGATCCTGATAAAATACATCTCCAAAAAAAATATAATAACAAAACTCCAAGAAAAATTCCCTTATCAAATGACGAAATCAAAAGCTGAAAAACATCAAAAGAATGATAAACAGCTGTCATATTCTTGACTTGGTACATACAATACATGTAGTAAGTATAGTGTACTCTGCGTGGTGTAAATATGTTACTTGTTTGCTCAGCAAGTCGAACAAACCTTGCAAACTGTTAACCCGAATAAATCAGTGGTTATATTTTGCTTACTACATTAAGTAAGTAGGAGAGATCGATTACGCGGAGGGACTGAATTATTCGGGTTAGCAAACTGTATTCAAACAAATTTCAACATTCTGTCATTTGTGAAAAATTGCTTACATAACAAATCTTGAGATCATATATGCATTCTTTATATAAGTAGAACAACTGCGAAATTTAAAAGTTCCAGCTTGAAATTCAACCTGTATCAGATGTAAGCCGGAGTCTGTACTCTGTGTGCCTTTGTATTTTATCAAAATGCCTAATCCAGCAACCTGTCATGAAACAAAAAAGATAATCCAGACGATATGCGCACCTATAATATGAGTAGTAACACAGTTATATAGTTTTAAAGCTGAAGCAAAACGACTGTAGTCCAAATTAATTAGCCGAATTAACCCTATATATATTCTAAGATTAACGGTCGAACGTACAAATGTTAAACAATATGATAATACGTGCTCTATAAGTAATTTGGTGACAATGCATATTTTTGAATATGCAGTTCATATAATGGAATGGTAATTTGGAGATCTGAAATGTAGTAGCAATGTAAGAAGGCTAGCATTTCCGTCATTTCGTCTTTGGTGGAAAGTTGATTAATTGGAAATTTTACTGCATCTCCTGATATTTCATTATGGTTTGAATTTTCTAGAGAAGTGTAACGGGGTGTCATGTGGCTAACAAAACCAATCCAGTAAAAGTTGATAATTTTATTATTGGCACCAGACGTATTCAATATAATGAAATAAACGCCCTACAAAACATAATAAATACAATTATAATTATCTGCCAATATCTGTATTAAAATTATAAATATAACATTCAACATATATAAACGCATTTACATAACACAATGCACAATAAAACAAAGTATTTATATTTCTCATTTTTTTTAATCTGTATGAATTATCAAAAGAAAATAACTTTAACTTTACGAAAATGTTCTCGGAACTTTATCATTAAAAATACACCAAGTCGAATACTCCCGTGAATATATAAGTACATACGAGTACATACGTTCGATATTACTGTTATCACGTAATACACATGAAAACTATTATATATAACTCTACAAAAATATACCTCCTCGTGCAATTATAGTATCAAACTAAGTAAAATATAATTATCTTAGTATTCTCGACAAAAAGGTGTCGGCAATCACTGTATAAAAACAATGAATTATTTCTTCACGCTCATGTTAAACTGTATGTATCTATTAATCGTAAAACGGTCTAAATGACAATCCTTCTTAATTTGTAAATACTTTTCAATGTAATAGAATAAAAATAGAACATAGAAAACATTTTCTACATTAACATACACATTTCACCCGAAATATGGAAAAAATACGCTCACGCTAAAATATTATGTTTTTATAAAACATTAATATACACATACCAAAATTATGGATTTTAGGCTCACTGACCACTCATACTTGTGCGTCAAGGATGTGCATTCACTAAAAATAAGGAACATGCATGCAATAAAGTGTTAGTTTAACAATAATAGCTTATTCCGCTAGAACTAATTTGACAAATGCGCGCTATATGAACTATATCAAACCGAAAAATACAGAAACCCGACAATAGAAATTATCCTAACATACCTGATATTTTCAACTATAACAACCACATGACTTTGGACACATCTTCAATACAAAAGAACATCCAACCCCGTCAACTTTCAGCAGCGAACTAACTACATAACTATCTACCCGTAAAACGAAAACAATAACCAAGCGTGCATGACTAGCGGGAAATCTACCCGGACTAAACTCATTTGCATAATAATGTAAAGGTAATTCACATTATATAAAGAGATCAGTTTCTATACAATAAATTCCAACACTTTAATTAAATGATTCAAACAATTTATTAAAAGATTTAACTGCTATCTTTTTATTATTTATTTTCTGACTTTTATTATTTTTATAGCAATGGTTTCACAATAAATTATTTTGATTTTTTTAGTAACTTTTATTTCATAAAATAAAACACATAATTATATAAAATTATATTCACAAACATCACAAGACCACTAAAAATGTCACTATTACATTCTTCCCCGTCCTCGAAATGGCGTCTCGACATTTATCTATTTTTGTTCTGACTATCCAACATCTAAAACAGTATTTACGATTCTACTGACCATAGTTTCTGACACACCCTGTAACACTCCTGAAGAAATTAAATTAACTAACACATGTTTTGTCTCTAGTAATGACTCCTGAACAGAAATTTGATTCATCTGATAAAAACTATGCCATTCTGGCTTTTTCCTACGTCTAGCAGACCTTCGCGGCACCGGAGACTCTAGAACTATTTCCTGTTCTGTATTAACTTCATTTGCGTTCTGTTGGGGCATCACTAGTGACAATGGTTTCACAATAAATTATTTTGATTTTTTTAGTAACTTTTATTTCATAAAATAAAACACATAATTATATAAAATTATATTCACAAACATCACAAGACCACTAAAAATGTCACTATTACAGAAGAGCAAAAGTTTTAAGACTTAAACTAGTTTTACCAAGAGACTGACATGTTACTGTGACAATTATACTACACATACTCAAAATTTTCCAACGTTTACTAAAACTACAAATAAGAAGTGTAAAGATACTATTCCAATAAGCTTTAGTCACGATTTTCTTGATGTCTTCAAGGTGTTGATGTCGTTTAATTAATGCCCAGCTGTTGCTATCTTATAAATTGCATATCACATATCTCCATTTATCATTCAATCAGTCAACTTTTGTACAAATAACATGTACATGCACACAATTTTTTTTTCATTTGTACTTGTACTTTTACAAATAAAGTCTCATGTTACCCCACTTCCATAATGAGCAAGCGGTAACGTAGATATTTAGCTTTGCGTAACTGTTCAATTTTGGTCTTCCTCGCGGTCTGCGTTTAAACTTTGTCGAATTTTTTGAAAAAAATAGAGGCAATGATTTAAATTTTAACAACTAAAGTTCCAAGTGACGGGATTAATTGTAGGATTGATTGCTTTGATTATTGGTTGGTTAACGTCCAGTGGAAAATATTTCATGTATGTTCAGGACGAGAACAAGTTAACAATAAATACAATAGGTAGGTTTTGCAATAGAGGCAGGGCATCCGCGATGATGGTCGGGAAAATTTTAACTGACGCTATACATGTATATATGTACTTGTATACTTGTTCTAAAAACTAATTTTAAGAGAGAAACTTTCCGGGCCTTTTCCGACGCCTAGTATGCGAGCAATATGGCCCTCAGAGCCCTAAAAGGTAACTTTGTCAATTTTCTTTCAGTCGTTTTGTCTCCCAACTTGTACATGTACATTATTTCCAACTCAAAACTAAAAAGACACAGAATACCCATGCAAACGTAAATTAACACGAATATAAAATCTAAATGATCTCAAGATCTAGCTTTTTTACAGTCTCTTGCCGTTTGAATAATAAAAAGTCAGTCGTTTGCATGTAAATTTCGAGAAAAAAAATATAACGGAATCAGGGAACACGGAACCTGTCTGACTACAGCCAGCCCCAACTATCAACTTGCGTTTGTAGACGCAAGTGGATACTCGGGGCTGGCTTTATTCAGACTGTAACGGAACCTGAATTTTGTTATTTTATTTCTGCCGAATCAAGTGCCCATGTATTTCTCAGCCTTCGCTAACTTTCTAATGCTTCATTCCGATGTTGCTGTCAGTCCTGAGTAGACCTGGTTTATACGATTACAAAGCTGGCATTGTATTTTAAAATATTTCCAAAACTATATCGAATTTACTCTGTACAGACCAATGAATTGCAGAGACTGTTTACACATGGAACACAGGAAAAGTTATTCGGCTAAATAACCACTTTTTTTACATTCCATACAAACAGACTATTTTCTGTATGATTTTCAACGTCTGCTTGTATTGTGCTTTTCCCCCTAATTTTATCCGTATTCTCATCCAAATAAATTTCAATTTTGTCCGAGCGGTGTTTTTGATGACCAATTTAAAACGAATTAATAGTTGTAAAATTCCCCGTTTTTTTCACACATCATCCTAAACTTCTATATATAAATTAGATTTCTACTTTCAAAACAAAATTTCATGGGGATACAGTGTGAATCATGAATAAGTACTTATTGCAAAAATAAACCAAGGTTTACTTTTATAAATTGTTATTTGGATGGAGAGTTGTCTCATTGGCACTCACACCACATCTTCCTATATCTATACCAAGAATAAAAATAAAGTGATAAAACTGTGTCTGTAAAATACAAATTACTTATAAATAGTACACCAGCCCTGTAAAAAAAATTTCAATTGCGAATAAAAGTGACGAATTTTACTTATCGAACAAAAGGTATCATATTATATAGATTTGTTTCTCAAAGTCTGAATCTACTAGTTGTGAATCTTCAGAGAATTCTACCAACTTTCCTTCTATTTAAATGAATTCATTATATTCTATGATTCGATATGTGGTTTGCATTTTTGTCAAGCCTGTGACATTTCTATATGTCGCAAAAGCAAGACATATGCGATTTTAAATTTCGTCGTTGGTGTCACTCTTGACCCTCCCTCTTTAGGATAAGTGTGTGGTTAAGATGTGTTTATTTTAAATATCAATACCTTAATCAAACCTTTGTATGGAAGATGGACAGAAACTGTTCATGACAAAAAGAGTATCCAGAGCATAATGATGAAATTATCTGTTTAATTTTGCCATGTTTAGAATAAAAAAAATCTTGTTGCACAAGTAGATACAGTCTGGGATAAAAGTTTGTTATAGATCAATTACTTTGTCAAACCTTTTTTGGATTTTATGATGGAAGAAGCTTTTTTCTGATTAATGTCTGAATCAAAAATTTTGATTTAAGCATTTTTTTCTTCCATTGTTTCAGTATTAATCTGACAGAAGGACTTATCTTAACGCAATTTAACGATCTGGGACTTTTTCACATGAATTTATAAACCTTAATAGATTTTCGTTAAAATTGGGTTGAGTCGATATTCCATGAAAAGCAGTAAAAACATCTAAAAAAATATTTTTTTAAATCCTGTAAAAGATAGATAAATGCATTCACTTTACGCGGGGAGAAATTCCAGTCGAGAACCAGGAATCAACAGAAATCTTCAGAACATTAATTATTTCATGTTCTTTAACGACAATTACCCCATGGCTCCTTTTGAACATTATTTTTAAGAAACTGTTTTAGACTTTTCTCTATACCCAATGACCATTAAATTCCAAATCAACACGATGAATAAACTAAACATTAAAATAAACCATTTAAATTCTTTTAAAAAAGTATGTTGCTATTGATGAGAATTTTCAATAACGGGAACGGTATCTCATTCTTGATAACCTGTTAGCTTACGGGGGCTTCGCCACGTTGAACCAACTACCAACAGGTGCTATGACTTGGGCACCCAGACCCCTCGCCGAGGTTCGGGCGTACACGTAACAAACACCTAGCTACGCCACTGTTGTTTGTTTTAAACTACGATAAATTCACATTAATTTACACGTAATAGTACTTAGTTTTCAGTCAGTATCACAGACACGTAATATAAATGCGGTGGTTGGAAAACAATGCGTTGTACAAATGTATACACGAATGCTTCTATGAACATTTCGTTTCAGGTTATTCATAGTGCTTATGTGTTGAACAGAAATTCTTTTTAAAATAGTGAAGACATTTTTATATAATATCATTGTTCAATCAAAGTATATCTGAAAGACAAGACAGAATTTTGCTTCAGGTATCATTTAATTTCGTTTAAGAATGTTGTTCCTTTTTATTTTGATGATAATTACTTAAAATCATTAGAAATCTAAGACTCCGTTTCAACTAACAATAAAGATCGGTCATTTCTGAGATCGCCGATCTTTAGTATTGCAAAAATGAGAAAGATCGATCTTCAATCGGACGTAAACATTCCATTTTCAGATGTAGTTTTAAAAGACCGATTTTTTTATGAACCGATTTTTCTTCGAGTGAAAACGTTTTAGATTCACCGAGATCGACTTTTCAATCAATCAATCGATATAAAATTCCAAGTGTTTTATGTAGATATGAAAATAAATCTGCGCATGGTCAGTTTAAAAATGTTCTTAAAAAAACTGATTTCAGTGTAATTTGTAGTTACAACTTATTCTCAAATGATTTGACAGAACGTGCCATGGAGATAATGAAAACCAAATAAATATATTCGACGTTTTTTGCGTCATTCTTCCGAAAATATATTAATAAAAAAAGAAGATGTGGTATGATTGCAAATAACACAATTCTCCACAAATGACCAATTGACACAGGAAATTATTTACTATTGGTCACCGTACGGCCTACACATTGAGCAAATCCCATACCGCATAAACAACTATAAAAGGTCCCGAAAGGACAAATGTAACACAATTCAAACTAGAAAATAACAAAACAAAATTAAAGAAAAACAAATATGTAACTCTTTTACAAACAACAACCCCCTAATTACAGACTCCTGAGTTGAGACGGGACCCGTTTCAGCGCTCGACTGATACCATTACTTATTCGTTCCTTATTTGCTTATGAATACGTTGAAATACATTGCACTTATTACGAAACAAATCTTTTCAATTGTTTTCTTGTCTCTGGTGTTAGGTATAGCTTCTTAAAAGTGAAACATACCTATAAGCGCGTATGTACCAGTTTTAGCGCTAGACCGATGACCTGATACTTATTCGCTTACAATATGTTTGTTAAAAGTAACACCTTTTTAAACAAATCTTTTCCATTTTTTTTCCCTTGCCTCTGATGCTATATATTGGTTCTAAGAGGTAAAATAACCCTATACTAATGCGTAAATACTCGTTTCAGTGCTCGACTGATGCCCTGTTACTTATTCGTTCCATATTCGTTTACTAAACGTGTGTTATTCGGTGCACCTTTTATAAAATATCTTTTCAATTGTATTCATTCATTATTCTTTTTATTTATTTCCTGTAAATTACTCATCTTCCGTTATAAGTAATTTTTTTCCTGACAATTCTTTGTTTTTAATTACTTATGACATGTTAATAAAAAATAAAATTAATAAATTCAGAAGCATATAATTATCTAATGAACCAAATATTTCCTTATTCAATTTTCTACGATTGTTTGTTAACGAAATGGTTGGACCGATTATTTTAGATATTCAATGTATACTAAATGTAAACGCACAAGTTCTTAAAAGATCGAAAACGCGAGATGCTCTTCAGAGATCGATTTTATTTCAATTCCGTGCAAGTGTTAACGGGGTCTATTTAACATCATTTCTGTTTTGATCATTCATCCTTAGGCATCTATGAATATCGAAATATTCCGTAATGTTGCTAGAAACTCAGTCTAAGTATACTCATACAGTTGTCATACCGTGAGTATGAATAAAACCTAGTCCGACCTCTTTTCTCAAATCTCCTTTTAATTGATTTTTTTCCATATGCATTCCTCTGTAATTCTTCATTCCGACAACTTTTTAACACAAACACGATTATGTTTTATTTTCATACAAAAAATGCGCACCTTACACATAAATATCAAATTTGGTAAATCGGAACAAACTCGGAATGGTCATATAAAAAACCTACATTGTTAGAAGCTTATATGTTGATTTCTCTAGATGTACTTTGTTTTACAGAAATCTAATTATTATATTCATGTAATAATGTAAGTGCCGTACACATTCAAAATACGTCAGTGCAATTTGCCATATCCATATATATATAGGTACGTAATGTACCTATTGCTAAAGATACATTGAATTTTGAGGACATGTCCAGAATGATTGATGATTTTCGTACTTTCTTAATGATTTGTAAAATTTCGATATAATTAAGAACCTACGAAAGTCTATACATGTACAAAATTAAGGAAAAAAGTATTATATTATAATTTGATTGGCCCATCATGTTGTCGAGTATCCAGATTCTGTTTCGTTTCTTTACAGATATTTTTGTGTATTTTTTGTTGTTAGATTGCTGTATAGTTGACTCTCTTTTCATTCTCATATTTTATCCAATTCTGGAACATGTCTATTATATAAAAACAATTTTCATTTTTTTTCTCGGCAAATTAACCTATCAAAACGATTGTCACTCTCTCCATCGGCTCAAAGAGGAATAACTCTAATAAACGTTTCCAGTTCGCGGAAACCGCGACGTCATAAACCGCTGACGGCATAGTACTGTTGCGCTTGTATATGCGCATAAACAATAGAGGGATTTGTCTTTTTTAAAATATGGAACACGATGACCATGTTGACGTTATTTACTGATAATGTAGTAAGATCGCGGTATGAACGTAGTATAATCGTGGTAAGAACGTTCTATAATAGCATTACAAGCGTGGTAAGATCGGATAACTCGTGGTATGGTCGTAGTGAGAACGTGATGAGCGTAGAAAGATCTTGATAAGCGTAGTGAGGTCGCAGAATAAGCGCGGTGAGAACATGGTATACTCGTAGTGGGATCGTTGTAGAAGCGTAATGAGGGCGTAGTAGCATCGTGACAGCAACGAAAATTTACATTTTCATGCCGCTTATACGGCGACCTCACCATGATTGAATTTATTTTAGATCGCGGTGAGCGTAGTGCTATCGTGGTCTAGTGGAACTTATACGGACGAACAAGAGGGTTCCGAAATTCTAACAAAAGTGAACATTCTTAACTTATAATCAGTAGCAGGAAAATGACAGAAGAATTAAAGCCTTATTCCCTTTTGTGTTAAAGTCTGTTCTAGGTTTTTTTTGGTTATAAGGCGAATTTTTAAAAGAAATTTGCTTAAATATGTTACGTCGATTTCAAGGCGAACCAGATTGCATCAATTTTAGAGGGATTCCGCACTTTGAGAAAAAGATATTATGAATCATATGAACTACATGCCTCATACATTTTTTCACGGTTTAACAGCAGCCGAGAAAAGGGGACCGATTTTTTTTTAAATGGTAATAGTTGTCAAAACAACGTTTAACATATAAATCCAATAGAATATATTAATTTGTATAACATTTTGCTTTTTAAAATAAGATTTCTCAGATGTGCACCAAATCCTTTTTATGAACAGTTGGCTTAAATGTGTATTTAGCTATATTTATTAAACCATTCGCGTTCCTAAACGCATCGAGGTTAACCGTTAATACTGTATCCCGCAAAAATATTCATTGAATTTATTGCTATCCGTTCGGAAAATAAGTAGATTTTTCTCATTTATACGACGATATTCGTTGAAATGTTGAACACACAGATTAATTCATATTAATATCTGTGGAATAATGTATTGATTATATATACATGTAGTATATGTACTGTGTCAAAAACAATTTAAAAAAAAAAAAAAAATGGTACGAGCTTTAGAAACAGGACGAAAAGTGAGGCTTTCCGAATTTTCTCCTGTTTCGCAGCGACTACAACTACATTTTATATTTCCGACAATGTATGATATATATATATTTTTTTACCCTGCAATTTACACCTGGTATTTGAGCATTAGTCGTTTAAATAGACAATACTGTTTAGTGTCTTTAAATATGAGCTGTATTTGTACGAGGCTAGGAAACAAGGTGTATGCGAGCTTTTAGCTAGCTATTACACCTGTTTCGAGCCGAGTACAGATACAGCTGATATTTAAAGACACTAAACAGTTATTGTCTTTATCCTGCAATTAATTCTGTATATTATTTGTGTTTTGAAAGACACAAAAACACATGTTGTGACGTTACGCGTGATGTTCGTACCTCATTGGAAATTCGGTGTAGTTGGCAAGATGCAAGTCTAAAATATATAATTGTGTGATATCATATTCATTGCTATTGTACGTATTTTAAAAAAATAACGATTTGTAAAATAAAAACGAAAAAAATAATTGTTGAAACTATGTTTTATGCTGCAAGCGACAAGCTTAATTTAAAAAAAAAACGGCGATTTTTAAGTTGTCCCGCGTAACATATTTCATTTATTGTAACCACTAAACTATGATTTTCGTCAAAACTATTTAATATTTTGAAAAACGTTTTTTTTCCATTATCAAACAGAATGGTTCCAGTTGGAAAGCAGGTCACGGTTTGACCCCAAGTTTATCAGCAACAATAGAGTCACGTGACCGTGAAAATTCAGTAAAACTACAGTAAAACTACGGATGAGACAAACCTCATTGTAACTCACTAAATACCACTGTCGTAATAAAAACTTATTGATCCAAATAATCTTGAATATTCATAGTTTCAACTCGTCAAAACTTACACATCAAATCAAAGTCCTTTATTCTTTATTTTATCTTCAAACTTGAAGTTTGTTTGAAAATTGTCAAGTCTCCTGATCGAAAAATCTAAATATCTTCGAGGGAACTGAAAATGATGGGCTGAATTTAAATTTAATAAAGCATCTCATTAAGACAAACACTCGATATGAATATCTAGCCAATTGAATTTTGGATACGCAAACGTCAAATTATGTTCAACACGAATCGGTGGTTTTCTGTCGATTTGTGCAAGAAGTTACCTCCCCTTGATATTACAAGTCAAAAATAAAAACCCAGCAAAATGAATAAAATGGAGTTTACTTTACCAAAAATACTTGGGAAAATAAATGAAATTCGATTTACAACATTGTTATTATAATATTAAGAAAAAGTACTTTCCTGCTTTTCAGAGAAGAATTTAATGTAAAAATTAAAAGACAAAATATGAGTAAAAATTAAGAACTTTAAACATATTCATAATTTTTTAACAGCTTTTTTGCTTTAAATAAGCTTTGGCTGATGGAATTTACTTTGCAATTTTTATAAAGGTTTATATATGGGACCACTTCTTGTAGAATTTCTTTTAAACCACTTCTAATAATGTTTAATGCAATAAACCATCTTTTATACAATTTAAATAATCTTTACGAAAATGAAAATAATAAATAATACTGATCATTAATATTTTATATTCTAAAGTGGGACCAAGAGTCAGACAATAAGTTTCTTCAAAAAGCATTTAACTCAATCCTTTGTTTCTTAGCTACAGTACTGCCTAGAAAATATCCTAATATTACAGTCTTTTATGCATTTTTTATGACGTTATGATGACGTCATAGAAAAAAAAACGCGTTCCATACTACAAGGGCAAATCTGTCCCGCGGGAAAAAAAATTGGGATTCGAGATTTGAGAATCAAAAAACATTTATCTAAAATGAAAAAAAGTTTAGTATTTGTATTTACTACATCAATGTTAATTTGCTTAATTTTATGAATTTAAAGACAAATATCCTGAAAAATGATATATGGTAATTTATGACCGATTTTTCAAAGGCTTACAAGTTTGTCGCACCGCCATTTTTTGACGTAAAAACGAACTCAACTCAAATTTACGTCAATTGTTTGCTTATCACTGCTCTTATAATGGTAGAATTTTATAATTTTTTAAAATGTTATTTTTCTTAAATTTTCAAAAAACTAAAATACATCAATTTTCGATAAGTAGTTAAAAAGCACCGTCGATTTTGACGAGTCTTACAAGAATGTCGCACTTGCTTAAAAACAACGTTTCAGTCGAATTTTCGGTTTGAACGTTACGAAATATTCGCGACGTTGTGTTACGCTTACATGTACGAACATCGCGCGTAACGTCTTTGCATTTATTTTCGATTTGAAATCCCTTGACTCAGTGGCCCGTGTAGTAATACGATACAGTAATCACACATTCAGCTGAAGACGGGTTCGCAAAAAAAGAATCTCGAATGATCAACAATAATACATCGCTCAAAGTGAATAATTATCTATTTTAACATAACAACTAATTTCAACAGTAAAAACAAATAACAAAACATTGTCCGAATTGAAACAGGAGTGTACGATTTGTCCTACGCTTCAGACTCGACATTCACTAAACATGCATGCTGAAATCGACATGGTTGTTTTTGTTACACAATTATACACATTCAAGTTTTGAAATCGACAGTTATCATCGTAGAAAAGACTGCTGCTCATGTGTGTATGTTATCAGAAAATTGGTGTGATTCTTATTGCTCTAAAGAAATGTTTGAAAACAAACAGAACGTATAAAAGTAATCGTTAATTCGCAATTGATACGTCATTGGAATGCGACTGCAATACACATTCCGAGGTCACGCAGGTTCATGCAATACTCAGTCCGGCAGTTGGCGGAGATTTTACGCGATATCTGTATAGTATACAGATACAGCATAGCGATATCTGTAGGGCTGTATCTGTATAGTAGAACACCCAATTGCAGGATAAATCCAATTCATTGTCTCTGTGTATTTTTTCAATAATTGAAACGCGGACCGCGAAGAGGAGCCCTAAATGAACTGTTATCCGGAAAGATATATCCATATAAACCGATTGCTCAACATGGAAGCGAGACTTTATTTAAGAAATAATTCCTTCATGTCATGCTCTATGCTCATTTTAACATGGATAGGCATTATATTTGTCGATATTTCACACTGAGCGTTAGCGAGGTGTAAAATGTGGTCAAATATAATATGATATATACAGGGTATAATATAATATAATATAATATGATATATACAGGGTCAGTAAATATCATATTAGGTCACTAACACACTATGTAACTGATAATACCATGATGCATTATGTTTTACACTGGAGATACAGATGCATAAACAGAACATAAAGCCGTTAGACTATAACATCATGAGGTTTTCATAGAACAAAGATGTATCAAAACGAAAGGTATAGAACATTCGGCATAACAATCGCAATTAGTAACTGACTTACTTAAAGGAAGAATAGACACAACATAGAGAAAATATGAAAGAATGTTAAGGTGCTTGATCATAAAGTTTGGAGGTATTCACAGAATATATAGTAGTTACAGCATGAGTTAATGCCTATTGCACACAACAAAGTTTAGCAATGACATGTCATCATACACTTGTTTGACCAAACAATTAATTAATTTGACATAACACAGAGATGCAGTTTCAGGAAATAAAGACATCTGCACATAACTTAAAGAAGAAATGACAGGACGTAAAGGCAATTAAAGCGACAAAACACATTAGATATTTACACTATAAGACAGTTCCGGCGTTCCATACACTACTTCCATTCCTATGATTTTGTCAATTCGTTTATTTCATTCACACTTCAGATCCTTGTAATGGCAAAGTCACGAGTAGCCTTACTCATCATTTCTCTTGCTTGCTCAAAGAAGTTTAAAGCGTAATTCTCTCTGTCAATGCTAGTTAAAATGTTATCCATATATAAATCCCGTTCAAGCATTCTTGTGGTATTACTGTTGGTTTGCTGTCAATGTTTTAACAGAGTAGCGTTTAAGATAAATGGTGAGCAAGTTGCTCCAAATAGTAACACTTTAAATCTATACGTCATTAACGGTCTGGTTACGTCTGAAGGGTAAATTAACCATAGAAATCGGGTTACATCTCGGTCGTCTTTGTTGAGCCCTCCATAAAAAAGGCTTCTCAATATCGGTAGTGATAGCATAACAATGAAGTCTAAATCTTATCAAGATCTTGGATAAGTCGTTTTACTCTGGAGGAGTCTTCATTAAGCAATCATTCAGACTAGGTTGATGTCAATACATCTTACAACTGCAGTCATACACTATGCGTATTGGTGTTATACTGGAATCTGTGACGTTCCTGTTCCTTTATAATATCTCTGTATTTCTTTAACATGGTCGCATCTTTACCTATTCTTCTGATAACATTCTCCGTTCTCCTTTTTTGCGACATCATTATTTGACGATAATTCTTCGTAATCTTGTTTCCATGGTAATTTCGCCGAATACCTATCTCCTAGAAATTCAATTGATAACTCCTGATAGTCTTTCAAATAGTTTGTCCCTTTCTCTTGATTTTCGGATGAATCTATGCCTATCGATTTAAGTTTCCAGAACGCTTCCAAGTAAAATTTTCTGATTTGTGCGAAACTAGTAAGTCAAAGATGCCAGCTGTCGTAGACGAATGGGATACACCTGACTGTAAAGGTCCTGATAGCAAATACCCAAGCTTTGATCTTACCGCGGTCGGTTCATCTCCTCGTATAACCTCGTCATCAATAAAATCCCAATAATAGTCGGCACCAATAAGTAAAGAAATTTCAAAAGAATCTTCTTTGGTAACTGGATGAGCGAGTCTCAATCCTTTTAGATAGTTCATATCTCGGTTAACGTAGCGCATGTGATTCTGAAGTGGGACTGCTATTTCCTGTTTCAATGTGTACGATGGATTTACGTAATTCTCTCGTGCTAGTGTTGTCCTTTCCAAATGCCGATAGGTGTACAACTTCAACTCCTTCAGTTTTCAAATTCAATTTTTTTCGCTAGATCATCCGTTAAAAAAATCTTTGTGCACCTTCATCAAATAAAATATTCGTATCCGTACATACACTACCTGACCATACAGGAGCTACAGCCGTCTTCAGTAGCACAGTTGTGCGCATCTGTGTCGATGAATGTAAAATGTTAATTTCTTCCTTGTTTTCAGTAGTATTGATGAGACTTACAGATGTAGATTGATTCTGACTTTGATTATTCTGTATCTCTGGTTTGCTTGCAGTTTCCCTGTTACCATGGTTACTTACATTACATAAGCTGGAATGATGTCTCTTGTTACAGTGTCTACACGTTCTTTTAGATTTACACTCATTAGCATGATGATTTCCTAAACAATCAAAGCATAAATTGTCTCGTGTAACTATAGATATGCGGGCGTAAGGATCGCTAACCTTGGTACAGTATGTTGGTGGATGTATGTCTTTACAAAAAACACATGGTCTCTCCTTAATATTCCGGGGCTGGCTTTTCTTCGCGTTGTGTATTGTGTTTCCTTGTGGTGAAAAATTTCCTGTGTGAAATGTATAGATGAATTTGAAAACTGGTGGTCTATAGAATCAAGATAAGTACCTGTATGTTGTCCTGCCTCCATGATTTGTAGAGCTTTCATGTATGTTTCTATTATAGTATTATCTGTCCATACCTCTCTTGAAACAACGAAATAGCTATGCCGTAGTTAGTGTTTGTCATAGAAAAACCTGATATGGTCTGAAACACTTCTCCCTGCACAAGTGACTTTAAGTAGTTAAACTGCTGTACGTCGCTGAGTGTTGGATTTGTGTGAATAGATGTCTCATATGAATCTCAAAAGGATTGCCAATCTAGATAATCCCTTTAAAAGTAGACAAGTTCAACCTTGGTAATTAGTGGTACTGATTATTTGTGCTAGAAGACGAATGTAAACTTGATATATGCATAGACGGGTTCGTAGTAGGACTAATCTCTGACATAGAGGGGTTACTTGTATATATATATATATATATATATATATACTGCATTCGATTGTACATGAGATGTCGACGTGATACAATTGACGTGCGGGTTCAATTGAGAGGAGTCGCTTGTGGGTACACTATTTGCTGTAGGTGAAATCAAGGTATGCATGGGTGTATCAGAGGGAGTAATATGGCAAGCCGTTCTCGTCAAAACTATGTTTAAACCATTTTTCGAAAAATTTACACACTGAGAATTACAAAAAAACACACTGAGATTTAAAAACTTCAAAACACACACTGAGAATTAAAAATTACACACTGAGATTTCATAATGACGCACTGAGATTACAAAAATGAAAAACACACACTGAGAATTGAAAATTACACACTGAGAATTGAAAATTACACACTGAGAATTGAAAATAACACACTGAGATTTCAAAAAGACACACTGAGAATAAATAAACTGAAAAACACACACTGAGAATTTGAAATTACACACTGAGATTTCAAAAATACACACTGAGATTAATATGCAAATTACTAATGAATATTCATGAGATGAATAATTCAACAGATTAATATCTTGATCTCAAAAACTCTTGTCATTATAGTGAAATGCGATTCCTTCAACCAATTAACATTTGTAATAAATTTCATGACTTAACATCGCTCATATTCACAAGTTTGTTGCCTATAATTCATATCATTACTACCAGTGTATCAAGACTTAAAACCGTTTTAGCATGGGTCCCTTTTAAAAAGTCTTCCAACTGTTACCCTGATTTCGCAAGTTAATCTTTTATATTTGTGTTACGTTTATATGCTATTATAGACACTTGAGGAAAAACTTCACTGCATTATTTGTTTTTCAGTGCAAATTGTTCCAAGTTTTCTTATAAATTTAATATAAAGTTTTCACCATTTGGTATAAATATTTTGTAATAAGAATAAGCGGGTATTTTTCTTGTCCTTGTATTTCTAAAGTTTTTTTTATGAATAATTTGGAACCAAATCTAAGGACTAACGAGTTCTGTCCCCTAGTTGCTTTAAGCTTGTAATAGATTCAGATTAAGTATGCTAATTAGATATGTGCGCATAAAAAGTGCGCACAAATCTCAGTGTGTCATTTTAAATTCTCAGTGTGTAATTTCAAATTCTCAGTGTGTGTTTTCAATTTATTTATTCTCAGTGTGTCTTTTTGAAATCTCAGTGTGTTATTATCAATTCTCAGTGTGTAATTTTCAATTCTCAGTGTGTGTTTTTCATTTTTGTAATCTCAGTGCGTCGTTATGAAATCTCGGTGTGTAATTTTTAATTCTCAGTGTGTAATTTTTAATTCTCAGTGTGTGTTTTGAAGTTTTTAAATCTCAGTGTTTTTTTTTATAATTCTCAGTGTGTAAATTTCTCGA
Organism: Mytilus galloprovincialis; assembly: GCA_037788925.1. Classification (NCBI taxonomy): domain Eukaryota; kingdom Metazoa; phylum Mollusca; class Bivalvia; order Mytilida; family Mytilidae; genus Mytilus; species Mytilus galloprovincialis. The sequence goes on from CM075339.1 coordinate 33,743,460, forward strand.
AAAATGGTTTAAACATAGTTTTGACGAGAACGGCTTGCCATAGAGTAACGTTACTAGCTTGATAAACGGTAGTATTGACGGGTAAATTATGACTTTTCGACTGTGAGGGATTAATGAGTTTTCTATTTGACGAATGTTTTAATCTAAATCGAACATGTACTCATCTGTTTGTTGAATTTCATCCACCACATCTTCATCCAAGCTTGCGTCCACAATTTTATCATTCAGATTTTTAAGAATATCCCTTTTCTGTAACACGGAATCTAAAATAGCTGTGACGTCCTCGATTTCTATTTCGGAAGTGTCTCGTAGGTCTCAAAAATTCTTCCAAAGTCTTGTAATTGCTCCTTTATGCCCGGAACGAATGGCTTTCAGCTTTGTATTCATTTTCCCTTTTGGTCACGGCACCATAAATGTCGAGGCTAACTTCTATTATCGTATACAGAAAACAATACAACCATACAGTTTGACGTTTACTTCATATATATCAGAGCTGCTAAGGCTATAGTCTGTTTCTCTGCCGTTATTGAAATTCTTGACAATAATATTTGTATATTCCGAAGGCATACTGAATGTTTTACGGAGGGGACCAACCTACTAAGGCTACGTCCCACACTGACGTCAACCCTAGATACATAACGGTAAAACGCGACGTATTAACAATCGCGGTATTCTCAACATGTTTGATCTTTATATCAAAACATGATGACTAATTCAGTTCAATAGGCCAAACGTACTTTTTATATTTGTTTTGCGACCATTTTGCTTGTAGGTGTTTGATGTTTAAAGGTGAGCAGATATGAAAATAGTTTTTCGCGAACGTAATTTGAGATAACCAACGTCGAAATGTCAGTTTCATGTATATTTAATGTTGATACAAACAAAAATTTCTCTGAAAGTAAGGGGTCATCCATAATTGTCAACCATTTTCCAAAGTGTACAAAACGTACACTTGGGGGGAGGGGTTAAAAAATCAACATTTTTACCGTACGCTTTTTTTTTAATTTGCGGAATTTATATCGTTTCCGTAGGGAAAGTCGAATATAAAATCGAGAATTGGCTTGGGTGTGTTTCTCTTCTTATTTCTTCTTTATTATTTTCACTTGATGATATTGATGTCTATATCATAATTCTACTCAATCGGGATTGAACGATTAAAAGATCAAATCATATGAAAACTAAATCTTTCAAAAATGTGAACTAGTAAAATTATTTAAACAAAAAGTTTGCAAGCGTTTCTCAGTACCCCCGATTGTCAATTTCATCTGCTTTATTATTGATCGATGTCGTTTTACTCTGTTTAATAAACAAAATTGATGGAAACACTAAATTCTTTGAATGTTTTGATTTTGACAAGACGCCATTTTATGAAAAGATTTTAAACTGGTCCTTCGATTAATTTCCTTGTAATGAGCGCATTCCAAAATAGTAAACCAGTAAACCAGAAGTAAATTTATTTTTATGCCCCACCTACGATAGTAGAGGGGCATTATGTTTTCTGGTCTGTGGCTCCGTTCGTCCGTCCGTCTGTGCGTCCGTTCATCCGTTCAGGTTAAAGTTTTTGGTCAAGGTAGTTTTCGATGAAGCTGAAGTCCAATCAACTTGAAACTTAGTACACTTGTTGCTTATGATATGATCTTTTTAATTTTTAAGCCAAATTAGACTTTTGACCCCAATTTCACGGTCCACTGAACATAATAAAGAAGGTGGGAGTTTCAGGTTAAAGTTTTTGGTCAAGGTAGTTTTTGATGAAGCTGAAGTCCAATCAACTTGAAACTTAGTAAACTTGTTGCTTATGATATGATCTTTTTAATTTTAAAGCCAAATTATACTTTTGACCCCAATTTCACGGTCCACTAAACATAGAAAATGAAAGTGGGAGTTTCAGGTTAAAGTTTTTGGTCAAGGTAGTTTTTGATAAAATTGAAGTCCAATCAACTTGAAACTTAGTACATATGTTCCCTATAGTATAATCTTGCTAATTTTAATGCCAAATTAGATTATTACCCAATTTCACGGTCCATGGAACATGGTAAAGGATAGTGCGAGTGGGGCATCCGTGTACTTTGGACACATTCTTGTTCTTAGTATAAGCCTCCTTTAATATTCGGAGCACCTCCATATAAAGTTTAACCTTAACTTAGAAAATATCCAATATATGTACACGTTACAGTATATATACATAAACGATAATAGTGCAATGAATGGCATATTTACAGGGACCTTTTAAATAGAAATACAGGCGGAAATTTAAAAACTCAAAATGTTTTAAAACATTACACTTTTATTGATTGCTGTCTTGAACTCTGATTCCATCAACAACTGTCAGTCCATACTTTACCAATGCAATATAACCATGCATTTCCCTTTCTTTGATTCTTAGCATAATTTATGTGCCCTTTTGTTAATTTGCCATTTTTTATTGGAGTTACCATTCCCACTGTGATAGGGGAAACACTAATCTTTGTACTCTTTATTCTGACAAAACACAAGCATCACAGATAGATGTCATCAAATAAAACAGTCAGATATGTTTTAGTTTTTTTTTCAATGCAAATTTCTATATTAAACTAAAATATAATAGACAGGATCTTCTTTTTATTAAGAATGACTGATTCTTCTCTTGAAATCTGAAAATGGTTGATGTACACTTTTTGAGGGAGGGTGGGGGGTCTGAAAAAGTGTACGTTTTGTACACTTTGGAAAATGGTTGACAATTATGGATGACCCCTAAATTGACATAATCAAGATCATCAGCCTCATTTTTAACAACAGATTCGTTTTTCTGAAGACATTTGACATTCCTATCGGAGCTAGCATCTTCTCGTTGACTTGTTCTTTTATTCATGTAAACTTTTATTGTATTGTTTACAACAAATAGAATGATTTCAAGTTTCCAATTTTGTATTTTAAGTTGATTTGTAGTGTGAGGATACTATGATAAATTATACATTTATGTATGTGCCTGTCCCGAGTCAGGAGCCTGTAATTCAGTGGTTGTCGTTTGTTTATGTGTTACATATTTGTTGTTCGTTAATTTTTTTTATATAAATAAGGCCGTTAGTTTTCTCGTTTGAATTGTTTTACATTGTCATTTCGGGGCCTTTTATAGATGACTATGCGGTATGCATTTTGCTCATTGTTGAAGGCCATACGGTGACCTATAGTTGTTAATTGCTGTGTCATTTTGGTCTCTTGTGGACAGTTGTCTCATTGGCAATCATACCACATCTTCTTTTTTTAAGGTTATATGCACCCTGCAATACGAAATATACATCTAACATTCATTTCATACATTAAACATTGTTTAGCTACTGTTAAAAATATCTGAGAAACGGACTTAATTACGAAAACTCTACCTTGAACAATGACACGAATGAAAAGGGGTCAAGAATAGGGGAACTTGTAAGGCGGTCAGTCTCACCTTGCAAGGATCCAATATACCAAATATAACATCTAAATATAACGAAATTCTCGTGACTAAAAATTAATCATTTTTTAATCATTTGCAGAAAAATGAAAATGGAGTTAATTGCCAAGAGACATGTGGTAGACGAATCTAGTATAATTAGGCATCTGTAGATAAGGTAGGAAGCACGCCTTTCCTTTCTGAGTTAATTAGTTTTTATTAATTATATAAATAGAAAACTTTGTTGTCGTATCCTTACGTCTTTCATGTGTAACATTTCGGCCAAGTTGTGACAATAAAACCAGAGTTTTTAACAAGTCACAAGATATTTTGACACAAACTACCATGTCTTCAACACAAGCAACAAAATAGAAGGACTACTTTGTTTTATAAGTTGACTAATCTAAATAAATAATAAAATGCAAAATATTTCAATTGGATTTAATTTTCCGAAAAATACTTAGAACATACTTTAGCTAAATAAAAAAAATGCATCGTTATTTTTTAAAAAATCAAGAAATGTCCTTTCTGAATAGAAAATTCCGTAGGATAAACATAGTTCGGAAGCATTGTCTACGGATGGTGCCTTGATTTAAAATAATGATTTTTGATATTCTTGGATCACTTTCATCCCGCGAAGCATTCTTTGGTTGTTCTTAAGTTTCATCTGAGGACCAATCATCAATAACAATATAGTCATTATCACAGTCTATTTCAAACTCAGTATCTTCTATCCTATTATCTGTATATGAATTTGTACTTTCTATACGCTTAGCTGTATGTAGATTTGTACTTTCTAAAGGGTTAGCTGTGTGTTGACTCGTACTTCCTGTACGGTTAGTTGCACGATGGTGCATACTTTCCATACGTTTAATAGAATTGTCGTCAACATGTGTAGCCGACTGTACGAAATGAGTCAATTCTTCGGAGTTAACGTTTGACGCAAACATTTTTCTACTATTCACAGCAGGCTCTATTCTGGTAACTTCTGGATTTATTGTGAATATTCTGTATGTAGGATGTTCACTTTTGTCGGTTGTCAACGCTTGTTCTGTTCTTAGTTCGCAAATATCTGTTTTCTTGGAAACAGATTCTACAATATCATTACTGTCAGCCGGTTCACACTTGATATCAACAGTTTAATAATTGTCAGACGGATCACACTTGATATCGACAGTATCGTAATCGTCAGACGGCTCACATTTGATATCGACAGTATCGTAATCGTCAGACGGCTCACATTTGATATCGACAGTATCGTAATCGTCAGACGGCTCACATTTGATATCGACAGTATCGTAATTGTCAGACGGCTCACATTTGATATCGACAGTATCGTAATTGTCAGACGGCTCACATTTGATATCAGTCATTAGTTCTTGTTTTATCTTTCCTAAACATGAAGTAAATTCAGACGAAGAACTCTTTGCTTTTATCATGTGATTGTCATGTGGTTCAATTTTGACCTTTCTGATGTCAAATTCTTGAATTTCATCTTTACGTTGTCCTTTTGGCGTTTTAGAAACGTTTTTGAAAAGTTTCTTCATCTTAGTTAACATATCGTCAGTTAAAAGCACGTGTTGTATTTTTTGAGTTTCTGCAGACTTTTCCTTATCCCATGACTCGTTTTTAAGTCCACTTTTAACACATGTTAATGTTAACACTATCACTACAGACGGACAACCTAGCCTCTTCACAGTACTATCCATCTGCATTTAAACCTTCTCTGCCATATTTCCCATCACTGTAATCATTTTTGCTGTCTTTTAAAAATTCCGAAAACACTCTTTGTTTTGGGAATTGACTATCCGAATTGCTTGTTTTCTGACTAATCTCTGTCTCATGGATGCTTTGTATTTCATTCCAGTTGTCACTACCGTTTAAACTTTTTCCATTACAACTGTACATTGAAAAATTGTAATTATTGTTTGTATCCAGTGTTTTTTCTACACCCATCGTGATGTCTGTACAATTTATCTTATCAAAAACTACTGATATTTTCGCATCGTCATAATTACGTTTGATTCTGCTACTCTGTTTTTTGCCGATATTACAAGGCTTTGGATCAGACGCGCATTTCGTCTACATAATACATGTACTCATCAGGGTCGCTCAGATCAAAATACAGTAGTTATAAAGCCAAACAAGTATAAAGTTGAAGAGCATTGAGGACCCCAAATTCTAAAAAGTTGTGCCAAATACAGCTAAGGTTATCTATTGTTATCAAAGTTTCCAGAATGATAAGTTAGTACGCCAGACGCGCGTTTCGTCTACATAAAACATCAGTGACGCTCGTACTGAAATAGCTATAAAGCCAAACAAGTAAAAAGTTGAAGAGCATTGAGGATCCAAAATTCTAAAAAGTAGTGCCAAATACGGCTGAGGTAATCGATGCCTGGGATAAGAAAATCAATAGTTTTTCAAAAGTTCAAAGTTTTGTAAACAGGAAATTCATAAAAATGACCATACATAAATTGATATTCATACCGAAGTGCTCACTACTGGGCTAGTGAAACATCCACCAGCAGTGGCATCGATCCATTGGTATAAATAGTTATCGAAGGTACCACGATTATAATTTATTACGCCAGACGCGCGTTTAACCTACATAAGACTCATCAGTGACGTTCAGATAAAAAAAAACAACGTTATAAACATGATAAAGTCAAACATATTGAAGATAGATATAGGAAGATGTGGTATGAGTGCCAATGAGACAACTTTCCATCCAAGTCACAATTTATAAAAGTAAACAATTTATAAAAGTAAATCATTGTAGGTCAAGGTACGGTCTTCAACACGGAGCCTAGGCTCACAACGAACAGCAAGCTATAAAAGGCTCCAAAAATTACTAGTATACAACCATTCAAACAGGAAAACCAACGGTCTAATCAATTTAAAAAATAAGAAACGAGAAACACTTATGAACCAAATGAACAGACGACGTTTTGCTTGAATTATTGACCAGGCAGATTGACAGTTCGTTTCTCAGTTGTTTCAAGACAGTCTCACCAGTAATGCTGTATTTTAAAACTGTTAATCGATATGATAACTGTTATGAAAAACGTCACGATCTAGGATGATAGAAAGAAAGTATTAAACAACACCGACCAACTATGTAGACACAACTTCCAAGCAAGATATCGGCAATTAAATGTTGGGAAATTTCAGAAAACCAACACTTGCTTTGGAACTTGTTTGTAGACATAGTCCAGTTAGCTGCGACTGGAAATCAGTAAAACGCGACCGATTATAAAAAGTGAAGTTAAAAGATGACAAATAAAAATATAAAAATAGTATATTGTGAAAGGGTTAGCCATCAGAGGGATTTTTTTTAATTTTATATTTTTGTATTACGGGCTTTATTACCATCCAGCATTGTGCATTCCTGAAAGGGAACCTTAAGGATATTAGATTGCATTTACTTTTATCTTTTGTTTTAAGATTATACAGCTTGCTGTTCCATTTATTTAAAAGTCGTTTGCTCTTAGGAAGATTGTCTCGACACCTCATTGAGTATTATTACTTCAGTATACGATTATGATTTTTGAATGATTGTATGATCGTTTGCAGTATTATTTGTATGGTTCACCTCGGGTTTTAAAAGTGCATTACTTAATATTGTAGATCCATTTTTATTCGTTGGATACCAATTTTCGTGGATTTCGTGGGTACAGATAAACCATGAAATTCAATGTTCAACGAATGACGAATTTCCTAAGGTTTTGTATACAGACTTTAGCAAAACCACGAAATTAAATATCCACGAATATGCAAGTTTTCCTTAATCCACGAAAATTGGTACCCACGAAAATTAATGAATCCACAGTATATAAAATAATAGTTCCTATTTCTGTGATACTTTTTGTTAGAACATTCAGGCTTAATATATTACTACACTGTTCTGTGTTTGACTTTCCAATGTAAGGAGTAAGAGTAATTATCCCAATAAAATATTTGATCCAGGGTTCGAGAAAAGGTTGTGTAACTAGTATATAATGTCAAACAAAAGCATTTTTTTCAAATGTCCTCTATGCCCCCTCTCTGAATCCACCAATGTAACCAATACAACAGTTTTTTTTACGGTGGATAGCATTTTCGTTTTATGAATTTTAATGTTAACTGTAATTGACTGATTTGTTTATTTTTCATCAGAATAAAGATATTAGCTGTATTAGTTTTGAAACTTGATCTACGTGAAATTCGGGTTTATACTGCACTCGTTCTATTTGAGCAGTCAAAATGCGTTGACTATATATTTCTATGTCGTATACAGTCGCTGACCCGATATCACTTTTTCTCATGAATATTTAAATAGAAGTTGCCGAAACTATATTTAATTTTTCATAAGACCTCTTCAACTTGTTCTTATTTTCAATGTATACATGAAAATGGTGCGTGGTACGACTCAAACTTGTTTCTTTTACATTTTTGGAAAACACATATTTCACTTGGTTATATTTTTTGTTTGAAACCTATAAATCATTATGTTTTATGCTTGTTGTTGATATTTTAGTCCATTCTCAAACAAATTCGTTCACTACATCAATCGCGGGTTTCAACAGGTAATGTACATTTCATTGTTATGTATATTACTCCTTCAGACATGAGCTAGGCCTTTTTTAAAGGGGGCGTTTCTCAATATCTAAATCAAATAAAGAACATTAAAAACACATTAAACAACAATTGAAAATGTTTTTTTTCTAAATTGCAGTATAGACATTAGACATTAGACATTAGACATTATTTTATTTTTCCAATCATGGGCCCTTGTCAGGCAAGATACAAAAACATCATAATACAATGATTATATAAACATTAGTGAAATACACAATAAGTAATACACAAATAATAAATTGATAATATGAGTAATGTAGGATATAATTATAGTAAGAGACATTGAGTGCAATGAGGCCGATTTAATATTAAAAGGATATGATATTAAGTTTATTTTAAAATACGGAAACTAAAAAATAGCAAAAATAGAACCGGGAATATAGTATCTCAATCTGCAGTAGTTCTCCTCATGACCAGTGCACAGTAGTGAGGGACTTCATCACAACAATGCAAAGGTCATCAAGGGGGGATCCTTCAGAACTAGCTACAGATACATGAGATTACTCCAATAGTGATTCTCCTCATGACTAATGCACAATAGCAAGGGTTAACATTGCTACTGGACAATATTCATCAAGGGACGGTGCTCTAGAACTCACTATGGAGAAAATATAAAGTTCAAATTACAAGTAGTAGAGGGAAATAAATCCCATTAAAACTTTTCATATTTCTTAATGAACATGCATAATTCTGATAATAAATTCTCATCTTCATTATTCATTAACCATATCAGTTTTTGTTTAGGGTCAAGATATTGAAAATTCTTGCAGCAATTATTTATCATTGTTATCATGTCTTTCCTTTGATCTGATAAACTATCACAGTTAAAAAGAAAATGTGTTTCATCTTCGACCTCATTACTACAACATCTCTTACATACTCTATTGTGTCGGGGAGTATTACTATATCTACCTCTCTCTATAAGTAAATGGTGAGCAGATATGCGAAATCTTGTTAGACTCCGTCTATCTTCAAATTTTTTAACAATATCAAGATATTTTTCACAACCAAAATTTGCTTTAAATGTAACATATGTGCAAAGTTTTCCTTCTGAGTGAGTTTTGAGATTCTTTTCCCAATCTTTTAACATGGCAATTCTTAGTTTTCTGTTGTCAATTGGTTTAGCCATGTCTGAGGATATTTGATTTGAATTATTAATCAGTGAAAGAAGTTTTTCAGATGACATATACCATGATGGTTTCTTTGACTCATACAATTTCTTTGATTCTATAAATGCATTATATAACAATGGAAAGTTAGTGTCTGACTTTTCTAATCTGTAATAGTATTTAGTCATTGCTTTAATCATGTTAAAATATATTGGTAGTCTTCCCAACTCAGTTAATACTGCAAAATTGGTGCTTTTTTTTTGGAGCTCCAAGAATAAATTTACAGAATTTAGTATGAAGTTTTTCAGCAGGTAATTTAGAATAAATATGGTCAAATGAAAAAATTCCATTTCTATATTTAGACGACATAGGATTAAAGGCACCCCATATCTCACAGCTGTATAGCAAGATGGGTTTGATGGTATGATCAAAAACATGCATGCTTGTTTTGACTGAAGGATGCAAGGATAAAAAATCTTTAGATAACTTAAAATAGGCTTTTAGAGCCTTTTTATACAATTCATCCTGGGCTACTGTAAAGGAGCCAGATGCACAAAAATGTATACCCAAATATTTATATGTTTTAACACACTCTAGTTTTACACCATTTAGCATAAAATCATATTTGTTAATCAATCTACCTGCCTTGTTGAATATAAGAACCTTTGTTTTGTTTGTATTCACACTTAAGCACCAATCATTGCAGTAATTTTGCAAAATGTCCATTTTTTTTTGCAAACCATTCGGAGATGTTGACAATAAAACAATATCGTCAGCATACATAAGGCAGTGTAAATCTTGATCATTTATTGAAACTGGGTCTTCAGAGTGTTTTAAATAGTTTGTCAAATTATTAATAAAGATCTTGAAGAGGTTTGGACTCAGATTGTCTCCTTGTTTCACCCCCAGGTGCGTTGAAAAGGAATTTGTTAAGTTTTCATTTACCTTTACACATGATTTACTTACTTCATACATGCTTTTGATGATGTTGTAAAAAGAAGATCCCACCCCAATATCTAGTAGTTTCAATTTGATTCCAGTGTGAATAACAGTATCAAAGGCCTTTTTGAAGTCAACAAAGCAGGCATATAGTCTACCACCAGGGTTATTACAATATTTATCAATAATTGTCTTGATTACAAACATGTGGTCAGAGGTCCTAGCTTTTTTTGTGAAGCCAATTTGGCAGCCATCAATTATTTTGTGTTCGACTAGAAATTTGTCTAGTCGGGAATTTAAAATAGAATTAAACAATTTTCCTATTGAACTAGTTATGGTCAAACCACGATAGTTATTAGGATCAAGAATATCATTAGCCTTATGTAAGGGTGCTATATATCCTTCTGCCCATTTTTCAGGATAAATGCCATTACTCAAACAAGAGTTGAATATTTTTTTGAAGCAACCAACTAAAATACTTTGGCTGCATTTAATCATATTATTTGTAATATTGTCCAAACCAGGGGATTTATTCCACTTTAATTTTGAGATGGCAGTGATAATTTCATTATCAGTTATTACAAAATCTAATTCATTAAAACATTTCGGGGATATCTCTGCAGATTCTAAACTCTCCTCAAGATGTTTAACCCTATCTAAAAAATTATCATTAATCTTATTTAAATCTTGAAAGTGATGAAGCCAATCAGATGGTGATATATTGTTAACTGAAGAATCATGATTTTTGTCCTGTAACTTATTAATCAATCCCCAGTATAATTTTGGATTGTCCTCATGAAGAGTTTCTAACTGTTCTAAAATATCTGCCTTAAAAACTTTCTTTTTGTTTTTTCTGCATTTGTTATATTCCCTATATAATTTGTAATAATGATTTTTAACCATTGGATCTTTCGGGTTAGAAGAGTAAATTTTTCCATAATTTATAAGATTCTTTCTCATTGAGTGCAAATCAGAGTCAAAGAAATTTTTGTGTTTCTTTTTGTTTTTCCTATATTTAGGTGTTTTTTTCAAAGATTGTTCAGCAGCCTCAATGAAAATGTTAGTTAGTTTAACTGAGGCTTCATTTATCTCTATTTTGGAAGTAAAATGCCCTTTAAGTATAAAATCTGATATTTTTTCAAGTACAGATGGAGAAGTTAGAGCCTCCTGAAACACTGTAACTGAGTTCTCTGACCACATGTATCGAGAAGGCATAGTATGCAAATCATGATCAATACAATCATCTCTTAAATTAGCACTAAATTGGGCTGACATTTCCCATTCAATTTTACAATGACAATCAGATAATGTAGGTACAAATTCAGCAACTCTAAAGTACAAAATATAATCAAGGGCACTCTCCGACACAATAGAATAGTCTACAACACTTGCTCCATTAGGAGTATAACAGGTAAAATTACCATTTAAATCACCAAGTGTACGCCCATTTAAAATTCTAAGCTGATGAGAAATACAAAATTCACATAAATCTTTCCCTCTACAATCAAGCTTTTTGTCTCTGTTTTTACGCAACATAATATTTTTATCCAAAGGATATGTATTGTATAAAGGAAGAAAATCTATTTCATCTTGTATAATTAAATCAGGGTGTGATCCAGCTCTGGCATTAAAATCACCACAAAGAAGTATATCTGCATCTTTACAAAATAATGTGATATCATTTTCTAGACATTCAAAAAGTTCTATGCCCCCTTTCTTTGTGTAAGTTGATGTTACAGGTGGGTAATAAATAACACAAATATATAGGTCTCTGTGAAAGCCAAAGAATTTTTTTTCTAATTTAACCCATTGATAATCAGTGTTAGAATTTTTCAAAATTTTCACATGATCTTTTATGTGAGGTTTTCTCAAAATGGCTATTCCACCATAATATCTATTGTTAGCCTTAGTGATAGGTCTACATACAGGATAGTAGTTAAAAGGGCCCACATTTTTAATATTGCTATTATAACCAACATGGGTTTCTACAAGGAATGCTAGGTCATATTTTGAAATTGAGTCTATAAAGGTTTTATCCTGAGTTTTATCAATGTCACCAGAAAAGAGCCCTCCAACATTCCAAGTACACATTTTCAATGTTGAAAATAACATAGTCATGTCTTAGTCTGTAAAAAATATGTATAACAAATAAAACAAAATAAGATACAGAAAAAAACCTTCAAGTAGTTGTCTGCTACTATAAAAACTAATATTTATAATATTACTTAAAATTATCACCAGTAGTTTTTAGAGTACAAAAATATTGGTATTGATAAACCAAAAAGAGTCAATGTTCAGTTAAAGAGGAATAACTCCAGTATATTAATGAGTCTTAAGTTAAAAGTGCTTTTTTTTTTTTTTTTTTTTTAAGCTAACAAAATATCTTCTTCTTTTTTTCTTTCTTGAAATAACTTTTCAAATCAGATAATTGGTAGAATTTCTTTGTTTTAGAAAAATAGTATGTATTTAAGTACTTGTAAACTGGGAAAATCTTAAAAAAGAAAAATTAGAGCAATTTACAAACTAACAATTTTTGTCCAATATTTTTTGTATACAATAATTTTCTTTTATGAATCTTAATTATTAATGTTATTTATGAGGTGCGGGTCCCATTAAGCCACGGCCACGACCACGTCCACGTCCTACTTGTCTACTGTTTGTATTCCGACTTCTGGATCTGCTTCTGTTACGCTGTACATATTGTTATATTCAGGGTTGAATGTATTGCGTGTTTCAGATTGTTTGCCAGTATTGAGGTTCCTTTGTCGTTCAGGTGATATTTGTCATCAGATAGTAGTGTCATCATGGTGTTTCCTCCTGATAGCATGTTTGTGTGTTCTACAACCGTAACATGGTGACAATTCGATATTTTCTGTTTGATCAAGGCATTTATGATCACACCATTAGTGTGGTGGTTAATATCGTCAGCTCTAGGTGTAGCTAGTGATATCAGACATTTACTTTGAGTCCATTTTTGTCCGATAAGGTGCACTAGGTGCATTAATTTGTCAACACATGTTGTAGGTTCATATTTTTTTAGATCATTTGTAAGAATGTGCAGGATTACTAGATTTGGTTGTTCTTCGTATTGTGTGATGTAAGTAGTTGCCTCGTCTATTGTGTATTGAATTGATTTGTGAATTTTGACTGCATTAGTTACTTTATCTTCTTTTATTCCTTTAGTGTTTGAGGTACCAATCAGAAGAACTTTTGGGACATATTCTTCTTCAAGGTGTGAGGTATCTGCCTTCTGTAAGGTGAATTTGTCCTGTGTTTTTACTTGAGTTGCCTGTTGTGGGTCAAGTAATGTAAGCAGTTGTGATTTGAGGTTAAGATTATGTTCAAAAAGATTATAAAGACAATAATTGTGCATTGACAAAACAACGATATAAGGATTCGGCCCGCAGTTCCCCGTTTCTAACCCTCATCCTGATATCGTTGATATGTCAAGCCATGGCACTATTATTGTCTATTTAACTCTCGCAAATTAAATTTACCTGCGAATATAAACGAGATGGGCGTAACCTTGAACAGCCAATATTATGAAGTTATACGTTTGCGCTCACAATATAAGAACTGTGATTATTCTGGTTTATGATATATAGGTAATCATAAAAGAATACTTCTCTCATTTATCGCTGAATACAGGAGACATCGATCCAATCAAAAGAAGCAAGCAAATAGGATAATATTAGCATTTAAATTTCTTTCTGTGTATAACAACGAAAAGAATCGTGGACATTATTATACCATAGCTTATGTGAGTGAAAGTTAATTTCTCATTAGAAAAGCTCATTACTAAATAAATATGTGTGTCTATATCACTGGATCACACGAGCCTTGTAAAACAGCTGAATGAATTAAGGGAAAACAACATATAACATTTGTGAGTCAATAAAAGCAGAAGCGACTTTTTTTTACATATCTATTTTATCTATGTAACATATGCAATTGATTATGTGACTTACCGTTTTGTTATATTCAGTCACGCAGTTAACATTTAACGTATGGTTTAGCAGATCTATGGAACAGTCAAATCTACTTGACGATATATATATGTTTAAACAAAGGTACAAACCAAGCCTAAACAGATAAGACGTTACTTTTGTAAGGGTTACGTCCCTTTAATGTATTGTCGCAGACTTATTATCGCGACGTTACGTTACCGTTAATTACATTCATCCATGATTATCACAAAGATGTGAAACCGGTTGGAGAAAAATGTAAAGAATTAAAGGACTTTAAGAGTATTTTGAAATTTAATTTTATTTATATATATATATATATATATATATATATATATATATATATATATATATATATATATATATATATATATATATATATATATATATATATATATATATATATATATATATATATATATATATATATATATATATATATATATATATAATGTCTAAAAATAGCAACAATCAACATTCAATCTAATTAAGCGTGGATCAGTTTGTGAAAATAAACTGATACAGTTACTGAATTAAAATTATATAAATGTCTAAGAATATAACTAAAACACACTAATTGATACATTAAAAAGTTCTATTAGATGTTAAATAGAAATACGCAATATTTCGCTAAACAAATTAGCTTCATCAGGCGTGTGCATCTCTCAAGGTGAAATCGGATGCATGACAGAAAAATATTTTTGTAGCTTAATCTATACAAGATTTGAGGGATGGGTGTAACATATTAATTCGGTCATAAAATATGTTTGTAGCTACAACTACATGAAGTTGGAATAAAAGTTTAACACATTTATAGATGTTCGATTAATTGTATGAATTTTTATAAATTAATTTGTATGATTTCAAGATAACTATGGTTTTGATTTGCTTTGAAATCTTTTTTCGTCTCTCTCATTGAGTCCATCAGGTTCAAGAGTTCGTAACTGGTGCATCCAAAATCTCTCTCTTTTTTGTCTTCCTTGTGTATCCCAATTTTGATTTTTCTCAATGATTTGAAATGTGATGTTTTCAAAATCATGTCCTGCTCTTAAAAGGTGTCTTGTAATTGGGCAGTTCCTTTCTTTTGTATAAAATGACCGATGGTTATTTAGTCGGATGTTAAATGGGGTTTCTGTTTCACCAACATATTGTAATTTGCAAGTTCCACACGTTAGAACATAAATGCAATTTTGCGTTTTGCAATTTGATGTTATAAATATGTTGTAATTTTTCTTTGTGACTGTGCTGATGAACTGGGTTTCTATATTGGCGACTTTGCAGCACTTACAATTGCCCCTTCCGCATTGTTTATAACCTCCGATTGTTGATATCTCCCGTTTAGATACTTTGGATGATACTAGAATATCTTTGAGGTTTTTTGGTCTGCGGTAAGCCATAACGGGAGGTGATGGAAAAATCTCGCTTAAGGAAGGATCATTTTCAATAAGACGCCAGTGTTTGTGGACAATTGATGAAATATTTGTCAGATGAGGATGAAAGCTAACAACAAACGGGATTTTATTTGTCTGGGCCGTCTTTTCTTTGTATTCAAGTAGGTTTGTTCGTTCTTTTTCGTTTGCTTTTCCGAAAGCTTCTGAAATACTTTTGTTCTTATAACCTCTTGATTTGAGTTGCTGTCTGAGTTGCCCTAAACGATGGTTTAACTTTGATTCCGATGAACAAATCCGTTTTAACCTGATGGCTTGGCTGTACGGAATGCTCCGGGAGCAGTGTTTCGGGTGACAACTCTTCGGAGAGAGAAATTGGTGTTTATCAGTTTTTTTGGTGTGAAGGTCTGTTGTCATGACTCCGTTTTCTAAAGTTATGGTGGTGTCGAGAAACGCAATTTTCTCATTTGAAACTTCAGATGTGAACTTGATCGATTGATGAAAGTTGTTACAGAAATCGAGAAATTCTTGCAGGCGTTCTGCAGTTTCGTTCCATTTGATGTCGATGTCATCAATATAACGGAGCCAAGACAAGGGTTTGTATGGTACATTCGAAAGGATGCGTTCTTCGAGACTCCCCATGAAAATGTTGGCAAAAGAAGGTGCCATTTTGGTTCCCATACTGGTACCGTCAACCTGCAAGTAGTGCTGGTCGTTGAATACAAAATTGTTGTTTTCAAGCACTAGTCTCAGCAACTGAACCAGACAGTCTGTTGGGGGATGTTTATCCTTACGATTGTTCCATACCTGTTCACAAGCGACTATTCCTTCATTTTTGGGAATATTTGTGTACAAAGAAGACACATCCATCGATACCAAAATTGTGTTGTTTGGTAAGGGGTTTAATGAATCCATTTTCTTCAAATAATCTGTAGTATCTTGAATGTAAGATGGCATTGTTCTAACATGTGGTCTGAGATGGTAATCCACGAATTCAGATATTTTTTCGGTTGGATGGCCATTTGCAGATACTATCGGTCTTCCCGGAATCCCTTCTTTATGGAGTTTTGGGAGCAAGTAAAATCGACCGGCTGTGCAGGTTTCATCAGGTCGTAGATAGTCGTACGTGTCGTCATCAATATGTTTTTTGCTGTTCATGTCTGAAAGGACCTCATTAATTTGTTTACTTATTTCTTTTGTAGGATCACTTTCTAAATGTTTGTAAAATTTTTTATTTGAAAGCTGACGATTCCCTTCTTCAATGTAGTCGGTTTTGTTGATCACTACAACTGCACTTCCTTTGTCTGCTTGTTTAATAACAATATCATCACGGCTTTTTAAATTATTTATGGACTGGCTTTCTTGTTCAGAGAGATTCCTTAAACGTTTGCCACTGACTGATGATTTTACTTCAGTTTTAATTGATGATATAAAGGATTCTAAATTGTCGTTCTTACTCCTTGGTGGATTCCATTCGCTTTTCTTTTTAAATCTTGGGATGCACTTGTCCTCTTTATCACTCTCATATTCCGAATCATTCATTCCGGCTTCTTGTAAGGTTTTTTTGTGTTGCCTATTAAAATGTTCTTTTAGGCGAAGGCGTCTAGCAAATTGATCCACATCTGTCTCCAGTTGTAGGTTGTTAATGTTTGCTGGTATAGGACAGAAGTTAAGACCTCTACTTAATAATTTTTCTTCGGAGTTGGTTAATTCTGTTGACGATAGATTAACAACTAAATTATTCTCCGCAGGTCGTGTCCGTTTTTTAAAACGTCTTTTTCTTGGTTGTTTTAACTTACTCTCTTTTAAAATATTATTTGTATCAAAATTTGAAAATTGTTTAAGACCATCTCTGGCAAATTTATTTTGTTGCTTGGTTTTGTAATTTTGACTTTCTATTCTTTCAATATCGGATAATCTTTTCTTGATTAAATCCATGTCTCCGTTAGTAATGGACATTGGTGGTGTAGAAATCATTTCATTTATTCCAGAGTTGATTTGTTTATATGAATAGATAGAAGAGGAGAGTAAAAGTTGGAGAAGCCGAAAAGAACAATTGAATAAAGTTTCGTCCCAACGTTTCAGAAATCTGAAGGACTTTACACCCGGTGTTTGTGGTGTCAATTTAATATTTAACCCGTTTGGTATTTTGTTGTTATAAATATATGATTTAATGTTTGAAACATGATGTTCAACTTGTATTTTCTGTTTTGTTAAACTTCGTAGTTTGTTAAAATAAGTTCTTTGTTCCATGATCTTAACAGGAAATAGATATGAAAGGATTACACACAAAAATATGTGTAATGCGTGTTGCCTGCGAGAATAATATATAATGTCTAAAAATAGCAACAATCAACATTCAATCTAATTAAGCGTGGATCAGTTTGTGAAAATAAACTGATACAGTTACTGAATTAAAATTATATAAATGTCTAAGAATATAACTAAAACACACTAATTGATACATTAAAAAGTTCTATTAGATGTTAAATAGAAATACGCAATATTTCGCTAAACAAATTAGCTTCATCAGGCGTGTGCATCTCTCAAGGTGAAATCGGATGCATGACAGAAAAATATTTTTGTAGCTTAATCTATACAAGATTTGAGGGATGGGTGTAACATATTAATTCGGTCATAAAATATGTTTGTAGCTACAACTACATGAAGTTGGAATAAAAGTTTAACACATTTATAGATGTTCGATTAATTGTATGAATTTTTATAAATTAATTTGTATGATTTCAAGATAACTATGGTTTTGATTTGCTTTGAAATCTTTTTTCGTCTCTCTCATTGAGTCCATCAGGTTCAAGAGTTCGTAACTGGTGCATCCAAAATCTCTCTCTTTTTTGTCTTCCTTGTGTATCCCAATTTTGATTTTTCTCAATGATTTGAAATGTGATGTTTTCAAAATCATGTCCTGCTCTTAAAAGGTGTCTTGTAATTGGGCAGTTCCTTTCTTTTGTATAAAATGACCGATGGTTATTTAGTCGGATGTTAAATGGGGTTTCTGTTTCACCAACATATTGTAATTTGCAAGTTCCACACGTTAGAACATAAATGCAATTTTGCGTTTTGCAATTTGATGTTATAAATATGTTGTAATTTTTCTTTGTGACTGTGCTGATGAACTGGGTTTCTATATTGGCGACTTTGCAGCACTTACAATTGCCCCTTCCGCATTGTTTATAACCTCCGATTGTTGATATCTCCCGTTTAGATACTTTGGATGATACTAGAATATCTTTGAGGTTTTTTGGTCTGCGGTAAGCCATAACGGGAGGTGATGGAAAAATCTCGCTTAAGGAAGGATCATTTTCAATAAGACGCCAGTGTTTGTGGACAATTGATGAAATATTTGTCAGATGAGGATGAAAGCTAACAACAAACGGGATTTTATTTGTCTGGGCCGTCTTTTCTTTGTATTCAAGTAGGTTTGTTCGTTCTTTTTCGTTTGCTTTTCCGAAAGCTTCTGAAATACTTTTGTTCTTATAACCTCTTGATTTGAGTTGCTGTCTGAGTTGCCCTAAACGATGGTTTAACTTTGATTCCGATGAACAAATCCGTTTTAACCTGATGGCTTGGCTGTACGGAATGCTCCGGGAGCAGTGTTTCGGGTGACAACTCTTCGGAGAGAGAAATTGGTGTTTATCAGTTTTTTTGGTGTGAAGGTCTGTTGTCATGACTCCGTTTTCTAAAGTTATGGTGGTGTCGAGAAACGCAATTTTCTCATTTGAAACTTCAGATGTGAACTTGATCGATTGATGAAAGTTGTTACAGAAATCGAGAAATTCTTGCAGGCGTTCTGCAGTTTCGTTCCATTTGATGTCGATGTCATCAATA
Source organism: Mytilus galloprovincialis (assembly GCA_037788925.1). Taxonomy (NCBI): domain Eukaryota; kingdom Metazoa; phylum Mollusca; class Bivalvia; order Mytilida; family Mytilidae; genus Mytilus; species Mytilus galloprovincialis. Next base: position 33,762,733 of record CM075339.1, read on the forward strand.
TAACGGAGCCAAGACAAGGGTTTGTATGGTACATTCGAAAGGATGCGTTCTTCGAGACTCCCCATGAAAATGTTGGCAAAAGAAGGTGCCATTTTGGTTCCCATACTGGTACCGTCAACCTGCAAGTAGTGCTGGTCGTTGAATACAAAATTGTTGTTTTCAAGCACTAGTCTCAGCAACTGAACCAGACAGTCTGTTGGGGGATGTTTATCCTTACGATTGTTCCATACCTGTTCACAAGCGACTATTCCTTCATTTTTGGGAATATTTGTGTACAAAGAAGACACATCCATCGATACCAAAATTGTGTTGTTTGGTAAGGGGTTTAATGAATCCATTTTCTTCAAATAATCTGTAGTATCTTGAATGTAAGATGGCATTGTTCTAACATGTGGTCTGAGATGGTAATCCACGAATTCAGATATTTTTTCGGTTGGATGGCCATTTGCAGATACTATCGGTCTTCCCGGAATCCCTTCTTTATGGAGTTTTGGGAGCAAGTAAAATCGACCGGCTGTGCAGGTTTCATCAGGTCGTAGATAGTCGTACGTGTCGTCATCAATATGTTTTTTGCTGTTCATGTCTGAAAGGACCTCATTAATTTGTTTACTTATTTCTTTTGTAGGATCACTTTCTAAATGTTTGTAAAATTTTTTATTTGAAAGCTGACGATTCCCTTCTTCAATGTAGTCGGTTTTGTTGATCACTACAACTGCACTTCCTTTGTCTGCTTGTTTAATAACAATATCATCACGGCTTTTTAAATTATTTATGGACTGGCTTTCTTGTTCAGAGAGATTCCTTAAACGTTTGCCACTGACTGATGATTTTACTTCAGTTTTAATTGATGATATAAAGGATTCTAAATTGTCGTTCTTACTCCTTGGTGGATTCCATTCGCTTTTCTTTTTAAATCTTGGGATGCACTTGTCCTCTTTATCACTCTCATATTCCGAATCATTCATTCCGGCTTCTTGTAAGGTTTTTTTGTGTTGCCTATTAAAATGTTCTTTTAGGCGAAGGCGTCTAGCAAATTGATCCACATCTGTCTCCAGTTGTAGGTTGTTAATGTTTGCTGGTATAGGACAGAAGTTAAGACCTCTACTTAATAATTTTTCTTCGGAGTTGGTTAATTCTGTTGACGATAGATTAACAACTAAATTATTCTCCGCAGGTCGTGTCCGTTTTTTAAAACGTCTTTTTCTTGGTTGTTTTAACTTACTCTCTTTTAAAATATTATTTGTATCAAAATTTGAAAATTGTTTAAGACCATCTCTGGCAAATTTATTTTGTTGCTTGGTTTTGTAATTTTGACTTTCTATTCTTTCAATATCGGATAATCTTTTCTTGATTAAATCCATGTCTCCGTTAGTAATGGACATTGGTGGTGTAGAAATCATTTCATTTATTCCAGAGTTGATTTGTTTATATGAATAGATAGAAGAGGAGAGTAAAAGTTGGAGAAGCCGAAAAGAACAATTGAATAAAGTTTCGTCCCAACGTTTCAGAAATCTGAAGGACTTTACACCCGGTGTTTGTGGTGTCAATTTAATATTTAACCCGTTTGGTATTTTGTTGTTATAAATATATGATTTAATGTTTGAAACATGATGTTCAACTTGTATTTTCTGTTTTGTTAAACTTCGTAGTTTGTTAAAATAAGTTCTTTGTTCCATGATCTTAACAGGAAATAGATATGAAAGGATTACACACAAAAATATGTGTAATGCGTGTTGCCTGCGAGAATAATATATAATGTCTAAAAATAGCAACAATCAACATTCAATCTAATTAAGCGTGGATCAGTTTGTGAAAATAAACTGATACAGTTACTGAATTAAAATTATATAAATGTCTAAGAATATAACTAAAACACACTAATTGATACATTAAAAAGTTCTATTAGATGTTAAATAGAAATACGCAATATTTCGCTAAACAAATTAGCTTCATCAGGCGTGTGCATCTCTCAAGGTGAAATCGGATGCATGACAGAAAAATATTTTTGTAGCTTAATCTATACAAGATTTGAGGGATGGGTGTAACATATTAATTCGGTCATAAAATATGTTTGTAGCTACAACTACATGAAGTTGGAATAAAAGTTTAACACATTTATAGATGTTCGATTAATTGTATGAATTTTTATAAATTAATTTGTATGATTTCAAGATAACTATGGTTTTGATTTGCTTTGAAATCTTTTTTCGTCTCTCTCATTGAGTCCATCAGGTTCAAGAGTTCGTAACTGGTGCATCCAAAATCTCTCTCTTTTTTGTCTTCCTTGTGTATCCCAATTTTGATTTTTCTCAATGATTTGAAATGTGATGTTTTCAAAATCATGTCCTGCTCTTAAAAGGTGTCTTGTAATTGGGCAGTTCCTTTCTTTTGTATAAAATGACCGATGGTTATTTAGTCGGATGTTAAATGGGGTTTCTGTTTCACCAACATATTGTAATTTGCAAGTTCCACACGTTAGAACATAAATGCAATTTTGCGTTTTGCAATTTGATGTTATAAATATGTTGTAATTTTTCTTTGTGACTGTGCTGATGAACTGGGTTTCTATATTGGCGACTTTGCAGCACTTACAATTGCCCCTTCCGCATTGTTTATAACCTCCGATTGTTGATATCTCCCGTTTAGATACTTTGGATGATACTAGAATATCTTTGAGGTTTTTTGGTCTGCGGTAAGCCATAACGGGAGGTGATGGAAAAATCTCGCTTAAGGAAGGATCATTTTCAATAAGACGCCAGTGTTTGTGGACAATTGATGAAATATTTGTCAGATGAGGATGAAAGCTAACAACAAACGGGATTTTATTTGTCTGGGCCGTCTTTTCTTTGTATTCAAGTAGGTTTGTTCGTTCTTTTTCGTTTGCTTTTCCGAAAGCTTCTGAAATACTTTTGTTCTTATAACCTCTTGATTTGAGTTGCTGTCTGAGTTGCCCTAAACGATGGTTTAACTTTGATTCCGATGAACAAATCCGTTTTAACCTGATGGCTTGGCTGTACGGAATGCTCCGGGAGCAGTGTTTCGGGTGACAACTCTTCGGAGAGAGAAATTGGTGTTTATCAGTTTTTTTGGTGTGAAGGTCTGTTGTCATGACTCCGTTTTCTAAAGTTATGGTGGTGTCGAGAAACGCAATTTTCTCATTTGAAACTTCAGATGTGAACTTGATCGATTGATGAAAGTTGTTACAGAAATCGAGAAATTCTTGCAGGCGTTCTGCAGTTTCGTTCCATTTGATGTCGATGTCATCAATATAACGGAGCCAAGACAAGGGTTTGTATGGTACATTCGAAAGGATGCGTTCTTCGAGACTCCCCATGAAAATGTTGGCAAAAGAAGGTGCCATTTTGGTTCCCATACTGGTACCGTCAACCTGCAAGTAGTGCTGGTCGTTGAATACAAAATTGTTGTTTTCAAGCACTAGTCTCAGCAACTGAACCAGACAGTCTGTTGGGGGATGTTTATCCTTACGATTGTTCCATACCTGTTCACAAGCGACTATTCCTTCATTTTTGGGAATATTTGTGTACAAAGAAGACACATGGGGAGTCTCGAAGAACGCATCCTTTCGAATGTACCATACAAACCCTTGTCTTGGCTCCGTTATATTGATGACATCGACATCAAATGGAACGAAACTGCAGAACGCCTGCAAGAATTTCTCGATTTCTGTAACAACTTTCATCAATCGATCAAGTTCACATCTGAAGTTTCAAATGAGAAAATTGCGTTTCTCGACACCACCATAACTTTAGAAAACGGAGTCATGATATTGTTAGAACAATGCCATCTTACATTCAAGATACTACAGATTATTTGAAGAAAATGGATTCATTAAACCCCTTACCAAACAACACAATTTTGGTATCGATGGATGTGTCTTCTTTGTACACAAATATTCCCAAAAATGAAGGAATAGTCGCTTGTGAACAGGTATGGAACAATCGTAAGGATAAACATCCCCCAACAGACTGTCTGGTTCAGTTGCTGAGACTAGTGCTTGAAAACAACAATTTTGTATTCAACGACCAGCACTACTTGCAGGTTGACGGTACCAGTATGGGAACCAAAATGGCACCTTCTTTTGCCAACATTTTCATGGGGAGTCTCGAAGAACGCATCCTTTCGAATGTACCATACAAACCCTTGTCTTGGCTCCGTTATATTGATGACATCGACATCAAATGGAACGAAACTGCAGAACGCCTGCAAGAATTTCTCGATTTCTGTAACAACTTTCATCAATCGATCAAGTTCACATCTGAAGTTTCAAATGAGAAAATTGCGTTTCTCGACACCACCATAACTTTAGAAAACGGAGTCATGACAACAGACCTTCACACCAAAAAAACTGATAAACACCAATTTCTCTCTCCGAAGAGTTGTCACCCGAAACACTGCTCCCGGAGCATTCCGTACAGCCAAGCCATCAGGTTAAAACGGATTTGTTCATCGGAATCAAAGTTAAACCATCGTTTAGGGCAACTCAGACAGCAACTCAAATCAAGAGGTTATAAGAACAAAAGTATTTCAGAAGCTTTCGGAAAAGCAAACGAAAAAGAACGAACAAACCTACTTGAATACAAAGAAAAGACGGCCCAGACAAATAAAATCCCGTTTGTTGTTAGCTTTCATCCTCATCTGACAAATATTTCATCAATTGTCCACAAACACTGGCGTCTTATTGAAAATGATCCTTCCTTAAGCGAGATTTTTCCATCACCTCCCGTTATGGCTTACCGCAGACCAAAAAACCTCAAAGATATTCTAGTATCATCCAAAGTATCTAAACGGGAGATATCAACAATCGGAGGTTATAAACAATGCGGAAGGGGCAATTGTAAGTGCTGCAAAGTCGCCAATATAGAAACCCAGTTCATCAGCACAGTCACAAAGAAAAATTACAACATATTTATAACATCAAATTGCAAAACGCAAAATTGCATTTATGTTCTAACGTGTGGAACTTGCAAATTACAATATGTTGGTGAAACAGAAACCCCATTTAACATCCGACTAAATAACCATCGGTCATTTTATACAAAAGAAAGGAACTGCCCAATTACAAGACACCTTTTAAGAGCAGGACATGATTTTGAAAACATCACATTTCAAATCATTGAGAAAAATCAAAATTGGGATACACAAGGAAGACAAAAAAGAGAGAGATTTTGGATGCACCAGTTACGAACTCTTGAACCTGATGGACTCAATGAGAGAGACGAAAAAAGATTTCAAAGCAAATCAAAACCATAGTTATCTTGAAATCATACAAATTAATTTATAAAAATTCATACAATTAATCGAACATCTATAAATGTGTTAAACTTTTATTCCAACTTCATGTAGTTGTAGCTACAAACATATTTTATGACCGAATTAATATGTTACACCCATCCCTCAAATCTTGTATAGATTAAGCTACAAAAATATTTTTCTGTCATGCATCCGATTTCACCTTGAGAGATGCACACGCCTGATGAAGCTAATTTGTTTAGCGAAATATTGCGTATTTCTATTTAACATCTAATAGAACTTTTTAATGTATCAATTAGTGTGTTTTAGTTATATTCTTAGACATTTATATATATATATATATATATATATATAGGAGATATTGATAACGTGACTTACCGTTTTGTTGTATTCAGTCATTTAGTTAAGATGCAACGCATGGTTTAACAGGTCTATGGAATAGTCAAATCTACTAACCTCGACGTTGAAGAACTAAAATGACTATTATCGCTATTGATAGATATCAGGCTTCTTTACCTCATATCAAGTCTTTAATACTAAAAAGAAGACAAAAACTAGGTATTGTCTCCGTCGCTAGTTTTGTACTCACTGTCGTGTTTGTGTACACGACTGTTTTCCGTTCAGCATTTCTCATCACCGATGAGGTGATCATATCAAATGTTGTTGTTACATCTGAAATACGAATAGCCGTTGGTGTCATTTACTTTTTGTCTATTTACATTGTCGAAATACCAATGTGTATTCTTACATGTTTAAATATACGGAAGACTATCAGGACAATTGGAATTAGAATGGTTCAGCCAATTAACACTGAAATACAAGTAAAAGATTTCCAGACTCCGACAGTTAAAAAAACAGCAAGAAAGAAATTAAATGCACTCAAGATTCTGTTTGGACTAGTTGTTATGCATTGTTTAGCTTTCACACCACAACTTATCATGTTGGTATCATCCTTGGGAACAATTAGAAATTTCGACCATTCGTATTCTGGAATATTCAGACTTTTCTCGCTTGTTCTTTATATCATGGATGCACTATTTGTTTTTTCAACAGTAAGACCTTTGAAAGAAGAACTGAAATGTATGTGTCGATGTTGGTAACAATTATAAGACTGTACCTAACATTGATTTTTTAGAACTACTACTAATTTTAACTTTTAAGGAAGATGATTTTTGTTTCAATATTCTGTGTATATCAGTGAATATCAGTTTTTCAAAAGTCAATAAAACCACACATTTACCTCATCAAAAGACAGTAATTGTATATAACAGAGAAAAATGAACCAAAATATCGGAAAATGGAACAAAAAATAAAATAGAATAATGTGGTGCTAAAATAAAGAAAAGAGAATAATGGGTAAAACTTTGAAAAAGTCATAATTGAATGACCAACTATCCAGACCTCATTATACTCTGTAAATTAATGTACGTTTAACAACCAAGGTACCCGTACATATTTAAAGTGTGCGTTATATGACAAAGACCCATAAAAGTGTCATACAGTTATATTACAATATTACAATTACATTTGTTATCGTATGTATTTATACACCTTGTGTTGATTTTTGACCGTTATCCTTAATTGCATAACATGTACAGTAAGAAGTATGTAAAACGTAAACAAACAAAAGTACCAATTTCCAAGGAAAATTCCAAAACTAAATGTCCCGTATGAAAGCTAAAACACATCAAACGAATGGAAATCAATTGTCATATTCCTCACTTGGTACTTACATTTCCTTATTTAGAAAACAGTGGATTAAGGTTAAGAAAAAAATACTGTTAAATTGTTTTTATATAAATCGATGCATCACAAAAATTCATTTTCACCATATATCAAATAATAAAATGTTTCTCCAACCGGTTTCATCTCTTGTGATATAAACATGACCGACTAACAAAAATAATTGACGTTGTTGACGGCAACGTTACTTTATAGGTATACAAAAGCGATTAGAAACGGTGGAAGTCATCGCGCAAAATTACGTAAATTGGGAGGCAACTCTCATTGTACCTTATTGGTAACGCCGTGTGCTAGATTTGCCTCCCCTTGTTACGTCATCCGGGTTTATATTACCATGTGGTTTTAAGGTTAAGAGCATGTTCCAGCCACTTTTCATTTATATGTAGTGGATGTATTTTCTTTTTAATGTTATTTTTTTCTAATTACTTTTAGTTTTAGCCACATTGGATTCAGGTGCTTCATATTGATACTTTGTTCATTGTAGCTTATTAATACCATGCTTGGTATAACTATATTTGGATGCATTATGATATGATAATAAAGCACCTTTCGCCAAACACTATTAGTTGTCAATTATGTCGGTTATTGCAAAAATATGTTTTTATAATCAATATCCACTAATCTATAAAAGAGTTCAATCTTGGTTTGAATTTATCAATTTGAATGAATTTTATTTACGTATTATCTGTGACTTAGTTGTACCATCTGAGTATTGAAAAGTGGAAATAACCTAGAATTCGGAAGTAAAATTATTCCTATAGCATTAAGGAAATGTGACATGATTGCAAATGATGCAACTATCAAATAGGGGTGAACGATAGAGGATGTTAAAAACCAAAGGGCACTATACAGTCTACAACAATGAATAAAAGCCCTATAAACGAGAAGTAAACTAATTGTTATTATGTACAACAATTTATTGAGCAAACTGACATGTGGTTTCTCCAGAATGGTATTAGTATTATACACAAAATATTTTTTTTTTTGGGAAATTTTTCACCAATGTACAAAGGTGACCCTCAAAACAATATTTTTCTCTGGATTAAACACTATATATATAATACAAGATATTTTAAAGGAGAATTAAGTTTAAAAGCATTGATTGAAAAAATAAAGCATCATTATATTTTGGAGAAGAATATATCAATTAAAAACAAATGTTTTGACAAGTTTAATCAAGCTTGGTGCATTTAACAAGAGGCTTTACAGGATAATTTAGCAACTATACAAAATTAATAGACATAAAAATAAATTTGTGTTGTTTTTGTTGTTTTTTTGTTGTTTTTTTTTTATCTTGGTTTGTTTTTTTCTTTTTCGTAATCATCTTTTCTTTTTTTTATCTTTGTTTTTCTGTTTTTTTTTTTTTATCTTAATCATCTTTATTTTTTATTTCTTGTTTTTATTAATTAATTTTCTATACTTTTTTTGGTGTCCCTTTTAATAAGATACCACTATAAATTCCCAACAAAATGTTATTTTCAAGTTCTATGCATTTTCTGATGAGTTTATTATATTACATTTCTATATATGAACTTATTATTTGATAACTGCATGTACTGTTGTATATTATATTTGTTGGATAAAAAAAAACAAAAAAAAAAAAAAAATCCTAATTGTTATATTACACAAAAGTCAGATTGCACGTGTTGACTCAATGAGATGATTGAAATTCAACATTATATTCTTATATTATATTCTGTGATTACACTTCATTATGACTAACAGGGTGAATTGATATTATGTCAGGTGTTTTTCAAATGGTCGAACACATCTATACAAGAATATTTATGTTTCTCTTATTCCGTGACTATTTATACCTTTCCGCACTCATTGTTTAAAAACAAATTAATGTGTGATTGCCGTCGATCTCAGAAGATGATTGGAGGAGTTTAAGGGTCATAGCCTTAATCAGCTAACTAAATGTATCAAAACATGCTTTCAGGTGTTAATGAAATTGACAACTTTTTGAAATGTTGAAGGCATTCGAAGGAAATTTTCGTTTAACAAAAAATTAAAATTTATTTTGTAATCATTAGAGAAACAGATTCTTACATAGTTAATCATGGATTAACGGAAAGTTAAATTATAAATTTCAATGTCTTGTCCATTTGTTTTTGATGCGTTTTGTTATTTGATTTTGCCATGTGATTATGGACGTTCCGAATTGATTTCCTCTAAGTTCAGTATTTTTGTGATTTTACTTTTTGCAGAATGCTTAAATATTGGTGTAAATTATTGAAAATATATAACTGTATTTTACATTCTCGCTACCAAGAAATGTTAGACAGATCAATTTAAAGACCCGAGACAAACAAAATTGAGCATGTGAAATAAGAAACATACTGTTTCGTTATGGTTTATATGATTACACCAAAATGTTATTGATATTGATTTTTGTTTGCTAGGAATTGTAGAATGAAAGGATAATTGTTCAGTGGACCGTGAAATTGGGGTCAAAAGTCTAATTTGGCTATAAAATTAGAAAGATTATATCATAAGCAACAAGTGTACTAAGTTTAAGTTGATTGGACTTCAGCTTCATCAAAAACTACCTTGACCAAAAACTTTAACCTGAAGCAGGACGAACGGACACACGGACGGACGGACGGACGGACGGACGGACGAACGGAGCCACAGACTAGAAAACATAATGCCCTTCTACTATCGTAGGTGGGGCATAAAAACAAACATTAAATAACTGCACTTGGATGGCAAGTATTATCATTATTTTACTGCACTAGCTTTAAACTAACAACCTTTTACTAGATATGTAAGCTAAACTATCTAACCACTTCGCCAGTTTGTTGAAATGAAAACATACATCAATTGGGTAGATTTTTTTCAGTAATTGGCATTGTAAAAGGCCAAAAAAGTTTTATTTTTATTTTGGAAAGCAATTTTGAAAACTTTTCAGTCAAATTTATTCCAGCATAACGGAGGGTAGCAATGACTGTTTGGATTGTTTGCTGGTTGAATACATTTACTTCCTTGGTATGGATAAAATTTTAAAAGGAATCCGATGTAACATTTTAAATCTTAATATATTCAGTTGACAAATGTTGGATGGTTTCATTCAGAACAGTCTTGGGTTAACAACTATAAATTCAGAGGCCGATAATGAGAGATTAATTTTTGCGACTTCAGGAAAATCTACATACATATATAAGTTTCAGATATAAGAATGCGGATGTTTATTATTTTACAATACTCACCCTGTCGCACTATTAGCATGAATATAACCTCGACAATGATTTCTAAAATTACAGTATTTCATCAGTTGCCAATCATCAATTGTACCGATCACTACTTAGTTCTTTCCTTTGACGCATATATCTAGTCCTAAAAATGAGATTTTAAACTTTTAAGGATGTTCTCTTCTGAAGAGTCAAAAATTTCCTGAATAAAACTTTTTTAAATGAATATGATAATCCTGTAGACAGATAAATTCTGTAGTGTTTTTTAAAAACAAATTGTAGGTAGGTGTTCATTTAAGAAAACTACGGCCGATTGAAAATTGACTATTTATGGAATATGGAAAAAGTGAAAAATCCAATAAAAACCAACAAAACATGATTTTGTTCCCAAGTAATCAAGTAAACAACTCAGTTCCTGTGCTGTATCTCTTTAATACTATGCCTTACATACAAATAATATAAATAATACCCCATCTGAATACACATTATTTTTTTTTTTTGTCATTTTAGTGAACAAAAAATTTCATAATTTATCACAAAAAATAGCCCAAATTCCAACTTTTACCAAAAAAATACTAAACTTCCCTAATTAAACTTTTTTTTAAAACTTAGCAAACATGTGGACCTACATAACATTAACATTTTAAGCCAAAACAAATTGGAGGTAGGTGCGCATATAAGAAAGTTTATGCCATTTAACGATCCCTCACCCACAAATCACATATTATGAAAAAAAATCCCATTAAAAACAGCAGATTTCTTAATTTTTTTCTTCAGTAATCAAGTTTAAACATTAATTTGTGGGTTTTATCTGCTAAATACATTGTTCTTTGGCATAAATAAAATAATAAAGAACACATGCTTTGCTATTTTTGTAATTTTCTGGAAATTTATCATAAAAATAACCCTTAATTCCAAAATTTTCTCTACAAATAGTTTACTTCAAGCATTAAGATTCTTTCAGTGTTAATATACAAAAGAACCAATATAAAATATACATTGCAAGCCCTCGGAAATAGGTGCTTGGTGTGCATACAAGACAGTTTCATGTTGATTATCTCATAAAAAAAATAAATTAGGATATATGTTTTGCTAGCTAATGCTTATTTCTTTCACACTTTTTATATCCCCTGAATTTTAATGATTATAACGTAAGACCAGATATATAAATGATGAAGTAGTGGCATATAAAAAAAGTCTGAGGAATTACAATGGCAAAATGACTAAAATTAGAAAGCATGTGTTGATGACTTGGTAACAATACCCCACTCATATTTCAAAGTATTAGAAAACAGATTTCAGAAATTATCTCATTTCACATCTCATCCCTGTTGACCTGCTGTCCAACATTAAAAATTAGACCACATAAATGGATTAACTTAAAGTCATTAATAAATTAACTTTCAGTCAAGTGTTGTTTGATAAAGTTTGAAACAGCATGGATAATCTTTGACGACTTTGTCACTCTTGTTCCCTGGTTACAACATTCCTCTGAAAATAGTTGTCTAATTCCTTCTTCCTGGCCTCTGGAAAATGCTAGTAGAAGTGAAGATTTGTTTAAATATGAGCAATTCCAATGCTTATTACTTTCTGATCAATAAATTCCTTTAGTGATAGAAGGTTTAACTTAGTCAAAATAATTTGGTCATGAGAAAAATATGCTGCCTCTATAGTGAAAGTTGCAGTGGAAAATTTAGGATCAGCTATTCTAATATTTGAGAAATCCAATAGTTTTTGAAGGTAAATCACACCTTCTAGTGCATCATGTGCATCATAATTGCAATTCATAAGAATTTTTATCAAGTTAACTTGACTAAAAGACTTGAGATCTGGATTGTTAATTTTAAAAAGCAGCCTAGTATCTACAAATCCTTCTACATATTTTTTCAATTCTTCAGTCTTTCCAACAGATTTAAGGGTATTAATTAAAATGGGGCAATCAAAGGTCTTAAGGTTATGGCCTGTGAGGTAGATGTTATGACCTGCAGCTTTAAGAAATTCGTTGAAGATTCCACAAGTTTTCCTTGGTGGAACATACGTCCATTTCTCATAGTAAGACCTGTTACCTCACTGGATTGACTGGAAATGGGTAATTTTGGTATTACGTAGGAAGTCCAGTGAGATTTTCCATTGACTGCTGCAATCTATGTTATATGTGAGTCCCTTGCTATAAAAAAAACCCAATATTTTAATTTTAATACATTACCAAGTGCAAGTGTTTAGAGATAAAAGTGGTTCATGCAACTGTCACCATCAGTCATTGGTTTCTTTTTTAAATAGATATAGTTTTATGGCAAATATAAGGGAAAATCTTCTCAAGTTGAACTATTTTAGAAATATATATGAGAAATGCAGTTTTATACTCATTTGATAAATCTACCCATCTAAAAGAGGGACGAAAGATACCAAAGGGACAGTCAAACTCATAAATCTAAAACAAACTGACAACGCCATGGCTAAAAATGAAAAAGACAAACAGAAAAACAATAGTACACATGACACAACATAGAAAACTAAAGAATAAACAACACGAACCCAACCAAAAACTAGGGGTGATCTCAGGTGCTCCGGAAGGGTAAGCAGATCCTGCTCCACATGTGGCACCCGTCGTGTTGCTTATGTGATTACAAATCCGGTAAATAGTCTAATTCGGTAGGTCACATTCATGAAAGGCAAGGGGACTATGTTGATAAAGCAACAATTCATTCATAAAATATATACCAGTCTTATATAATTACAGCATCAGTTTATCTAGCATATTGTTGAAGGTCATATGTTTGCCTTTAATTGATAACATTAACTTTATTTGAACCATGGTGGATAAATAAGCCTCATTGTCAATTATATCAAAATCCTCATTTTTCATATTCTAATGAATGTTGATGTTGCTAAGTCTTTATAGTTTTCTATGTTATTTCTTGTGTACTATTATTTGTCTGTTTGTCTTTTTTCATTTTTAGCCATCTTATTGTCAGTTTATTTTCAATTTATGAGTTTGACTGTTCCTCTGGTATCTTTTATCCTTTTTTTTTTGCACTAGTGCAAACAGAGCTTCTATCTTACATGTAAACAATGTAATCAGTGACAAAAATATATTTTTTTAAAAAGTTTGTTATTCTTTACTATCATAGGTCAAAGTGTTATATTGCAAGAATATTGATAATATCATACATCTTTATATTGTACTTGGATTTGTTATTAACATTTGAGCTTGTGTAATATGAAATTTTCCCTATATTCACCAGTATTCATGCAATAACCTTGAACTATGTCATTAAATCAACAAATTATATACCTAAACTAGTGGTTTCCAAGTCAAAGCAAATAACTTTTGCAGTATTTGGAATATTGCAGTGACCTTCTGGTGGAACAGGTGCTGAAGGAATTTCACTTGGTGGTCCTGCAAATCAATTTCACAGCGGTAACTTGTGCCCTCACACATCTCTTTAACTGCATTTATCTTCACCCTTCAAAAATAACATTTTAATTGAAAGTCATTCTAGCCTTTGTTAAAACAATAAATAATGATAATAATTTAGGTTTACTTTGACACTAATGTCAATTTAGTTGCAAAATTCATTTCTAAAACATTTGTTGCATTTGAAAGGTTGATAGAATTTGTAATGCTTTTTATTCTTTCCATGATCCTCAAGTTTCTATATTCAGGTAATGAAAAACAATTTAGTACTATTTTCTCTTATATTTATGAAATGACCACCCGTACGAAATTTTAAGGAGTATAACGCCTGGAAATAAAGCGTAAACCAGACCTTCATGTATGATGTAGGAGCTGGAAAAGTAAATTTGTAGTCCTTACATGCGTAGTACTAAGAGGTCAATTTACCAGTCATTGTGAATCCACTGACATACATATAAATCTCCCTCATTTTTTTTTTAAATGCAGTTAAAATAATTATTTACCTTCTGTTTCGTAGCTGGATCCTTCTGATTTTTTCTTTCCTGGTAATGCTTATTGCTCTCCTTTTCCTTGCTTGTGAAGGTCTCTAAGTATTGCAAGTCGTTTTGTATGAACACCTGGAGAAAAGCCTATGTTGTAGTTGACCTGAAAAATATATTTATTCTATATCTTTGACAATAAGTGAAGTGCTGTGAGCTTACTATCATAGATGTAACTTTTCTTTATTGCAGGTATCTTTTTATTCAGTTGTTTTTATTGTTAAGTATTTACTTGTTTATCCACACATTTTAGACCACGTAATGTCAATAACATGATGTTTGCAGTGAACATTGTTTAAAATTATATGCTTATCATATGTAGACAATATTTAATTATTCATGACGACCTCTTCAACCTGTCTTTGTTTCCTATGTAAAAAGCGAAGCATGAAACAACTTTTAATAACCTTTTTTCTTTAACAAATATTGAAAAAAATATTTAGTAGTTAATCTTTTTTGTTTACAACCTCTAAATATTATGCGTAATGTAGATGTATTAATCCATACTCAAACTAATTCCTTCACCATGACATAGGTTTTAACATCATTTTGTTGAGCTATAATATTACTCAACCAGATATGAGTTTTCCCCAATATGTCTTACTTTTTCTCTTTTGTATGTTTTCTCAATGACATATACTCCTCATCTCCTTTTTCCCATATAACTTGCTATAAGTAACATACATACCCTCATCAAATAGTACTGTCCATAATTTTTCTGTGCAACTGATGCAGCAACCCTCACATTCAGACTTGATGAGCGGCTATAAAAATGAGATTTTGGCGCTTTTGATGCAACACTCTTGTTGAAACTCTCGTTTCCCTGGGTACTACCTAACAACTTTTGGCTCTGTTTCTTATATCCTTTCATTAGACCCATCAAGTCAGTCTGAAGAGGTATATCCTTTAAAGGCTTTCCAAAAGGTAAAGAAGAATATTTTTTTGAAGCATTTTCTTTGTGTAAACACCATGATTTGTCACAAAATGAGTGGTCACCAAAAGGATGTCTTCCAACAGCCTCCAAACCTTTCTCTACCCCTTTAGAGTTGTCTTGATTTTGGCACAGCATATAGGTAAGGCAGTTTATCAAGTATGTGATTACCTTTGGTGTAAGTTTTTTATGTTTTGCTTTAAGCTGGTAAAGTGCGTTTGCAATATTCTTTTTAACATGATTCTTCTCAGTCATTTTTTTTTAATATTGGGATCAACAGATTTTCTTAGTCTTGCTATTGTAGTAGTATCGTCATCTGCTATGATTGTACCAACATTAGTCCATTTGCTTTTGATACTTTGGACCATTTCTACTACCATGTCTTGCTCCATTGCCATCCCAGTTCATTCTGCAGTCATGTGACTTTGCCTGTACTCCTTTTCTGGTTGCTTTATCACACATTTTACAATACTTGCTGCGGACACTGAACCCTAAAACTTTTCCTGTTTCTGTACCAATCATGGAACAGTGACCTGTAATTCAAAATATCAAATTTATTGTACAGCAATAAAATAATTCAGGTTTGATTTGAATTGTGTGCAGTGAAATTTAACTTTTTGTAAAGGGGGGCTTACTGACATAAGGGGGGCACTCCAGTCATGCTTCAGTGATTCCCTGTATACTCAACCAAATTTTTCCCAAGAAAGGGGGGCCTGGGCCCCTCAGAGCCCCCTTAGATCTGCCTATGATCACTACTCTCATAAGACACTTAATACAGGGATTAGATGTAATATATTGAACTAGGACGAAGTCTGAGTGTCAATATAATCTTAAAAGTCCATACATAATGTACTGACTGAGTGAAAGCCCTGAATTTTCATATTACATATGTAAGTAATGTATTAGGCAAAAAGTGTACAATGTGCGCTATATGTTCTTTCTGTGTGTTTTTAATAAAAAAAATTTGCAAGAATGATAACATATAAAAAATAGATGTGGTATGATTGCCATTGAGACAACTCTCTACAAGAGACCAAAATGACACAGAAATATCCAGTGAAAAACTTTATTTCTTATTGTCTGCTGGAGCACTTCCTCTGTGGTTGTTATATGTGTGACGTCATGATATGAAAGCACGGGGTTTTTTTAATTGACCACCACTATACATATAAATTGATAAATAGCGTCAATAAACATAAAGTTGAAACAAAGCTAAGGAAATATGTATAGAAAATAACCTCTGAAACTCGTAATTGATATATATCCAATGAAAACAGTAGAATGCTACACCATATGTATTATTGGATATTATGAAAATAATAATTTTATGTTGGTTTTCCATTTTCAAATTTACATCTGTAGCTAATTGAAAAAAAGAAAACCTTAGTAACTTGAGAATTTTCACATTATGCCATACACCATCAACATGGTCATCACAGTCGACTCATTACTGTCAAATTTCCTGGAAAAATATCTGTATACTGTAACAATGATATTTTTAATTTTTTTAGCTGAAAATATAGAAGAAAATGTTCTTTTAAGGTTAGAGTAACCAGCTCAAATAATTTGATATAGACTGATTTGGGCATGAAAATTACATAATTTAATTCTTTAAACTTATCATTCCAGATGGTGTAAATATTTACAACAGCATCAATGGAACACAGATATCATTTACTGCTGAACTGCTTTGAATAAGAGTTGTTCCCCTTTGTCCAATATCTAGTGTGGTCTAACCAACTTGCTTCACCAAACATCAGCATTGCAAGACTGTTTCTAAAACGCTACAATTTCAAATTATGTTTACTTTTGCAACCTTTTTATATTGTTTATATAAAATGTGGTAAATGTGGAACTCACTGTTTAGTGATCACAATTTCTTGAGATAAACATATAGCTATAGAAGTCTCTGCTACTGTTTCAATGGCACTTCCAGATTCCCTTTGTCTTGCACTAAGTAAAGTATTACTCACAGGTGGGATATTTAGAGCAGTTAAAAAGGAATTAACTTGTCTACCACCAATTCCAGTATGCACCATTGCTGAAAGTACACATACAATGTTCAATAATTACAAACTATTCAATATTTATGAAAACTGAGATGAACATAAACTAAAATCAAACCAAAAAGATCAGAGTGCCCAAAATTACATATATTTTATCTATACAAGGACAATAACTGTAAACTTCACATTTTTATCTAATAAAAAAGAAATCAATTTATCTTATATATATTGGCTTTAGAAAAAATACAACATAATTTCCAACATAATTAATATTTCCATGAGGCATTACTCTTTTTAAAAGTTTAATAAATTTAATTTACACTGATTTTTTAAATTTTCTAGCTATATAGGCATAAAACTTTGATAGAAATTTGGCAAGAATTGTACACCTTAGAGCACTATGTTTAACAATATAATAGCCCTAAAAGTAATATTCATAAGAGACTGAATCTTTTAAAAAAACTGTTGATCATCACAACTTTTCAAAGGTAGCACAGATCTAAACCTTTGATAATGTTGTTATTTATAAAAATCTGGCAAGAATTGTACATGTGATAGCACATACCTGTAGCTAATTTTGTGTTGGCATCCCAGATTTTGTCATGTCTTTTTCCAGTGTGAACATTGTTCATGTGCTGACATCTTATATTATTACATGGTATCTAAAAAGAATAGAATAAAATGATCAGTTTAAACATTATGACAGAGTGTTTGCAATTAATCAGTGCATAATTATTTGGTACAGTCTATAAACTGTAGTAATAACATTTTTTAATGAAAATTAAGAAATTCAGTGGATTTATGAGTAAAAATCCACTTATTTTTTTACAGGGATAATCTAACATATGAAAGCTGTAGTCCTCATGCAGATTCAGTGTTCTCAAAATAAAACCTTGCTACATTTGTAATAAGTGCATTGTAGATTTTTTGTATCTTGGTAAAAAAAATGTGTCAAACTTGTGGGTTCTGTGGTAAAAATAGGTGTACAATTAACAGTACACCAAAGTTAAAGATAGTACCTTGACGTACAATGGTTTACTTTTATATAATGTAAACTCAGAAATAATTGTGTGCATTTATTATTGTGATTTTATCATTTACAGCTAATTTCCTACTGCTTGTAGAGTAAAAGTTTGGTTGGATTGCTTGCTTTGTTTGTATAATTGTTTATTTAAGCTTTGTAATTAAGATTGACATCTTCATATAGGTGTGTAAACCTGCATATTATATGATATTTAAATTCAATTGGATGTTATCCCGTTATAATTATACAAACAATGCAAGAAAGCTAACCAAAGTGTTGCTCTACATGCATTAGGAAATTAGCTGTAAGACTATAATGCGTTTTCAATTTTTGCGACACGAAAAAAAAATACTGTTTAATTGATATAAAATATTTGAAAATGTGAGTTTGAATTATTGAGATTAAAACCCAGTTGTATTTGTTTCAATAACAGAAACATCGCAATAATTTCTGAATTAACGGTATTATTACTTGGATAGAGAGTTGTCTAATTGGCATTCATACCACATCTTCCTATATCTAAGTATGCAAATAAACAACAAATTAAGAATCTTAAATTCTGGTTGTAACATTTCTACCTTGATGAATCTATTTTTACTATGGTTGGTGGGTGCTCAGTAAGGAGCTTTTAATTTTGTGTTGTTAAACATGATATATACTTATTATAAAAATATGGTAATTGTCAATTGAGGGGGGATAGCAACTTTATCCGGACTACCGGATCTGGTATTTTAAGCTCTGGATTTTAGGATTGACCTTTTCAGGATTTTGGAATTCTTTTTTCGAATTTTGGGATGTTGGGATTTAAATCTATTCTATTCTAACTCGGGACCTCAGGTCTTCATGTTTTAAGCCCGGGATTTCGGGATCAGGACCCCTTCTACCCTCTTCTCAATTGGTACTGCTGAAAATATTTTTTTTAATAATTTATGTCTCGTAAAAGCAGACATACCGACTTCTATAAACCTGACGGTGTTGTACAATCAGACTGCCAAAATCGAGTATCATGACCGAGTATCCGAGTATTAAATTTCAGATCTTTTGACATACCTAGTATATATAGACACAAAATGTGAAGATATTGAAAAGTATGTGCATTCATGTATTTAAACACATGTTCGTATTCGGCAGCTACGGCGTTCCATAAAGTAGTCTCTTTAGCAAAACAGCGCATGTCTATAAGATCACGTGTAACTTCGTGCAAAGTTAGTAACTCGTGCGCACAAGTTGTGTAACTTGTGCGCATAAGTTAGTAACTCGTGCGCACAAGTTGTGTAATTTGTGCGTACAAGTTGTGATTTTTTTTTGCATGGCACTCCAGGGCTTCCGTATCAGTGTAGTAGGAACACTTTCTTGTTATATAGTTTTTTTAAATCAATTTATTATCATTTAGTTTCAATGATTATTTTTATAAATGAGATGGTCAACGACTTTGGCGGCGACCTATGATACTTTATATTTTGAAGTATAAGATCTTCTTGATGTTTTTAACATTACGGGTTTTGTCAAATGGTTTTTGTTGAATACGTTCTTTCTTCTTCAACACGGCCGGCACTCGGCTAACCGAAAGATTAGTCTGTACATCTATATTGAGTATACGGTTATATCGGCGGTCGGTCTGTTAATCGGGATGGCTAAAGTCTGTTAATCAGGTGTTATCGAGAAAATCATTGCAAGTTTAGTATGTTTTATTATATAAAATTGAGAAAGGAAATGGGGAATGTGTCAAAGCGACAACAACCCGACCATAGAGCAGACAACAGCCGAAGGTCACCAATGGGTCTTCAATGTAGCGAGAAACTCCCGCACCCGTAGGTGTCCTTCAGCTGGTCCCTTAAAAAATACGTATACTAGTACAGTGATAATGGACGTCATACTAAACTCCAAATTATACAGAAGAAACTAAAATTAAAAATCATACAAGACTAACAACGGCCAGAGGCTCCTGACTTTGGACAGGCGCAAAATTGCGGCGGGGTTAAACATGTTTATGATATCTCAACCCTCCCCCTATACCTCTAGCCAATGTAGAAAAGTAAACGCATAACAATAACTTTTTAAATATATTTTTATCATAAAAATTATTCATGTCTGACAAAACAATTCAATGTACTGAATCCAGTGGTGTAATTATTTTTGGCTAGCTCTATCTGATAAACGATCTATAAAATGAAAAGGCTGGTATCTCATCAATAAATTTATACACATTTTACACACACACAAAATGTACACAAAATGACACGTTGGTTGAATTTACTCCCATGCAATATTTTGAACATCGAAAAAAGACAGGCATTATTATGGAACGCCGTAACTGCCTTATGTTAAAAACTTTCATTATATGATGGTACTTTGACATTATACGATGGTACTTTGACATTATACGATGGTACTACGACATTATATGATGGTACTTTGACATTATACGATGGTACTTTGACATTATATGATGGTACTTTGACATTATACGATGGTACTTTGACATTATACGATGGTACTTTAACATTATACTTTGCTTTGTCAACTTCGAGTAGTTCGGTGTCCTCTGCAATTTTGATTTTACATTTTTATATCACCAGATCAACATCAAAACTGGTAAACAAGCATACACAAGAATGAAGGACATTTATATTTTTTTTACATTAATCAGTACAAATGCTAGATCATTGATAAATCGATATCTTATAAATAGTTCTCATTGATGTAAACGGGAAACACTGATACCCTGTTATAATTTTTAAGATATCTTTTTTACCTTAAATGTGATAAAAAAAAATCCCATAGCAAGTGAACTTTAAGAAGGATTTCCGAATATCATTCTTAAAAAAAAAAAAAAAATCAGTCAGCGTTTACTAATGTCAATGGCCATTTGAAAATAACATTCATATTTTCTTTCTTTTCACCCTATGTTTCTATTGTGGATATTGTACCTTTGACTATGGGTTGATGCTTTAAAAAATCATGAAAATTCCATTTTTCGCCGAAATCGATTTTTCCATAGCAGATAAGATTGAAAAATGATGAAATAATCTAATTATTTAGATTTTTTTTTTAATTTTAAATCAAAGTTTTCTGTTGTCAACTGCATTTTGAAATGCAAACTTCAAACCTCCGTTCGACAGATGTTGTATGTACAGTATACAAAGGGATCGACATAATAGAAAGGTTGACTTTATAATAGTTTCTGCTTTGCCCACTTTCATTATTTAGAAATAAAAAGTGGTAATTTTTATTGAAAGTTCTATCGACAATAGAATAACACAGATACATTCAAAACCAAGGTTATGTCAATTTACCAAAATTATGAAGTCTAGACTTTATTTAAATACACATACGAGATATCATGTGTCATAATAAAAAATATATCTCGGTGAGCCATTAAAAACTATCAGAGTGTTTATAAAAATGTCTTTAACAATTAACTTGGGTTATCTCGCCTGGAAATGTCCAATATTCTTGAACATGTTTCCCACGAAAATACGAATACGAATACAAAAGTTTTATTTTGATACGGTTTACATTTAAGAATACAAACATAAGCTCTTAAGAGCTTTTTACCGAATATAAAATAACATAAACACAACATTTAAACACACAAACATGCAGACAAGATATATAACAGCATAGGCACATTGAAAAACATACAAAGCACTACTAAAATACATATCTTAACAACCAAAGCTGAAGCACAACTAAAATTAAGCACTAATAAACATATAGCACACATGCAAACATTTAAGACATACTAGCATGTTAGAGCAACTTCTAAAATATGAAAAAGCTTATCTACATGCAGGTCCGGAACTTCCTTGAATTTTCCGTGGTTTAATAGTCCCATATTTAATACACTCAATTCGACGCTTCATCGTGTCTGCTGTATTTGAAACTCCTAGAGCTTCTAATTCATGTCTCGAAAGCATACCCACAATGTTTTGTGTTATTTATTTTCTTTTATAATGTACAAACGCATGCTTCAAATCAACCTTCTTTAGTACACTCAACATGAGTGATTCGTCCATTTTGTTTTTATGCCCCATTTTTGGGCATTATGTTTTCTGGTCTGTGTCCGTCCGTCCGTTCGTCCCGCTTCAAGTTAAAGTTTTTGGTCGAGGTAGTTTTTGATGAAGTTGAAATCCAATCAACTTGAAACTTAGTATACATGTTCCCTATGATATGATTTTTCCAATTTTTATGCCAAATTAGAGATTTCTCTCCATTTTCACGGTCCATTGAACATATAAAATGATAGTGCGGATGGGACATCCGTGTACTGGGGACACATCATTGTTTTTTTCTAATTTCCCATGATTCCTTTTGTCTTTACAAAATGACAAAGTACCATCATATAATGTCAAAGTACCATCATATAATATCAAAGTACCATCGTATAATGTCAAAGTACCATCATATAATGTCAAAGTACCAGCATATAATGTCAAAGTACCATCGTATAATGTCAAAGTACCATCATATAATGTCAAAGTACCATCGTATAATGTCAAAGTACCATCATATAATGTCAAAATACCATCGTATAATGTCAAAGTACCATCATATAATGTCAAAGTACCATCGTATAATGTCAAAGTACCATCGTATAATGTCAAAGTACCATCATATAATGAAAGTTTTTAACATAAGGCAGTTACGGCGTTCCATACATTATGTTTGTTAACCTTATCAATATCATTGTGTGAAAAATCTTATCGAATATCTGTTTATTGGTGACATTTATCAATGTGTAGTTAAAACCTGGTCTGTTAATGGGTCGGATGTATAAAACCCGGTCTGTTAATTGGTCTGTTAAGAGTTATGAATAGAAATAAAAGTTTAATTCGATTACTATATGGGCCCGCCAAGGTGTTATCGGATCAAATGGGTAGGCTCAAGATGAGCGGCTAAAACATACGGAAAAACACATGATCAATGAAACATAAAATATACGGAAACAACACATTAACAATGAATAATTTAGACGATGGAAATTGAAAATTGATAAAAATGGTTTCAAAAAGTGTAATATTAAACTAATAATAATTTCATCTAAGAATGGTCGAATATAGCATGTGGATTGTGTTTAATTGTCATGAATGACACCAATTTGTCATCTACATTGGTACCCAGTATACAAATCAGAGATAAACGTCGTAATGTAACTAAACATCAGTAAGTAAACTATATTGGGATGCTGAAATAGAAAGAATAGAGAAAGAATAATGAGTAAGATAAATAAAATGTAGAGAAAAGTGGCATAACAATTTAAAGAATACAGAAATAAATAACACCCCAATCCGGACCCTCATGGTATACACGAGAATCAGGATATAGAATAATAGATAAGGACAGTAGAGAGTGATGCATTGGTAAAAAGAAAGAGAAAAAAATAATTGTTTAAGAATACAGACATGAAACACCCCTGGGTGTTGAAACAGTAACGGATTGCAATGTACTCAAATTGGTAACAAATGGTAGAAGTTTACATGCGGACAACTGCAGTTCTCTTCTTCACTTATGTAAGGAATAAAATGAATTAAAACTTCAAATGTAGCTGCATTTGCTCCTTTCCATTTACTTCTTAAGAAGGATTTGTAGACAACATACGATTAAGTAATAGAAAAAAAAACCAATTGGAGGATGCTGACGAATTAGGGTTTAATTTTCTAGACTAAATTATACAATGGGTTTCAATATACCAGGCAGACGAACGTCGTTCTAAATGTTCTTTGTCATAATATCACGTATATACGTAATATACGTGATCTTATGACAAAGAACATTTAGAACGACTTTCATATGCCTGGTAAATTGAAACCCATTGTATAATTTATTCTAGGAAATATAACTCAAATGAATCATAGGATAGGTAAAGCATTGTGTTATTTTGGTTTCTTGTGGAGAGTTGTCTCATTGACAATCATACCATATCTCCTTTATATAGTATATACTAGAACACACCCGTGATATCGCGGGTCCGTGACTGAATTAAAGTATATAGCTATGCGCAAGCCTTATTTTAGTATTAGTATTGTCATCTGATAAAGTCATGCCGATTATAAGATACACAGTTTTCTCTGCTTTCAAATCTTTCTGTTTGAACCCGTCGAACTGGAACTTATCAATTATTGATAATATTAATTATTTGGAAAACAAAAGGTCCTGGAATGGAGTATTTTTTAATCAACAGCAATGTCCTATATTAGTTATAAATAAAGTTGAATTCTTTGATTCGCTGTTTTACGTCATGCCCGCTAACAAATTGAAAACTGTACCTATACGCTTTATTTTAGTCCAGATTTTTAGTATTCGTATTGTTATCTTAGAAAGTCTAACTGATTAAAATACTACAATAGGTAACAATTTGACAATTAAGAAGTGTCAACCCTGTGATTATGACCCGTGTAATACTATATAGCATATAAATCCTGAATACACCGTTTGGTGGTGCGCCTGTCAGATGCGGAACGTACAGATAAGGTAATCGGTAACAGGTGAATATACTATTGGTATCGGTATCGGACTCGACCCGGAACTTCTTAATTATTGGCAATATTAATTACGTGGAAAACAAAAGGGCCTGGAGTGGTGTAATTTTTAATCTACACCTTTGTACTATATTAGTTATATATAAAGTTGAATTTTTTGATTCGTCGTTTTTACGTGATGACGGCTGACCTCGTAATTTTAGTATTATAGAAGATGTTTATACGTGATCTTATGACAAAGAACATTTAGAAAGACGTTCATCTGCAAGGTATATTGAAAACCATTCTATAATTAGGTCTAGGAAATATAAATCAATTAAATCGTATGATAGTTAAGACATATGAGTATTTTTGTATATATATACGTGATCTTATGACAAAGAACATTTAGAAAGACGTTCATCTGCAACGTATATTGAAAACCATTCTATAATTAAGTCTAGGAAATATAAATCAATTAAATCGTATGATAGTTAAGACATATGAGTATTTTTGTATATATATACGTGATCTTATGACAAAGAACATTTAGAAAGACGTTCATCTGCAACGTATATTGAAAACCATTCTATAATTAGGTCTAGGAAATATAAATCAATTAAATCGTATGATAGTTAAGACATATGAGTATTTTTGTATATATGTACGTGATCTTATGACAAAGAACATTTAGAAAGACGTTGATCTGCAAGGTATATTGAAAACCATTGTATAATTAAGTCTATATAAATCAAATCAATCGTATGATAGGTAGTGCATAGGTATGAATACGTGATCTTATGACAAAGAAATTAATGCTTCATTCAGGCGGGAATCTTGGGAATCACGTTATGATAAAATATATCATATGTCATCACCATAAAATAATTTTATATTGGCATAAATTCCAAAAAACTTTCTTCAAATTTAAGCGAGATATTTTACAGATATTTTTACGGCGGCGGCATCAACTTCTTATATAAACTTTGTATTTCAGAAGGAAGAAGATCTGCATGCTTCATTTCTTGTATGTATATGCCTTATTGATTATATTCATGAGAAAATCTCACTCATTATGGGTAACAGGATACCTTAGTTTGGTATCTAGGATCCTCACAAGGTCCATATGTCTGTCAGACAGGGTTTCACTAACCTCGACCTATTCCATGGATAAGTGATAAAGTTTTCGTAATAAACTCCGTATCTCAGATACAACATGCTTCAGCAATAGGTAAACTATTAACTTAGTTTGGTGTATTGAATCATTTTGGAGGTGGACAAGTCCAACTGACGTGTTTCATCCAATTTCATGGTTCATTCGGACGGGAATGACTTTCATATGCCTGGTAAATTGAAACCCATTGTATAATTTATTCTAAGAAATATAACTCAAATCAATCATAGGATAGGTAAAGCATTGTGTTATTTTGGTTTCTTGTGGAGAGTTGTCTCATTGACAATCATACCATATCTCCTTTATATAGTATATATGTTTATACGTGATCTTATGACAAAGAACATTTAGAAAGACGTTCATCTGCAAGGTATATTGAAAACCATTCTATAATTAAGTCTAGGAAATATAGATCAATTAAATCGTATGATAGTTAAGACATATGAGTATTTTTGTATATATATACGTGATCTTATGACAAAGAACATTTAGAAATACGTTGATCTGCAAGGTATATTGAAAACCATTGTATAATTAAGTCTAGGAAATATAAATCAAATCAATCGTATGATAGGTAGTGCATAGGTATAAATACGTGATCTTATGACAAAGAAATTAATGCTTCATTCAGGCGGGAATCTTGAGAATCACGTTATGATAAAATATATCATTTGTCATCACCATAAAATAATTTTATATTGGCATAAATTCCAAAAAACTTTCTTCAAATTTAAGCGAGATATTTTACAGATATTTTTACGGCGGCGGTATCAACTTCTTATATAAACTTTGTATTTCAGAAGGAAGAAGATCTGCATGCTTCATTTCTTGTATGCATATGCCTTATTGATAAAATATATGAGAAAATCTCACTCATTATGGGTAATAGGATACCTTAGTTTGGTATCTAGGATCCTCGCAAGGTCCATATGTCTGTCAGACAGGGTTTCACTAACCTCGACCTATTCCATGGATAAGTGATAAAGTTTTCGTAATAGACTCCGTATCTCAGATACAACATGTTTCATCAATAGGTAAACTATTAACTAAGTTTGGTGTATTGAATCATTTTGGAGGTGGACAAGTTCAGCTGACGTGTTTCATCCAATTTCATGGTTCGTTCGTTTATGACAAGTTATAATGTTTTGTTCATTTATCAGATATAGGCAATACTTCACTTTTTTTTTAATATCAATGGTTTTAATGTGTACATATCCATCTGGCAGGTTTCATTTGGCCTTGATCTCATCTTCGTTGGTCAGTTGTCAGTGTTTTCCAGTTTTTTATATTCCTCGGATACTATAATAAATATGACCACTGTCTGAAATGATTACGCATGGTATCCTTGACAAGTTATATAGTGTACAAGTATGTCGACCAAGTTTATTTTTGTAAATCTTGTTGAAAGATGACTAATTATTTGGAAAAAACTCTCAGACAATTCTATATTAAAGGAGGTACACAACTTTAGCAAGTGTGCAACCTTGTAGCATTTAGAATTAAAGAATTGATTACAGAAATTAGGTATGCACCTTTTTATGCCCCACCTACGATAGTAGAGGGGCATTATGTTTTCTGGTCTGTGCCTCCGTTCGTCCGTTCGTTCGTTCGTCCGTCCGTTCGTTCGGCCGTCCGTGCGTCCGTTCGTCCCACTTCAGGTTAAAGTTTTTGGTCAAGGTAGTTTTTGGTGAAGTTAAAGTCACATCTACATGAAACTTTGTACACCTGTTCCCTATGATACGATCTTTCTAATTTTAATTCCAAATTAATGTTTTGATCCCAATTTCACGGGCCACTGAACATGGAAAATTATAGTGCGAGTGGGGCATCCGTGTACTATGGACACATTCTTGTTCTGCTTGATCTTGTCCGATTTCACTATTTTTAAAGCCGGTTTTGGACTTAGTCCAACCTGACCAAAAAGAATGAAAGCCAAAAAAGGTTAGATTGTACAGATTGTTTTCTAAATCAACGGATGATATTTTATACTGACTGGACATTTTAATACATGGAATTATAATACGGGAAAATGGATTATAATCTTTATACAACTACGTAATGGTATGTTCAAATGCTCTGTGAAATTCAAAAATTAAAAATTACACAACTTCCAAATGTATCTAATGCTTAGGATGAAATAAATTGGTCTTTGTAAACTATTGCTGTTTAGTCTATTTTTTTCATATTTTCCTTTTGACTTAACTCGGTTCTTATACATCCTGTCATTGTGCTAATGTGCTATGGTAAACTTTTTTTATTATTGTACATCATGTTTGCTAATGTTACTTGTTTATAAGTCTTTTTGGTTGTTTTTTATGTAGACATATTTGTCTGCTTTCCTAGTGGTTAAGATTATAGCACAATTTTGACTGCTGTATCCATATTTTGACGCTTGTAACTATTATGTCTGTTTTGTTCATACGTTGTTGTCAATATAATGGAATTGTGTGCGACTTTCGATCACTTTCTTACAAGAGAGAGGTTAGCTATAAAACCAGGGTTAATCCACCATTTTCTAAATAAGAAAATACCTGTACCAGATTAAGGAATATAACCGTTGTTACCCATTCGTTTGATGTGTTTGAGCTTTTGATTTTGCCATTTGATTATGGACTTCCCATTTTGAATTTTCCTCTGAGTTCGATATTTTTGTTATTTCACTTTTTGATAACACAAAGTATTAATTACCTTCTTTTGTGAAGTTCTCAACAATAAAGAAAAACAGGAATAAAACTATCATACAATTACAAAATGAGAATTTCTACAAGTTTGCAATTGTTCTGTAAAATATCAGGCATCTTGTTTCAAAATCGCAGTAGGAGTTGATTACACAGATTAGGCACCATCTTTTGTTATATTTTACAGAAAAATGACTATATTACAAAGTCTGGGAACATTGACAATAATTTCCCCACAATTTCCACGATTGCATGCGTGCAACTTCAACATGAAAATATTTCTGTAAAGTTGCAACGATCGGGTTAGAAACTATAGGTAATGATAACACCAACTTAAAGCCTACTTTTCCTTTCCCGCCCGCACAACATTATCATACTTTAAGTTGGTTATAGGATGCGTCCAACTAAGCCAAAAGTACTGCAATGGTCTCCGTAACCCCACATAACGATTTTTGGCACAACTTTTTCGAATTTTGTGTCCTCAATGCTATTCAACTTTATACTTCTTCGGCTTTTAAATTATTTCGATCTGAGAGTCACTGATGGGTCTTATATAGACGAAACGCGCGTCTGACGTATCAAAGTATAAGCCTGGTACCTTTTATAACTACTTTTATTATGTCCAATATAACCAAAATAACTACACCGATCTGCTTAAACCAACAAAATGTTCATTTTTTAACTGCTTTTCGTACTAATTGCATTGATCTATTAAAGTACTCGTTGTTAGTCACATTATAAACACGAATTTGTTACAAACTACGTATAAACAGAGAAGCAAAATGTTTGTCATACAAGTCTGAATTATTATAGAATAAATTAAAATTGTTAAACGGTTACAATGAAAAATGGAATAACAAGTAACAAATGGATTCTAACAAGAATCGCTTGAACTTTCCTCGAGATTAGCTAATATGTCATTCTCAGTTTGTTCACGTTGTGTAATTGCACGAAGTCTTTGTTTCTCAAATATGCTCTTTTCAGCAAGAGTGATTTTACATTGTATGAACTCTCTCTGTTTTAGATAGTCTCCTTTGGTTGCGCATGTTAGAGCATCGTGGAGATAATCTAAAGATCGCTGTAGATTTTGTCTTTTTTTTTATGGTGTTCTGACCGAGCAATGTAAAACAGCATCCTTGACCAGTTAGTAGATTCATCCCAACAACTGTTTTCAAACAAGTTTAAATAAAACTCTGCCAAACTGATGTCTTCATTTGAAACAGTGTTCACATACATGTATTCAATTTGTTTAACATCAACACCGAGAACAAATAACGCAAGAAAAAGATAAACTTGGTTTAAGAACGATTTTATCTTGTAGATTTTCTCTTGCTCGTAATGTTTTATTGCTGTCAAAAAGCAGGTTTTTGCTCTTTCTCTGATAGAAAACGATCTTGTTCCATTTTGTGTACACCGAAGAATTGCTCCAAGATAATTGGCCTCAAAGAAATACAAGGCACTGGTAGAAAGACAATTGTCCAAGATACTCATCGATTAATGAGGTTCCTTTAATAGTAAAGATGCCTCGTCAAATTGCTTTGAATGTGTGTATAGTAGTTCAACTTTGAGTGGTAAAAGCCTAGCTAAGTGCAAATCTGACATCGATGTGGAAGAAATCAGATTGGTAGCTTGATCAAAACTTTCCACAGCATCTCTACGATTGTCATTGTAGATGGTGGATATGCACATATCGCTTCGATACAGGAGAACTTGCATGTCGGTATTATCGATGTACTTTTGTCTGGCTGCCTTTGTTACGCTGTGAAATAGATCCCAGTCTCCTTTTTCGCGTAAAGTGAATAACTCATCCCAGAGCTTTGAGCAAAGACGCATTATCTTCTTCTTATTTGGAAGGGATTTCGAAACACTTTTCAAAAGGGCCAAGCTTTGTATTCCGTTTGAGAAAATTGGTTTTGCTTTAAGATGCTTTGCTGTAGATGAGCGTACACGTATTTCTCTGCTATGACTATCATCATCGTCCAATTCAAATATTTTCTGTTTAACAATCAACCCTGTATTTGCAGAAATGTCATCTTGTGAGTGATATTTCAATTTGCTTATTTGATTCGCACAACAACCAGTGGAAGACGTTTTCAACAAAAGTTCAATATAATGTTGACAATGACAAGAGTATTTTCATTTACCGTATGTTGTGTGACAATGTAAGTATATTTGTTCCTCAAACTTGAAACCAAACATGTTACAACTTGACTTTGAGGTATTCTTGATTTTCCTAGAACTTCAAAAAGTGTTTTCACTCCTTGCTCTCGACACGTTGTGTCTGAATTTATTAAAACCAAATCGTCGTCGGATAAAACTTCATCTTCAAACAACTGATGTGTTATATCCTTAGCTCTTAAATTCTTAACTAATTTGCAGTGAAAGCAGGTGAAATTATCACTAACCTCTTGCACCACACAACGTTGCTGTATTGATTCGTTTTCTTTTTTTAATACCTCACAAATGAAACCATAATCATTCGAAAGTGCTCTCAAAAGTGATGGATACGGGTCTCCGTCTTTGAAACTCCTCCTTTTTAAAATATAGAGTAGCTTCGCGTTTTGTTCTCGCTTAGTTTTATTAGATAGGATTTCTTCGCATTCTCCAGAGCTTATGATTTCGTCTTCCTGGAGGATGTCTAATACATCTGAGTTTGATAATTCTATACTGTTAATAAGTAATTGATGGTTAGCCCGTAATACTCGATGATGATTTGTTTCCATTTACTGGTCACACTGCAAAAGAAATGATCATGTAGCTTTCTTTACACATCCTCTAACCGGACACAAACTCCGAAACAGTGGTGACATTGCTTTGCTAAACTATCAACGTAGCGTAGCAAAGAGGACGTTACCGCTGTTTCGGAGTTTGAACCAGACATTTGTTCCTGCAGACACAGTTAATACAGATTCAAATTTGTTGATCACGATTGCAAAATGCATTTAGTTGCAACCGCATTCTCAATGACACACCAAAAAAACTGCAATATACATATGATATAGTAAAGGGGAAACACACGTATATAGACATGCCAATTATAAAGCGGATACATGTAATAGCTATAATTCAAATAGTCAAAGCACATGAACCATCATGATGAATGACATGGTAAATATGTACAAAATTGTTGAATACATGATAGGTGAAATTAGGGTTAGTCGTTACTATGTAATAATACAGTATACAGTTTTACCTAAATGATTTACTAAGAACAGACGCAACATCATATGTTGTTTATTAAAGCCGGAGACATATAATAAAATATTATTATTTATCGCTATTTTGTGCATTTTCCCTTTGATCTTTTTTTTGATAATTTTCATATCATGCTACTCGCTTGAGATGGAAAATTATCGCTACAAACTAAGCATGCACGTGGCGTTGCTAACGAAATTAACATGAAATTGACATGAAATTGACAACGTCGTCATAGGTAAAATAGCGATAAAAAGATAATCATTGTTCATCTCAACTCGATTGCCTTTCTCGCTTTCGCCGTCCCGGCTCAAGCGAGAAAATCAATCTCGTTGAAATGATCACCGATAATCTATAAATATCATATGTCTCTGTTAAAGTAAATAAATATATTTGTCCAATTAGATTATAAATTAAGACTAAGATCGTTTGTTCATTCTCAACATCTAAAAGAGAACGAATAATTTCTCCAACTAGGGTACTAGTATAACAGAATGATTTTGTATGGAACAGAGACGAGCAATACTTAAATTTAAAGTGACTATAGCCAAACTATAACAGATCGTCGTGCATAAGTCAAGGAACTTGAGTAATTGTTTCATTGATAAATCTTTCGTTAAATACTAGAGGATATCAAATTTAACAGCTACGTTTCAAAATTGTGTAATGATTACAGAATAAGAACAGTGATGTTATGGCAATAGTTACATTACAAGTATGTTTCATTATAATACGTTATTTTGGTTGGTTACAGCATCTCTCGTCATTATGAAACTAACCTTTATTTCAAAATGAAATGTAACATGCATGATGACACAAGCTTACACAATTACGTCACAGCTAAATAAATTAAAAAGTTGATATACATCATGCTTCCATGATCCTTGCAAAAACAAGAATGTGTCCAAAGTACACGGATGCCCCACTCGCACTATCCTTTTCCATGTTCCATGGACTGTAAAAATTGGGTAATAATCTAATTTGGCATTCAAATTAGAAAGATTATACTATAGGGAACATATGTACTAAGTTTCAAGTTGATTGGACTTCAATTTCATTAAAAACTACCTTGACCAAAAACTTTAACCTGAAACTCCCACTTTCATTTTCTCTGTTTAGTGAACCGTGAAATTGGGGTCAAAAGTCTAATTTGGCTTTAAAATTAGAAAGATCATATCATAAGCAACAATTGTATTAAGTTACAAGTTGATTGGACTTCAGCTTCATCAAAAACTACCTTGACCTAAAACTTTAACCTGAAACTCCCCCTTTCATTTTCTATGTTCAGTGGACCGTGAAATTGGGGTCAAAAGTCTTATTTGGCTATAAAATTAGAAAGATCATATAAGCAGCAAGTGTACTAAGTTTCAAGTTGATTGGACTTCAGCTTCATCAAAAACTACCTTGACCAAAAACTTTAACCTGAAACTCCCCCTTTCCTTTTCTATGTTCAGTGAACCGTGAAATTGGGATCAAAAGTCTAATTTGGCTTTAAAATTAGAAAGATCATATCATAAGCAACAAGTGTACTAAGTTTCAAGTTGATTGGACTTCAGCTTCATCAAAAACTACCTTGACCAAAAACTTTAACCTGAACGGACGCACAGACGAACGAACGGACGGACGAACGAACGAACGCACGCACGAACGGAAGCACAGACCAGAAAACATAATGCCCCCCTCTACTGTCGTAGGTGGGGCATAAAAATGCAATTTATTACAGGTCATTATTCTTTTTTTTTAAATCAGAGTTATCTTTCTTTGGTTACAAGTTGATGTGTTTTGCAAAAAATATGAAATCAATTTAATAAAAGAGGGACGAAAGATACCAAAGGGACAGTCAATTTCACAAATCTAAAACAAACTGACAACGTCATGGCTAAAAATGAAAAAAACAAACAGACAAACAATAGTACACATGACACAACAAAGAAAACTAAAGAATAAACAAC
Source organism: Mytilus galloprovincialis (assembly GCA_037788925.1). Classification (NCBI taxonomy): domain Eukaryota; kingdom Metazoa; phylum Mollusca; class Bivalvia; order Mytilida; family Mytilidae; genus Mytilus; species Mytilus galloprovincialis. The sequence goes on from CM075339.1 coordinate 33,796,319, forward strand.
ACGAACCTCACCAAAAATTAGGGGTGATCTCAGGTGCTCCGGAGGGTAGGCAGATCCAGCTCCACATGTGGCACCCGTCGTGCTGCTTATGTGATAACAAATCTGGTAAATAGTCTAATTCGGTAGGTCACATTCTAGAAAGGGAAGGGGATTGTAGTTACGACGTAAGGAACATATCCGATATCATTTGTGAAACGGTTATTCCATAACGGTCAACCAACTCGTGATGGCGTCCGTAAAATTTACGATGGGATGATTTCAACTTCACCATTCGAAATTCTTGGTTTAAAAGCTTCCTTGTGAGCAGCAACCATCTATTAAGAAAACCATGATAGGAAATGCAAGCACGGGAATCGTATCAATTGGGAGATACATACCCCGTATGCAGGTGCTGTTGGAATGTTGCTACTTAGAAATGGAAAGTTCACAATAGGAAAGTTGAAATCATCTTTTTTGTCGTAAAGTTTTGTTTTCAACCGACCCTCATTGTCAATTTCTAGATGTAAGTCAAGATATGAGACCGACTTAACTGTATTTGTAGTTTCCTTTATCTCTAGTTCGATGGGATAGATGCGTTCCACATAGTCATCAAACTTTGAATTATTTAGTGAAAAAACATCATCTATATAGCGGAAAGTAGAGTTAAAGGATCTTGCTAACTTCTTATCTTTCTTCCTAAAAAGTTCCTGCATGAAGTCAGCCTCATAATGATAAAGAAACAAGTCGGCAAGTAGATGGGCACAGTTTGTTCCCATTGGAATTTCAGAGAATGTTTTGTTTGAATCAGAGTGATCCTTTACAAAGTAGGATTTATCCCTTCTTTAGACAAGATACTTGTATCTACGTTGGCCATTCTTTTTTTATGAAGCAAAGCAATACCAACTCTTTCAATTTGTCTTTTAGTTTGGAATGTGGAATACTAGTGTAAAGAGTAGACAAGTCAAATGTTTTAATACTGGTACAAGATGAAAGAGAGTTAGATTGTATGTACTCTAAAAGATCTTTGGAATTTTTAAGTATCAACATCTGATTCACGCCACCTCTAGAATAGGCACAATAACTTTGAAGCCCGTCTTTGATTGCTGATAAAATAGATGTTAATAATTTAGAAAGAGGTTTCGTGGAGCACTTGGAAGACCCAGCAATATACCGTTGTTTGTAAGGACACTTATGTAGTTTAGGTATCCAATACAGTGATTTCCCCGTTTAAATAGGTTTACACTTTCATTTGTTTTCACCTGTCCTTAGTTGGAAACATGTGGATCAGTGGTTGTCGTTTATTAGTGTAGTTCATAAGTGTTTCTCGTTTTTTGTATAGATTAGACCGTTGATTTCCCCGTTTGAATAGGTTTACACTTTTCATTTTTTTTTTAACCCTTTATAGCTTGCTGTTCGGTGTGAGACAAGGAACCGTGTTGAAGGCAGTACTATAAACCTATAAAGTTTTACTTTATGCTAATTGTGACTTGGATGGAGAGTTGTCTCATTGGCACTCATGCAACATCTTCTTATATCTATATATCAAATTGTATGTCCATTGTTTATAAGTGTTTCTCGTTTTTTGTATAGATTAGACCGTTGGTTTCCCCGTTTGAATAGGTTTACACTTTTCATTTTGTTTAACCCTTTATAGCTTGCTGTTCGGTGTGAGACAAGGACAAGGAACCGTGTTGAAGGCAGTACTTTGACCTATAAAGTTTTACTTTTTGCTAATTGTGACTTGGATGGAGAGTTGTCTCATTGACACTCATGCAACATCTTCTTATATCTATATATATCAAATTGTATGTCCATTGTTTTTTACAAAAGTTAATCATGTTTAAAGATGGAAATAAATAAATATAAATATCATTTGAATATTAATGCCTGGATTGTGTGTTTGTACATTTCTATAAAACCAATTATCAGATACAATTCAAAGATGCTTGAAACTGGAAATGGGAATGTGGAGATAAAGGAATATACTCTAAGGAATATACTCTGTATCAAAAGTACATAAAAACAAATCAATTGTGTTTCATATCAAGTGTATTAAAATAGCATAAACGGAACAACTACATGTGCCCTTTAGACACATAATAATAATGTATACGAATATTATAGACATATACCCTGCAGCCAATAAATGACCATGTCTACTGTGAAATAACATGTATCCGTCAGGGGTTAATTGCATAGTTTGACAATTAACCACAGACTAGTATTACTCAACAACCAGACTACTACGTAACCAGCCTACAGCTATGGACATTTGTATGGACCACTGGACTATATAAGATCCCTCAATGGACTTCAAGGACACAATTCGATTAGGACAGATTGGTACCGGAGATTCCGCCAAGGTCTCCCCCTCGTGGGTAGGCTGGAACTCATGCGCTTAATATCCGAAGTACTCCAACAGGAACGAACAGTTATACAACTATACGATCACGTGCCCGTGTGATGAGTTATTGAACATTCGAACAATTCAACTTTTAAGACAGTTTGTGAACATTCGAACATTTGAACTTTAGAATCTTTCTTTACTTTGTAATTACATAATAAAATTATTTAATCACTGACTATATTACAATTGCACGTCGTCATAATGGTGAAATTATTACATACTACAAAAAAGATATCACCAATCAAATAAATAATGTTGATACTGAACATGAACATCTCAAGTAAGTATATCAGATTATTGGGGTAGACACTTTTAATTAACAAATAGAAATTTACAAGATTGTGTTGAAAATGTACAAGGTTTGAATTGTGTGTTGTCTCAATACTATTAAATGGCTGATTTATTATGGAGAGCCTTTTCTTACTTGAGTTATATGTCGATAACGGTTAAGGAGTCAGTCTGTGGATTATGTAGTATTAAGGCCAAACTTAAAATATTTTGAATTGCCCAAACCCTACCCAAATCTCGAGACAGTGGGTAAGTAGGTAGGCATTTTTTTAATTATTATTTGGCAAACTGGGTAAATTTTGTCAATTGTCAGTCTTATTTGTATCTCTTCATTTCATTTTTTTGTTCGATATGACTAATTTAAATATTTAACTGAATGTGTACATGATCTTACATGTATTTAGAATTAGTAGTTTTAAAACAAATGAATGAGGACAGAACTACCCTAACTACCCAGAAAATAGCTGCCTGCTCAATTTTTTTTATATCCTTATGTGAAAAAGTTTTTCTGTTAATCAGATAGGCATTTATACTAAGAGACATCTGTCACTTCAGTTTCTCTTTCACAGGCATTAAAGCTCTTACTTTTATATATCACATATCATGCAAGATATTTTTGACGTAAAATATTAAAGAAATCTTTGATGAAACCACAAAAAGACTATTTTAAAGTGTGTCATTGGTTTACTTACTAAGTACGTAAGAAAGGTATATTTTTGCAAGTATTGCTTAACACAGCTATAAACCTCTTTATTTTATTCAATTGTGTATCTATCTATATCTATATATAATATAAAACCGGATCAAACCAATACGTATATTTTTGTTAAACAGGCGGAGAATAGACCACTTTCGAGTTCATCCGTCACCGGAAAAACTATTGCGGAACCGGACTATTATACGCGCCTTTATGACGTCATTTACCAGATAGAGGGGGTCGCCTGTACCCCTGCACTATTTACGTTCATCAAGCGTCTTAGTGATCGTCATTGTGCAGGATAAACTAGAAATAATGGTTGTTCTGTAGGCACTTAATGACAATTCCCTAATGACAGCAATGCTGATTGTCAATTTTGAGAATTCAATTTGCCGAATAATTCGTACAATATAGTTTACCAACCACTCGCTCAACATGACGACGCCCCTAAACGCACAAATGACGTTCACTAAAACCAGAGTTTTTGACGGAAATGCATCGAACTCGAAAGTTGTCTATTACTTCCCTTTCCGTTTTGGATATAGTTCCTGTCGTATTTGAGAAATTTAAGGCATTATCAAAGCTAATAAGAATTAACAATTTTATAATATAATAATTAAGAGCAGAAAAATAAAAAGAGAGAAAATAATCACCTGCAACTTAAATATAACACTTTTTATGGAGATGAATGAGGGGCCTGATGGGTTATTTTCGTTCTTCGTGATCGGCGCATTTTCGCTATCGTGAACCGTTTTTCTACAGATTTTTTTTTATATCTTCGTGATCCGTGATCATGGAAATTTATTTTCTGTGAATCGTGATTGACAAAAAAATAAAAACTCGTGAATCTTGATGAGGACCCCCCCCCCCCCCAATCAGGCCCCTCATGTATTAGTGGGACTAGAAAACAATATGCCCATAAATAGGGCATAAAAATAAAGATTACCTAAAAAATTGAAGCATACAAAAATGAAGGACCCTCATCCAGACCATCATATAGAGGTATGCTCGTAACTATAGGGAAAACGGTAGTATTACATTTTCCCAGCATTAGGTTGGCCTTTTGTGTACCCCAAGACAGGTGAAGGAAGTCAACTTAGGAGCGCTGTGATTGGATGTAAGGGTACAATATATTTTTTTTATTTATCTATGAATAACTGCAGTATATAAATTTACAATATAAATTTTAAAACCTATTGAAATATTTTCTAGAGAATTATTTGAAAAGGCTTCCAAAATTTGATAAATTTGGTGCAAAATGACGGTGGCGGCATGGATAACATAAACAAGCAGCTCCGTTGGAAATTGGTCATGATAGTCAACGATACTATTAGTAACTCTTCCAATTGAATGAAAAAAATAAGTATATTCATTTTACCAATTAAATACCCTTGATTGACATTATAAATTCATTATTATAATATAATTTGATAATATGTTGCAATGAAATGAAATATAAACTGTGCAAAATTTTATAATTAACTTATTATACATATTTCTAATTTATTTCGTATCCAAATAATACTTATGGTTTAAGGTAGCATACTGACGAAAATAAGGGAACGTTGATCATGTTGAAGGGCAAATTGTAATATTTTTTACTAATTTTTTCTCCACTTCGCTTCTTGCACGTAAAAGACTCCGAAAATGTGGTGTTGACATTTCACCACTTTCGAACTAAATATTCCGTCTGTATGCATGGTATAAGCCTAATCACCTGCCACCTTTTTTAAATGAAAAAGTATCAACATTTACATTTAGGTTTATTTAATATTCTTCTTCTTATGAATTGTAAATGCATTGCGTTTTACACTTAGTCAGCAACTCAAACCTTCATTTGTAAGTGTGACTTTTGCAGTCTTTTTATTGACCCACTTCAATATGAAACAAATTAATCAATATGGTCCTTCGAGGTAGATGAAACATAAAAGTGAATAAAACAGTACATTACTGATATAAAAATAAAAATATGAGGCAGACCGGCGATACAAAATAACAGTACATATAAAAATAAGAATATGTTGTAGTTTGAATTCCAATTAATATAAAAAAAAGAAGATGTGGTATGATTGCCAATGAGACAAATATCCACAAAAGATCAAAATGACACAGACATTAACAACTATAGGTCACCGTACGGCCTTCAACAATGAGAAAAGCCCATATCGCATAGTCAGCTATAATAATCATGTTCTCACCAATAACCCAAATGACTTAGAAGTTAACAACTATACGCAAGCGTACGACCTTCAACAATGAGCAAAAACCCCTGCATGGATACATTAATTACGTAATGAATATATGCGGAAACATTTTCCAAATTTTACACTACATCCGTGACTTACAATGTATTCATGTTAATTCTATTTTTATAAATAAAATGTGATTTACCTGTCTTCTTTTCTTTGACTTCCTTATTATCAAGATTTTTATCTATTTTCTCTTTGTTTACATGTATTTATAATATCATTCACTGTACGTGTATGCATTAGTTATTTAGTTACAAATATCGATTACGGCAAACGAAGATCCCGTCTCGATTATCAAATAAATGCCATTAATACACTAGTTATCATTAAGGTGGTATGGGAGTCTAAAATAAAAATGATAGAATTTGTTCATACTTTGCCAAAAACGTAGTATCTATTGATATATGTTGAAAAATATAATAAAAATGATAAGTCACCGTGCATTTTCACAAGCTACAGGACGTGACAAAATGACACTTTTTGACGTATGGATTATACAGGGAAAAACACCATTTTGTTATTAGAAACTAATCAAAATGATAGAATTGTTAAATACTTAAGGAAAAGATAGCTTTCAGACAATGCTTTGAGAATATCAAAAGAAAAGATAGGGTCACCGTACGTTTTTTCTAGCTAAAATACAAAATAGGAAAATTCCATGTAGAATCCTTCAGAAAATGCACGTTTTCAGAGTTACTTCCCCTTAAAATGCCAATTTAAAAAAAAATTAAAAACAAACAAAAATAATCAATATTTGCAAATATATTTATATTCTTATAAATTGGTTCTTTTAAATAAACATTCACATTTAAAATTTTCATTCCTGCATCAAATTTTGCTAACTTGATAGAAAATCTGCACCTTTGGTTCTCTGTTTTTTACAATCCAAGATGGAGGAAGACACCCATACCACCTTAAACGTTCGTTAAGAGACATTTTGTACACAAGAAGTCATGTTGTAAATGTATAATTTACCACTGCTTTTAGGCTTTACAATTAGAGATAAAGGAATATTGTGTATTCGGTATTGATTTCCGGTACACACGTCAAGAAGATAACACGTGAGAATCGATATACTTTATGAAATGATCAAACGAAACACGCGAAACGAAATTACAAAAAAAAAAAGAAAGAAACATCTGTTGCAGTTTGCTGATTGTTTTACTGATCATAATTCACTAATAATAATGTCCACAAATAGATGGTTTACGATATATTCATTATTGTTATAGCTTAACATTTTGTCCATTTATGAATTACGAAATTAATTTATAATAGTTTGCGAGCAGCTCCCTCAAGCAAAAAGGACTTTTTATCGACTCCTAGGAGTCGAGATTAAGAATTGAACGATGGACAGTTAGTGCGTGAATTTTTCTTGCTACCTGATTAGAAGAAATTACGAGACGTGAATAATCAAAGTTTATTGATTGGTTAGGACATTCCAAACCCAGTAAATGTCTTTCAATCCCGTAGAGTATCGGATTTGTCCTCTCTATTTTAGCAATTAGATTTTGCCTGGTCATTAATCATGCATATTCATATTGGTACACAGGTAACTTTTATCTATAAATAGTCGAATCTTCTAGAGTTTCGTAAACAACAACGTTAAACAATATATATATATACTACTTCATAACGTGTGACATCACTTGTGTGGTAAAAAATTACAATTGATGCACGTGGCTATTCTAGTAAATGAATGAATCTACAAAGCGAGAGCACTTTCCGTTTTCATCAGCTAAGAGTCGAATAGCCCTTTTTGAAAGGCTAATGCTTGTTTGGTTATATAGCGGATCATCTGTGTCGGCATTGGCTTACACATGTTCCTGAAGAAGGTAAATTCAGAAAAGGGCTTTGGACACATGACATTTTTAAAGAATTGTCAGTTTCATTTTAAAGTTTTTAGCTATAATTTATGCTATAAATACAGCTTTAGGTGAAAAGTAAATAATGAACGCACTTCAGCCCGGTTTTCAATATTCAATACTTTAACATTTCATCCTATTTAGACTAATATGTTGTGTCATGACAATATAATGGACCTTAACGTTGAGTCTGAAATAAAGATATATATATAATGATCTTGATACATGTACATGTATCTTAAATTTGTCCTGAGCTGGAGTAGTAAAAAGTCAGTGTAAAAAGAATTCCGTTTTTCATAGATTAAATGTAATTGAAAATAAGGAAACACCACAGTTTCATTTCAGTTTGGGGGGGGGGGGGGGTAGTGGATCCTCTTTGTCTCCTTCCGGTATTGAAATGTAAACAGTATGAGCATATGAGAAGTATATAAGAAAGAACAAATTATTCTACCAGAAAAGAGAAGAAAACATCAGTAATGAATAAATCGAACTTCCCAACCACGTGTCATAGAACGATGATTTAGTTCTAAGAAAGGAACTTCGATCCCAACCACGTGTCATAGAATGATGATTTAGTTCTAAGAAAGGCTTCAATAATTGTGTACATTAAGGTTTATGTACCCTTCTGTAGCCATTTTTGTACGAACTTTTCAAACTTCAATTGTATCAAAACTACAGATATTATGAATAATAGAGATAGGCCATTTTGTACATATTCCAAGGGGAAACTTGATGCAAAGCATTATTTTTTACTGTTCCATTGCATTTAATAGAAAAAGAGGACTTTGTGGCAAATAAATCAAGATTTTTATAGAAAATCCACAGCCTTTATCCTTGTACTCTCATATTTGGCAATTTGATGACTGATAGATAAAGGATTATTGCATGCAGTGCTAGCATTGATTTTCTTAAAACAAGTTTATAAATATAGTTATTGGTTAAGACAAGTATAAATATGACCAAAATCAAGTACACCTTTTAGGGTGCGCTCGACTTTAGTGACTCAGCACGAGGTGTTTTGGAATTTACAGGTTACTTAGAATTTTTTGTAAAAAATAAACACTAGCACATCATAGAAAATCAAGTGAGTAAATTATGTTTCAAATTTTATAACAAAAATCTCTGTATTAAAGGCTGTGGATTTTCTATAAAAATCTTGATTAATTTGCCACAAAGTCCTCTTTTTCTATCAAATGCAATGAAACAGTACAAAATAATGCTTTGCATCAAGTTTCCCCTTGGAACATGTACTAAATGGCCTATCTCTATTATTTATTATATCTTTAGTTTTGATACAATTGAGGTTTGAAAAATTCGTACAAAAATGGCTACAGAAGGGTACATAAACCTTAAAGAAAAATCTAGGAGTGATGACAAATATCTTCTTTCTCACAACAGAATTTGCATCACAAGAGGATAATATATGAGGCGATATTAAAATGATTTGTTAAAGGTTTGGAAACAAAATGAGTTTGACTTTCACAAATAATATATATATATATATAGTGAAGACTTCCTTGTCTATAGAAATCTTTTCTCAAGGTCAATTTATGTATCCGATTACGCAGATATAAATAGCTGTATATCATATAGAAATAACTTTTTATACAGATATCTTGCAGAATCGGTTTCAAAACATGTATTCAGAACAAATATGGCTGTCAAAACAATTTTCTTTTATGACGCATGCTTTTTTTTTTTTTTTTTACATATTTTGTTAAAGAAATGCATCGGTTATTTATCTTGTATTCACAATGTGATCTATTGCTTTGTTGTCTTAACTTGTATAATGTAAAAATAATAATATAACATCTACACACGCTTAAAAAACACGTGTCTCATGTCTATCTCTAGATTAGCCTTCCGTGACAAGGTAACACTACGACTTTTAATATAGCGGACAGGTCGAACAACTGATGTTCTTTAACCCTGCAGACTGCCATTGGCGATTGCCAAATAAAATTGATCACAAGATGTAACAAAATGGATCTTAATATAAATTTAATACTAAACAGAATTTTTTTTTTTACTTGTGGCCACGATGTTATGCCACAAACATAAGGTGTCAATATTTTTTTAGTACATACATATATACAACTCGTCTAAACATCAACCCAACAATGTTAGACCTGATAATTTGCTTTCGCAATTTTTTTGTTCTTCCCTCGCCTGGATTCGAACCCATGCTACTGAGATGTCGTGACACCAAATCGCCTGTACTGTAGCCGTCCCGCTAGACAACACGACCACCTGGGCTTTATAAAAATGAAGCTTTCGGTGGCCATGTGTTACCTTTCCACGTCAGTTTTAATCTAGCGTCGTACTACAGTACATGATATATAAGGCATGGACATGTTGTTTTTACAGATCAGCTAAATTATCTATAGTAAAGGATCCTACAAATTAATGTAAGATAAAGTCACAGAAAATAATTATATTTATAAGTACGTCTGAGCCAGTGACAACTCTACAACAGATTTATCCATCGGATCACCAACAGTGATGGTGATACATGGCTGTGTACATTATGTATATATATACAACTCGTCTAAACATCAACCCAACAATGTTAGACCTGTAAATTTGCTTTCTCAATTTTTTTGTTCTTCCCTCGCCGGGATTCGAACCCATACTACTGAGATATCGTGACACCAAATCGCCTGCACTGTAGCCGTCCCGCTAGTTAAATATTTCAAGGGCAGACTAAAAATTTTCATTGCTTGAAGATTATAAACCCTAGTTATCACACACAAAATTATATTTTTTCATCCAACTTAAAAGACTGTCGTCAAGTACTTTTAGTAAAAAAAAAAAAAGAGCTATTCGAACACACCTACTCTGTTTTTTTGATTCATTAGATAGGTATTTCACTTGATCCATATATTTCATCTTTTCGTACTGTGATTTTTTTTTATGTTATAAAGTCAACCTGTAGCTTTGATATATAAACATGATAGAATCTGAAGCGAGATGATATATCAAATACTCTTGCTTTGTACGTTTTAAAGACAAAATATACAACCCAAACATGCCCTTACATAAAAATGTGCACTCGAATTTCTCTTTTCGATACAATTGTTTCCCATTTTTTGGAATTATTTCTTGAGTCATATAATGGAAGGGCAGACACGAAAATTACTGAACTAATAGATTGATATGTTTCCGACCGTGGTAATTTTTTTTTAAATCGGAGGTTATGCATTTTCTACATCCAACTTGATAGATACCCATGTCGTCGACTAGATATCTGATCATATCTAATTGTTCTGCATTACTATGTAATTATTGTGTTGATGTTTTGTGGTGTTTTGGTGTCCCAACAATTGTAAAGCGCTATGGCACAATCTAGGGGGAGGCTCACGGTAGGAGGCCGGAATCAGCAACGAGAAAGAAAACCAAACTAGAATATCAAGAAACTCGCTATTAATTTAATAATGAAAACATTAAGATAAATACAATATAATTTCAAAGTATACATTTTGAAGTCAAACTAAGTTAAAACAATGATAAAATAGTACAACAATTCAGATTTCCTATTAAATAATAACAATAAAGATTACTGTTTAAATAAACCTCTGAATTAAAATATTAGTTACTTAGAAACTTTATTTATTTTTTCCAAAATAAAATTAAAAGAAAAATAGTTTTAAATTTAAATTATTTTCAAAATCAAGAGACTCACCTAGAATATCAAGAAACTCGCTATTGATTTCATAGCGGCTTGACACGTTTATATACTAAGTTTTGAATGTCCTAGCAAGTAACAAACAAAAGAATGTATGATTTATGAGTTATCGACAACATGTATAATACACAAATAAAGTTGCAGACGTCGCTTGACCGTTGTCCGAACTTTTAAGATGCTCTTTATAACTTTACTAGACATTTATATAATTTGGTAACTGCTGCAGTCTCATTGTCCAGACAAATTGAATAGTTTATAAAAATGCTTGTTTGACATATTTGAAATATTCAACGCTTGAAAAATGTATAGAACATTTAAACAATAATTCTATGTAAAATAGTTTACAAAGTAGAACCCGCATACATTAACTAATAAACCATATGAAATAAAATAAACTACATTTTTCTATTACAATAATCGCTCTCCCTTTGAAAAAGAGATTGTTCCACCAATCAAAATATATAAACACAAAGAAAAACACTCAATAAAAACACCTTTTTTTTTCTTTTTTTTTTTTCAAGAATCATAAAATACACAATGAATAATAAAACATATATATAGTACAATTCAAATATTGGTATATATAAAAATGAATATCATATATCTAATGATCTAAAGGCCTTTAATTATTTACAGATGTACATAAAGATACTGATTCTAATGATTATTCTGAGATTATACACGTCGTAATGTAAATATCATTAAAATGCAGTAAACTTTTATTTACGTTAACGATTTTCCCACGGTACTTAATCTTCCTCAATGGACAGAAGTAGTGGGTCCTTTTTCATTAAAATTCTTTTATATTTTATAAATACATTACAATTAACCTTTGGCTATGAGCTAATACAAGTTTTTCGCGTTTATACGCGCACTTGAATCTAAGTTAGGCGATTTGGGGATTATCTGATAATATAAGAAGGAAGTCTAACTTGAATGGGTCATCTTTGGCAAAATTGTGGAAATTAAAATTTTATTAAATGATAAATAAATGGTAAATGTAAATTTTCTATTTAACGAAAATAGTTTCTGACTTGTCTCTGATAGGATTTTTGCAATCTTTCAAAATAATCGATATATAAACTAATAAAAGGGGGTAAATCATTATGTGGAATTTCTATTTCTGGATTGTTAAGAAGAGTATTTAAACAGGATGACTGTAGAGTTGAATAAGAAAAGGGATCAAACCCGTAGGAAAGTAAATAATTAATCGCATCTAAATAATCTATGTCATCATGATTATTTATTAATTTGTTCCATACTTGAGGTGGCGAAAGTTTAAATAGATCCATATCTGGTAACTCTGAGGAATAGAAAAGAACATATTAGTATAAAGTAGAAGGGTATACAATAGTCTTGCGTTTGTTTGTTTGTTCTGAGGTATCACTATTTGTCGCTAGCATGTTAACATTGTTAATTGGACATTTAATATTTTGATGAAGTAATATAATATAGGCAGAAAATGGTTGTTTAAGTATTGATCGTAGTGTGCATGCCTGAAAAATGTTTAGATCGATGATTTCAGGTACAGAAATGAATTGGGAAGTATTTTTGTTTCTAACTGTAAAATTTGGATACGAAATGTGTAATTTAGGCCGGAAGTAATTTACAACTGTTAAATTGTCAATAATGTTTGGATATTGAACATCCCAATATGTTGGGCATAAAGGCATTGAAAAAATTGGAATGCAAACACAATTGAACCCTGTTGTTATTTCTAAGCATAGTTTAGTATTCATATTTGTTCTTTTGAAGGATTTAATTACCAAAAAGATCGTCATTAAAAAGGAAATGAAAGCTAATGTAAAAACAGCATGATCCCAAGTTATATTGGAATTCAATACGTTAATCCAAGTAGAAGGTGCTTGAGTTGTTGCAGGCTGAAATTTAAAATTTGGGAGCGTAGTGGCAGACGATTGAACAGGTTGATATATAGCTATTGCGGCAGCAATGACTTTGAATTTATAGAATAACCAGATAAGAACAACTGTGTTCAGTGAAGTAATAATAATTGCTATTAATGATAATATATCATTTGTAGTAGGCCAACTTTCGAAGTTTAGATCAATTTGTCCATCAACCATAGAATCGGCTAAAGAGGAATATATAGTATTTTGTTTCTTGACTCTGGTGACCAATTTTTTTAAATTGAGGTGATATTTTTCATCTTTTGCAAAAATATGACTCATTTTATTTTTGTATATCGTGAAATTCGGTAAAGAGATAGAAACTGGATTAGGAAAAGTTGTATTAGCAAGGATGTTTGCAATTTTTGTATCATCAAAGAAGTGTTGTAAAATTGCTAAATTGACTGGATGAAGTTTAGTAAAATCATTTGTTCCATTTACACACAGTGATAATTTCGTTGCAAAGTGTGAAAGTTTAGAAAATAAAATACAGTGACAAGGGATTTTGAAAATACAAAAGGAACAACCTGCTACTGTTATGTTTTTATCATTACACATTAAGTTTAAATTATCATATTTATAAATTAGAACTGAATCATCTGATATTTGAACAATTTGAGGAGAAATGGCATTAGGCAAAAATTTAAAATCGCAAAAGGTTTTAATTTTCTGTTTGTCATTACTGAAAATATGAAAAGCACATTCTGTAGTATTGGAAGATTCAAATACAGGATTGAAATTACAATGTTTTGGAGTTATACCTTGGCACATATTCATTTGTTCAAAAGTAAGAGTTGTGAAAAATTTCCGATCATGTGTAATTAACATATATTTCGGTAAATCAAAAAGTTGAGTTGCATGAGAATTATTAGTAGTAACTGCAACCGGAAAAGATTTTATTTTATATACTTCAAATAGTTTTCCATGTGTTGTCAAAGGGAATTGAACAACTAAATACAATTTCGTATTATTTTGTAGAACAATATATTTAGCATAATTATAATAATAATGTGGATTTGAAGTTAAAATTTTGAATCCTGTGTAGTTAGCATTTAAAATAGTTTGAATATCCGATACAGTTTGTTGGATTACATCCGGTTTTAGAAGAATAGGAGATAATTTTCCTTCTATTAAATTTATTATAGCTGTTTTCAAATCAATTATATAATTCTGTAGAGTAATAGAGTCTTGACTTTGATCAGTTAAAATTTGAAAATAGTCTGTATAATGGTCTTCTAAGTTTTTAAAATCTCTTTGAATAAGGGCATTTAAAAATATTAAACCCTGATAATTATTTTCAATACCTTGCATAGCATTATCAAGTCTTTTCTCTGTTTGCGAAACAAAAGACGCTAAACTACCGCCATATTGTTTTAACGCATTCGAGATCTTATTGTTTTCAGATGTTAAGGAATTAATATGGGTTACAATTTTTTTCATAGAATCCTCCGTTATAAGACCAAACAAACCCCCCATAATCGATCCTACAAAGGGAATCAGTGCTCTTTTAGATTTGCCAATTACGGTCCTATTTAGTTTCGGTATTAATTTGTCTATTAATGATTTTGTGTCTTGAATTTGCGCATTCATATATTCTTTCATGTAATTTACTTGTGCAACAATTTTGTCATACGATTGACATACACGACCTGCTCTCTGTGGACATTTAGTGACCAATTTATGTTGTAAGTTCAAATACATTGGTATTTCATAAATATGTGTCCAATAATCTGTAGCGAAGTCAATATTAGGCTGATTTTGGAATATAACTCCATAATTTATTCTCTGTTCATCTGCTTTTGACGTTGACAAAAGTAAGGCAAAAAGCAAAAACGGCAAAATCACAAATCCAAATCTTGTCATGCCTACAATATATAAAAAAAAAAAGGAATTAATTTGATTTCTGATGATCCAAAAGATTGGGGTAAAATTTTTTTCAGAGGTCTAAATGAAGGACAATTTAGATATAGGTAATCAAGTAGAAGAATGTGATTGTCGTTTGCTTGCCACTCTTGTAAAATAGTTAAGTATTTATTAACGTCTTTTTTTTAATCTTTTGTGCGCTTTTTCTGAATGAAATGCTACTTTTAAAGCTTGACTAACATTTTCTTGCGGTTCCCATGTTGGGTTTGAGTTATCTTTCCATTGAACTAAATAATGTTTCTTTCCGGATATCCATTTTAATTTTAATAACTTAATAGCCTCGTACCATTGGTCATTTTTGTTTTGACCGTTATTTGATGTTGATTCATCAACATCACTTTGAGAGTTGTCTTCTTTATTTTCTGCTTGATTTAAATCTTCATTTAAATTATCAGGATTTGGTTGATTTATATTAGCAGGCTCATTAGGTAAAGCTTCCTTATCTGTTAAAAGATTCGGAGGTGGTCTAAAATCACTTGGATCTTTAAAAGCTTTAAGTCTGTTTGCATGAATGAATGATTTAACTGGCCTAAGGGTTTTTAAATTAAGAAGTTTATAAATTAAATCATGTCGATTTTCAAGTATAGAAAATGGTCCTGTCCATTTAGGTTCTAATTTCTTTTTCTTTCCTATTTGGACTTTTTCTTGTTTAAGTAAAACATGATCACCTACCTTAAAATTTGGTATTTTAGTAGATTTATCATAATATGTTTTGCTTTTAAGTTGAGCATCTTCCAAATTTGTTTTAGCTAGATCATGAATAATTTTAACTTTATTTATTAATTGATCTATATATTTTTCTGGAGATTGAGTAATTAATTCTTCAGGAATTAAGGCTATATCTATTGGTAAAGGCATTTCCCTTCCAAATATCATATAATAAGGTGAAAAACCCGTAGATTGCGTACACGGACTCATTCTAAAAGCCATCATAATACTCGGTAACACTTGCGGCCAATTTGTTTGTTGTTCAGAGCAATACGCTCTTAAAGATTGAGCTAGAGTAGAATTTGTTCTTTCACAAGCTACATTACTTTGCGGATGATATGAACTGGTGAAATGTTGGGTAACATTGAACATTTTGCATAAAAGATTGACAAGCTTGCCTAGATTACTTGCATGTCTATCAGATACCAAATATCGACAAGCTCCATATCTAGTAAAAATTTCAGAATATAAAATGTTTGCAATTTCTTCAGCTTCTTGCGTTTTCATTGGAAAACATTCACACCAGTGTGAGAATGAATCTGTTACTAACAAAATATATTTGTGTTTTTCTTTTGAAGTCGGTAAACCCCCTAAAACATCCATGTGAAGCCGAACAAAAGGTCCTTGGACTGGTAGTGATTTTAAAGGTGCTTTTTGAGCAGTACTGTCTTTTTTCACAGTTTGACAAATTTGACAACTGGTGACATAATCGTAAACATTTTGATACATTTTTGGCCAAAAATATCTTTGTTTAATAGCTTCATAAGTTCTTTGAACACCTAAATGTGAACCACCGGCTTTTTGATCATGGAATGATAATAAAATATCATTGCGCAATGGTTCTGGAATTGCTACTTGTTTGATCAATTGATTTTTTGATGTCCTAGTTTTCGTTCTTGGTTGAAAGAAGTGATACAGAGTATCATTCAGAAGTTCATATTGACCAGTTTCATACGGTATAGCTTGTGCTCTTTTCTTCTCATCTGGTAAAATACCATTTTCCAAGAAGGTAATTATTGGTCCAAAATATGGGCATTGTTTTTGTAAAGATGAAATGTCTTCTAAAGAAAAAATTGGAATATCTTTTTCAGAGTTGCTAATTTTTTCTAAAGTTTCTCCTGGATAAATGAATGTAACTTCAGTTAATACCTTGGGTTGATCCGTTTGTTTTTCATAATTGCGTCTGGAAAGTGCATCACAGTGTTGATTTCGCGAACCCATACGATGTATAACGTCAAAATTGTATTCTTGTAGTTTTAACGCCCACCTTATTAGTCTGGAATTGGTATGTTTAATAGTTTGTAACCATGTTAAAGCTTTGTGGTCTGTATAAATAGTAAATTTGTTTGTAGCAAGATACACGTGAAAATATGCTACCGCTGAGACAAGTGCTAACATTTCTTGTTCTGTAACCGTGTAATTTTTTTCTGTCGGCGTTAAAGCTCTGCCACCATAACCAATTACATGTTCTTTTTCATCATCACCAATTTGTGATAAAATATAACCTATTGCGGAACCCGAAGCATCACAAGATACTATAAACGGTTTATTAAAATTTGGAAAATTTAAAACTGGAGTGGATGTTAACGCTTCTTTTAATGTTTCAAAAGCATTTTGACAATCTGTTGTCCATTTAAAAGGAGTATCTTTAGTAAGAAGTCTATTTAGAGGTGATGCAATTTTGGCATAACTCTTAACAAATTTTCTATAATAATTACATAAACCTAAAAAACTTCGAACATCATGTTGATTGTTTGGAATTGGAAAAGTTTCAACAGCTTTTGTTTTGGAGGTGTCGACTTTAATACCTTCTTTAGATATGATGTGTCCTAAATAAAGAATTTCTGATTTAGCAAAATCACATTTGTTAGGTCTTAATTTCAAATTTGCCTGCTTTAACCTTTGAAAAATCAAATCTAAATGTTGTAAATGAGAATCAAAATCTTCAGACCAAATAATAACATCGTCAACGTACACCAAACAATGTTTCCAAGTTAAACCTCTTAAAACTTGTGTCATTAAAGACTGAAAACTTTGACAAGCATTATTCAAACCATATGGCATTCTCTTAAATTGATATAAATTATCATGCGTAATAAAGGCTGTTTTATGCTTTGAGTGTTCGTCCATTGGCATTTGATAATAAGCCATTGTCAAATCAAGTCGTGAATAAATTTTGGCATTTGATTGTCCTATAGCGTCAAAAACATCATCTAAACGAGGCAGTGGATGTTGTTGAAGAATTGATTGTTTGTTAAGTGAACGAAAGTCAATGCATAACCGCCAGGTATTATCTTTCTTTTTAACAAGGACGATTGGTGAACTATATTCGCTTTTGGATGGCTCTATTATATCATATTTAAGAAGTTCTTCAACTTGTTTTTGAATTTCTTGTTTAGCTGCTGGCGATGTCCTATATGGACGAGATTTTACAGGCGGGGCATTTCCAGTATTAATTTTATGTTTATAAACATCAGTTTTCCCTAACTCTTTTAAATTAGTTGCAAAGACATTCCTATTTTGGTTTAAAAATAGATTTAATTTTTGTTTCTGTTGATCTGTTAAATCAGCTTTTGATAAATCAAATTGAATATCTTTTTGATCTGAATTAGTTTGTTCCAAATTCATAGATTTAACTGTTTTGTCATTATCTAAAGTAAATATATTACCTGTATCCACATCATTCATAGTAGCTAAAATCAAACCTGACCTTAAAGTAATGACCTCATTTGTGGGATTTAAAATTTGAAGGTAACATTTGTTATTACGATTTCTGATTAAACATTTAGCTGTTAGAAAATTGTACTTTAAATTTTTGAGTGGTTCTAATAAGTAATTTCGCTGCGGCAGCGCGTGAGACAATCTAACACAAACATTCATCATTGTATTTGGAGGAATTAATGATTTCCTATAAACCCTAGCAAAACCTGGTGTTACTCTTATTACATTGATTGTAACAGAATTTTTTATTAAAGATAATTTATTAGTGTTCCAGTTTAAACATACACTTTTTTCTTTGCAAAAATCTGTTCCTAATATCATAGAATGTCGTAAAGCTGGTATAATATAAAATTTTTGAGAAAGGACTACGCCGTTTATTTCAAAATTTAATTTAATTTGACCTTTTACTGGGTAAGTAGCTCCTCCTGCTCCAACTATTTGTTTAATATCTGAACGTAATAAACGATTATTTGCAAATTTTGTTTTGAAGAATGTTTTTTCATTGATCGCAGATATTGTTGAACCAGTGTCCAGAAGTGCTTTAATTTTAATACCACCAAAATGTACTGGGATAAGACATTGATGCATATCTGTAAGAAATTGTTTTGATTTTTGATTGGAATTTCCACGACCTGAACATTTGTTTGTAAGACTGTGTAACTTTGTATGCCTGCCCAAAGTAGAAATTCGAACAGGCCTGGATTGCTATTGTGTTTGCATTCTTCTTGAGGATAGACAAGCTTTAGAAAGGTGTCCCATTTTATGACAAAGATGGCAAATTACACCGTTTGCGGGACATTGGGCCCTATTATGAGAAAACCCATTGCAGTACAAACATCTACGAGATGACATTTGAAATTGGTTTTGATAACGAGACGGTTGTCGAAAATTTTGATAGTTTGAGTGGCGAGGATACATCCTATTGAAATTTGGACGTGGCGGTTGATTTTGTGGTGCCCTGTACCTATTTGAGGAATACATATCATGGTTTGGTGCTCTTGGGGTATAATAAACTGGCTGCTGTACATAAATAGGTTGTTCAGAAGGTTGATAAGACTGCTCTTGGTTAGTAACTGGAGTTGTACTATTCACATTAATAGATTGGATATGTTCCCTTAATGAATGAATTTCATCTAAAACAGTTTGATTCATGGAATTTACAGAATTTACATTCGAATCAATAGCTTTTTCTGCCAAATTTGCGGCATGCCTAAATTCTTCAATATTTTTAGGTTCTTTTGTCATAACAATAGTGCCCGGGTCCTCCACCATTATATTGTGTTGATGTTTTGTGGTGTTTTGGTGTCCCAACAATTGTAAAGCGCTATGGCACAATCTAGGGGGAGGCTCACGGTAGGAGGCCGGAATCAGCAACGAGAAAGAAAACCAAACTAGAATATCAAGAAACTCGCTATTAATTTAATAATGAAAACATTAAGATAAATACAATATAATTTCAAAGTATACATTTTGAAGTCAAACTAAGTTAAAACAATGATAAAATAGTACAACAATTCAGATTTCCTATTAAATAATAACAATAAAGATTACTGTTTAAATAAACCTCTGAATTAAAATATTAGTTACTTAGAAACTTTATTTATTTTTTCCAAAATAAAATTAAAAGAAAAATAGTTTTAAATTTAAATTATTTTCAAAATCAAGAGACTCACCTAGAATATCAAGAAACTCGCTATTGATTTCATAGCGGCTTGACACGTTTATATACTAAGTTTTGAATGTCCTAGCAAGTAACAAACAAAAGAATGTATGATTTATGAGTTATCGACAACATGTATAATACACAAATAAAGTTGCAGACGTCGCTTGACCGTTGTCCGAACTTTTAAGATGCT
Organism: Mytilus galloprovincialis; assembly: GCA_037788925.1. Lineage (NCBI taxonomy): Eukaryota > Metazoa > Mollusca > Bivalvia > Mytilida > Mytilidae > Mytilus > Mytilus galloprovincialis. The sequence continues at coordinate 33,816,604 of CM075339.1, forward strand.
CTTTATAACTTTACTAGACATTTATATAATTTGGTAACTGCTGCAGTCTCATTGTCCAGACAAATTGAATAGTTTATAAAAATGCTTGTTTGACATATTTGAAATATTCAACGCTTGAAAAATGTATAGAACATTTAAACAATAATTCTATGTAAAATAGTTTACAAAGTAGAACCCGCATACATTAACTAATAAACCATATGAAATAAAATAAACTACATTTTTCTATTACAATATAATAGATAAATTGAAAACTTATGCAAATGGTGTTTTTAAAATAAAACACTTCGTACATGTACTTGAGAAGAAAATTGTCGTTTTATTTGTGTCTATTAACTTTTAAAATTTGTGTTACTATAGTAAACATTACAGTAAGCATTTATCGCCAATACAAGTTTCCTTTTCGGACAGAAATATCTATCTCTTACTGTTTTGTTGAGCGGCAAATATTCATAAATATCAACCTGCTAATCAGATGTGAACCATTATATTCTCATGAGTATCTTTGAAAAGCGAGACTGCACGATACAAGGCTTCCGTTGAGTACATTACAGATACAAAATCTGAAAAGGGCGACAGCTATTTCCTTTCATTACGACAGAATGTACATAACAACAGGATAACAGCTAATATACAAAGGAGAGATTTAACCAAGGCATGAAAGGCATCCTTTTCTTTAGAAATCTTTGAAGTAAATTAATTGATTTTTTTTAAATATAATTGTATCGTGATTAATTCGGTTTCAACACTTAAAAAAAAAACCAATGATGCACGAGTTTTCGTTGCCTAGGGTACCCAAATCGTAACTCTTTTCAACTCATCACTGCAAAGCTCCTAACCATAATATAATCATTCTTTTCAGTATTATAGTAAAAACTAGAAGAAATGTGTGACGCATTTGTATTAGTTTATGCAGCATATTGAAAAATTTAAAGTATCGTCGAAAAGGAGATAGGCGTCTGACATGTCCTGGAAACGTGACAACCTGCTAAACAGATACGAACCATCATATTCCCAGGAGTACCTGAGAAAAGTGGGACGGAAATCGTTGTCGGAAGAAAGGAGATCAAAGGAGGGATAAGTGAACAGACAGACAAGGTGAATATCAAGAATGTATGTACGTGTCGTCGAGCTAATAAAGCATACATACCCTTTGAAGTTCAAAGTATCAGAAAAGAAGAAGCACACGTGTGTCTGACTGATCAGCACATACAGTGGAGATCACTTCTAACCTCTCATTAGAACTGTCAGAATATTCTGTCATAGAACTGTTCTAACCTGTCCTATAGAACAGTTCTACCCTAGAACTGTTCTAGGTAGAACTGTCAGGATCAGTTCTAGGTAGAACTGACTAAATCAGTTCTAGGTAGAACTGTCAGGATCAGTTCTAGGGTAGAACTATCTAAATCTGTTCTACTTCAGTCACGTCTCAAGATCAGTCATTACAGCTGAACGGACGTGCTGGGCCAGCTCTCCTTTACCCGCTATCTTCGATGAGGGTTTACAGTTAGATGATCAACGACTTAAAATTACTACTTTAGATGACAGAAACCAATCCATCACCGTAGAGTAGACGTAGTAGTAGGCGTACCCGCGTTAACATGCATTCCAAAACACATTGTATCATGGGGGAGTGTTATGCCGATTAACGTCCGAGGGCTGCATCCTAGGTGTTAGATGATTGACCTTCATTTCACTGCCTCACGGCTTTGGTCCTGATAACGCTTCCTGTCATCTTTAGCACTACGTCCACGACTCATCTACCAGTACTCCATCATCGAGGTTAGCGGGCTGCCAAGCTGACCAAACTGGCCCTGAAAGCAGCCATGGTGAAGTAAAAGAAACATCAAAATAGTCAACAAAAGAAAAACAACTCACCAAAACCCAGATGGCGTCCTCACCTGTTCCTGACCCTACGCATCAAAATATGATAAGGCTCACCAAACGCCTTCCGGCACCGAGCCGACCGTTCGAGGGCTGAAAAGCCAGTCAAGGTCGTTAAACACTTCCATATATATTATTAATTAACTTCTAAATCAACTACCGGTCGAGGTCAATACCCTCCATGACATTGTATATGGACCAAAGCCATGATTTGAAAACTGTAGATGTACAGGGACTTTCAATAAATTTGATTTATGAAGGTATGCGTCGACATATAAGGAAACAGATATTACACTTACAACCAAAGTTGTTTTATTATTTTTATCCCCTTTTTATTCATCTACTTCAAATTACATTTTTATTTCAGATATGTTTGTTTTATAATGGCCTTTGGAATGCATAATAGGGAAATATTTGTAGCTAATATATTTACAATTGGTTAATACATCACAGAGAGAAAAAACAGTCTGCTAAGGAGGTTTCTAGTATATTACCTATATATATATAACCTCCTTCAGACTACCAAGTCTTGTCTAAGTCACCGCGCTCGCTAATATATGCCACAGAACAAAATCAACAGTGGCGTAGCTAGGTCGTTTTCAAGTGTACGCCCGAACCTCGGTCAGGCCCTATTGGATCCAGGCCAATGTAGATGAGCGGATGCTAAGCCTCCGTAAGTTTTAAAATTACCGAGAATGACATACCATTCCTGTCATTAAAAACTCATATCGATCAATAATTGTTAACAACATTCTTTAGATTCAAAATGGTTACTTTTTTATGTTTAACCTATTCATAGTCTATTTAGAATCGTAAATGAAAATTACTCGGAAATGATTAATTTTCTGAGTTGTTCATGTGCAATATTAAAGTGTGTAAATGGAACCCTGGTTCTCGCCTGAAATTCCTCCCCGCGAAAAGTTTATTCATTTATCAGTCCATTACAGGATTTAAACAAAAGAAATATTTTCATTTAATTTCTGCACAAGTTTCATGACAAAATATGGAGGTTTATAAATTTATCATGTAAATTAACTCGACATCATAGATACCAGGATGGAAATTTATTCTTGCGCTATACATGTTTTCCTCCAAGAAAGTTTCATAAACTTTGACAACGGTTTTACAAATAATTTATATGTACCAAATTTTAACCTCAGAATGTAAATACTTCAAGAAATTCCTTTTAAAAATCCATGAATTACGGGAAAATTCATCATATATAATTTCGTCTTGATGCGCTGGATACTCTTTTGAGTTTTGACCATAAACAGTTTTTTTCAAGCTATCGAAAAATCATACGATGGTTTGACAAAGTTATTGATATATTAAAACTTCCACCACATACTGAACCTACATCTACACAGTTATAAATTAAAAAAAATGCAAACCACATTTCGAATCTAAGTACATAAGGAATTGCTTTAAAAAAAGGAAAGCGAGTATAGAAATCACGGTAGATTTAGACTTTGACAGAAAATGAACAAATATATAAATATGACACCAATTTTGTCATTTTTATTCCAAATTACAAGCAATTGAAGAAAGACTTAGAAGGTTGATGTACTGTTAACCAATTATTTTAATAATATCTAGATGAAAATATTTTGTTTTACCAAATTCAAGTGTACATGTGTACGCCCGGGCGTTTTGACGTAAACGTAGCTACGCGCATGATCAAACATTGTTCACTGACTTTGCGATCTAGTGCATACATTTTATTAGACGTTATAAGGCGCATATAAATTATCTTGTTTTTAAGTTTTTTTGTGTGATTAAAGGGAAGATTAAAGTTGCCCAACTCCCCCTTTAGCATGATTGTTTGTCTCAAGAAGGCATTGCAGGAGCTAGTTATTCAGTGGTTGCCATTTGTTGCTGTATAACATCATTTGTTTCGGTTTTTGTTTTGTACATTCTTCATGTCGTTGATTTTCTTGTTCGAAATGTACCTCATTTTGTCAAGCTGTGCCTTCTATAGCATACACTACCAATAATTTATTTACGCTTTTTTGGTACATTTCTACCCTAAGGCTCGTGCATATCAGTACTGTTAGGCCTTGAAAGACTGAAAACTTATAATGTTTGTTTTCTTTGAGAACGTTGATGACTTAATTAATATATAACCATAATCTAGCTATATCTTTAATTATAATATGAGTTACAATAACGTGTCATTTTTTAATTGCAATGTAAACAGTGAACTGAATCATATTCATTGAAGTATTTGCATGGGCAAAGTAAGTGTCGAATATCGTCTACGTTTGAAAATTATTTGGTCGCCATTTTGTTGTATATAACTTCGAAATTTTATCAAAACAAATAGCATGTATCCACTTTAACAGAAAGAAACAATGTTTAATTCTATGCTGCTTTAAGGTAAGACAATTATTGAAAAGACATGCATCTAACATTTTTTCGATTTTCATTGTACAAATCTTCAAAAATATATATTCCCATGTCGCCCCCAGCTTTCATTGTAAACTGCATGGTTCGTGCATATAAATCTTTATTTTTAGTGTGAAATACTGTTTCTTATAGATATATTAAAGAACATGCGAATAAGAGAAATTTCTAAAATACAAAAAGACACACTTCGATAAAGATTTGAAATATTACTTATTGATTTATAACTAAATGAATACCGGCATGTCGTGTGTCGTTGTAACCCTCCAACAGTGGCCGCCATTTTGAAAATATTGCTAAAGACTGCCAAACTATGAACTTGATGGTAACTAGTGATTCAAAAATATACTCTTTTGTTTTCTTATGCTGTATGGTTTTGTTTATTTAACGCAACTATAAATAACTGTTATATAGGTGGGAGGTTCAGCTAATAATAAATCTAGGTTTCGTTCAGAATCCGGGTCCGTCCGCCCTGATTTCGGTTCGCCCTAATTACAGTTCGCCCTAGTTCCGTTTCGCCCTGAGACCGTTCGCCCTGATACCTGTTCGCCCTGGGTATGTTCGCCCTGATTTTTATTTTTTATTATAGTGTTGTGTTGTGTGTATTTAATTAAATATGTTGAAGTCGGTCTACAATTTCGCCGAATATTTACGAGGGGGGATAGGACCTTTATCGGGACTCCGGGATCGGGTGTTTTTAAGCTCGGGATTTCGGGATTGACCCTTTCGGGATCCGGGAATTCTTTTTTTTGGATTTCGGGACGTCGGGATTTACTTTATTTAAATTCGGGACCTCGGGATTTCGTTTTTTTAAGTCCGGGATTTCGGGATCGGGACCCCTCCTATCCCCCCTCATTTACGATGTATTATGTTGTCTACAGCTAGCTGCTACTAGGTTATAAGTTCATGCCTAACAATTTGTACATCAGTGTTTTTACCCATCCAAGCCGACTATTTTATTTGAGAAAAATGTTTTTTTCATTATTAATCCATCAAAGGCAATTCATATACCAATCAGTGATATCAAAGATTTCAAATCATACCTAATCAGCAATAAAAATTCAATCAACAGTAATTAAAAGTAATTATAAAATAAAGTGTAACAATGCAGCCAAGAATTTTATTTAATTAATATGCCGTATTTAACTGTTAATAGATATACATAAATTTTAATATATATAAATATATATTTCTTTCATTAATGTAACATATACATATCATAAATGAAAATAGGGCGAACGAACCCAGGGCGAACGGATTACCAGGGCGAACAAACTCAGTGCGAACGAACCTAGGGCGAACATGTAATCAGGGCGAACGATCCCGATACCGTTTCACCACCATGTTCTTCAAAAATATGACCGTTTTTCATTCGTTCTGCTGGTTCATAACGCTTGATTTTATCAGTTTTTTTTTATGGAATTCCCCTTTTTTTCATTTACCTAGGAGTTCGGTATTTTTGCTATACTTTTTTGCTCATTTTGAAGGCCACACTTTAGTTGCTTATACCCACGTCGTTCTGTTTCTGGTAGTTGTGTCACAGAATAGAAGTTCCTTCATAATATAGTCCCAAAAGGAAGAAATATTCTGGAATATTATTTCCACAGGAATAAATATTACAGTATAAGTTCCTAACAGAATAAATGGTATAGAATATTTGTTCCAACAGGAATAGGTATTATGACATTGTTTATAACAAAGTTTCCAGTGGAACTTCTGTCGTTGTCTGTTAGGCGGAACAAATATACCGTTTGACAGTTGGAGTTGTATCGTTGCGAATCATACCACATTTCCTTTTATTTTGTATATACAAGACTCAGGAACATAAAAAACATCAATATCCGTATGTTGAGCAAGATGATACGTGGAAGGAATAAACCGTTATTGATCCATTAGTGGCAATAGGGGGCCAGAGGACAAACATGACGAAGACATGATAAACTGACGAAGACATGTGTTAGACTCTCGAAAGGTATAGCAAGGCAGCACACTAACAACAAATCGAGGGCACAAGACGGCTCAACAGATAAAAACGTTAAGTTTAATTTGACAAGCTGATCAAGTTACAATTTGAACTGTCTGTTTGAGACAGTTCTTTTTATAGTTCTGCAAACGTGACTTAAATTTGGAAAGAATTTTGTTTGTTTCTAACTTTGTGAGGTTCTAACTTTTAAATAGCCAAAAGTGGTATATAAGTATATCATAAAAAGTTGTCATTATTTTGCTTCCATAACTAAGCATTGAAATCATTTAATATAAAACTATAAAAGTCAATCAACTGACCACTACACGATGACCACCTGCCAAAGTATGTATAATATATATGTCATAAACATGTACTTACAAAGTCACGTTGTAGAATATAATATTTTCCGCGAGTTAACTTTGATAATTATTATTAAATTACTCAGTGTCCATTTGTATATAAAAACTATTTGAACTTTAATGTTATTATATAGGCACTTCACAGTGTTACACATGACAAACTGGTGACGAAATGACAAAAAAACGATAAACGACAAAAAAATACCCGACAAATTCTACAACACCACACAGACAAAAGTAAAATCACAAGAACACTGAACTCCGAGGAAAATTCAAAATGGAAAAATCATATGATAAAACACAGCAAACGAATAGACAACAATCGTCATATTCCTGGTTTGGTACTACAGGCATTTTCAAATGTAGAAAATGGTGGATTGAACCTTGTTTTATAGCGCTAAGCCTCTCACTTGCATGACAGTCGCATCAAATTCCATTATATTTACAACGATGTGTGAACAAAACAGTAAAATAATTTTGTCGTTCAAAGTATTTTCAAAATTATAATAGAACACTTATAACTTAATGCCATTATAATAGAACAATAACATAATATCGGGATCTTTTTATAGCCATGTCATATGTACCAAAGAAAATTCAAGTCTAGGCAACAAGAATCCCATCAAAGCCCGGGGTGATATCAGGTGCTCGGGAAGGGTAAACAAATCCAGAATTTTGCAAAATTACATGCCATTTTCTAAAGTTACACATATATAGAATAAACAGAAACAATTTGGATAAGGATGTAGGTAAAATAATACTTATTTAATTTATATGCCTGACATTTGAGGGATTTTTTTTCTTTCAAGAAAACAATGCCAGACTGCTGATATATAAGGGAGCTACCATTTGATTTTTATGGGGGGGCTAGGATGAAATTTGAAAAAAATAGGCAGGACAGGAGTTTTGAGTTAAAAAAAAAGGCAGGATGAGACACTTTGCAAAAAAAAAAGGCAGGATGACAATTTAGGTAAAAAAAGTCAGGATAAACTAATAAAAAAAAAAGGCAGGACCGAATAGAGTGAAAAATGAAAAGGCAGGACAGAGATTACAACTAAAAAAAAAATGCAGGACAAAATTTTTCATCCTAGCCCCCCCCCCATAAAAATCAAATGGTAGCTCCCTAAAGCAAAGCATTTTTACAGAGGATGACCTTGAGGTCACTCCGATGTATTGTTATCGCTTAAATTTCCGTCATTCATAAATAATAGTCAAATTAGTTTTGGGTTTTCAACACCAGTGAAAAAAGTGCATTTTCATACCTGTGATTTCTGTTCTCCGGTTGTCAGATGTTTCAACAAAATATGGAATCATTTCAGTTGTTGATTTAGTGGTGAAAATTTGACTGAATTATATCTTAATAAATACGATTTTATATGTTTAATTGGTGTTTCAGAGAGAGGTCAAGTGCTCTTGTTCATTCATAAAATATCGTTCATTCATAAATTTATCGTAAAATAAAAATCACTACACAGGTTATACGTGTAGTGTAAATGACCACCTGTAATCTAAAAATAGCGGTCTCACTAATAACGACAAGAAGAATTTTAGCGACAAGAAGCGTCAAGAACGGACAAGAAGAATAAATTAAGCGACAAGAAGACTATTTAGCGACATGAAAACTTCTCGTATCGCATGAGGATGACACATATCAAATGAACAATTATGTGTGGGACTTAGTTTTAAGAAATGATGTCAAAGTAACACTATGAAATTTTATGAAAATTTTTAGTAAGCTGAAATATATATTTATTTTTTACATGTTTATGTCTTGTAAGTTATTTTATTTCTGTCCCATTTTTCAACATTAGCGTCTCGAAAGGTGAAATGTTTTAACTGAATGGTTAATTTATATTAATTATGAAAATTGTTAAAATTAAATAAATAAAAGTAATTATTGCCCAGTTACAAACACTACCAGGGGATAATCCATAATTACCCCCAACTTAAGCCTGGTAAACTTGTTCAGTGGCGGATCTAGAAATTTTCACAAGAGGGGGCCCACTGACTGCCTAAGGGGGGGGGGCGATTCCGTCACGCTTCAATGATTCCCAATATAACCAACCAAAATTTTTCTGAAAAAGGGGGGCCCGGGCCCCCTGCTCCCCCCCTAAATCCGCCTCTGTTGTTGTCTCCTTGTGAAATATAAAACATATTAAAAATGATTTCCTGCTTAATTCTTTTATTGATATAAAGTCAAAACCTTCTTGCTTTTCACTAGACAACCATGTCCTGTCAGGTTTAATTCTTATATATGTAGATGAAAAATAAAAGTCCCCAAAACATTAACATGGCAGCAATTGCTTTTACAGCTTTTAAGGCTTTGATTTTTTTACAGAAGAGTGTCCACCATGCACTTGCACTGCACTATAATAATAGTAGAATAGAATTATCATATACAAATAGATGAAAATTAGATATACATGCAATCGTAATATTAATAATATATATAACAACAAACCAGTGTATTCTCTACGACTATTATTATATTTATATAAGTAAAATAGTCCAAGGTATACTGATTTCTTGCACTACAATATAATAGTTAATATGGTGAGGTTGAATTCCTGTCATTTATTCATCATCCAAGCACGAACTTGTATCAGAAAAAAATATCTCTGTAAATTAACCCAAGTTTCCGGTATAGAGATGTGATCTGTTTCTGTGACATGTGCTTTTGACCATCCACAAGAACCTGCGGTCATCCGATGTTCAGTACTTCAGTACTTTGATTTTTTTCGTAGAAACACAAATACATGTAAATTTATTAATAAAAAGTGAGCATTTAATGTTGAATGGTCTGAATTTAAATATTTATACAGAGAGTTTTGTATTTATAAAAAAAAAAAGTCAAATTTCAAAAAGGGGATTTATATAACATTGTGTTGCTTTTTAAAATAAAAAAATCTTAAGATATATAAGTATTAAATTTTACCTTAAGCAGAAGAAAAACAATTTATCCATTCGGTCCTCACAAACTATGTCCGAGCTTTTTCATTCCACCCATTGAAATAATAATAACCTATGTTTTACATTTAGTTCATTATAAAAAGTGAATTCATATTTAGGTTTGAATATTGAAATGGGAAAGAACAATTTTGTAAGGTCACTAGAAAGTGTGAATATGTTCTAAATTGGTCAGACAATACTTGGGCTTAAATCTCCATAAAACATGACCAAGTATTGTCTAACCTATAATTAATAAAATTTATTTATAGGTTAGACAATACTTGGTCATGTTTTATGAAGATTTAAGCCCAAGGCAGATAGGGTGTCATAAGATGGATTAAGATACTATATAAAGATATAAAAAGTAAAATTCAAGTCAATGGTCAGTTAACAGAAGAAATTTTAATTACAAGATCAGTTAGACAAGGCTGTCCGCTCTCTATGAATTTATATGCCTTAGCTATTGAAACACTGGCAAGTTCAATAAGAAAAAATAAAAACATAAAATGCATTAACATTCCAAATTTAAAAGATCCAATAAAACTTTTCCAACATGCTGATGACTGTACAACAATAACAACAGATATTAAAGATTATTACTTATTTATGAATGAATTCGAAAAATTTGGTAAAGCATCAGGAGCAAAAATAAATAAAAACAAAACGGAAATATTAAATATTTGTAATGCCCCAGAAGAAGACACTTGTTTAAAACTTTTAACAAAGGAGAGCGTAAAAACACTGGGCATTTGGTTTGGTAAGGAGAGTCAAAGTAAAAGTTGGCTACCAATTATCCATAGTATAAAAAATACAGTAGAAAAATGGGAAAATAGAAAGCTAAATTTTAAACATAAACTTATTGTTATAAATACATATATCATTAGCAAAATCTTATTTGTTGCTAGAGTTGTGTCCCCTTTACCTGAATATCTCACACAAATAAATAGATATATTTACATGTACACTTTCTTTTGGGGAAGGAATAACTCGGAATATGTAAATAGAAAGTCTATCACAAATGTATAATAGAGGTGGACAACAAATACCATACATAAATCTGAAAATAGATGCCATGCTTATCCAAAGAGCTACTTTTTTTATACAAGGAAATACATCTGTTTGGACATGTTTTATGATATATTACTTAGGTTATACATTAAGGGAGTTTAATTCAGAATTAGGAAATAATAAATACCAACATACTATGATCTTACCAAGAGTTTATACAAAATTAAAAGCTCTCTTAATAAATCATAAGAATAAAATTGATCTACAAAGTATCAACCCCAAAAATATTTATAAGAAAATTCTCGAAATTGATAATCATAAACATAAAATTGAAATAAAGTTTAGCTATGTCGATTTTACAGATATATGGAGTAATATTAGGAATATCAAAAGCAATTACCAACAAGATTTTATTTACAGAGTTGTGCATAATGCTCTTCCTACTAAAGATAATCAAAAAAGACGAAATTATAGTAACGTTTTACCGATATGTTATTTCTGTAACTCGGAAAATGAAACCCTAAATCATTTACTGCTACATTGTAAAAAATTAAGACTATTCCGAAAATATATAAATGACTTCATTAGAATAGAAATAAATGATGAAACTTTTGTTTTAAATGAATTAAACTGTTTGTTATTTAATATACCACAGGAATTATTCCCATCAATGTATGCATATGTTTATTCAATTTATCAAATTAGTTATGTTATCAATTCAGGTGGTTTAATTCATACTCTTAACACCACATTTCATAGAAATATATATATATATATATATAAATAAAAACAATATAACTTAGTATTATATATGATACTTATTATTAAAATTTGTGTGTATATGCAAGGATTTGTATAGTAAGTTACTATACAAATCCTTGGTATATGTAATATATTTTTCTTTTTCAATAAAATACTTTTAATGTTCGGAGAACAATGGTGACATAATTTTGGCCACATATACCTCTTCCACCAACATGAGAAGGAAGGTTGAGGCCTGCATCCCAATATTATATTTTTGAATAAATTGTTTTCTAATTATTGGTTAAATGTATATATTATTAACTCGCTAGACATCCGTTAATAAGAAAAGCCCAAACCAAGCTTCTTTCTATGCATATATGTTCATCACTCTTTAACAACTATTAATTATTAATATTATATACTAATCATATTACTGTAATAATTAAAAGTAAAGTCATATTGTGATTTTTGGAAAGTTTGCTATAGCTTGCTATTGCTACTTTCCTTAGGCGTCGACCTCAAACTTCCGGTTGACAGATTATCGCAATATATTCTGCTCCGACATAGTGTAGTACTAGTGTTTGAGTTCTGATTCTTGGAAGATTCTTTTAAAATTTTGTGTAACTACTGTTTTGACTGAAAAGATTACAGCTTGAATAAAAAGAAATTAATATTCACCGACGATTCAGATGAATTTCACTTCATTTTAAAAATGAGTATTACAAACACTACTTCGCGGATCGCCATGCGCTGTAGAGAAAATCACAAGAAATCTACGCGAGATTGCGTTTTCATTCATTCATGAATATTTCATGAATGAACATTTCCCCGCTCTACCATACCTGCCAACTTTCACGATTTAGGCGTGTACTACACGATTTGACCCTTTGTCACGATTGCACGATCGTGTTCCTGAAAAACCCTCTAAAACACGATTTGGTGAAAATCTACACGAAAAATATTGTTGTTCCCGATTTTGAACTGTGTCCAATGGAGGAAAGTCGTGTTCAGCCAATCAAATTGCGTGTTTCTCATGATCAAATTAATCAGCCAATCAAAAACGTTTTCTCTCAAGATTGTTTTAACATGCTAGATATTGAACTTGTGTTGTATTCCTCTGTTTGTTGGTCAGAATTGTAAAAACGTGAACATGGCAAATGATTTTTCAACTGCAAGGAGGTTCTTACACAGAATAAGAATAAAAGCATGGCTGATTGACAAACTTCAATGATGCAGTACTACCATGAATATAATAAATAGTAGTTTATTCACTAATTTATTGACATTACATGTACACTTGCTGTAACATAATTTTATTTATGTATTCAATAATTTAAAGTATAATGTACTATTCATTATTTTTCACATGGACCCCCCACCCCCACCCACATCAACATGAGGAATCCCTTAAATGAGGGACTACCCTTAGTCAAGGGGTCACTCTTGTAAAAAATAAAATAGAAAAATGTAGATTTATCAACTTAAAAATGGGAAATTCTGACATTATATTTGGAACAGCTTTTCTAAATGAAGAGTCCTATTATTTTGAATAATAAAGAAGATATAACGCCAAGAACATATCAAAGTTCTTCGACATGTGTTGACCATATGATACCAGATAGATCATAAGATGTATAGTTCTTTGGGAAAAGTTCCTTCAAATAATATGAATGTGCGCTCATTTGTACTTAAAAAGTGGTTTTTAATGTCCTAACATTGAAGGGGGATCCCTATGTGTTGTTCCCAACCTGATAAAGGTCCTTAATATTCTTTGTGTATAATTTTAAATTGGAAAAGTCAACAACTATTTAGTATCCTTACACATGAAAATAATTCCTGGTCTTACAGCTACATGTTCATATTTTCTGCTGATATAATAACTAGAATCATGCAAATAAACTTAAGAAAAAGGGATGTGAGCTCATCTTACAAATCATGCAAATATGACACTTTTTCTAGACTACAAAACAGCACGCGCAAAATAGTTGTCGCAAAGAATTTTAACCTTTGAAATTGTTGTTGCGCGCTAAAACCCCCATGGGCATTTTCAAAAGTTGGCAGGTATGCTCTACTTTTACCTGTTAACTATATGTACGTACGTAAACGTGGTAAAATCCCGAGTGTATCGAAAGAATCGGGAATGACTGATTATAATGCGAGAACAAGTTGACATTTTGACCAAGCCGTCGGATAATTGAAAAGTGATAATGGTTTGTTTAAACAAAACACAGGTGAAAGAATATAAAATACTCGATAATTATATTATATGTCTAACGTCTCACGCCAAGGACGAGTAAAGGTAAAAATGACCGGCTTTAATAATAAAAAAAAAAAAAAAATGCATTGTTTTTGTCTAAACATCGATCGGAAGATTTTGATGCCAAAAATCATTTGAAACTTAATTCCGTTATTTAAATACTAATTGTTTCACAATCCAATGTGGATATAAGGAACTTTACTTGTTCAGCATGCTCAAGTGGATCAAACTGACAGCAGAAAAACATTGACCCAACGTCAGTTCTTCAGTCTTCTTCCAATAATTTACATCATACCACTTCTGGTGTGTTATTGTAAATTCGTATCATATAGCATCCGTATTAAAAGCAACCGAGTCAGCATCCACTTCTTCGAATATTATAGCTCAGGGTATCAAGACAAGTTCTATAGAAATTATTATAAGGTTCATGATGTGTACCCTTTGGCTAAAATGGCTGCATTTTCACCTCAAAATTTAGATAGATTACAGACAAACAGCGGCCTGTGCATCTGGAAAAGTTTTAAGGCATACCATGCCCTATATTAATAGATTTCAATTGCTTTGTCACCCAAACACAGAGGCAATGATTACCGTAATATATCAAATGAATGGCTTAATAAAACAAAAATTCTCAAATGTTCTTAACTCATAAGACAATGCTTAATTTCACAACAGCAACTAAATGTGTAACAGGTTATAAGCACCTCTATGAATCTAGTGTATATAAACTTTTTATTCCTGTGGTCATACTGCTGTTGTTATGCTCCCACCGTATTGAGTTTTATCCTTGTTCTTCTGTAAGTATGTATGTCCTTCCCTTACTTGTACGTACACGTACCTCCGTACATCCCAAAATTCGTTTCTGTTCTTTTACTTTAGTTTGCCTTAACCAAATTGTATGAAACTTATACGCAATGCTTATAACCACAATTCACAAGTCAAGTTTGAATTTTAGTTGCGTCACTTTTACCATTCTAGCATTTTATGTTACTTTACAAAAAGGAAAGTTGCTTGAAATTTTAGTTTCTGTTCTCTAACTTTAGTTTGTTTTAACCAAATGCTATGAATCTTATACACAATGCTCATTACCACAAACACTGATCAAGTTTGAATTTTGGTGGCGATAGTTATACCATTTTAGAGTTATGCCCCTTTACATATGTAAAAAATTGCTGACTATTTTCGTTTCAGTTATCTAACTTAAGTTCGCTCAACCAAATGTTATGAAATTTATACATTGTTAATACTTTTAACAATAAAACAAAGATCAATCTTGAATTTTGGTGGAGTAATTTTTACTGCTGTAGGGTTGTGCCTCGTTACAAATTGAACCAGATGCTCCGATGGGCACATCTTTATACGACCACAGAGGTCGAAACCCTGAACAGTTGGGGCAAGTATGGACACAACATTCAAGCTTGATATAGCTCTGAATTTGGATTGCGATCAAATTTTTGACATAATATATAGGTTTCTGACACAAAACAAATGTCAAGATCTAACAAATCTATTGCGCAATACTGTGTAATTAGAATGTATACACAATGCTTTATTTATTACTGTGAGTTTATTACCCCATAACTCAGATCAAGTACACATTTTGGTAGCGTCATGCACATTTACAGTTCTTGAGTTGTGACCCTTTGTAACATTAATGCTAGCGGGGGCATCATTTGTGTCCCATGGACACGTTCCCTATTTTAGATAAAAGCCTTTAATATGAATTCACTTTCATTACATTTGTATTGATTTAAGTTACTGCAACTGTCTTATTTATAAAAAAGGATGTGGTATTTTTTGCATAGAACCAATGCTATCCAAAAGAGTTCAAAGGACGAAATAGTATTAATAACTATAGGCCACCATATGGTCGTCAATAATGAGAAATATCTGTACCATATACATGCAGAAAGCTATAAAAGGCCCCGATAGGAAACATGTGGAGCAATTCAAACAAAAAAAACTTACGTGTTAATTTACTAAAAACAAATATGAAGGATCTAAACCAATAGAAAAATACTAATTCACAGGCCCTTGATGTTGACATGGCATGGGTACTTAAAAAGAAATTATCAGAGCTTTCTGTATATTTCAATATTTTAGATCTACAGTTTTAGGTTGCAATAGAAAATATCAAAACTTTTTATGACAAACATGAAAAAAGTGATTTTTGATAATTACTGAGAAGACAATGGATTAGTTTAAAACATCCAAGCTGTGATGAAATACATTTTTGAAATAATACACGTCTATAACCTTTTTGGAATAATACACAGCTACAGTTGCAAACTTTCCAGAGGTGCTATCCAGCACTTTGATTAAAATTGTCTTCCAAACACTTCAGTCTGAGTGCTCATAGAAAAAAAAAGATAGGGTGTCTTCCTCCATTTTGGATTTTGAAATACCAGAAAACAAGGTCTAGATCTTTGATAATAAATGTGCAAATTTTGTGAGTTGAAGGTAATTCATGTGTAAGAATTTTCATTGTAATATATTAAATGCCATGTGCTATCATCTTTAAAGTTGTATTTTACAAAAACACGAATACTTTTACTTTACTTTTCCCCCCATCTATGCCAAATAAGGGGAGGCAACTCTAATACAAGGGCAGATAATTCAGAAAGCGTTATTTTTACAATAGAATGTGTTAGGAATTTACCCATTTTATTATGTATCAAGAAAACGAGTCCGGTGACCCCATTTTTTCTTTTTCTTATCTGAAAGCATAATATTGCAGCTACTCATGTTTTATCTCAAAATTCTATGGTGCAGTTTCTGTTTTATGGCGGAAAATTGGGTTTTCCATATAATGAATACAAAATCTATCAATTTTGCACAACTTGTAGTGTGAAAATGAGTCCGGTGACCAATTATTTTTATTAATGTTTTTAGACAAGCAGGATATAAACTTCATTTTGGCAAATTATCAAAAAATTCTATGGATTATAATTTAGACACCCCATCTACCTTAAAAATGAATTCTTAATACAAAGAAATAAAATTCTTAAAATTAAGAAATAAATTTTCAATATTAAAAAAAGATTTTCTAATATTTCAGAATTGCTTTTTTGTCCACTTTGGCTTGGCATATTTAAGATCATTTATTTGCCCTGTACTTTAGGGTGTAACATATTCTATTCTAATCTAATCTGTATGTGTGTGTGTGTTTGTGTATAGAAGGTCGTTGGTTCTCTCTGGTTGTCAGTAGCAGAGAAGTGTTAAAAAAGGCGTAAAACAACAATCAATCAATCAAATACGAATTTAGAAAACACATAGGAGCCTCTAGTTGTTTTACAAAGAAAGATAACTCCTTTTTGACCGGAAGTGTAAGAAAATTGACAACAAACTCAGACAAACTCGCTAAAGATATTTTTTATAAACATTGCAATTGAAATACTGGTAATGTCCAATAGCTAATGGCGTATGATGTAAATTCAACATCTTGGATAAACATGATTAATCAAATATATGTCTATGTTTGTAGCAATCTGCGACGAGTTTCGATTGTTAATGTTAGACAAGAATATTATTTTCTTATCTCCAATTCTCTTTACTGCCTTCAGTCTACAGTCTGACAGTCAGACAGATATAAATATGTCCCCTCCCTCGTTTACCTGTACAAATTCCTTGCATTTTATGTAAGCAATGCATTGGTCATGGAAAACTGTGTTTTGCAAGTCACAGATTCCTAGAATGGTTACACAAAATAGTAACCTTCTTGCTGCATCTGTTTATGGTTGCATTTCATGTGCATGAAAACACGACAGCTGGTCGTTTTTGACATCACATGCCCAATATTTGACATGTGATTTCACGTCCTTATGATTTAATTTACATTGGCATGGAGACCCATTGACGTAGTCTGGTATTTTATTTAAAAGAGATACATCAATGATTAGAAGCTTACATAATTAGAAATATAAACACATTTGTCTCTTTTACAAAAAGAAAGTTAAAGATAATAGTTTAGCCAATTCAAAAAGTCCACAGATCTGGCTGTGTTGAAGACTCATTAGTGGCCTTCAGCTGTTTTTTGCTCTTTGGTTGGGTTGTTGTCTCTTTCACTGTTACAGACACATTCCCTGTTTCCATTCTCAATTCTTTCTGTTTTAAGGTAAATAAAGCAGAATTTGAATTGATGTAGCTTCTTGACAATATCAGAGGAGTGAAAATACAAATTTGAATTTTATAAGTGTTAATAAATGTGAGAAAACAACCATTTAACTTTAACAAAAAAAAGAAACTTATTCTGATCCTCAATTTGATGAACAATAAATATTTTCGTCAAGCAGATGACAAAAAAAATTATTCCTGAATCCAGATTTTCCCAATACCTTCTTGCCGAAACGGCGACTGATCTCCAGGCCTCCTTAAATAAATTCAATGCGTATTGTAACATATGGGGACTCAAGGTGAACGTTGAAAAAACAAAGATAGTAGTTTTTACAAAGAGAAGATTACAAAAGAATTTAATGTTTATATACAATAACTCAAATATCGATATTGTTAAAGACTTTAATTATTTAGGGGTATATTTTTCAAGAACTGGGAGTTTTAAAACGGGCAAACTTCATTTGGCAGAAAAGGCTACTAACGCAATGTACGATGTCTTACGAAAAGGAAGAAAACATAACCTTTCTATTAGCTGTCAACTTGATCTTTTTGACAAACTTGTTAAACCAATTCTTTTATATGGCTGTGAAATATGGGGATATGAAAATATTGATATCCTGGAAAAAGTTCATTTAAAATTTTGTAAACTCCTTCTCCATTTGAAACCTACTACACCTAACTATGTTATATATGGGGAACTCGGTCGATACCCTCTTAATATTGATATAAAAATCAGAATGATATCATATTGGATAAGAATATTAAAAGGCAAACAAGAAAAACTATGCTTCATTGTGTTTAAATTACTGCTGAAATTAGAAAATGATTCCACTTTAAGATCTTCATGGCTAAATTATATTTCCAACATTTTTAATGAATGTGGTCTCTCCTACATATGGAGTTATCAAAATTTTTACAATTATGATTGGCTAAAACATACGATTAGAACTAGTCTCCAAGACCAATTTATTCAAACTTGGAGTTCAAATATTAATAACAGTCCTAAAACGGTTAACTATTGCATTTATAAAGAAAGTTTTGCCTTCGAGAACTATATCAACAAGCTAGACGATAAAGACGTTTTCACTCTTTGTAGATTTAGAACCGTAAATCACAAGCTCCCAATAGAATCTGGTAGATGGAAAAACATACCCAGAGAAAATCGAACTTGTAACTTATGTAATAGTAATGAAATTGGAGATGAATTTCACTATATTTTAGAATGTACATATTTTTCCGAAGAAAGGAAAGAATGTATAGATGAAAAATTCTGTACCAACATTAATACTCTAAAGTTTAAAGCAGTTATGAATTTTTCAAAACAATCAAAACTTAAAAAGCTGTGTAAGCTCATTAGAATCATTAATACAAAAATGGATTCTCTCTGATAAAATGGAATCCTCCAAACCTATGCATTCTTTTCTTCTCTATTTGCTGTAACCTCACCATGTTTTATAGTATTATTATGTATGTCTATGTATTTCTGTATACCATTGTATCAACATAGGTTCTTCAGAATAAAATATATATATAGTGTTAAATTTTAAAAAGAAATGATTGATAGCGATGAAAAACTTAGAACATGCTAACATGGTTGATAAATAAAGAATGTTACGCTTGCTGCTAAAATATTTTTCTAACTTGGACAAAAATCTATAACCTGCTGTGTTCTCTCCAAGGCCATTTAGCATCATTGTAATGTGATGCTATATTTTGGTAAACGGACAGAAAGTAACAGTACAAAAAGTCACAGAACATAAAGTCACAAATTTGATAGGACTAAAAGTCACAAGACAAAAAGTCACAAATAATTTGTTGACAATGGTTTGAATATGCATGATATGAGAGAGAAATATCTTGAAATATTTACCTTCTAATACATACATGACATATATTCATATTAAAGTTTAGGAAATGTGTCATTATCATGATTATACTTGAAAAATGAAGATTTATTTAATTTTAATCATGCAAAAGATATATTTCTTAGCACCATGAAGTCATTTAAGTGCCAAGCCACTTTGACATTCTGTTTTTTTAACAACTAATTGATCATCTTTGATATTTTTTTGATAAATTTTGTTTAAAAAGTTGGTTTATATACAATAGTTATAGAAAAATACAAAAATATGTCTGTAGAAATAAATGTTTTTTATTCAAAAGAAAATAATCAGAAAAAATGAATTGTGACTTTTTGCCCGTGACTTTTTGTCCTGTGAATTATTACAGGCTCCTAACTTTGAGCAGAGACATACAGAATGAGGAGGGTTCTTTCCCCTGAACCTGAGACACTGGTACAACATAATCATGATAATAACACACAACAACAAAAATCAAAAAAACTTAACAAAAAAACAAATGACATGAAGTACACTTTAGTACAGATGATATACTTATTCTCAATAACTATATACATGTAGATTTAAGGGAGTTCGCTTCTCAGTTTCAGAGTAATTAACTTTTAAAGACACTAGTTTATATTGATAGGGAATTACTAAAGGAATCCAAAGAGCAAAAAAAATATATAGGTCACCGTGCTTGCTTTCAAGATATAAGCAATTGAAATTTTGGCGGGAAAATATTCTCTCTTTACTTTTCATAGCTTTATCATTGTCAGCTTAAAATTCTCAAAAACTGTTAAAAAGTAATTAAAATTTTATAAGAGTCTTATAAAATTTTAAAGACTGTAGCAGATGGCTTATCATTATACATGTAAAAGATTTACAAAAAGAAAAATGGGGGTCACCGGGCAAATTTTTTCAAGGCATTCAAATGGATAAAACCAGAGAATTCCGAAATTCTGACAAAAAATCCAAAACATGACAAGTGCCTATGAGACAACTCTCCATCCAAGTCACAATTTGAAAAAAGGAAACCATCACTGGTCAAAGTATGGACTTCAACACAGCCTCGGCTCAAACTAAACAGCAAGCTATATTGGGCTCCAAAATTTACTAGTGGAAAGGCATTCAAATAGGAAAACAAATGGTCTTATCTAAATATAAAAAAAGAAACTCTAATGAACCACATCAACAAACGACAACCGATGAACTTCAGGTTCTTGACAGTCACTTAGGACAGATGCAAACAAATGCAGCAGGTTTAAATATTTTATCAGTTACCTACCTTTACCATGTTCACTCTAATCTGAAACAGTAATAAAAATGTATAACAGTACAATTTACAGCATAGAAAGACACACTATTAGATATTTAAAGCCAATAACAACTAATAAGTCTTATAACCTTTTTATGTTATGTTCATCTGTTTCAGGACTTTGATGTAAGAGATGTAAATGTCAAAAGAAACCAGGATGTAGAATAGAACTGAGACGTCCACTATCTCCAAAAGACACACAACAAAATGAACCAACCATATAGGAACCAGTCCAACATACAAACATGATAGAGTCAAGAACTTTCACAGTGCCATCCCAAGCACAAAGTGCTTTTACAGTGATGCATGAACTTCGTGAACGTCACATGTTGTGTGATGTCACAATCACTGTGGAAGGTCAGGACTTTGATGCTCATAAAATCGTACTTTGTGGATGTAGTCCATATTTACGTGCCATGTTTACAAATGGGATGTTGGAAACTGAAAAAGAGCGGGTGGATATCCAAGGACTTGACCCCTGTTCTATGGGACAGTTAATAGAGTTTATGTATACTAGTATGATAGAAATAACAGTAGATAATGTACAAGGGATACTGCAGGGTGCTAGTATGCTGGGTCTTCATCAGTTGAGAAAGATGTCTGCTACATTTCTACAGTCTCAGTTAACAGCCTTAAACTGCCTTGGTAAGGTCATAACCTTCACCTTTGACAATACTTTTTCAGCTTCAAATTTCAAATCAATAATTCCTAGTTACATTTTGCAATTAGATTGATGTACATTTATCATGCATTGTCAAAGTTATGGTTAGAAAATGCTTTGACAAAAAAGAAATCTAACATCCAACCTAGTTCTCAACAATATCAGTCTGAATCTGCTTTTGACTCATAGAGGTCTAAATTTGTAAGTTTTAGGATTTGTCTCCCTTTAATGCAAGACAAAATACGACTTTGATAAGTCAAATATTGTTGAACAAGAAATCATTGACCAGAATCAAAAATTTGCAAATGTCGACTCCTACAAGTCGATAAGTTACCAAAATTGGTTAACTTCAAGACCCAAGCATATTTATAAAAAGGTCATGCATCTAAATCAAATAATGACTACATTGAAAGACAATGCTTTGTCTTCTAAAAAAAATATGAATGAGAGTCTAAGAAATCAGAGATAATGTTAATTAACCTTACAATGCAACCACCTGGAACCACACTTAATGAGGTAAACAATTGTGTTTAGTAAGAATGTTCAATTAGATAATAAAATATAGATAGCTCAAGTCCTTGTGAACTCTCAGACAGTGCTGTCATAGGTGGTGTACTTTGGCCACCAATTAAAATTAAGTTTTTTCTTCAACAAAAATAGACCTAAATAAGTCTGTCATTTTCTGACTTAGATAAGTCTAAAATTGAAAACACATTTTTATAATAAATACATGTTTTGACTTCTTTAAGTCAAATACAGAAATCGACCTGTTTATGTCTGAGCTCTGACTGAATATAGGCAAATGTCTCTGAAATGTTTACATTGTATACATAAATTCAAAAGGTACTAACCAAAGACCTGCAATCAGCAACAATCATATACATATGTATGTGAATGTACTGTACAATAATTTCTCCATGAAGGTTTACATTTCAAAATATGAATGTTTGTATGTATACAGTATATTATCACACAGACGTAACACTCTAAATTTCATTAACAATTATGATTTCTGAATTCACAATATATATTCTAAAGATGCATATAAAGCAAGTGATGTCGAAAAATATTAGACTTACAAGTTAAACATGAAATACACTCATACAAAGAAAAATAATAAATGCATGTTGTGATGTACCAACATATGGGCAACATTTTATGTCTATTTTTAGTATAATTAGTTTTTGTCTTCCAGGTATCTACTTTTTAGCTGACCTGTATATGTGTGGAGAACTGGAGATGGCAGCACGTCAGTTCATATTTCAAAACTTTCTAGATGTCATTCATTCAGAGGAATTTTTACAACTGTCAGAAGATAGACTTATTACTTTGTTACGCAGTGATAAACTTCAAGTCACTAGTGAAAACCAGGTGCTGGAAGCTGCGTTAAGCTGGATCAATGCTGAACCTGAAATCAGAACTAGAAACGCTTGTCTTATCTTACAATATGTCAAATTAGCTTTGATAGATATGACACATTTAGAAAATATTGTTCTAAAATTAGATTTTGTAAAAAATTGTTTAAAATGTCAGCAGTTAATTGGTAATGCGATTGCATTGCATTATGATCAGTCAGCTTTAGACTTGATGACACCTCGTGCTCAGCCTCCGTGTGTATATGTTGTTGGTGGGAGAAATAGTACAGACTGCCAGTTAAAAAGCATGGAGAGATATGATTTCTTAATTGACCAGTGGCATTCTGTGGTATGTTTAAGATTATAGTTTATAAATTTACCTAACTTTAAAAGGGCTGTTCGAGTTTATCACACATGGGAGCTAGGATGCTCTTTTTTAAACACCTTAACCACAGTGTTTTCCTTTTTTCACTAAGGTAAGGTGGGTGTTTTAAAAAAATAACTTGCAACCGGGTGTTTTTTTTTTTAAATGTCCAACCTTTTTTAATTTACTGTGGGTGCACGTGGGGGTCACAAAAATAAAGATTAGTATAATATTCACATTTTATGGAGTTGAACAAACATAAATAGAAGTAGTCATATTAATTGTCAAATATTCTTTGATTTTATTTTTTCAAAAATTTATCTCTTTTATCTCTTCTTTCATTTACAATTTTATGCATCAGCATGGATTTAAGGCCTTTCGATCCAGGTTTCTGTTCTGTTTCTTGCTTTTGTGCCGTATTTTTGGCACACAGAACAGTAGTATCCTTCCTCTGACTATAAGTCATTTGAAGTCTTGCTCATATTTGTCTTCACTTGCGTGTCTTTTCCGTTGTTTGGTTGATTTTTGTTCAATTTCCACAACTTCAACATTACTATCAATTTTATTTAACTTATTTGGTCTAGTATTTTCTTTATCATCATCGTCATCTTCCTTTCATTTCCCCCGATTGATTAATGAAAACATTGAAATTTGACGATTCGACGCCATCTTTGTCAATGAAAACAAGGCGGGATTAGTATTCAAATTTTAACGGTACGGAACCGAAAAAAATCCGGATTTTGAAAAAAAAGCCGACCACCTCCTAAAATCGAAAGGTGGTCGGCTTTCAAAAGAAGGTGGTCGGCACACCCGGCTTAAATGCCGAATGGAAAACACTGAACCACCCAAAACATAGAATTGGAATTTACTTATATATCTTACAATTACACCCACCAACAATTCATTAATTATAATAGTGCCTACAAACCCCTGTGATGTGTTTAAATCTGGAAAAACCCTTCTGAACCTGTTACAGTTATTTTTAATTTCCTGTTTTTAGACAATACATCTATATAATTGCCAAAAGAACTTTTTAAAAAGTATTTGATTAAGCATACTTTGTAGCAAGAATGTTATCTATTGGAGTATACATCAATGAGTCAGCAAACCAACAATGAAATTAAAAGACAACTTGATGGCAAGACATAATGTTTAACAATAGCCAGATGTTTTTGCAATGTTATGTCAAGCAATTACATAAAACTGTAGATTAATTAAACGGAAATAGAAAGTTTTTGATGCATTCATTATTGAGACTTTTAACATTTGGAAGAAAACAGTTGCACAAATACATGAAATAATTATTGCAATTTCAGGAAAATCTAAATACAGGTACAGGTATATGTATCAGATATTTGAATGGAAGTTCTTTTTATTGCAATAAACACACAGTTGTGTTATAAAATTGCAATAAATTCCTAATTTACAGTCAGTAATTCTCCAAATTTCTAAGACAATTTTTCATTACCTGCATTCAATACATGTATGTGTATAATGATATATCTCATCTAATATTTTCTAGCCAAACATGAACATTGCCAGGACTGCTGTAGGTGTTTGTAGCTTGGATGGACTGTTATATGCTGTTGGAGGGGAATGTGCGTTAGCCGATTCACAGGAAAACACATTATATCTACGCTCTGTAGAATGTTATGACCCTGTATTACGACAGTGGATAGCCAAACCTGAGATGAAAATAGCAAGATCATTTGTAGCTTTGGCTGCAGTTGGAAGATTTTTATATGCAATAGGTTTGTACTGAGATTCAGTGAGGTCAAGAAATCTTCATGTTTGAAAATTAAAAAAAATTAATGTAGTTAAGTCCAATGATTTTGCCAGGGCTGGTTTTTATTGCAATTTACAAAAGGATTTTGAAAATAACAAAAAAAAAACACTAAAAGTACAACATTTTTACGAAAATCTACCATTTAACATACAAAAATAGACAGCAAAGATTTTTCTTCTCTTACATCAAATTTCATTTGAGGTTTCTTATACATGTATATAGAATCACTAATATATCCTTGCATAATTTGTGCTGCAACAAACTTTTGTATAAGAATATTTATAAATAAATGGGAAACGTTTCCATGTTGCGTTTAATATCATAAAGGGACATAACTCAAGAACAATAAAATGGATTCAACCCAGATTCGAACTTAGTCTGTGGTAATATATGTTGTGTAAAATTTCATAACATTTAGTTGAGGTAGACTAAAGTTGGGTAACAGAAAGTAATTTTAGGACTGGGACATATGGATAAACATTCAGATGAACAAACAGACATACTTATGGACAGACAAGTGTACCACTTAATGCCCCTTTGCTGCAGCGGGGGCATACAAAGAAAACATATCAATCAGCAGGATGAAAACAAAAGGTTCACCCAAAGTGACCCGGCCCTCAGAATGTAGTATATCCCTATATATGTGGACATAGAAATATACATCTTTATTTTAGGTGGTGAGGATAGAGCATGTAGTTATAACATTGTGGAGAAATATGACACAAAAAATGAAACTTGGTCATTTGCTCCAAGTATGAAGAGGAAAAGATCTGGTGCTGGGTATTGTGTATGTGATGGTAAAATATATGTAGCAGGTCAGTAACTATCATATACGGTTCACTACTGACCCTTTTTGGTATCATTAGCAAACTATATACTGATTTTATTGTGCACAGGACTTTTTCTGTAAATTTTTGTATATAATCAATGACATTATCAATAAGAGTAGACATGATGCAATGATAACCCTATAAAATCTACTGACTCCATTGGAATCCATAGGGCATCATCTAAGCTAGTGACAGTGTGAAACAACTACATTGTCACTAATTTAATTTGGGTGTGATAATGTTTAATATACAAACTTCATTAATATGCACTCCCTTGTGTGATAGTGTTAAGTACATATACTGCTCAGTGTAAAATACAAAATGAATTTTCAAATATGTATCATATGATGCCAAAAAAAATACTAGTGATAAATTATGCTTTGATAGACATGTGAAAAATTTATCATATTGAAAGGACTTTGGTTTCAGCTATTTAATATTTTATTTGATGTATGATGATATACAGAATTGACCTCTGGGGATTCATTTATTTTCATTGATAAAATTTTTATGGTTTGAGGAAATATTATATATTTGTGGATATATGATTTCATGTTTTTGCCAAAGTCTGCATACATACTAGCCTATAGAAAATAGGTATCCAACAAATCAAAATGATCCACAGTAGCATAATTGATATTTATATATTTTTAAAAACTCTGGTTTATAATATTTGTACCAGACGTGTGTTTCCTCTTAAAATCTCATTACGACATTAGTGAAGCTTGAATGAAAAATGGAGAAAAAAAAATAAAGTGTGAAGATGAGGACCCCAAAAATGTTTGCCACTTACTGCTAAGTTATAATCTATTCCTAGTATTGTATGTGCTGATGCAGCCTTAATCAATTTCAAATTAATCAATCAACCAGCATTGACCCAGTGGTTGTAAAAAAACTAGTAAAAGACACTACACTACAATTGTGTATGTCAGATGGGTGTTTCATCTAGAAAAGACTGACGTTTACCGTAAGCAAAAAAAATCCAAAGACCAAAAACCTTTGACACGATGATATCAAATTAAACCCATAGTAAACAACAATGTCTTAAAGTATTGATCCAATGATGACTTTGAAGGAAGATTTCTCCAAACTTTTTGCATGGCATTTTGTGGGAATTTACCAAGCATTACCGGTAAACATCATACAATGTACTTCTCTTTAATGGACCATTACACATAATACTTTATTTTGTAGGTGGATTTGACAGAGCATTACATATGGACCGTGCTAGTGTTGAATGCTATGATTCTTTATCAGAAGAATGGACATTTGTTTCTGAAATGGAGAAAGCCAGATCTGGACTAGCTTTAGTGGCCATAGAACATTTTATTTATGCATTTGGTGGACGATACAAGGACAGGGATCAGTATTTTGATCTGTCAGAAAGGTAAAGGATTTATTTGGAAAATGGAGACAAATTTTGATATTTTCAGACTTCAGTGATATAGTATCACACAACACAATAGTTCAATACAATCATTGAATCATTTGGTCTGTGGTGAATAGGTGTCTCACTGGCAACCATAACACTTCTTTTTATGCCCCAGTCATAGCTGAGTGGGCATTGAGTTTAACCCTTGACGTCTGTACATCTTTCTAAAAGTACACAATGCTTATTACCACAAAACCCAGATCAAGTTTGAATTCGGGTGGCGTCACTTTTATTGTTCTCCAGTAATGCGATATTCTAATGGAAAAAATAGCTGAATTTTTTTTCCCCGTCTTTTAATTTAAGTTTGCCTTAACCAAATATTATGAAACTTATACACAATGCTTATTACCTCAAAACTCAGATCAAGTATGAATTTGGGTATCATCACTACCATTCTTGAGTTATGTCCCTTTATAACATAGTATTCAAGAGGGGCATCATATGTGTCCCATTGATATATTCCCCGTTTATTATTTTATATTATTTGTTTTACAGGTTCAATACATTGACCAATCAGTGGACAACAATAAAATCTCTGAATACACCTAGAGCTTGGCCAGGTGCAGCCGTGTTTGATGGACGTATTTATATCCTGGGTGGATTTGATGGAACAAATCGGCTCCGCAGTGCTGAAGTCTATGACACGGAAGTAGATAGATGGGTGTTCTTGAGTAACATGATTGTGAGTCGAGCTGGCTGTGGTGCAGCAGTTGTATGACCGTGACCCTGACCTTGAACTGTGAAAAGGTCATAGATCAATGATTTAATGCTTTGAATGATTGTCAAAACATTTGCAACTTTGTCTTTCATATTTTATTGGATTTGTGTATTATAGTTTTTGTTTTGTTTTTGTTTTAAGTTTATTTGGCCTAAAAGCCAATTAGAGCTATAACCATCACTTAGCATCTGTCATTATCTGTTAACATTTAAAAAAATGTTCTCTTATACAATTGTGCCGATCGAAACCAACCTTGAATACATTCAATGCATGAAAATGTATATGTTTCAAAATTAGATGTTATACATGTTTTTTAAAGTAAAACCCATGTACTTGAAACTAAGCAGTGTATACTGTGAAGTCATTATTAATTAGGGTACGTTTTTTTTTCTGGATTGAAGAGAACTGAATTGTTGTGGATATTTGATTTCGTGATTTTGCCAAAGTCTGCATACCCTCTAGAAAATTGGTATGTTGTTGAACATGTTGAACATTTCAATCTGTGGTTCACTTTTACCAATAAAATCCACAAAAATTGGTATCCAATAAATAAATTAATAAAGAATCCACGGTATACGTGCTGAGCTGGTAGTTCATACCTATAACTTTATATTAAACAAAATACCCTGGTAATGGATTTAAACACTAAAATTAATGATTTTCTTTGAAATTGTGAAGTTTATTTATGATTGAAATATAAAAATAAGAAGACTACTATGATTGTCAGTGATAGTAATGTGGATGTACATATTACCTGCCAGTTTTAGAATTGAGCAATACAGACTTTTTGGAGTCTTTGGTTATTATGGCATTTTTAAGTAGCCCTAACAAGGGTATTTTGTGTACATATTATACACTGTGTTTAAAAATACCATTGAATGTTCATTATTACAGATCAATTAAATTGCATAGTGTTTTGTGGTCAATAGGACATAAAACAATTTCAGACTAAATCGCTTATTAAAGAAATCATGTTTTCCATAAGGTGAATCCTGATTAATCTTTTTTTTTTTTTAAAACATTAACATTTTATTTACCCTATTTGTTGTTAACCATGCTAACCAGTAGCCTGAAAAATTTGTGATGATAATGAATAAAAAAATGTAGGATATGAGAGGAGGGGTGGACCTGTATTGGGACTTCGGGATCAGGTGTTTTTGAGCTTGGGATTTAGGGATTGATCCTTTTTTTTGGGATCCAGGAATTCTTTTTTTCCAATTTCGGGATATAAATTTCTTTAGATTCAGGACCTCAGGTTTTCATGTTTTTGAGCCCAGGAATTTCGGGATCAGGATCCCTCTGACCCCGCTCCCCATATGACACAAAATGGTTAAAAAGGGGGTGTTTAATATTTTCCCTACAATACTACAGGGGCCAATCATAAACTCTATTTTATAAAGAATATAAAGAACTTTCAATGGTATTTGTAAACACAGTGTAATATATTAAACCAGATCATATGCTAGTCTTTGTAAGATTATTTAGAGCTGATGAAGAAAACAGACATGCCATATTATAACGTATTATAAATGTACAGTGTAACAAGCCTCCTATGGAGTTTTTGTAATGTTAAAAAGTCAAACAGAATTAGTATTTAATCACTTTTTTCCTTTTTCTTGAAGACTTCTTGTGGCTTTCCTGTCGAGCAAGTAATGCAGAATATCAATGATCAATAAATATTCGTTGAATAAATTTGATACAGTAAATAAAGTACAGTAAACCAACTTATTTTAGTGAGCGATTTTTTTATCGCTAGTAGAAAAATAATGTGAATGTAAATTGTTCGAACATTCTAAACACTGATCTTTCCCTATTAAACTTCTTCAAGTAAATTAGAAAATAGCAAAATTGAATGGTCATGAAAGTGGACTAGAAAGTGTTGAATGCGAAATAATATATCCACAAAAATATGTTGGTTTACAGCCCCATAAAACATGACAATTTTACCTTATATGCATGATATGTGCCATTTTTTTGGTTCCTGTGCCATCATCAGAGAGTATTCATTCTTGATTATTAGTAGTCTTTTTGGACTGTTTCATTCCCTGTTTTAAGTCTTTGACAAATATCTTTCTAAAATGCTTAAAGCTACTTGTTTGACTTCTATTTGCTCTTTAGGAAATAACTACTGTAAATTCAGAAATTATTGCATCCATTTATTATTGCAATGTTGTCGTTTTTAGACTAAAATAAGATTTTTATATTTTCGATATTGAGAAAAATCCTATTTCACTATATAAATAAATTCAGAATGCAAGTTTAAAGTGTTGCGATTATAACCCTGTTGTGTTTTTCGCAATTATAAAAACGTCGCAGTAATTTCTGAATTTACAGCAATATTTTCTAAAAGTGTTGTGACTGGTTAATATATTAGCCAAACAATTGAAATTTAATCACTGATGTGAGGTTATTTTCATTTTTCCTTTAGATTATGAAAGGTGAATTTTTCTCTTAAAAGATCTGTATTGCAGCTTTTTTTATGTCATCTCTATTCTATATATTTACATTGAGATAAGTATTTTTATTCAATAGCATGTATGAAGTATCTCACTATATAGTGTTTTATGCTATTACACACCACTATTAGGAAGAATTAAATAAAAAAAGGCATTATTATTAATTTGAGGTATAATTATTTAAAGCTGAAATGTGATTGAATATTCAAGTTCACTAATATCTCAATCAGTACTGTTTTTCAAGCATATTTGATCTGTGAAATCAGCTGTTTTCTGTTATTACACTTTCAAATTACTGGAAATATTTTATTTCCTTTAATGACAAACAGAAACTAAAATTCAGAAATTTTTAGTGTGCATTTATTATTCAGACAAACACCAGATTAAATATTGCAAATTAAGTACTACATTCAATTTTTGCTATCAAAAATTCAAATGAAAGGTTTTATTTTCGAAAAACTTATCCTGTAGTCAAATTTTAGCAATAAAAAAAGATGGCAGAATATTTCTGAATTAACAGTTAAAACATACAAGTCTTATTACTATTATTTCATTGTACTTTTGACTATTTCCTGTTGAAGGCTTTTCAAATTTGCTATTTATGAAATTATGAAATTGAGAATTGCTTTAAAATGTATAATATATTATTGTATTTCATTTTAAACAAAGAAAAATAAATACTACAATGTCTTTATCGAAGGAATTATTATTGATTATGATTATGATTAAAGACAACTGATTATTTTAATTTCTGAAATAGCAATGTTCTTGACCTATGTGATGGAACTGTGACAATCCATCCTATTTATTAAACTATAGCCTGAATAATGATGGGTTTTAGTGACTGACCAATTAGGATATATATAAAATAGATGTCAATTAAACAAAACTTGCAGCAATTTTGCCCCCCACCCCCAAACTATTAGAATTAAGTTTTTTATCCTTCATTGATTTTTTGATGTCGTCACTGTAACACTTTTCCACTGATTTTTATCGAGCCTGCAACTTTTGTCACAGAAAGCTTGACATGTAGACAATGATACGGTGAAGGCGTTTACTAACTTCTTAAGAGCTTAATATTTAAGAATGTGGATCACCTGGATGCTTCATACTTGTATATAGATGCCTTATGAAGTTTCCATCTGTCACATGTCCGTTGTCCTTGACCTCATTTTCATGGTTCAGTGACTACTTAATAATTTTTGTTATGTTAATTTCTCTCTTATGAATAATAGGTTAACTATGTTTGGTATGTGCGTACCTTGCAAGGTCCTCATGCCCCTGAGACAGTTTTTACTTGACCTTGACCTCATTTTGTGGACCAGTGAAAAAGGTTTTGTTTTGGTGGTGGAGTCCATATCTCAGATACTATAAGCAATAGGTCTAGTATGTTTGGAGTTCATGTCCAACTAGCAGTTGTTATCTGACCTCCACCTCATTTTTATGGTTCAGTGGTCAAGGTTTTGAGATTTGGTCTTTTTTCTAATCCTATATGCAATAGGTCAACTATATTTGGCGTTTGGAAATATTTTATGATGTACATGTCAGTCTTGCAGCTTTTAATTTGACCTCAACCTTATTTTCACAGTTCATTGTTCAGTGTTTCGGTCTGTTTTTCTTAAACTATAAGTAATATGTCAACTATATTTGTTGGATGGAAGTATTGTTAGCTGTTCATGTCTGCCTTACATTGTTCATTGATTTTTTTGTTCAGTCTATTTCTTAGAAACTAAAAGCATGATAAGCAATATGTCAACTATGTTTCGTGTAATGAATGGTTGTAAGGTGAACATGTATTTCTCGTTAGATTTATATGACCATGACCTCATTTTCTTGGATCATATTAAGTGTATGTGATAGTTGTAGTAAAGCTTTATATTTAGGACTATCAACATAATATCAATGGTTAGTAAAGAAGGCGAGACATTTCAGCGTGTGCATTCCTGTTATAACTTGTTTTTATGGTGTACTGTTAAAGTAAAAATAATTCGGTGTGGAGGATGCCCATACTGTCGATACGATTAATAAAATGTATTGTGTCTAAATTATGAGACGGCTATCAGAATAAAAATCTAATCACAACATCAAAGTGTTGTCAACACCACTAAGGCTATAAAATAACTTGTGTTTGCTGAGGAAGCCTGTACATCAAAATGGAAGAAGAATTTATTGAAGCCTACCCTGAATGAATCAACTTGGTTTTTATCTTCCATAATGTTGTTTTATATGCAAATTCCTCAAAATATTGCAAAAAGTTTTATTTTTCCAACATGTTTGGTAAATTGTTGACAATTTTCTATCATTCTTATTTTGGGAAGGTGATGAAAGCCAAATAGTATATTCCCTATCAGCAACTTATCCCAAGAAAACGATCATAGCACTTAACGTCTATTCTACTGCATGTGAGCTATAGGAGTACGGTAACACTATATGTTTTCAGTGAAGTGAATCAGATGTTTACTCATTTGTAACATACTATTTTTAAAAATTCTCCAAACTCCGGTTTAAAAACACAATTTCAATAAACAGAGAGTATCAAGGGAGTAGGAGATATTTGTTTTGTCCCCTCTAGACGTTTTGGCAAAAACAAAATAAACATATATCATGAAAATGAAAGTGTTCAATGACAAACTAGAAATTCAAAAGTTGCCCACACACAGAGAGAGTGACTTTTCATTCTACTCCTATTCCACAGTAAGTATATACATGAATGTTTAGATTAAGTCAGGAACCTGTAGTTCAGTGATTGTCGTTTGTTGATGTGGTTCATAAGTGTTTATCGTTTCTCGTTTTTATAAAGATAAGACCGTTGGTTTTCTCTTTTGAATTGCGTTACACTAGTCATTTTGGGCACTGTATAGCTTGCTGTTCAGTGTAGTCCAAGGGTCCGTGTTGAAGAGTTGTACATTGACCTATAAAATTTTAATTTTACAAATTATGACTTGGATGGAGAGATGTACATGTCTCATTGTTACTCATACCACATCTTCTTATATCTTTTAGCTCAATGGTCCATTGTATTAATAGATAATCACCAAGAGAACTATCGATGTTTATCAATTAAAAAAAATGTTGACTGCGATCATCTTTATTCAGTGATAAAATAACATACATGAGGAGTCAGTTAAAAAGTAGAGGTACATCAACTAACATATAGATTGGTCAATTGCTGTATTGACTTTGTTAAGATTCACTGATATGGAATGCCTACATCGGACGAAATTAACAATTGGTTATATAACTATTATCTATTTTAAAATGAAGTTGCAATTACATCGCTTAGGAAGGTAGTTTGCCAGTCAATTTAAAATAACCGAGATGTTCATCTCTTCTTTTCGCAGACATATCCAGTTGTTAGGTACGAACAAGGTCTGTCATTCCAATTGAAACTAGTCCAGTAACAGGACTTTGGATTTTTTACAGTAGCATCCACAGTTTTCCGATCTTCCACCATTTGGTTCACTATATCTCCAATTAGTATACGACACAATAGATTTGTCAGGCCAATGTCCTTCATTCTGAATGTAATTCATTCCAAGCCATACTTCGTCTGAAGAGTACAAGGAAAACTAAACAAATATGACAGTAGAACGAGAATATGTTTTATAAACTTACAAGACAGTTCTTTCTTAAAACACAATACAGCTTCAATAATGGTAGTTCGAGGATATGGACAAATAAATACAGAATTATTTCATAGTTTGCAAAAATTTACATACAAGTGTTAATCCCGGCAAATACTGTATGTGAATGTCTCTAATCAGTAGCCTGCAATTGAGTGATTGGTGGTATGTTGCATATTTATTTTCGTCAATTGTTTTGTACGTAACCCCATAAATGATCCCGTGGGCCGAATTGTTTTATATTTGTCATGTTTGATTATGTTATTGCTATCTATACGATAGAGAGTTGTTCAAAGATGACCTATAGTTGCTTACAGTTACACCAACAGGACTATTCGGTCTTGTGAATAGTTGTCTTTTTGGCAATCATAACACATCTTATGGTCATAAAGTGGTAGCATACTTGTTCTTAAATATGATTAAAGGTCCGGAGATTGTTTTGAGCTTTATGTAGTGCCAAATTGTCTTATTTTATTAAGATTATACAAGAGAAACACCCAGTTATGTATACTGTGCAAACAGTACACGGCAACAGGGTTTACAGAGAGGGACAATCTCCAAACACGTATCTGTTTAACATATGTTTGTATCAATGTTTCACACAGTTTTCGAAGTAAATGATTAGATGACGGTTACAATACTTTTCAACTCGACTTCAGCCATGTCTCCTCTTGACCATTACCAACCTTAACCAGATATCCGCCTTTATTTTGACACTAAGTCTAAAACGAGAAAAACGTTGTTAAAAATTATGTTTCAATTGTCATTTATAAAAGGACAGACATTGAACCATTATAACCCGTCGCCCAAGAAATCTTGACATATATATTGTATAGACGCCTGCGGCCTCTAGATATGTTTTTTGTTGTTGAGCATTACTCAACATAGGGATAGTGATCCGGCGGCAGTGGCTACGGCGGTGTTAACTAACTTCTTAAAAGCTTTATATTTTAGAAGGTGGAAGACCTGGATGCTTCATACTTTGTATATAGATGCCTCATTTTCATGGTTCAGTGACTACTTGAGAAAAAAGTTAAGAATTTTTGTAATGTTAAATTCTCTCCTATTATAAGTAATAAGATAGCTATATTTGGTATGTGCGTACCTTGCAAGGTCTTCATGCCCGTCAGACTTGACCTCGACCTCATTTCATGGATCAGTGAACAAGGTAAAGTTTTGGTGGTCAAGTCTTGTCTCAGATACTATAAGCAATACGTCTAGTATATTTGGTGTATGGAAGCACTGTCAGGTGTCATCTGACCTTGACCTCATTTTCACGGTTCAGTGGTATATTTTTTTTTCTTATACTGTATGCATTAGGTGTACTATATCTAGTATATGGATTGATTGTAAGGTGTACATGTCTAGCTGGCAGGTGTCATCTGACCTTATCCACATTTTCATGGTTCACTGGTCACAGGTAAGGTTTTGATTTTTGTCTTTTTTCTAATACTATATGCAATAGGTCAACTATATTTGGTGTATGAAAATATTTTATGATCTATATGTCAGTCCCGCAGATTTTATTTGACCTAGACCTCATTTTCTCGTTTCATTGCTCAGTGTTGGATTTTTTTTGTGTTTTGGTCTGTTTTTCTTAAATGATAAGCAATAGGTCAACTTTATTTGTTGTATGGAAGAATTGTTAGCTGTACATGCCTATCTGGAATGGTTCATCTGACCTTGACCTCATTTTTATGGTTCATCGGTCAATGTTTAGTTTTCTTGCTTAATGTTAAGTTTATGTGACCGTTGTAGTAAAGCTTTATCTTTAGGACTATCAACATCATGATAATATTAATGATTAGTAAAGAAAGCGAGACATTTCAGTGTGTGCACTCTTATTCTGTCGTTAGGATGCTCATAGCCATTGACGTATACACCACTTTTCCATTTATTATCTGTAATTGAACATAAAAATGTCTATGCCTATTTTAACTAAAACAATATTCATCACCCAGACAGTTTAAGATTTTTCTTTAAATACTGGACTTTCAACGTTACGAATGCATATATAATTCAGATGGTTTTTTAAACCCCTACATCCGCTTTTCAAACCTAGCTCAGGTCAATATTCCAACAAAAACATTTTAAATATCAGAAAAAGAAGCTGAGAAAAATCCCCCTGATTTCATTTTTTGTTTAATACAAGCCGATCGTAATCTTGAAATCGTGAATGAAAAAATATAATTCAGTTACCCTCGAATCCATCCATGTATTTTGTTTGTAAACGAACAAATAACAGTGGTCTGGGAATGTCTCCCAACGATTAGGACATTCACCTGTAACAATGTAAATAAAAACATGACTCACTCTTTGTCGACCAGACATAAGGAGCTGATCATTCACTAACCTACCATCTTTTAATTTAGGAAATGTAAGAAAAGAAAAGAGAAAATATCCTTTAAATGCAACTTAAATTTCGGTCTTAGAATTGCTTAAATTTCCACTTCTTCTTTCAAATAAGTTATGCATAACAGTGCGACCTTAACCATACTCCATTTAAAGCATCGTCATTACGTTTTGATTCTTAGCTGACGGGATTATAACTTTAGTAACTTTTACACAGGGTTGCCGAACGACAATACACGTTAATATAAAGAGTAACAAAGTTGATTCATATCAACGATCGAGACAGCAATTTACCAATATTTCAAAGTTTATCGTATAGAAAGCAATAACATAATCAAACCTGAGTTATCTACGTTCAAAAATAAATGTTTTGCATAAAGTTTGAATATGAATTATCATATGGTGAAGTTTTATCAAGCGTGCACTTGCTATTGTACAATGTACCTAATTTAGACTGCAATATATTCAAGAGGGGCGAAAGATACCAGAGGGACAGTCAAACTCATAGATTGAAAATAAGCTGACAACGCCACTGCTAAAAAAAGACAAACAGACAAATCATAGTACACAAGACACAACATAGAAAACTAAAGACTAAGCAATTCGAACCCCACCATTGTTTTGTCAATCGAAACATAGTTACTCGTTAAAGTTAGATGAGCAATAGAAGTTGGAGATCTATAATTTCTAATTAGATCAGTAATCTATTTTGTAAGGTGCTTTTCAGCAGGAAGTGTTTTGAGAATTGACACCGATTTTTTTTTTGAGTAATAACGTATGGACGTGACAAATTATATAAGCTGATAGCTTGTACATAGTATCAGTATTTCATTTTCTTGGCTCAAGATAGGATATACGTAGTATGAGTAACCATGCAAGCCATAAAATAAAAAAAGAAACGGTTTAAGAATTATCAACTTTTTACACCAGTTTTCCAATTGGAAATGTGCAAACGATGATTTCAACATTATAGATAAATATACACGCACATTTCATGTTTACACGACAATTGATGTAAATTGATTGCTTGTTTGTGATAAATAGCATATGTAACATTGATTATAAATCTGAACGTGTTGATACGTACTTTCTAAATAAGCACACAAAAAAAACATTAAAAAAAATCATGACTTACTTGTCGAGTTTTATCATCCATAAAAAATTAAAAACTCAAAATTTTATGTTAACGGAAAATAACAAAACCTTCAAACGGAAATAGAAATTTCGACCCGGCCTTAACAAAGTGTTCCTCCCTTTAAAGGCATTTTAAGAGGGTCGAAGCAATGCAGGCTGAATGGAATAATACATTTGTGAAATATTTCAAAGAACAGAATCCATAGTCATTAGAACGTTTGAGGCCATTCACGAGTGAATGAGACTTAGTCAAATTGTCCATGCCAATTTTACCACCGGGCAAGCGAATATGTAAATGTTTATCAAAGCTCCTAATGTTCGAGATCTTTTTAGCTAGTCGTGGACATTCAAATCATCTATCACTACAATAAGTACCAATCGAAATTTTGAAGGTTACACCATCGAAACTTTAAGGTTATTGGTTGTGAAAGTATGTCATAAATACTACAATGTTTTTATTAAAGGAATATAATATTGATTATGATTCAATTTGTAAGAAAACTATTTGTATACTTTCTGAAGTGTTGATTATTCTAAGAAGAATGTGGTTAGAAAGTTCAAAAAATGCAGAAATCTTCAAAACTGATAGATTCCAAAACATTAACTAGAATGTTAAATGTTTATTGTTTATCAAAAAAAATATTTTGCCAGGACATTTAATATGTTTCATTTGTTAGTATCTTATAGTCAAAATACCAGAAAAGAACGTATGCAACCAGTAACTACATCAAACTAGAATTTGGTGCATGATTGTTTTTTAATATTGTTATTGACTTTGAGCTAGTTTTAAGTAACTGACTACTATCAGATCTGTACTTTGGGTGCCTTTAATTTTGTTGATATATATGTTTTTCTGTTTAACGGATAATATTTTGGTCCATGCCTTTGCATTAAATACTTCTTTATTACGTTAGAGAAATGTTCCAATAGTCTAAGAATGCTTTTTTATGTTTAAAATATATTCTAAAGTTTTACTTAATTCCTGTTAAATTTCAATTCCGGAAATGTCTACTCTCACCAACCGCTGACCCAGTTATCTAAGTTTTTGAAAGAGAATAAGCTAGATTATATTACATTTTAACCATTTCTTTTCTATGTATTTATTTGATATGGTTTTTTTTTGTATAGTTATTTGAAGTTGTCATTTATAGTATCATGATAAAGTTAACGGTACCAATGCAACAATAAAATACTGCACTAGTAAAATTAAATCTTAATTTTATTTGTTTGTCTGTTTCAAAATCCATCTTAAAGTAAGTTTCAATCACAAATTCTTTCAAGGTGGTAAATGTGATGTGGAGCAGTTTTAACTCATCAATTAAGGAAAAGCTTTGTTCTGAACTGTAAGAGGGCATAGCCAATAAGATAATCCCTTAAAAAGAACATGTCTTTTGATTTCATTCATTCTTCACAATTTAGAAACACCAAATCCTAAGTTTTCATTGGTCGAGAGCACTTTATTATATTCTAATTTTCATTTTATACTGATACGTGTTCAAAATAAGCTATACTATTAAAATTCTTAATAAAATCACCATGGGGCTAAAGCACTGCTTAGTCTGCTAGATCTTCTTTCAGTGGAATATCCACTGGAAAATAAAATTTAAGCCGAGGGTCTGGTTGGCGCACGCCTCCAGAAGATAAAATATGCTGATAAAATTCTTATTGAAAAATAAATGTTTTATAAAACTATTAATAGGTCACCGGTGCACCAATGACTACACTTCTATAGAAAACACGAATGTCATGCATAGCTTACTGATGATGCAAGTGAAAAAAGTCTAAATGTGCTCTCCTTTTAACTTTGGCAGCATATCGACATCTATCTTTTAAACGATTTGTTCAAAGTTCTTAAACTACAATTTACAACTGCGATTTCAAAACACAGAGAGTGTGTAGTAGACGGGATATTTGGCGTTTTCACCCCTCTTTCGACTTTTTTGGCAAAATAAATAAATAGTATATGGAAATGGAAAATGACACTGACTGACTTCTAGACAATTGTTTTCTGTTTTGTCTGTTTTTGTTGCCTGTCAATTTCAGATGTCGCCCACACGCACTGAGATACTTGTGAATCTACTATTCGCAAATAAGTATTTCTATGTTGTGATATTGTGTTTTATGCTGTGTTGTTACACTTTTGTTTCAAATAAGGGTGAAGGTTGGTACCTATTAAATTGTTTAAACCGTTGCATTTTTTGTACCTTACCAGAATGCAGAAATCTGATGTTCAGAAATTGTCGTTTATTGATGTGGTTCATAAGTGTTTCTCGTTTCTTGTTTTTCATGTTTTTTTTTATATAGATTAGACTGATGGTTTTCCGTTTACATGGTTTTACACCAGTCATTGTCGGAGCCCTTTGTAGCTTGTTTCTGTGTTGAAGGCAGTACTTTGACCTATATTGGTTAAGTTTTACTAGTTATGACTTGGATTGAAATTTTTCTCTTTAGCACTCATATCACATCTTCTTATATCTATATGTTTATTTCAAATTCAATGTATGTAGTCTCCAAAATAACTTTTGATGGGTATCATTAAAACAAATGTTGACTGCTATCATCTTTATTTAGTGATAAAATGACATTTAACGAGTGAGTTGAAAAGTAGAAATACAGCAGTAAATTATAGATTGGTCTACTAACTTGTTAACTTCGTTACAGTATAGAAACAAATATGGCTTGCTTACATAGATTATATAATTTTATTTTTTTTTCAAATCTTGTTGCAAAAAACTACGCATAAAGGTTTGACAGTCAATTTAGAATAACAGATATGCTCATCTTTTCTTTTCACAGACATATCCAGTTGTTAGGTACGAACAAGGTCTGTCATTCCAATTGAAACTAGACCAGTGACAGGATTTTTTACAGTAGCATCCACAGTTTTCCGATCTTCCACCGTTTGGTTCACTATATCTCCAATTGGTATACGATACAAAAGAGTTATCTGACCAACGCCAATCACCTTCATTCTCAATGTCGTTCATTCCAAGCCATACTTCGTCTCGAGAAGACAAGGAAAATATTTGAATTACAGAAATATGACAGTGCAACGAGAATATGTTTTACGAACTTACAAGACAGTTCGTTCTTAAAATAAATTACAGCTTATCTTTTTGTCAACGGTGAATAAATTCGAGCGTATGGAAAGTTAATTACAGAATTATTTCATAGTTTGCCAAAAAGTACATTAAAGTATTAATCCCGGCACATTCTGTATGTGCCTGTCTCAAATTGGAATCCTGCAAATGATGTTATGTTGCATTTTTTTCATTAATTGTTTTGTACGTAAACTAATAAATGGTTTAGTCGGTCGAATTGTTTCTTATTTTATACGTAGGGTTATTTTATTGCTTTATACTATACGGTATGCAGTTTGTTCAACGATGCCTACTCTTGCCTACATCTTTGCCATCTGGACATTTGAGAATAGTTGTCTCTCAGGAAAGTATAGCGCATCCTGTTTTTATAAAGTTAGCACACTTGTTTTTGAATATAATAAAAGGTCCATGTACGGAGTTTGTTTTGAGTGTTATGTAGTGCCAAATACCTTATTTCTTGTAGATTATACAAGCAAACCACTAATCAATTTAATATACTGTGAAAAGAAATTAAACGGCAAAAGAGTTTACAGAGAGAGACCATCTCCTAATACGGGTTGTGTATCTTTTAAATGCATTATATGTAACCTTTTTTTTTTTGTATTTAATGCTGCAAACAACTCTCTAAGCAGAGGATTAGATAATAGTTACAATACCTTTCAACTGTGACGTCAACCATCTCTCCTCGTGACTATTATCAACCTGTACAAGATATCCTGTATAGACGCCTGACATATTGTATAGACGCCTGACTATTGCGAAATAAATGTTGACTTCTATATACTGTGGATTCATTAATATTCGTTGGATACCAATTTTCGTGGATTTCGTGGGTACCGGGAAACAATGAATTTAAATGTTCAACGAAATGCATATTTTCTAAAGGAATGCATGTGAATTTTGTAAAAACCACGAATTTAAATATCCACGAATATGCAAGTTTCCCTCTGTCCACGAAAATTGGTACCCACGAAAATAAATGAATCCACAGTATACCTTTTATTGTTATTTCTCTTGTCGTTATGAAGCTCAGTGATCATTGACGTATACACCATTTCTCCATATGCGCATGCCTACTTAGCCAAAACAAGTTAAAATAATTATTCATTACCCAGACAGTTTAATATTATCTACAAAATATATTTCAGATTTTTAAAAAACTCCCACACCCGCTTTTCAACCATCCGATCAATATTCAAGCAACAGCACTAAGTCTTTTAAACATAAGTAAAAAAATCAAAGACCCCAACCCAACCAACCGTCCTCCGCCGATTTTATTTTCTGTTTGATACACAAATTTACAATACACCAAGTCGTAATCTTGAATGAATTATATAGTTCACTTACCCCAGCATTCATCCATGTAATTCGTTTGTAAACAAACAAATAACAGTGGTCAGAGAATGACTTCCAGCCATTAGGACATCCCCCTGTAACAATATAAGTCAAAAACATGACATACTATTTGTCGACCAGACCTTAAGAGCTCATTCACTAACCTACCATTTTTGAATTTAAGAAATGTAAGAAAAGAAAAAAGAAAATGTCCTTCAAATGCAACTTACATTTTCGTCCTAGAATTGCTCAAATTTCCAGTGCAACCTTAACCATATTCTATCTAAAGCATTGTCATTACTTAGCTGACTGGATTATAACTAGTAACTTTAGTAACTTTTACACAGGGTTGCCAAACGACAATAAACGTTAATATAAAGAGTAACAAAGTAGATTCACAACAACGATCGAGACAACAATTTACCAATATATCAAAGTTGAAAAGATTTATCTACATACAAAAATACCTGTTTTGCATAAAGTTTGAATATGAATTATCATAAGGTAAATTTTTATCAAGCGTATACTTGCAATTGTTCAATGTAACTAGTTTAGATTGCAATATATTCAAGAGGGGCGAAAGATACCAGAGGGACAGTCAAACTCATAGATTGAAAATAAACTGACAACGCCATTGCTAAAAAAGAAAGACAAACAGACAGATCATAGTACACAAGCAGTGGTGTAGCTATGCTATTTTCAAGTGTACTCCCAAACCTCGGCGAGGGGTTTAAGTACCCCAATCGGGTCAAGGTTAAAG
This sequence comes from Mytilus galloprovincialis, assembly GCA_037788925.1. Classification (NCBI taxonomy): domain Eukaryota; kingdom Metazoa; phylum Mollusca; class Bivalvia; order Mytilida; family Mytilidae; genus Mytilus; species Mytilus galloprovincialis. The sequence goes on from CM075339.1 coordinate 33,859,350, forward strand.
CATCCACTGGCGAAGCACTTTGAAGCTAACGAGTTATTGAGAATGAGATACCATTTCTGTTATTAAAATCTCATCAATAGCAATATACTTTAGAGTCCAATTTGTTTATCTCTTATGTTTAATTTATTCAATGTGTTGAATTGGAAACATGGCCATTGGGGAGGGGTGGTAGGAGGGGTCCTGATCCCAAAATCCCGGGCTTAAAAACATCAGATCCCGCAATCCCGGGCTAAAAAACATCAGATCCCGCAATCCCGGGCTTAAAACACTAAATCCCGAGGTCCCAAAAATAAAAAAAAAAAAAGAATTCTCGGTTCCCGACAGTGTCAATCTCGAATTCCCGAGCTTAAAAACAACCGATCCCGGAGTCCCGATAAAGGTCCTATCCCCCCTCATTGGTTTAAGAGAAAATGTCGGCCAAACCAGTTACTTTAAACTATGTATAATATGAGCCCACTCGATCAAAACCCCTTGTTTGTGCAAATTTCTTTAATGTACATGAAATAATTAATATCCATAGAAGTGCAGGTGTATTATGAAATTCGTTAAGGGTTCAGTGGAACCCTGGTTTTCGCATCCAACATGTTCTTAAGATATTGTTTCTTGATCTGGAATATTAATTTCTTTCTAAGTGTTATGACAATCTCTGAAGGTTTTCAAATATGTAAAATATAATAATCCCAGACCGTCTGTCAATTGCGAAAAGATAAGTCCGTCTATCAACTGAAAAATTAAAAAAAAAAATTCTTTCAAAATTTTACTTTAGACATGATAGAAAAAGCTTCTGCCAAAGATTCATTAAATTCTATGAAGGTTTGACAAAGTAATTGATGTGTAACAAACTTGAAGTCCACACTACTTGTTAACTTCAAATAGAAATTCCTTTTCCTTTTAAAATACGGAAAAAATTAAAAATATTACTAGTATTTCATCATTATGCTCTGGATACTCTTAGTCTTATGATCACAAAAAGCTTCTGCCCAATCTTCGTAAAATTTCATGAAGGTTTGACAAAGTTAATGGTATTTAAGAATATCTTTAACCACATACTAAACCTTAAATGGTGACGATGCCAACGAAATCTATGATCGCTATGTCTCGGTTTCGCAGGCTCGATAAAAATGCAAACTACTTATTTAATCTCAGCAAATAATAAAATGCTTCAAACAAAAGGAAAGTAATAAGTAGAATTTACAGTAGATTCAGACTTTGACAGAAAATGAACAAATATACAACACGGTACCATTTGATTGAAAAGTAAATGTCGTCACTTTTATTCGCAATTAAATGGTGAAAGATCTACAAGGCTGGTGTTGATTAACCAGTTCTTTTTAATTTATTTAAATTAAATTTTTTTACCAAAATTCAAGTGTACGCCCGGGCGTTCTGACGTAAACGTAGCTACGCGCCTGACAAGAAACAACATATAAAACTATTAGTAAAGGCTAAGCAACACGAACCCAACCATTGTGTCGTCAATGTCCTATAACTTGAAGATGAAATCCTTTTCTGTTCGGCCAAAGATAAGTTACAACTTGTAAGCAACACCAGAAAGAAAACAAAGATAAAAACCATTTTGTCGTTAGGTTGAATAAAGGTGTAACGTTTTGAAAACACTTAAACAATCTGATTCTATCGAAACTCTGTTGCTCGTCAAAGTCATATGAGCATAACAAAGTTGGAGATCTATATACTAACTACAGTATATCGATAATCTACTTAAGGGGCTTTCCAGCAGGAAGTACTAGTATTTAGAGAATTGACACCGAATCTTTAATGAATAATTGCATATTAACGTGACATATGATGTAAGCTGCTAGCTTGTACATAGTAGTATACAATTGGAAATGTTGTACACCCTGAAGTCAAAACATTATCTATAGATCAATATACATGCATTCTATGTTTGCGTTACAATGGTGTAAATTGATAGCATGTTTATAATGAACAACAGGTTTGCCTTGATTTGTCCTTGAAAATTTTGACATGCTGATACGCATTTTTGAATGATGTAAACATAAAATATCTCCATGATTGAAAATAAACTGACAACGCCATTGCTAAAAAAGAAAGACAAACAGACAAATCATATTACACAAGAAACAACATATAAAACTAAAGGCTAAGCAACACGAACCCCACCATTGTGTCGTCAATTACCTCCACCATGAATATAAAATCCTTTTCTGCATGTTCTGTTCGTCCAAAGATAAGTTACAACTTGTAAGCAACATCAGAAAGAAAACAAAGATAAAAACCATTTTTTCGTTAGGTTGAATAAAGGTGTAACGTTTTGAAAACACTTAAACAATCTGATTCTAATTCCGATCTATCGACACTCTGTTACTCGTCAAAGTAATATGAGCATAACAAAGTTGGAGATCTATATACTAGCTACAGTATATCGATAATTTACTTTCTAAGGGGCTTTCAAGCAGGAAGTGTTTAGAGAATTGACACCGAATCTTTACTGAATAATTGCATATTAACGTGACATATGATGTAAGCTGATAGCTTGTACATAGTATCAGTATTTCATTTCCTTGGCTCAAGATACGATACACACAGTATGTGCAACCAAGACACCAAAATGCAGAAGTTATGAATCTTCAAAAGAGGATAGTAACTAACCTCAATACACGAACCTTTAAATGGGTATCTTTTAAACTAAAACTTGAGTTGTTTGAATTAATGTATTGTATATTTTTATTGTATAATTGCTTAATACGAAATACGTATACGAAAGTATAATAAGAGAAAATGCATAGCTACTTCATATTTATAAAATACTGGCATAAAAAAGAAAAAGATATTATTTTTGTCCATTTTCTAAAATTGTGTCAATTTGAAGACATTTTTTTCTTGATTATTTATGAGGTGCAACCCTTCACTCATTGGAATTTGGGTTAAAAAGTAGAGAAAATAGTATATACATAAGGACTCTTTTCGTAACTATATTGAAGGAAGCGGGGCGTTTCCATGCACTGTAATTTGTTTTCATAAAACAACCGTCTAACTTTCCAATTTTTTTTTTACATAAAACCAGGTTTTATAGCGAAATTCATCAATATTTATGACGTGACAAATGTTTTATTCATGACATAATTGGTGGATATATCTGTTTAAGCTTAAACAATAACACATTGAATCATATATGGTTGTCTTTTTGTACAAACATTTTCGCAGTAAAAAAATACCCAGATTTTAGGGCCACAATTATGAATTAGTGAAACAACTTTAAAAAAATTTGAAACGATTTTCAAGAATTATCAACTTTGTTGCACCAGTTTTCCAATTGGAAATGTTGTACACACGGAAGTCAAAACATTATCTATAGATCAATATACATGCATTCTATGTTTGCGTTACAATGGTGTAAATTGAGAGCATGTTTATAATGAACAACAGGTTTGCATTGATTTGTCCTTGAAAATGTTGACATGCTGATACGCATTTTTGAATGATGTAAACATACAATACCTCCATGACTTAGTTTTCGAGTGAGCATCATTCATGTAAAAACAGAAAGTTTTGTTTTCCGAAGATAAACCCTGTAAACGGAACGAGATATTTCAATCGGTCTTAACCAAGTGTTTCCTTGGTCCTTGCGTCGCTTTAGCATTAAAAGCCAGTCTCATCGAATCAATATGTTTTAACATGTTGCAGTTTCAATATTAAAAACATTGATGAAGCAGTCCAATATCGTTTGCAAAGGGAGGTTCATGTGTTCATAAGAACAGAAAACCGAGTTTTTTTGTAATGTTCAGCATTTTTATTGAATCCTCTTTCCCAGTAAATTTCGCGTGTTGAATATTCAACATGTAGTTTCCTTTGACAATACTTGAATTCCACCAGATATTTTTGCGTAAACCCTCATATATTGGACGATGTCTGTAGTCTTTCGGAACACTGGATGTTATTCGGAATACGTCGACCTATTCTTTCTATGGCCACATTTCATATTCGTACGCAAGAGCTTATTAAATGACCTGTTGAATAAGCATTATCATCTTAAAGTTGTTATAGATATATGTTACATATGATGCGTATTTATTATGACGCAAATTACTTTGATGAGCATTTAAATACTTCACAGGCTGCTAATATTTACCTTACATATATGCATAGTTATTTTAATTAGAGTCTACGTTGAAACCAGTTGTGTTTAGATCTATATGAGATAAAATTTCATGTAAACAATGCGATTTATATTCGGAAACGATATTTGTCAAAACTAAAATCTATAAAAGTAGTATTACTAGCACTTCATTTAAGATTCTGAGTCTAGGGAAGATGTACACGATGTACAAAGCAGGCTATTTATTTGTTTTCATACTGAAATTAAAAGGAAGTCTTTCTTGCACTTTATTAAAATTTTACGTCTAGGATAGACCAAGGACGTATATAATCTAATATGTAAAAATCTTTTTAAAATAACGTTAAAATTAATTATGAAAGTACATTTCCGTTTTTATTTTCATTAAAATTACAAATTGAAATACCGAGTCTTTTTCTTTGTTTAAATATTGCAAAATTATTCCCTTTTTATCAAAACAAGGAGGTAATATAACCTCCTTGATTATAGGTACACCTGGATCCTTTTCGTTATTAAAATGTGAATAAGTAGATATTGAATATGAAGAAAAAAACTACAACTGAAATCTAAATCTAAAATATACTTTTTTTAAAAGTACATTTCACTATGCAGATGTAAGAAATAATACTTCAAGCAATGAAATAACGAATTAAATGTGCTGGTTTACTTAAGATCGATAACCTTGAAATTAATCATGCATGTAATTTTAGCAGACCTTACAGGCTCAGCGATAAGATATCCGAAATGTCCATTTATAGACACCGAGTGATGACAGATGCAGACAGAGATAAGAAAAAATAATTTCTATTATATAGTTATCTGGGTTCGGGAACAAATTATCTAACTATATGTTCCTGTAGTAATTAAGGCTCTTTAAAATGTTCGTCAAAATAAAAATAAATAATTATCATTTCTTGAAGACGATCAGATGGTGAATTTTCGGTTTTAATATATTAAGTACGAAAATGTAAAATAGTGTAAGGAGATTTTGAACCATCTCACTGATCAGTATGTTACACGATCCTACACAGTGCCCCAAAATGACCAGTATAAAACTATCCAGCAATTATAGGTTATAATACAGCCTTCATAACAAAGGCTTTAATTACATTGGACAGCATCCTACTAAGGGCCCCAAAACACTGTTATAAAACAATTTAAACAGGAAAAAACAAATCTGATTTATCTTCAAACCAGAAACTAAAAGCAAATATGAACTGCACCAACAACAAAAAAGACAACAACTAAACAACATGCTTCTGACTTAGGACATTTGCATATGAATACGCCTGGTTTAAAAGAATGTACATACATACCATAAGACAGTTGTGTAACTTTACCATGTAAAAGACACCCTTTAAAAGTTAATGAAAAAATCGTGTTCAGATAAAAAAAAAAAAGAAGGAACACCTTACAACATTTCATGTTGTTTTCAAATTTGTTTGTTTATTTATAAGTGCAAGGTGTACGCTGGTTTGTCTAGGCTATAAAAACCTTTATTAATTAATTGGTTTCGGTCATCAAGGTGAAGAGGATACAGTGCAATTCAAATTATATATATTTACAATTAAACTTGCAGGCCTTTTTCATGACCCACAATTTAAAATATAAAAAAAACATCAAAATAAAAAGGGACATTCGGAAAATATCTTCAAAGCGAGTCAAAGGTTTGAAAAAGTTCTTGTTTACACCAAAAGAGGTTTGTCATCCAAAACTTTTAAGAACACAAAGCACACCACTTGAAATTGCCAATGCTTACTGTCCTAAGCATCATAAATACCTTGCAGAACAGGTGTAAGGATCTTAATAATGATCAATATCAAGTCATTGTTCAAATAGCCATGAACATATATCAAATTTCAATAAAAACAGCTATTTTACAGGTTCACGTATTGCATTCCTTAAACACAAATAATTATTCCTCACATTTGCATTTGAACTTTAGCCTGAAAACTAAGTTTAACTCTTATCTAAAAACAAAACCAGCACCTTAGAACGGAACATCCAGTTGGTGACTTAGCATGTTGTCTTTCGGGTGAGAGGTGAAAACAATATTCCTTGGACGCGGGCAATGATTCCTTTAACAAGAATATTTCACCCCACATTGAACTTTAATTACATTAAGTAAACAATCAAGGTCAGTTTCTAATTCTTATACCACAAAAAAAAATATATAAAATAATACATCTTTATTAAACAATTATCTAATATTTAATGCCAAACAAGCATTTGGGTTTACGATTGCATTTCTTTTTTTTTTTAAAGAAAGCAACTTGTCTTTTCTTTTTTACATCCCCATATGTAGATAACTGAAACTAAATCCACATGAAATAACAAAAAGTAAATGATGATTGTTTTTACCAATATAAGCATATTTGTCAATTATTCTGAAACTACAATATATAAGCAGAAAACGTAAGTAGCTGAATGATAGAGAATGCAATATTTATAAATGTGATACAATTATCTTGGTTACAATAATGAATAGATATAAATTGTAACAGCAAACTTAATATCTCAGACAATCATTGATTGTTAAAACTTCAATATTTGGTTTTGCTTATTTTAAATTCAGAAAATGCATGTACGTATATCAATCAATATGGTATAGTTTTACTGGTTAAGTCAATAGTCTATTCTGTTTTTTTTTTTTTGATATGTTGTTGGATCACTGTCCCCTTGACTTACAATGCATGTATTTCTGCCTTTAAATTCTATACATTGTCTCTCTTGTTTCTACCTTTTCATTTTATTTTGTTACATGATAGTTGTTAAACACGCACATCCTGACTTTTTGGCCCAGTAGAAAATAAGTATTATAGTTTTATTGAGGTGTATAAAAGCGGAGACTGACCAAAACACATTTTGTAGAAGCGCAGAGGCACTTCATACTATAAATGTGTAAAGGTCATTGCGTGTAAAACTCTATAAAATTACAAAAAGACGCATTTGATTCTCATAATTACTACATTTTTATGCTGCAACCATGAAATTAAAGTTATATCAAATTATCATTTGTATTTTTTTAAATCCATTGTTTATGTTGTTTAAAAATTGTCATGGATGGCACCAGGTGTCAAAGCTGTTGTATTTTATACGGAAATGAAATATGATATTAAATTGCCTCATGATTGTTGTCAACAAATCAAAATAATAGATTCTAATGAAAAATACATGTAATATAATTATTCAAGAATAACAAAAATGTCAATGCCACAAGATATCCTTCAACGAAATAAGAATATAGAATCCAAGAATGTGTCTATAGAACAGGGATGCCCCACTCGCACTATCATTTTCTATGTTCAATGGACCGTGAAATTGGGGCCAAAACTCTAAATTGGCTTTTAAATTCGAATGAGCATACCATAGAGAATATGTGTACTACACTTCGACTTTACCAAAAGCTACTTTGACCAAAACTTTTACCTGAAGTGGAACAAACAAACGAACAGACGAACAGACAGACGCGCAGATCGAAAAACATAAAGTCCCTATGTGGGATATAAAAAGTTCACTAACCACTACTGCTTCATATGCATTCATAAGATTATCATGTGCATCAGTTGTATTCTTTGTGAAAGAAGTATACCGGGATTTACAGTGTCAGTAATTGGCATCAGTTTATTTCACTTAGTGCTAGTAACTAAATTACCTTTGTAAAGGAATCGTATTTTGTCTGTGAATTCTGATGTTTTCTATTGATACACTTTCAAATTACTGGAAATATTTTACTACCTTCAATGGCCGACAAACAGAATAAAAAAAATGATCATCTGTAAATTCAGAAATGTTTGCATTTATTTATTATTCAGACAAAAACATCAAATTATTTATTGCAATTTTAGAATATACAAACTACATATAAATAAGGCTTTCAAAATTTGAAATGAGAGGTTTGATTTTTGAAAAACAAATTCTGTTGTCAATTTTAGCAACTACACAATGGTAAATAAACTCGTCAAAGATACCATGATTGAAATTTTGTATTTGAAATGTTTCTATATTGTGTTGTACAGACATTCAAGTCTGATAGCTATTATTCCATTGTACTTTTGACTACTTCCTGTTTAAGGCTTTTAAATGTGCAATTTTTGAGAAATTATGAAGTTGTGCATTGCTTTTAAATATGTATATATAATTATATTTCATTTTAAGCAAAGAAAAATAAATACTACAATGTCTTTATTAAAGGAATATATTATTGATTATGATATAATTTTTAAGTTAACTACACAGGCAAATTTAACTCACATCAATTTCACGTGAATTTAAATTAATGTGAATCTCACGTGAAATTCACATCAATTTCACATCAAATGAGCTAATACGTGAAACTCACGTGAAATCAGTTTTTGTGTGTTTCATGTGAATCTCAGGTGAAACTCATGTGAATTTCACATGAAAATCACGTAAATTGTTTTCATTCAAATAACATCTAAATTTTCAAACTTAATCAAAATCATGAAAAATTTCATTTTTTTTGTTTGTAAATTTCACGTGAAATTCATGTGAAAATTTTCACGTGAGTTTCATGTATAAGCTAGATTGAAGTGAATCTCACGTGACATTATTCATGTGAATTTCATGTGATATTCATGTGAAATTCATGTGAGCAAATTTTGCCTGTGTATATATATTTGTTTACTTTCTGAAGTGTTGATTATTCTATGAAGAGTGTGATGGAGTGGAAGTTTGAAAGTAAAAAAAAAATGCAGAAATTCCAAATCAAAACTGGATTATTAAATGTTTACCATGACTTTTCATAAGTGTTATTTGTTAGTATTTCAGCAATTAAAATACCAGAAAATAAAACTTACGAAACCAGTAACTACATCCACCCCTTGATACATGGTTGTTTTTAATATTTGTTATATTGGCTTTAAACTAGTTTTCAGCAGCTGAATAATCTAATATCTGAATTTTTGTGGCTTGAATGTTTTTTCTAGATGTTTTTCAGCTTTGTATCAATCTGATGGTATATTTTATTGTAGTTTCGTAAAAAATCATTGTATTTGCAGATAATATTTTAGTCCAATCCTTTAAATTAAATACTACTTCATTACAATAGGGGAATGCTCAAATACATTGCCTTTTAATGGTGAAATGTATTCAAATGTTTAACTTGATTCCTGTATTTCTTAAAATTTCAATATCGGAAATTTCTACTTCACCAGTTATCAGAGTTTTTGAAAGAGTATAAGCTAGATAACATTTAATTTTATAGAATTTCTTTTCTTTGCATTTCTTTGATATGTTTTTTTTTATAGTTATTTGAAGTTATTATTAAACGTAGATGCTTTGTGTAGATCTCCTGAAGACTCACCACAGAAGAAACAATCTTTGGTCATTGTCATTGTTGCAGAGTCAAAATGTTGTCGTGTTATTTAAGTTGCAGTTCAATCCTGTTCAGCACTCTCTCCTTTCCTCTTCTGCTTTTCATGCTTTGTAATCTTTAATTCTGATAATTTCTTTCTACATATTTTGTACCATTTTGCCTTTTGCAGCTGCAAGTTTAAAGTCAAACCATTTTCGTCAGTTACATTTTTTTTTTATCTTATTGGAATCGGAAACCACTCAATTAGCTGACAACGTTCTAAAACCGTTTCAAGTGTTTTGTACCCTGTTCCTAATTCTAGGTCAGATCGTTTGCTATTCGGGGGACACTGTAGATTTTCTTTCGTCTGTTCTTGGCAAAAAAAATATTCTTTCCAATCAAAGTCGTCAGATATGATGACGGTAATTCAGGATCTACAACATGTACAATTTTACACCGTATTGACTTGTTAATCTTTTTGAATTTAATATTTTTTGTCGCAAGGAGTGTGTGTCTGTTTATACCAATAAGTAAATCCCCTATCTGAAACTTATTTCAATAAATTTATATGAGCGCGCAAATTATATATTTTATACAGCATGTGAGCTATAACTATAAAGAGGTAGGACCAATTTGCCGGGAATTTTTTTCACAGAAGTGCCAATTTCAAAAAGTGCCGACAGAATAAAATTTACTATAAAAACAAAAAATGAAAATGCTTTTTGATCAATATCTCGATTTACATATATTATGATATGTGTGATCAATAGTTAATTTAACCCTCAAAAGGAATACAAGTCCAATAGGCGGAATTTCTGGTGTTTTTACGAGGGAAAATAGGGAATCCCCCTACCCAGAAGGACATTTAAAACCCCCCAAAAAGTTATGTTTTTTATGACTGTTGTAATTCATACAACTTTTTAATGGTATGGTACCTTGCATAAAGGATGTTAATAATAATATAAAATCAATATTAAAAAATTAATAGTCTTGGCCTTGTTTTTGTAGGAATACCTGTTCAAGGTATGAAAGTAAATGATGTGACGTATTTTTATGTACTATCATAAACATCTATCTGGCTATTTAAAACATGACTTACCTATCTTATCGAATGAAAAAAATCCCGACAAATTTGCTTTTTTGTCTGTTTTGTCTGTTTGTTTTGTGGATTGTCACTGTCAGATGTCGGCCACACCGTCTCGCATAGAGATACTTGTGAATCTACTTTTCGCAAATAAGTATGTTAAGTTCAATGATTCCGATTTTATGATAGCGGACCAGTCTTCATGAGAACTTTCAATGGCTATATCAATAAAACAAATATTGACTGCTAAAATCTTTTTTCAGTGATAAATAACATATAGTCAGTTGAAAAAGTATAATAACTTAGATCAAACGAACCACGCACTAATTAATTAAAAATAATCAACAGGTCAGGATAAGGATAAATCGGGTAAGAAATAGAGAAATTATTATTATCTATCGAAAATTTAATACGTGTTACTCTTCAAAGTAGTAACTGTATGAGCATAACAAAGTTGGAGATCTAAATTCTAATTATATAATGATAGTTCTTGAAAAACTGGTCATTATCGCGATATATGGACTGCCCACAGGACAGTGGTATTGACTAAGATAGTGATAATGACTGAGCCGAAGGCGAGATCATTATCGCTGTCGCAGTCAATACCACTGTCCTACGGGCAGTACATGTATCACGATAATGGCCAGTTTTTCAAGAACTATTATATTTATTTCATTGAGAAACCATGTTTTGGAAAATTCTCATAAATTCCAAATGCCCACAGCGAACTCGAGTAGTTGTACGATTTCTATGGCAAAGAGTGAAGACCAGTCGTAGTAATACTGCCATTCATTTTAGTGCATTTTTTCAGTATATATATACTTAATCAAGTTAACTTTAATTTTATAATTAACGAAAACATATAATAAACAATTCAACAACTTAAATATAATATTAGAAACAGGAACATGTTTTATGAAAGGTACATCTCTCTAAACAGAGAAACCACGCCCCACCGGTCATTAACAGAGAAATCACGCCCCAACAGTCATTATCAGACGGAAACCACGCCCCACCGGTCATTATCAGACGGAAACCACGCCCCATCGGTCATTATCATGTAAAAGTTCGTTAACAACCGGTTTTCTGGTCCGTTTTTTCTGTTAATGACCGATGGAATTTATTACTGAAGAATAATGAATGTCATGTGACCCCTTTTAATCCAATAAGAGAATCTTATTCTCAACCGATATGAAATAATTACAGATCGATAATCTACTTTCTAAAGGGCTTTTCACCGGGAAGTGTTTTGAGAATTGACACCGAATCTCTACTGAATAATTGCATATTGACGTGACAAATGATGTAAGCTGATAGCTTGTACATAGCATCAGCATTTTATTTGTTTTGTTCAAGATACGATATACGTAGTATGATCAACCAAGACATGAAATACAGAAGTCATATGTGTGTCATTGAGTTATGTATCCTGTCTACATAGTAGTTCATGCCTTTCAATGATCCTAAGTCCCAGGCGCGGATCCAGAGGGGGGTCCGGGGTTGGAACGATCAATGCATTTGAATGGGGACATGTAGTTGGACCCCCCTTTTTTTGTCCTGGGTTAGGAACCCCCTTTTTAAAATGGCTGGATCCGCCCCTGAGTCCATCCTAAAATTGGTCTTAGATATGACTTAAGTCGAATCTTAAAATACTTTCGAGAACTCCGCTCTTGGATTATGAAATAAAAAAACGTAAAACGATTAAAGAATTATCAACTTTTTAACACGTTTCCAATTGAAAATGTTGTGCAAACGGAAGTTAAAACAGTATAGACAAACATACACGCACATTTTATGTTTCGGCGACAATTGATGTAAATTGTTAGTTTGTCTGTGATAAATAGCATATATATTACATTGATTTGACCCTGAAATTTTAACATGTTGATACGTTCTTTCGAAATATGCAAACAAACAATACCTTCATGACTTACTTTTCGAGATAGGACCACAACACAAAAATGTAAAACACAAATTTAATGTATTTTCTGAAAATAACCAAACCTTCAAACCTAGAAATATATTTCTACCAGGTCTTTTACAAAGTGTTCCTTAGTTTAAGGACCTTTTATGTGGGTGGAAGCAATGCAGGCTGAATGAATAAGATAACTTATTTTGAAATCATAAACCAGAATCAATACAATCTAATTAAAATATTAATCTCTGATTTCGTTATACTCATATATGTAGCTAATATAGTATAACAAAATCAGAGATCAATTTTTGAATGAGATTTGAATCAATAGAACGCAATAGACAATTTGTAAATAAATGTTTACCGGCAAAGGCCTAAATGTTCGAGTCGTCCATGCGAGACCTGTTTTGGCAGTCAAGGGCATTCAACGCATCTACCATTACAAGAACCACCCATCGAAATTTTGATGGTTTTTGGTTGTAACAGTATATATGTTTTTGGAACCAAATGCTGTTGAATTAAGCAAAATGTTAAGAGAATAGGAATGCCTTTTACCGTCAGGCGTCACTGAAATTTTCGGCTTCCGTTAGCGTTGATATGGAAAGTAAACTGAACATTGCCAGAAAACAAAGAAAGAGTGATGTCAAAGTCAAATACGTTAATAAAGTAATATAAATAGACAGGAAATACAAATTTTTTTTTTTTTAAACATTGATTACAAAATTTTAATCTGCTATTAACTGAGTCCATGTGGTCCCAGATGCACTTGTTGACACGGTTGAATTTTCATTTGGTGATTATTTACAGTTAATTGTGATTATGTACAGCCACAAGCGCTATAGGCGTTCTGTCAATAGTAATAAAAAATTGTTAATGGGAAGAAAACCGTGAGTGTCCATATATATATCATAAAAGAGACTTTTATAAATATACATAGACACTATTTTCTTCCCATTGCCTGAGTAGTCTCAGCCATTGCCAATATTTTATTACCGACTCTTTTATATATACGGACACTTTTTTTCTTCCCATTGCCAATCTGTTATTATTATTGACAGAAAGTCTAGTGCCTGTGATACAGTTTAACTTCTTTGTACATCAACGGAATTAAATACGGAAATGATTTGCATCCATTCCGATATTGGGATACAGATGACAATTATCTCCCTTTGTAAACAAACAAAACTTGTGTAAACACGAATTTGATACTTTTAAAAATAGGAGACCAAATGTAAGAAATATATTTTTGTTCATTTGAAGAAGTTCAAAGAAATTAATTCGTCTTTTATTCCAATTTACAAGAATTAGATAATTCTGGGTGATCGAAATATCAAAGTAAAGTTCCTTACTCTGGCTCTGCTTCACTACTAGTCCTAATGACGTCTTGAAAGGCTATAATAATTTTTTTCTTTGACGCCTTACTAGATGTCATAATTATTTGGACTACTTTACTACCTACAGACATTGTCATTGGGTGGCACAGTAGTATTTCCTGGCCCATAGGCAGGGGCTGATCCAGCCATTTTAAAAAAAGGGGGGAGGGGGTTCCTAACCCAGGAAAAAAGGGGGTTCCAACTACATGTCCCCATTCAAATGCATTGATCGTCCAAATAAAAAGGGGGGTTCCATAAAAAGAGAAGAAGAAGACACAACACGTCAACAGAAAAATAATTCATGTTCCCGAGTTCAGACCATTGGCCTATCCTACGGTTTCATCTCCTGTTCATAGTTTTAACCACTATGTACATCTGTTCTCTGCACTGTCATGACTGTTTTTGTATAATAACTAAAATATTAACTAGTTTTAAATAAATATGCCATATATGCACCAGTTATTAATCATCTTTATTCAGATGGAAAACTTAAAGAAGAAGAAGATCCGTTTGCCCAAAATCACCTTTCAGAATTTCACCATTTCCGTTTGTCCTTTTTTTGTTCAATCCTTTTTATAAACTTTGTGTTGATCAAAACTTTGTTAAATATTTTGATATATACATGTACCTCTAAAAACATCTTATTCAACCAACAATTGAATAAAAAATTATTATAGCTAGGGTGCATGAAACAGACCCAGGGGCAAATGTGAGGGGTGCTACATGTAGGTAATGTGTTTTAAGGGCATACGATACAGTTACAGGGGAGGTAATGACGTTGCTAACATCAATTGTTATTTTCGCGACGTCAAACTATGACTTGTCGGGACAAGATTCAGTTTTCGAATGATTTTATCATTCAAACTTACATGACTTATTTAACTTGAAAACTAGTTCATGGACCCCTCTTTTTTAAAATGCCATTTGATTTGATTACGCGAGAAGATTATATGTGCCAATTTTCATGAAAACGTAAATAGTGCTTTTTTTTTAAATTTGATAAATGGGTCAGAATTTACTGTCATGAAATTTTTGTTACATCCAAAACTGTCTTTTTAGAAAATTTAAAACTACCCAGAAAATGAAAAGGCCACTGTAAATTAAACCTAGGGATCAAGGCCTTTCCATTTCTGTATGCAAAAAGATAACTTGTTCATTCAACATGATATTAGTGGCATTTTTTCATTTCATTGAATGATGTAACACAGACTCCAAAACTTCTTGTTCATACAGGTTTTCAGAGATTCTATGAACAATTTGACATCTGTGTAGGGTTAAGTCTGTTCATTATCTCTTAACAGATTAAATACTAGCAGTATTCTGTCTAATTTTGAACCATATTCCAGAAATTTCACTTTTAAACTCATGGATGTAACAGGACACAATTTCGTTTTTCTTTTCATGTTTCTGAATATATCACAATCAATTTTTGGTGAAAGGTTACAGGATATCAGAAATGCATGGTGCAAATAAAAAAAAAGTTGACCAAATCCAATTAGGTCCTCATACTTTTTTTTATTATAAACTATTTTTCAAATTTGTTGTCTTTGTTACATCAAAAATTGATTTAGTTTCAGTGTTACATCATATACTGCAGTATCTATATTAGCTTATCCCTTCATGGACCTTTCCTTGTATTAATATTGTGTGTGCAATGTGAACTAATCTCTGTGTGTAAATTGGGTTACTTTTATTCATGAATTTTTCATTAGCCTAAATTTAGACAAACAATTCAGGGGTGTAACAATGAAACATGATATTCTACACGGACTTATTGCAGCGAAATGGTTGTAACATTCTTCATCTATCATAAGTCTGTTTACATCAAACTTAGCCGTACCAAATTTGTCAGGTTAACAATCTTAATGATATCAGATTTAGAAATTACAAAATTAATCACTGTAGTCCTTCATTACATGTATATTTATGTGGTAAATATAACTGAAATATTTCATGTACATGATGTAACTAATCTCTGGTTTGCCTTCCTTCAATTCTGCAACCTTGTTTTCTTCCATTGAAAGTTGAAAAGACTGCATGTGTTGAATATGGTTGAACATTAGCATGACATAATGTCATAAATTTTTCAAAACATCAATATTATTGAACATTGCTATTATGTGAATTGGTTCTCTTTTATTTAATTTATTAGTGTTGTATATAAGATGTAACAAATTGACACCATTTTCATGAATGTCCAACACTTGCGTATTTGAAGTTCTTCTACGAAAAACCGTCCATGCACAACATTATACCCGAATGTTGGAACAGTTTATCTCCGGGTAAATCTGCATGTTTTTGACAGGGAACATCTCAAAGCTGTTTTAAGTAACATTTTTTGGATGTAACATTTATGACACAAAATGTTACATCTTCAATTTCTGCAAATATAACCTATTTTCTCGTTTTAATATGACATATACCCTATTAAGCACCATTAAATATTTATCTAACACCTCTTATTGATATTAATATTCACATAGCAAAGAGTATTTGAAAGATACAATCAACTGAGACGTATTTTTAACCACATGATTTTTAGGGACACGATAAATTCAACAAAATGTCCACCAAAAATCACATTGAAATTAAGTATAAGAAACACTTGCATCAGAAAAAGAGAATTCTATTGGGATTATTTATATCATCATCATGCAAGTTTTCTTCCATTTTATGTTTTATTCATTCTGAATCTTAATTGACTATAAATTTTAAGAAATTGTCAGATGTAACACAAATTCCATGACAGTAAATTCTGACCCAATTTATATACAGCAAAAAATGATGTTTTTTTTCTACAATCATGAACATTTATAATTAATTATGAGTTATTTCTGAATAAAAAATGTATAAATTTTTAAGATACTTATATATAAATAAAATACAGAAATTACAAATTATTTTAACATGTTTACAAAAACAATTTGTGTTTATCTTTTAAAACAAAAAAGTTATGTCTTTCTTTCGAAAATACGGCCACAAATCCGAATTTTGAGCAAATATACAAAATTTCGACCTCATTTTACTAAAAAAGTAGCACATATGAAGGTATATTTTTTATTACATATTTGATTTAATCAGGTAAAAAATAGTCTAATTTTTTATGGAAATTTTTATCAAAGTGTAAATACGGGATAAAAACTGTATCGTATGCCCTTAAGAGAGAGCGGATTTGACACTCGCACCTGTGTATGGTCATGACCATATGTATAAAAAAGAAGATGTGGTATGATTGCCAATGAGACAACTCTCCACAAGAGACCAAATGACACAGAAATTAACAACTATAGGTCACTATACGGCCCATATACTCATATGGTTTGACCATATAATGTACATGTATGGTCGAATCATATGAGTATTCTACTTATAATGTATTTGGTTATTGAGGAAGGGCAATATATATACCGTATATTTTAAAGTATTTTTGAAATCCTCCAAACCCAAACCAGCAGAATTTACATGTACAATGTACTAGCTTAATTCTTTTATCATGTTTATGTTTACATGTTGTCTGAATTTTAATGCGTCTGTTATCTAATTACCTCCTTCTAGAATCAATTAAGAACATTTTATCTTGTTGACCTTATATCATGATAAGTAATAGTTATCCCATAATTAACTCGCCCCACTTATGAAAAGGGTAAAGTCCTATTGAACAAACAGTCTGAAAACTCGCCTTATGTATGAAAAATGTTTTAATCCCACTGTAAATAAAGGTCTGCCAAGTGGCCCCCACTTATAAAATTATCTTGCTTCCTTTAAATATGTTAAACCACTGAGAGTTGGTAGCCAGTCATCCTGGTGTAGGGGTATGTGTCTTTGGTTGATATGCTAAAGGTCTTGAGTTCAAATCCCAGTATTGACAATGGATTTTTTTACTTGAATTTTGAAAGTGTGTCTTTTCTCAATGAATAATTCTAAGTTTAATTGTGGATTCGGCATTCACCCCAAAATGTCTCAAAACAAAGGAAAGCATGCAAAACGAAGAAATTCAAGCTGGGGTGATCTGGTAGGGGTGATTCGGCTCAGATCACCCCTGGTAGAACAAAGGAGCTGGGATGTAATTGTATATACCATGTATACCAGGCATATGGTCATGACCATACACCTATATATGGTCAGCACATTATGTGCACTGCACATGTCACAACAGGAATTAAAATGGCCATTGCGTGACCAAAAAAATATAGCTTTTACACATTAGTTTTTATCATATTTGTACATATATGTATCATTTATATTATAAGCTTTAAGCACGAAAACATGTTATACATCATGTACATGTAATATGAAAATTTGTAATCACTTTGCACAAATATAACCCTTTATTATTTAGCTAAAAAATGTCATAAATTACTTTTCAAAGCCTGTTTCCCAAATGATCTAAAATTGTACCTCATTTAGCATGTTTAGTCTATGGTGAAAAGTTCTACCTCATTTAGTTTAAATCATGTAAATTGATGGGAAGGTGTCGGAATCAGTCATGAATGTTGGCAATCCTACTGCATCCTCTTATTGTCTAGCCTGCAACATTTATGTCACAAAAGCGAATCATATCGATCCAATATTCTGACAGTGGCGTCAACATTAAGGTTCAGTCTGTTTTTTTTAGACATCGATAACTTTGTCAAACCTTCATGGAATTTTATGAAATTTGGACAGAAGCTGGATGATTAAAAAGGCTATTTAGAAAATTTAGAAAAATATCTATTTTCTTTTTTCATATTTTACCATGTTTATAGATAAATGGACTTAATAATTTTTACCATTTGTTTACAGTTAACAAGTACTAACATGACTAAGTAGATACAGTCTGGGATTGAAGTTTGTTACACATCTGATGCGTTGTCAAAGCTTCATTGGATTTTATGAAACTTTGCCAGGCAGAAGCTTTTATGATTTAGAGATGTTATAATGTCTGAAGCAAACTTTTGAAAACATGTTTTTTTTTCATTTTCATTTTTGTTCTGATAAATGAAATTTTTAAACATCTGAATTTAGAAACTTTCATGGATTGTTATGGAACTTGGACAGAAGCTTATTTTTAAGACCAAGGAAAGGTATCTGAAGAAAAAGTTTGATTTTATTTTTTAAATTCTATATTTTACTGTTCCACTTTTACACTGACAGCAGCAACTGCAGGCATCAGACACAGGGTTCCACAGAACCCTTATAAATGAATTTTGTTGATATTTTTTATACATGTACAAATGTAGCTGTCAATCACTTCACCAATATCATTGATCATAATAATATGAAATTAATTTAAAGTTTGTTGATTAAAGATATATAATCTTATTTTTTATCATTTCAGGGGTAACAATCCATATTAAGGATAAATCATATGGAGACCTGCAACCCTTTTAAACTTTACTTAAAAGATTTCCAAAATGGAATGCAACATCTCCGGGAAGATGATTTGTTCCATGATGTTGTCCTTGATGTCCAAGGTCAAACCTTTCCTTGTCACAGAGTTATCCTTAGTGCATTTTCAAACTACTTCCGGGGAATGTTCGTATCGGGAATGGTTGAAAGCAACAAAAATATTATTGAGTTGAAAGGTTTGGAGGCTAAATGTATATCGAAGGTGTTAGATTATCTCTATGGTAATATAACCATAGATCCAACAGCTGCAGAGGACATTTTAGCGATAGCCGTTTATTTACAAATCGACTGTTTAAGAGAAACTTGCGAGTTGACTTTAGGAAGTAATTTAGATAACTCCAACGTTATACGATTATGGAACATGTCATCAAAAGAATACCCAGAATGCACTATTCTTAGAAATTTTTGTGAAGTTTATATGCTCTCAAACTTTTCAGATTTTTCAAACTCAGTTGAAGCATTACATTTAGAACCAAATGAAGTCATATTTCTGTTACAACACGAAGAATTGTGTGCTCCAACCGAGGATGTGGTATGTGAGTTTTTGATGCATTGGTTTCAACATGATCTTGAGAACAGAAAATGTTATTTGGAGGACTTATTCAAATGCAGTAACTTTCCTCTTCTTTCTGGTGACTGCTTAACAAGGTTCATAGAACACTTTCCGTTAATGCGCGAGGACTGTTTGCAACCATTCGTGCAAGATGCTATTGTTTATCAAAGCAATCCAGCCGTTCAGCTAGATAACTTGACCTCTGCCATGGATTTCCGTTTAAGATCTAGTAGAGAAACATCTATAGTTGTTATAAGCTTTGCGCAGAATGTTAGTGATGCTGGATTGCACATCGAAATGTGGCGCTATGGATTGCACGAAAAACATTGGGAGAAAATGGCTTCCCTTCCATCTTACCCCGGTATAGGTTTTTCCACATGTACTTATGGTGAATCAACTATTTTTCTCTCAGGTGGTAGTACAGCAAGCACATTCTTTAAATTTGATGGCTCAGATAATCGGTGGGAACAAATGGAGAATTTACCCGAAACCCGATGTAGACATTGCATGGTAGGACTGGATGATTATATTTATATCTTAGGTGGGACTACAAGTAGGAGAACAAATGCTATTGAAAGATTCTGTTTAGATTTAAACACTTGGGAAAGATGTGGTGATCTCCAAATGGCGGTTGACGACTCATCCGTTGCAACAGCTCATGACAAAATCTACGTTTTTGGCGGATTTTCTCCAGACTTTGACATACTAAAAATGGTACAGTGCTATGACACGGTCACTAAAACAACAACAATTGTCAGTGTAGTTCCAAACATGTATGATCTTATTGATGCCGTTGGTACTAACGACAATATCTATATCATAGGACGGCAAAGTGGCAAGGTAATGAAGTTTATTGTCGACAATGCTTTTGAACCGGTTCGGGTTATACCGAGGTTGCAGGATTCATACGGAATAATCAAACACGGTGATTCTCTTTTCCTACTTATCAATGACAGTGAAGAAAGTGACGATATTGAAGACCGATCTATAACCTCAGTTGTTGAGGTTAATCTGAAAACTGGAGAGAAAACAGTGGATCACAACCCACTTTTGAATACTAAATTTGATTGCCATTGTCATAAATTAGTAATTTCTAAAAATACTTACAGCTTTAAATTTAATAGAATAGGCTGATTAACAACATGTAGATCACATTAACATGATTAACATGATAAACATGATTAACATGATAATAAATTTTATTTTGCCATGTTTGCTCTATGTAAAAGTAAGAAATGGGATAGTTGATAGAAATGGTATAGTTGACTTATCTGACCCACTAGGCACTTGCCTAGTCTGTTTCCCGGCCGTTATTGAAATTCTTGACAATATTTGTATATTCCGAAGGCATACTGAATGTTTTACGGAGGGGACCAACCTAGCACTTGCCAAACCCATATAAAAGAACAGGACTTAGATTGCTATTCATCATATCAAAGTCACAGGTCTTGGGATCATGTACAAACATGTACGTACATGTACTTAAATTATCATTAGATGGTGCAACCGACGTATAACAACTGAAATATTTATTTTGTAAACATGTACATGGTATAGACCTTTCTTAATTGAGGAAACAGCTATTTTGTAATTTATCTTTTCAATTGCCGGAAAGTGAACATCAGTACTTTGATGGTTTTCTGTAACATAAGAAGAAGAATCATGTTCAAGGGTCCATTAGTTAATGTATGTATTTTGTGTTGAGAGTGACTTGAGACTCAAGACAATTTTATCAGAACGCAATCCAAAGAGAAATATTCATATATATTAAGTTATACATGTTAGGCCAATTAAAATTAATTGGTAGATTTTCATCCCCGCCCGCCCCTCTGAAATCGTCCCGCCCTGATTTTTGTTATTTTGAAAAATTTTCGATTTCCGGATTTGTTCATGTCTGTTTCCGGTATCCGTCAAAAATTGTGTTTCCTTCCAAACTTCCTGTTTCAAATTTTGAAATAAAAATTAAAAAATAAAATCCTCCCCCCCCGCCCCATTTTTTTCAAAAATTTGGATGAAAATCTACTAATTAATTTTAGTTGGCCTTATATGAGTTTATTTAATCTTTATTATACATTATCAAAATCTAATGCATAGTTATTTAAAACTTAACTTGTTTTAAACAAAATTATCAGCTGCTTGCTCATTAATTAGTTTATATTGAACATTCTAAAACATTCCTTCTTTGATTTACATACATGGCCACCTGCAGTTTGCATAATTATACTCAGCATGTTCAATGTATAATTTACAGTGTTCTCCC
Source organism: Mytilus galloprovincialis (assembly GCA_037788925.1). Lineage (NCBI taxonomy): Eukaryota > Metazoa > Mollusca > Bivalvia > Mytilida > Mytilidae > Mytilus > Mytilus galloprovincialis. The sequence continues at coordinate 33,881,336 of CM075339.1, forward strand.
CAGGATTTTTTGGGTCTGCCCAAATACCACAGCGGTAAATTAGGATAGCGCTGAACATTGCTGTGCTAAAACGGCCTGGGGAGAACACTGATAAATAGTGGAGAAGAAATGATATAAATACAGAGAATGGATTAATGACTCATTATTCCATTTGTATTCTAACATGTCTAACATTGTTATATATTATAGGTGATTTTCATCTCAAAGTCAAAATGAGTTCTTTGGTCTCTTGTGGACAGTTGTCTCATTTGCAATCTTGCCTCATCTTCTTTGTTATACCCGCAAAGTGGAAAGGGATTAATATAAGTTGCAAAACTTGTTTCCCAATCCACTATAAATAAATATGTTTAAACAAAAACATGAAGCAGTAGCCGCCTCATCAAAGACAAAATTAGGCCTTCAACATGAAGCAATATGCTCACACCTCACCACAAAAGTCAAAATGTGGCCTTCAACATGAAGTTATAGTCTCACACCTCACCTCATAGTCCTCAAAGTCAAAATGTGGCCTTCAACTTGAAGTAATATCACACCTCACCTCAGAGTCCTCAAAGTTAAAATGAGGCCTTCAACTTGAAGTAATAGTCTCTAATCTTATCTCATAGTCCTTAAAGTCAAAATGAGGCCTTCAACTTGAAGTAATAGGATCACACAACATGTCATAGCCCTCAAAGTCAAAATGTGGCCTTCAACAGGGAATTCTAATGCAATTATTTTGTAACAATTGTTCTGATTGGATAACAGCAAGCGTTAAATTCTCTATCTCCTTGTCTGTAACTAAGGAAGCCGACATTTTGAATTTCGGAATGTATTGACATGTTATTTCTACAATAATAAACAAAAAACTCACTTGTTGCGCCTAAAAATCTTCTTTTTATCAAATTTTATTACATTCTGAAGCGGCACAGAAACCAGAAAACGCCCGGTGTTTATGTTTGATGCCGGAAGCATACCTATGACGTCACCTAGTGTAGGGATCAAAGAACATAACATCTTTTCGCGGAATTTTCTTAAATGAACATTTTACACTGAAATAATGATTGAAATTTAATTATAAACTTGTTTTGCATTAGAATAGAGATAACTGTATTGTATTTGAAGCTTTGCGGACGTCCATCGGTAGTTTTACTGTTGCAAATACCCGTTTACCTGTCTCCGCTCCGCGTCGCCAGGTAAACTACATTTGCGACAGTAAAACTACCGATGGACGTCCTTAAAGCTTCAAATACAATACAGTTATCTCTTAAGTAATATCCTCACACCTCACCTCATAGTCCTCAAAGTCAAAATGAGGCCTTCAACATGAAGTAATAGGCTCACAACTCATTTCATAGTCCTCAAAGTCAAAATGAGGCCTTCAACATGAAGCAATAGGCTCACACCTCACATCATAGACCTCAAAACCAAAATGAGACCTTTAGTAAGAGGCAATAAACTCATACCTCCCCTCATAGTCCTCCAAGTCAAAACTAGGCCTTAAACATGAAGCAATAGGCTGTAAAGTCAGCAATTAAAAGCCCCAACATGAAAAATATGAAACAACTCAATTGAGAAAATTCATGGGCTATTTATAACAAAATTTTTTATGAAAAATACAAACATGACAAACATGATCCAACAACAAAAACCACCAAACTACTATGTATGTATGTATTATATAGTTAAAATCCTGGCAGGAAAAAACATAAATTTCCTTCCGCAAATTTACAGATCTAAATATCATTGGGCTGTTATCAAGACGAATTATATATACAGAATGAGTTTCCAGCCTGGTTTCACCATCACTGGTGATCTGATTGATAAAATCTGTCTTAGTATTGTCAATTTGTCACTGGTTCAGATGTATGCATATACATACACAAATACACAAAAGTGGATTCAGACTGGGAGCACCAGGCTCATGCCCCCCCCCCCAAAAAAAAAAATGTAATTATTTTTTCAACATGTGGTCCTATAACTCCAAGTTCTCTTTCTTCCAACACAGTGGAACAAATGCAACACAGAAAAAAACAACTTTATGAAGGATCTCCCAAAAGTCATTCTTATGAATCTTATGAAAATAAAAATTGATTAATTTAATTGTTAGAAGCTTAAGGTACTATTTAGAGCCTATGAGAACATGAAGAAGTTTCAAAGTATATTTATAATATCATGTATAGTACACACAATACTAGTGTAACATTGTAGCAAGGAGTTCTTATCGGTACTTGGAAAAATAACTAAAAAGCAATGTAAAATTTTTCTATGTTTATTTATAAAATTTGTAGACTAAAACAAATTATGCAAAAGCAGAAATATATTACAATATATCACTAAAATGCACAAATAAAAGAACTGCATGTAAAAAATATATAAACTACACATTTTGATAGAAAATTTAAACAAATGGAAGGGCCTGTTTAAGAACCATTAAAAAAGATAATTTTAAGAATACATTTACCAATCTTTATTTTTATGAGCTCATTTATGACCTCTGCCTAGAAATGTCAAAGGGTTTCTTCAAGAGTAAAAAGTTTTAAAGATTTAAAAAATCTTTTTTGAAATTGTGCATAAACTGCAGCAGTTACTCTTATTGATTATTGCCATTTCATTAATTTAGACTAAAGTACGATTTAATTTTGTGTGATATTGAGAAACCCCTGTTTAATTCATATAAAAAATTTCAAAATGCAAGTTTAAATTATTGAGATTATCGACCACCAAAATTTGCAAAGGATTGACACCAGATATAAAAAGATTTTGAGAACTCTATCGACCTGTTAAGGTGGTACCCAACACTTTCACTAAAATTAATTTGGCTCAATTAATTTTCATAAAATATTTTTACTTTGACCCTTTAACAAATATATAAAAAATTCAAAAATTTTGAACTAACCGTTTTGTCAGAAAAATTACACTGGTTATACAGCATTTTGACAAACACCAATTTGATCATTGAGAAGCTTAATATTCACTTTACAACACAACGTAATTAAAACGTTAAGCTGACTTTACAGAGTTATCTCCCTGTAGTGTTAGGTACCACCTTAAGGACCTTAGTGTTTGATATCTGATTTCTTGTTTTATAAAATAGCTTGAAAAAAATATAGCTAGTAAATAGTTTTCATAGGTTCTTTGACCATTAAAATAAACTTTTAAAGGGGCACTAGCTGTCAAATTCATTGTAACCGATTTGACTCAAATTCTCATATTTGGTTTATAACAATGTAAAACATTTATCCAAACTATCAAAAGTCTAAAATAAACAGTTTACATAGCATGGGGTAGATAATATATAGGTTCGTTTCGTGTGTATTTTAGTCCAGACGCCATCTAATTAACTATCGATTTGACCTCAGATGACCATATAAGCGATGTAAACAAGAATAAAGATACGAATAGATTAAACCAACACGTGCAATTGCATTTTTATAGGTCTGTTTGATTTTATTTTTTAGATTAAGAATAGATATTTCTCATTGTTTTTAACCATATAAGAATGATTTTATGTGCATCGAATTAGTAATCAAATGATTTACCGTAGTTTCACTTTCATTGTTGACATTCTTTTTCTTTAAATAACCAGTACACGTACAATGCATGCGTTGTCAATCTCTAGCTAGGGGTTAACTTGAAGTTCACATGAATACCGGTTAGAATGATGATGACGTTTTCACTTGCAAGTGAATCAGTCAAAAATTATGTTTAATCGCTTATTTCAACAAAATTAAAGGAAATTGATTGCTAAAAGCAAATTATTATTTCATTATTCCAATTTGATTAATGATTGATCAAAAAAAAATCCTACTTTATTTTTTTATATATATCGTAGCTAGTGCCCCTTTAAGTTAAATTATACTTTTTGCAATTTAGATCCACTGATATGGAATTAAAGCTAAAATTTGCTTGACAGAATGTTTTGATTTATTTCCTCTGTGTAATGGACTGTCTTAAGATTAGCTACAAATGTACATGTGCAGTTGCTACATCTTAAAGTTGATAAATTAAAAGATATCTTCAACAATTATGGCTGGAGGCATTTATAATTGATATTATAAACTACAAGACAGTATCTTTAAACACTTTTGTGTACAACAACAATTATTAAGAAAACAAGAATAAATTTCAAAATATGTTTCTTAGGCAAGAATGAATTCAAAGTTTTAATTTAGGAGAATTTAAGGTCAAAAGAATGGAATAATTTCAATAAAAAAGGTAAGGAAAATACATGTACATTTTTCTTTGCTTCCTCTATAAATTTGCATCTTAATACCATGACAGTGTTGATAATGTTGTAATTTTTAGAAAATATAAAAATCGCTTATATATATGTTGAAAAAAACAGGATATAGAAAAACAAAATAACACATTAACATAATACTATCTTTGTCATTTTATGGTCTGAGAATGAAATATCAATTGAATACAACGTAACTACAAATCAATAGAAAAACAATTATGAGATTATCCCTCAAAATTTTATCTTTAAACTTCATCTTTGGTCTAAATGTTTGTCCCCTTTTACTAATAACAACTATTCATTCTTGTCATGGATTAAAAAAATCAAATTTTTAACCCAGGAATTCAACAAAAATTTATATTCATAAGGTTCATAAACATGTTTTTTTTTCTAGTGAAGAATAATATACATTTTTTATCAACAAAAAGATCTTTTAAAATTTAAGGAAGAAAAATACAAAAACAGAAAAAAACATAAAAACTGAATACAAAATGTAAAAATCATTTTTGGCACAACTTGACAACAAATACTAAAAACACAATGTTATAATAATCTATAAATAAATTACAGCAGCCTGTATTACCACAGTAAATCCTAAAATAGACATGGGGGAAAACACACTTAGTTCACAGACATTTAATGTATAATTTTTTACAATTGTTTGATGAGACTTGTCTTTAGATTTTTTTTCTTCAGAAAGTATAACTGAGTTATCTCCCATTGTATAAAATAGATTCTAATTATTTTAAAATATTACATGCATCATCACTCTATAGAAAATTTTGTATTCTTCATGAACACAATATATTTTTAGACAGTTGTAGTAATAGGTATTCTAATACAACAACGTTTGTAACGTTCAGTTTGATTGGATAACATCACTTTCTTACATGGCATCAATTGATGCTATGGGACGTACGCGCAAGCGCAGACCGCATATGACAGCTTTAAAATACATGTTTTAACGTTGTTTTCTGTCAGTTTCATTAGAATGGAGATAACATTTGGGATTTGATGGTCGCAAATACCCGTTTACTGTCTCTGCTAACGCATCGCCAGTAAACTTAATTTGCGACCATTAAATCCCCAATTGATGCCGTCGGAGCTTAAAATACAATACAGTTATCTCCTAAATCTTATATTTTTAATAAGACTTTCAGATGAAAAAGGTTAAACAAGTAACAAAGTGCAAAAATACAAAAATGAAATCATAACAATTTACAAGACTTTTTGAATAAAAAGTTTCAATTGCTAAACAACAATGTAAGGTGGCATTAAAGGATTGGTGGGATATATATAATATAATATACTGCAAAGGTAAACATATAAACTAATTTGGCACAACTTGTACAAAGTAATATGTATATTTAACATGCATAAACAAAAAACGAACAATGAGACGCTACAAAAAATCAACTTAAGGTGGTACCTAACACTTTCACTAAAATTAATTTGGCTCGTTTAATTTTAATTAAATTTTGACAAAGTATTTACTTTGACCCTTTAACAAAAATATAAAAATTTCAAAAATTTTGAACCAACCGTTTTGTCAGAAAAAATACACTGGTTATATAGCAGTTTGACAAACACCAATTTTGATCATTAAGAAGCTTAATATTCCCTATACATCACAACGTAATTAAAACGTTTAGCCGACTTTACAGAGTTATCTCCCTGTAGTGTTAGGTACCACCTTAAACAAAAATTATAAATGAGTATAAATGCAGACTCAATAAATTCAATAGCAACTTATTAATATCAGTTGCAAATCAGACATTTAAATTCTAGGTTTGTAAGTGCTGACTTCAAAGTTGCAGCTGAAAAGGCAAAGTATTAAAATTGAAAATTTACATTTCATCATAAAAAGACAAAATGCTTACTTTCAACATTAACTCCAGATCTTTATAAATGATAATAATAAACAAGAATGTGTCCATAGTACACGGATGCCCCACTCGCACTATTATTTTCCATGTTCAGTGGACCGTGAAATTGGTGTCAAAACTTTAATTTGGCATTAAAATTAGAAAGATCATATCATGGGGAACATGTGTACTAAGTTTCAAGTTGACTGGACTTCAACTTCATCAAAAACTACCTTGACCAAAAACTTTAACCTAAACTTCCCACTTTCATTTTCTATGTTCAGTGGACCGTGAAATTGGTGTCAAAACTTTAATTTGGCATTAAAATTAGAAAGATCACATCATGGGGAACATGTGTACTAAGTTTCAAATTGACTGGACTTTAACTTCATCAAAAACTATCTTGACCAAAAACTTGAACCTGAACGGACGCACTGACGAACGGACGAACGAACAGAGGCACAAACCAGAAAACATCATGCCCCTCTACTATCGTAGGTGGGGCATAAAAAAAGTGTATGTATTGCACTATTTCCCATAACAAATAAGAAATAAATAAAAAAAACCAAACATAACATAACATAACAGAACTACTGTTATAAGACACCAATCAGTGTATATATTGCACTATTTCAAATAAATATAAATAAAACAAAATACTGTTAGTGTTATAGGACATCAACCAGTCATGTGTATTTATGATCATATTTTAATTGCATTAATCAACCAGACATGTGAATGCATTGCACTATTTCAAATAAATATAAATAAACTAGAATAGTCAATAATGTCACAAGACATCAACTTGCCATGTGCAACTATATATTGCATAATTTCAAATAAATGTGAATATACTGTCAAGACAATAAAATATGTCTTAAGCAAAAGAAAAAGATGGAAGTGAATGTAAAATCATGTTTTAAAAATATTTAAATATCTAGCATGGTGAGTACACAGAGAAGACAAATATTTCAAAGATATTCAAGTTTCAACCATTGGTAATAAAAGTTAGTTTAGATAAATAGACTGTAAATTCTGTAAAATTAATACTAACCAGTATTTGATAATCAAAATTAATATAAAATTTCAAAATATTCAACTTAATATCATCAAAATTAACATTGACTGTTTAATTTGTCAATTGTAAATAACACATTAAAAAATTCAAAAGAAAACAAAAAGCTTTGATTGTATATTATTAAATGTTGGTGACAGAAATAAAAATATATACAGATCTAATTATGTAGACGGTACTAGTAGTACTGTAAATCAGATTTTCATATATAGATTTCATGATTAAAGTTAAATTGAAACTAGAAAACTAGAAAACTGACATGTCAGCTAGGGTCCTTTGGTATATTAAGAGTGAGGCACAGAGACAAACAATCTACATTTATGCAAACTAACAAATGAAGGTTTGTGGATTATCAATATCTCTTGGAATTTGTGGTACAAGGACATTTTAGTCCTAGACTCCTAGCAAAGAAAAAAGTTTTTGAAAATTTATGATAAAATTTGTGATTTAAAATAACAATTATGAAAAATATTATTTGCCTCCTGTCTACACTTTTTGGAGTTTTTGAGTTTACAAAAATTGTTGACAGACAGATGGACAAAGTAAAAACTTTTGGGCTCCAGCTTCATCGATTATCCCCTGTCAGAAATTTGATCTTGAAGAAAGATCAGATACAAGATATAAGAAAAGTGCAAAATTTAAACTTGATAAATATGAACCATATACTCCAATCAATTAAAAAAACATATATGCATTAAAGCCAATTGAAGTGAACACATTTCATATCAATATTGCACAGGTATAAATTCATTTTTTTAAATAGATTCAATTAAAATGTACATTTTGAAAACTATTAGAGAAACCTTATAATCAATAATTATCTCCCTTTGTTTCAGTGTAACAACAAGACATATTTTTGTTAACAAAAAAGCTCTTGATGCCTTTAGCCTAGTCCATGAGGGATATTTTATGCAATAAGGAAGGTGTGCATTTGGTCTTCTACATAAATAACAATTTATTCTATAACGAAGAAATATTTGTTCATAAGTGCCTATAGCATATGTAGGGTCTTTATAATAAAAAAAACAATTCTTCGTCAAGCTGTGTCTTTAGTCTTTAAACTATGCAATATTGACAAATCTTGGTCAAGATGTGCCTTTAGTCTTTATAAAACTATTCTATGAGGAAGAATTCTTCATCAAGATGGGCCCTTGTATTCCCTAATGACTTGCTACTTGTCAACTTTGGTTTGGTTTTTATAATGTCTTCTTTATCTTTACTAACTTCTCTTTCTTCATATTCAGCCTTTGTGTACAATTCACTTGGCAAAGACTCAGATCTGTTCCTGAAAATATTAATAGGTCAATAAAATCTGACAACCAAAATATTGGATCCATTTCTAAAATAAAAAAAAAAAAATAACACTTTTTTTTTTATTATTTGTGATGCAGATGAAAAGTTTGTTGATGGTTAATGCTGAAAGTCTTCTGCAGGCACTTAATAAATGCATGTAGGTGTAAGTTAAACTTTTTTTTAACATAGAAACAATTGTAAAAATATTTAAGAAACTGTGCCTTCAAAATCCACTACAAAATCATCAATTGGATGTCTATAATGAGGATCTGGTAAAAAGGCACGTAATTTTTTTAAAGTATTAAGATAAGCATGAAAGATAATTGAAAATTATCACAATGTGAAATTTATATAAATCACCATCATCTAGATATATAGATTCTACCACTGCATCGAGTGTGATAGGATATTTATCTACTTGAGACAGTTACATTTTAAAATTAACCAGGTGCTCCACAGGGCACAGCTTTATACGACCGCAGAGGTCGAACCCTGAACAGTTGGGGCAAGTATGGACAAAACATTCAAGCGTGATACAGCTCTGAATTTGGATTGTGATCAAATTTTTGACATTATATGGGTTTTTTACACAAAACAAATGTCAAGATTTTACAAATCAATTAAAGATTTCTTCTTCAAACTTATTTAAATCTAAAATTAAATAGTTGACACAGCATAGGTTTCTGACACAGAACGAATGTGGTCTAATGAACGCAAATTTTTTTTTTTTTTGCCTTTGAGCAATTCACTATGCTGTTGAATATTAATCCTCTCAAAAAAATGTTTGAAGAAATTTTCTTTTTATTTATGAAATCTGAAATGAGAAAAATTTACCCCCCCCCATTTTTTTTCACATCCCCATTTCCCTTTTTCCAAAACTGATATCAATTCAAATTTCTAATGGAGTTTGCAACAATAACTACTCTTTTAAATACATCATAAAATATTAAAATGTAAAATAAAGTGCTTGTTATCACTTGAATGGTAAAGATTGGTTGGTAGTAAAAGTGAATATACATTGTATATTGTATAAAACAATGATTTAAGTTGATTCAACTACTATTCTGAACAAAGAAAGATAACTCCAATTAAAAATTTCTTGCTATTGCACAATATTGTGCAATTAGATATTTCTTGCTATTGCGCAATACTGTGCAATTGAAAATATTTGCTATTGCACAATACTGTGCAATTGAAGATTTCTTGCTATTGCGCAATACTGTGCAATTGAAAATTTCTTGCTATTGCACAATTCTGTGCAATTGAAGATTTCTTGCTGAATACTGTGCAATTGAAAATTTCTTGCTATTGCACAATTATTAATACTTAATATAATAATTTTGGATCCTGATTTGAACCAACTTGAAAACTGGGTCCATAATCAAAAATCTAAGTACATGTTTAGATTCAGCATATCAAAAAAGCCCAAGAATTCATTTTTTGTTAAAATCAAACTTAGTTTAATTTTGGACCCTTTGGACTTTAATGTAGACCAATTTGAAAACGGGACCAAAAATTAAGAATCTACATACACAGTTAGATTTGGCATATCAAAGAACCCCAATTATTCAATTTTTGATGAAATCAAACAAAGTTTAATTTTGGACCCCAATTTGGACCAACTTGAAAACTGGACCAATAATCAAAAATCTAAGTACATTTTTATATTCAGCATATCAAAGAACCCCAAGTGTAGACCAATTTGATAACGGGACCAAAACTTAAGAATCTACATACACAGTTAGATTCGGCATATCAAAGAACCCCAATTATTCAATTTTTGATGAAATCAAACAAAGTTCAATTTTGGACCCTTTGGGCCCCTTATTCCTAAACTGTTGGGACCAAAACTCCCAAAATCAAACCCAACCTTCCTTTTAAGGTCATAAACCTTGTGTTTAAATTTCATAGATTTCTATTTACTTATACTAAAGTTATGGTGCGAAAACCAAGAATAATGCTTATTTGGGCCCCTTTTTGGCCCCTAATTCCTAAACTGTTGGGACCTCAACTCCCAAAGTCAATCCCAACCTTCCTTTTGTGATCATAAACCTTGTGTTTACATTTCATTGATTTCTATTTACTTATACTAAAGTTATTGGGCAAAAACCAAGAATAATGCTTATTTGGGCCCTTTTTTGGCCCCTAATTCCTAAACTGTTGAAACCAAACATCCCAAAATCAATCCCAACCTTTCTTTTGTGGTCATAAACATTGTGTCAAAATTTCATAGATTTCTATTTACTTAAACTAAAGTTATAGTGCGAAAACCAAGAAAATGCTTATTTGGGCCCTTTTTGGCCCCTAATTCCTAAAATATTGGGACCAAAACTCCCAAAATCAATCCCAACCTTCCTTTTGTGGTCATAAACCTTGTGTTAAAATTTCATAGATTTCTATTCACTTTTACTAAAGTTAGAGTGCGAAAACTAAAAGTATTCGGACGACGACGCCGCAGACGACGACGCCAACATCATACCAATATACGACCAAAAAATTTTCAATTTTTGCGGTCGTATAAAAATGGGAGGCTCCCTGATAATCAAGGTCAAGAATAAGAGAAATAAAATATAGTATTACAAAAAAAACTTTAAAGTCTTACTTGTAAGAAAAGCAGTGATCTGGCCAATAGATTTGCTTGTCACCAAAGCTGAAGCTCTCATCACCTATCAGTTCCTTTGCCCAGATGAGGTTGTTATATGGAGGTAAAGTTCCTCCTAACTCAGCAGGTAATACCTCTTTATGTATGTAGTTGTGTAAGGTTCCTAAGTTGATACCATGCATATGGATCTAAAATATGTGAAAAGTTTTACACAGAAACTAAAAATAAATTTATTTTGCTGCACACCTATTCTATAAAATTTTCACAATTTTAAAATCATGTCATTTTTTTCATCAAATTCACGATATTGTATATGTTCCATCTCATTATAATAATTTATAGCCTCTAAACTATCCTAAAGAGAGGCATTCTTCTATAAATATTTACCATATGAGATAAACCCCTCTTTTTGGTGGTGTTTGAATTGCTTGGTCTGTAGTTTTTATATGAATGTACCGGTAGTATTATATAGACATTTGATTGTCTTAATATTTTTTTTTTTCATTTCATGCCATGATTTGTCAATATCTCTCTGACTAATGTTTGCACCACCAAAGTGGTAAAGGATTAAAAAAAGTTGTAACAACTTATTTCCAAATCCATTATAAATAAATATGTTCAAAACTGTGGATTTAAGTTCTTTCTTTGGCATCATCCATTTCTTGTTTTATGTATAAAACTGTATACATAATAAGGAGAAGTGATATGATCACATGTCTATAAGACAACAGTTATGATGTGGGTCTACTAGTCAACAGCAGGTTGTTTTACTGTTCAACATTTCATCATAAAAAGACAATATGCTTACTTTCAACATTAACTCCATATCTTTATAAATGATAATAATAAACAAGAATGTGTCCATAGTACACGGATGCCCCACTCGCACTATTATTTTCCATGTTCAGTGGACCATGAAATTGGGATCAAAACTTTAATTTGGAATTAAAATTAGAAAGATCATATCATAGGGAACATGTGAACTGAATTTTAATGTGCGTATTGTTATGCGTTTACTTTTCTACATTGGCTAGAGGTATAGGGGGAGGGTTGAGATCTCACAAACATGTTTAACCCCGCCGCATTTTTGCGCCTGTCCCAAGTCAGGAGCCTCTGGCCTTTGTTAGTCTTGTATTATTTTAATTTTAGTTTCTTGTGTACAATTTGGTAATTAGTATGGCGTTCATTATCACTGAACTAGTATATATTTGTTTAGGGGCCAGTTGAAGGACGCCTCCGGGTGCGGGAATTTCTCGCTACATTGAAGACCTGTTGGTGACCTTCTGCTGTTGTTTTTTTTCTATGGTCGGGTGGTTGTCTCTTTGGCACATTTCCCATTTCCATTCTCAATTTTAAGTTTCAAGTTGATTGGACTTCAACTTCATCAAAAACTACCTTGACCAAAAACTTTAACCTGAACTTCGCACTATCATTTTCTATGTTCAGTGGACCGTGAAATTGGGGTCAAAACTTTAATTTGGCATTAAAATTAGAAAGATCATATCATGGAGAAAAACACATACTGCATAGTAAGCTATAAACTTAAAAGTATTCATATCCATCCATGAAAATGTGGGCTCTAAGTGGGTAAAACTATTAGGTGGTTCCCTGCATCCATTTTATTGAGGTTACCTCCCATTTCTGTTCTTTTTACATGAGAATTAAGCATACAATAAATCAGCTTAGTTTTTGTATTCAATACTTTAATAGATATAAGATGAAATTGTAGTAAAGGAGCTGGATATCCATGAATGATATAATCTATAGAGCTGTATATAAGTCTAGGTAATATATTTCAATGATGGAAAAGATATCTCCATTTTATAATGTACAAGGGGAGATAATTTAAATTTACAATTGTTTTTTTACAACCAACTTCCCCTATCATACAATTTTCTAAAGGAGACTTATCTTGAATATGTACATGTAAGCAATATTTGCTGCTGCATGTCCAGCAAGCTAGAATCATCAATCTAAGGGAGACAATTTATATTTCAATTTCTAAAACATTTACAAACAACTTCCTACAACACGGACATTGACAGAATAAGCTAGATACAAACCCTATCTCTACTCTTTTCTTTGAGGAAAGGCTTCAATAACTTAAACATGGCTTCTATATACCAAGGCTGATTAACAAAATGTACTGCCCCAAACCTGGCAGGGAAACAATCCTGTGAATAAGAAAAAACCTTAAAAATGCATATTTACATTATAAAAACAAATAGCCATGTGTATTATTGTAGAATTGGATAAGTAATAGTGTGAATGCATCTTAAGATAAAATTCAGATCTTCCAATCAACTGTACTGTTAAAATCATCAATACACTTATTTAAAGACTACTTCTATATCATAACTTTTGATTTTGTGCTTTGTGCCAATTAGTTGAATTGAACCTTTTTTAAATTAATTTCACTGTTTAAAGTGCAGTTGGTCTGTTACTCATAATACCATTGTACCAGACAAGGGGTTGATCAGCTGCTCACAAATATAAAATCAAACCTCATTGCGTTGACTAGATTGTGTCCAAAACTTGAATTAGTCAATAATTGATTATAGTCCTGATAAAATTCCCATTTGATCAATGCATATTTGAATACTTGGTGATGTGGAGTAAATTTAATAGCTCTGTTGGTATGAACTATAACAATTCAAATTGACTGTATTTGATCCTGTACAATTTATTCATTTGCCTCTGAAATTACAAGGGGTATTATCAAAATGATAATTTTTTTAAAGCCTGATACAGGATTCTGACAAAATAGTAAGTGGAATCCAGGATCAAACCCGCCCCCAATTAGAACCCCCATATACACACCTGTAATCCTTCTATCATCTGTTTCAGAACTTTTGGACTCAACCACATTGACTGCTTAAAAGTAAACTGACTCCAATCTACTATTATAACAAAACCATTAATCTGAGCCTCATCCTCGTCTATCAACTTTTCTAACGTCAACAAAATAGATCTGTATATAGAATCTAGGCCATAGCGGCCATTGTCCCAGTTTGCAGAATACAAAACAAATATTTTCCGACCAAAATGGTCATGGTTTGGAAGAACACCTGGAAGACCATCTAGTAAAGCATCCTTAATTCCAGGTTCTGATGCCTGGAATTTCTTAAAAATGTCTGGATTGTCCTGGCGAAATTCAAAATACCTCCCGTACAGTTTAAAAGCTTCAAATGTATCAAATTTTCTAGCACGCAGGAATCGTAATATGAAAGTATCATCTGTCCTTAAGAAAGCTACAAAAGATTTAACAATTATCATGTTAGCATTTTACTATAGAATTCAATACCATCAACTTTTAGTTCATTCAAATATTGTTAATTAAAAAACTTTTGCTATCCATTTATCTTTATAAAAATAGCAACAGGATACATGTAGGTGTTTCAAATAATAAAATCTTGCATTTAATTTTATAGCATTGTTTGCCCAAACCTATATATCTGTTGTTTACATATATACATAATATACATGTATGGAACAATATACAGCACTTACCTTATTTATTGAAAAGAGTTAATGTCAAGCATGTATAGACATGAAGACCGAGGCTTACTTTGTCCTATAATGGTTTACTTTTACAAATTGTGTCATTGGTTCTCATACCACATGTTCTTATTGTATATCTATTGTATAAATTTTCTGTTCTTAAATGTGATTTTCTTTCTGTGAATTTATCTATTTTCCTTGATAATTTAAATCAAGTATATACAGTGCTGTAAATTCAGAAGTTATTGAGATGTTTTTGTTGATGCCAAAAATGCGACTGGGTTACAATCACAACCAGGTGCTCCGCAGGGCACAGCTTTATACGACCCCAGTGGTTGAACCCTGAATAGTTGGGGCAAATTTGGTCACAATATTCAAGCTTGATTCTGTCTGAATTTGGATTGTGATCAAATTTTTGACATAATATAGGTTTTTGTCACAAAATTAATGTGGTCAAAGATCTAACAAATCTATTGCACAATACTGTGCAATTGAAGATTTCTTCTTGAAACTTCTTTGAAAAAAAAGGAAGCCCTTCAAAAAATGGTAAACAAAAAATCCCCCCCAACTTTTTGAACCCCCCTTGGAGCAATAACCCTTAATATCAATCCCATGCTTTCCATTGCAGTATTGAACCTTGTAGTACAATTTCAGAGAGATCCATACACTTAAACACAAGTTATTGTCATGATTGTTTGGAAACTAGAATCATGCTTCTTTTTGGCCCTTTTTTTGGCCCCTAATTCCTACATATTTTGGGCAATTAACCCAAAACTTAATCCCAGCCTCCCCTTTGTTATATGGTACATTGTGGTACAATTTCAGAGAGATCCATACAATTACACGTAAGTTATTGTCTTGAAACTAGAAAAAAGCTTGTTTTGGGCCCCTTTTGGGCCCCTAATTCCTAATCGGTTAGGACCATCATCCCCCAAATCAATCCCAACCTTCCTTTTGTGGTATTGAACCTTCTGAAAAAATTTCATGAAGATCTATTCACTTAAACTAAAGTTATTATCCGGAAACCAATGTGTCTTCGGACGACGACGACGCAGACGACGACATCATACCAATATACGATCCCAAAAAATTTTTGGGGTCGTATAAAAATTTAAAGTTGTATTTTTAAAAACATTATATGATAAAAACAGGATTTTTCTTAATATCGCAAAGTTTAAATCACTTTTTAGTCTAAAAGGACAAAATTGCAAAAATAAATGGACACAATAATTTTTGAATTTACAATACAATTTAAACTCAAAACCTACTAATATCTGGTCTTGTGATAATCTGTTCCCGTACACCTAGAATTGCATCTTTTATTTCATCAGGATCCTCATTTAGCTCCCGTTTAGCCTTCTTTTTAAGTTCCTCTGATAAACCCCAACCAAATTCTGCCATGTCTACTCCTACATGTATATCTATACATCATGTTCAGGACTGGAAAGAAAAAATAGCATTATTTAGTAACAAGTTAAACTTTATTTTTGGGTTATTTTTGTTGCTGTATATCATAATTTTTTTTAGTTTGTTGTTTTTTAAATCAATCAAGCTGTATCTTTTCTCAAAGTTCTGTTTTCTTATCTACACTTTCGATTTCATTTAATGAACATAAATCTATATGTATTACTGGTAAATTATTGAGTCAAGGATTTTGATACCACAAATTACACAACCTTTACTAATATTTTTCATATTTATATACAAAGAAAAGGTTATCAAATCAACACTGAAATTAGATCTTGAATATTTTTTTTTAATAATACAAGCGAAAGTGAAATGCCTGGTGAATCTGTAGTAAGGTTGAGTCCCTAAAGTGGATACCTCTGGTATGAAGGGTGACCATATGCTAAATCACATGAAATCTAGAAAGTCTTATAACAACAACACTTTAAATAGGGACTGCTGCAGAAAATTTTATGGATTAAAAATTGAGAAAGGAAATTGGGATTGTGCCAATCGACAACAACCCAACCATAGAGTAGACAACAGCTGAAGGCCACCAATGGGTTTTCAATATAGCGAGAAACTCGCGCATCCAGAGTTGACTGTGCACCGAAACAATGTAGATCTATACATTTTTTGCAGCAGTCCCTAACGTCTTGTTTTTATGAGATTTTCTACATTTTAATATCAATAAAAATCAAAGTCTTTTAAAAATACATGATTTTTTTATTAGTTGTACAAAATGTATCATGTGACTGTGTACTCGTCTTTGAATTTAGATTTCAGTAAATGTAAGTTCCCTAAGCTCTGTACTATGGGGTTTTGTGTTCTTATTAGTTTTTTTGTGATTTATATATTCATCTAATGAGTTCAGCCCTTTTTTACTTGTCATTAGCCCTTTTTTACTTGTAATTAATTCATACAGACTTATTTCATTACCCATATAATTTTTCGTCCTTCTCTGCTGATGATTCAATGATTCAAACTGTTTGAAATTGTAAAACACTAAATGTAATCGAATACTGATGCTATTATGATATTTGTATATCATGTAAATTATATACATGTGTATGCTGCATTGGTGGATCAAGAAGGGGAGAGGGGGGCTAGTCCGAGTTGGAACCCCCCTTTTTTTTTGCTGATCAATGCATTTGAATGGGGACATATAGTTGGAACACCCCATTTGTCCTGAGTTGGGAACCCCCCTTTTTATAAAGGCTGGATCCGCCCCTGCGCTGTATTGCTTTTGAATAAACGTATTTACACTTTTGGTATTTAGCTGAATTTTGCCTCCGAATGACCTTAGATCACCTCCGAATAACCTTCTGACGTCAAGCAACTATCTTTTTAATTATGATGTCAATTATTTTGAATTGTTATGTCAAAGATTACGGGAACCTGTGTGATTTTACGTATTAATGGCGGACAAATTTGCATACAAGTGTAAATACGTCTATAAAGACTGTAATTTATATTATTATTGTAGGTTACAACACTGTCCTAGATCAGCAGAGAGTTTGGATACTGCAATTATGTTCAACCAAACATTAATCCCTATGGGGATTTTGTGGCTGATGTAATTTTATTATTTTGTTTCCCTAAGTCATTACCTGGGAATACACCTTATTGCTATTCCCAGCTGAACGGAGAATATGTCCTGCTTGAACTATTAATGTCATACAACAATCACTTTTCCACTATGGTGTCAGATATTTTGTATTATGACGTCAAGATTTGACTGGAAACTGTGAGATGTCCAGTTATGGCGGACAAATAGCAATAAGGTGTTTATCATAGACATAGTGATAATATATTTATAATGTCCCTGGTCAAACATACCCATAGTTGACTGCATGTGAATTTGATAACTAAGAATATGTAATGTCTTCCTACGAAATCACGATATTCAAAAGTGTTGAAAGTATTGCATTCATATTTTTGTCTGTCAAAAAAGCTCCCAAATTTACAAAATGTACTGCGGGTAGTGTTTAGCCTTCAGGATAGTTTTGACGTTTCAATAACAGAACATGAGACTTTTCAGTAGCTGTATATTAAACTTACAAACAAATATGCATTCCAAGAGTTAAAGATATCTCTAAAGATGCCATTCTGATTACGTCTGTGACCAAAACAGAACCAAGCTGTCTGCTAAATTATCATAATACAGTGGCATAGATATACAGTCCAAAAAGATAAATATTAAATGTTTTAAAATATAAATTTATACAAAATATAGTGTTATTTTTTTTTTATACAGTTTATGTCTTGTAAAAAGAATTACTATTATAAAATGTTTACTATTCTTTTGTTTATTTTCAATTGTTTCCTGTTGTTTATCACACGTGCATAATAACTTTTGACTCAAATGCGGAAACGCATTGAAATTCCGTATAATGATCCCTTACATTGATTAATCGATTTTTGAGTGCTTTACGCTGTTTGATTTGGTCAGAGACATATAATACCTTTGTATTAGGCAGCAACCATTTGATTTTCTGGGGGGGGGGGGGCTATGGTTTTTTTTGGAAAAAAAAGTTTGTTTCCAGTTTTTGGAGAAAAAAATAATTTGTTTTTGATTCTGAGAAAAAAAAATTGTTTGTTTCACTCTCAGCTGCCACTATATGTAATGCTAAAATTGAAAGAAAAAAATTGTTTTCGACTTGTTGCGAAAAAAATAGATTGTTTTTCGCCACAGGCGAAAAAAAAAATTTGTCCAGAAAAAAAAAACCATAGCCCCCCCCCCCCCCCCCCCCAGAAAATCAAATGGTTGCTGCCTTATATTTCTCTGATTTGGTGTAGTGCTTCTAATCCAAATATCTACAAATACATAAATTAATTGAATTACAATTGAACAGAGTCAATGTTCATGTACAATCATTATTAAAAAATATTTCACCAATTACAATCCACAAACAAGTCTTTCTAAAAAGTAAAATAACAATTACTTAGTAATACCCGGCGAACTCCACGCAAAAGACCTTTAAATCAAAAAGTTTAACATCAGGGGGAAAGTTTTTAAGATCTTTTAACATGTTTAACGACCTTCACTGGCTATACAGCTCTTGTAACGATAAATAAAACCTGTCCCAGTTTTATACGCTAGCTATGGGAGCATCCCGGCATTTAACTCCTAAAAGGGTTGAGGTTATGTCTTTTTGTCCTGCGCAAAACACGATCAATTATTTTATTAAGTTTTTCAACGCTATGAATTTCAATATTTAACACTACCCGGTATGTGGAAAATTTGGATTCAAATTTTTTTTTTGGTCATCAAATTTGGAATTTATAGAATATTTTTTTTAGGAAAAAAACATAGCACCCCGGCCTCCCTTTTTTTAAGATAAATGGTCGTTCACTAAACCTCTCTATTATTACACATGGCAAGAACGAGCTGACTCAGATATTACTATGAAGAATCATATCTTTTCTACATGTAATTGTTCTAGTAGTCCAGTGAACAGTAAAACTTAAAAAACTTCAATAATAAAAATAAACGGCTAGTATACTCAGGCCCAACTTCATCAGGTGTAGGGTCTCCTGCGACTACTACAGCTAGTACACTCAGGCTCACTTCATCGGGTGTAGGGTCTCCTGCGACTACTACAGCTAGTACACTCAGGCTCAACTTCATCGGGTGTAGGGTCTCCTGCGACTACTACAGCTAGTATATTCAGGCTCACTTCATCGGGTGTAGGGTCTCCTGCGACTACTACAGCTAGTACACTCAGGCTCAACTTCATCAGGTGTAGGGTCTCCTGCGACTACTACAGCTAGTATACTCAGGCTCAACTTCATCAGGTGTAGGGTCTCCTTCGACTACTACAGCTAGTACACTCAGGCTCAACTTCATCAGGTGTAGGGTCTCCTGCGACTACTACAGCTAGTACACTCAGGCTCAACTTCATCAGGTGTAGGGTCTCCTGCGACTACTACAGCTAGTACACTCAGGCTCAACTTCATCAGGTGTAGGGTCTCCTGCGACTACTACAGCTAGTACACTCAGGCTCAACTTCATCAGGTGTAGGGTCTCCTGCGACTACTACAGCTAGTACACTCAGGCTCAACTTCATCAGGTGTAGGGTCTCCTGCGACTACTACAGCTAGTATACTCAGGCTCAACTTCATCAGGTGTAGGGTCTCCTGCGACTACTACAGCTAGTACACTCAGGCTCACTTCATCAGGTGTAGGGTCTCCTGCGACTACTACAGCTAGTATACTCAGGCTCAACTTCATCAGGTGTAGGGTCTCCTGCGACTACTACAGCTAGTACACTCAGGCTCACTTCATCGGGTGTAGGGTCTCCTGCGACTACTACAGCTAGTACACTCAGGCTCAATTTCATCGGGTGTAGGGTCTCCTGCGACTACTACAGCTAGTATACTCAGGCTCACTTCATCGGGTGTAGGGTCTCCTGCGACTACTACAGCTAGTACACTCAGGCTCAACTTCATCAGGTGTAGGGTCTCCTTCGACTACTACAGCTAGTATACTCAGGCTCAACTTCATCAGGTGTAGGGTCTCCTGCGACTACTACAGCTAGTATACTCAGGCTCACTTCATCGGGTGTAGGGTCTCCTGCGACTACTACAGCTAGTATACTCAGGCTCAACTTCATCAGGTGTAGGGTCTCCTTCGATTACTACAGCTAGTATACTCAGGCTCAACTTCATCAGGTGTAGGGTCTCCTGCGACTACTACAGCTAGTATACTCAGGCTCACTTCATCGGGTGTAGGGTCTCCTGCGACTACTACAGCTAGTATACTCAGGCTTAACTTCATCAGGTGTAGGGTCTCCTTCGACTACTACAGCTAGTACACTCAGGCTCAACTTCATCAGGTGTAGGGTCTCCTGCGACTACTACAGCTAGTATACTCAGGCTCACTTCATCGGGTGTAGGGTCTCCTGCGACTACTACAGCTAGTATACTCAGGCTCAACTTCATCAGGTGTAGGGTCTCCTTCGACTACTACAGCTAGTATACTCAGGCTCAACTTCATCAGGTGTAGGGTCTCCTGCGACTACTACAGCTAGTATACTCAGGCTCACTTCATCGGGTGTAGGGTTTCCTGCGACTACTACAGCTAGTATACTCAGGCTCAACTTCATCAGGTGTAGGGTCTCCTTCGACTACTACAGCTAGTACACTCAGGCTCAACTTCATCAGGTGTAGGGTCTCCTGCGACTACTACAGCTAGTATACTCAGGCTCAACTTCATCAGGTGTAGGGTCTCCTGCGACTACTACAGCTAGTACACTCAGGCTCAACTTCATCAGGTGTAGGGTCTCCTGCGACTACTACAGCTAGTACACTCAGGCTCAACTTCATCGGGTGTAGGGTCTCCTGCGACTACTACAGCTAGTATACTCAGGCTCACTTCATCAGGTGTAGGGTCTCCTGCGACTACTACAGCTAGTATACTCAGGCTCAACTTCACCAGGTGTAGGGTCTCCTTCGACTACTACAGCTAGTACACTCAGGCTCAACTTCATCAGGTGTAGGGTCTCCTGCGACTACTACAGCTAGTATACTCAGGCTCAACTTCATCAGGTGTAGGGTCTCCTGCGACTACTACAGCTAGTATACTCAGGCTCAACTTCATCGGGTGTAGGGTCTCCTGCGACTACTACAGCTAGTATACTCAGGCTCACTTCATCGGGTGTAGGGTCTCCTGCGACTACTACAGCTAGTATACTCAGGCTCACTTCATCGGGTGTAGGGTCTCCTGCGACTACTACAGCACAATTTTATATTCCCGGTACAACTCATACAGTTACTGTATCTGATGTACAGTAGTTGTCGTTTGTTTATGTAATTTATACGTGTTTCTCGTTTCTCGTTTTTTTTTTTTTTTTTTTTATTTTATATAGATTAGACCGTTGGTTTTCCCGTTTGCATGGTTTTACACTAGTCATTTTGGGGCCCTTTATAGCTTGTTCGGCCAAGGCTCCGTGTTGAAGGACGTACATTGACCTATAATTGTTTACTTTTTTAAATTGTTATTTGGATGGAGAGTTGTCTCATTGGCACTCACACCACATCTTCCTACATCTAGTTACTGTTCTTTTAGTTGTATTTATTGTACAAGAGGAGGTGACCCGCATTTATTTAAGGGTATGTTTTATAGGGGGTACAATATGGGACTGATATAGGGGGTAACATTGAAAAAAAAGTGATGTTGTCTCTATGGAACCAACAAGTTGTTGATCAAGTTAAAAATATAAGCGGTATTTGTTACTGCAAAAACATAAACCTATGTCTATTATAAAAGGTCAACGTTTGTCCACTTCTAGATTTTTCTTTTACATTTATGGTATGCATGTATTTGGGTCGGTGCCACACTACCGCATCGCCGTTCACTGGACGTACAGCCACGACACCGACCGGTACAAAATAGCGAAAATATATATTTTTTTAAATAATCAGGTTTTAAGATGATTAATTACACCAATTATACATTGGCGTCTGCACATATGTCAACAAGAACATACAATTGTGCATGTAAAATTAATGTAACATGGTAACAAAGTCAAACATTCATTCGTATCTAAATACCGAAAATTTTGTATTATATAATATTTATCTTGACAAGATTTCCTTATTAAAGTATCTTTGATGCACTTATTAATGAAGGAAAATGAAACTTAAATGTGCATTTAATATGTGATACCTTAATAATAATTTCAAGATAAGTTTCTAAATGAGTACATATTATATACCGATACCTGTAAAGTGATATGCACAACATGTAATGATATAAGAGGAAGGGTTAAATTGACACACGGACGGAAACAGTTGATTTAATTTACTTGGTAAATAAAGATCGTTAAAAAGGTAAGAACGTACTGTTTTTGCACTGGTTTCCACCTATATGTGCTAATACCGAGAATTGCTCTCGACTTAGACCCATATGGGCGTTAGCTGCTATTATTTTTACAGTTAATTCAGGACCCCATGTAGCGAAAAAGGTGCAATCTTAAAACTTATGCTCAAATGTGCAAACATTTACTTTTGAAATTAGGATTCAAAATCAAATCAATTAATAGTAGTTATTTTAGAATCTTAATAAAATAATTGAATAACCATTGTGATAAACTGATAGAAAATTGTGAAATACGTTCACTGTTTTGTGAAGTCGGTTATTCAGCAAATTTCGTTACAGAATTAAAAAAAAATATCATCCTGACAAACTGTTCTTTTGAAATCATTTGACGTGTTAATGTGTGAGAATTGCCCATATATACCTATATGGGTATGAGGTGCTTTTAACATTTGAGTTCAGAACACCATGTAGCGAAAAAAGGTGCAACTTTTAATCTTATGCTCAAATGTGCAAATATTTGTTTCCAAATCTGGATTTAAAATCAAATCAATTTGTTATTTTAGAATCTTAATAAAACAATCGGAAAACAACCAGTATAATGAACTAATTAAAAATAGTCAAATACATTAACAAATTGTTAACTGTTTTGTGAAGTCACTCAGTCATTCAGCAAATTTCGTTACAAAAATGAAAAACAAACAATTCTAACTGACTTTTCGTTCCAAATGCGATTCAATTCACCTGGATCTGAAATAACATTTGTTGCTGGTTTACAGCTTAAAATCGATCAAAACGGTAATTCTTCTAGACTAAAACATGACATAGGTTTACTAAAGAAATTGCAGACAGTGCAATATATGGCATATATCCACTTAAACACTTAAGATTTTAATCTACGTCTGTCAAAGAAGAACAGATGAAAGGAATTTTAAAGGTTATTAAAAAAAACGGAACAATGTAATATATATATATCACGAAGGAGCAATTCGTCGGTTTCATGAACTGTCAGAAGTGCAATAGGGTAGGGTATTTACAGTTAGTAACCGCATTCTATAAATCCGGGTTAAACCATAATTTATTTATTTGTATTGTGTTTACCCTGCCTAAGAAAGATTTTCTTAAACCTCACAACAAAAATAAGTTTCTAAACTTTGAGCTTCCTTTATGGTCACTGAGTGGGGGATACACCATATCTGTATTTTTTCTATTAGTTTTTTTTTTTTTAGAAATGAGCATTACAAATGTATATTTCAATTAGTTTTGAAGATGTCAGGACATTTTTATTCAGTAGATGTTGAATTTCTGATGGCAATTTCTCCCCTTACATTGACATTTTTTTTTTTGGCGATTTTTTTATATCATGAGTATATGCAGTATAAAATACTTTTAGCTGTTCACACAAAAAAAACTTCCTAATTTATGCAAAGTTCAGATTTAGATTTATTGTCGGTTGCTTAACGTTCAGTGGCACATATTTCATGCACGTTCAGTGGCACATATTTCATGCATTTCTGGACGAATTTATTGAGGATATACATTTTAAGAATTTTGGATTCTACTTGAGTTAATTTTGTATAACTAAAATAAATAGTCGGAATGGGTAACTGTACATAACAATTTTATAACTTTTGATGATTTTGTCTGATACACATGTACGTTAAATCTGGATGATAACTTTAGTGTTTGATTACGGCATATGAGATAAATCTACTTGCCTTACGGGTATATTTATTTATAAATCGACGGTCATCTGACTGGTCACTTCCCGAAGGTGTATTCCAAAATAGATAGGAATCGCATTTACTGGTCTAATACAAATATAGGAAGATAGGAAGACAAAATTTCTAAGAATGCTAAAATTAGATGGTCAAGTCCCCTATCTCTGAACAAATTGTTATTAACTATTTTTAAATTATTAGTGCAAATTATATGCAAATTATACTGGATAGAAAATGGAAGAAAAAAAAACATAGGAGCACTATCCATTGACCAACCGCCATACATCTATGCATGCATATTAATTTCTTCCACAAAGAACGGACTAAAACATTGTGTCCCGCTTAGCACTAAAGATATTAATTAAACAGCTGCATTTGATTTTTCATATGATTAACATTGTATAATCAGGTGTTGCTAAAATATCAGAAAAAAGCACCATGATAAGAAAAAACTGAATGCCCGTTAAATTTGTAGAATAGTTTGGCCCATTTTCTTCCCGAACTATTTAAACTTTAAAGGCTTTAAAATTGATATTGTAACTTCAAGAAGCTAATACCACTCATTTGACTCTTGTATACAAGTTGCGTATTTATTTAGTTCTAATTATTTACAAATACTTAAGGTTTAAACCTATGCAGTTTCGAACGATATTGATTCAAGATAGATATGTAAGCACATTTAAGTCCAATTATATATTATCGTAAATCATTTCTCGAATTTCAAATGAACATACCAAGTCTTATCTAAATCTTAGTCAAAGTTGCAATTCCACTATAAGTATAATCAAACAAAATTTTCGTAATAAATTCTTGTTAAACACCAGAAAATCGCCATATTCCAACAGTTTTTAAGATGACTATTTTGATATTCAAGGTTCGATAACTCTAGTGTTAAAGGACAATCAGATAAATTTTACATAACAAATATATACTATAAACTACGGTTGAGATGTATGCATAAAATTACTTAGTTTGATGGATTTAAATATAAAAGGTTCGAATTATTTAGAATTTCGTGAAAAGAAATTAGTTTCGATTAGACAGGTGAGTGAATAATTTTCCATAAATATATTTATTTAATTAAGCGTATTTGTATTTTTGTCATGTTTATGTCTGCCAAGGTGGTGCAAACGATACCCTCAATTAAGAAACTGGAAACTTGTACAAATATTTCATTGAAAGGGATCAAAAGGGTGAACTCATTTGAAAATTATGCAAAGGATTTTTTCCACGTTAAATTTTTATAATCATGTAGGTATATCTTAAGGACGACATCAAAAGATCGATGTAGGATAAAAAAAACTTAAATCAAATAGTTTGGGGGTGGGGGGGGGGGGGGGTCAACATTGCTGCAAGTTTTGTTAATCTAAAATCGATTTTACATATATCCCTATTGGTCAATCAATTTTCCCCAAATTAAGTTAAGAGAGGGGTATGGGGTCAGTGAAAAAACTATGTGAATGAAGTTTTTCAAAAAGTTATCCTTCATTGAACTTTTGATGTCGTCCCTTAATGATCATACTTATGTTGATACATTTACAGATTTCAACGTCCCATCGTATAAATGTCCACAATTACTGAGGCAGCAAGTGCCAAATACAAATAGGAAGAAATGAAGCTTGATTTTGTTCCCCTAATAATGCATGCAAAACTGATAAAATAGATATCAATTCATTTAATTTGGAATACCTTTAAATTGTAAAGCGTTATTTTCGTTTACTATCGCACTGGGTCGGTACCAGTGCTGGTGAACAATAAGTCCTTGATAGTATCGTAAGCTTAGAAATAAGTGCTTCGGCATTGATGATACATGATCAGGGAATAGATGTCCGCCCGCACTGGTAACGACACAGTGCTTTATACAGTAAAACCTGGCTAAACCGAATCCTGCGTAAACCGAAAACCTGTATAAACCAAACTTGTTCTTAAGCACCGTCATGTCTAATTGTATGCGTTGTCAACCTGATTAAACCGAACATCGGTTAAAACTGAACAAAATCGTAAGTCTCGAAGAGGTGCGGTTTAAACAGGTTTCACTGTATATAGTAAATGATTACTAAAATCTGCCGTTGAGAAATAATCGGAAAACTAGAGTTCCAACTCCATCCGGCTGAGCAAAAATGGCCTTATATCTCTAGATTTGGCTTTCCCGCCTTTTATGTCCTTTTGTGCATTAAGCTCCTTACATTTCCGTGTCTTTTGTCCGGGCTTTCTAATGATGAGGTTAAGCCTTCCATATATATGTAAAGATAGAAATGCCGTTCGGACGCACGCCGCCGGAAAATATTAAAGTGAAATTTCATTTACTGGACCAAGAATTTGTATTAAAGGCATTTAAGATTGGCATCGTGTTTATGTCTAGCGGCCTTTTTTATATTTTTTTAATGCATGCATGATGATTGCATTTCCCAAAAAATAATTGAATAATTTCTATCTATTTGCTCAGAATATTAATACGTTCAAATCTTTACTGTCATAAAACTACATATTTATAGTTGTGACACAACATAACAAAATGAAAATAAAAAATAAAAAATAACAACAAGATCATTAATATACACAATAAAAGTAAATATTTTAAGAGTGCCCTGTCCTCAGTTCAATAGACTGTTTTAGTATGTACATGTATACATAAGTCGATTCAAAACTGATTTATGAAATCTATACCAAAACAAAGTACAAAATCTGTTTAGCGGATGCGACATTGGAACGCAATAAAAATGGACGAAATCTAGTTAGTATAATACTTAAAATTTGAAATTAGGATCTTGTTTATGTGACTAAGTAGATATCCCGTTTCCTTTACGAGTGTATAGTTTCAATGTTGACAAGACAAGTTTTCTCATGTCATGGTCCATTTGAATATAATGTATCTGAAATTTAAGATGTAACCAAGTGCATTGTATAGTACCTCGAACTCTCTTGTCGGTGTATTTTTTACGATACTTAAATGCTCAAATTGACTGTTTAATATTCTCGTATTTCTTTTTGAAACCAACTATACAAATAAAGATAGTTGGAAAAAACGAGAAAATACATTATTTACTCGTAAATAGGCGTTAAACAACAATGTTACTGCATTTTATAACAAACGAAACAAACATTGAAAGTAATTAAAACACGTTTAAGATGACATAGAGCGCATTTTATTGCACTTTTTAAATTTTCACACCATTTACTTGCCCATCTTTTTGATTTATTGCATTAAATTTGGTTTAAATAGTTGAATTTTTATACTAAACATACAGGAGGTAAGGGGTGGGGTCTTTCAATCATGTTTTCGTTACTAGTATTTCCCTAAGCCATTTTCTCTATTCTTTATAAATGTTGCCTATTTTTTCTAATCTTTATACAATGTATTTTATTACTCATTATTCTCTATTCTTTATTTAGTTTCACTTAGTTTACTCTTATTCTTTATTTAATTGTCCCTGTTTTATTTTTTCTGTTGTATTGGCCCAATTTCGAACAGAAAGCCCCATTCAGATCGTCATGCAGTGACAATTATTGTCATTTTACTCCGTCGTTCCTTCAATTTCAGTGAACAAACAAAGATCTGATAGAAACCCAACGAAAGCTTTCTTGGCTGAAACAAGCGATTTCAGAAACTTGCAAGGGATTTGGAAACAAAACAAACGTTAAATAAAACCCAAGTACAAACAAACATCAACAAACAAACGGTCCGCGGGTTGATACCAATGGCGTTGGTCAGTTGAACCTTTAACAAAAACCACGAATGGTGTGTTGGTTGACACCAAGCTGTTGGTCAGTTGGATCTTAAACAAAACCCACGAATGGTGTGTTGGTTGACACCTAGCTGATGGTCAGTTGGATCTTAAACAAAACCCACGAATGGTGTGTTGGTTGACACCACGCTGATGGTCAGTTGGATCTTAAACAAAAACTACCAACTGTGCTTTGGTCGACACCAAAGATGACGGTCAGTTTAACCTTAAACAAAAACTATCAACGAAGCGTTAGTCGATACCAAAGCAGATGGGTCAGTTGCCCCCTAAGGGTAACATCCTGTCAGGATTCATTGACAATGGTCACCGATTTCGTATATATATAGGAAAAGTTATTTTTAAATTTTCGACTGATAAAAAACCAAATAGAACTAGCTTGGATGGTTATTGTTATTCCTTTGGTAGTTATTACGCATTTATATGCATTCAAGCATCAGTTTACAATATATCAACTTTGCTTTCTCATATATCTGATAAAAGCTCATTGTTGAAAGTTGTAAGGAGGTTACGTTTACTTTTGGAACTCTAACAGCTAAATATAATTTGTTGTCTTTTGCTAACATTTTGTATTTATCTTTTCACTTTGAAAAGACCAGTTGAGAAATTGTAATAATTACACGCTTACTAAAAAAAGCTCTTGTATAATGATTGTCAATAGATAAAGATTCCAATCACTTTAAATAAACTCATAAGAAAAGCAGTGTATGATAATGGTATTGAAACTAATAAAAAAAATATAACGACGGATCGAAGTTCATTGGAAAGTTTAAGTTGTATTTTCCGTATTGTCCCGCAAGCGACCGGCAACACATTTATTCTGTAACCTTAGACTGTATTTGTCCGATCAAAAACTATTTATTTACAAAAATATGACGATCAACAAATTATTATTATTAATAAATATGAAAAATATCATACATAATTCATAAGGAATAAATTATTATGAGATTCATTATTGACAGAATATTTTTTCAAATTAAAAAAAAATATCTATGAATAAGCACAAAAACTAAAATAAATCTCATATCTGTGTAGATTATAAGTTTACAACGGTTCAAACCTCTTAGGAACGCTATTTTACAATTGAGTAATTCTCAAGTTAACTGACCTCGGTTACAGTAAGGCAGTACGTATACGAGACTTTATTTAATTTTATGGGATTTAAAGTTTGAAAACCGCTGATAAATCGTCAATAAGAGGAAGATAGAAGTTCATTATAGTAGGTAGGGTATTTTTGTACTAGTCCTTCATTTTTAAATTGTTAATTTGAAGTGCATTGAAATTCTCCTTAATTTAGTAATTTTACATCATTACGAAACTTGTGTGTACATAAATGTACCCTTTATTTCGCATTAAGGCAAAACGAGGTTTCGGCAAAATTTAGTCCTACATTTTTGAATTGTTAATTTGATACGCATTAAATTTCTACTTAATTGCGTTATTTTTTACATCATTATGAAACTTTTTTGTATATGTGTTATATTTCCTATTTGCAAATTCGGAGTTTCAAATATAGATGTTATAGATATATTTTGAAATTCCGAATTTGCAAAATAGGAAATATAACACATGTCAATTTACCCTTATTTCGCAGTAAGGCAAAACGAGGTTTGGTCTAATATATAATAATTAATTACTAGTAGTTTCAACATGTAGATGCTTATATATTAAAATTTCTTTGTTCTTGAAAAAAGTAACGAGGAAATACATGTTTTTTTCGTAAAACGGAAAACAAATTCATGTTTGTTCGTATTGCATGAAAATTATACATAAATTCACGAAAATTATACATAACTTAAAAATCTAGACGTTTTCTGACTAAAAACAAATTACTCTTAATTGTCAAACTGTTGTTTACACACACCCTATACATCATTTTTAAAACTTTAACATGCAACTACAGTGAAACCTGTTTAAACCGAACCTCTTCGGGACTTCAGATTTTGTTCGGATTTTACCGAAGTTCGGTTTTATCAGGTTCACAACGCATACAATTTGATATGACGGTGCTTTAGAACTTATTTGGTTTATACAGGTTTTCGCTTTATGCAGGATTCGGTTTAGCCAGGTTTCACTGTATGTCTTTTCTATCGAATAACATACCATTTGTTCTACTTGTCTCTTCGGACATGTAATTTAACGATTGATAACATGTAAAAGGTAATATGCACTTCAATAAGATGTAAAACTAAATGTTCAATATTCATGCTAGATTTAAATAAACTAATTGAAATCTTCATGTTTTGAGACAAGTTGTAAGAAAATACTGTAAATGATAAAATATTTTGATCTGAGCGTCACTGATGAGTCTTATGTAGACGAAACGCGCGTCTGGCGTACAAAATTATAATCCTGGTACCTTTGATAACTATTGTTAAACATTTAATGATAATATTTGTAAAATGAGGAAAATTTAATCATTATAATGTCAAAGATGGCGTTTACATTTTTTTTAATAAATTTTATGTAGAATGTTCTGCATTGAAAGACGAAACTATTTGCAAAGCGTAAAACATCGACAATTCACCTTCAGAGGGAAGTGACATGGGTTTTCGGGGGACATCAACTTACAAGTTTTATCCTTTGAATTGTTTTACATTGTCATTTCGGGGCCTTTTATAGCTGACTATGCGGTATGGGCTTTGCTCATTGTTGAAGGCCTTACGGTGACCTATAGTTGTTAATTTCTGTGTCATTTTGGTCTCTTGTGGAGAGCTGCCTCATTGGCAATCATACCACATCTTCTTTTTTAATATTTACAATTGATTATTTTTTCAACTTAATACATTTCGAAGAAACGAACATATATTTGTGGTTCCCTTTCGACGAAAGCTATTATTTCAAGACATTAAGAATTAAACAATTTAAAAAAAAAAAAAAACCAACAAAATAAAAAAACCGCCCCTCATACACGGTCATGAGGATGAATAGTGCATGCATGCCAAAGTTAACCGTAACATTCATGATTAGACTTGAGTACTCCGACACTTTGAGTCTTTTGAGCTACAGAAACGTTTTTTTTTTTCGTTTGTTACTTTTAGAAGTTTGCCCCCACAACATATTTAGATATATTCCTCCATCCCTTTAATTATATTTTTGTCCTTTTTTTTCTAGAACATGCAAAAATAAAATAAAAGATAATATAAAAAAGAAGATGTGGTATGATTGTCAATGAGACAACTGTCCACAAGAGACCAAATGACACAGAAATTAACGACTATAGGTCACTGTACGGCCTTCAACAATTAGCAAAGCCAATACCGCATAGTCAGATATAAAAGGCCCCGATATGACAATGTAAAACAATTCAAACGAGAAAACTAACTAAAAAAATGAACGAAAAACAAATATGTAACACATAAACAAACGACAACCACTGAATTAAGGTCTTTTCTTGATGACTGTTCAGTACGTAGGGCATATTAGGATATCATTTTTGTTTGAAAATATTTCTGGTATATTTAATTGATTAAGTAGTCAATATGTGTTGTTTCAGGTATGTCTAACACAGAATAAAAAAACACCCACAAAAATCATAGCAATTAACAAGAAAAACAAATATAGAATTTTTGAAAAGGGGGAGGTAAAAACAAATATACCTGTGTAAATGATGTGTATAATTCTACATGATATCTTGTTTGAGGCTGTTCCTCTTAAGGCACACATATGGCTTTTTAGCTCACCTAGCAAGAGCCAAACTTGAGCTTTTTCCCTCACTTTGCGTCCGCCGCCTGTCGTAATCCGTTTATTTTGAAACCGTTATCATTAGAGAAAACCTCACCGAAGTAGAAATGCTCAGAATATTGAGCTCTTTGAATTGTCCATACATGTCAAAACTTTGGGTGGTGGTTGACAATTTGCAATAAAACTGTAAGACGTGACCATAAAAACAACATTAAAAATAAGTTTCTGTGTTTGAGATTTTGTTTCGCGTTAAAGGTCACCTGATGTTCAGTGGTTTAGTGTCGTTTGTTAATGTGTTCATAAGTGTTTCTCGTTTCTCGTTTTTAGCTCACCTGGCCCGAAGGGCCAAGTGAGCTTTTCCCATCACTTGGCGTCCGGCGTCCGTCGTCGTCGTCGTCCGTCGTCCGTCGTCCGTCGTCCGTCGTCGTCCGTCGTCCGTCGTCGTTAACTTTTACAAAAATCTTCTCCTCTGAAACTACTGGGCCAAATTAAACCAAACTTGGCCACAATCATCATTGGGGTATCTAGTTTAAAAAATGTGTGGCGTGACCCGGCCAACCAACCAAGATGGCCGCCATGGCTAAAAATAGAACATAGGGGTAAAATGCAGTTTTTGGCTTATAACTCAAAAACCGAAGCATTAAGAGAAAATCTGACAGTGTTTAATTGTTTATCAGGTCAAGATCTATCTGCCCTGATGTTTTCACATGGATCGGACAACCTGTTGTTGGGTTGCTGCCCCTGAATTGGTAATTTTAAGGAAATTTTGCTGTTTTTGGCTATTATCTTGAATATTATTATAGATAGTTATAAACTGTAAACAGCAATAATGTTCAGCAAAGTAAGATTTACAAATAAGTCAACATGACCAAAATGGTCAGTTGACCCCTGAAGGAGTTATTGCCCTTTATAGTCAATTTTTAACCATTTTTTCGTAAATCTTAGTAATCTTTTACAAAAATCGTCTTCTCTGAAACTACTGGGCCAAATTAAACTAAACTTGGCCACAATCATCATTGGGGTAACTTGTTTAAAAAATGTGTGGCGTGACCTGGCTAATCAACCAAAATGGCTGCCACGGCTAATAATAGAACATAGGGGTAAAATGCAGTTTTTGGCTTATAACTTAAAAACCGAAGCATTAAGAGAAAATCTGACAGTGTTTAATTGTTTATCAGGTCAAGATCTATCTGCCCTGATGTTTTCACATGGATCGGACAACCCGTTGTTAGGTTACTGTCCTGAATTGGTAATTTTAAGGAAATTTTACCGTTTTTTGTTATTATCTTGAATATTATTATAGATAGAGATAAACTGTATACAGCAATAACGTTCAGCAAAATAAGATCTACAAATAAGTTTACATGACCAAAATAGTCAATTGACCCCTTAAGGAGTTATTGCCCTTTATAGTTAATTTTTAACATTTTTCATAAATTTTTGTAAATTTTTAGAAAATATTTTCCACTGTAATTACTAGGCCAAGTTCATTATAGATAGAGATAATTGTAGCAACAAGAATGTTCAGTAAAGTAAGATCTACAAACACATCACTATCACCAAAACACAATTATGTCATGAATTTATCCGTGTCCATTGTTTAATATGCACAAGACCAAGGTGAGCGACACAGGCTCTTTAGAGCCTCTAGTTATATAGATTAGACCGTTGGTTTCCCTGTTGAATGGTTTTACACTAGTAATTTTTTGGGGCTCTTTATAGCTTGGTGTTTCATATGAGCCAATGTACAAGGCTCCTCGATGAAAGCCATACTTTGACCTATAATGGTTTACTTTTACAAATTGTTATTTTGATGGACAGTTGTCTCATTGGCACTCTTAAAATTATCTTCTTGAAGTAACGTGCTAAAGCGCCTTTTTTGCTTTGATTTGTAAATTGGTTTGTAAAGGTAATATGCCGCGTAGAGATGATGTGTCATTAATAAATAAACTAATTTCCATTCCAAATACATGAATTTTAAAATTATTGCTAAAAAATACAAACACGAATAGCAGACTTCGATATATGATGGATGATGGAAGTTTTTAACGACCTTGACTGGTTATACAGCGCTTGCACGGTCGGCTAATACTAATAGTATATATAATGTATATTTGTGTCTTATATACTAGGACTATCTGGCAATATACCTCACTACACAAAAACTTTTTCTATGGCTGGGCTATTAAAACTGTGATAAAGCAAATTTTAGTTACATTTAAGCTTAATGTTTCAACCAGACCTTCTCAATTTTGATTAACTGATTTATATAAGTATAGTCTTATTTTTTTGTCATCAAAAATTATATATTATCTAAATAAATATATTACTGCCAATTATACCGTCTTAGCCTAATATACCATACACATATCATTTCATAAAGAAAGTCATGTAAACTCATATCAAAACAAATATAAATACAATTTTAAAATTTTAAAATTTGTTAAAACGATATAAAAACATTCCATTTTCTATCCGACGACTTGATGTCTGAATACTGGAACCGATTTATACTACGAATTAACATGAAATCACAACCCTTCTATATAGCTCCAATAAACAAGAAAATGTCGTTATCAATAATCACCTTTACAACCGGTTACCAGTTTCAATAGAAATAGACGTCGAGATACGTCAATGAAATGGCAACTCGACAACCCAAAACATCCTCAACAAGAATGTGTCCATAGTACACGGATGCCTAAATCGCACCATCTTTTTCTATGTTCGGTGGGCCGTGAAATTGGGGTCAAACTCGAATTGGGCATTGAATTTAAAAAAAGATCATATCATAAGGAACATGTGTACTAAGTTTCAAGTTGATAGGACTTCAACTTCGTCAAAAACTACCTTGACAAAAAACTTTAACCAGAAGCGGGACAGACAGACAGACGAACGACGAACGGACGAACGAACGCGCAGACCAGAAAACATAATGCTCATGAATGGGGCATAAAAATGGTATATTCTACATCCCGGTCTCCATATTCGGAACAATAAAGTACTTCCTCTAAGTTAGTAGTCGAACTACTACATCGCTATATCCTGACAACATTGAGGTTGTGGGTTCGAATCCCGCTTGTGCCAAGTGCATTCGACTCCAATCTAAATTGGCTAGGATCGTCCTTTTTTCCTACCGAAGGTCGATGGTTCTCTGCGCATTCCACTATCAATAAATACTGACTGTGAAATCCACGGAAAAGCGCAATAGTTCTGAAAGTGGCATTAAAACACCAATTAATCAATCAATCAATCAATCAATCAATCGATAATTATTTCAGTTCATATATAATTATGAGATCTTTATTGACAAATTTTAGTAACATTTAACATCGCATGTTTAATAACAATGTACATGTCAGTTTTGGCGAAGGGTCAAAAATTTAAAAACTATTTATTTATCCGATTTGTTTTTCTGTTTATGTTTGATTAAATAAAGCCGTAAAGGCATTCTATAATATAATATCATTACAAAAGCTAAATGGTTGTAAGTAAATAGTCTGTTTTGTGCACCTGTTAGTCAAGTATCCACTTTATGAAAATTACTGGCCAAGTGTCCACTCTAAAAATTACAACAGGAAAATTGAATTTCTAAGTTGTGTAAGTTTTTTTTATTATAATAATTTACATTTATAGATTACTTTACTAAATACTTCACATCGTTTTGTGAACACTTTCAACAATAAATAAATTATTTTTCATAATATTTTAAAACTTTTATCAATTTGAAGAAAATACAGGAAATTTCTAATTTGGAAAATTGAATTGTGTGTCCATTTTGATGTATTCAAAGATAAAATAGCGTTTTAATGTTTGATTTTCTGCTCTTTTTTCATAATTGTATTATAAATCTTAGGACATGTTTGCCTCGAGCGGAATTAAGATCGTCGGTTCCGTTATGCCAATCCAGGTGTTTAAGACTTGAAAACTGATATTTTCTGCTTTTCCAACAAGCACATTTTAGAAAATCGAACTTGCCGTGTAAACAGTGTACTTAGATTGGTATATGCATGTTATGCATTTACTTGTCCAATAACAAGTCGCCCTTCTGGTCAAGGTTTCCAAAAAATATAAACATGATATTTTAATTATATACAACCATTTTTACATCAAATTCAGCTATGAACCTTTCAAAGATTTGCCACTGGACATTACACACCCATCACGTAGCCATTTTGTTCATCTCCTACCTTTTTTGTTTACTATAATGGTACGTATTCGTAGTCTAAATAAGATTTAAATCACTATATATTTTTTTCGAACTTAAGATGGTACCTAACACTACAGGGAGATAACTCTGTAAAGTCAGATAAACGTTTCAATTACGTTGTGTTGTAAAGGGAATATTAAGATTCTTAGTGATCAAAATTGGTGTTTGTCAAACTGCTATATAACCAGTGTAATTGTTCTGATAAATTGGTTGGTTCAAAATTTTGGAAATTTTTATATTTTTGTTAAAGGGTGAAAGTAAATACTTTGTCAAAATTTTATGTAAATTAAACGAGCCAAATTGATTTTAGTTAAAGTGTTGGGTACCACCTTAAGGAACATAAAGATGACTTTGAGATGAAGAACAGCAATACACGCGTTGTTCCTTCGCTCTTCGTGTGTTTTGCTGTGCATGTACAGATTTGGTGTCATTGATGAATATCCAATTGCAGTGGCGGATTAAAAAAATTCAATAATGGGAGAGGGAACCCTGACTGCCTAGAAAAGGGTCCGCCCAAGTCATACTTGATCCTATATAATCAACCAAGTTTTTCCCACAAAAGGGGGAGGGTGGAGGTTGCCCCATAAATACTTCTCTGCATAGCCTTTCTTTTCTAATATAGGAATTAATGTTTTTATTTTCTTCTTCTATTTTATATACCTCAACTACTTGTGTTATATTAAACCCAATTCATTTTCTTACGTAAAAGTTGAATTATTTCTATACATGAATGTTATTACATCAAAATTTGAACAGCGTAGAGTATTATTACTGTATCTGAATTATTATTACAGGTCGGTGTAGATTTAAATTCATTATTTAACAAAAACAGTGTTTCATTCTACACCGATGATATTCTTTTGTGTGTTAAATATTGTAATGACTAAGGAGATTTCAGTAATGAACTGCGGTAGATTGGATGAAAGTGCCAAATATTGATATAACCTTTAAATCCAACCCTTCATTCTGAATTCACGACGGATTAATAAGAAAACGACCTATTGTGAAGGATGCTTTACAAATTTTACAGTGTCTTCCCAGCTCTTATAATGTTGAAAGTCCATTCTCTAATTCTTTCATCATTCTATCCGACTGTGGTAGGTGGTCTTTCTATATATTCTTTAAATTTTTAGGCCGTTCTTCTATATTCTTCATCAACTATTATCTACTCATTATAGTTCAGCACCCAATTATTGTCTATTTCTAATATTTTAGCATTCATTTATTCTCTATTTTGTATATTTTAGCACCCAATCATTGTCTATTCTCTGTAATTTTTGTCCATTTTATATCTATATAATTATTTTACCAACTTTATCTGTACACTAATTCCAT
Organism: Mytilus galloprovincialis; assembly: GCA_037788925.1. Classification (NCBI taxonomy): domain Eukaryota; kingdom Metazoa; phylum Mollusca; class Bivalvia; order Mytilida; family Mytilidae; genus Mytilus; species Mytilus galloprovincialis. Next base: position 33,918,853 of record CM075339.1, read on the forward strand.
CATATTTCTATTTTGTAATCCCCACATATTGCTGGGTTGATCTCTATATCCACCTGAGCTTTAAACTAAAAAAAAAAACAGGCCTGTAGTCAGAAATGTAAAAAAAAAGGGGGGAGTTGGTTCGATACATACATACTCAACTTTAACAGTGCTTATTTGTTTTCAAGTGGGGATTCGTACGAACCCCTCACCCCTCAATCCCCCCCGGGGGCTACTGGTGTGAGAAATGATATAGATATGTTACATTTGTAAACAAAACATATATACCAGTGGTATATAACAGCACCATCAATAAGGTCCCGTTAGTAGATAATAAACCATCTTAAATAATTATAGTTCCAACGTCCCCATTTTTTTCAACTATTATAAAACGTTAATCCCTCCTTCATTTTGACACTTTATTTGCGTCATCTTTAAAAAAGGTTTTTAATTATTTAGAAATATTTTCAAAATATTATGACGCTATTGTTGTATACATCCCGTTTATAAATGTAAGCAGCAAATTGTGATATCTTCCGTGATATAAGATATGATAAGATTAAAAAGATATTAGTCGAAAATCCAAATAATAGAATTGTTACTCAATAACGAAAAATAAACAATACAAGCATGTACATATATTTAAAAAAAAAATTTTTTGGTGCTCGCATGACAACTTGTCTCTGCCGTGATAAAGATCTTTCCATTTTTAATCTCCGGGTTATAATATCAATGCATTTCGGGGAACTGTGTGCATGTTGAGCTTAAGAATATACGATACAGTTTTAATCCCACGGTTATACTTTGACAGAAATCTGCAAACAATTAAGGTAAACTTATCAATTCAGGTATGTAATAAAACATATTTCTATATACATGTATGCTTTTTTTTTTTAATTTAAATAGGGTCAACAATTTTTGATATTTACTTAATATTTTGGTTTATTTGACATTTCATTCCTTGGACAGATATACCTAAGTTGTCTCGATTTCGTTTCAGAAGAGAAAAACTGACGGATTTTGAAAAAATATACTAAAACTGAGAATGGAAATTGGGACTGTGTCAAAGAGACAAAAACCCGACCAAAAAGCAGAAAATAGCCGAAGGCTACCAATTTAATATATGTGATATTTGCAACTGGAGAACTTTTAACATCAATCCAGTATCTTCTTATTCACTAAACAGTGACAAAAAAACAATTTAAGCAATCGGCTACAATGCACTTTTGAAATAATTCTTTGTGAATCACTTACAAGCTTATTATTCCGGCAGTAGCAAGTCTTTTCTTCTCTCGACAGACTTTTGGTTTCATCTTGAAAATGAGGTCTCAAGTTGGCTGTATGAATAGTATTACGCAGCTAAAGATCAAACATTTTTGAAATTACTAGTTTAAGCTACGATTTTTATCTTTTGAATCTTTTTTTTTTTTATTATAGAGCAGACATACTTCAAATTAAAGGATATATATATCTATACCATATTAATCATTTTTATTTTAGTACCGGGATCTTAAGGTTACTTCTATATTACACAATTTTCCATACTTATAATAATTGTTTATAACAATAAATGGTATCGTTTTTCTACATTGATCTATAATAGGACTAATCGCTTTGTTCTGTGTTTGTATATTTTAAACTGGATCACTGCTCAGGGTAATATCGAATTCAGTTCAACCTTAGGTTATAGACCACAAAGAAGAATATAAAAGGAAATATTTGTTTATAAACAAAGACACACGAACAAGTGATTTTTATTATTTGAGATTTGTAGGGAGACAAGATAACTGCATTTGTCAGGTATGTGAATTTTAAGAGTTTTTCTTCGAATATTTAATATGGAGAAATGGTGCTACTACTATGTTTAGATTTTAGTCTAGGCTTTTTCTATATGTATAGGTCCAACGTCGTTATATAACATTAGGTTCAAAGGTTAGAAACCTATTGTTTATCGTCATTCGTAATTCGTAATGTCTTAATTTACCCTCTGTACCGGTATTTGTGTCACGCTTATAAAAACTAACCTTTTGCATGTAAAAAATATCATTGAGGTATATAATAAGTTGTATTGAAGGAACCAACCCATTTACCAGTTTTGTTAGGTTTTATTGTCCTTATTTTGTAAGAAGGAAGATAATTGAATTCAACCATCGCCTTGTTTTTCGATTGAACGTGTCTGTATTTAAGCCAAATAATGAAATTTCTTTATTTCAATCGCCGAATCATATTGACTTTATGGTCACTAAAGGGCGTGTTCATGAATAATTTGAAGAAAAAAAAAAAAAACAAAACAAAATTAAGGTGCTATACATATTTTCACAGTGAGGGTTATAACAGTTGACTTAAGATTAGTTTCACTCATGAGCTTCTACGTCTATTGATTCTCTATTGACATGCAGATGGCACTGAGTTGGATAAGGCCGTAGACATTCCTGTCCCTATGGGTTCTGGGGTAGTACGATTCTTTCCTAGTGGTTTTACATACTATAATCTGAAAATCAAAGATCTTGCCAAATTTTTTTGAAATTCCGTTTGATGGTTTAAGTTTACGACTTTATCTAATTACCGTACCATTCACTTGATGGTATACATTGTCAAAATCTTCTTATACTCAGGCTGTTATGCATTATGTAAAGGATAGGTATTTTATCTTTGATCTTCACTAATTAATGTTTTGTTCTTGTAAATATAACAGAACTATAAACAACTGCCGTACAAATAGCAGGTTTAGCTAGCCATAAAACCAGGTTTAACTCACCTCTTTTCTCCAAAAATCTTTGCACTTAGTCAAGAATATGACCTTCACATTTCAAAGCTGAAAAAAAATACCTTAAGTTTTATGACCTTTGCGGAATGAGTAAAAATAAAATACATCTTCTAGTCCCCGACTTCAAACAAAACATTCATTAGTAAAGATAAAAGATAAAATACCTAACCTTTTGACCGTTTTTATCGCCATTGTGTTAGGGACTGTATATATCCTGGTGAACTATGACAAAGCTTATTTACATGTCGCTTAAGTGCACACAAACATTAATATCATATTAATTAAGAAATTATTTTAAGCTTTATGCCCTGTATTTAACTGTACAGACAGATACTATATTCTCGAAAATGATCTGACAAGGGTACAGAGACAGAACTATATTTATATTTAAAATACAACGCTTAAGGTAAAATATACATCGAGTAAATTTATACAAAAATGACAATAAATATAATATTGATAATAATAAAAATAAGTGGGAAATAAAGATATATAATAAAATTTCCATTACAACCATTAACCTGGGTCAATGACTATTTCATTTATTTCGCTCATTCAGTTTTTTAACATAGAAATCCTCCTTGTATTAAGCATGTGGAGAGTGAACTCTAGCCGTATTTGGTCTCACGTAAGAATGTAACAGAAGGAGAAATTTTTCCTTTCATTTTCTATAATCAATTAAAATTCAGAAGGGGGTAGGGCATGTGTTTTTTTACGCAAACATAACATTAATTTTCACCTGTTGCTAGGCACGCGAATTTCTGCATCCTGTTTTGAGCAATGTTATGTCTGTTAGCATTTTTATATCTCGCCGCAGTATAGAGGCGGCGTTAAACAACCACCATCAAGTAATCTGGCAAACAATACCAGGCCAAGATCTTCAATTCCGCAACAACAAACAATTTGTCATACATAACATTTCTTATTTTCAAAATGCATCGATACAGGTGTGCTTTTCTAAGGGAACTTACGTAACTTCATCTTATTTTGTTTGTTAAAAGAGTTACATGAATACCAATATATTATCAAAATCATATTTTTAGAAACAGGTCGATAATTCCATAAAGGGGAGGGGCAACCAAATCAATTAGAAAATGTAACACTGACTACAACCAAATTAGCATGCTTATACCTATAGCAACGTAATTATTTACAATTTTGACCCTCACACTAGTATTTCCAGCTAAATGTCATACAAGATTTCTTATTCATCTCTAAGAGATATAAATTATTATTTTGTAAGTACTATTCGTTATACGGTTGTCAAATTCCATTATAAACATTTGAATTCTATACTTAAACGCCTAGATCACCTAATCTCAGTTGTCTATTGAAAAACCATGCTGTGAAACAAAATGACAAAAAGATGAGTACTTTAATTCAATTTTAAGTATTACCTAGCAGACTACGTTATTTCTTCTCGAGATACTTGATATACCTATGTAAATAGAGTATTTATTGAATTTATGAAATATAAATTAACTATAGGGTTCGGAATTTACTAGTTTATTCGAAAGAAGTAACGCCACAGGGAAGTAAATCAACAAAGTTACATTAAAAATATATCTGTTTTTTTAATTGTTGGTCGCAGACGACTCACTAGATGTTTTGTATGAAGGCACTTGATATTCTATGTCTACCGTCCTTGTCAATTACATGTCATTCATACCATACATTAAGACTTGATGCAATTGGATATCCATTCAGCATATAATAATTTTCAACCCATGTCGTGTTTCAGATTTTCAAACCGTCCAATTATCGATAAGAATCCATTTTAACCATGCAACCCCATTTTCGTGTCCCTCTACCTTATCAGAAGATGCGACCAACGAGACCTTGCAGTGGTATACTGGATTGATGTTTGTGTACAAATGACGAACACTACTCCAAGTACTGTTTAGAGTAAAACAATTGGTACATTTGGTCTCCATATCTGCATTAAATTTGAGATGTGACTCCCCAGGGTAGGATATATGATGTTCCTTTGACGTGTCTCATTATTAGCAGGATATCTGTGCTTTAAGTACAGTTTACTGTTTTCTTACTGGCGTGTTCTTGCTTTTTATTATACATGTCACCCTGTATGATAATTATACAACCCCCGCTGTCCTCTCTCACTCTCTCTCTCTCTCTCTCTGGAATGCCAAAATTATTCAGTTTCTTTCCAATTGGATAACACACTTTTTAAGGTACTTTAACGTTGTGAAGTAAATTTGAAAAATCTTTAATTGAGTTATGATTCATTGGCTATCTGACAGTCCAGAATATTAAAACATGTTAGTGTTGACTGTGACATCGACCATCTTATAGTTAACAACTGTTTAAAAACAAAAACCATATCAACCGCATATTTTCAAGATTTCTCTTAGACTAAAGATTATGTAATTTCAACAAAAGTACAAAATGTAAATATAACTGCGTGATAATAAATAAAAATGCATGCTTATTTTTCTTCTTGCAATACTGATTCTATTTTAGATCATCTCGCGAATCATTCAAAAGTGCCAGGTTCTGCTGTATTTTCACTTACTAAAATTCCGATCTGCAAATGAAGACACATTGTTTAAATATTTCACGAGTTTGTTTGAACAAACTGTAACAAGTCAGGAATATGACAGTTGTTATCAATTCGTTTGATGTGTTTGAGCTTTTGATTTTTTACATTTGCTTTTGTAATGTTTTTTTCGTTTAGAATTTTCCTCGGAGTTCGGTAATTTTGTAATTTTACTTTTTAAACATCACTGTTTTAATCATCACAATGACTATCTGTTTAGTTTATATTTTAAAGATCAAATATCGAAAAAAATAGTCTAATTAATGAACACGTGTTGTCGGTATAAACTTAGTGTTGCTGTTCATCATGCTTTAAACATACATAGATTTGAATGATTTTACACTTGCTTTATTCTTTTTTTTTTTTTTTTTTTTGGGGGGGGGGGTCTTTATAGCTTGCTGTTCGGTGTGAGCCAAGGCTCAGTGATGAAGACCGTACCTTGATCTATAATGGTTAACTTTATAAATTGTAACTTGGATGGAGAGTTGTCTCATTAGCACTCATACCACATCTTCCTATTTTTATAGATTTAATTTTTCTGATTATCTTCTGGTGTAAAGCAATTAAAATATGAAATATTAATGAGTGGAATCGCGCGTCGTCCATCTAATCCGTAACAACTGTTTAAACAAAAATCACACTTTCTGCATATTTTCAAGATTTCTCATTCGACACCAAATTATGTAATTTCAAATGGAAAATATGTGTAAATATAACTGTATGATAATTAATAGAACTGCATACTTATTTTTCTTTTTGCAATACTGATGCTATTTTAGATCATGTCTCGCGAATCATTCAATCTTGCCAATTTATGCTATATCTACTGTTACAAATATTCTGATCTTCAAATAGAAGCGCATCGTTCACATGGTTCAAATATTTCACGAGTTTTAAACATCTACGTCTTCATCATCATAATGACTATCTGTTTAGTTTATATTTTAAAGAGCAGATATCGAAAATATTAAGCGATGAAGACGTGTTGCCAGTAATTACTAAGTGTTGCTAACCATCACACTTAAAACATAGTACATACTTTTACTTTTTCTAATATATCATCTTTTATAAAAATAATCACCACACGTTATATACAAAATAATACTAAACATTAGGAATTGAGCACTTAAGATATTTTTAAGCATATACTAGTTTTTGATCTAAGTTAACAATTATGTTGTAATATAATACAATTTCCAATTTCATATAACGTCATGTAAAAAATAATGGTACTGAGACTTTGAATCCCAAGCCAGTCTTTTCATATATTACTTTTCTATTTCCTTTAACAGCTGATAAGACCTAAAATGGAAGTCTTTTTAAAATAAAATACACGAAAGGTCTTCGAGGTAATAACGTAGTTAATAATTTATCATTGGCATCACTACATTTAACGGACCAGTCATTTTTGCAGAAAGGATTTCGTACATCTGTTCTGCATTTGCTTTTTTTGGACGCTTACTAAAAAGACAGAACCGGGGAAAAATGCTGAGGGTCTCCTAGATTGCAGTCATTGTTTCATTCTATTTAGTTTTATAATTCAATTCAATTCAAATCTTTATTGCCATAAAACAAAATATTTATAGTTTATTGTTTTGATTTTTGAGTGATTTTTTATGGGCACTCCTCTTTTAGAAAGAAGAGTTCGCCCCTGCTTCCTCTCTTTCTCTCTCTTATTCACTTAAAAACAACTTAATTTAAAGTTACATAATATGGTTCTATTTTTTTTTTAAATTCCGTTATAAACTTCAAGTTTTGTTTTTAACGTGGTAAAAGCGAAATTGTAAGCAGTTTCTTATAGTATGGATATATGTTAACACCGACAATCTGATACTAGTAGCTAAAAACATAATATATATAAAGAGTGGAATTAAATTTTATCCATGCTATCAATTGATACTTTCAATATATCTATCAACTTACAAAACAAAATTAAGATCATCTACATATTTTCAAGATTTAAAATTTCAATTTCACACCTGATTATGTAATAGGACTTGTACAAAATGTAACAACTGCAAGATAGTTATCTCATTGGGACTCACACCACATATCTATGACAATAAAGCTACACGAACATAGTATTTTTGCAATGTTTGCTATTAAGGATCATTCAAACTTGTAAATGTTTTGCTGTATCTATAGTTACAATTATTCCGATGCGCAAATGTAGGCATATATGTACTGTAATATTTATTCCTGTGGAAATAATATTCTAGAATATATGTTCCTTTTGGAACTTATATTATGAAGAAACCTATATTCCGTGACAGGCACTCTCTCTCTCTCTCTCTCTCTCTCAGATTAAATATTTTTGTTCTATTTCTTTTTAATATGGTAATAAAGTGTCAATTGTATTTTTATAAACTGTAAGTAAAGTTGTAAAAAGTCATTTTAACATTTAGTGGGGATATCATCGGCGATCGGTCAATTACAAAATTAAGATATAAAATGGGGAATGAAATGTAAAATTATGCTATTGTTATATACAAATTTTCTTTTGACAATAGATAATTCTATTGAATAAGAGTACAATTGTGAATAACCAAAGACATTATTTTGATTTGACACTATCATTACTGCTTTTAATATAATATACCGACGAGCCAGTACGGTGCTACATTTCATAGTGCTGAAAGATAACTCCTTTTTCTTTTTCCTATTTATTTAGTATAATGATTAAATGAACAATCATTTTAAGTCATTTATAAACTGAAATTATATGTCCTTAAAATATGTCCTGATGCACTTGGACATATTTTGAGCGTTTACTTTTTTTCCATTGCAAATTTAGGTTATGTTTAAATAGCATACAGTTTTAGAATTGCAGACCTCTTCATTTTTGAAACCTATTGTACTACGACTTAGTTTTGATACCGAAACCGGGTTTTTCATAAATGGCTAGTCTTATTCCAACAGCATAAGATGGAAGTTTAAAAGGAATCTGATGTACAGTAGTTGTCGTTTGTTTATGTAGTTCATACATGTTTCTCGTTTCTCGTTTTTATATAAATTAGACCTTTGGTTTTCTCGTTTGAATGGTTTTACATCACTAATTTTGGATAGTTGTCTCATTGGCACTCATACCACATCTTCCTACATCTATCTTATCAAATAAAGAAATAAACAGTTCTTTAAATATAATAACTTTGTAATTGATATTTATAAATTGATGATTTTAGTACATGTTTTCTAATTTTTTATTAGCGGACCTCTTATACGTTTGTGGGCACCTCCCATTTTGAAAATCACATACCCCTCAGAGACGGAATGCTAAATTACATAATACAGATATATATCTTTGTAATTTGATCATAAACTTCCAGTGTCATTTTAACATGGCGAAAATGAAGTTGTTAGACGTTTTTATCATAGATTGAGTTATTATTTCATCGACAATCTGACATTTCAAAAACATATAATATAGAGAGGTTGATAGAATCATTGATACTGTAAAGATAGCTCCTGTTTAAATAAAGTCAGATCATCTACATATATTCAAGATTTATAATTTCACACTTGATTATGTAATTTGAAATGCACAAAATGTAAATATAACTGCACGATAATGAATTGCACTGCATGTCTTATCGCCTTTTTGTAATACTTTCTATCTTATATAATTTCCCGAGAATCATTCACACTTATTAATGTTTAGCTGTATCTTTAGTTACAAATGTTCCTAATGTAAGCACCTCATCCAAATACTTCACGAGTTTTAAACATCCCCGTCTTAATCATGCATTGACTATCTATCTATATACATATTGTGAAGACCATCTATATAGTATACTAAACGATGAAGACGAAGTGCAAGCATAGAGTCACTGTTCATAATTCTAAAACATACCTTTCTTGTGTTTTTTACCACAAAAATTAAAAAAAATTTGGTCGTATATTGGTATGTCGTCGTCGTCGTCCGAAGACATTTGGTTTTCGCACTATAACTTTAGTATAAGTTAATAGAAATCTATGAAATTTAAACACAAGGTTTATGACCACAAAAGGAAGGTTGGGATTGATTTTGGGAGTTTTGGTTCCACTAGTTTAGGAATTAAAGGCCAAAAAGGGCCCAAATAAGCATTTATCTTTGTTTTCGCACAATAACTTTAGAATAAGTAAATAGAAATCTATGAGATTTTAATACAAGGTTTATGACCACAAAAGGAAGGTTGGGATTCATTTTTGGAGTTTTGGTTCTAACAGTTTTGGAATTAGTGGCCAAAAAAGGGCCCAAATAAGCATTTTTCTTGGTTTTTGCACAATAACTTTAGTATAAGTAAAAAAAAATCTATGAAATTTAAACACAAGGAAGGTTGGGATTGATTTTGGGAGTTTTGGTCCCAACAGTTTAGGAATTAGGGACCAAAAGGGTCCAAAATTGAACTTTGTTTGATTTCATCAAAAATTGAATTATTGGGGTTCTTTGAAATGCCAAAATCTAACCGTGTATTTAGATTCTTAATTTTTGGTCCCGTTTTCAAATTGGTCTACATTAAGATCCAAAGGGTCCAAAATTAAACTGGGTTTGATTTTAACAAAAATTGAATTGTTTGGGTTCTTTGATATGCTGAATCTAAACATATACATAGATTTTTGATTATGGGCCCAGTTTTTAAGTTGGTCCAAATCGGGGTCCAAAATTAAACTTTTGTTTGATTTCAACAAAAATTGAATATATGGGGTTCTTCAACACGCTGAATCTAACCATGTATCTAGATTTTTAATATTTGGGCCCGGTTGTCAAATTGGTCCACATTGAGGTCTAAAGGGTCCAAAATTGAACATTATTTGATTTCATCAAAAAATGAATTCTTGGGATTCTTTGAGAAGCTAAATGTTATCATGTATTTAGATTTTGGATATTGGACCATAATTGGTAAATGTCCAATTTTAAGTTTTTAAGTTTAAGTTCTTAGGCCACATTCATTCTGTGTCAGAAACCTATTTTGTGTCAACTATTTAATCACAATCCAAATTCAGAGCTGTATCAAGCTTGAATGTTGTGTCCATACTTATCCCAACTGTTCAGGGTTCGACCTCTGCGGTCGTATAAAGCTACGCCCTGTGGAGCATCTGGTTCCTACTATACTGATAAACCACAATCATAGGTATCAACCCATGCATTGATATAAAATAATAAAACAGCACGTTATAAATTTTATGCGTCTGGTATTTGAGTACATCTTTAAATTTGGACTGACAGGTTCCTTTTATTTTGTTGGGAGTACCTCTCTTTTTTAAAATTCCCAAATTGACCTCTTTTTCACGTATAAAAAGAGAAAATCAAAAGATAAAATATAAAGACAGAAGTACAATGTTAACCATGTAACCATTGAAAATTTTACACTATCCAGAAGAAGATACTGTGTGGTCTTATTAACTACCAAAATGGTGTGATTTTCGAATTTTCACTAGTAGCCTGGTTTCCGTGTTTTCTTGTTTAAAAGTGGTTTCCGTGTTTTCTCATCTAAAATCTCTCTCTCTCTCTCTCTCTCTCGTGGGGAAAGTCAAAAGGAAAAGTTTGAAATATTGAGTTGTGGTTTCATCGGCAATCAAACAATTCAAAAACATAAATGTGTAAAGAGTGGAATTAAATGTTATCCATGTTATCATTGGTACTTTACATATATCACCTGTTTAAACAAACTAAGATCATCTTCATATCTACAAGATTTATAATTTCACACCTAGTTATGTAATTTCAAATGTACAAAATTTAGATATAACTGCATGATAATAAATATAACTACAGATTAATCAATAAAACTGCATGTTTTATGGCTTTTTAAAAACTCTCTATTTAAAACATATTTCGCGAATGTACAAAGTCTTGCTGTATCTACATTTTTAGAATGGAAACACTACAGCTAAAAAAAGACCAGTCATTTTGTATGAAGAAATTTGTTCATTTTTATAGCGTTTTATATAAAGGGCGAATACGTGAAGGGAGCTAAGGGTATCTTATTATGACCTAAAATGTGTTATTTAGTACAATTTTCTAATTTCTGACTGACAGGACTCTTATATTTTAGTTTTCCTCTCTCACATGATAAAAATAAGAAATTTCTAACACTGAGATGTGTTTTCATCGGCAATTTGACATTTACAAAAATGAAATATAAAGAGTGAAAAAGAAATGTAATCATTGAAACTTTTATTATATCAACTGTTGAAACCAAATCAGGATCATCTACATATTCTGAAGATTTTTCATACCTGATTATGTAATTTGAAATGCACAAAATTGTAAATACAACTGCATGATAATGAATAGAACCGCATGTTTATTTTTATTTTGCAATACTAATGATAGTTTAGAACCTTTTAATATTGTGCTGTATCTACAGTTACAAATATTCTGCATGTATCTGCAAATGTGGGCGCATCATCCAAATATTTCACGGGTTTTAAACATCACTGTCATCTGTTATAATTTAAAAGAGAAAATATCGATAATAATAATTGATGAAGGTGAAGCGCCAGTATAGTGTTACTGTTCAAATGCTAGAACAGACTTCTTTTTTTCTTACTAAGACGTTTTATTTGTTTGATATACTGTATAGTGTCTGTTTACAAAAGAATGTCAAGCATTTGCTGGTTTCGGACCAAAGTTGAATTTGTGGAGCCTCTGGCCTTTGTTAGTCTTGTATGATTTAAAATTTTAGTTTCTTGTGTATAATTCGGAGTTTAGTATGACGTCCATTATCCCTGAACTAGTAACATATTTGTTTAGAGACCAGGTGAAGGTCTCCTCCGGGTGAGGGAGTTTCTCGCTGCATTGAAGACCCATTATTGGTCTTTGGCTGTTGTCTGTTCTATGGTCGGGTTGTTGTCTCTTTGACACATTCCCCATTTCCATTCGTAATTTTATATACAAGTTTTGCTTAATAGAGTATGTACCCTAAGGAGGGTTGTATATGAAAGGAAAAAAAGCAAAAACAAAAAGGGTTTTTGGAAAACTTAGTAAAACATTAAAAGCACATGACTTGATTTCATTGACAGTTCCAGTTACTTCTGGTCACACTCTTCCAGTTGAGATGACCAACGGTTTTGACTTATTAAAGTGTAGGTATAATCAAAGCTGTTAAAATCCTTGACTTTTCCAAACAATGAGATTCCAAGTATTAAAGAATAGAAAGAAAAAATACCTTAACTGCGAAAAATACAGAAATGACAATCTGTCCACGCTTAGATTCAAATGTTCACAGTTCAATTTAGATGTGCTTCTGGAACAACGACATTTGAGAAGCCCAACAAGTGAAATGCAAAAAAGAAAAACAGCATTTAATTTATTATGCATTGTGCGCAATTTCATTGTGAATTGTCTTTTATTTCCGTTTTCAGTATATATCTAGTTTTACAGCTTGCTAAACCTCTCAAACTGATTATTATGGTATTGGTTGGATTGATATCATACCATGGAAAGTAAATTGTCACACATTACTGGTTGTAAATATTGCTTTACAGCTATGCTTATATTTAGATATTAATTGATCCACTCCTCTAACTTCTATTTTCATTTGTTTTTATTGTTTCTCTTGCAGACTTATTGATTGTTATCTAATCGAAGCAATGAAGGCGTTTGCTGTTGATAAAAGATGATCATTTTCGATGTTACATGTACCGCCACCAAACAAAAAGGAAAGTACTAACATGAAAGAATACCGTCGACCGTCGTTGTCTGTTATCGATGAAAAAGGAAGTGACGATGATTTCGTTATACCAGCCATTAAGGTTTCAAGTTGTGACGATCTGGATCAGAACAGAAATGAAAGATTTAGCTCATTAAATGGACTCTTATCTACTTTTCATTCAGAAGGAGATTCATTAAAACCAGGTAGTGATCTGATAAAGAGCCATAGGGAATCGTTTCAGTTTGGTTGTGATTCGGTAAAATCCGGAAGTGATTCCGATTTGTCACGATTAAAACATACCGCACAGAGACTCAACTTAGGAACAAGAAGACCTAGTTACATTGAGTGGCAGGAAAAATATATGAATCGATCAAGACGACGGTCGAAACCGGAACTTGTGACAGATCCCGATTTAAGCGGGAAAGACACTTTAACTGTAGAACGTAAAGAAAAAATTAATCAAGCATTGGACTGGTTACGGGAGGAACTGGTAAGTTGTTTTTCTATATTTCGTTTGAACGATATATCTTCAGGGTTTTGTCATTAATAGATTAAAAAAAGAGGGAGGTGTCATGGACAGGTAAAACAAATTGGTTTCATAATTAAGGAATGTGCGTTTAGGCTAACAATTCACTTATACAAGAGGGGCGAAAGATAACAGAGGAACAGTCAAACACGTAGATCGAAAATTAACTGATAACGCCATGGCTAAAAACTAAAATGACAAACAGACAAATAATAGTACACAAGACAGAACATAGAAAACTAAATACTAAGCAACACGTTTGTTTTTGTCCCTATTGATCTTTAATCAAAACTGGGTTTTGGAAGAAAATTTTTAAAAAACTTGAGTACATGTTTTACTGCAAATAACAAAGCTGTAGTATAAACAACAAATATGCGTATTGATAACTGATATACAAAGATTCAGTTCAATGATTCATCTATGTTTGTGTGAGTATTCCATGCAAACAATTACATGCAGTACACGTAATCAAAATGAAAAATTGAATTGTGTGCTGTCACATATATTTTTGCGATACGTTTAACAAAATGCTATGTTCGAAACAACATAAAATTGATAACAATTATACATGGTAATTTCAAATAATTTAAACGATAGGAATGCGTAAATATTTAGACTTTTGTTTCCCTAATGTGACATTGCTCTCGTTTTTTAATCTCGAAATGTGTCTTATTTTACCGTTTATTTCATAAACAGTCAATAATTAAGGTAGTTCTTTTGATCTTGTTTTGTTAGATCAATGAAATATAACATCCATTTACCGTACACTTGGTATCATTTAAGCCATGCTGACAAAATATACATGGATATATAATCACTTAATTTTGATATATCTTGCTCAAATCATACATTTCAAGATTAAATAGAAACCACATTAAAAAAACGGGCTTTCTTCGTTTTTATATTAACGTAGGTGCATGTCATTTGTAGCAGTTATCCTAATGTACTTATAACCATTAGGAATTTGTTGTTTTGTAGCTATCTAGAAAGCAGCTAGGAAATCCAGATTAGAAGTACACTTTATGATAAAAATGTATTGAGTGATGTGTTCTTCAAATAATGGTGCTGCTACAATGCTTAAACTTGAACGTTACCAGTAAATTGCCCCTCCCCTACTTTTCTGTCTATCACACCTTCGCCACTACATTGTTAATAATGTACACAAGATACAAACGATATATCCGTTTATCAATCTCTTAATAAAATATGCTATAAATTCATTACTTAAACAACAGCAATTTTATTTTTAGCATGAAATGAGATCACAGGACCAAGAATTAGCACGAACATTATTAACATTGCGACAGGATATCAATCAGTTAAAATTAAAAAGAAGTTACGAAGAGCACAAGGACATGTTAGAGGGCGTGAAATGTGAAATGGAGGATGCCCAGGAAATGAAAGACATTTGCGATCTACCAATCGATACACCGGAGAATCCACTCAAAAGACTTGGGGTTACGCCCATGAATATATCATCAAGACGATTTTCTATATTTTAGTCAAATTTAAACCTATTGTTAATTACAGCGCATAGGTTAGTGAAACATATGTCTGCAAGCCCCGCCCAACGTGATATATGTAGATAGTTAATTTGAATATATTATACTCGAAAGATGTTTATTTCAACATTTTATTCGGAGATGTAGATAGAAAAGGAATATTAAAATGATCTCGTTAAATATTTATAGTGCAAAGATCTAAAAAAAATATGTAACTGACCACTGAGCATTTTTAAAGACCATGAAATGTATTCCACTCTTTTTCAAAAGTAGGTATGAACGGTTTTTGATGGCATGTAACAGTTCGAAATACGATCGGTCAACGAATTAAGTCTTCATTTAATAAACAGATTTAGTCCACTCTTCTGGTAGAACTTCGTATGTACATCGCCATTAAAAAAATATATAAAAAAAGAAGTCGTTTTACTACCGTTCATATGTATTTTGTAGAATTTCTCGGACTATATTACAAGCAATTCAAGCATATTTGGACGTTATTATTGCAATGTTTCAGAGATACATGGTAGTTTTGATTGTGACTGATACAAAAAGAAGACAAGTGGGTTAAATCAAGGTGTGAAATCTAGCTTTTAAACATCCCTCTGATTCACCCTTCGTGAGTAGATTTTGAAATATGTCTTTTCATCTGAACCTGGACCATTGGGATCAACGTCTCTGTTTGACTGAACGGTTTTATACTGCATGAAAGCCAAGCGCCTGCCTTCCTTCGTAAGCAATAGTTACACTGCCTGACTTAAATAAAACAAAAGTTACTCAGGGCTATCCTTGAGTGCGAAACTATTAAAGTTTATATCTGCTTTTCCAGTCCGTTGAGAAGATGTACATAATAAGACAGTTGACCTGCAAGTCTATAACTTGTAAGCATGGAAGTAAAGTATACGTCCATGATGTGAGTAAGCAGTTAGGTCCATTCGTCTCAACTCGGCCGATTCCGTACCCTCATAAAAAGAGAGTAGCGGATTCTACCGAGGATTGCCGAATGCAGTTAGGTCTTGTATGATTGGCAATGATCTCCATAGAGGATGTTTGTCATTTGTATGGATGCATGCCAATAAACAGGAGATTGTTATGTCCATCCGTTAGCGCCATATGGTGTTTTCTTGAAATTTAAATATTGAAGTAATTTTATGTTATAAAGATACCTCTTGTCTCTATATGATTAACATGTTATACAAAATAAAGCATTTATTCTGGATTTTCTACTTTCACTGAAGCCCCTTTAAAAATCCATTAAAGAGAGGCGGAAGATGTCAGAGGTCCGGAAGGGTAAGCAGGTTCTGTTCCACATGTGGCACCCGTCCGCTATGTTGCTTAAATAATTACAAACCCAGTATGTAGTCTAACTCGGTAGGTCACGTTCGTGAAAAGGTCACGGGATTGTAGTTACGACACAAGGAACATATCCGATATCATCTGTGAATCAATTCATGTTGGCGTCCGTAAAATTTACTAAGGAATGATTTCAACTTCACTATTTGGAACTCTTGGATTAATAGCTTTCAGGTGAGCAGCAACCTTCTACCAAAGAAATCATGATAGAAAACAGAAGCCCGGGAATATCTTATCATCAGTTTGGTGATATATACTCCGCATGCAGGCGCTGATGACATGTTGCTACAGAAATGAATAGTTCACAATTGGGACGCTTAAATGATGTTTTTTGTCGTTAAGTTTTGTTTTCAACCAAACCTCATTGTCAATATTTAATGCAAGTCAAGATATGAGGCAGACTTTAATGTATCTGTTGTATCCTTTATCTCTAATTCGATAGAATAGATGCGTTCAACAGTCACTAAATGTTGAATTATTTAGTAAGAGAAAATCATCAATATAGCGGAAAGTAAAGTTAAAGGATATTGCTAACTTCTTTTCTTTCTACGTAAGAAGTTCCTGTATGAAGTCAGCTTCATAAAAATAAAGCAACAATCCGGCAAGAAGAGGGGCACGCTTGGTTTCCATGGGAATGCCGATAGTATGATAAAACACGTCGTCCTTCAAACGTAACATAAACCAAAAAACAATCGGAGATATATTTGACAGTGTGTTTCATTAAAAAAATGTTTTTAAAACAGCAGGGATTTATAATTTAATTATTATAGTAATAGAAAAGCTGTGTTGATTGATTAACATTTATTTGATAGACTTATATTTATAAGTTATAAGTAAGCCTTGTCTTTGGGTCTATGTGAGCGTTTTCTATAGATTAGTTTTCATCGCCTGTCCTTCGCAATCCGTCGTTCGTTTTCTTATTATAAAATATTCAGCCCTTAAACTAATAGGCAAATTCAAGTAAAACATTTACAAAAAACTATTCTAGGACCATCTAGTTTAAGATATACGTCTAATGATCCTGCTCAACGATCAACTGGCATAACATTCACCACTAAACATAGACCATTTTGGAAAATGTTGGAAAGCGGATTTTCAAAATGAATAGCCTGTACTTACAAGAGTTGAAGAAAAAAAACTACAATCGTTGCATAAGCTAACCGGAGGAAAAATTCTGAAACATAAAATGAGTGAAACAGTTGTGTACCAATATAAAAACTGAATATTCGCACGACGAAGACCCCAATAAAAAAAATATAAACAAGAGGGAAATGAATTGTTAACCCTCAAAAAGTGAGTCTACCCCTCCCCCAAGAATATCGTATGGTCGTCTCGTTATCTTGACGACTTTTACCGGGTATACAGATAAACAGAAAAACTGTAAATATAACACAACTATCAACAGTACATGATCTACAAATAAGTGTACTCGTTTACTCGTTAGCTATCATCAGTTGATTCTTCATAGGTTAAATTATGATTTTTACTCATTTTTGTTTTACGGGGATTATATCTGATGACGTGAATCTTAAAAATGTAAACTTGTGACAACATAGCAATATTTTAGACATATACTCAAGTCATTATTGCAGAACTCGTTTGATAGCTGATTCCTTGGAGGAATTACAACCCTTGAATGGCGATTTTATCCATGATTTGTGTTTTTGCCGAAAATCGAATGCATATAATATTAATAGAGAGAAACTTATAGTGAACATGGTTAGTAGACCAACATTTACAAATAGTTAAAATAAGTCAACTAAGGGACACAATTGTTATAATCAAATATTTGAGTAATCGTCCTTGAATGGTGATTTTGTATTACACATTTTGGTGGGTCTTTATAGACATGAAACTAACAGTAGAAAGACAAAAACTGTAAATAGCAAACATGATGAGCAGAACAAGATCTACATACGATTTGTAATGGCAAAAACTCGTCATTACGTAAGGGATCGATGTAGGATAACAAACTTAAATCAAATAGTTTGGGGGTGGGGATGGGGGTGGGGGTCAACATTGCTGCAAGTTTTGTTAATCTAAAATCGATTTTACATATTTCCCTATTGGTCAATCAATTTTCCCAAATTAAGTTAAGAGGGGGGTGTGGGGGTCAGTGAAAAAACTATGTGAATTACGTTTTTTATCCTTCATTGAACTTTTGATGTCGTCCCTAATGTCAAAACCATGTTATGATTGACAAGACAAACTATCATCAAGTAATAATAAACCAACATAAAGTAATATCAGAGTCCCACATAAGACAGCTGTGGCGTTCTATATTCAAGTTATTGTACTTGACGATTTCTACAATTATTTAGTTTTACGTATTTTATAGTAGACTATTGTGTATTATTCTGTGGTTCGACGAAAAGGTGGCCGTACGTACGGTTGTCTGTTATAAAATATTTTTTTCTCATATATATAAAGAGGTGAAATCAATTGGTATACTTTTTTTTTTTTTTTTTTTTTTTTTTCTTATGCTTTTTGTGTTTTTATTATCTTTTCAATGTTTAATCACGGTGCGTTAACACCGGTAATTGAACATGGATAATACTTAGTGCGTGCGTCTTTAGTGAGACAATGATTGAAAAATTTGGCGAAGACCCCAGCTCAAATGCGTTATTTCATTCCTAATTTAAAAAAAAGACATGTTATCTAAAGATTTTACCAATAAGAGGAAATTTATGTTTCTATGGTTGAAAAAACAAACACGGGATCAACAGTTTGAATTTTAATTACGCACGTATATAATTATTTCAATTAGTTTCGTATCATCAATTAAAACTGCGTGATAACAGGTGTTGAAATAAGGCCATCTGATAAAATTTAAACCACACGGTCGGTAATATGATAAAATCTACTAATTTTACTAAACAGAAATATTGTAGCAAACTATTTCATTCAAATAGGTCACGATAATATAAAAACTATAATACTAACACACTTTTTTTAGACTATGATTGGACGGGGTCGTCGTTTTGTACGTCAGGAATTTCTATTGCACTTGATAAAGCTCCTATGATATATAGACAATAACTGTTTAGTGTCTTTAAATATCAGCTGTATTTGTACGAGGCTAGGAAACAAGGTGTATGCGAGCTTTTAGCGAGCTACTACACCTGTTTCGAGTCGAGTACAAATACAGCTGATATTTAAAGACACTAAACAGTTATTGTCTTTATCCTGCAATTAATTCTGTATATTGTTTGTGTCTTGAAAGACACAAAAACTAACATATTTAGCATTTATTTTCGATTTGTAATCCCTTGAGGCCCGCGTAGTAATATCAAAATCACACATTACTCTGAAGACGGGTTCGCCAAAAAAGAATCTCGAATGGTCAACAATAATACATCGCTCAAGGTGAATAATTATCTATTTTAACATAATCAACTAATGTCAACAGTAAAAACAAATAACAAAACATTGTCAAATTTGAAACAGAAGTGTACGAGTTGTCCTACGCTTCAGACTTGACATTCACTAAACATGCATGCTGAAATTGACATGGTTGATTTTGTAACACAATCATACACATTCATGTTTTGAAATCGACAATTGTCATCGTCATTGGAATGCAACTGGAATACACATTCTGAAATTGACATGCTTGATTTTGTAACACAATCATACACTTTCATGTTTTGAAATAGACAATTGTCATCGTCATTGGAATGCAACTGGAATACACATTCTGAGGTCACACAGGTTCAAACAATACTCAGTCCGGCAGTGGGCGGAGCTTTAAAGCGATATATCTGTATACAGATACAGCATAGCGATATCTGTAGGGCTGTATCTGTATAGTAGGACACCTAATTGCAGGATAAATATATGTAATAGCTCGCTAAAAGCTCGCATACACCTTGTTTCCTAGCCAGCTGATATTTAAAGACACTAAACAGGTATTGTCTATCTATACATATAATAATAACAGATATATGGGATCATGTATAACTGGGCAACAAACTTGGGAATAAGATTGACCGCAAAAGTCCTCTCATGTTGTCCAATGAATAATCGCTACCTTTGTTCCTAGGCAAAAAAGGGGGGATTTTTTTGTTTGATAATTAATTGTTTATTTCTTAAATTCTTGGAAATAAATAATTTCTTTTTGCATTAATAGGAATCTTAATCAGCAGTTTGTGAATATTAAGGGGTGTGTCGATCCGGTATGTTATTGAAAAATTCTTGTTATTTTATTTAAAAGAAAAAAAAATATATTTTATTTGTCCATAGTAGATCATATTAAAAAATATGGTTTTATGCCACTCCCATCTCTATAAATAAGAAAGGAAGACCGTGGAGGAGTTAAATTTCCGATCCTTTACTGATGATATATATAGAAGAGGGTCTGGATTGGGGGGGGGGGGGTCTGTTATTCTGTAAACATTTAATTTTCCTATACCCCTTTTTTTCTCTAATCTTCATGAAATTAACCCCTTTTTCTCTAATCTTCAAAAAATTAGACCACGCATTTCTCTAATCTTCATTTTTTTTGCCCATTATTCTCTAATCTTCATTTTTAAGGGCATTAATCTTTAATCATTTAACCCCATCCAAACCTTCATAGAACACATTGAGTTCTTGTTGCTTGTTTTCTCTTCGAGTGGAATTCATTACAAAATTAACTGGAAATTTTAGCAAAAAGTAAAATTACAAAAATACTTTACTCCGAGGAAAATTCAAAACGGAAAGTCCCTAATCAAATAGCAAAATCATAAAACACATCAAACGAATGGACAACTGTCATTTTCCTGACTTTGTACAGACATTTTCAAATGACATTCTATCAACCGTAAACAAATTGAATCATGTAAGTAACTTCCATTTTGTATCAATAGAACACAATAAGGCCTCTTTCTTGTTTTCTCTATCGGTAGAATTCATTACAAAATTAACAGGACAGTCATTATCAAGCCAATCATAAACAAATTGAATCATGTTAGTTACTTCCATTTATGCATCAAATCATTCGGCAATCCTCGGTAGAATCCACTACTCTCCACCTGATGAGGGTATGGAATCGGCCGAGTTGAGACTAATGGCATCAAATAAGATCGTTCTGATCTCAGTTACCTCCCATTGCACACAAAATAACCAAGATGAAAGTTTTTTTCATCTGAAGCAATGATGTTTAAAATGTGTAAGATTTTTTTTAGGTGGATGGCACAAAAGGTGCACCTCTTAGTCTAGCTATATTGATATTCGAACCCTTCACCGTATTTAACACTGTATGAGCTTTGCGCATTGTTATTGTCACACAATGGAGTCCTACGTGTAACATCTTTGTACTTTGGTCTTACACAAATCTCCTTTATTTTACTTTTTAATTTGGTCATTTGTATAACGTGACTTGCTATGGACCGTACAATTATTTCTTAAACAATTTTTCCTTTCACATTAATACAGTTGAGAGATGTACTGTATTAGCAAATATATAAACACAAGCACAAGAAATTGTGTAATTAAAAAAACACATGTTTTGGAGCAATAACTAAATGTAACATTACAGCTACGAACAATTTTCTATAATTTTATGAGATGACCTGGTCATTTGAAAATAGTCATTTCCTTTTTAGATAAAATTGTAACACGATGGACGGGTATATGCAATAAGTATATCTTTTTATAATTGGATTTAGTATGTTTGATTTAATTTGTACCTGAACAATTAGAAATAAATTATGATTTTGAATGTCTATGCAATAAGCTAGGACAAGAAGCAGTTGATCAACGAACATTTGCGGTAAGTCGAACATTATGTTTTTGCTTAACAATTTTTTTTTTTTTTTTTTTTTTATATTAAATATTGTTTAATGTGTATGGTAAACGATAATTTATTTATGAAATGAAAGCAATTTAGGAGGGATTGGATTCCGCTGTAAATTTGCTGACGTCAAATATTCATATACATTGATGTTTTCTGTAATTCGCCTTTAAATGATAAGAAAAATCTCTACTTAGTAATACGCTTAATGTACCGTTAATTTACTCTAAATTTTTTTTGCTCAAATTCAATAGTTGTCTGTTTGTGACTGTCATTTTTGTTTTCGTAAATTGCATTGTATAATTTGACCGAGACAGTTTCCTCTTTTGAAATGTTTCATATTTTTCCTCCAAGTCAGTGCCATCTAAACCTACAGTTGGCTTTACTCTACATATTTTTCATTGTTGGAGACCGTACGATGACCCAACATTACTTTAATCTTCGTCATTTGAACTCTAGGAGTCAGTTGTGACGAATCATCTTCAATCACACCACATCTGATTATTTTCATATTTATAAGAATCCGCTTGTATTGATTGGATGACAACATCGTCATTTCCAGGATCATAATTTGTTTTCTAAAAAAATTGCAATATTCATTTCTGCGTTGATTGTAAAACATTTTTCAGTATGAAACACTACTAAACCATTTTTATCCCGCCACATTCTGGATGCAACTGTCCCAATTCCGATTGATGTGGTTTGTTGCGGTATATCAAATTTGTTTTCATATGCTGTTTAGTGCATAAATTAGGCCGTTGATTTTCTTGTTAGAATTGTTATACAGTTTTTCAAGTCGGGACCAATGATATAGCTTGCAAGGCGGTATTGATCTTGCTTATTGTTGAAGGCTGCACGGTTGGCCAATTCCTACATCTACGTCATTTGGTATCAGTTGGGTTGCTGGTTCATTAGAAATCATACTACATCTAATTATTTTACCTTAAAAGTAAATTCATCTATATTTGCAGATACGGCTTTTTGAGCAACTGTAAAAACGTCAATGGGAGTTTTCCAGTGCACTACACACCCACTGCAGTTTATAATAATGTAGACTATTTCTATTGCCTTTAAACCAAAAGTTAATTTATTATAAGTCCCTAAGAAATCAATAGTCTCAGCCTTTCTATAATGCCATAATAATCACATATGCACCGTTTGTTGACGTCATATTAATTGGGCGAGAGTTTTAAAATATCCAACATTTTCTCCATTTTTGATCGTAGTCAATATGATCAAGCAGATATGTATGTTTTAGTGCGTTAGATACAAAGTTTTTTACAAGAGATTTTGTGTGCTTAAAAGCCAGTATCTATACCATGAATTATACAAATGGTGTCGAGAGATACCACAGCGATTTTAACTCCTAAGTGGAAAGTAATAAGACAAAATGACAAAACCACTCAACAAAAGACAAACATCAATACACAGAATATAACATAGAAAACGTAAAGACTGAGCAACACAGACCACACCCATTCGTCTCAACTCGGCCGATTCCGTGTCCTCATCTAATTCTGATAGAAGGAGAGTAACGGATTCTACCGAGGATTGCCGAATGAGACCACACCAAAAACCGGGGTGATTCCAGGTGCTGCAGAAGGAATCATATCCTGCGGCGTGTGGCACCCGTCGTGTTGCCCATGTAAGTACAAACCGGAAGTCTTATTCAATACAAAGCTGCCATTTCCATTTCAGAACGATCTATGCAAGACCGGCTTGGACAAAAAAAGTGAGCTAAATACTATCCTTATATCTCATAGCATATATATGAAATAATAAAGTCAAATATAAGTATTTTTATTTTATTTGTAACATTTTTTTTTTACATGTCAGTGCTGTGTGGTCTGGCCGTCAATCCCCTGCAAATAAAAAAATAAAAAATCAATTGTCAAAACTCTTTATATTATAAAAAATAAATGACAATTTAGAAATGTATCACAATCAGAATTAATAGTACAGATGTAAAGATATTTGCGACATTGGAATCAGTTCGAAATCGTAAGAACATTTTTATTTAAATGAGTAATACCGGAACTACTTGTAAATGTGGAATTTCCATAACGAGGCTCTTACATTGAAGAATAATAAATGTCCATCAGTAGCCTCTAACATTAATGAAATCTTGTATCGAAAGCTGAATGTTTTAAAAAATGTAGTTTTAAGAACAGCAATAAAAGCGTTGTTTCTTTGTTTTTTGTGTTGTTTTTTTCCCTGACCATGAACAATCATTGTGTCATGTATTTGATACCCCATATCCTTTGTTTTGCTATTAATAATTGTAATTTTAAATTTTGATTGAACGAAAGTGGAACATGCTACATAAATTCGGCTAAAATATAGATGTGTTTCTGCCGCGGAACCAACTCTACTTTGAAGTTCTCTGCCACTTTAAGGACTTTTTTTGGTTAGTCACTGTTGGAAGTCCATACAAATACAAAACATCTGAGCAAATTGCATGATTATACACCTGGCTATACAATTCAAGACATTTGCAAAATAAATACAACGCTTTTTTTACAAAGTACGTACTTATATTGAAAGTTCGAAGACAAAAATCTATTAATGTTAAACTTACCTATAAGCTGTATATATATATAAAGTTCATTTTACTTTTTAACCAGTTGTGGCTATTGAGGTTCTGTTTGCAAGAAGCAGACCCAAAAGTGCCAGTGGAACTACAAAATAAATATAATAAGTCAGTAATGTTACGAGTATTGTTGCCTCATTAACGTACAGTGGCAAACATTATATACATATTTAGGATCAGTTGTATTTAGAAGCTAATCGTTGATCACTTGTTTATTTTTCATATCTTAAATCCATGCGAAATAATTGTAGTTTTCTTGTATATGTGTAATTTAGAAATAGAAAAAAAAAATATCATCTACAAATATTGATGCCAATATTCTTTATCCCTTACATTTAATATGTTCTTCGTATACAATAATGCCGTTCTAATTTATGGCGCTGCCGTGAGCGCCTGATGAAGGTCAATAAAAAAAATCGTAACATTTCTGTTTTGACACAGATCTTGTTGTGCAAGCTTTGAGATCGAAAAAATAGAAGTGTCATCATTGATGAAATAAGGAGAAAAATAATGCAAAATAGGAGATAAAAGTTAGTGCTAAAATAAAGAGGGGAAAACCCCGATGAATCATGGGAGGTGATGGGAATGGGTGCCAAATAAAAGAGAAAAAGAACGTTGTATTATGGGAAATTAAAGCGAGCCGTCAAAAGAAGAAACACATGTTGCATCATGGGAGAACATCAAAAGTCATGATTTAAGAAAGAAAAACGTTGTATTGTATTTCTTTTACTTCTAGGCTTTTAACAAATTAAGAAAATTCAGCAATTTTAGAAGAAGTAAATTAGAATTAATCTCACGTTTATATTCGAAGCTAAATGCAGAGATTCAGAATTATACATAATTATAAAGTATACTTACGAATAAATGACCATTTGTTGGGGTTATTGTAACTTCCAATAAGATATTGGTCGTAGGCCAAACGATTCCTTGCATTTAAAGCAGCAACGGTGTTCGCGTATGTGGACAATGGGTAACCTTGACTAACAGTTTGTCCTCCACCGCCATAGGCCCCATAACTTCCGATTCCACCATATGCACCTGCGCCTCCCGCTCCAGCTCCACCACCGAATCCTGTAAAACCATTGACAAGTACTACTGCTAGTACACAGGGAACGAGTAAAAACAGTAATTTCTGCATGATGTTAGAATGAACCCCCTATTACTGAGCAGACGATATTCGAGGAGATTGGGCATTTTGTGTCAGACCGAGGTTTTTATACACCGGTTGTCATGGGATTGTTATACAATCACCTAGTATCGAAGGTTGACACACCACTGGTCACGGAAATAGTGGGGATGTTTTGTAACTTGATGATTGATACACTGGCCGAAATATGATTGACAAATTAGCTGTCATTTATTATATTCCGGGTAAAATTAAGGTTAATTCTTATTTTTATGTTGTCCTTAATAAACGTGAAATATCCAGAGGGGAATATTTTAATTCATGCAGTCCAATACAGTCATAGCAGTAAAGCCTTTGATAAGTTGATACTTATAAAAACAGGATAATGATACAAATATTGAAAGACATTTTTTAATTTTTATAGATATTAAGGTGGTACCCAACACTTAAAATTAATTTGGCTCGTTTAATTTTCATAAAATTTTTACAAAGTATTTACTTTGACCCTTTAACAAAAATATAAAAATTTCAAAAATTTTGAACCAACCATTTTATCAGAAAAATTACACTGGTTATATAGCAGTTTGACAAACACCAATTTTGATCACTGAGAAGCTTAATATTCCCCTTACAACACAACGTAATTAAAACGTTTAGCTGACTTTACAGAGTTATCTCCCTGTAGTGTTAGGTACCACCTTAATCTTGATAAGTCGATTTTAATCGCTAGCTATACAATTATAATTAATCAATACAAACTCATATATTCATATAAATTACATTATGAAAAAAAATAATAAAAAAGAACAACCATATACATGTATCAATCAATACTAATAGGACATACAGTTATAGAAACGTGCAAATAGAGTGATCATACACAAAAAATGCATTTTTATAGTTCGTTCTTATGTTGTACTGTTACACCACTGTCCGAGGTTAGGGTTTAGTTTAGTTTAAACATATTTTATTGTCTAAATGTACAATAGGATTGGATACAAGTTAGTTATAACAACTTAAGATAATCCTCTCCATATAAGTACAATATACAAAATTTCAAGATTACAGTTCAGGGAGGTTAGTAATAGTGGATGGGTTGGGATCCCGCTAACATGTTTAACCCCGCCACATCCTCTATGTATGTGCCTGTCCCAAGTCAGGAGGTTGTAATTCAGTGGTTGTCGTTTGTTAATGTGTTACATATTAGTTTTTCGTTCAGTTTTTGTACATAAATTAGGCCGTTATCTTTCTCATTTGAATTGTTTTATATTGTAATTTTATAGCTGACTATGTGGTACGGGCTTTGCTTATTGTTGAAGGCCGTACGGGCCACGGTTACCTATAGTTGTTAATTTCTGTGTCATTTTGTTCTCTTGTGGAGAGTTGTCTCATTGGCAATCATACCACATCTTCTTTCAAGTTTATATGAATATACACGTAACTTTTTACCACCATTTTATTATTGTCACAATTACGTAATTTTATTTTTCGTACCTAAACATGTAAATAATGTCACGTCAATTTACGAAAGAATTTTATTGTCACATGATCAACATGAAAGGTGTCATATAAGGAACAGGATCTGCTTAACCTAAGGGAGTATTTGAGATTACCCGTTTTTGGTTTTCTGTTGTGCTTGGTGTGCTATTGTCCGTCTGTTTGCCTTTATTTGTCATGGCGTTGTTAGTTTATTTCGGACTTTAGTAATGTCCATCTGGTTTCTTTTACCTCTCTTTTCCATTGTTTCGGACCGTTTTTTAAATGTTGTACGCTATTGAAAAATATTACCCACAATGCATTAGATTTCGATAGGGCGTGTTACTCGTATATTGTATTTAAAATTCTGATAAGAGTTGATGTTATATGTAAAATATTTGTAGACAAAGATATGGGGAAAATTGAAAGTGATTATGATTGAAATAACTATTATATGTTAATACATTACATTTTACAGATCTATTAAAGGTTCACGCTGACGTCATAGGTGTATGACCAATTTTCTGTTACTAGAAAGCCATTTTGATTACCGAAAATTGACTTAGAAATAAAGCGTACAGAAAGGTAGAACCCCAAAACAACCTCCAAACCCTCAAGTAGGGCATATACGGAAGAAATATGTTTGCGTCAACAATATTTCCTTTAGTGTCACAACTCATTGCGCCTATTCTATACTTTTGCACCATCAGTTTTCAAAATGATTTTATCAGTAAGGTATAAGATTGCTTCAGTTTTGCTCCAATTTATTTTGATGAAAAACAATTATTTTCTCTAAATGGAAAAAATGAAAGCTTTGAAAAATAATATCTGACGCAAATGATCCATCTTAAAAACCCTAAAGGACTTTTGGAGAGACATACATGTGTAGAATTTTGTGACCTATTAATGAAAAGTGCTTTAAGCAACTGGGCTAAATAATATGCATAACATTACTTTTGTTATTAATACTTGTAACGAACGGACGAATTTTTCTCTACATCAGCACTACGATATCTTAATTTTAGTGGTTTTCATAAATATAGGGCCTAAACTCAATAAAAAATCCTGGTACTAACATAAGGGGCATTTAGTAACATCTGTGTTAAGAAACAGAGGTCTTTATTAATTTCATTTTCAATCGATCTTTATTTTTCCGACTATTAAACAAGAGTATGGATAAAGGGAGACAAATAAGACGAGTTTTAAGACAAATGTTCCTAAATATGATATAAATCTTCACATCTCAGTTTTGGACAAAGTTTTTGTTATCCTGTTTATTCATAATTATATCCTTCCCCTCTTCTTCACTGAAAGAAAATTAAATCGTCAATGTTTTTCCATGTTTAATCAAATTTCGTGATGACGTCAAGCGATTGAATTGTCTGTTTCATCGTTGTTCACTTCTTGTAAATTAACTATTACGCATTAGTGAGCTACCATTTGATTTTTATGGGGGCTACCATTTTGATTTTTTTAGCTGTAATCTCTGTCCTGCCTTTTTATTTTTCACTCTGTTCGGTCCTGCCTTTTTTTTTTTTAGTTTATCCTGACTTTTTTTTTACCTAAATTGTCGTCCTGACTTTTTTTTTTGCAAGTGTCTCATCCTGCCTTTTTTTTTACTCAAAACTCCTGTCCTGCCTATTTTTATTTTTTTCAAATTTCATCCTAGCCCCCCCCCCCCCCCCCCCCCCCCCATAAAAGTCAAATGGTAGCTCCCTTAGTGTTCTCTCTAAAAGTTAACAATGTGCAATAATATATACGTCGTCTGCCTTCTTGAAATGCTCTTTTTCATACGCAGTTTCCGCCCTTCCCCTTAGAATAAGAAACTTTTGATGCAGAAATACATTTGTGAGAATTCTCATTATTTTACAATCAAATTATCAATTAATCATTTAAAAGTGCACATGCAAAGGTCTTGATAAAATTTTGAATCCGCCAAAATAAAAACCTCCAAAATATTTAGTATACCTTATTCAATGAAAATCGCGAAATTTTACGCCCGTGAAAATAACCCGCTATACGGTATCATGTTTTTAAATATGCGAAGGTCTGGATGGATAGGTTTTCGTTTCCTTAATCTTTTATATTTTAGGCCATTTGTCATGTTCTTGATTTTACTTGGCCATTATTCGTTTGTGAACGCTCAGCACTCCCTAACATGGGATAATGTTGTTACATCACAACACGAATAGCAAGTGTAAAAAAATTGAATTTGATGCGACTGTCATACAAGTTACCGGTTTAGCGCTTTAAAACCAGGTTCAATACAACATTTTCTACATTTGAAAATGCCTGTACCAAGTCAGGAATATGACAGTTGTTGTCCATTCGTTTGATGTGTTTTATCATTTAATTTTACCATTTGATTAGGGACTTTCCGTTTTGAATTTTCCTCGGAGTTCAGTATTTTTGTGATTTTACTTTCGGAAAGGAACTGACTCATTAGATTGGCATGAAGCACAAACAGAAAGAAAAAATTACTCCAAGGACCAAGAGTAATAGCCGTTACTGAAAGCTTCTTCACACCCAACTAGCATCCAAAAAGCATATGTATCCTACATTCAGCCAACTATTGTAAAAATAACAGGTACAATGTACACAAATAAATGTACATATACAATATATGTATGTTGTCGGAAAATATAAAATGTACTTGTATTTGTACAAATACAAATAAAAGCAAAAATGTGTATACCTGTTATTTTTTATAATAGTTGGCTTATTTCAGGATATAACCAATGGTAATGTGAAGAAAGAAAAATTGTGAGACATTTCATTTTTGAGGTCCATTTTGTGGTGTCCTATTTTTTTTAAATACAGAAAAAAAAATACCAACAATTTGAAATTTATTAACTAAATTGTCAGTTGTAAATAACAGGATACAACAACAATATGTGTACATTGTCAGAAATATAAAATGTATTTGTACTCGCAACGAAAAAGGACTTCGGAAAAGCTCGGTGAACGTTTTTCGTTCTGTTACCAAAGCTCATACAAATAAATATATTTTTCGACAATGTAAATATGTTTTATAAAACCTTGCATGATGCAAAAATATAAGTAGAAGTGTTCTCGTCTGTATACATGGTATTGTAACACACCGTGGTATAAAAATGAGAATGGAAATGGGGAATGTGTCAAAGAGACAATAACCCGACCATAGAGCAGAGAACAACCGAATGCGACTAATGGGTCTTCAATGCAGCGAGAAACTGGCCCCCACACCCGGTGGAGTCCTTCAGCTGACCCCTTAACAAATATGTATGCTAGTTCAGTGATGATTGACGTCATACTAAACTCCGAATTATACACAAGAAACAAATATTAAACATCATCTAAGACTAACAAAGGCCAGAGTCTCCTGACTTGGGACAGGCGCAAATAATGCGGCGCGGTGAAACATTTTTTTGAAATCTGACCCCCCCCCCTTTTACCTCTAGCCAATGTAGAAAAAAAAAACACACACCAATACGCACAGTAAAACTCAGTTTATGAGAAGTCCGAGTCCGATGTCAGAATAGGTTATTTAGTCCGTAATGTTTTGATTTATTAAGAACAAAACTGATGTTGGTATCGATAAAGATAATACAGAAATATCTCCCAACAATGCTGAATTGCATGGTACAATTGCACATGAGACAAATACATGTAACCACCAGAGACTAAAGATTCAGATATATTAGCAAATATAGGTCACCGTGCGGGTTTCGTGTCAGGAATTATGACGCAATAGTCATGTTTGTTTTTAAAATGATAAAGTTTTAAAGTCGATATCTAAAAGATAAAAAATGCAGAACTTTGGGATCAAGTAAAAAGTTCAATTGGAAAGTAAAAATTTTCCGATTTACAATGTGGAAATTTCTACTACAAAATCAAAAGTCAAAGCCAATTTTATGTACAATATGTTTTGTCTTTTATACACTATATATGTATGTATTCTCTTTTATACACTATATATGTATGTATTCTCTTTTATACACTATATATGTATGTATTCTCACAAACCAAATTCCAGATTTAGGTATAGATCTATAGAAAAATTTAGATAAAAAAATGGTTTATTATATAAAAAAATGCCACTTTTAATAACGGAATTCAAATACAATTA
This sequence comes from Mytilus galloprovincialis, assembly GCA_037788925.1. Taxonomy (NCBI): domain Eukaryota; kingdom Metazoa; phylum Mollusca; class Bivalvia; order Mytilida; family Mytilidae; genus Mytilus; species Mytilus galloprovincialis. The sequence goes on from CM075339.1 coordinate 33,950,244, forward strand.
AATTGATATAACTTTGTGTACCAAATACTTTTTTAATTCTATCTTAGACTTATACGAGTCGGTAAATTTAGAATTCAGAAGCCAATGTTGTTAAGAGACTTGTAAATAAACATTTAATAGTATATTTTGATAGATAAACTAAAGTTGATCAAAGTTGTACCTAAACTTTTAAGACGGTTGACCATCAAACACGAAATTTTCTTATGGTCATTCATCATCATTATGACAATGTTCCTCGGTCAACTCTTCACCTACGTGCTATTCAAGTCGGTTACACAACACGAGAACCTAGTTGTCATGAAATACCCGAAGGTAAAAACTGTTTGCCTTATTCTAAACCATTGACGTTTAGCGAGTGTCGTAACAACTAGTTGTAGTATAAAAACCGAATACGGGTACAAATCCGACAATCTCCCAGTCAGAAAGGTCTAAGTTGTAAATAGGGGATTCACATTCATTTCCAACATGAAACAACTGTTGCTTCTAGTTCTTCCGTGTATTGTTGCAATAGTTTTGGTGAATGCACAAACAGGTATCGGTGGTGCCGGTGGTGTAGGTGGTACAAGTGGCGGTGGTATTGGTGGATTTGGTGGCTATCCAAGGAATGCTGTTTATTATCCGTATCCCGTACAGAGCAGAACTAGACCTAGCATTATCGGACCACTATTGCAAGAAATCCAGGCAGAAAACAACAGAGCAATGATTGCTAATCTTTGTAAGTCACTTTTATTTATCTTTATTCAAGTTATGTTAATTCTGTGAAACAATGTAAATTTTGTGTTAATATACGAATGTTTGTAAGTCAATTTTATTTATCTTTTTTTCAAGTTATGTTAATTCTGTGAAACAATGTAAATTAATATACGAAACCAAGTATTATTACCGAATGAGTATAAGTCGAACTCGAAGGACACTAATCATTTAGAGCTAATTTCCTAATGTTTGTAGACTAAGACTTTGGCTTGCTTGCCTTGGTCGTATAAATGTTTGCTCAAGCATTGTAATTAAGATTGACACCTGAAACAATATAGATGAGCATAGTTAAACCTGTATATATTAAATTTAAATTTGAAAAGACGTCATCTTAATTACAATTGTAGAATATTAAAAAAAAAAAAAAAACAAGCAAGCAAATCAAAGTGTTGCTTTACATGTAATTTGAAATCAGCTCTAATAACTTGACAATTTAAGAGCTGTTTGTTTTAAAACATATTATTCAACATATAATTTTGTTAATAAAATTCTGCTTTTCTGTAATTTAAAGCTGAACTATAAAAGTGTTGATAGTGCGCATAATTTTAGAATGAATAACCTAAGCTTTTCATACAAAATGTAGTACGGTCAACGTTTTATAATAACAAAAAGAGGCATTTAATTCTTTAATAAATACAAATAAGTATTCGGTAACTAGGCTATCAATACAAGAGGGTCTTCATTTCTCCTTTTTTTTTTAATATTTAGGCTATTTTCTCTATTCTTTCATGCTTTGTTTTCTTTCTTTTTTGGAATCCAATTATCCTCTTTTTTAGGCCAATTTTTCCATTTTTCTCTTTCTCTCTCTCTTGTTTGCTCGCTTTTCTCTCTTTGTGTGCTCGCTCAGTTTCTCGTTTGTGAGCTCCTTTTATATTATAGTTTGTAAAGCTTATTATGACCCTTGTGCTTGATATAATAGATTTGTTTACACCTCATGAGATAAAAAAGATTTATGATATACGGCAATACAACAGCTACCAAGTATCCCGATCCGAAACAATCGTTACTACTCGATCGGATTCTCGTTACGTCAACAATAGCGAGAATGGCCGAGTAGTTACGATTCAATCCGAAACCGCTGAGGAGTCCGAACACTGAAACGTTTGTGATGGTTGGAAATTAAAATTCGGATCCAACTTGCAATTTTGATTTTTACTTGATATTGGAAACATACCGGGTGCCTCTAGTGTCGAATGTACATGCAGCTTATATTTCAACCTTTGTTTGGGTTTTATTATTTTTTCTTTCTTGATGTTTTACCTTTTGTTTAGGTTTTGGCTGTATTCAATCAGTCAATAAATCAATCGATTCATCAATTAATTATTTAATTGTATTTTAATCACTTCAATTAATTGGTTAATCAATTGTATTTTAATCACATCAATTAATTAGTTAATGAATTGTATTGTAATCAATCAATCGTACATCAATCAATTCTATATTATATTGCAGTTGCTTGGGGCTTGCTCTTAGCAGTAATGAATAACTTAACAGGAATTATCAGTTAAAGAAAATTTGACGAAAATTAATGTGTTTAAAGGTAAGCTCAATTAATTACAGAATATTGTATTTGCACTTTGCCATACATATGTGAAAAATATCATGTACACATGGACATACATATGTGGATTATTTAATGTACATGTACACTTGGTCATAAATAGATGGAATGATATTTTCAGTACACTTGGTTATAAAAGTGTTGAATACTTGATATTCTTTGCGAAAAAAAATCTGGTATAAAGGAAACTGCGAGAGAAAAAAACATTGATATCTATAGTGAGGTTTTTTTTCAGTAGAAAGGTGAATTTAATATTAATGACGTTACGATGATATAAATCTTAACATTTGATATGGAGAAACTATTGAAAATCTAGCGTTGCTGTGATAACGTTTATAAAACATTTGCGTATCAGGATAACGAAGAAGCATAATGTTACAATCAAATACAATTCATTGCATTGTTTTCTCTTCAACATAACAGTAGTGTGGTATCTCTATTTAATACACCTTATAAGCTGTAAAATAGATGAAGACTGTAAATTATTTTCTACTTCAATTATCATTTACTATTTATATCAATAGTTATTCTAAACATAAAAGAAAATTTTAAAACTTTACATATTTGTAAATACATATTGTAAATGTTATTACGCAATTCAAATGTGTTTTTGTTTACTTTCAGGGGGTATTTGGCGGCCAGACATCAGGTGTTGACAATTTATAATAAATTAGTTACTATATTGTGCGTTTTGCTTTCTCATTTTGTTAAGATACCACCGTTAAACACTACCATCCACACATTTATCATACAGAGGTCATGTATAGGTATCTGGTCTTTTTTTAACAATCACAGTTCTTGTGTCGATGAAAATATTCGATCATTTAGAGTATTCAAAATACTAGTCTATCAAATCGTAGAAAAAAAGGTTCAAACCACCATTTTGTTCTTTAAATGTTCTATACCAAGTCAGCAATATGACAGTCTGTTCTATATGTATGCTTGCGTATTTTGTTGTTGCACTTCAGTGTTTCTGTTGTTCCGTTGTTTCCCTCTTACAGTTGATGTGTTTTCCTGGATTTAAGTTTGTAACGCAGATTTGTTTTCGGTCAATCGCGATTTATGACTTTTGAACAGCGGTATACTACTGGTGTCGTTCTTTATATATATAGGTCCTCAATATGGCTTCTAACTGATCGGAACAAAACCATTAATCGAATTTTACGAAAGTTTTCTATACCACAAGAAATCTTTTCTGTAAAAATATTTATAGATTATTACATGGCATTTTTCATATTGCCCTGGTATCAGCCCTAGACTCCCATATCAAGCCAGAGGGCTTTAGCCCGAGGGCTTGATATGGGTCGTGGGCTGATACCAGGGACCATATGAAAAATGACATGTAATAATCTATTTATCACATATTTTTAAGCAAGAGAAAACAAATAGCTTACACCAAATTATGTTTGATATTTCATCAAAAATCAAAAAGATATTTAACGAAAATAAAATAAAAAATGTATCACTGTGAGTTTAAAAAAGTTCGTATCACAGTAGGTAAACAACGTTTTGTGAAAAGTTTCAGAAATGATTAACAATAAATATATTAATTCTAAGAATTGCAAATATTAAACGACTTTAAAATGTTACATTACAAATGTTAAAAATGCTTAAGAAGAATCCTATATCCTACTCATTCCAGTGTGGCGTCATATATTTTATAAATTCTTTATGACGTCAAAATTTTACGGGATTTTTTGTGATTTTCACTGTTGATTTCTACTTTTTTCTTCTACAGCAGATTCGTAACTTTCTAAATTTCTTTTCATTGTGTTCAACTTGTTTACAAATAGTCTTTGATTGACAGTTTACCGGAAGTTAAACTCGGGGGCTTGATATGGATTTCGAGGGCTGATATCGATATCGGCCCCGAGGGCTGATAACCAACCTTGACTTCCGGCTATTATTGGCCATGCAAAAACGTACATATCAGTACAAAATATGTGATAATAATAGTTAAAAAGGATGATCTGTATAATAGGATTGGGCCTTCATATCTATATTGCGTATTTGTATGCCATTTTAGTCGAGGCTGTCTAGTATTTTTTTTCTTTTTGGACACCAATAACTTTTTCAAACCTTCATAAATTTTGCATGAAACTTGAAAAGCTATTAATGATCAAAAGACCATTCCAGGGCAAAGATTTGAAAATATTTTTTTTCTCTTTTTTCCGTATTTCAGTGATAATATAAATTATTGATTTTTTGCAGTTAAGTTTAGAAATAAATTCTGAGGTAAAAACTTTTTGGACATCAATAGCTTCGTTGAACCGGTACCTTCATTGAATTTTACATAACTTGGACAAATGCTACGTGAGGATTAATAAACATTTTTTTTTATTCGAGCGTCACTGATGATTCTTTTAAGACGAAACGCACGTCTGGTGTAAATATAAAATTTTGATCCTTGTACCTATGATGAGTTTATTTGCAACCACTGGGTCAATGCCACTGCTGGTGGAGATTAATTTCCCCGAGGGTATCACCACCAGCCCAGTAGTCAACACTTCTGTGTTGCCTTGAGTTATCATTGATATGTTCATAATTATAAATTTACTGTTAACAAAACTTTGAATTTTCTAAAAACTAAGGCTTTTCTACCTCAGGAATAGATTACATTAGCCGTATTTGCCAAAACTCTTAGGAAATTTTGGTCCTCAATGCTCTTCGTCTTGTACTCTATTTGGCCTTTTAAACATTTTTTTATTCGAGCGTCACTAATGAGTCTTTTGTAGACGAAACGCGTGTCTGTCGTAAATATAATTTTTTATCCTGGTATCTATGATGAGTTCATTTTAAAATAAGTATCTAATGAAAAGGTATTTTGTTTTTGTAATTTGTATTTTTTTTTCTGTATTTCACTGATAAATTGACTTAGTCAGCTCTACATTTTTACCTAGACAGTGGCAATAGTTGGCGACACATAAGGATCCGCGGAATCACTCTTTACACACATTTCATTTGTTAAGGTGGTATGGGTGTCTTCCTCCATCTTGGATTGTAAAAAACAGAGAATCAAAGGTCCAGATTTTCCATCAAGTTAGCAAAATTTGATGCAGGAATGCAGATGTTTAATGTACATTTTCATTTAAAAGTACCAATTTATAAGAATATAACTTCTAAATATTGATATTTTTGCAAATGTTAATTATTTTTGGTTGTTTTTATATTTTTTTAAATTGGCATTTTAAGGGGAGGTAACTCTAAAAAAAAGTGCATTTTCTGAAGGATTCTGTATGGAATTTTCCTATTTTGTATTTTAGTCGGAAAAAACGTACGGTGACCCCATCTTTTCTTTTGATATTCTCAAAGCAGTGTCTGAAAGCTATTTTTTCCTGAAGTATTTAACAATTCTATCATTTTGTTTAGTTTCTAATCACAAAATGGTGTTTTTTCCTGTATAATCCATACAAAATGTGTCATTTTGTCCCGTCCTGTAGCTTGAGAAAATGCGCGGTGACCTATCATTTTTATTATATTTTTCAACATGTATCAATAGATACAACGTTTTGGCAAAGTATGAACATATTCTATCATTTTTATTTTAGACTCCCATACCACCTTAATTTCAATTCCATTGTCTATTTTTTATGACTCCTTTTATACCTATTGCTTTTTGGCGTCTTCCACCTCTGTCAGTTTTGATCGCTCATATTCCACTGGGAATCAACGTTGTATTTTCACATTATACAGGGATATAGGTTATAGATCATGTAGATGGTTAAAACGCAATACTATTATTAAAGTGCTAGTTATTTGAAGGTTTACATATTCTACATATCGTTTTTTATTTTAAATAAAATGCACAAATGAAGATTTTGATAGATGAGGAAAGAGGGTAGATCTTGCCTTCCTGTTTTTTCGTTTTTTAGTCAGATTACCTCATTATAGTTTTCTATATATATATCAGAAAATGTGATATGAGTGCCAATGAGACAACTCTCCATCCATATTTTTTATCAGATAATATTTCCATTCCCCCTTGTGTTATATTTTTAACCATCGAAGCTATGCTAGTCGGTTTGCAGAAACAAACGCATAACATTATACTAGATGGCTTTCAGATCATTTTTGTTAATTTAGTTTAAGCATATTAAGCGTGTTTAGGTCAGCTAAAAAAAATGGAACACAAAAACAGGTGCACGTCTTCAATAATTGTACAGCCTGTATACGCAGTTTTGAGGATCTTGGTTTAAAAGTTGATTACACAAAATTGGTTCAAACGTTTAACAGCAAGACCAGTCAACTGGCCGACTGTCTTTACTATTATATAAGAGATATAGTGTAGTTTTCAATGAGACAAATTAAAAAAGATGAATGTCATAAATCGTTATCAAAGGTACCAGGCTTATAATTTAAGACGCCAGACGCGCGTTTCGTCTTCATAATACTCATCAGTGACGCTCTGATCAAAATAGTTAGAAAGCCAAAACAAGTAAAAACCGACAAAATCAAAAACTATATCAATAAACGAAACAAATGGGGAAAAAATGATAGTTAAAACTATCATACATTTCACTAAATTATATATCGAGTGCTCATGCAATGGAATAGTTCTGCCTTGATTGATTTCAATTTGCAACTTTCATTTCACATGACCCCATCAGAGGTATCGGAATATAAATAGTAATATCAACATTTATATCTATACAAACAAGTAATGAAAGAAATGACATGGAAACATTTGCAATGGTATAAAGAACATGTTTTATGAAAAAAATAGAATAACTAAAATACCAAACTCCGAGAAAAATTCCCTAATCAAATGACAAAATAACATTATATTGACAACTATGTATATAACAGAAAATTGACATATAAATTTGTAAAAATGTCCAAAATAGGACTACAGCAGTCAACATTGTGCTATAATCTTAATCACTATAAAAACAAACAAATATGAATTTGCAATGGAAGTCAAATCTAACGTTTAGGTTGAAACCTAGAACATTAGTTTTGCTTAAAGTCCATTTATCTCACCATATATATATGTATGATATAAATGAACTGTTTACATGATTATATCCTATATATAGTAAATGTTTTACAAATAATTTGATTATATACGACCTTGTAAAGTATGTAAAGATAAGTGCTGTAGTTTATATCTGCGTGAACTGGGACCTAATATAATATTTATATCAAGTCCCAGCTTTGAATAAAGTACTTTATCAACTTGATTGATTTCGTATAAGTATTTAGTAATCTGAACCCGAATGATTCAGTTGCTATATTCTATTCAACTAAGTACTTTATTTGGCTTTTTTTTACTTATTTGGATTCGAGCGTCACTGATGAGTCTTTTTGTAGACGAAATGCGCGTCTGGCGCATATACAACATTTAGTCCTGGTATCTATGATGAGTTTATCTTCTTCTCTACCATGTCTACGACAGCTACATCTACAGTAAATGCTAGAGAGTTGTTTATCCAGAGGGACCGAATTGTTCGGGTTATAATGTAATCTTGAATATTTAAACGTATAGGTATTGAACCTAAGCAGACACATACATAGATTTGTTGGTTTGGCTTATATTTGTCTTTTTTATGCCCCACCTACGATAGTAGAGGGGCATTATGTTTTCTGGTCTGTGCGTCCGTTCGTCAGTCTGTTCGTCCGTCCGTCCGTTCGTCCGTCTGTCCCGCTCGAGGTTAAAGTTTTTGGTCAAGGTAGTTTTTGATGAAGTTGAAGTCCAATCGACTTCAAACTTAGTACACATGTTCCCTATGATATGATCTTTCTAATTTTAATGCCAAATTAGAGTTTTTACCCCAATTTCACGGTCCACTGAACATGGAAAATGATAGTGCGAGTGGGGCATTCGTGTACTGAGGACACATTCTTGTTATGTAGGTAAATCAAGCAAAGTTCCACGAACTATATTTTTTTTCATATTCAACACTTGATGAATACCGCTGATGATCGACTACAATTCCTCGAAAGCATCCTCAGCTAAGTAGTGAGGACAAACATTTCATATATTCGTCGCCCATAATCTAAGAAAAATATCCAAAGGACAATAAGGTATATTCAATTGGCCGTTTCATAATCTAATGCATCTTGGGTAATATTTTCAAAAGCGTACACCAAAGCGTTTTGATTGGTTTAAAACGTTATAAACAATGGAAATTCAACCAATGACGTAACGTTATTTTCACTTTGGGGTACGAACAATGAAATTACCCATGATGCTTTAGATTCTGAAACGGCCAATTTTCATCAGGTAAAATTGACCTTAGATGGATTGGACTTTTCTTTTAAGGTCTTAATTGTTCACATAGATCTTCAAGGAATCAAGTTTTCATATATATGTTGATTTCGACTAAATTCACGAAGTGTTATTTTCAGTTTTATCGTGATGTATAAAGTCTAACTACACAAAATAAATAAATGACACAGATAAATGAAAACATATAAAAGAAGACGTTATAGATTTCATGCGTCTGATGCACTTTTCTGGATTTACCTTCATCAGGTACTTCCAAAGTTAAGTATTTAAAAGCTAAGGATGTATAAGAACCAAAACAGTTTGTGACCAAAAAAGACATAAAAGAGAGACGAAAGATACCAAAGGGACAGTAAACTCATAAATCGAAAATAAACTGACAACACCATGGATAAAAATGAAAAAGACAATTTGAAACAGACAAACAATAGTACACATGACACAACAAAAAATAGCCAAAATGAAATCCATCAAACGTCAACTTTGCCTCAGGGAGTTGAAACATTGGTTTCTTTATAATTTCAACAAACACAAAAGGACCAATTTGGAAAGGTTTTTTAAAAATCATATCAATAAAATTGAGAATGGAAATGGGGAATGTGTCAAAGCGACAACAACCCACCATAGAGCAGACAACAGTTGAAGGCTACCAATTGGTCTTCAATGTAGCGAGAAACTCCAGCTCCCGAAGGTGTCCTTCAGCTGGCTCCTAAACAAATATGTACTGTGGATTCATTATTATCCGTTGGATACCAATTTTCGTGGATTTCATGGGAACAAGTGAACCACGAAATTAAATGTTCAACGAATACCTAATTTTCCATAGGCCTGTATGCATAATTCAACAAAACGAAATTAAATATCCACGAACACGTAAGTTTTCCTCAATCCACGAAAATTGGTACCTACGAAATAAATCAATCCACAATATACTAGTTCAATTTGTAATGAACGTCATACTTAACTCCGAATTATAAACAAGAAACTAAGATTGCGTCGAGGTTAAACGTGTTTTTTTTTTAGATCTGAACCCTCCCCCTATACCTCTAGCCAATGTAGAAAAAACAAACGCACAACAATACGCACAGTAAAACTCAGTTTAAGAGAAGTCCGAGTCCGATATTAGAATATGAACCAAAAGAAAATAAACAAAATGACAATAATACATAAATAACAACAGACTACTAGCAGTTACTGACAGCATCAAAGTACCGATCATGACTACTGTGGTGGTGATAACCTCAGTACTCATGGTACTAGTGTTGTGAAAAATGAAAACAACACTTTATCAATTTCATGCTTTTAAAGCAAAACGTTTCTTCTTTTTCACAGAGAATAATACTTGGTAAATTTTATGCATTTACATTTGAAGCGTTTTTCTTGATATACCTTTATCAGATATGCTCAAAGCCAAATATTTGAAAGACGATGATGTATTAGTACCGACACTAGATATGACAAAAAAAAATTGAAATGATAGCTTAATTTAGTGTAATCCGTCTAAGGTCAACTACAAGTAAACTTAAGGAAGTTTGAACCGTGGTTATTTCTTAATAAAATTCGTAAGGGTTCCACGGAACCCAGTGTCTCGCCTACTTTTGCTGTTAATCGCAGACTCAAAAAAAATGAGGAAAAACATCAATAAAAATTTCCCTCTCGATACTGTTTTGATTGAAAGAAGCTTCCAAGTTTGGTAAAAAATCCAGGATAGTTTATGAATCTAATAAATGTTTTATAAACTTTAACTGCAGACTGTATGTAATGTTAACTGGAAGAAAAACTAAGTCCATTTATAAGTAAAATACGGAAAAAGTGATTTTTTTTTTTTACAAAATTTGCTTCTGAATAATATCTTATGATCAGAAACAAGCTTTTGTCTAGGGTTAATAGAAATCCAGGATAGTTTAAGAACATTATAAAAATTTTAAAAACTTAAACCACAGAGTGAATGTTTTGTTTCTGGCAAAAAAACTAAGTCCATTTATAAGTAAAATACGGAAAAGTGGAAATTTATTTTTACAAAATTTTCTTCTTGATACTATCTTATGATCATAAACAAGCTTCTGTCCAAGTTTGGTACAAATCAAGGATAGTTTATGAAAGTTATTAAAATTTTAAAAACTTTAACCACAGAGTGAATGTAATGTTTCCTCGCATAAAAACTAAGTCCATTTATAAGTAAAATACGGAAAAAATGGAATTTTACTTTTACAAAATTTACTTCTGGATACTTTCTTATGATCATAAAAAAGCTTCTGTCCAAGTTTGGTAGAAATTCACTATAGTTTAAGAAAGTTATTAAAATTTCAAAAACTTTAACCACAGAGTGAATATTTGTGGACGCCGACGACGACGGAATGTAGGATCGCTTAGTCTGGCTTTTTCGACTAAAGTCGAAGGCTCGACAAAAATGTAGTACCGGTAGTTTATGAATATATAACGGATAATTTAGAAACAGACCCAATATTATAGAAATATATGAATACAACACAACGTAAATTTCACCAGTCCGTAGCGCGTTTCTTGAATAAACTACACCATGAACGCTCAATGGCAATGTATACACGACAACAACATATTGAAAAATTTCATGCGTCCAAAGCTCTTTTCTGGATTTACATTCATCAGAAACGCTCAAATAAGATGATTTGATAGCAGGGGTGTAAAAAATCCGAAACAGTTGGAAATATGTATGACAAAAAAATAAATACCTAAAATATAGCAAAATCCATCTAATTTCAATTTTATCTAAGTGTGTTGAAACCTTGGTTTATTTCTAATTTAAAAAAATATAAACAAACAATTTTAGTAAGGTTTGTTAAAAATTAGTCCCAAAATTGCACATACACTAGTATTTGATTAAAAGAGACTTAAAAACAATAGACATGATTAGTTGGAATCACTTATTGCTGTGGATTCAGTAGGTGCAATGAAAAACCGTGGTATCCTTCTATTGATCAGAGTGTATACTGTTGATACTTTTAGGATACTTTTAGGTTAATACAGGACCGCCCGTACCGTGGTTTCGTAAATGTTTTTCAACAACAAACAGATACAGTAGACGCACGAATGCATCAAAGTTATAGAAAAACTTAAAGTTTGACGTCACGTGATAATATATACTTCAGATGAAATCAATCAGATCAGGTGCAGTATTTAACATTCCGAGGTAGACCCACTCCATTTAAATATCCGATCGATATTCTATACTTATGTTTTAGTATGCAGTCACCCGGAAGTCTACCTGGTAGACCTTTGTAGGTAATACACATTTAATACACATCCAAAAACCGTTATAGAGGTATGGGACATTTTATATATATATATTTTTGAAACATAAGCTTTCTTTTCAAATTATGAAATTCTTTCTGTTACTATAGTTATCAAAGGTGCCAAGACTAAATTTAATACGCCAGATGCGCGTTTCGTCTACATAAGACTCATCAGTGACACTCGATCAGATCAAAATTGTCATAAAGCTAAACAAGTACAAAGTTGAAGAGCATTGGACCCAAAATTTCAAAAATGCAGACGTAATGATATGTAATGTTTTATTTAACTTTTGAAGAAAGACACATGAAATTATCAATAAATGTAGGCATAAATAATCAATTATAAACGACTTCCGTTTTATTTAAAAATCAACAAAACACCCTTTTCAACATTCTGTACATGTTCAAACAACATACACCTATAAGATACTTGTCATAATTTTACTTTTTAAAACGCTACTGGAATTAACGATTGTCTTCGAATAAAGGTGACAATAGGGTATATAAAATGACACTCATGCATTATATGCCAAAAAATAACGGACAACATCATGGGAAAAAAGAAAGAAAAACAAACCGAGAAGATGAACAACATTCTACAATACATTACAAAGAAAAGCGTATACTAAACTTTATGTCACGTATGACTATATATCAATTGCTACTGTCATGTAACGGGATCAACGATTAACCTGTGATATCTATATACGATGTACGTAAAAAATACTTAAGATAACATTGATTCCAACTCTATTTGCCGATATCGAAACACTAATGTACTTGTCCAGATAATTTGACGGGAACTAGGGCCTTTTCAGCAGTCAATATGTACACTATTTCCATTAAAAGTGGACACGGATTAAGCTTGCTGCTATCAACAACTTTGTGTGTCAGGAGAAAGCAAAATAACAGACATAACAATAAACAAATGATGCGCTACTGCTAGAATCGAGTTTACAATATTTTCATGTGTCAAATCTATCCCCAATATGAATATGGTTCCTACAAATTACTGAAAATTTAACATAAACAAAGTGCATGGACATTATGTTTGTCCTATTTAGAGAATGATATTCTCTGAACTTCGTTAGTCCAGCAGTAAAAAGTTTGTGTAACCATTAAGGTGGTGCATGATGTAAGCTAGCAAGTGGGCTCATATAATGTTTCGCCAAAATCAAGACTAACCGTAGAATAAATTATATGTGTAATGTCACAAATATTGATAAAATAATAATATTAAATATATATTTTTTTTAGAAAATCAATATTCTGCCTCATTATTAATCGGTTATGACGTACAAGATCTTGGCATATATACGATCTTTTAACAACAAGACTACATTTAAATTAGTACATGTAACAAATAACAATGGTTAAATTAACCCCTATCTTGTTTGATCTGTATGAAGTAAAATATTTAATTTAGTATAATACATTTAGAGATATCTAACAAAATCTGATGTTATTATTTCAACAACATTAGAGGAACTTCATTTAATAATTCATATATTAGACTATTATAGAATTGGAACAATTTAAGCATGTCATGATAAAGTTGACTTTCTAACTAGTTTTATCAGTATGAAAAGTTTTTCTAGTTCAACATGTAATACATTAATAAAATACTTAGTACGAAGATCATCTTACTGTATGAAAAATAATTTACTGTAAAATTTGCATTCTATGTCTTATTATCAGTGGCGGATCCAGGGGGGGGGGGGGGGGGGGTTCCGGGGGTTGGAACCCCCCTTTTTTGGACGATCCATGCATTTGAATGGGGAAATAAAGTTGGACCCCCCTTTTGTCCTGGGTTGGGAACCCCCCTTTTTAAAATGACTGGATCCGCCCCTGGATATGAGCATAAAAACTTGGATATTAACATATCAATGAAAAATAGTAAATGAAGTATGATACTTATGTAATATGTGTATTTGTGTCGTTCTATAGCTTCTTCCCCCTGTATTACCTTTTTGTGTTTGAATTTATTTTGATTATCAAGACAATTTTTTTTTAAATTCATAAATGTCTCTTTTAACATTTTTGGTTTTTAATTTTTTTTTATTTAGGATTATGAAAACCATAGTTTTCGAACAAAAACTGCAGCAATGAGCTGTGAGGAAAATCAAAAGAGTTCAAGCAAAAGTCAAGTAAAAGGAGGAATTCTAAAGAATTCAAGGAAAGGTCAAGAGGAAGAAAACACAGCTCAAGTACCTGTTCCGGCTCACAAAGCCTGTGAACTGTGCGAAGGTGCTTCGTACGAATGGAAATGTATTGAATGTATCCAGTTTATATGCACAAGATGTAAAGCTATTCATAAAAGACAAACTGCTACGAAGAAACACCAGATTGTCGACATAACAGATGTCGGCTCTGATCCTAAGGCTAGTTCATCATGCGATACACATAAATCTGAGCCGTACACCTTATATTGTAAAGACTGTACAGTGCTCGTGTGTACTAGATGTATAACTACTACACATGAGAGTCATAGATTCTGTGAAATAGAAAAAGTAGCAGGGAAAACGAAGAAACGACTGGAAGAATACGTCGAAAGCTTGAGAGAAAGTCTAAGAAAATCTAATGAAGTTGCAGACAGGTTTCACAGAGATAAAAGGAAAGCTTTGAAAACTTTCGATTCTGCCATAAAGTCCGTTAACGAAAATATAAAAAAAATCATCGAGGATCTAGAAAAGGGTAGAGAGGGCCTGACACAAATTATCGAAAATGCTAAAAGCGAGGCGTCACAAGAGGTTAAGCAGTGCGAAAAAGAATACGAAGATAGAAAGAATAAAATATGTAGACTGATTAATGCAAGTGAGTTGGCATTACAATCGAACGATAATATTCGAATTGTACAGCACCAGTCATCAGTAGAGGACCTTATAGATGTATTGCCACCAGAAGTTGAAGATATAGAAATTAATGTTCCAAAATTTGTACCCGTTTACGATACTTTTCCCTTAAAACCAGAAGACATTATAGGAAAAGTGCATATTGATGCAAGCAGAGAGAAAAAGAGGCATCCACCATTGAGAAAGAAGGATTCGATTCTAAGTCGGATAAGTCTTGACACTGATGTTGGACCACTCATGACTACTTCTATTAGACATTCATTTCGAGTTCAATCACTTAGCGATCGAAGTGTAGGATGTCTTGCCGTCGTCAGTGATAATGAGGCATGGGTTGCATGTCCGTATGATCAGAATGTTTGCTTAGTGCGCAGGAACGGAAGTCTGACAAAAGAAGTGCCTACCGATTTCAATATTTCCGATATTGCTATTTTCAAATCAGGTGACCTACTGTTATCTTCGGCTGAGAGCCGAAGCTTAAAACTGCTTTGTAAAGATGAAATTGGATTTCGAGATTTTATGGACACGTTCCCTTCCGAACCACATGGTGTCAGTGTCGCTGAAAATGGCGAGATTCTAGTGTGTCTTACGGATGGAGATTTTGGTCATGTGACAAGACTTTCAGAGACTGGAAAAATCAAGCAAGAGTATGATACCTATGTGGTTAAAGAACAGTGCTACCTTCTGAGGAAACCCGTCCGTTGCGTGGAAACGTTAAATGGAGATATGTGGATTTTAGACGAAGCTGCAAAGAAAATCGTTGTCCTGAACAGCGAAGGGAATTTTAGATTTTTATGGGACGGTCCAAAGAACGAAAATGGTAAAATACGCATCGAACCAAGTGGCCTTGATTGTGATGATAATGGTAATATTTTGGTAACAGATTATGACAATGATAAAATATATCTCATTAATGCAGACACTTCAGAGACGGAAACTTTGCAAATCGAAGTGAAGAAAGAACCCATTAGAGATCCATATGGGATTGCCATACATGCAGACAAGTTTGTATGGGTCGGCTGCGATGACGGAGTGGTTCACGTTATGAGATATCAGCGACAAATGCCATGAAAATTAGTTAATCACATTTGCTGTTAATGTATTCATTTTTAGACAAATACCCAGTATTTTGAACAAAACTTACTATCTTATCATTAGAACAATGTATTAAACGTCTGTTTATACAGATTTACAAACGAAGACATAATTCTGGCCCCGGCGCCATAAAACTATTTGAGTAAAGTTTTTTTACGCAGCCTGAGAATTTTCTCATTTTTTTCATTCTCAGCAAAATGCACCGCCATAAAAAAATTCTCAAATATTTTCTTACTTAAAGTTAAGAATATTCTTAAATATTTGAGTAAAGCCAAAACCATACTTAAGTATATAAAAAAATCTTAAATGTTTTTTTTTAAGGTAATTTGATATAAAATTACAAATGTTGATAGTGTTTTTGTTAAAATTTGCAATGAAGAACTTCACTTATCACCTCAAATCAAATTCTATCCAAAGGAACATACACATCTTTATTCCTTAACATATTTTTTTCATACATTTTTTAGGATGAATACTCAAAATCAATGTTGTCTAAAAAAGCTGATTAATGGGGTGCTTAAATGTGCATTTTTTTACATAAAAAATAAGAGTAAGATAAAACCACTGAAATATGTCTCATAATTCTGTAAAAGCATATGAAAATTAAAAATGTAAGTTGATAACCCCATCTTTGTTAGTTGGTTGTACCATATTAATCTTACCAAATTTTAAAAGGTACTACAAAAAAAAAGCAATTAAACAGCTTCTCATTGTAGATACTTCTTCACTTTTAACATATCCCGCTTGACGCTTGCATCTCTGAACTTTCTTAGAAATTACCCAAATAAACGAGGCGATTAACAGAAAAGAAAATACCCCCCCCCCCCCCCAAAAAAAAAAAAACAAGAAGAAAAAATGTGCAAAAAAACTATAAATAAACTGAAAAAAGACTGAAAATTGGGGTGCTAAATTGTACAATTTTCTTATATAAAAATTAAGAATAAGGTGAAACGAGTGAAATATTGAACTGGTCGTAATCGGAATTGGTCAATTGATGTACATAAGCATTACAATTTCTGTACATCCATAACCATCAGTATTTTGCTCAAAAATCACGATCTTGCATCAGCAGTTAACAAATCTTGACGTTTTATTTCGTCCACTATTACAGACAAAGTCAACCTATCATCCTTCTCCTGCATTGTGTCAGAAATTACACAAACCTTACACCATAATAAAACAGTTCGTGTCAGAGATCAGATCAATATGATAATTGACAAAAACGCTGCAATAGTGGAAAACAAATTGAAAACAACAAATCAGAAATATGGCAAAGAGACGAAGTTCAACTTTGTCCAAGTTAAATTATCAGTTTCTTTAGATTTTTCAAAATTTATAAATTAACAACTAACGGTAATAAAAGTCATAAGAAACCTCAAATTAAAAAAAATAATGCATATGTTTTTTATAACTCAATGGATAGTTTTCATTATAAAACTTATGTACATAAACTTTTTTTCTGAAGAAAATTCTTTTAATTTGTACATATTAAGAAGTTTACATTATTCTAATCCTTCCAGGAAGCAATTCCCCGACATATTTTCCGTATGCAAAGAGACCTCCGTGTGACCCATCTCGTAAAAATCTGGTGATCACAATACACATGGATGTCCTTAAAATAAACTATTATCTGATTGTACATGTTAAACACGTGCTCAATATCCATGCTTTTTGGTGGATTGTTGACAAGCAGGTGACAATCGTTAAACTTCGGCAAAACACAAACTTAATTACCTGCCTTATTTTCACAACATTGACCGATTGAAAAAAAAATGACGTTTATACAAAATTTATGCAAAAAAAATGATAAAATCGCGCAGAGAGACTTAGTTTATGATGTTTGTATGCATTGGTTCAAGAATTGGAATAACATTATATTTCACCGGTCACCTGTTTATTATGACTTTGAAATAGAATTACAGAATCAAAAAAGTCTGATCTCACGTTCGCCAGCATGCTTACTACGTCTTATGTTCCAGTTTTGTAAGATCCATAATTCATTGCAATTTAATACAATATTTTTTGGTAAGGGCTGTTTGACTGATACTCGAGGACGGATAATTACATTGTTTTCGATTTTTTTATTTTTTTTGTTTTTTTTTTTGTTCACTTCCAATAAATTTTAAATATATGCTCCAAAATAGATGAATTTTAGGCAATTTTTTATATTTTGTTGGACAGTTGGGCCTATCAATGTCTTTTCTCTCTTAAATCTATTTTTACAATTTACTACTGGTACATCATTTAGATTACAGTACCGGTACCTCATATCTACTAAACCAAATACATGTATAAATCAAATATACCCACATGTTATGTCATCCTATCTACTATTTATTATCTTAGATATCAAAAGTTTTACAAAGAAAGAAAATAAAATCCCCCCTCCCTGTTTGGTTTTAAACAGATATCAGTTAAAATCTTGATATTCAGGAATGTATCATTTGTGCAATACAGTAGTACAGTGGCAGATTCGGGGGGGGGGGGGGGGGGGGGGTATTGTTGTCATACATATAGCAACCGCTATAGTTAATGCTGCCGCAGACTACGTCACGCATCGTGGGTCGAGTCTGAATTTCTGTTAGGATGTATATTCATTAAGTGTATATAAATGAATTCAATCAGCTTAAATAATTGCAAGTTGCAAGATAAAAATTAATTCATGTATACTCATTCTCCTATCGGAAAACTGGTAGATTTCGCTAACCCACATTATCGATCTGCCGAGGTGTATCGAAATGGTATACTAGTATACATTTATTTTTAGAACAGTGGACATCAAGTTTTATCGTTAAACCAATGCAATGGACTTCTGTTGCTACATATCACGTGTCTGTGACATCTAGTAAACGTTTGTGGAACCACATGCTACGCACCGAGCGTCGAGCATGTATTTCTGTTTAAAATTTTATTCATTGATTATGAAATGATTATAAAAGCGAGCCATACCACATTTATAGCAGACCAGTTGGTGATACAAAGCGACTATTTATTTTGGAAATAAAAAATATAATGTTAATGTTAATAAGGATAATAATTTAAACGGTACCAAATTTATTTACTGTACAGGATGGACATTTCGCCAAAAAATGTCTCTTCAATGAGTGATGCAGCAGGGCAAAACATCTTAACCTTTTACGAACATCGAAATGCTGATCAAACTGGAAAGGATTTCTAAATGATAAAAAAACAAGACATTTTCGAACATTTTAGGACTTGCTAGTTTTTGAAACTTCGAAGATAGATGTTTTAATGCAGTGTGAAAAAATGATTATAATTTAATAAAAATCTGTGCCGTTTTCAATATATGCCATTATAATCGTCTAAAATTTGAGAAGGGTCAATGACGAATCTTACATCAATGAAGTATGAACAACACTGCACGTGACAAAGAAAAATGAAGAGACAAACTAGTCCGTATACGCCCTTACAGAAAAAAAAAACCAAGTCATACAAAGAACCCTTAACTAACAAATAGAAACTTATGGGCTTCAAAAGCGTCAGCCGTGCTTGACCTAATCGATGTTCAGGCATCGTAGTAAGAATGACTACAGTCTAACGTAATTTAAGGAAACATGTGAAAATTGTACTTAATATTGTTTTACTCAGGTCATAATAAGGGCGATGCATAATTGGAATATAATAAAAATCACTGCAAAAAAACGTTACTTAGATTTTTCAAGTTTTACTATTATTTAATTCGTGACGTGAAAGTATTAATCCTTGCAATTTTTAAATTTCTAGCTGTTCAAGAACATTTGTATTCGATTTTGAGCATAGGTTTACTACTGTTGTCTGTTCAAGCCCCAGATTCATCAGACTACCATTGTACTACAGAATCCTGGCGTTGGCAAGGCATATATAACGTGTGTTAACCCCATTTAACCTGGTAAAGTGGTGAAAACGTGATAAAACCCGTAGTGTTTAGTTGAAAAGGTTTCAACTCATTAGATAGTTACTTTCAACAAAATTATATTGCTTTAACATGCACAATATTCAAGCAATGCTTTCCGGTACTCATATATCATTTCCTTCTTGAGCAAACGGCCGAACGATGCATCCAAGAGAAACACCTCTCATTTGAAATGTGATACGATTGCCAATTAGACCACTATCCACCAGAGTTCAAATGAAGTAGATGTAAGCATTTATAGTCAACCGTACGCCGTTCAACAATGAGAAACAAAATACCGTTCGTCATAATAGTTTAAATAGTCTAATAGTCATAAACAACTAAGGCCATAATTTTTACACTATAAACCAGGTGCTCCGCAGGGCGCAGCTTTATACGACCGCAGAGGTCGAACCCTGAACAGTTGGGGCAAGTATGGACAAAACATTCAAGCGTGATACAGCTCTGAATTTGGATTGTGATCAAATTTTTGACATTACATTGTTTTTTTTTACACAAAACAAATGTCAAAATTTTACAAATCAATTAAAGATTTCTTCTTCAAACTTTTTAAATCTAAAATTAAATAGTTGACACAGCATAGGTTTCTGACACAGAATGAATGTGGTCTAATGAACTTAAAAGTTTTTTTTTGCCTTTGAGCAATTCACTATGCTGTTGAATATTAATCCTCTCAAAAAAATGTTTGAAGAAATTTTCTTTTTTATTTATGAAATCTGAAATGAGAAAAATTTAACCCCCCCCCCTTTTTTTCACATCCCCGTTTCCCTTTTCCAAAACTGATATCAATTCAAATTTCTAATGGAGTTTGCAACAATAACTACTCTTTTAAATACATCATAAAATATTAAAATGTAAAATAAAGTGCTTGTTATCACTGAATGGTAAAGATTGGTTGGTAGTAAAAGTGAATATACATTGTTTATTGTATAAAACAATAAAAAAAACTTCATCAGCAACATTTTATATTGGCAAATTTCCAATGAAGTTATTTACATAAAGTTATTGGCAAATAAAAATAGAAAATGACATCATAGTCATGTCTGGCAAATGTCCAACATACATTATCTAAAAACATTTTAGATAAGATAAGGAAAAAAAGCTTCATCAGCAACATTTTACATTGGCAAATTTCCAATGAAGTTATTTACATAAAGTTATTGGCAAATAAAAATAGAAAATGACATCATAGTCATGTCTGGCAAATTTCCAACATATATTATCAACTACTATTCTATACAAAGAAAGATAACTCCAATTGAAAATTAATTGCTATTGCACAATATTGTGCAATTAGATATTTCTTGCTATTGTGCAATACTGTGCAATTGAAATTTCTTGCTATTGCAAAATACTTGATATGGAATCCTGATTTGGACCAACTTGAAAACTGGGCCCATAATCAAAAATCAAAGTACATATTTAGATAAAGCATATCAAATAAGCCCAAGAATTTAATTTTTGTTAAAATCAAACTTAGTTTAATTTTGGACCCTTTGGACCTTAATGTAGACCAATTTGAAAACTGGACCAAAAATTAAGAATCTACATACACAGTTAGATTTGGCATATCGAAGAACCCATTTATTCAATTTTGGATGAAATCAAACAAAGTTTAATTTTGGACCCCCATTTGGACCAACTTGAAAACTAGGCCAATAATTAAAAATCTAAGTACATTTTTAAATTCAGCATATCAAAGAACCCCAAGGATTCAATTTTTGTTAAATTCAAACTAAGTTTAATTTTGGACCCTTTGGACCTTAATGTAGACCAATTTGAAAACGGGACCAAAAATTAAGAATCTACATACATAGTTAGATTCGGCATATCAAAGAACCCCAATTATTCAATTTTTGATGAAATCACACAAAGTTCAATTTTGGACCCTTTGGGCCCCTTATTCCTAAACTGTTAGGACCAAAACTCCCAAAATCAAACCCAACCTTCCTTTTACGGTCATAAACCTTGTGTTTAAATTTCATAGATTTCTATTTACTTATACTAAAGTTATTGTGCGAAAACCAAGAATAATGCTTATTTGGGCCCTTTTTTGGCCCTTAATTCCTAAACTGTTGGAACCAAAACTCCCAAAATCAATCCCAACCTTCCTTTTGTGGTCATAAACCTTGTGTCAAAATTTCATAGATTTCTATTCACTTAAACTAAAGTTATAGTGCGAAAACCAAGAAAATGCTTATTTGGGCCCTTTTTGGCCCTTATTCCTAAAATGTTGGGACCAAAACTCCCAAAATCAATCCCAACCTTCCTTTTGTGGTCATAAACCTTGTGTTAAAATTTCATTGATTTCTATTCACTTTTACTTAAGTTAGAGTGCGAAAACTAAAAGTATTCGGACGACGACGACGACGACGACGACGCCAACGTGATAGCAATATACGACCAAAAAATTAAAATTTTTGCGGTCGTATAAAAAACGAAAAAAAACCTGCAACCACGTTTATAAAAGCCTGGATACGTGACGGAGAGTATGATTAAAAATAAAATCACAACACAGTCAGATAGTCGTAGACAAAAATATATGGGAAATGTCACCATGGGACACAGATGATAACCCCACTTGCACTTTAACAACGGGACACAACTCGAAAATTTTTGAAGTGATTCCACCCAAATTTGTTCTGAATTCGAGTTTTGTGCATACGTTCCATAACATTTAGTTGAGGCAAACGTAATCTAGAGAACAGAAACGACAACGTTTTCCATTAGTAAAGCGTCATATAAACTCTAGATCAGTAAATGTGAAGCCACCAAAATGGAACTGAATCTGTCTTGTTCAGTAATAAGCATTGTGTATAAGTTTAATAAGAATATGGGTCCAATCTAGCCAAATTTATATTGGTTTTGTGTTTAATAACTTTGTAATTAAGTTTTGGCAAGTGTATTCCTATGAGTGTATTTGTTGTCATTGTCTAAATATAAAGCGAGATAAGTTTTTCTTTGTTGTGTTGAGTGAATCTTTATCATGTTTTGGTTAGTGTATTTGCTATAACTTTATTTCATTGTTTCAAAATTAAATTGAGATTCTGACAACGTTTTTATTTGTTGTGTTGAATAAATTTCATCCATGTTTTGGTTATAGTGTATTGCTACAATTTTTTTGTTTCATTGTTTCAGATCGAAGGGTCCAAGCTGTTAAAAACAATTATCTTTTGTGTTTTTCATTTAAAATCTTTAATGTTTTACTTACCAAGCTGAATATATGCAGTATTTACATCAAAGCAATTTAAAAAAACAATCAAGATTTTCTAATTATTCAACCGGAATTTGATTTCAAATTTGGGGCCAACGTGTAGGGTGCGAACCTGTATTGGGCGCAAATGGACCCGATATTGTTTCATAATAGTCTAATAATATTTGGTGATGCCAACCTAAAGTTGTAACCGAAACAATATTTCAGATTTTTTTTCCATTCATAGAGGGGAATAAATCTAGAACGGTAAAGGTTACGCCACCAAAATTCGAACTTGATGTGTGTACTGTGTTTTATAACATTTGGTTGAGGCAAACTAAAGTTAGAAAATTCAGAAATTTTTCCATTTGTAGAGGGCATGACTCTGAAATAAACACCACAAATATTCCAATTTATTGTTTTGTCTTAATGTGCATTGTGTATTAGTTTCATACTATTTGGTTGAGGCAAAGTAAAGTTAAAGAACCGACACCAATTTTAGGACGTACGGACATATTGTTATATGACACAACGTTTTGCTGTCATATGAATATTTAATGCTTAGACTACAGGAACAATATAAGAAATAATGTATTTCATTTTATATTTCTTGAGCATCAATATTCAATTGAAGGCTATTACTATTTTACTGAGCTTTCTGTAGTAGCTACCACATTTTGACCAAGCTTTCAAAATCATGCAACTTTTTTACTTCCTTGTTAAAGTAAGTATCCTGTGTTGACCTGCACAGTGCAAGTGTTTTACTTTGATATACAACTTACGGTATAAATAGACCAAGGGGAGTTTATGTACACACACAACTGCACAACAGGTTAGGCCTGGTAACATTTTATGCCTGTACCAATGCATGCAGTCTAGATCTGTCTGTACCATGGAGTAAATATTCATTTGGAGGAGTTCAATGGTTGTGTAATCTTTTGTGCTGTCCAGGATTTTTGTGATTCCTTTTATCGTTTATAATACATAACTGTATATTCAAAAATTATAGTTTGCATTCATTTTTCACCAGTCTTCACAAATGAGTGCGATTATTGCAATTTCAGGAAATAATGCTATCAAAATATCAATTGTGACTTAATTTCTGCAACACCTCTCTTGTAGCAATTAATAACAATATAATAATGTGTCAATGGATCACTGATGAAAGCCTGAATTGCATATAACTTTATAAAGGGACATGACTTGAGAACAGTACAGGTGATGCTACTAAAATCTGTGCTTGATCTGAGATTTGTGGTAAAAACTTGTGTGTGTAAGTTTAATAACATTTGGTTCAGGTAAACTCAATCTAGAGAACAGGAAACGAAATAATCCAGAAATTTTTCCATTTGTAAAAGGGCAAAACTATAGAACATTGTAAGTGAGGCCTCCAAATTCAGACCTGTGTTTTATGGTAATAAGCAAATGTGTATGAGCTTGATAACATTTAGTTGAGGGCTATTCCAGAAAAAAATGTATGGGGGGGGGGTTGGAAGGCACATTATATTAATAATACATGGGTGATGGGTATTAGAGCAACTTTTCACACTATAATGCACTATAAGTCTCAATTACAATTGTCTGGGTGGCGGGTGCTGACAAAAAGTGCCTTCCAACCCCCCCATACATTTTTTTCTGGAATAGCCCTGAGTCAAACTGAAGTCAAAGAACGTAAACAAATTTCCTGACATACCGGTATGTACATACAGACCAGGGAAAATGTAATGTGGACATAAATACAGCAAACAATTGTAAATTTACAGTTTTTATAACAATATTGTATGTTGGTGATAATTTATTAAGTGTTTATCTTAAGTCACTATTGGCACTTTACTATTGTGTTAGTGGTGATTTAAATCTTGTTGAATGATGATACATCTACACTTTGTACCTGCAAGCAAAGAAAAAAAACCAACTAAATAAATAAAATATATATATAAAGAAACTCAATTATATCACGCAATACATATTTATCAAATATAAATTGTTGACAAAGTATGGATATTACTGGAAAACAAACTATCATTAATACATTTTTTGGGCTCTCTAGCCTATTTAGCATATTTTTTTTTTAAAGAAGACAAAGCATTGTATTCTAATGTTGTAATAATCTAATGCTGATGCTCAACCTTTTAATAAACGAGATTGGGTCTTTTTTTGGGTATACTATCAACTTGTAGGAGTCAATATTTGTAATTTTTATTTCAGGTCAAATATTTCTTGCTTAACACTATATAGATTTCAAGTTAATTGACTTGTTGATGTCATAATTCGTCTTAAACTAAAGGGAGTCAAAGAAGATTTAGACTTATTTATGCCTGAGCTCTGACTGTAAACAGTTCAGACATCAGTGAATAAATATTATTAAGCTAAAGTATGCATTATCTTTTAAAACAAACTCTATTAAAACAAGTATATTGGTCATAGTTACCTTATTGGAGATTTTTTTTTTTTGCTTATTGGAAAAGACTTTTTTTGAAACTTATTGGAGAAGACTTTTTTTAATTTAAAAGTTAACAGGCATCAAATAGGGCTGACAATTTACTGGTGAACTTTTGACAGATGATCAACTACTTTATTTTACTTTTTCTATTTCTTCTCTTTATGTTTGTATATACCATGTATATATCCACAACTTAACAAGAATAAGCACATCTTCTGTATTGACAGTCTTTTTCTTGTATAAAATAATGTAGTTAAATTTTTACTCTTTATAAGCCCTCATTATTTTTCAGTAGATCCCTCCTTCTTTAAGATATTTCCACAGAACAGACTCTCAGTACTTCAAGTCTTTTTACAGCAGATTTCATTGAGTGTGTATTCAAAGGTGATATCTTTGGTTAGCTTGCTTGTTAGCTGAACCGTGAAGTCATTGTTAGGTTAAGTAAACTACCCTACTTTAAGAATGGACTACTCCGACAGAAAACCAATCGATCTATCTATCGGACTACGCTACTTCGAAAGGAGGGTAGTATACCTGACCTAATAATGCCTTCACGGTTCAGCTAACAAGCAAGCTAACCAAGTATATTACCTTTCGCTACACACTCAATGGAATCTGCTGTAAATAATTGATTATTGGTGTTTCCTGCCATTTTTAGTGCTATTGCTTAATTCATGACATCCAGTTAGTATTGGTAGAAATCACAGTACCTAGACAGAACTTCCAACAAATTGCAGGAAAAAACTGGCAATACTGCTTAATAAAGATTGGAGCCAAATGCAGTGTTAGGTGCAGGGTTCAAACTCACAACCCCAGTGTTGACAGGCTAGTGAATAGACACATATAACTTACAAAATCTTCAAAATGTGTTATTGCATCTTCTAAATCATCTGTTCCCACTTTGTCATCTTCTACTACACACATAATCTGTAACTTTTTAATTCCATAACCAACAGGTACCAGTTTTGCTAGAATATAAGAATAAATAATGATAATCATCTTGTACTACAAAAAATCTGTACCTTTTTGTATACCTCAACAAACAGGTACCAGTTTTTCTAGAACATAAAAATAAATAATGATTATCGTCACATATAAAATATAACTTTTTTATACCTTAACCATGTTAACCAAAATAAACTAGTTTAAAAAAAAAACTCATCACAAGCATCCAGTGGTGTGATGTATTCCATGTATTGGTATCAACAGAAAAAGTTAGCAGATAACAATATTAAAAGGTTAATCAAAAACAATACTCAGACTCACCCCTGGACTTAAAATTGTTCTTCATATAATATCTAAGTAAACTTACAATAAATTTCCCAATACAAGCCCATCCATTACTACAGTTCTAACACATCTTTCTAATTGTACTTACAATTTCCCAATACAAGACCATCCATTACTACAGTTCTAACACATCTTTCTAAGTGTACTTACAATTTCCCCATACAAGCCCAGGCCACCCTTAAAAAATTGTTAGTTTGGCATTGCCGACCCACACTATCAGCAGGTGGGTAGGTAGGTAGGGATTTTTTTTTTTTTTTTTTTACATTTAAAAGCTTTATACATGTAAATCATGAAGTCTCTAGATCAATGTTGTCTAAAGCATTGCAGCATTGTTGTGTGTACATGCTGGTAGTTTCTTTGAAAGGGGTCAAATGTCAATGTCACATTCTACATCATATGGATAATTTCATGTAAGACAGTCAGTTTTATCAGCAGAGTTAACCAAAGTACCCAGAAAAAACACAGAACTGAGGCAGGAAACTGACAAATTAACCATATCAAACATGTCAAATGTATGATGTGAAAATTGATCTTTTATTGTGGGACTGCCCATTGAACAGAGGCCTGATGTCACATCTTAAAGTTGTGGTCACAGTTTGGTAAAATTACCATAAGTTAATTGGCTCAACCACTACGGCTCCTTGTACAAATGGACAAAGATTTAAACTTTGATTGCTTGCTTTGGTTTTATAAACATCACTTTCTACACCATATGGGTAATTTCATGGCAGTCAGTTTGGCGTACTAAACCGTAGTACTTGAAGGAAAACGCCAAACTGCAGGAGGAAACTGACTAACCTTATCACATATGACATGAAAATCAAACCTTAATTTTACAACTGCCCAACTAAGACTCAAACCAATACCTAGAGGCTAGTAATCAGACATGTA
Source organism: Mytilus galloprovincialis (assembly GCA_037788925.1). Classification (NCBI taxonomy): domain Eukaryota; kingdom Metazoa; phylum Mollusca; class Bivalvia; order Mytilida; family Mytilidae; genus Mytilus; species Mytilus galloprovincialis. The sequence continues at coordinate 33,977,730 of CM075339.1, forward strand.
AGGTGTGACGAACTACCATACAAACACGCCTACTGCCCCTGATAAGTTTTGAGGATAAAGGATCTGTACCAAATTAGGATAGCAAAATATTAAAAATTTGGAAGGTTGGCACAAATAGACATACTAATATTATCCAAGTTCAAGGTTTTTCAGGGCTAGGTTTAAAACGTATGATAAATTAAAAATGGAAATATGCAGCAGGACAGACAATTTTTGCAGATAAATAAATTATGGGTTGTAATGCTTGTTTGATTAACAGAAATTTGGACATGCATTACATGAATACAGATAAATTAATGAGCCCTTAGAATTGTGGAAAAGGAGGGGATTTTATTCATCACTAGTATGCTAGATACATTTATAAATATGTTTCTGTCAGTATCTTTTCTGTTTTAAGAATTATCTTATTCATGTTAAGAAGAAAGGCAAGAAAAGGGGGAAGTACTTCAATTGACACAATATGCTAGTCTTTAAAATATGTATGTTTTGTTCCAGGCTAGCATCTACTGGTACAAAACTACTATAAACTTGTAAATCTGAGACCATTTTGGTCTTTTAGCTTTGGTGCTTACAGCCATAATTATCTTGAATGCATCATTGTGGTTCTGACTGTAGTAGATACTTTGTTCTCTGGTTCAAGGGAAAATTTGTCAATGATAAATTTCAAATATTTAATAAGTTCAACAAATGTAAGAGCCACGCATATTTGTTCTGTGATGTCCCGGTGAAAAACTATCTCATGAAGCGACAAAGTCAAGCAGAAATCATCTGTTTCTGCTTTACAAAAGATAAAATTTGAGTCCTCTACAAGGTCTCTCAGAATGTTTCTTTCAAAGAATAGCTCATTTAAATGTTTGCTCCCAATACAGTGTAAAGCAAGCGCTTTTAAGATCGTGATTTGAAATAAATAAAGCCAGGAACAAACTCGGCGGATACGATCAAATTCCGGCACAATTTCGATTTTTTTTAAATAAAAAAAAATAAATTTCTGAAACGCAAATAAAATTATTTGGGCGGCAAGTTTTTCAGTGGGTCGGGCGGCAATGCCAAACAAATAAAATTTTATTTTAGGCCCCATCCATTACTACAGTTCTAACACATCTTTCTAATTATACTTACAATTTCCCCATACAAGACCATCCATTACTACAGTTCTAACACATCTTTCTAATTCTTTCATGTCTGTTTCGTCATCCCAGGGTTTTACATCTAATACAATACTTGATTTAGCTATTAAAACAGGTTCTGAAAATAGAAATAGTAATATAGTTATAAGTCACTAATTATATGGAATATCTACCTTTAATCATATACTGCTATGCTGAAATTTAATTTTTAATAGAAGTGGGAGGTGTTGACAAGAGCAAACACCGTTTATTCCACACATCATTTCATTCATAACATATGGTCTTAACCTTCTTCCCTTCATATCATAATTAATTCCTATCATGTACCACATTTTACTTTACGGTGGAAACCAATTTTTTTGCTTTTTTTCACCCATCTTACATGCCCATGCTGAGGGCAAATATTTCCAGATTGTCCAGCCTATAGCAATGAATGGTCGGTTAGGTTTTTTTTTTTTTTTAACAGATACTTGTAAGTGCAATCCATTACAGTTTTTGGTATAGATTAGACTGTTAGTTTTCCTGTTTGAATTGTTTATCATTTTTGAGCCCTTTATAGCTTGCTGTTTGGTGTAGGCCAAGGCTACTTGTGGAAGGCCATACTTTGACCTATGGCTGTTAACTTTTTATACATTATGACTTAGTTGGAGTGTTGTCTCATTGAATTCGCACTCATACATGTACCACATCTTCTTATTTTTATGTAAGCAGATAGGTATTTGTGTTTAAATAAAAGACAAAATAAGTACCCCTATATTATATCAAATATAATGAACTAGTTCATACTTTTAGCTTTTTTGTCAGCATATGCCTTTATTCTTTCCTGTTTAATTTTTTCAGCTTCAGCTTGTGCCTCTTCCTGGAAAAAAAAAGACATTTATATATTTTTAATCAAGGAATTTTCATATTCATTTTACATGTTTTATAACACCTATATTTGATCCAAAAATAATTGTGAATGTTAATCCAGTCTGCACCAAAATCTTTTCCAATTTCTAGTTCTAAGCAGAATATTCCACATTTTTTTTAGGTATTAAACAGTTAATATAAAGTTTTACAAAAAAAATTACTGTAAACCAACTTATTTTCGCGGCTACTTATTTTCGCGTTTTCGGAAGTCAATTCAATTTCGCGGCTACTTATTTTTGCGATTTACACTCTCCCTAGAGTGTATTTTAAAATGGCTATAAAAATCCCCACTCCTATTGTCACTAATTAAAACTTGACCGTAGGTTAACTGAATTCACGCACCTGTACAACTTCAAAATTGTTTATTCTTATCATTTAATTGTCAGTTTAAGGATGTCTTTACGGCAATATTTAATCAAACAAAAAACTACAAGTGGAGAATTAGACAAGGCTTTGGATTCATTACTGCCCGATCCTAATGTAAAAAAAAGACGCTGAAACAGCGAAAACTGTCACCATTGCAAATTCGTCAGTTAAAGATGTTCTTACAGTCTCCTAACCGAAAAAGAAAACGTGGCGAATTTTCAAATTATTCATCCGAGCAGAGAGCTAAAATAGCAAGATATGCTTGCGAACATGGGAATACCAGTGCTGCAAAACATTTTTCTAAATTGTTGGATAAAACAATAAATGAAAGTACTGTGAGATCTATGAAAAAACAATATATCGATGAAATGAACAAAACTCTTGAGAAAAACATTGTAGAATTAAGCAGAATTCCAAAAGGTCGCCCCAAATTACTTGGAAAATACGACGAAGAAGTGGTGGATTACGTCAAAAAACTTCGTGCAACAGATGCAATAGTAAACAAAAATTTTTGATTTATCTGGTAATTCTCAGATTAAGGAGGTAGTGAAATCATGTTTCACTGCATGGTATGCACAACAAGTTGGTACGCAATTGAAAGCTGGTAAAACTGTCAAAAACGTTGAAATCAATTTGAAGTTGTCAAACATAAAGCCAATATACGCCAATTGGATTATTCAAGTAATTCAAACAGGTGAAAGATAAAAAAGGTGTAATCCGTAACGGATAGATAATTGATTATGTACACACCTGCGGCATGACTTACCTGAACAATTATGTGTCTAATCTGTTTGTTTACATAATGATGTTTGTGTTTTTATTTCAATTTCCTTTCAGTAATAAAGTTTGTCTTTTTCTCATCTTAAATTTTGTTACATGCCCCATTAGAATTCATGGACTTATTCGCATCGATTTATTTTCGCGTTTTTTTAATGCTCGCGAAATTAGCGAAAATAAGTTGGTTTACAGTAGTCTGAAAACAATTTTATTAGTCTTGGGTATCAGACTGATGGCTAACAGTGCATACCTATCTCAAAATGTTGTATGCATGAATGGTGTGAAGTCCACATTTTGGTATTGAAATCCCCAAAATCTATTCAATTTACTACTATTTTGATTAAACATGCATTCATTCTTCTGTCTAAACTGATTTGAAGCATGATACATGCCTAAGATATAAGTATTAATGTTCAGCCAAAAATAATGTGTGTTTACGATCACATGAATGACCCACACTTTATTTATGTCCTTGACCTTAAACTACAATTGAACTACCCTTCCCCCCTGAAAGACCATTATAATTATGATATTCTCTACATGTATGTTTCAGTTTTATATTGATTATAGAGTTTCTTTATCAGAGTTATTTTTACCACCAAAAGGAACCTTCAGATATTTTGTACAAAAAAAAAGTAAAATGATCAATAAACCATTACATCATCATCTCCAAAGAGGTCAAAATCATCATCATCATCATCATCATCTGCTGGAGCAGGAGCCGGCTTAGATACTGTTGCTGAACTTTTTCCACCTTCAAGGGCTGTGACTCTGCTTTCTAACTTTGAAACCATTTTCTTCATATCGTCAACAACTATAAAATTCAGAAATTTAAATTACAAACGTCCTTGTATTTATATTTACAGTTTACAGAGTACTCCTTATTAGCAATACAAATATACACAAGGTAAAAGGGAGATAATCCTGGGTAAATTTATCTATATTGAAATAACTGTGTTTTATATTTACACCTGACCTACAGCCTGTATGTGCATGATGTGTAGGAACTATTTTATTTTTTAATATGTTCTACTTTCGAGTATGTTCTTTTTTTTTTTTATCCCGCCTGATTTTGTGGTCTTACAACTAACAATGTCTACCAGAATTATTTGCAAAGAATTCCACTCATGCTTTGTGTTAAAAATCTCACTGTGACTTTCAGATGAAGAACAGCAATATAAGCACTGTTCCTTTTCTTTTTGATACCACAGTACTGTGAAAAATTCTTTATCAGGATCTTTACAAAGTATTTTTATTGGAAAAGATACTGATTTTGTTATCTAAAACCAAATTAACATTATTGTTATGCACATCATTTGCACATTGTTTATTTTTTTGCACAAAACCGAAATTTGAAATTGGAAGCTTTGAATGAAATGAAATTTTAACGGTTACCGGTAACGGAAATGAACAAAATCCAGAAATCGTAAATTTTATAAAAAAAAAAAATCGGGGCGGGACGATTTCATAGGGGCGGGCGGGATGAAAATCTATCAATTAATTTTAATTGGCCTTATTGTTATCCACATCAATTGCACATTGTTTATTTTTGTTGTTGTGCAGGTACTGATTTTGTGTCATTGATGGATACCCCGTATTCTTTGCTTTTTCATTTCTAAAATTGGTTTGAAATAAAATATCTTTAAAAGTTGTTTGCTTTATTCTCTACCATTCTTGTTAAAATTGCGACTCAATCATTTCAAAATACGATTTTTGGAGAAAAGTAAATTTTACAAACAAGTATGCTTTTGTTGAATTGAAGTTAAATTTTTTTTTTTTATTATTTTGTTGTTGAACTAAAAAAAATCCCTAACCTACAAAATTTACAGGCAACTTCATGCTTATGTGCTTACATGTACACAACATCAACACGGTTTGATACAATGTTTTGGTTCAAAAGTTTAAGTAGGTAAGCTTATATGATTTGAAGAAATATATCAACATTCAGATTCCCTGTTCCAAATTTTGTCTACTGTATAGAAGTAACTAATGGAAATTTACTAATCTACAATAACAGATGATTATACATGAGGGTCGGTGATGGTCTTAATGGGGAGGGGAATGATATTTCAGCATTTGTTTGGTGAAACTTACTTTTCTTGAGTTCTTTATTTTCTGTTTCTAGTGTGTTCATTCTGTTGTTGAACTGTCCATCTCCTCCCGAAGATAAAGCTGAACCACCACTCTACATAGAAAAGAAGTGTGAATATTAACCTCTAAACAAAGATGTATATATCTGCTTTACAAGTTAAATAGAACTTTTTGGTCTAGAGCTTTAGAAATGTAAAAGGAGATGTCAATAGAACTTCTTATGCTAGAAAAAAATTGTCTGTATCCTTTTTTCAATGTTATTTGACAGCGAATTTTTTTATTTGTCTGTATCCTTTTTTCAATGTTATTTGACAGAGAATATTTTTATTTGAATATGAAGTGCCATTTGAAGTCAGCAATAATTGTGAGCATTTATAAAGGTTTTCTTTAAAATCATATTATACATGTACATGTTATATAGAAATGATACATGTGTTTAGATCTTGATGCATCTTTGTCATCCATACAATCAACACAATGAAAGTAAATTCTAAATTTATAGATCTAATAACTTTGGTGAATTCATTATTTTTTTTCAATTTTTAATGGATTTGTGAGTAGGTAAAACATGACTTTCAATGATCAACAAATTACTAACTAACTAAAGGTCTGAATGCAGATATGGGTAAAACCAATCTAAACGCAGCGACCAAGCATTAAAAAATGAGCGAGTTTGAGATTTAATTTTAATTAGATTGGAGTAAAACATGCATGAAATCAAATATCCAGGAAATAACAATTTTTCCTCAATCTTTAAAAATTGATAGCCAACGATTGTGCACAATGTACATGTATAGTCTATGTTTGACAAAACATCAGATCTAGAAAATATATATGCCTAGTTTGCCAACCATAAGTATATAGATTCCACAACTGCAACAAGTGAGTTACAATATTTCTCCACTTAAGACAGTAAAATTTTATTATTTAAAGCGTGAGGCTTGCATAGCTTTTTAAATAATTAAAATTTATCTGTCGAGAATTGTAATACACGAGTTATAGTGATAGTGGTGGAATCTGTTTCTTTAATGATTTTTATTTTTCTTTTTCAAAGATTTGAAGAAAGTTGTGTACTTTATATGTGGCGTCATCAGGCATGGTCGCCTTTTTCATGACGTCACAATAGGGAAATTCAGAAGAAACCAAGAAAATTTAAGGTCACAATTAAATTTCTACCAATCATTTGCCGAGAACAGATTTTTCACTAGTGAGGAGAAATATTTTTCTCACACCGATCAAGAAATGGGAAAATAGCTTGAAAATTAGAGAAATAACCATTTAGATGACTATAAACTCCATGTATAATTACAACAATGAAAGCATACACAATAGGAAATGTAAAGCAATAAAAAAATATAAACAACTTTCTCAAATCAATAGGTTTGAGAGTCCACCTTGTACCTAATTTTAAGTAATTTAATTCAAGTGCAGCTGAATCATATTTTTTTTGCTTTGTATAGGATTTTGATTAGACATGTTTTCCTTCTTCAATAAACATAATAAATAGTTGTGAATTTTCTCCTTAGTGTGACTACTGACTTTAAGAAAAGAACTTCAAATCAATCGCTAAATACCGTACAAACAATATGAACATGATGAACAAGTAAATCAAGTAGACAGGTTAAGATTTAGAGAAACTATTAAAGATCTATTTTGACCATGAATTTTTAAGCCCTGCAAATACATGTATGAGAAATGTTCTAATGAAAAGATGATAATCATGAAAATAAAAAAAAATGTATAACAGAGAAAAAACATAATGAACATGAAAAATATATTGAATCAAAATGTAAAAGTACAAACAGAAATCTAAATACAGATCTGTTGAATATGGTCAGACTAGTTATTAAAGAGACGAGAATTCATCAAAATCAAATACCCCAAAAATGGTTTTGCATTTATCATGTTTATAGAACATGTTAATTTAGATGATGAATAAAAGTTGGATCACTTAGTACATGTAGTATAGCACTATCATGACTATGGTGTACACCTTGCTCAGAAAATAATTTTCAACATTTCTGTAAAACATGTAAAAAAGAAAGAATATTTTGTATGTACATACAACATGTATTATGATTATTAGAAGAACAAAATAAGGGGGAATAATCTATGTATACAACATGTACTTGAACAAAAATCAGAAGCATTTTAAAATAACACAATATTTTTGCTAAATATACCAATACCTGAATGATGGCAAAAAAAACCAGAAAAGTGGAATGTAAAGTTAATTAACAGAATTTAAAAAGATCAAATTTTGATATAGTATATATGTAGTCTTAACTTCTGTTTCTAATTGCTTTTTTGAAGTACTAATTAAAAAAAATATATATATATATATAAAAATTTGCTTCAATAAACTTTAATTCATAAAAAAATAATTCTATAAACTTTTTTTTATACATTTTTACTGTACTTTCAAATGAATTTATTCACAGAAATAAATATTGCATTTTTAAGAAGCAAAAAGCAGTGAATTATAATCTATTTTATAATAGTGATAATCAACACACTGTACTAATATATATATATATATAATTATTTTGCAGAATCAAAACACCATAAACACATGAGGATGCTAATTTTTGCGTCAGCAAATTTATTCATAACTTTTAAAGATTGAATGATTAAAAGCTAGGCATGTGCATAAGGTATGGAAAAATGTTGGTTGTTGAAGTCTGTTTATTGTTTGTCAATTTTCTTTAAGTATCATTTTGGTTATTTTGATTGTTGGTTTGCCATCTCAAGACTTATTTTCATATACCATGTATACCCAACATCTACTTTTTAACATTGATGACATTCAGACCAAATTGAATTTTTCATTTTCAGAATAACATGTGCAATTTTCATTTTACTGTTTAATGTCAAATCATGATGCGACCAAATTACAATGGAATTCAAACCAAACCTATTTTCTGAAGTTTTTGTATTTTTTGATTGATGAAATTTCTTGATGTATATATATATTATATTATGTTTTCCAAATGAAAAAATGAAATGTACAAGTATAATAAAATTACCAGTATTTAAATTTCAACCTTCATTAACTATTCTTGTAATCCATTCTATAAAATTTTACATCAAACATATATTCCTCTATATACATATTACATGATATAAGTGTGTGTACCTTTACCATGTTTATCTTGGTCTTAAGCATTTGTAAACTGAAGTAGGAATATACATAATGTATACAGACTGCAAAACATTTAAGCCCTAACCAACCAGATATGATGTAAAAATTAACATTGGGTTGGTTTATTCAACTTGAGGTGAATTGAAGACTATTTTATAATAACTATCTTCATGTATTAAGAGAAAATATTCTTTCTTTTCTATATATACAGTGTGTGTAAAACACATTGATGCATATCACACAACTCCTTTTTTGGCCAATATAATTTGAGAAAAAAATCTGTGTATTATACACATTACTCGATAATGCAAAACAGACATCTTTTGGCCACATGTAACTTGAGAAAAATATGCGCATTATACACAACTGAATACGGTTATAACACAGAAGTCTCCTATCAAAATTGATTATTTGATGGCAGTCTACTGCTTTATTACCGTATTCAGTTATGTATAATGCATATATTTTTTGGATTAATGATGTGCAAGGTGATAATTTGTTATAGAAATGTTAAGAAAAGAAAGACAGATAGCTATTATAAAACAGTCAGTTGTAACTAGATTACTTTGCACTAAATATCTACTTGCTTAAGGAGGTAGACCTAGGTTAAGGGAAATAACTCTTAAAATCATCAGTACGTTTTTGTCAACCATTTCCAAAAACATATTCTAAGCTTCTAGGTTACATAGATTATTTTCAATCTGTTTCAGGTAAATGCTTAAAATACATTGATGAACTTGACTTTTACAAACGCTTAACTGATTTAAAGAGTTATCTCCCTGAACCAGAATGAAATAACAACAGCAATTTTACTCACAGAAGATAAAGCTTTTTGAATTTGTTGTCTGGCTTCAGCTATTTCATTTATTAATTTGCTTGACCCAGAATTCTCTTTATTATTGCCCTAGAAATATATGCATTTTTTATTTCAATATTTATAATCTATTTAGTTAATAGCGCCAAACAAAAAGGTCAAAGTATGGTTTATTAATTATTATTTTATTTTATTCCTCAAACATTTGTCAAAGCTTGCAGTTGTTTGTCCTTTATCATGATAAATTGATGAAAGCCACACTACATAATATTTATCATGTTTATCATATTATAAAATAAGTAGTAAGTACAAAAATGTATATACACTTCACCATATACGTGAAATATGGATTATGTTATTTCCACACTTCTATGATTGGACCCTGGGAGAACAGATTTAACAGAAATTTTATTATCCTGTTTATTCCACCAATATTTCTTTTTTTCTCTTCGTAAGAATTAATTTCCTATTTACAATGTGAGAATGATGTGAAAGCATTTGAATTCCAAAATTTTCAACAATTCTATGGTTTAATTTCCTGGGAGTTGTCGGATATGGGCTGCCCAATGTGGAAATAACAAAAACCAATTAGATTGAACATTGCTACTTTTGTTCAATCTTTTTTTCCAGATCAGATAAATGTTGTACTTTTAGTTTTCTATGTGTATATTAATTTTATTTTTATCTACAACGGTAACCTGATGAAGTTTTTATAATAAGTGTGATATATAATTTACTGCATGCACTAATAAATAATTACTTATACATCATAATATAAATTTTTGATCCAAAATTTACAATGTTACAATAGCATCCTTACTATACATGCTCTATCTTAAATGATTTTAATGATAACTATGAATCTATAAAAAATATTTGAGAAATATCAACAGAAGTAGTTCCGTTTTTTGCCAAATTCCAATAAAACATGCTTTCATCTAGGCCTACTTCGAATCGTCCAACTCGGGTTGACTTGAGTTAAAAGATCAGTGCTAATAAATGTGCATGTGCGCAACGAAAACTCTTCCATTGCCAGTTGAGAAAACTCTACTAACCCTGAGTAGGACAAATCGATGTAGGCCTTAAGAGCAAGCACATGAACATGTATCCGTTTACAGTTTATATCATTTCTATGGATATCTTGAAAAATTCAACATGTACAAATACAAATGAATACTGGTATCAGAATCCTTTTAATAGCTAGTAAAAGCTGAAATAGCAAGGTTAATACATATCATACATTGTGTTAATCCTGCCCAAAGATCTAAGGCCAAAAATAATAATACATGTGTTTCCACTAACCCTAACTACCTGACTACCTTAATTTTTAGTGCCTACCCAACTCTTTTTATGCCAATTTGGACTAAGCATCTTTAAAGTCACAATACTTCTCTAATAGCAACCAGCTAAAAATTGTTTGTTAAAAGATTGATATTGCCTACTTTAATTTTTTTCAGGACGTTTACGGAAACACATATTATTTTTTTTTGGCCTAAACAAATTTGTTACTCCTGCCCAAAGATCTAAATTAGTGTACATAGTTTTATGCAGACTTACAGATGTACCAGCAATTGTACATTGATAAACAGCTTCTGCATTTTCAAATTTCTGTTGGTCTCTCCATGTAGAATCTAACAATAGTGGTTGTGCCATCCTGAAAAAAAGAACCACTAGATTATAAACATATAATCTTATGTTACAAATTCAATGTATAACAAATTTGACAATACTCATTTGAATTGTTTAACATGTCATTTCTGGGCCTTTTAAAGTTGAATACAATGTATATGGTATGGGCTTTGCTCATTGTTGAAGGCAGTCGATGACATATAGATGTTTAATATCGGTGTAATTTGGTCTCTTGTGGAGAGTTGTCTAATTGGCAATCATATCACATTTCCTTTTTTTAACTTAAAGGGCTTGATACATTGTAAATGTTAATGACTGTTGTTGTTTGTTGGTGTGGTTCACAATTGTTTCTTGTTTTTTTTACATAGATTAGACCTTAAGTTTTAAGTTTTTAAATTGTTTTACATGTAGTTATTGTAGGGCTCTTTAAAGATTGCTGTTCCTTGTGAGCCAAGGATCTGTGGTGAAGGCCTGATACTTTGAATTGTAATTTTTTACTTTTTATACATGTACATCATTTTTGTACATTGGGATTGGAATGTATCATTAACACTCATACATTGTACTACATCTTATTTATATGTGCAGGAAAAGATAGGTGTTCTAGTATTCATTTGCTAACAATATTCATTTGCTAACAATATTCATTAAAAGTAATTGTTTTCGCTATGGAGGGGGAGGGGGCTGTCAGAGGGGACCTGATCAGTGGCAGATCCAGAAATTTCATAAGTGGTGGCCCACTGACTGTCTAAGAGGGGGCCCGCTCCAGTGCTTCCCTATATAAGCAACCAAATTTTTCCACCCTGGGCCCCCCCTAAATCCGCCTCTGCTGGTCCCGAAATCCCTGGCTTAAAACATGAAATCCTGAGGTCCAAAATTTAAAGAAATTTAAATCCCAGCATTCCAAAATTGGAAACAAGAATTCCAGGATCTCGAAAGGGTCTATCCTGAAATCCCAAGCTTAAAAACACCCGATCCTGACATCTCCAAAAAGGTCTCCCCCCCCCCCACCTCTACAAAACAGCAGGTCTTTTTTTAGTGCAATTGGTTAACACAACAGACATCATAAAAAAATCTTTAAGAAATGAATGAACTTCTTGTTGAACATTACGAGTTTTTCAGAATCTTTTATCAAATTAAAATTTGTTTCAAAATCTGAGTGGACATAATAAGATGTCAACAGCTTGGAGGTGGGATTGACAAATCTGCCTGAGGCTGAGGCAGGTATCTCATTATCCCCCCTTTTTCATTAAAGTGGTTGACAATCTTAAAAACCACACCAAAATATCTTTTGACAAAGTTGATTGTATACAGTAGTTGATGATTTATCTGTGTTTGATTTTAATATAACTTTCTACGTGAGATTTCGTACTTTTTGATATATTTTTTTTTGAAGCCGGCTTTGTTCCACGATGTATAGGGAATAAAAGAAAGATTTTAAGGACTCGAGATATAATTTACATAAAAAATACGGGCAGACTGAGAATAAAATCCGGGAACATAATGCACTGTACACTCTGGTAGAAATCAAATCTGTCATGACACATTAGAGGATAAATCTTTGTAAATAAAACGAACAAAACCATATTTTCTAGTCAACCATATTTCCTACTATTAATTGATTACTGATTCTTGTTTTCCGGAAAATAAATGACCCGAACTTGTTTCAGAGATTACTCACTGATTACACTGACAACATAATCATGATGCAAAGTTCATTGAGATTTTTTACAAAATTTAGACAGTCATGTGGCGTGGCATACAGATTCTTGAGGTCCCAGAGAAAGGAATCATATAAACAGTTCAAGAAAATCCAATATCCATTGTTTCCTGTACTGGCATTTCAACCTTTTGCAACAGTTCATGCTCTAAGTTTTGGGTTTGGAAAGAAAGAAGAGGTCAAAGAATTGACCAAAGAAGAATTAGTTGTTATAGAAGCTGATAAAATATATACAGCTAATGAGATACTTAAACTGTATGATTTCCTAATTCAGTACAAGGATTGTCAGAATGATGAAATTTTGTGGAGACTGGCCAGGGCTGCGAGCGACAAAGGAAAACTAGTTCAAAATACCAATGAAAAGAAAGCCTGCTTCTTTGAAGCCTTTGAATACATCAAGAAAGCTCTAGAATTAAATGACAATAATTTTGCCTCTCACAAATGGTATGCCATACTACTTGATTACACGGCAGAATATGAAGGCACGAAAAAAAGAATTTCAAATGCCTTTCATGTGAAGGAACATTTAAAGAGAGCCAATGAATTAAACCCAAAAGATGCAACATCATTGTACTCACTTGGGTATTGGTGTTTTCTATTTGCAGACATGCCTTGGTACATGAGACAAATCGCTTCAGCGCTGTTTGCTTCACCACCAACTTCAACTTATGAAGAGGCGCTGGCTTATTTTGAAAAAGCTGAAGAAGCAGATCCTAATTTTTACAGTATGAACTTATTGATGTTAGGGAAAACTTACCTCAGATTGAAGAACCATAATATGGCGCTGAAATATTTAACTAGAGCGAAAGATCAACCTTTAAATAAACCTGATGATGAAAAGGCTCACAAAGAAGCTCTGGAATTATTAAAAAGCATGGGTGTGAAATTAAAAGACCAGCAATAAGAATGACTTGATTATAAGGCTGTTCATTAATACAATTTTTTTCTTGAATACTCAGGTGTTTATTGGTGCAATTGTTCAAATCAATAGCTATATATGTACTTTTTCAAAATACATGTAGTATAATATTTTACAAATTACCAAATTAGAATGTATGTACATACAATAAACAGTTATTTATTTGTGTTGGGTGGCTTTATCAGTCTTACTTGTCCAAGTAAAATACTAAATGGCCCGGACATGATGTCAAACTAGTTCACCTCCATGAAAAATTAGGGGTGAAGTTTTATCTACAATGTATCCACCACAAATCTTGTATCTGGTAATGTTTCATATATTCCTTTTGTACACTTCCTAATTGATATTGAACATGATGAAAGCATCTAATTTTTTGGATTTTTAGAAAGTTTCTGTATCTTACTAAATGATTTGATAATTACAATAATTATAAATCATAAATGGAATGGTAATACTATAAGTACATGTGTTAAAATAGAGGATGGAATTACAGGAAATGGGAAATATGACAAAAGAGACAAAAACCTGACCAAAAGTTAACATCTCATTTCTATTGATAATTGTCAGCAACTTAAATTGTATAAAGTTCAGAAATTATTGTGTGCATTTATTTTTTCAATTTGTAAAAAATGGACAAAATTGGGAAGTTAATTATTGAGATTTTAGGAATGCTGCATAAAGATATGTATCTGACAGATATAAAAATAGTAGTTCTTTTTATTACAAAACGTATCCAATAGACCACTTTCCAGTTCATCCATCACTGGAAAAAACTTGTCAATTATGCACGCCTTTATGACATCATTTACCAGATAGAGGGGATCGCCTGTATCCCTGCACTATTTACATTCATCAAGCGTCTTAGTGATCGTCATTGGCAGGATAACTAGAAATAATGGTTGTTCTGTAGGTTCTTAATTACAATCCCTAATGACAGCAGTGCTGATTGTCAATTTTTTAGAATTCAATTTGCCGTTTTCCAACCACTCGCTCAACATTGGAAAGGAAGTGACGACGCCCCTAAACGTGTTAATGACATTCACTAAAACCAGAGTTTTTGACAGAAATGCATCGAACTCGAAAGTTGTCTATTGCATTATTTGCATTGATAAATAGCTTTTTGTACCACACAATAAATTCTGAATTAACAGTTTCATACATGTATATATGCCCATCTCAAAAAGAGAGGTGAAATATACCAATTGGGCATTCAAACTCATTAGTCAAAAATAAATGACAACACCATGGCACAAAAAGAAAAAATTACCAAATTTAAAGAAAAACAAGTTGACAGTACACATAACACAATATAGAAAACTAACAACTAAGCAACACATGCACCAACCCCACCAAAATAAAGGGGATGATCTCAGTTGCTTAGGTAAGCATATCCAGCTCAACATGTGGTACTGGTTGCCTCAATGTGTCTAGCCAATAAGCTATTTTTACCCCCAGGATATTAAGTTTTATTTAAAAAATATTCTCCTCCATAATACTCATCTCAGAGTCAGGTTCTCACTTAATAGTTTTGAAGGTAATTAGTTTCAAATATATATATGGCAAGTAACAGTGAAAAAATAAAACTATTGGTATACAATTCATCTTCTAAGTGGATACACCATCATTTGACAATCTTCAGGAATCTTAAGATAAGACCAGGAGGGATTCATGGATTTGTCTTATATTGAGAACCCTGAAATTCATACAATTTTCCAAGTAGAATAGATGTGGTGTAGACATCATTGAGACAGCTATATACCAAAATGTCTATCATGTCATGTTTTGAATCTTTCTTAGTATGGACAAGCTTAATTGTATAAAACTGGTGGTTTAATCAAGGATGACCACTGATAAAGGTTCTGACTGGACATATTTCATGTGTATTTACATGGTAGTTAACAAACTTTTAACAAATTTGAATTACTGCATGTTTTCCAAGAGGGTCTTCAATAGGGTGTCTTTTCATTCATTTCTGTATTCTTAAATTTGTTTTTCATTTCTTCATACTTCTGATCTTATTTTGTTAGTCCATTTTTTTTTTGTGGTATTGGCCTGTTATTGATTTCTCCATATATTCTGTAACGAGGGGGGGGGGGGGGCAAGGGGGGTCCCAATAACAGCAAAACAGCAAATTGATTTGGCTCATAACAGATAACAAGGAATTAAAATGGACAAAAACAGATAACAGTAAATGAAATACTAAAATAATTCTGTCTTTGACAAATCAGTATTTCTTATTACGGATATAATCCTTTGTAATGCATTCCATTTTCTATGACTATGTTTTTAGTATTAATTTATGTATCTAGAATGTGTTTAAATTACTACTCAATATATTATAATATTTTTTATACGCTCGTTTACGGAACGTACATTTTGTATTATCATGATTATGGTATACTGTTGTCCGTCTGTTGTCAACATGTCTGACATTAACTCAAAAACTCTTTAACCAATTTGCATTAAACTTTGGGAAATTGTTTATATCTATTGACGTGAGCTCCCTTTTTGTTTTGTTTTTTTATAAATTTTAGATTTTAATATTCTGGGTAATGGGGATTTATTCAATAAAATTGGTGGGTTTTTTTCAGTTTTCTGATAATATCTCAAAAATACTTTCACAAAGCAAGGAATTTTGGTGAATTGTGTATATCTATTAACATGAGTTCACTTTCAATTTTTATAAATTTTAGATTTTACGTTTCGAGTTAACGGGTTTTATTAATTAAAAAGGGGGGATTTTTCAGTTTTCAGACATTAACACAAAAATGTTTTCAGCAGTTCTCATGAAACTTTGCTGAAACGTTTATATCTATTGTTGTAAACTCCCTTTTGATTTTTATTAATTTGAGATTTTATGTTATTGAGTTAAGGGATTTTATTCATTAGAAAAAGGTGGTATTTTCTAGTTTTCAAAAATAACTCAAAAATGCTTTCAGCAGTTCTCATGAAACGTTGGTGTATTGTTTATATATATTGACTGAAGCTCCCTTTGTTGCTAATAAAAAAAATTACCTAAAAGAGTTTGAATATTCTGACTTTTTCTAAATGACCATTTAATGAGGTGTGTGAATTTTTCTTAATAAGACTATGAGGCAAAGTGGTATATAGGGTAGCAAAATCAAAAGCACCAATTATAAGCATGCAATTTATCAAGTACTTCGAACGAATTTTGACACTTCAAAAGCGATTTATTACACTTTTTTCAAAGGCCTTATTTGAACAATTTTTTTTATCAGCTGAGGTTTTTGATTGTACCAAGTGTACTAGTAAGTAGAATACATAGTTTAGTTGGGAAATAATGGCTTGAAACGAAATAAATCTTTGTTTGTAATGAGTTATGTGCAGCTTCGGACCCAAGTACATGGTTGTAACTTTCATTGTACAATGCATTTGGTTCTGCTTTGAAAAGAATCACAGAGCTGAGTCTATGTACCATATTATATAAAAGGTTAACTAGTTGTTAGGACCTAGTCCTTAATTGAGATCCTTGTCAGATATTCCTGGCCATATGTTTTCCTTTTTGTCATATTAAGAATTGTTTTAATTTAATATGTTCGTACGGGAAACAAGGAACATTATTCTCATACAAAAAATTAAGATAATTCTAAATACACATTCATAAAAAATGGAATTTATTACAAAGAATTTCATAAGATATACTTGAATTGTCCTGGACCTCACTTCTGTGATGGGTAAATGTTAATGGAATCCTTCTCTGGATACGGGACAAACATATTAGTAGTGGTAGACCCCAATGTCCAATGATCTTGAATTTATACCGAATATTGACTGTCAAATAAATGATAACATTCCAATTTTCAATAACAGTTAACAGCAAATCCATTATCACAATAACAGATAACAAAAAAACTAATAGCCCAATAACAGCTAACAAAGAATAAGACAATAACAGCTAACAGCAAATTTATTTTCAAAATAACAGATAACAAAGAATTAAATTGCCCCATGACAGCATAACAGTTAAACCCCTTGCCCCCCCCCTCTGTAACCCCCATCTAGACACTCACAAATTGTGCTGAGACTTATCCTTTTTCATACAAGTAAATGTTTTCATTCATTGTTAAACAAATCATGATTTTGGTCTTCTCTGTTGCATTGTTTCGTAATTTTTTTTATCATGTTTATCCTGGTGTTGTTATAGCTTACTATAAGGCATGGATTTGGGTTATTTTTTAAGTCTGTATAGTGACCTATAGGCTATAATTGTTTGCATTGTTTCATTTTGGCCTTTAACTGGATATACAGCTGTTTATTTGGCAATTTTACAACATCTGAGAACAAGAATGTGTCCAAAGTACACGGATGCCCCACTCCCACTATCATTTTCCATGTTCAATGGACCGTGAAATTGGATAAAAAATATAATTAGGCATTAAAGTTAGAAAGATAATATCATAGGGAACATTTGTACTAAGTTTCAAGTTGATTGGACTTCAACTTCATCAAAAACTACCTTGACCAAAAACTTTAACCTGAAACATGCACTTTCATTTTCTATGTTCAGTTGACCGTGAAATTGGGGTCAAAAGTTTAATTTGGCTTTAAAATTAGAAAGATCATATCATAAGGAACATGTGTACTAAGTTTCAAGTTGATTGGACTTCAACTTCATCAAAAACTACCTTGACCAAAAACTTTAACCTGAAGTGGGACAGACGGATGAACGAACAGACGGACGGACGAACGAACGAACAGACGCACAGACCAGAAAACATAATGCCCCTCTACTATCGTAGGTGGGGCATAAAAAGATCAAACCACTTAATATTAACATTGACCAATGAATCATGAAAATTAGATCATGGTCAAATAATTTATGCCAGCCAGACCTGTACAGCTTGCAATCATTTAGACACCAGATGTACATGTAATGGTCTAATCATTAAAAGTACCCGGGAACAGATCAAACAACAAAATCTTTACATTGTCCAATGAACCATGAAGTTGAGGTCTATGTAAGATAAAACCTGTCAGTGGCGGATGCAGGAATTTTCGAAAGGGGGGGTGCTAGCCCAGGGCAAAGGGGGGGTGCAAAACATATGTCCCGATTGTCCCGATTCAAATGCATTGATCGGCCAAAATAAAGGGGGGGTGCGCACCCCCGGAACCCCCCCTCTGGATCCGCCACTGCCTGTTGTGTGCACCATAAAATTATTCCATACACCAAATTAAGTTAACCTAATTGAGGTCTATGTAAGATAAAACCTGTTGTGTGCACCATTAAATTATTCCATACACCAAATTAAGTTAACCTAATGGTTAGAAATAGTATCACAGAGATACGGACTTGACTACTTCACTTTAACCTTGATACCAATTTTGATGAAATGAGAAATGCAGAAAATGTAAGGATTTACCCATATACCAAATATAGTTATTATATTACTCATAATAATTGAATATTAGACTTGACAAACAAAATATGTTCAAGCAGTCACTGAACCATGAAAATGAGGTATAGGATAAGGGAACAAGAGGGTGTCACAACGACAGCAAACCGGATTTAGGGAGCTACCATTTGATTTTTATGGGGGGGGGCTAGGATGAAAAATGTTGTCCTGCCTTTTTTTTTATTTGTAATCTCTGTCCTGCCTTTTTATTTTTCACTCTATTCGGTCCTGCCTTTTTTTTTTTAGTTTATCCTGCCTTTTTTTTACCTAAATTGTCATCCTGACTTTTTTTTTGGCAAGTGTCTCATCCTGCCTTTTTTTTTAACTCAAAATTCCTGTCCTGCCTATTTTTTTCAAATTTCATCCTAGCCCCCCCCCCCCCCCCCCCCATAAAAATCAAATGGTAGCTCCCTTATTAACATTTATTTGTGTCCTGGCAATATCACAAGAACCATTACTGATGATTGGTGAAAGTGAAAATCGTCAATATCAAATTTGACCTCCATTTTGTCATAAGTATCAACATATTAAAATTTGAAAAGCTAAGATTGAATGGTTCGTGAGTAAATGCAACAATGTGAATGGAAACACCATTTTACGATCTTTCAAGAACCATAACTCCTGAACGGTAAAAGTCAAAATCGTCATTATTGAACTTGACCTCTATTTTGTCATCAGTGACAACATATTAAAATTTGAATAGCTTTGGTTGAATGGTTCATGAGAAAATGCACGGACACGACTGGAAACACCATTTTCAATCTTTCAAGAACCATAACTCATGAACGGTAAAAGTCGAAATCGTCATTATTGAACTTGACCTCCATTTTGTCATCAGTAACAACATATTAAAATTTGGGAAGCTTTAGTAGAACAGTTCATGAGTAAATGCACGGACACGACTGGAAATGCCATTTTACGATCTTTCAAGAACCATAACTCCTGAACGGTAAAAGTCAAAATCATCATTATTGAACTTGACCTCTATTTTGTCATCAGTGACAACATAATAAAATTTGAAAAGCTTTGGTTGAATGGTTCATGAGAAAATGCACGGACATGACTGGAAACACCATTTTTCAATCTTTCAAGAACCATAACTCCTGAACGGTAACAGTCAAAATCGCCATTATTGAACTTGACCTTCATTTAGTTGTCAGTAACAACATATTAAAATTTTAAAAGCTTTGGTTGAACGGTTCATGAGGTAATGCACGGACAACATTTGATTGCCGCCCGCCCGACCGCCCGCCGTACATTCCCAGATCAATAACCGACATTTTTGTCACAAAAATCCGGTTAAAAATGACATTACAGAAGTTATGAAGCATCAAGGTCATCTCCATTCTGTACTATAGAGCTTTATACAAATTATAAATAAGCCGTCACCATAACTGGATTGTAATCCTTATGTCTCCCTTTCAGCATCATTCGTAGCAGACAAGAACCATTATATCCTATCCCTATTCTTAAAATTGATCGAAGCAAAAAGGATTTCTTGTTTTCATGCAAAAAATGCCTAGATAAATGCCTTTGTAAAGACTAAGAAAATACAGTAATACTATGTGAACCTGAAATGAGACAACCATAAGGACACAGAGATAGGAAAACATAATGCCTCCCCGACTATTGTCAAGACAGAATTGGTACCAGGACAGCGTCACTTTTGACATTTTATTCATTATTTTATAATTAGACTGCTCTATAACATTTCAATCTATAACAATAGTAATTAAACCATGTATGCTGGATTGTATCAGTTTTATATAAAAAATTAATTGCATGATTCTGATAGAAATTACTGTTTTTTACATCAGATTTATAATTTCATGTACATAAGTGTATTTTCGTGTGCTATCATACTTCAGAAGAACATGTGGAATTCCTTTTCAGAATTGACCAAGACCAAGACAGTCAAGATTATTTTGTCTATTTTTTTCTGGTTCAAGAAAGATAACTCTGTCAACTTTCATCTTCTTCCTTCTGTTTAATGGAAAGATATTCAGAATATTTAATCTTCCTTGGAATAATATCTGAAAAATAAAAAATGATTACAAAGCATTTTGTAACAAATTTTGACTAGAACGATTTAATACCTGTCACCTGGATTAATGGTCTCTTTTGGGACAATGTTTGAAAAGATGAGCGATAATTTTTAAACACTGTATTGTTGACTTTAAACATTTTAAAGCATTTATCTATTGCTTTTTTTTAAAAGTCCCATAAAATTAAACTTGAGGAAAACTCAAAATCAGCATTTTTAATTTCCTCTGGAAATTAACATTGGAAGGGGAGATAACTCTGCAAAAAAGTCTTTATTTGGTCTTTATTTGGTGAATTTTCTTAAAAAAAAATTAAAGTATGCTACTTTGATGGGGTTATAAGTTCGTATTTGACTATGTTATATAATTTTCTGCTCATGAAATGTACAAAACCGAAGTGATATGGGTGTTTTAATTTTTTTGTGTGCATTTTTCATCAAAGAAATTGCAAATTTGTGACCATTTTGAAAAAATAATGTCAAAATTTGGTATGGTTTATATCTGTATATTATATTTGTTCAACAACTTCAAACACTTTAAACCACAAAAAGAAGAATATATGCTTAATTATTTTATTAAATTTGAGATTCTTTACCTTGACATGTTGAAAAATTCAATAAATAGTCAACTAATACATTACACAATGTAGATTGTAGCTTGATAAAAGATATGAAAACATCTTTAGAGCTGTTTGGTATACTCTAAAAACGGTTAAAATATCAAGAAATAATGCATTCTGTTGAATAAAATCGGTAATGTTATAACTTTGTATCAATTTTATTGATATTTCTGACTTTTTTTGCAGAATTATCTCCCAATTCAGCTGCTATTCAACATGTTCAATGCAAATCTTCATAGGAATTTTAAATTGTGATTTTTTAGTCTTCCTCCAGTAAAATTTTATGGGACTTTTTCCTGTGTATATTTATGATATAATGCTGAATATCAGTCAAGGGTCTAACTTAAATAAGTTATTAGAGAAAAATAACATACATGTTGTTATTGTGGGCTAAAATATCAAAAAACTGTTATAACATATGTATGTTACATGTTTCAAAGGGAAAATATACAACCTTTATTTTGTTAAAATTTTCTCAAGTTCTATTGATATTATAATTTTCTTTAAGTATACTAATCTTTTCAAAGATATAACAGCTCATAGTTTACCAATCATGCAAAATACACCTATGTTATTACAGAAAATATATTCCTGCAATAACAAAAGGGTGTTATTACAGCTTCTCTGACTTGCATAACAATGTATTTCAATTCATATTAAGAAATGATGATCAGAGCTTGTAATGAGGCACTGCGCAAGATTCCAAGTGTCTCATTTACTCTCATATAGTAAGTTTCATGCTTGTAATAACAAACAAAGCCTTGTTATTACAGCTAAGTTTGCCCTTAAAAGCCTTGTCTCATTGATTTACCATGGGTCATCAAAATTGTATTAATGGAATTAGAAAATTAGTTATCAAGGTAATATATTAAGCTATGTACTGCGCAAAGTTTTAAGAATTCCCAAGTGCTCATTAAAGATAAAATATTTATGATATATTTAACTGATAACAAACATATGTTATTACAGACTAAGCAAAAAAGAGTAGACAACTCATGAAAGTGTCTGAAATAACATATGCATGTTATTTTTATGCATGTTATTTTTCTCTAATAACTTATTTAAGTTAGACCCTTGACCGAATATTAAAACTTAAAAATCTTCTGTTGCAATTACTTTAAGGTTAGGGTCAAATTTATGCTAGATTGACTGGACTATAATGAGTCTTAACTGTTTAGCAATAAAAATTGATTCACTACTTTTAGTACAAATGGTGTGCTAAACCCTACCAAATACAGTCTTTTGTTAATGTCAGGTTGATTTCTTTATTTTGTTTTGGAGTCCAGTCAGTTGAAGTCCACCTCTAGGTACAGGATTTCTTGTGGTGATGAAGACCCATTGGTGGTATTCTAGTAGAAGTTCTGCTTTTTGTTACTCTGGGTTGGGTTGTTGTCTCTTTGACACATTCCCATATTCCATTCTCTACTCTATTCTTTAATATATATATACAAAGATCTGTGCTTTGATCAGATTGTAAAAATGATGAATCTAGTATACAAACCTTGTAAAAACTGGAGTACATCTTCTGAGTTAACTACTTCAGCTAAGTCTTTATAGTCTACACTGTTTTTGCTTTCATTTGTTTCTAATGAGATCATGGCTAAGTTCTGTATAAATAATTCCTGAAAAATTAATATATTTAATGAGAATTTACATTTGTTGTACAGGTTACAAATCTTAGAAATATTACTAATATATACAATGACAAACTATAACATGTATAAATTAAGAATGTAACCTGACAAGATTTGAAAAAGGTCTGATTTAAAATTGAACTTCAACATGTTCAAAGAGTTACTGCAATTTCGAATATATGTATGTCAAGTAGAGATAATTTTTAAAGCCCAAATTGAACTACAATGTTACATAGTAATTTTCATAACTGCCAACTTTTGAAAATCCCCATGGAGGTTTTAGTGTGTAACAACAATTTCAAATGTGACAATTCTTTCCAATGTTTTTTGCACGTTCTGTTTTACATGTTTTATAGTCTAGAAAAAGTGTCATATTTGTATTATAAGCTTTATACAAGACTTTTTTTCTGTTTATTTGCATGATTCTAGTTATTTTAGCAATAGTAAAGATGAATGTGTAGATAGAATACCAGGATTTATTTCTTGTGTAAAAATATGCAGTGTTCTCCCCAGAAATTTTGGATAGCATCACATTTTGCGTAAAAAAAAATAACTGTATTTTTTTAATGTCATTTGTCGCGTCGCAATTCATAACTGAGAATACAATTAAACTATAACAACAAAAACAGTTGTTTCAGTTTATGTTTTCTTTATTCATTTATAGTTACACTTACAGAATTATTTTTTTCCTCTTGTGCCAAATAAAAATAAATATGTGCTTTCAGTTACCCAACAATAAGTCAAATGAATGAATGGTTCATTATAGTGCAACCTGTATACAAAACTAAATATCTAGTACACAGAATTAACTATTTTTTTTTATATTATATTAAGTAAAGATAAAGAAGCAAAAGTAGCAAAAAAAAAATATCAATTTAAAAACTTTTTTTTATCATGTTTATGAAATTCATTGTTTCATGGCACTGAATGAATTAGTTCCTGTTGTTTCTTATCTTTACATCAAAATGATACGTATTTTCAACAAAGTTATCTAACAAATAGTCTATTAATGTGTAGTTTTCTCTATTGGTATATTTTTGTCTACCGTCCGTCTGTTGTCATTATCGTGAAAATGCGGATTTTTGTCATATCTGGTCCGGTATCGATCCATAGTTTACACAAAAATGTGCAATGGCGGCCGTAGAAACATTTTACGAAAATGAGTCCAAGAATAAACATTGTTTGACAAGAGATTGTGAATGAATAAGACGCTTTTAATGCATTAAATGAATTACACATAAACTTATAAAGCCAATTATGAGCACTTTTTAAAGAAGTATAAAATTGATTTTAGCTCAAAACGAAAATTCTCGCTCTCGGATTACCGGAAGAGAAAGAAAGTACTTTTTGGAGAGTTGTACAATAAATGACCTTTTTTGAAAAACAAAAATAGTTTTAATCTTCGAAATTTCGTAATACAAAACATAGATTTCGAATTGTTTTTGTGAATGCATTTTTCCATGTCGAAATTGGTGATTGCAGACACGTGGTTTAGTCATGTCACAAGTGTCAGCTTGGGATATTCGCACCCAAACAGTTATCACCCTGAGGGCAATTAAAACCTGGCTATTTAATCTCTTAAAATTTTGCCTTTAGTGTCCAACTTAAAGGGATTACAGTTAAAGGTGATATAATTTTTATGATCATAATCGATAATAGATGAAAGTTAAAAATTGAGGACAAGTAAAATAGCATCTTCAAAATAATTATAGCGTCGCGGGAATAATTATAGCGTCGCGGGAATTATTATAGCATCACGGTGAAAAAATATAGCGTCGCGGTACAGCGACGCTAAAACGGCCTGGGGAGAACACTGAATATGAAATGACTTTTCCAATTTATAAATTATAATGATGCACACTAAGAAGGATGTCCATTTATTTGGTCCTTGTGAAAAATAAAGAATTATAGTACATTGTACTTTAAATGATTTGGTAATTCATTTTTTTTATTTTATATAAAAATAACAAATGAACATGTCTACAAATGTAGTACATGTAGTACATGATATGTTACAGCAAGTGTAATGTCAGTAAGTTATTATAAGTTACTATTTACAAATGTATTATCTTTATGAGGGGGCTGATGGGTTATTTCCGTTCTTCGTGATCGGCGCATTTTCGTTATCGTGATCCGTTTTTCTACAGATTTAATTTTCGTGATTCGTGATGAAACCATTATTCGTGAATCGTTTTCATTGGAATTTTATGTTCGTTCTTCGTGATTGAGACATATTTTTCGTTCTCGTAATTTTTTTTTCATTACGGAAATAAAGAGTTCCATTGAGTTGTCTGTCTTGGCTTAAAAAGTTGAAGTGGCGCGATAGTTTTAAAAGTGCAATTAGGTCATTTATTAGTGCAAGCTATGGCAGCCCCCATGGCTGAGAGCCACAGCAATAACATTGTCGAGGTTGTGATATTTTATGTAGATCCAACCTGTTTTGGACAGGAAAATATGATTCAGAATCAGATGTGGACTACACTGAAGAAACGGACAATGTTATTGACACCCCAGAATGTCTTAGTTTTCTTCAAGGGACAACCAGCAGGAGTGGGAGAACAATCAGGCTCAGCAGTAAATTTTATTGACAAAATAAATATATATACTTTATAATCTCTTAGTTTAGCCTCAAGATAAAACACAGATGTGGTTCCGTGGTATTTACGCCAGTAAAACATTTCTATGAAATATTATTATTATACAATAAAAGAAGTCAGAATGTGACTGTTTTTAACGATTTAATTTAGAACCTGGGAGAATTCAACATGTAAACAAGTAATGAGCCAGTAATGTATTTGATTGTAGCTTAATTGCACCAAACAACCAGCTTCTGAATCTCTATTATCGAGATTGATTGGTGATACTCTTTTTATATTTTCGTGATCCGTGATCATGGAAATTTATTTTCTGTGACTCGTGATTGACAAAAAAATCAACTCGTGAATCGTGATGAGACCCCCCCATCAGGCCCCTCCTTTATGATAGTACTGCATCATTGTATTTTGTCAATCAGCCATGCTTAGCCTTTTATTCTTAAGCTGTGTAAGAACTTCATTGCAGATGAACATTCAACTGGTTCATATTTTTACAATCCTGACTTTTCAGTGGCGGATCCAGGGGGAGGGTTCAAGGGGTTGGAACCCCCCTTTTTTTGACGATCAATGAATTTGAATGAGGACATATAGTTTTTTTTATTTCTGGGGGGGGGGGGTCCCAACCCCTTTTGTCCTGGGTTGGGACCCCCCCCCCCATTTTTAAAATGTCTGGATCCACTACTATTAAACACACACAACATGCACAACTAAACTTGATATAATTATAGGCACTGAAACATGGCTAAAACTTTATAAGCAAAGAAGTAAGTATATGTTTAAAATTATCGAAAAACTATTAAACAATCACAATTTTAATAATTCCAAATTTGCGGTACTTTAACAAAAGTCACTTATTTCAGTCATGTCAGTCCTCTTTATGACCGATAAGCATGATAAGAAGGGCGAACGAACCCAGGGCTAACCGACTCTCCCAGGGAAAACCTACCCTATATATGGGCGAACGCACACAGAGCGAACGGTTTATTCCCGATTGTCCCACTTTTTAAAATTTAAGAGTTCTGATATTGTCCCACATGAAAAGTTCTGATTGTCCCACATTATTTATGAAGTAAAATGTTCTTAAATAAACAAGGTAACTATTAAAATTGAGAAAGGAAATGGGGAATGTGTTAAAGCGACAACAACCCGACCATAGAGCAGACAACAGCCGAAGGCCACCAATGGGTCTTCAATGTAGCGAGAAAATCCCGCACCCGGAGGCGTCCTTCAGCTGGCCCCTTAAAAATGTGTATACTAGTTCAGTGATAATGGACTTGTTTAACAAGTTAATGAGACAATAATTCAAAAACCAGCATGTTAACCAGGTTCAATCCACCATTTTCTACATTAGAAAATGCCTGTACCAAGTCAGGAATATGACAGTTGTTATCCATTCGTTTGTTGTGTTTGGACTTTTGATTTTGCCTTTTGATTTTGGACTTTCCTTTTTGAATTTTCCTCGGAGTTCAGTATTTTTGTGTTTTTACTTTTAACGTTATTGCTTTACAAATGTCTTTTATAGAGCAACTCTGTGACAGCACTATTATAAGTCATTTACGGCCGATATTTCCGCTTTATTGTTCATTATAATTATTTTCTGAAAATAATGAAAACAGTTTCCCAAGACACACGAGTCATTTCCTGTGATTGTTTGTTTTAATGCATTTATTGGTCTTTCAAAAACACATTGATTTCTGGTTATGTTTTCCATTGTGTTTGATACTGAATTGAGTTATATGTTCAATATATGAGCCAAATTATGCTATCATGACTATTTTATTCAACGTACGTCAATGAATTATTGGTTTCCTTTTATACACGCAATCTGATTAATCACATGGAATACTAGATGCTTAAGAAAGTATTTAAAAACATTATTCTTCTATGATTTTCAACTAGTCATCTACATTAAGCAAGTGCTAGCTAGCAAAAATGCAAACAAGTTTGAGAACGCTTAACTCTCCTTTTAAACCTGGGACAGGTTGCACTTGTTATATTAAACAATTTAATATTTCTGCTTACCGAAATATATTTATAACCGTTACATTTATTCATAAAAAAAATATCAATATTAATTATTTGATCGTGCTTTTGTCTCACTGCCTATGGGCTATTTTAAGACTTCATATTATATTCTATGTTTGATGATACTCCAATTGTACTTACTATGACAATTTGCAAAATAAGTTATGTAAATATTATCATTTGCTTATGTATATTTCATATTTTTAAGTTACATTGATAGGTAGCCTATAATTAATTGCTACAAACTATAAAAACAAAAAAATTACTATCAAAACAATTCCCGACTGTCCCACATTTAAACTTCCCAATTGTCCCACAAACATTTTCCCGATTGTCCCACACAATTTCATTAATTTTTTACCTGTTATTTCAAAAAGTGGGACAATCGGGAAGACACCGAGCGAACCGACTCGGTGAACTAACGGACCCAGGGCGAGGGGACCTGAACTGGTTTTTTTTAGTAAATACAAAAATATCTCTCTTACAGTTGCTTTGCCTGTTAAATAAAGGGCTTCCTGGCTGATTGCTGCCACATCTGGGGAGCTCTTCATTATCGTTCTCACACGAGATAAAGGCAATGAATTTTTATCCTTTGACTCTGACATTTTTTAATTTTCCCTCCTAGCCCTTATGGTGATTCCCGAAAGTTTCCGAGGTAGAAATGATTAAAAGCAAGATATCATATTGGGGCGATTAAGCTACAGTGGTGACGAGAAGGAAGACAATTTTAGTGTACTCGTAATATTGTAAAACAAATAAATCTATGAATGTTTTTTATTCCTTAATTGATATCATCTTTGAGTATTTTCAAAATATTTGAATTTAAATAACTGAAAGCTAATTTGAGTTATTCTGTTATTTTATTTTGTTTGTTTGTTTGTTTTTTGTCTTTAATACTATACAAATCCTTGGTTATATCAGATGAACATGAATTATGGAAATACAGAAATAAATCGGCAAATAAAATAGACAAATTAAGGTATTAGATTGCTTCGTAATGGTAAGAGTTCATCTGCTGATAAGATCTGTAATAAAATGTTGAAAAATATTATAGCAGTATATTAATCAAGGGTACTTATAAAGTGAGAAACGGAATCGAAACGAAACGAAACGAAATATAACGAAACGAAACGAAATACAACGAAACGCAACGAAATACAACGAAACGAAACGAAATATAACGAAACGAAACGAAAAAATGAAGAAACGAAATACAACGAAACGAAATGAATCTGACCCTTATGTTATGCAATTGTGTGGTGCTGTTGATGTAGTTATCATTGTTACAACCACGCTAAAACAGTATGTAAGATGAAAAGAAAAACTCCTTTGATCTCTTAATTGAGGATTGTAAATTAATTTATTGTTTATTGAAACACTGCATACTTTTCTACAACCCCGTGTGGACGTGCTACCCGTTCTGACGTACAATATAACACTTTGATGTTCCAAAAATACTTTTTAAAGGCATTGTCTTTCATCCTGTCGGCTCCCTTTATCATGCCTGAGTTTATATATGGGTAAGTTGTGAGCGTGAGAAAAAAAATCAAAGGTCTTTGAAGTTTTCTAAAACGCATTCAGCACCAGATGTTGCACGGGCTCCAGCCGGGTATATATAAAAGGAATATTTTTTATTCAACCGTTATTACGCAAAATGGAGCCCAATGAGAAGGAAAAGAAAATGTAAGTACCCTTATACATGTACATTTTAAAATTTATTTCGACAGTGTTAGTAGTTAAGGAAACAGAACTTAAAAACATTTTGATGTTGAGTCATTGCATTTTTTAGTAGCTAACCAGCTGATATCTGATATCTTTATAGACCATAATGGCAAAATATTTCAATAGCCCAGGTCATAATAAATTGTGACTAAAAAAATGATTTATTTTAAGAGTATTTTAGGGGTTTGAGGGTTAATGTATATAAATGGTCTTTAACGTCCAGTGGCAAGTTAAATAAATATTCAGGACGAGAACATTAGGGACGACATCAAAAGTTCAATGAAGGATAAAAACTTAATTCAAATAGTTTTTTCACTGACCCCCCTACCCCCTATTAACTTAATTTGGGAAAAATTGATTGACCCATATGGATATATGTAAAAATCAATGTCGGATAACCAAATCTTGCAGCAGTGCAACCCCCACCCCCAAACTATTTGAATTAAGTTTTTTTTAATCTTACATTGATCTTTTGATGTCGTCCCTTAATATAATAAGATATGAATGTTTTACCCTGTTTTGTGCAAGAATTTCGAAAACGATTCCACTCTGGTTTTTGTCTATTTATTTCTATTTGTATCCATCTGATGAGTTAAGCCCTTTTCAATTGATTTTTATAGTTCGTTCCTATATTTTACTGTTACATCACTGTCCCACGTTAGGGGAGGGTTGGGATCCCGCTAACATGTTTACCCCGCCACAGTATGCATGTATGTGTATATGTATGTGCCTGTCCCAAGTCAGGAGCCTGTAATTCAGTGGTTGCCGTTTGTTGCTGTGTTACATATTTGGTTTTTTTTCGTTAATTTTTTGTACATTAATTAGGCCGTTAGTTTTCTCGTTTGAATGGTTTTACATTTGTCATTTCGGGGCATTTTATAGCTGACTATGCGGTACGGGCTTTGCTCATTGTTGAAGACCGTCCAATATAGGAACGAACTATAAAAAGCCGTTGAAAAAAATCTTTTGGCCTTTATATCAGAAACGGAGAACTATTGGGTACTACGGGAGTTTTTAACGACCTTGACTGGCTATAAAGCTCTTGCACGGTCGGTACTATTGGGGAAAAACAAGTTCCTGTCCTAATAATTTTTTTCGAATATAAGTACTTACATAGCATTATTAAACTCGGTAAATCCGAGAAACTTGAGAAAGGGGAGATCATTTTTTCTTGTGAGGGGCGTCACCATTTAAATATTTGTGTTCGTGACTCTTTCTGCACGGCAAATTCAATCCCTTTTACACCACCCGTATTGAAATCATGGACCTGCCCAATTACAGGGTCGTTGAAAAGACTTCTTTATACATGACATTTGTATAATTGAATTTGAAAATATCTTTTCTGTATAATAGTTTTATTTTGAAGTATTTGTATTATGATTGAGGAAAATTTCTTTTGAACTAAAAGGGCTGGGGAGGGGCAGTATATTTGATGCTTTTGAAGAGGGTTTCGTTTCTTCATTTTACCGTGATTTCGTTTCGTTTCGTTATATTTCGTTTCGTTTCGTTGTATTTCGTTGCGTTTCGTTGTATTTCGTTTCGTTTCGTTATATTTCGTTTCGTTTCGTTTCGATTCCGTTTCTCACTTTATAAGTACCCTATTAATCAAACCACTTCAAAACTATTTAGTCCGGCGGCTACAAGCATATTTCAGACGAATTGTGCACATCCTGCTACAAGCATGAAATTTTGCATAGACCTTCCTCAACTATTACTCTTTTATTTCAGATAGGGAGGCATTTGAAAAAAAAAATGTCTCATTTCCGGTAAAATACAAAATGGCGGACATCATACTAGAATCAGCCTAATATCGAAGGCTAGTATTTAAAAAGGTGTTATTATCATGCTATTAGCATAGTATTTGGTACAAACCTTTGTTATGTACTACTTTTGGTATATTTTATAGATTAGATGTCTTTAAAAACCCTACTTCCGGTTAAATCCAACATGGCGGACATTGTACTTAAATAAGCTTATTTTTTAAGGGAGCGTAATTGAAATGTGTTTTAACGTATTGCTACTATCATTACATTGCGCAGGAACCTTTCTTTGGTGCTTCTGATGGTTATAATGTATAAGACATATCTTAAAAACCCTTACTTCCGGTTATATCCAAAATGGCGGACATAGAAATATCAATTAATTAGGGAGCTACCATTTGATTTTCATGGGGGGGGGGGGGGGGGGGGGGCTAGGATGAAAATTTTGTCCTGCA
Organism: Mytilus galloprovincialis; assembly: GCA_037788925.1. NCBI lineage: Eukaryota > Metazoa > Mollusca > Bivalvia > Mytilida > Mytilidae > Mytilus > Mytilus galloprovincialis. The sequence goes on from CM075339.1 coordinate 34,009,489, forward strand.
TTTTTTTTTTAGTTGTAATCTCTGTCCTGCCTTTTTATTTTTCACTCTATTCGGTCCTGCCTTTTTTTTTTTTAGTTTATCCTGACTTTTTTTTACCTAAATTGTCATCCTGACTTTTTTTTTTGCAAGTGTCTCATCCTGCCTTTTTTTTTAACTCAAAATTCCTGTCCTGCCTATTTTTTTCAAATTTCATCCTAGCCCCCCCCCCCCCCCCCCCCCCCCCCCCCCCCCCCCCCCCCCCCCATAAAAATCAAATGGTAGCTCCCTTATTCAAATATTCAACTTTTTTTTAAATGTAAAGAAAATGATTGTTTTTTGTGCTGGTCATTAAACTTTTGGCTTTAAGTTATCCCCAAAACCACTAATTCTATCATGTTGTAAATGTTTTTAAAAAATATAAAGTTGACACTTCCGGTAAAAATTTGACGTAAATTTCAAAGATGAGTCCTCGATCCATTTCTTCGATGTAGAGTTTTGGATAAATTGGTTAAAACAAAATAAAATCACTATAGTACTAAATCATATTTAAAATTACTACAATGTTCGGCCAATAATAACGATCACCACGACATGCACACATCGCAGTGCACGGGATACCCGATTTTCCACATTAAAAATGACTGCGGCATCCTTTCTTACATCCACAATGTACAAGCTTCTGACAAAATGATGAGGCCTCAAAAAGAGTTTTTTAAAAGTTATCCTCTTTGTCCCCGCCTGGAGTGGGTAGCATAAGAGCCAATCCCAAGCTCGTCTCCCTAAACACCTACCTTAGTAAATTGCATGATTTACATGCTGAAAAAAACTAGACCAAGTTGAGGGAAAAGCCCTCAAAAAGCCTTCCTTTTTGCGCAAATAGTTATTTCTTGCTTCGTTTACCATGTTATACCCATCTGTTAAGTTAGTGCGATCTTACAGTAAAACCCCGGTGATTAAGTCTGATCAATCATCATTCTTTATGTCACATCTATAAATGCAACCAATGTCTCCCACATAGTTTTTTTTCCTTTCAAGCAAAGAGAGAACCATATCACAACAGGTAAAGGCATGGATAACAATAAGTGTGTCAGATCACTCATTGCCTAGTGCATTTGAAAGGCCATTGATAGATATTAATCCAAAGTCTTTTGCCCTCCCAAACACAATCTATAGTTCGTCTACCCCTATGTCACGGAATTGCGAAACAGTAGTGACAGCATCATCATTAACGACTGTTCGAATCGTGACTCGTTTAAGTTCGTGTTTTACTGCATCAGACACCATGGACACATGCACCATGATTCTAGTGTCTGCCTCTAAATGTAAACTTGGTGCTAAACTTGAAATACATCACGTGGTGGATAAGATAGAATGTCCTGACCATTTGTTGCTATAACTACCATACGCATCCAAGACTTCATCCACTCGTATTACAGTTTCAAGGTATTTTATTAAGGTAAGGACATAATACCCAATCAGCATACTCGTTAGGCCGCATTTCACATTTGGAGAGCTGATTTCCCACATTTACAAAGACTGTGGTATTGGTCCTCACATCCATAAATTGCAAAAACACATATTTTCTTGCTGTGTTAACCCAATCTGATCAGTTTTTTTTCGATCTTACAACAAAACCACGTATCGTTTTCAGTGACATTAAATTATCAAATCCATATGGTGGTGTTGGCTGGTCAATCATCATTCTAAATGCTAAAGTCACATCTTCAAACGCCATTAATGTCACCAACGCAGTTCCTTTTCCAGCAAACGTGTTATCTTTTTATGCCTAGCGCATTTGAAAGGTCATGGATAGATATATATCTTAAGCTTTTTCCCCTTCTGCCCCTATGTCACGGAATAACGAAACAGCAATGACATCAGTATCGACTGTTCGAGTCATGACTCAGTTAAGTCTGTGTGTCACTGCATCAGACACATCGATCTTGATTCTAGTGTCAGTCTCTTCGTGTAAACATGGTGCTAAACTTGAAACAACATCAAGTGGTGGATAATATTGAACATCCTGAACATTTGTTGCTACAACTACCTTGTACTTAAAATTGTATTGAGCAAGCTTCTGTGAATGAAAAGTTAAAAGTTCTTTCTTATTGTCGTCATCTCTCAGAAAACTTTGCCAATTTTGAGGATGTTTTAACCCTGGATTCGTCTGTGTATTCTCTTTCCCCTAAATGTTGCTCTTGCTTCTTTAAGCAGCTTTCAAAGTACCAGTATAGTCTATGTTCGCATCCGACACTACATCCACTGTTGTTACAGTTTCAAGGTGTTTCCTAACGAGTATGATGATTGGGTAGTATGTCCCTACCTTAATAAAATACCTTGAAACTGTAACAAGAGTGGATGAAGTCTTTGATGAGTATGGTATTTGTAGCAACAAATGCTCAGGATGTTCTATCTTATCCACCACTTGATGTATTTCAAGTGTAGCACCATGTTCACATAAAGAAACAGACACTAAAATCATGATGCATGTGCCTGATGCAGTGAAACACGAACTTAAACGAGTCATGATTAACAGTCACTGATGATGCTGTCAATACTATTTCGCTATTCCGTGAGATATGGACATACGAACTATGGATTGTGTTTGGGAAGGCAAAAATCTTTGTATTAATATCTATCAATGGCCTTTCAAATGCACTAGGCAATGATTGATCACACACACTTATTTCTGACCCATACCTTTACCGGTTGTGATACGGTTCTCTCTTTGCTTGAAAAGGAAAAAAAAAGACTACGTGGGAGACATTGATGGTATTTGAAGATGTGACTTTAACATAAAGAATGATGATTGATCACCCTAAATCACCGGGGTTTTACTGTAAGATCGCACAAACTTATCAGATGGAGCTAATATGATTAACGAAGCAAGAAAATATTTTTTTGCACAAAAGGGAAGGCTAATTATAAGTGAGGCTATTTCCACAACTTGGTCTAGTCTTTTTAAGCATGTAAAGCGTGCAATATACTAATGCAGGTGTTTAGTGATACGAGCTTGGGATTGGCTCTTATGCTACCCAGTCCAGACACTAATGGTTTGCGAAGGGACAAAGAGGATAACTTAAAAAAAAAACTCTTTCTGAGGCCTCATCATTTTGTCAGAAGCTTGTACATTGTGATGTAAGAAAGGATGCCGCGGTCATTTTTAATGTGGAAAATCGGGTCTCCCGTGCACTACGATGTGTGCATGTCGTGGTGATCGTTATTTTTGGCCGAAAATTGTAGTAATTTTAAATATGTTTTAGTACTATAGTGATTTTATTTTGTTTTAACCAATCTATCCAAAACTCTACATCCAAGAAATGGATTGAGAACTCATCTTTGAAATTTACGTCATTTTTTTTTTTACCGGAAGTGTCAACTTTATATTTAAACATTTACAACATGATAGAATAAGTAGTTTTGGGGATAACTTACAGCCAAGAGTTTAATGACCCGCATAAAAAAAATCATTTTCTTTACATTTTAAAAAAAGTTGAAAATTTGAATAATAAATTGATAATTCTTTGTCCGTCATTTTGGATATTACCGGAAGTAAGGGTTTTTAAGACATATGTCTTATACATTGTATCCATTAGAAGCACCAAAGAAAGGTTCCTGCACAATGTATTGATAGTAGCAAAACGTTAAAACACTTTTCAATTACCCTCCCTAAGAAATAAGCTTATTTAAGTACAATGTCCGCCATGTTGAATTTTAACCGGAAGTAGGGTTTCTGAAGACATCTAATCTATTTCATTTATCCAAAAGTAGTAAAAAACAAAGGTTTGTACCAAAAATTATGATAGTAGCATGATCATAACACATTTTTACACACTAGCCTTCGATATTGGGCTGATTTAAGTATGACGTCTGCAATTTTGGATTTTACCGGAAGTGAGACATTTTTTTCAAATGCCTCCCTATCTGAAATAAAAGAATAATGGTTGAGGAAGGTCTATGCCAAATTTCATGCTTGTAGCAGGATGTGCACAATTTTTCACAAAGCCGCCGTACTAATTGTATCATGGTTTATTTTGACTATAAATGATTTTTTCCAAAGACATGGAATGAAAGTTTTTTTAGGTTCTTCTCCATAAAAAGGGAAACAAGTTTGACACTGGAAAAATATTGGCGTATCCATACGTTCCAACAGTTGCATGCTGTTTAATAAAATTATCTATGACAGACAAATGAATTTCATAAAAAGTAAAAACTTAACAAACAAATCAGATTAGTTTTAAAGCACTGCTGATCACATATATCTACACTAAAATCAGTAATTGATCATTACAAAACAAAATAAAAAGCGGGCATTTAGGCAGCTTTTATCGATCTTTAAAGAAAACATTTGATACAGTTTGGCGACTAGGATTGTTTATGATAAACTTTTGATACATGATATTCCAACTTAGAATTTTTAGAATTGTTTATTCAATGTTTATATCCTAACTTATTAAGAAAAATATCACCGGCGAACTCCAAGATTTTATTTTTTTCTCAAGTTATCTCTCTCTATAACAATTTTGTGATACTATACTTTCTCAGTTTTACACTTTATTAGAATTAATTAAATTGAACATGATTTACTTTCATGCAATGTAAAGTTTTTACGCTGGTTAAATAGTTTTCGCTCACGTATACTTTTTCCGGTATTGCAAGGTTTTATAATTCCTACAATTATAAGAGTGGCTATGATTAGTTTTATACAGCTAGTATAGAGTTTCTATAAAAAATGAAGAGGAGAAATTGAAAAAATAGTAAATTTGAAAGAAACTTACTATTGCAGCTTGCATTGTTTATGAAATTAGTAATTATTTTAACGACATTTCTAGGCATATTTTTGTTTTATTCATTTCCAAAGAAATGTTCCGCGAATTATTCGTCAAATTCACAACGCCCGATTTATCTAAAACATCATGATATATATAATGTGGCATATGTTACTTAATGCAACTGATACTAGTCTATTGACTAACTATTCTGCACGCATTGAATTGGTTTGGTGCCAGTCCCGAGAACAGAGTATTTAATTCTTATTTATATCATACATAGTATTTGTTATATTCAATAAGCTATTCCGGTAATGTTGCGTAAAACGAGCATCAACATGATGAAAGTCGTTCTGGGATTTGTGCTGGTGCTTACTGTTCAGTGCTCAACAGAAGTAAATCACGTTCAGGGTAAGTAATTCCAAATTACTTAATACAAAAAATCCTACCATGTTTACATAGTTGTATCGATTTTTGGGGTTAAATATTGATCAATATTGTATGTGTTTAGAACTCTAGATCTCTTTAGAATTTCGAAAATTGATAAATCTAGCAGAATCAACTAAAAATGTGTGGAATAATTCTGTGAATATAGAATGAACGTAAATGCGCTATCAACGACCATAGTTTGCAGTTTGGATACGATTATTGAATTTCGAAGAGCACGATTCATTTTTTTCATATTATTGCCCGAATTTCGGGATGTCGAGATTTAAGTTTATTCAAATTCGGGATTTCGGGCGTTTCGGGATCAGGACCCCTCCTACCCCCTCCCTTTATCATGTTTATAGAAAGTTTGAAAATTTAAGCTGTTACAAGAAAATCTGCAAAACAGATTTAATTTGATATTCATTTTTTATTTCGTATTTGAATTTTCGAAATTAATCAAAGTTAATGTACATGTGTGTGTTTGTTGTTTCATATGATAAATTTCTATCCGACTGATGCAGCACATAAAAATATTAAGATTTTGTAGCACCAGGTATATCATGTATTTTGTAATCCTTTTTTTAACCTGAGAGTTCAGCTGGCTGATTTCTACAGAATTGTGTGGCCTTGTAGATACATTTAACACCATCTTAGAATAATTGTTCAAAAATGCAACATACATGCACATTTACATTTATAGAATATATTTCACACATTTCAATTGTGTATATATAATATTACCTGGAAATATAGAATGTAGATCCCCAAGGGTGACGGTATAGAAATATGGTCACTTGGTCTTCTCTCGACCGGCAGTAAAACGCTTGCCGAAGTGGGGCGTCCGTTTGGCTGTGCGGGATGTATTAAAATCGCAGTCACGTTCGGTCAGAAAGGGGATGCCTCGTGTAAAGAGAGTGCCACGCTCTTTGCACGTTAAGAACCCTTGTAACAACTCTTTGACGGGTTCATATAGGTGGCCTGTTGCAAGGCAAAATTTCGGTCCCTTTCCAATATACCCTCATTTTCCAGTGGAAGTCCAAATTTCCCCGACCATCATCCCATAGTCCTCCATCGTATCAACCTACCTATTGTATTTATTGTGAACTTATTCTCGTCCTGAATATGCATGAAATATTTGCCACTGGACGTTAAACAACCACCAATCAATCAATCAATAGAATGTAGAATTGAGAAAGCAATCGGAGAATTTGTCAAAGAGACAGCTTAATTCAGAGATATCCCGATAGAGTTAAAAGAGATCGATCTAATGTTTAAAAGAATGCAAAAAAGTCAGAAAAACTACAACTACATATGCTCTGTCATCAAAGGAGAAATGGTGTATGAAAGTAAAATAATCCTGGATACTTTAGTTCGGGTTGACTTAAACTGTTTAAAATCACACATAAAAAATATTGAATATAATTTTGAATTTATTGAGCTTTTAAAAAAAATAAAATGCTGGTACAAGTCGTTGGTATTAACGTGAAATAAATATATATTTTGAAGACCAACTTGAATACATTCATTAGAATTGTGACTTTTTTTTCAGATGTACATGTGAGAAATTATCGAGAATCTTCAGAGGAAAATTCTAGAGCTAAAGATATACTACATGAATTACAAGGTAACAGTTAAGGTAGATGGGGTGTCTAAATTATAATCCATAGAATTTCTTAATAATTTGCCAAAATGTAGTTTATATCCTGCTTGTTTAAAACCATTAATAAAAAGAACGCGTCACCGGACTTATTTATACACTACAGGTTGTGCAAAATTGTCAAATTTTGTATAGATTATGCATGGAAAACCCAATTTTCGGTCATAAAACGAAAACTACACCATAGAATTTTGAGATAAAATATGAGAAGATAGCTCCAAAATTATTCTATCAGATAAGAAGAAAAAACAAGGGGGTCACCAGACTCGTTTTCTTGCTACATAATAAAATGGGCAAATTCCTAACACATTCTATTGTAAAAGTAACACTATCTGAATTATCTGCCCTTGCATTTGAGTTGTCTCCCCTTATTTGACAAAGTTGGAAAAAAATGAATAAAAAAAAAGTATTTGTTTTTTGGTAAAATACAATTATAAATATGATAAAACATGGCATATTCTATATTATAATGAAAAATCTTACTCATGAATTACCTACTTATTTAAAAATTTGCACATTTTATCAAAAATCTAGACCTTGTTTTCTGGTATTTCAAAATCCAAAATGGAGGAAGACACCCTATCTGCCTTAAGGTGTAATACCATCAAATAATTGAACGTCACATCCAGTTTCATACCGTGGCGAAAAAGTGCAGAAAAAAATTTAATTTCTGGCCAAATTTGAGTGTTGTAGGAAGATTTTCTCTATTTAAAACTGTTTTCCAAATAATAGACAAAAACTTGCATTTTACCTTATTGTTCTATTTATGGACATGGTGGCCATCTTGGTATTTTGGCAAATAATTTTGACTTTGTTTAGCGTTAATATACTGATCCGAACATATTATTCTATTATAGGAATATGTTTGCATGAACAACACTTCAAAACAGTAAAAGAATTAAAGAAAGACACGCAGGCAATTCTAAACAGTAAGTAACAATTGGGTTATTGTCGCCCAATATGAACATCAGTCATAGAGAAATTTAGTACAGACTACAAAAGATATTCCAACTATAGCAAACTATTATTGGACATGTCTATTTAGGATGTACTTAAGTTAGTTTTAGGATTTTATGTCATATGTTATCAACCCTTGGTTTTTTCCTACCATACAGGGTAATATATTTGGCACCATAACACCCATTTTTCTTCGCATATAACACCTAAATATGAGTTCATTTTAAATATCTCATAAGACCATTTACTAATTTTAAGCAGATTCTAGATCTCGTTTCTCTCGATTTGAGACCCAAACAGGACCAATGCAAACGTAAGGTAAAAGTCAGACTCTTCGTGCCATTTAAGGTGGTACCTAACACCTGAACTAAAATTAATTTGGCTCGTTTAATTTTCATCAAATTTTGACACAGTATTTACTTTGACCCTTTGACAAAAATATAAAAAAATCAAAATAATTGAACCAACCGTTTAATCAGAAAATTTACACTGGTTATATAGCAGTTTAACAAACACTCATTTTGATCATTGAGAAGCTTATTATTCCCTTAAGAACACAACGTCATGAAAACGTTCTGCTGATTTTACAGAGTTATCTCCCTGTAGTGTTAGGTACCACCTTAAAAAAATGAACATCTCGAAAACGAGTTCCATAACCTATCGGTATTTTTAGCTTATTTTGTTCCTCAGCTAATACTCTTTTAGCTTATAGTATCAATTTAAAATTCTAGTAGTATTTTAATGTCGTCTAAGTACATCCCTAAGATAGAATAGACCGACCTACCCATGACCTAGAACGAAACATTTACATTTTGCAGGGTGAACTAGATTTTATAATACGAAACCAAACCTTTTCATCTCTGTTAGTTAAAAGAGTATGCATACCATTTGATACAAGAAAAAAAAGTGATTGACAGATTCTTATTATATATATGATTACTACAGGCTATATTAATTAGTAAAACCAAATCAATGAATGCTGGTTTCTACTAAATGCAAGCTCTAAGTTCTTTAACGATAACAAAAAATGTATTCGTCCGACGTGCTTTTTTCTAGATCTACCTGCATCACGAACACAAATACCTAAACATTTGATTGCATGGGAGCACAAAACCTGAACAAGTGATGAACTATATCACAAAAAGGACATACACATAAATAGTCAATTAGGTCGGCTTACTAGTATTTAGATATCCTACTTCTTATACCTAGCCTTGTTTTGGGTAAATATGAATCTAAAAGAATTGTTTTAGGAGCGAAAAGCAGAGTTATGGATTCGTGCAATATTTTGTATCTAAAAAAGACGACATTACTCATTTGTAGGTTTATCAGTATACAAAGAAGTTGTTAAAATGAACAGACAAGTTACGAATGACATCAAATGGATTATGAAAGGTATACTAATTGTTTGTGTCAAGCTTGTAAACTGGTTCTGAATTCAATAAACCAGTAATAAGAATGAAAAAAAAAAAACACAAGTAGAATAATGAATACAAATTGAATATAGATAAGATAACAAATTTTTGAATAATAAATTGTCAGGAATGGCTTACTATAATTGCTAACGATATTTATATTTTTGTGCTTTTTAAAAAGCTGTCAATGATAAAAAAAAACTTGACAAGTATGTAGTAGTATCCTTTACTATAGATAATTTAGCTGATCTGTAACAATAACATCGCTAGTACGCCGCTAGATTAAAACTGACGAGGAAAGGTAACACACAGCCAGCAAAAGCTTTTTTTTTGAGAGCCCAGGTGGTCGTGTGGTCTAGCGGGACGGCTGCAGTGCAGGCGATTTGGTGTCACGATATCACAGTAGCATGGGTTCGAATCCCGGCGAGGGAAGAACCAAAAATTTGCGAAAGCAAATTTACAGATCTAACATTGTTGGGTTGATGTTTAGACGAGTTGTATATATATATATATATATATATATATATATATATATATATAAATGTCTAAGAATATAACTAAAACACACTAATTGATACATTAAAAAGTTCTATTAGATGTTAAATAGAAATACGCAATATTTCGCTAAACAAATTAGCTTCATCAGGCGTGTGCATCTCTCAAGGTGAAATCGGATGCATGACAGAAAAATATTTTTGTAGCTTAATCTATACAAGATTTGAGGGATGGGTGTAACATATTAATTCGGTCATAAAATATGTTTGTAGCTACAACTACATGAAGTTGGAATAAAAGTTTAACACATTTATAGATGTTCGATTAATTGTATGAATTTTTATAATTTATAAAAATTCATACAATTAATCGAACATCTATAAATGTGTTAAACTTTTATTCCAACTTCATGTAGTTGTAGCTACAAACATATTTTATGACCGAATTAATATGTTACACCCATCCCTCAAATCTTGTATAGATTAAGCTACAAAAATATTTTTCTGTCATGCATCCGATTTCACCTTGAGAGATGCACACGCCTGATGAAGCTAATTTGTTTAGCGAAATATTGCGTATTTCTATTTAACATCTAATAGAACTTTTTAATGTATCAATTAGTGTGTTTTAGTTATATTCTTAGACATTTATATAATTTTAATTCAGTAACTGTATCAGTTTATTTTCACAAACTGATCCACGCTTAATTAGATTGAATGTTGATTGTTGCTATTTTTAGACATTATATATATATATATACAACTTGTCTAATATATAAGTCAAAAAGGGTACAACATCACCATTAAATAACTATAAATTTAAAATGAACAAATATTAGATATTTCGGATAACTGATATCCTTCTTCAACAATAGCACGATGTCAAATGAATCATGTCAAAATATTCAAACTGATTCAATATCCCATTCGTTGTTCCCTTTATGACACATATACGTACAATGCTACTAGCTTGAGAAACTTTTTCTAAATCTCGAAATTGATACAATTTAAGCGAACACGACAGACGCTGATACAATTTAAAAATTTCCAAACACGGCGCAAAGATTACAAAGATATGCCAAATGAAAATAGTTAGTTTCGATGTGAACTGGCACAACTCTATAAACTATATATATATATATATGATATACAACAATTGTTATAATTTAAAACATGTCTTTTTCACATTATAAGTATGTTTTAAATATTTCTCTTCATAAAGAATCACAGGGAGAAAAGGAAGTTTCTAGAATACTCAGACTCTTAACACAGGATGTCAAAGGTGAGTTGTTATCACTGAAATACAATTTTTTGCCATCTTATTTAGAGTTAACTTTTAATAATGTTTGCCCATTTATCGTTTCCTGCTCTTTATGCAAACACAATCTGTCTGAATGTTCGAACTGGTTGTATAAAAAAATAACGGTCTTCCTCATTACCAGAAGAATATCAGAAACAACAGCAAACCACGTTTCAATATCCCATTCGTTGTTCCCTTTATGACACATATACGTACAATGCTACTAGCTTGATGCAGAAGTACATATTGTTTCAATCAAACAAATATCCAAAAATATATTTTCATAAAAAGGATCACTAAGCTTCATCAGCGTCATTATGAGAGCAGGTACGCAACTCGTGGTCTTTTCAGCAATATATTTCGGGTAAGAGCGTTCCTGATGCAGTTATCTCAGGAAATGCTCTTTGGACACATTATTTTTTTTCAAGATGATCGCGTTTGGACTGATGGAGACATATTTATTTCATTGGATACCACTTTTCATGGCTCGAGGGAATCACGTGATTCAAGATAACTGGTACCAACGAACATCTCTGTCACAGAATAGTTTAGATTAAAACTCACATACAAATTTTCAATTAACATTCATTTTTATAAATTTCACCAAGAATTGTAAAATGAAACTTTAAACAAGCAATTAAACAAACACCATAATATACTTTGAATTTTCGAGAGGGGAGGGATTGCAGTGGGATATTGAAAATTAACATCCTGGCCTGGTTAGAGCTTAAACAATCCTCGCATAAGAATGATTGAAATGAATATTCTGTAACATAAATTATGTAAGAAAATAGGCATCGGTAGCAACAGATGGAAATGAATAGTCAATAAAAAAATAATTATTCCCCCCTCTAGAATATCAAATGGTCCTTCAATGTCTATTAGTTCGCTATTAATGTGTTTTGTCTATATGCCTTTTTGTTTTTCTTTGTTGAATGTTTGTTTGTTTTTATATTGATTAAGACTATAACATTATGTTGACGTCTGTACTCCTATTTTGACGATTTTACCTACTGTGTGTTTGTTTTATTCACACATGTACATCGTTGTCAATATAATGAAATTTATGCGACTGTCATGCAAGTGAGAGGTTTGGGTAGCTATAAAGGCAGATTTCTTCCACCATTTTCTACATATGAAAATGCTTGTACTAAGTCAGGAATATGACAGTTGTTATCCATTCGTTTGATGTGTTTGAGCTTTAGATTATCCCGTTTTATAAGGAACTTTATTTTCAATCTATGAGTTTGGGTGTTCCTCTGGTATCCTTTGCCCCTCTTTTACCTTGGAGTTCAGCAAGAACTCTCAAAGCCGAATATTCAAATGCTTATGATGTGTAAGAACCGAAACAGTTGACGGGCTTTATTACCAAAAGTACCTAATATAGCAAAATTCATCTAAAAAAGGAAGGAATTCAAAGTTTCTTTAAAATTTCAAATTCAAAAACGGACAACTTTGAAAAAAAAGTCTGTTATAAATCATGTCAGTACTAAGGTATTGACTACTCAGGTGATGATACTATAGGGGAAAAAGAGTTCATCAGCAGAGTTATGCAAAAACGTTTTTGAAAGACGAATGCTGTCATGTTCTGTGGGAATGGTTGCATACATTCTTTACCTCTCAGACTAGAGGATTAGAGAGGCAAACCTTCATACGAACATTTTTCTGCGTAATAAATCATAACGTAAACGTTTCTTTTTTCTTTTTTTTTGTTTCTGAAAAAAAATAGGAATATGCGGCATGACAGTTGTAAAGGACTGCACTGACATTCAAAAGACAAAACAGAAATCAGGAGTATACAAGATATATCCAGATAAATCTGGAGGTGTAAAGGCTTATTGTGATATGGCTCCTGAAACTGGTGGTGGATGGACGGTATGTTTAATATAATAAATATTTTGAGATTTTTTTTTATATATTTGTATAACAAGCTTTTTACAGAAGTAATGCGACTATATGAGCATATAAATTAATCCCCGGGGTTTTCTGTTGTGAACAAAAATATCAGCCGGAGATAAATTACACTACATCATAGTATAACAAAATTGTCTTTTTCTCGCATCTTTATTATAACTAGAGTGTACAGAAATTTTGTCAGAATATACTTGCTTTAATTTTACTATTTCACTTTATTCGATTGTTCCACTGGTAATAAATAATACTGTAAATTTATTCAAAACTTTATGTATTGGGCATGTGAGTTAATTACAGGTCATTCAAAGGAGATATGATGGATCTGTAAACTTTCAAAGGACATGGGCAGAATATGAGAACGGATTTGGAAATGTCAATGGCGAATACTGGCTAGGTACGTATAAATTAATAACCAGTTGTTTCGCAAATTGTTTAGTGTCGATTCCGTTTCAAATATGCAAACTATGCTGTTTTGCAAGTTGGGATATTTAATATAAGTGCTGCATGAAACACAAGATTTAATTGTCTTCTCAATATTACACTCGTTCGATTCCCTGTAATAATGAACGATTCGTCTTCAGCATCGAGTCTAGTTGTTATGAGTTAAAAAGTTGAACTCTTAAAGTAAAGAGAGCGTGTGCTCCGCAATTTGGCATCTCCTGCTATGGATGCTTCATCCGCAATTAAATCAGTGTTTGGGGCTTTAAGGTTTATGACCCCTTCTGTAGCCATATTTTTACGACTTTTTCAAACTTCAGTTGTATCAAAACTACAGATATAATGAATAATAGAGATAGGGCATTTAGTACATATACCAAGGGGAAACTTGATGGAAAACATAATTATTTACTGTTTCATTGCATTTACTAGAAAAAGAGTACTTCGTGGCAAATAAACCAAGATTTCATAGAAAATCCACAGCCTTTAATACAAAAATTTTTGTTATAAAATTTGAAATATAGATTTCTCACTTGCATTTCTATGATGTGCTAGACTAAGTGTTTATTTTCTACAAAAAGTTCTAACCAACCTGTAAACAGTCTAGCATCCAAGCCCGAGAAATCACATCAAAATGATGTTGGGCTTATCATCTGCACCACTTAGAAAAACACCATAACTTCAAATTAATCTGTCACTCCAATTAAAATTTGTTAGTTGACAGGAACCACATGTTATGTTATTCTGATCCACAAGTGGCAATTGTTGCATAAATAGGTTAATAGTAAATACACAGCACTGTCTCCCCCTTTTTTGCAAGGTTTTATATAAAAATGACCCTCGGTTTTTATTACATATTATGTAAAAATGCATTAATTTAACGTTTGATAACTATATACTGATTTGGGGTATGTATGATCTTCATATCATATATAAAATTGCTATTCGGAATCTTAAATTATTAATGGTCAATATTATTGAATTAAACCAATTATTTTGAAAGTTCACCTTCCAAAGAAGTTCCCAAATGAACCCTGGAAATTTGTCTCCTGATTTGTGTATAAGTATATTGGTCATTCTGTCTTAAATATATTTATCTTATTTATATATAACTATCACAGGCGGATCCAGGGGGCCTGGGGGCCGCCCTCTCTCCACCCCATTTCGTGGGAAAAACTTGGTTGATTACTTAGGTAATCACTGAAACTAAACTGGAGCGGGACCCCTATTTTTTCAATAAGAGGGTGTGGTTCATAGCTCTCATAGTATTTAAGTAACAACACCTTTATGTATCTGTAAATATGAACTTAATTAAGCTGTTTAAGAAATTTACCATAAGATTCAATGCTTAAATATTTAACATATAAAACTATGAAAAATAAGACATTATTTAAAACTTGTGCTTCTTCTTTTTAATATATGATGAGGTAATGTGTAGATGTAAAACTAATCAGAATATTTACTTTTTATTTCGTAATGTCTTTACTTTAGGGTTTATCAAAAATTCAGACACTCAGTTTTTGTTTTCAGCATCTGTTTTATGTAATATTATCAGTTCTGTCCCCTAATCAGTAGTGGATGACAGATTTATTTCTCTACTTAACCATTTTATAATTGAGAGAAGATATGAAATTTTCACTCTGAAGGGCTTAGTTTTAAGACTGGTAAATACCAAAATACCTCGTGTTTAGCCACTAAAGTCGAGCGCACCCTAAAAGGTGTACTTGATTTGGTCCATATTTTTATTTGTTTTAATCAGTAACTACATTATAAACTTGTTTAAAGGACATTAATGCTAGCACTGCATGCAATAATCCTATATCTATCAGTCATCAAATTGCCAAATATAAGAGCACAAGGATAAAGGCTGTGGATTTTCTATAAAATGTCCATATGTTTAGCATTGAATCAACACAAGGGTACATAATTTTTAAACAAATATTATAGAAGGCGCTACAATAGTTTTGGTTTTGTCCATGTCCGTGTAAGGATTTCATATCAATGCACCATATAATATATTACTCGCTAAGGAAAGTTTTTTATGCCCCACCTACGATAGTAGAGGGGCATTATGTTTTCTGGTCTGTGGCTCCGTTCGTTCCTCCGTTCGTTCGTCCGTCCGTCCGTCCGTCCGTCCGTCCGTCCGTCCGTTCGTTCGTTCGTCCCGCTTCAGGTTAAAGTTTTTGGTCGAGGTAGTTTTTGATGAAGTTGAAGTCCAATCAACTTGAAACTTAGTATATATGTTCCTTATTATATGATCTTTCTAATTTTAATGTCAAATTAGAGTTCTGACCCCCAATTTCACGGTCCACTGAGCATAGAAATGACAGTGCGAGTGGGGCATCCGTGTACTGGGGACACATTCTTGTTTTTTCAAAAACGAACAGGATATACAGAGAATATATATAATGCTTACTTGCTCACAGTAAGCTTAACTTTCACTCAGTATATGTAAGAACATTTATCAATTTGAGATTTGTATAACAAGTATGTTCAATTTAAATAAACCTTTTTCAGCATTAACTACTAGGCGTCTTCCAAGATCACATCATTATATCTTTATTGCTTTTTTTGTGAATTTCAAGGAAACAAATACATCCACCGTTTAACGTCAACAGGAACATATGAGCTTAAAGTAGTTTTGACAGGCAGTAGCAAATACATTAAAGATGCCTTGTATAGGACTTTCGTAGTAGGAAATGAAGCATCAAAGTACAAACTGACTGTTGGAGACTACAGTGGAACTGCAGGTATTTCTAACACTTCAATTATAAACTTTTTACCATTTAAAAAAGGATCCAAAAATGTGTTTCATTATTTAAAAGAAATAAAAGAAATGTCCACCAACGAGTCTATAAAAGAAAATAATGTAGGTCAAAATAGTTTAGTAAAGAACAAGAAAAAACCCGATTATTTTTCGTCGAGTTTAGATGCAAGCTTCAAATAAAATTTTTGGCAAAGTATGTACTACTATTTTACAAAGGTGCATTCGGAAAAACATGAATGTTAGAATGCCTTTGTATAGGATCTGGATTTGTTTGCTTATTTTTCTATAATTTTTGTATGGCCCTTTTTCTGTAGTATTGGCCCATTTTTGTCTTTTCAGTAAATCCCACTTAAGACACCTATGTCATGTATGGGTGTTTCTTGTTTCAAAGCTAATACAGAACAAATCTTAACATTTCTGTTTAATTTGTTTGAAACTGTGAATGATTTTTCACATGGACTTAAATATATGACCAGATAGAACGTTGCCGAATATCTGACTACGGGTATCCTGTTTGTAATTAAACAATCTCTTATTTCTTTCCTCGTTGATGACTTATTACCAACATATCAGAAAAGTGATGTTTTGTGGCATGTTTAAGAGATTCAGCATAATTTAGCTTTTAAAAATGAACTCACCTGTTTTTTTTTTACATACCTAATTGAATCACTGAAGTTGACATTTAAGGTCAAAGAACAGTAAATGGGCTTTGTATCAGATTTAATTATAATTTTGCATACAACTTTCAATAAATTGGCTCGTTGAACTATAATGGACCATTTCCATGACTCTGGGTTGTACACTTTTTCAATAGGTTACCTACTCTGTGGTAGGACATCCTGATACTCTATCAATTACGTGCAAACGAAAAAGAAAAATCAAATATATAATCGATGCAATTTTGGGGGAAAGTTGACTGTTTGCCGATGATTTAGTCATGTATAGAACCCATTAAACAGTTAACTTTCCCACACAATTGCACCGACTAAAATCTTGAATTTACTTATTTAATTACTAGTAGATCCTGCTTGACCGAGTACCAGGTTGTCCTACCTGTCTAAAAATATAAATTTCGGCGTTTAAAGTCGGTAATATGAAAACGGACTATTGAAAATCGAAAAAATCAAATAATGCATTTATCACTTATATTGTCTGAAATATTACTGATAATATTACTTCAAAATAGGTGAATATTTGTATAGAAAGCACTGAAAAAAATTGAAAATTTCCACTCCATAGATTTTTCTTAAAACTTTAAATGATATAAATATTCATTGGGTCATCGACTTCGTTTTTATGGTATATACCAATCCATTATGTAGTTGGTAGTGAAACACGTTCTTCGGCTTATAACGCTATGGCGTTACGCTTATTTCGACGTTTTACGGCCAATAACGCGATGACGTTACGCCTATTTGGCGATTTACGGCTTATAACGCGATGACGTTACGCTCATTTCGATGTTTCATGGTATCTCTTTTACCAAGAATAATACTCTCATTCAATTTGATATATGTAGCATGAAAACGAAGTCGGTGACCCCATGATTATGCATTATTGAAATTTTGCGTTTTCGTGAATATGTGATTTCGTGTTTTTTTGCCAAAGTCTGCATACAACATAATAAAAGAATGTAATTTATTGAATCTTTAGACTCGTGGTTCACATTTACCATCGAAAACGATTTTGAAACGCAACGAATAATAAAGAATCCAGAATATATGCCAAATTATGCCAAACAAAAATCATTACTATAACATGTAGAGTATTTAATCATAACATTGGGGTTTCACCTGATGATTTTTATCATTCATCATTTTAAATTAAACTCTTCAGTACACACATATTTTTTGAATTAATTTCAATATCTAATTAATAATTATAGAATATCACTTTATTTGAAAGGTGATTCCTTAAAATACCACAATGGAATGCAATTCACCACAACTGACCAAGATAACGACAGAAGTAGTGGAAAATGCGTAACAAACAACGGACCGTGGTGGCATGATGATTGTAATCACAGTGGTCTTAACAAAAAATTCAACAGCGGTCTTTATTGGAGGGGTTTCGATGCAAAGTGTACCAAATCAGTTATGATGATTAGAAGAATATATTAGCACATTGTTCATTAAAGCTTTTAAAAATAGTGGGTTTATTATTTGACCTTTTTATTTGTTTAATCACATTTCAAAAGATTCTTCTTATTCAACTATTGAATACATCATATAGATATAAGAAAGTGTGGTACGAGTGCCAATGAGACCACTTTCCATCCAAGTCACAATTTATAAAAGTAAATCATTATAGGTCAAAGTAAGGCCTTCAACACGTAACCTTGGCTCAAACCGAACATGCAGCAAGGTCCTCAACATAACTAGGGTAGCACTCCACAGTTAGAAAATAAAATTAAAAATGAGCCCCAAAATGTTTTATCATCTCCTATTCCTGGATTTCTAATACATTAACCTAACTGTTTGTGTTGTACATGTGCATATGTATGTAATCAGTATCTTCCATAGATTTGATTTTCAAAAGTTAAAAGGGTGAAAATTAATTCCTTTTATGTGTATCCATGGCAACATTCTGCATTCATTTACCATAAAATATTGCAAAAAGGGGGGGGGGGTGAACATGTCACATATCCCCCAAAATTTGGATCAAACTAGAATTTCAATGCCTTTGAGTGATACCTTTTTAAAAACTGTTTTCATAAATCTTTCTAATAGTCAAATAAAAAATGGATGTCTTCTGCCTCATTTTTTCGTAAAATCCAATCACAAAGTTCGTGCGATAAAAAGTTGGAAAATAACATTACAATAATTACCGGACCAATGTATGTATAAACATGCAAATACGGACTGTCATACAGAAAACAGCCTATATTACATACATTACATAACCTTGTTGTTCATATAAACCCAATACAAAGGCTATTTTAATACTCAGCTATCTAAAAATGAATTGTATTGCACACTAGCTCTCATATTTTAAAAATCCACAGGGGCCAAAATGCGAAACTGTGGAGTGCTACCTAGTGTAAAACCATTCAAACAGGAAACCAACGGTGTAATCCATATAAAAAAACGAGAAACGATAAACACTTATAAGCCACCTCAACAATAACAACTACTTAACATCAGATTCCTGAGGACAGGTGCAAACAATTGCAGCAGGTTTAAACGTATATATGTATTATAACGTCTGAGTAAGGGTTACATATAGACCTTAAAAAGGATGAAGAAAAACCTGAAAACAACATCTAGATTAAAACATTATAAACATTAAAACTAATAAAAGACGAAATCAAGAATGCATTTCAAACACATAAGATGCGTGTAAACTCAGACAACTCCTTGGCAAGCAACTAAGTCCGACGAAGAAAATAAGTACACAACACGATGCAAGCATGGGAAACTAATGACCGAACAACATGATTCCCATTGAAAACTTGAGGTGAGATCACATGCTGAGGAACTAGTAAGCAGACCCTGCTTCACTACTTTGACCCGTCATGTTACTAATTTTAAGTAGAAATAAAGGTGGCAACTGAAGCCTCTTAGAATATGGTTGGTACGATATAATTGGAACTAATCTATCGTTTTCCGTGTCTCAGCGACAGACATTTTAATTGAATTTCACTCTCTTGTGCGTACCAATCAAAATTACATCAATGATTTCAAAGACATTGCCCAGGTTCTATGTGTTGGCATAGACTGTCAAAACAAAATATGCTAGTAAATGTTGTGTTTTTCTAATAACTGTAACGTTGTTATTTACATGGCAAATAGTAAAATAATTTTATTAAGAATGAAAAAGACAATAGTGAATAATGGCCGACCTTTTATTATGACATATTCCTTTGAAAAATAAAGTTGCTTCGCTTCAGTCAACAATTTTCCTCTGCGTAGCAAATTCTGCATTCACGCTCTAATGTATGTATTATTTATGGATTGATAAAAGGTTTACTTAATTTTCCGATAGATACACAATTTGGTTAGGAATGTAGGATGTACTTTTAAAACTAGAGGCTCTTAAGAGCCTGTGTCGCTCACCTTGGTCTATATGCATATTAAACAAAGGACACAGATGGATTCATGACAAAATTGTGTTTTGGTGATCGTGATGTGTTTGAAGTTCTTACTTTACTGAACGTTCTTGCTACTTACAATTGTCTATATCTATAATGAACTTTGCACATTAGTAACAGAGGAAATTATTTTGTAAAAATTTACCAAATTAATGAAAATTGTTAAAAAAACAAAAGGGCAATAACTCCTTAAGGGGTCAACTGACCGTTTTGGTAATGTTGGCTTATGTTTAGATCTTACTTTGCTGAACATTATTGCTGTTACCAGTTTATCTCTATGTCTATCTTTAATAGTATTCAAGATAATAACCAAAAAAGCAAAATTTCTTTAAAAATTACCAACCGGGGGGGGGGGGGGGGGGGGGGCAGCAACCCAACAACCGGTTATTTACTAATTTGCATAGCGGCAATATTGCCTTATAATGACGACAGCTATTGAAATAGGCTCCTAAAATAAAAATGCAAAAATGCAAATTCAAATGTTGAATGAACAATTTGTTCGCATATAGGTGGTCCGAGACCACAATTGTCGTCCCTTGATTTTCGTTGTTCACGAATATAGTCCCTAGTGTTAACAGTGGGTTACTTGCCAATAATTTTTATACCTCTTCCAAATTTATTTCTCCATGTTTAATGCCTCAAATTGTAAGTAGGGGGGTGAAATTACACTGTAAAAAAATTTGGGTCCAGAATTTTACAGAAAAGTAGTGATTTGGTCCAGCTGAAAAAGGTTAAAAATTAGCACTTCGGAAGCTGTCAAAAGATTTCAAGACACCCTAAACACAAAATTGTCCATATTTTGAGTTAGAGGCGATGAAGTTTTCTATAATTTTGATATAATTTGTCCCAAAAGTAGTACAACACACTGTAAAAATTTCATTGAGAAAGCGCAGGTGGGAATTTTTTAATTTTCATTTATGTTCTAAAAGAAATGCACTACGAATTAATTGTGTTCTCGGACCAGGTGAATTGTTTTTTTTGTCTTCTGTAAACCCCGCCACATTCTTTGTGAACCCCTCTGAAGTAAGCAGCCTGTTATTCAGTAGTCGTCGTTAGTATATGTCTGTCATATTTATTTTCGTAAATAAGATTGTTGTTAATTAGAATGTTAGTGTTTGAAATTTTCGGGGTCTATTATAGCTGACCGTAAGGATTTTAAAATATGGTTGATGACCATATGGTGATCTTTTATTGATAACATTCACACCATCTGAACTCTTTTGATTAGGTGTTTCGTTCCCAGTCATAAAATTCCTCTTATTTGTTTTTGAAAAAAGTGACCCTGTGTAACCCGAAAGTATAGCCGTTTTTGAACTACATTTAAACAAAAGTACGTAAATAACATTTACTTTTAAGGAATAACACACATTGATCAATATAAAATACAATGAAAGTCACCGTGTTTCAACTGTATGTAGCACTACCACTCCCTTATTTCAAAGAAAATAATACGGAAACCATACATTTATTTTTGGAAACAATGTAAAAAGAGCTATCAGATAAAATCAGAAGAAGCGTGTTTTTAACCGGTTGTAGCAAATTATCGTAGAGACCATATATTTTTGTACATATTTCATTTCAGACAAAGTAAACTGTTGACAGCTAGAGTGTCTTTTAAAAATCGAAATGACTTTACACATGGATAGTTTATCATTAGTTAATGAAATCTCAAAATGGAAAGTTGGCAATTATTCTTTTTCTTACAATCATATAAATATGTAATCATAATGGATTGTACTATTAAAATAAAATAAGATACATTTTACCAAATTAGTCTGTTATTGTAGACAGACAAGTTTCCCGTCCATTCATTTGATAGGAATTTAAACTTAGATATCCGGATGTCACCCTTGTAAGAGGATTGGTCTTACATTTTATGCACCTCTTAGACAGCTGTAGAAAATTCCGATATTGACCTTGGTAAATACTAAAGTGTAGTTGTCGTGACAATTGGCATGCACGTTTTGCCAAAAAAAAAGAAATAAATCATATAACGCGAAGATATGATAAGCTGTCATTTAAATACTGTAACAGAAGTGGTTAAATACGTAAATGGATAGCAGCTGAACGCACAGGAAAAGGCAAGTGGATTATTGATAAATTAATATTTGACAGCTTTTAAAGTCATATTTTGAATAAATTATTTTTCGTGTTGTTCACTATGAAAAAATAAAAAAGTAAAATTGGAGGAAAATTTAAAACGGAAAGTCCCAAATCCAATGGCAAAATCAAGTGATAAAACCCATCAAACGAATGGATAACAACTGTCATATTCCTGACTTGGTACAGGCGTTCTCAAATGTAGAAAATGGTGGATTGAACCTGGTTTATAGCTAGCTTAACCTCTCACTTTGATGACAGTCGTATAAACTTCCATTATATTGACAACAATGTGTATACAAAATAGACAAAATGGGTAAAAATGTCAAAAACCCGGAGTACAGCCGTCAACATGATTTTGTTACAATCTGAATCATTATAAAAACAAACAAAAATCCAATATCTTTATTTTCAATGCCATGACAAAAAAGGATTTCTTATTGTGATGGGTGTTGGTTGAGTTGTTGGGTGTTCCCTCAGGGTACGTCACCGTCCTTCGCCAATAAAATGACTGTCATGATGTAGCCAAGATTGTTTAAAATTGTGCTATATATAATAAATAAGTATCTCGAATAATTCTTTGCTTTTATTACAGAACCTACAAAGGTATCTCGAATAATTCTTTGATTTTATTACAGGATCTACAAAAATGAAGCATTATATGCCTATGATATTTGTATTCATCATACGTAATTCAAGTATAGCCAGTAGCACCAGGACATGCTCACAATGTTCATTTTTTCTACAGTTGTGCCTCAATCAGTGTTCAGACACGCAAAACGCGTTTATTGGACTTATAGGTCGAAAGAGAGAACAACCGAGAGAACATAAAAACAAGAGGGATTGTTTTACGTCGTGTTCATACAATAGCGATAGCTGCAGGAAAGATTGCATTTGATCTACACACCGTCAGAAGAAAATAAAAAAATATATTCGACCAAAAGATGTTTGGCTTTCAATATATACTCTTTCAGGTGAAGTGGGATAATATAAACGTTATGGTTTACACTTATTAATCAATTTGGATCTGGAATGGTCGTTTTGATTTTTAAACTATCTGAAAAATCTAAATCTGTAAAAAAATACTCTGTCATTTTCAGTATCACAGTCAATGTTAAGTACTGTTCAAACAATTTGTTTGCAGTCAATTCAATACTGGACAGTAATCTTACCGACAATTCAGTATTATGTTAATACTTACAGGCAAATAACAACTTATTACGGTAGATTCATGGTATACCACCATCTTGGATTGTACAATAGCACACAATCGGTCTAGATATTTGCCCAAATTTGTATTTTTGTAGACAGATTGGTAATTTATATTTTTTATTTCTTTAAGTATATTATAAAGCCTATCTTCTCATTTTTTATTATAAAGTTTTATATCATAAATCTCTTTAATGCACACAATTTAATGCACACAAATGTGTATTTTTCATGAACAATCTAAGCAAATTCGGGCTATTCCGTATATATAGAATTATTATTCCAACTCAATGTAAAAAATTAAGGAGGTACATAAGTAATAATGTAATACTACAAAATTGTAATTTCTGTAAAAAATAACAAAAAGCATTCAATACTCCCGTGAATACGAGTTGCAAATGTATGAAATCGGTTTATCGATTTTTTTAAACATGAAATAAATCAAAAACTTTCGGTGTTTCATTGCGACCTTGTGGTGTTCATTTGTCGACCGTGAATTATTGGGTAACTGCCGTCATTGTTAAACTCAATTGTCATTGTAATTATATAAAACTGGGTACAGTTTTATGTTTAAGAAAACCCCATTTGTTCTAGTTCTAGAGAAAAAAGGTTGAAATTGATGAATATGTTAATGTGTTGCATTCTCTATTTGAATAACAGATGCGAGTTCCGTGGATTGATTCTTACATATAGTTGTATATCCCCTTTACATCGATATGAAGCACTTATTTTAAAATAGATTACTTTAATTTAAAAAAAATCTATGTACCCTTAATCATCGACATTAAGTTTATATATCCGTTCCATTCTATACTACATTTATTACACACCGCGAAGACATATAAGTTGACGATTCCGGAGCTTGTACTGGACGTTTATGAGATCTGTGAAGGAGATTAATACCAAAATATACTTGTGACCAATATAATTATTAGCGTTCTGTTCTACATATGTTATCTGTCAAGGTAAAAGACCCAAGACAACCATAGTCTGAAAGCAAACCTCAATTTTGAACTTACATATAACGTTTCATATACATTCCCGTTGACAGCTGTAAATGATTCCTAACCTTTTACCTTGACAAACCTGATAGTGCTATTTGACGTGATAATTTTCATTCAACGTTTGCAATGCATTTGACCTTGAACTTTAACATTTGATAATCTTTCATTTAAATATTGCAATAGTTCAATATGTAAGCAGATAGCAATTGAAAATACACAATAAGGCAAGTGCATTATTTATGAATGAATGTTTGACATCATACATGTATTTGAATATGTTATTTCTCTCATGTTCATTTGAAAATGAAATCTCTGTACAGACTCCCAATAATATCAGATCAAATGTGAGTTGTTTATCACATGCATATTTATATATTAAATATATATATATATATATATATATATTTAAATAGGCGATTAGGGTGTAGGTATGGATGATTTCTCGTTCAATGACAGAAGTGTTTTTTTTTCTCGTCAGGGAATGAGGAATCACTAAATACCAGTATGTCTTTGGAAATATCTTTGGAAAACATTGACGCAACTTGCCGTTATGGAAAAAAGGAAAAACTACAGCCAATCCTTACTTAAGGATTCTTTATTTGTTAAATCAATAGAGGGAGACGTCCTTACAAATGGTAGCATTTAACTAGCACATGTCTTGTTATATGTTTCTAAATATACTTTTTTGTAAGTATATCACAGACGACACAAAGGTGAACAACCAGATAAACTTTCTAAACAATTGTATGATGCCTATCAATTAATAATGTACATTTCATTAGGGACTATCATTTGCTTTTATTTCATTTAACCAATTACATGTACTTTCCGTTTTGTGTTTTTTTCTATCTATATATATATATATAACTCGTCTAAACATCAACCCAACAGTGTTAGATCTGTAAATTTGCTTTCGCAAATTTTTGGTATTTCCCTCGCCGGGATTCGAACCCATGCTACTGTGATATCGTGACACCAAATCGCCTGCACTGCAGCCGTCCCGCTAGACCACACGACCACCTGGGCTCTCAATAAAAGAGCTTTCGCTGGCCGTGTGTTACCTTTCCTCGTCAGTTTTAATCTAGCGGCGTACTACAGTACATGATATATAAGGCATGAAGATGTTATTGTTACAGATCAGCTAAATTATCTATAGTAAAGGATCCTACAAATTAATGTAATATACAGTCACAGAAAATAATTATATTTATAAGTACGTCTGAGTCAGTGACAACTCTACAACAGATGTATCCATCGGATCGCCATCAATGATGGTGATACATGGCTGTGTACATAATGTATATACAACTCGTCTAAACATCAACCCAACAATGTTAGATCTGTAAATTTGCTTTCGCAAATTTTTGGTTCTTCCCTCGCCGGGATTCGAACCCATGCTACTGTGATATCGTGACACCAAATCGCCTGCACTGCAGCCGTCCTGCTAGACCACACGACCACCTGGGCTCTCATAAAAAGAGCTTTCGCTGGCCGTGTGTTACCTTTCCTCGTCAGTTTTAATCTAGCGGCGTACTACAGTACATGATATATAAGGCATGAAAATGTTATTGTTACAGATCAGCTAAATTATCTATAGTAAAGGATCCTACAAATTAATGTAATATACAGTCCCACTTGTCGCAAGATGCTTTCGATATTAACCTTATTTGACTTAGTTTCCTCCACCAATAAAAATTGATTGTCATAATATAACCAAAAGTGTTTAAAGTTAAGTTAAATACAATAAATAGATAACTCTAATAATTCTCCACTTTTATTACAGAACCTACAAAAATGAAGCATTACATGCCTATGATTTTTGTATTCATCATACTGAATGCAAGTATAGCCAGTAGCAGCATGACCTGCTCACAATGTTCCTCTCTTCTAGACTCGTGCGTCAATAAATGTTTAGCCATGCCAATGGAGCACATTGGCGTATATATAGGTCGAAAGAGAGAACAACCAAACAAACGTATTGGCAAGTTCGATTGTTGTATGGGTTGTGGAGACAATTACACTAGCTGCAAGAGAGGTTGCATTTGATAAACACAGAAGGAAATAAAAAAAATACAAATAACCAAAAGATGTTTGGCTTTTATTACACCTTAAGTGAAGTGGTTTAATATAAACGTTATGGCTTACACTAATGAATCAATAAGGATCTTGAATGATCTGAAAAGTTTAAAAAAAAAGTCAGTCATATTCAGTTCCTCAGTCCATTTTATAACTCATCCACTGCAGTAAATTCAGTGCTATTCAGTAGCTTTATCATCTGAACATAGACTGAATAGATCTGAACTGTCTGCAAGCTCATGTCTCTATAATACTGAATTTACCGCAGTAGATAAACTAGTATCTGAAAATTTACTGTTCAGTCTTTTAAGAACTGTACAGATCAAAATTTGTCTACTAGTATAATGGTTTTGAAATAAATTTTGCCAGATAAATTTAAAGATAAAAACTTTTGAATGGTCAAACAAACACATAAAAAACATTGTACGCTATATACATATAATCTAAATCATGTAAATCGCTAGTTACTTAACAAATGATATCACAAGCGATATTTAAAGATACAAGGCTTAGTTTCAACGACATGTGAAAGATTCGTCTATGCAAACTCACCAGTAATGCTAAAATTTAAAAAGTTGAAAGTCAAATAAAAGTTGAGCATTAAAACCAGTTTTTCCTAACCGTTCTTCTAAATACAACGTAAAAACTGAACATCAATGAAAATCAAAACTTTATCAACAGAACAACAAAACTCGTCGATGCAAGCACTGTTATTACAATTAACATAATGAGTACACCCTTACTGACAATTTGCAACCAAATGTGTCATTCAGATAAATGCCTGATCAGAAGCAGAGATAAACTCAATCAGACCAAATATTAATCATACAACAATCTATCAAAGACAAACACAGCAAAACTTGTCGATGCAAGCACTGTTGTTACAATAATTATTAACATAATGAGTACACCCTTTCTGACAATTTGCAACCCAATTTGTCATTCAAATAAATGCTTCATCAGAAGCACATATAAACTCAATCAGAACAAATGTCAATCATACAACAATCTATCAATTACAAAGAAACAAACAATGATTCTTGTTATTTACACAAAACTTTCAACACTTCGTACAGTATACGTTGTAAGATTGTCATTTATTTTATCAATATAATTTTCGTTTCAAACAAATTAAACCGCTACTATTTTTTGAATTTATGGCAATTTAACCATCGAAACATAAACGTTCCACAATATTTGAAGTTTCGGTTTTCAATATGGACCGGCACAAAGCCGGTCCATCAAAAGATTATGGGGCAGCAATAAGCCGGATCATCATATGATTATGGAGCGACACTTAACCGGTCCATCATATGATTATGGGGCAGCATTAAGCCGGTCCATCATATGATATGTGTTTGAGATTGTTACATGATTATCTGCGGATCTGTATTATAATCTGTATATTCAAAATTAAAGATTTTAGGTAATTGAAATAAAAAAAATACATTTCAATTAATTCTATAAGAGAAGAAAATGCAAGAAAAAATTAAACATATTTATAATTATAATGTTCAATGTATTTTATGCACATATTTTCTTTTATTAGCGTAACTCATATGTTCACAAATTTCCAAACCTGGTTATCTTCAGAAAGGTTGATAATGTACTATGTTCTCACAACTTGTCGCCGGAACATGGTTAATAAACTCATCATAGATACCAAGATTAAAATTTTATATTTACGCTCGAATAAAAAAATGTTTAAAAATCTAAAGAACGAAGTTGAAGAGCATTGAGGACCAAAACATTCCTAAAAGTTTTGCCAAACACAGCAAAGGTAATCTATTCCTGAGGTAGAAAAACCTTTGTTTTTCAAAAATACAGAATTGTTAACAGTTAATTTATAATTATGAACATATATATCAATGATAACCCAAGTCAACTCAGAAGTGCTAACTACTGGGCTGATGATACCCTCGGGGAATTAAATCTCTACCAGCAGTGGCATCGACCGAGTGGTTGCAAATAAACGTGTTATAGATCATGTAGATACCAGGATGACATTTTCATATTAACGCGCGTAAATTATTCATAGTTCGCGTTTTTTTCTTCAAAATAGTTACTTTATATTCTATTTTGATTTTTACATATAAAGTTTTCATCACTAAGAAAAATTATCATAATTAAAAACCAATTGTTCAGAGAACAATTGAAGGTCTTTCCACCAAAACAATGTATTTTAATATGAAAGGTGTAAAAATAGGTTTAAAATGTCATTTCAATCGTCAAATGATAGCTTATTGTACGCTGATTCCAAAAATATATGGTTTCTAAACAATATTTTTTTAGATAAGGGAGATAATTTCTTACTTCCGGTTTGAAAAACTCTATTTCCGATAATATTTGACTATTTACTTGACACTGATTCCAAAAATATCTTGTTTTTTATACTTTTATGTAATAAAGTACAATAAATAGCTACTTCCGGTTTACACAAGGTCACTTCCGGTTGTTTTTTTAAGTTTAAATGGTTTGATACCGTTTGTCAAAAAGTCTCATGACTTTATTATGTATACAGATGGGGTAAAAGCAAAGGTCAAAATCTAGAACGTCAAATTAAGCTATGACCTTGTGATCAATTTCAAGGTCATTAATCAAGAACCTCAAATCAAAAGACCATAGGTCTTAATTATGTTTAGTTAATGAGTTATATCACCATACGCGTATTTTTAAATACCAAAGGGGAGAAAACTCCCTTTCACATTCAACGTACCCTTGCAATCAAAATTTACGTGTTACGACATGTCACAACAAACGATTTAGAAAAAATAATTTGTAGATATCTTAAACGTTTTTTGGAAATGAGTGGAAATGAGCCATATTCAAAAACCTTTGACCTTGACCTAATTTTCATTTTTTTGGACCAAGGACCTCAAATCAAAAGATCCTAGGTCTCTATCAATTATGGTTTACCAGTTAGAGATGCAATTCACTTATATCAAATGAATAAGGGGAAATAACTCTCGTATGGAGCATTCATATCACTTCGGTCAAAATAGGACAAATCATGCAAAGGATATAACGAGCAATTTTGTAAAATAAATTTGTCATAATATTTTACGTTTGCGAAGGAGTTGCGCTCACAAGGAAAACAGTGTTTGGGCAGATTACTCCTACAAAGAATAGTTTTCGGTTACGCAGGGTAAATTTCAAAAGCGCATCAATTGTTCGATATCATATACCAAATATCTAAGCGACATATTGCAAAACAAATGTTTATCGCAAGAACAAAATTAGGCGGAAGAAAAAAAAAAAAAAAATTCAGAGAACAATTGAAGGTCTTTCCATCCTTTTTGATATGAAAAGTTGTGAAACTAAGTTTAAAATGTCATTTCAATTGTCAAATGATAGCTCCTAGTAAGCTGATTCCAAAAATATATTGTTTCCATACATTTTTTTTTAAATAAGGGAGATAATTTGTTACTTCCGGTTTGAAAAATGTTACTTCCGATAATATTTAAATATTTACTTGAAACCGATTCCAAAAATATCTGGTTCTATATACTTTTATCTTAATAAAATACAAAAAATAGCTACTTCCGGTTTACAAAAGGTCACTTCCGGTTGTTTGTTTTCAAGGTTAAATGGCTTGATACCTTTTTCTAAAAGTTGTATATCTTTATCATGTATACATATAGAATAAAAGCAAAGGTCAAAATATAGAACGTCAAATTAAGCTATGACCTTGAGATCAATTTCAAGGTCATAAACCAAGGACCTCAAATCAAAAGACCATAGGTCTTAATTATATTTAGTTAATGAGTTATATCACTAAACGCGTATTTTTTAATACAAGAGGGGAGAAAACTCCCTTTCACATTCAACGTACGCTTGCAATCAAAATTTACATCTTACGACATGTCGCAACTAACAATTTAGTAAAAATAATTTGTTGATATCTTATACAGTCTTTGGATATAAGTGAAAATAAGCCAAATTCAAATATTACAATATGACCTTGACCTTTGACCTTGACCTAATTTTCATATTTTGGGACCAAGGACCTCAAATCAAAAGATCCTAGGTCTCTATCACTTATGATTTATAAGATAGAAATTCATATCACTTATATCAGATGCATAAGGGGAAATAACTCTCATATGGACCGGTCATATCGCTTCGGTCAAAATAGGACAAATCATGCCAAGGATATAACGAGCAATTTTGTAAAATAAATTTGTCATAATCTTTTACGGTTGCGAAGGAGATGCGATAACAAGGAAAACAGTGTTTGGGGAGATAACTCCTACAAAGAAAAGTATTCGTTTACGCAGGGTAAATTTCAAAAGCGCATAAACTGTTCGATATCATATACAAAATATCTAAGCGACATATTGCGAAACAAATGTTTATCGCAAGAACAAAATTAGGCGAAAGAAAAAAAAAATAATCAGAAGAAAAACAATAGGTCTTTCCACAGAAAAGTGGAAAGACCTAATAAAGATATCTGTACTTTTAACGTAAACGATCTAGGGAGTTTTCATTTGTTACATGTTTCCATGTTCGCGGGTGTTTCACAAAGACAAAGAAAGGTTAAAATTAAAATTGAACAAATGCAGCTCTATTTGATATGTGGACATCTCTGTGAATTCCAACCAACAAAGAAAAATTGTGTCGAGGATTTCCTAACCCATAAAAATAATATGTTGTCAGTAGATGCATCTTTAAAAGTCAGGAGGGTCGTTCACAGCGATCTAAAATAAATTCAGACCATGGTGAGGTCGCAGTATGAGCGGCATGAAAATGTAGATTGTCGTTGTTTTCATGATTCCACTAAGTCCTCATAACGTGTCTACAACGAATCCGCTACGTTTATATAACGTTCTCACCACGCATATTCCGCTCATCACATTTTCACTACGACCAAACCACGAGTTATCGGATTGCCACACAATCTTACCACGATTCTAATGCCATTATATCACGCTCTTCCACGCTTATACTACGTTCATAACGCAATCTTGTTACGCTTTTAGCAATAACGTCAACATCGTGTTCCATATTATCTTTCAATAACTGCGAGTACTTTTATATCTTTGCTTTTTGTAAATTGTTTGTATATGTGAGTTGTTTTGTGCTTCATACCTACCTATTGGGTTTGCTCTTTGCAACTGGTATCGTCAGTTTGTTTTTATGTTGAGTTATTTGTTAGGGAAAGGTTTGAGGGTTAAAAAACCCTAAACCCCGCCACATTCATTATCTACCTATCCCAAGTAAGGAGCCTGTTATTCAGTGGTTGTCGTTACTCTATGTCTGTCATATTTATTTTTTTGTAAATGAGATTGTTATAAATTAGTCTGTTTGTCTTGTTGTTTGAATTTGTCATGTCGGGATATTTCAAAGCTGACCGTAAGTTTTTTTTATTTTTGAGGGCCGTATGGTAAATTGTAATTTCTAGCATTCACGTCATCTGAATTCTTGTGATTAGGTGTTTCGTTTGCAATCACACAATTGCTTTTTATTTCTTATTTGTATAAAACTGACCGTCATGGTGTAGCCAAAAGTGTTTAAAGTTGTGGTAAATACAATAAATAAGTATTTCGAATAATTCTTTGCTTTTATTACAGAACCGACAAGAGCATCTCGAATAATTCTTTGATTTTATTACAGGATCTACAAAAATGAAGCATTATATGCCTATGATATTTGTATTCATCATACGTAATTCAAGTATAGCCAGTAGCACCAGGACATGCTCACAATGTTCATTTTTTCTACAGTTGTGCCTCAATCAGTGTTCAGACACGCAAAACGCGTTTATTGGACTTATAGGTCGAAAGAGAGAACAACCGAGAGAACATAAAAACAAGAGGGATTGTTTTACGTCGTGTTCATACAATAGCGATAGCTGCAGGAAAGATTGCATTTGATCTACACACCGTCAGAAGAAAATAAAAAAATATATTCGACCAAAAGATGTTTGGCTTTCAATATATACTCTTTCAGGTGAAGTGGGATAATATAAACGTTATGGTTTACACTAATTAATCAATTTGGATCTGAAATGGTCGTTTTGATTTTTAAACTATCTGAAAAATCTAAATCTGTAAAAAAATATTCTGTCATTTTCAGTATCACTGTCAATGTACAGTACTGTTCAAACAATTCGTTTGCAGTCAATCAATCTGGATAGTAATCTTACCGACAATTCAGTATTTTGTTAATACTTACAGGCAGATAACAATTTATTACGGTAGATTCATGTTATACCACCATCTTGGATTGTACAATAGCACACAACCGGTCTAGATATTTGCCCAAATTTGCAAATTTGTAGACAGATTGGCAATTTATAGGTTTGACTATTTTGTTATTCTTGTGGTGTTTTGTCTGATGCTTGGTCCGTTTCTGTGTGTGTTGCTTTTCGGTGTTGTGTCGTTGTTCTCCTCTTATATTTAATGCGTTTCCCTCGGTTTTAGTTTGTTACCCCGATTTTGTTTTTTGTCCATGGATTTATGAGTTTTGAACAGCGGTATACTACTGTTGCCTTTATTTTTTTTATTTTTTTATTTTATAGAAAGACAACTTAGTTATTTATTCAAAATGTTAAAAAAAAACCCAAATATTTATGTTTTTAAGGTAATTTTTTTCATTTAAGGGGAGATAACTCTTCCAGTAAAAAACCTGATTGTGAAATTTTAATATTTTACTTGTAGCAAGAAAACAAGTTCTCTAACACCATTTATTCTTTTTATTTTCTTTAAGTATATTATAAAGCCTATCTTCTCATATTTTATATAAAGTTATATCTCATAGATTTCTTTTTACACACAATCTAAGCAAATTTAGGCAGTTCCGTAGAATTATTATTCAAACAAAATGTCAAAAATTAAGGTGGTACATACGTATACATAACTGACTACAGATGATTTCTGACCCTTAATTTCCTTTTGCACATAAAAGAGTTTAAAGTTTCAAGTCCGAAATATCGTGCTGGTAAGTCAATAATTCTTAATATTTATCCGTTCAGTAATTACAGCTATAAATGTCCATATTCAACATGAAATAAGTACGTGTTTTGTTTTGCAAATGTAGCGTTAATTGGTTGATGACAAACACACCATTTTTGAATGTTGCAATGAACAGTCTAAGGTAGTGTAACTTCAGAGTTATACTAAATATCGACACAGTAAGCTACTGATAGGAGCATACCATTGTTCAATGCAATTTTGAATAAGAATAATGCAAAATTGTCAATTCTGGAAAATATAACAAAACGCATTTAATACTCCCGTGAATTCGAGTTGCAAAACTTTTGTTGTTTCATTGCGACCTTGTGATGTTTATTTTACCGACCACGATCTATTAGGTATCTTCCGTCATTGTTTATCTCAGTCCACATTGTAATCATATGCAACTTGGTAAAGTTTTATATTTAAGAAAACCCCATCTGTTATAGCTCTAGAGAAACACATTGTGTTTGTCATTTTACATCAGACATGAAGCAATCCCTATTAGTTTGTTTTCATTTAAAAAGATACTATTTTATCTTAATCTCCGACATCAAGTTTATATCAAGTTCCGTTCTATACTATATTATACTCCGCGAAGACATGCAAGTTGAGTATTCTGGAGCTCGTACTCAGATCTGTGAATGAGATTAATATATCATAATATACTTAAGACCCAGATATTTGTAATAACTAGTGTTCTGCTCTACATATGTTATCTTTCAAGGTCAAAGACACAAGACAACCATAGTCTGAAAGCACTCCTCAATTTACAACTTAAGTCTAAAGTTTCATATACATTCCCATTGACAGCTGTAAATGATTCCTAACCCTTACCTTGACAAACCTGCTACTTGACAATTTTCATGTAACGTTTGCAACACATTTGACCTTTAACTTCAAAATATGATAATATATCATTTAAATACTGCAGTGGGTCAATATGTAAGCAGATAGCAATTGAAAATACACGATAAGACAAGACCATTATTTATGAATGAATGTTTTGAAATTATACATGTATTCAAACATGTTATTTCTCTTATGTTCATTTGGAAACAAAATCTCTGTTAAGACATGGAATAATTGTATATATGGCCATTTCGTACTTGATTGAATTTTTATAAGTATATCATTTCTTACATTATGAAAGATTCACATGAATGCCAATTCATGGACTATTTATGTGTATAATATTTTGGACCTTATTGAATATGTAAATGTATACCGTTTCGTACGTCAAAGAAGATTGACATCTATATATGTTTGCCATTTCGAACAATATTCCTTCAATCGATAAAAAACCCCATAGCAAGTTCATTGATAGGTCACGTAAGGTGCATATATTTATGCAAACATTTTTATTCATGGCTTTCTTCTTGAGTGAGTATCTCATATACTTGCATTTTATGGTAAAACAACAACGGTTTTAAAATAGCTATAACGACAGTTGAAAACAATTATTTCGTTGTTGTTAATTAACCTCATGTATGTAAAGTTGAAAAAAATATTTAAGGATTAACCCTACAAACAAACAAAGTGTAACCAAAACTATTTTTAGTTTCCATGGTGTCCTGTTTAGTTTATCCAATCATAAGTTGTTGGTTTTTTTTAAGACTTTACAAATATGTATGATACGAAATAGTATGAGGTACAAAATGGTAAATGCTGTTCGCTCTATGGGTACGAAATGGATCAGTCAGGATTCACATCGTATTAATTATCTCCGAATTTTAAAATGGAGGTCAGTGTAGTGATGAAGCGCTGTCAATTTACCTTTAAAAAGTCGGTTAATTTATCCACATAGTATCAATTCGATACTTATACACCTATTGATCTACTAGCTATTGAGCATTATTTAATGGACATTTGTGCAAAATGGTTTTTGTCTGGCGTATATACAAAATTTAGTCCTGGTATCTATGATGAGTTTATTTGTAAGAGTATGAAATGTGGGATAAGAAAAGGTCGGGTTCTAAAATGAATGTACTTGCTTTCATACTTACATCCCAGCTCCTTTGTTCTAACAGGGGTGATCTGAGCCGGATCACCCCTACCAGATCACCCCAGTTTGAGTTTCTTTGTTATGCATGCTTTCCTTTGTTCTGTAACATTTTGGCGGGAATGTCAAATCCACTATAAAACTTATAATTAATTATACGGAAAAGACTCAAAATTCACGTAGAAAAAATCCAGTGTATATGCTGGGATTCGAACTCAAGACCTTTAACATATCAAGCCACGACACATACCACTACACCAGGACGACTGGATACGAACTACTAGTAATTTGACATACTTAAAGGAAGCAAGATCTTTTTATAAGTGGGGCGAGATGTCAGACCTTTATTCAGTGGGGTTTAAACCTTTTTCGTTAATAAGTGACTTTTCAGACTGATTGTTGAATTTGATTTTACACTTTTTCAAAAGTGGGGCGAGTCGGTAAACAAGAGTGGGGCGATTTATTATAAAGTGGCGATATAGTGTGGGCTGATTGGCAAGTGGGTCGAGTTGACATTGTTTGATATCTACTCATCGTGTTTTGGGGGTCATAAAGGGTATACATCATATGGTAATATATAAAGTATATTTTAATGGTTGTGTGGCGTTCTAAACTAGATTTTATGAACTGGCCTCCGGCCATCGGGGTGATCTTACACTGACAAACCGCGTCCTTGGAGGATAACTATTCAATGAATATCGATAAATTAAGTACATATCAAATAGATCAAATGGTAATCTCAGTCATAGTACATCTGAATTAACAAAAAAGGCAAAACAGGTTTTGTTTTCTATTAAAACATATACTAATTCTCTTGGCAGCCTTCCTATCAGAGTGTCAATAACTTATTTGACACCTTAGTGAGACCTATATATTGACTTATAATTCTGAAATAACATATTTGGACTCATATATAACATATTTCAAAGCTAAAAAAAGAGATTTGGTTTCTGGAAAAATTGTGGACCCATTTAATTTTATTGACAAGACTCCAATAGAAAACTTGCGTCTTGGTTATTGCAAGTTTACCCTAGGCACTAACAAGAGTGCCTCAAATTTTGGTACAAGGAACGAATTGGGAAGACTGCCTATTAAATGTCTTGTCATATAAAAACCCAAACTATTATGTATTTAGGAAGGTTTTTCACCTCAAATTTGAATCCCTTATTACATGAATCTTCTCAATTAACTAAAACTTTGGATTCTAGTGGCTCCTATTCATGGTTCACTTTCGAAAAGATATTCTTTCTGAATCTAACATTGATATAGATAGACTAAAAACCTGTGATCATTTAAAACAATTAAAAAATATTAAAAGCTATATTAAACCCCAAATATACTCATACTACAACAACCTGTTGATGGATAAGTTGAGATCTATTGATGATAAAAGTAAATTAAATTTTTATAAAGGGCTTGAGCCAAATCTATTGATAAAACCTTACCTCTCTAACTCAAACTTTGAATTTAGAATATTAATTACAAAACTTAGAATCAGTGACCATTCATTATTAATTGAAAAAGGAAGGCATTTTAAAATTCCTCGCGAAGAGAGACTTTGCAAAAAATGCAAAGTACTAGATGATGAGAAACATTTATTAATAAATTGTTCTCATAATTCAAATATTAGATTAACATATTTTAATTGCATTAACAGAGAAAGTAATTCATTTGCTAATCTCACTGACAATGACAAAGTTATATATATACTTAACCCATCAACACCAACACAAGTGAATAAACTAGGATCCTTTATAAAAAAGTCAATGGAACTGAGAACAGGGGACCCTTTAATATTTACCTGAATTTGTATATATATATTGAGTTACTAAGTTATTGTTTTTATTTGTTTTTGTTGTTGTTATATGTCACAAACTGTAAAGTTTATATGGCAATAAAACTTTGAATTGAAAGAAAAACTACATATAAATGTCAATTTGAAAATGATTGTCTGATCGGTTGTCAGGTGGAATTTTTGAAAGTTCACAAACATTTGAAAAATATCTAATTAAGTACTGGGGGAGGGCAGACGTTATAAATTTTTTCTGAGATTGAAGACCAAATACCATAGACATGCTAGATAAAACACAAGAAAAATTAGTTGTTTTGAAGTTATTCATTTTTAAGATCCACTTAAAAAGGCTGTCGTCTAGTACTTACCTAAACAAATGTTATTCAAACACAATGACTCATTAGAAAGGTATTTCATATGATCCATATATTTCATTTTTAATACTGAAATCTTTTAATTCGATTATGTAAACAGTTATCAAAAGTACCAGGATTATAATTTAATACGCCAGACGCGCGTTTCGTCTACATAAGACTCATCAGTGACGCTCAGATCAAAACAGTTAAAAAGCCAAACAAATACAAAGTTGAAGAGCATTGAGGACCCAAAATTCCAAAAAGTTGTGCCAAATACGGCTAAGGTAATCTACTCCTGGGCGTAAGAAAATCCTTAGTTTTTGAAAAATTCAAAGTTTTTTAAACAGAAAATTTATAAAAATGACCATATAATTGATATTCATGTCAACACCGAAGTGCTGACTACTGGGCTGGTGATACCCTCGGGGACGAAACGTCCACCAGCAGTGGCATCGACCCAGTGGTGTAAACAGTTATCAAAGGTACCAGGATTATAATTTAATACGCCAGACGCGCGTTTCGTCTACATAAGACTCATCAGTGACGCTCAGATCAAAACAGTTAAAAAGCCAAACAAATACAAAGTTGAAGAGCGTTGAGGACCCAAAATTCCAAAAGTTGTGCCAAATACGGCTAAGGTAATCTACTCCTGGGCGTAAGAAAATCCTTAGTTTTTGAAAAATTCAAAGTTTTGTAAACAGAAAATTTATAAAAATGTAAAGCTAGAGTCTTAATATACGAAAAATAATCTGAAGCGAAATGATATATCAAATATTTGTCTTTTAAGACAGATTATTCAAATCAGACTCGCCTGGACATAAAATGGTGTATTCAACTTTCACTTTTTGATGAAATCATTACCCATTTTTGGATATTTTCCCCAAAAATGCCTGGGGCTGAAATACAAATTAATACATTGTACTTTAAAAGATCAATCTATTATCTTTTTTTGGATTTGTTTTTGGCGGAGTTAATGCTTATCCACATGTTATTGCACCTACCATAAACTGTTATGTAAAATTTGTCTGTGATATAAAAAGAGGCTCAAAGATGTCACATAGACATTATAACTAATATGTCGAAAATAAACAGATAACTGTGGAACAGTTACTCTATAATGGTAAACTAACTCGTGATTGCGTCCGTAAAACTTATGAGGGGATGACTTCAACTTCATCACTTGGAACTTATGGTTTAATAGCTCCCTTATGAGAAGCCTACCTCTATCAAGGAATTCGTGATAGGAAATTTTTTTTTTCGTGGGTTCCAATTTTCTTGGATTGAGGAAACCTGGCATTTGCGTTGATATTTGATTTCGTGTTTTTTGCAAAGTCTACATACATTCCTTTACAAGATTTGTAAATCGTTGAACAGTTTAATAAGTGGTTCCCCTGTACCCACAAAATCCACGAAAATTAGTATCCAACGAATATTAGTGAATCCACAGTTTTCACCTTTCATTTAAAAATTAGTGTTCATCCCAAGAACCACAACATAACATTTTCAAGTTTATTTACAATTTACACAGTGTGTATATGTTAAGTATGTTTAAATGAACAGTTTAGGACTTTAATCATTATAAGTTGAAAAATACAGGCATAGTATAGTTGTTTATGAAGTGTCCTATATTTTGACTTTAGTGGAACCTTAATCTTATGTTGCGAGTGAGAGTGAACCCGTCTTTAGT
Organism: Mytilus galloprovincialis; assembly: GCA_037788925.1. Taxonomy (NCBI): domain Eukaryota; kingdom Metazoa; phylum Mollusca; class Bivalvia; order Mytilida; family Mytilidae; genus Mytilus; species Mytilus galloprovincialis. Next base: position 34,048,877 of record CM075339.1, read on the forward strand.
TCTCGACAGCTGTGGGTAATTCCTGACCTATTTACCCCTGCAAACCTTAACATAGTGTTTGGTGTAACAATTATATAATCGACTTATGAACTTTAGATCTGATATTCTATCATTTAAATACTGCAGTAGTTTAATACGCAAACAGATAGCAATTGAACACTCACGATAAGGCAAGTGCATTATTTATCAATGAATGTTTGACATCATACATGTATTTGAAAAACATTATTTTATTTCGTCATGCTCATGTTACACTCGAGTTCAAACAAATACTATACTTACATACATTGCCTATAATTGCTTACATCCACTTCCCTTGAACTTGGATGGATAGTTGTCTCATTAGAAATCATAACACATATCCATGTAAAATTCCATCTTAAGTATTCTATTTTTATGCCGCATTTATGGGCATAATGTTTTCTGGTCTGTTCGTCCATTCGTTCGTCCGTTCGTTCGTCCGTCTGTCCCGCTTCAGGTTAATGTTCTTGGTCAAGGTAGTTTTTGATGAAGTTGAAGCCCAATCAAATTGAAACTTAATACACATGTTCGCTGTGATATGATCTTGTGAACTTCAACGCTAAATTAGAGTTTTGACCACTATATCTCTGAACATTGAAAGTGATAGTGCGATTGGGGCATCCGTGTACTGTGAACACATTCTTGTTAAAAAAATGAAATGTTGGTAATGATGTTTGATATTTGTCGGAAGTTTATTTAATGGATAACATGTGATCGATTTTTTCTGCATGCATACTTGATGGATAAAATGTTAATACAATGCATGCAAACGCGTTAGCAGAAAAAGTAACATTTTTAACCATACATTTTTTTTCGTTGCAAAAAGGAAATTCACAGAAATACTGAGCTCTGAGGAAAATTCATATGGAAAGTCCCTAATCAAATGACAAAGTCAAAAGCTCAAGCACATGGATTTTGATTATCACAATTTTAATAGATCTAAAACTATACAATATATATTTAGGCAACAGTCAATGTTGCATTTTGAAAGTAATATGAAGAAATGTACTCATTATAAATGCTATTACCGAGGGTTTGAATTAGGGAACATTTTATAATGAGACAAAAATTAAAAAAAAAACGAGAAAGGGGTACTCAAATATGAAGAATAGTGAAAAGAATTCCAAATTTGTAAAGACTAACGACAAAATGTATTTAAAAGTTATATAATTTGCCAATCATGTTCTGTTCTTTTAATTTAAGGCACCACAATATTGTATTCCTTATAGATTTGCCCTATTTTTCTTATTTATCTTTGTTTGTCCATTTGCCCGGTTATTTGCCCAATATCCTGTAAACCCAATCAAGACCATCATGATATTGTTTACGGTAAAACCATAAAATACCGAGTGGGGTATTTAAATCAGGAGTTTAATAAAAGCAGTAAACACCATGACCAAAAGGAAAAACAACGAAAAACCAATACAAATAACAGAACATTCAACAGTAAACTTAAAAATGAAAAACGTGAACTCAACCAAACACAGCAGGGAGCTGAGGTTCTAAAGTAAAGTACAGTGAAACCTCTTTAAACCGAACCTCTTCGGAACTGAAGATTTTGTTCGGTTTTGACCGATGTTCGGTTTTATCAGGTTCACAGCGCATGCAATTTGATATGACGGTGCTTTAGAACATGTTTGGTTTATACAGGTTTTCGGTTTATGCAGGATTCGGTTTAGCCAGGTTTCACTGTAATACTCAACCTAAACAAACTTTGTATTCTTCTCAACTACAGGTAACATTTGCATCGTTTTACATGACTTATGGATGGCGAAGGTTAATTGATTGATTGATATTTAACGCTATTTTCAGCACTCTAATTGTGATATTTTGTGGTGGTTAGTTTTTATCAAATGAGGAAGCCGGAAAGCCCAAAGTGAACTAACGTTCATATATACAAAAACTTGACGAGCTTAGTCAATTACAATAAGAATCGATTGCACCTGCAACGAGCATGGTTCCAACTCACAACCCCAGTGGGGAGACACTTGTAGAAGTTTGACTACTTAAACTATTTGACCATTGAGCCCCCTCGGATGTCGAAGATAATTAGTATTTAGAATTTGGATGTCTTGTGGAATGTATCCGGAAAAATTGCGTAAAGCCGGATATATTTTTTTTTAATGTATAAAATAATATAATGTACTCATTTGTTTTTAGGTAAATATTTCAAAAGTTTTTTTTCGTTTTATAGTATATCTACTTACAGAAACATCCACAATGAAGTATACCATGCTTGTGATATTAGTCTTCTTAATACTTAATGCAAGTATGGTCAGAAGCGCTACAACGTGTACTCAGTGTAAACACAACTTTTCGTCGTGTGTTCACCACTGTCCAGGGAGTGGCACTGTAGGCAGAAAAAGGAACGAACCAAACGAATATCGTAATGCAAAGAGGGAACCTCATGATGATTGTCTTATAGCATGTAATCACACTTACGATAAATGCAAGAGGGATTGCATCTAATCTGAACAGATTCAAATAGTGAACGTATAAATCATTGTCTTTTATAATCGAATATGGATGAATAAATAAGTGGTATATATAAAAGGTGTTTGCGTATCTTGTTTTTGACTTTTTGACAGATATTTGGATTCACAAAACACTTCATACATGTTCATACACTCGATTAAACAAACCTTACTTTTCCCAAAATGCTTCATTTTAGTTGTATGTCAGCCAATTTGTTAAGCGACCAATTGATAGATGGATCATTATTAAAAGCAATTGGACTGGCAAGGGCCCCAAGTCTTTACTATAATTTAAAAATTATGGTTAATAAAAGATTGACGTCTTACCGGATGTGACAGTAGAATAAACATGATTTTATTCTTCTAATCATTTACTATATCTTAGTTTTTATTTATTTCAAATCTTATTCCGATTAATATTTACCTGTTTACAAAAAATAAAATCACAAAAATACCAAATTCTCACGTAGTTCAAAACGGAAAGTCCCTAATCAAATGGCAAATTCAAACGATCAAACACATCAAACGAATGGATAACAACTGTCATATTCCTGACTTGGTACAGGCATTTTCTTATGTAGAAAATGCGGAATTAAATCTGGTTTAATAGTTAGCTAAACCTCACAATACAGAATAACATATATCACCAAACTATATTAAACACCTCAACCATCAATAAAAGACACCCCAACAACTATAAATACCAATTAATACACTAAACAGCGAATAACACACGGTCCAAATAGCCTGACAAGGTCAAGGTACATAATTATTGTGGTTGTGAATTCATATCGATTATGTTTATTGATGGCGAAAACAAGAGTACTCCAGGTACAACACGGTTGGATAAAAGAATTTACCTTAAAATGCACCACTAGCTATTAACCGTACTGAATTTAATATAAATATATATAAAAAGTAGAATTCCAAAAATACTGAACTCCGACAAAAGTTCAAAACGGAAAGAGTTTTATACGCTTATATGACAATGTATGATGAAACGACCTGCAACTTTTCTCTCAACAATTAATTCTTAGTATGGTATATATTTGTAAATGTAGGCAGTGTGTACTATCTGTTAGTGTTGTCATTAACACAGTAAACGATGATTTAACTCATGCAAGCAATCTTGTATTGTCAAGTAGGTAGAATTGTTTTCCCATCTTTTATTTTCTGTTTAGATCAAGGACTAAGTTACCCATAAGTTCCCATATCTCGCGAGTGGAATATTTTTGACAGATAATTTCTGATCTTTTCAACCTAGCAAACCTTGACATGGTATTTAGTGTAACAGTTATGAAATCGACCTATATGACATTTAGATCTGTTAATCTGTCATATACTACTGGTGATGTTTATAACGTAATCGGATAGCATTTGAACACATACTATAAAGCAAGTGTAATTTTTATGAATGAATGTTGTTATCATACTTATATTTGAATAACTAATTTTTTTATTACATTGTTCATTGTTCAAAAGTGACAGTTAACAGATTTTGAAATGAAATCTCGGAAGCGATATTTGATAATATTCGGATTGCTTTTTAGTTAACTGTGAGTTTACGGCATTCTTTTTGGTGGATAAAATACAAATTCGATGCACGCGTATCGACGAATAAAATGTATGTGGGTTTAATGGATGCATATTTGCTAGATATGAAATGCAACGATTACACAAGCTTCCACGATAAAGTGCACAGGGAAATGAAAGAAAAACTTGATAGAAATCGTGTTTTCTTGAACCTATCAAAAATTGTAATTATGAGTATTGAATACTTTTTTAATATATCGGATATGTTCCTTACGTCGTATCAACAATCCCCTTCCCTTTCATGAATGTGACCTACCGAATTAGACTATTTACCGGATATGTTATCACATAAGCAACACGAGGGGTGCCACATGTGGAGCAGTATCTGCGCACCCTTCCGGAGCACCTGAGATCACCCCTAGTTTTCGGTGGGGTTCGTGTTGCTTATTCTTTAGTTTCTATTTTGTGTCATGTGTACTATTGTTTGTTTGTTTGTCTTTTACATTTTTAGCCATGACGTTGTCAGTTTATTTTCGATTTATGAGTTTGAATGTCCCTCTGGTGTCTTTCGTCCCTCTTTTTAGTGATTTTATGGGGTTGTTAAAGCATTGACCGTGCGTACGTTTTTAGAATGAAGCGCTTCCGCGATACATACAAAATGTACTTTGGTCAACACATTTACACCCAGATACATTTACCCAAAGAAGCTTTAAATTCTTAAATACTTCAAACGGTTTCATTGGTCTAGTTCTATGTTTTCTCACAGAAACGACCACAATGAAGTATACCTTGCTCATACTATTTGTTGTCATCATACTTACTGCAAGAAGGGTCAAATCATGTTCTCAGTGTTTTGTCACTTTGACATCGTGTGTTTACAACTGTCAAGGGAACGGCACTTTAGGCAGAAAAAGAGAAGAACCGAATGGATATGGATATACAAAAAGGGATGTTCATGATGATCGTCTTTTATTATGCCGAACCGATTATACTTTGTGCCAGAAACATTGCATTTAAACTACACACATTGAAATATCAAAACAAATAAAAACATTGAACAATCTTTTTTGTTTTTATAAAACCACAAACACGGATGACAGAAAAAGAGGTACATATAATATATAAATGGGGTTGGCTTATTTTCAGATTTGAGTCGAACGAACCAGTTGGTGCGATTTTTCAACTAACGTTGACAGGCTAATAAGACAGCAGTTGAACGTCTGAAAACAACATGCCAAAGAACCCCCTCAAACATTAAAGAGTATGAATAAACATTCAAATTCAAAAGGAGTACTAACAGAGGGTATCACAGGCGACTGAAAAATATATAGAATATGTATCAATATCGGTCAATTAAAATAAACAAACCAATCAAAGTGCAAGTAGTCAAACGTAATCAAACTTTGACATTAATACATGGAAATAATTTGTACACTTATAAATTCACGATAACAGTGTGTCATTCATGTTAGATCGAAGCAATGATAAACGTTGCCAAGTAGACATACGTATTCATTCAATATCTTACCGGTAAAACTTTAGTTAAATGTTTTTTTTAAAATGAATTTATGGAGACGTCGTATAATCACTAATACGCAACTATTCACCAGAATTCAAATGACGAAGATAAAAGTAATAATAGTATCCCACGGCTTTCAACAAGCAATCATCTTTCGAGCATCGTAGGATTTATCAGTAGTTTTGTTTCATTCTGCAAGTCGAAGTTTGTTCAAGTCAATACAAAGAACCACACTGTACGAAGACATTAGTGATATGACCTAAATGAAAAGAAAAACATCTAATAATTAAAAACCAATTGTTCAGAGAACAATTGAAGGTCTTTCCATCAAAACAATGTATTTTGATATGAAAAGTTGTGAAACTAAGTTTAAAATGTCATTTCAATCGTCAAATAATAGCTCCTAGTAAGCTGATTCCAAAAATATATTGTTTCCATACATTTTTTTTAAATAAGGGAGATAATTTTTTACTTCCGGTTTGAAAAATGTTACTTCCGATTATATTTGAATATTTTACTTGACACTGATTCCAAAAATATCTGGTTCTATATACTTTTATATTAAAAAGTACAAAAAAATAGCTATTTCCGGTTTACAAAAGGTCACTTCCGGTTGTTTTTTACAAGGTTAAATGGTTTGATATCTTTTTCTAAAAGTTGTATATCTTTATCATGTATACATATAGAATAAAAGCAAAGGTCAAAATCTAGAACGTCAAATTAAGCTATGACCTTGAGATCAGTTTCAAGGTCATAAACCAAGGACCTCAAATCAAAAGACCATAGGTCTTTATTATATTTAGTTAATGAGTTATATCACCAAACGCGTATTTTTAAATACAAGAGGAGGAAAACTCCCTTTTACATTCAACGTACGCTTGCAATCAAAATTTACATCTTACGACATGTCGCAACTAACAATTTAGTAAAAATAATTTGTTGATATCTTATACAGTCTTTGGATATAAGTGAAAATAAGCCAAATTCAAATATTAGAATATGACCTTGACCTTTGACCTTGACCTAATTTTCATTTTTTGGGACCAAGGACCTCAAATCAAAAGATCCTAGGTCTCTATCACTTATGATTTATAAGATAGAAATTCATATCACTTATATCAGATGCATAAGGGGAAATAACTTTCATATGGAGCGGTCATATCGCTTCGGTCAAAATAGGACAAATCATGCGAAGGATATAACGAGCAATTTTGTAAAATAAATTTGTCATAATCTTTTACGGTTGCGAAGGAGATGCGCTAACAAGGAAAACAGTGTTTGGGGAGATAACTCCTACAAAGAAAAGTATTCGTTTACGCAGGGTAAATTTCAAAAGTGCATAAACTGTTCGATATCATATACCAAATATCTAAGCGACATATTGCGAAACAAATGTTTATCGCAAGAACAAAATTAGGCGGAAGAAAAAAAAAAAAAAAAATAATCAGAAGAAAAACAATAGGTCTTTCCACAGAAAAGTGGAAAGACCTAATAAAACATTAATTTCATAATTAATTAAAGGGAAACATGATAAATTTTAAGAACATGTGTATCAATTAAATTCAACCTAAATCAAAATTTTACTGAAGATCAGAAAGAAAAGGAAGACAAAGAGTATACGTCAACAAAACAAAAACCAAATGACACAATTAACAGTCTTAATAATAAATGTACATATACCAAGAAATAAATATATATCTTGACATAGACTTGCTACATGTCCCTTCCTAATTACGTTTTTTTTTCAATTTTGCCCCTTTAATAATTTTACTGCTATAACTAGGAGATTACAATTATACTGACATCTGCAGGAGGAAGGGCAATCAGTAGGCTGGCACTTATCAGTAAACATATAAATTAGTAAGAGAGAAATAATAGAAAGGGAATGGTAGCAAGTCTAATCTTGACAGTCAACAATATACTAGTACACGTTAAGTATTTGCATTCATTTTTGCCTAAATCCTTCATTAGAGAAGAGGTCGATTACACAAAATACTATCATGGTAAAAAACTAAAAAAAAGTCAAACACGAGTCTATAAAATGCCAATCTAATTAAAAACCGATCTCTCATCGCTCCCGTTTTCTGATATGACGCGTGGGAGATCTAACGAAACCGGCTTTGAGGTCACATGTGAGTGAACTAAAAGTTATGAATTTATTAAGATATGCAAATGAGTTGACGACCTATTCATAAGCCAATCAAAAAAGTTTATGAATTATTTTGACTGACGATTTCGTCGTAAATAAAATGAGTTGCATCCCTTTGCCTTACGTTAAACTTACAAGATCGTGGAAGACTTAATTTCATTGGTCGAAAAAGACACACCTACGAGGTCACTCACATGTGACCTCAAATCGGGTTTCGTTAGATCTCCCACGCGACATATCAGAAACAGGAGCGATGAGAGATCGGTTTTTAATTAGATTGATAAAATGCTATATAGAAAGAACAAAAAGACTGAGTAAATCTAAGCCCACATCAAACCGAGAGATATCCGAAGAAAGACGAACAGATCTTACATCCCATAGGGCATGCACCCGTTGTATCGCTCATTGAAATATAACTGTTGGAATAACAATGGTCACATGAATTGGAAGAACAAATGTCACATGAACTTGGAATAATAAATGTCACATGAACTTGGAATAACAAATGTTACATGAACTTGAAATAACAAAATTCACATGAACTTGGAATAACAAATGTCACATGAACTTGGAACAACAAATGTCACATGAATTGGAATAACAAATGTCACATGAACTTGGAATAACAAATGTCACATGAACTTGGAATAACAAATGTCAAATAAAAACGACATTTGAAAAAATACAAATTGAATAACATTCCTCTTAAAAAAACAGTTCAAAAAGTTAGTCTTGTATGATTTTTGATTTTAGCTCAATTATATATTTTGGAATTATTTAAAGTATTACGTCCATTTTTACAAGTACACAGTTTTGTTTAGAGGCCAGCTGAAGCCCGCATCCGGATGCGGGATTGTCTTGCTTTGTTGAAGACCCATTGGTGGTCTTCGGCTGTTTTTCTGCTCTTTGGTCGGGTTGTTGTTTCTTTGACAAATTCACCGTTTCCCTTATGTCTACCAGGGAAATCATCAGCTAGATTGTCCCGTATAATACGTCTCAATATTGACATGGTGATAGCTAGTCTGTTAGTGTTTATTAGAGCAGATAAGGATAAACAGATTTTAAACAAACGCCACATAAAGATACTGTATTCGTTAACACCGTTTATAACTACTTTATGTACAAGTCGTAAAACCCAGCTTTGAAAAAAGGCATAAATATAAATAAATCACGCAACGCGTCTCCTGCCATTGTCTTAAAAAGCCTATTTCCGTGATTAAATTCAATTGCACCATTTCTGCGGGGAGGTATCTAATAGTTTTGAACGACTTCTAGCGTTACTTCCAACGTCTTTTTTATTGGCATGTTTAGCTAAATAGAGTTTGTATTCAAAAATATTATATTGACATGTTAAAGCAGTTTTGAAAACTGATCAGTAGACTATATTAACATGTTTTGATAGAAAGATCACCGTATGGCGTGCGCAATTAAAAGCTTGCTTGTTATTTTTATTATTTTCATTTCTATCACGTTCAATTATGGTGTATAACTTTATCATTTGAGGTACGGATAAGTAACAGTTTTTAACATCGTAATTGAATTTTAAACAGAGCGAAAAATATTTTAAAGTTGAGATAAAATATAAAAAAAATATTAATAACAAAACAGTCACTTTGAATTTATTATATTTTTTTAGAACATGCACTTTCCTCTTACATTTTGTATTGTCTTTAAACGATTATGATATATTTAAGAAATAACCTTAAATGACAAACTGAAGACAAACTCTTTCCACCTTAATTGGTTGATATATCTCTCTCAGTGGCGGAGCAAGAACTTTTCATAATTAGGGGGGGGGACTAATATACAAAAAAAGGAGGGGCGCTCCCGTCATGCGTCAGTGATACCCTATATAATCAACCGAATTTTCCCCAATCAAAGGGGGACCCGGCCCCCCATGGGACTCCCTGGATCCGCCTATGTCTCTCTCTCTCTCTATGTCGTGTGTTTTTGTGTTCAGAGTGTTGATCAGTATACGCAGCCCATAATACGGTAAATTATATATATATATATATGCATAGTACATGTATTTAGATTGGAGAGAGATTTCCCCGTATAAAATAAATATAACAGAACGAAACTATTTTAGATAGATTTTTGGAGCTGATTCATTATGTTCAAGGGTAAAATGCATTATCAATAAGTAAAATCTAAATATACATTATTGTATAATATGTACATGTATGTTTTAAAAGTGTCTCATAAGTCAACTGCTTGGCTGGGCATTGATTGCATTTTAAATTTATTTGTATGTATGTACTATATCAATAAATATGTGATACTCGAATAAAATATATTTATTATCATATTTATTATCATATCTATTAAAAACTTTACCTTACTTTTAATACCTGTACATTCTATCCAATAAAAAGAGATTATATTGATGACGTATTTTATACTTCCCTGTCGATGAAAATAAACAATCGGTAAGTTAAAAGTTTCATTCAATTAAGCACGGATAACTATCACACATTCCGAAAAATTAATCCTTTCGTAATAAACAGCAAACTTACACGCATCATATTAGTTAAACATATGCTTACCAATACAACATAACGAAAAGTGAAAGTTAGCGCAACTGAAACGACAAAGTTTGAGTAACATGCAAATAATTGTTGCTAAGCATAAACAAGCATGAAAATTAAACATCGTACCAGAAAAAAACCCTAATGCATTCTGATTTAAAAAGTTGGCGGATATATAGGGTGCAAGGGTGTTTAGGGGGGTTGACTTTCTTCAAGTATTGATATAACATACTGACATAAAGAACCAATTGATTTGTCAAAATTTGGTAATCAAACATTGACTTGGTAGGGCACCTATCAAAATTCTTGGTCTGCATCTGGTGAACAAAAGACCTCCCCCCCCCCAAAAAAAAAAAAAATATACGAGTGAGTCTTACTTAACCCTGCATGTGTTGACAGTATCAAAGAAGATCCTCGGATACCTCAATTGGTTAGTGATATCAAGTTCAAAGTACGTCAACGATTTTAAAATTTATAAATTCTAATATCGAAAGCTATGAGTATACTTCCGAGTAGATTCAATACAACAATGCCATCAACATTAACTCTAAATTACTACTTATAACATGAATATATTCCTTTCCTATGTTTTCCATCGGTACAAGTTTAATTCCAACCGATAATAAAACCGAAGTTTCCATCTTAACCCCCACGCCCCCCCCCCCCCCCCCCAAAAAAAAATAAAAAATAAATAAATAAATATTCCTTTGAAGTATCAGTGACATTGAACACTAGCAGTTCTTAAATACAATGGCTCGAGCTCACTTCTTCTTCAGTGTGCCTTCCCACTGTTTATGATTCACTCAAATTAAGCAAGGGCAACACAGGTTATGATCTCGAAACTATTTGTTTCGGACTCTGACCGGTACCGAAGGACTAACGAACGAACAAAAAGGAAGACTACATGCTACAATAAGTTAACGTGGAACATTAACATGATATATGTTTTACTATATTTTCATCATACCCCAACTTTGGACCTTAATTACTAGAGTTCCGTAACGTTACGTCTTTCGGTCCAGCCAACATTTAACATTTTTCTGTCATTTGTTCCTAGTGTGGACAAAAAGGACTTTTTAAAGAAATAAAGAAACAAGGGGTAGGGTAACCATACCCTGACTTTGGGCCTCAATTATAAAAGTTCTGAAATTTTACCCATCTGGGTATATGGGTCCAGGCAACCTTAGGCTATTGCTTATTTTTTTGTACCAAGTGGACAAAAGCTTTGCCGAAGGGACTTTATTTGCTCACCTGTCCGTCGTCGTCCGTCGTCCGTCCTCTGAAACGACTGGGCTCAATTTAACCAAACATGGCCATAATCACCATTAGTTTGACTTGTTTTAAAAAAATGTCCGATGCCGCGGCCAACCAACCAAGTTGGCCGCCATATGATAGTTAAAAATGAAACATAAGGGGTAACATGTAGATTTTGCTTATATATCTGAAACCAAAGCATTTATATCAAATATCACATGTAGTAAAACTGTTTATCAGGTCAAGATCTATCTGCCCTGACATTTTCAGACAAATCGGACAACTCATTGTTTGGTTGCTGTCCCTGAATTGGTTAATTTAAGGAAATTTTGAAGTTTTTGGCTATTATCTTGAATATTATTATAGATAGAGATAAACTGTAAACTGCATTAATGTTCAGCAAAGTAAGATCTACAAATAAGTTATCATGACCTAAATAGCCAATTGACCCTTTCAGGAGTTATTGTCCTTTGTAGTCAATATTTAACTTTTTGTGAACTTTTACAAAAATCTTCTTCTCTGAAACTACTGCGACAAATTAACAAAACTTGGTATCAATCATTTTTAGGGTATTAAGTTTGAAAAAATGTGTCCGCTGTTATTGGGTTGCTGCCTCTGAATGAGTTTTAATTCTAAGGTTTTGGTTATTATGATCTTGATTATTATTATAGATAGAGATAAACTGTAAACAGTAATAATGTTCAGCAAATTAAGATCTCTAAATAAATTTTGGTAATCTTTTACTAAAGTCTTTTGTTGAAACAACTGAGACAAATTTAACTCCAACTTTGGTCAGCCATTTAAAAAGCTCCATACTTTTATCAACCTGAGTCTTTGGGTCCAGGCAATCTTATGCAATTGTTTATCATTTGTACCTAGTGCGAATAACAGTTTTTCCGTAGGGACTTTTTCATGAATCAGACAGGGAAGCGGTTAGGTCATCCAGGGATGATTCCAGGTGTTTTCAAATGGGTCCCTAGAACATCAAATTGGGAATTTTTATTCTATTTGGGAATTTTTTAAGCATAAAATCTAAGACGAAATAACATTATTTTCCTGTAAAAACGGAAAATGTATATTATTAAGTTTAACCTGTACACTGATGTTCATGTAAGTTGTAACATTTTGAATAATTATGGATGGGCTACTGTTATTACATGAATATCATTGAACATGATGCACTAGTCTGCTAGTCATTGCTAGTCTATCATCTTAGCTATAGTTACGTAGGCCTATTACAAAAAATATATTTCAGCTAACATAAAGCACTGAAAAAAATCATTCATCGGGTATTTTTTCCACAGCAGGTCATCTCTATAAATTTACCTTGATTCAAATGGATTTCTAATTGAACTGGTCAATTGTCGAATTCAGAAAAGCAATTACAAATTAAAAGTTCATATACTTAATTGATAAGATATTTAAAGCATTAAACTAGTGTTCTTTAAAATTATTTGGATCATATTCAAAACTTTTGAAATAGTTCCATAATGATGACATCGTATTTCATGAATGGTCTATCATCAACATTATTTTCAAAAAACGGTCAAACTTTTGTCTTTTGAGGAAATAATTTCTTTTTCAAAACAAGTTTTCATCATATTATATTACCGGCTCTGCTGGGCGATCTGCTTTTACGAGATCGGTGACCATTAAACTTTATCCATCAATGTTATATCAAAATTTAAATTTGCTCTCTGCCGAGGTCTGCTTTGACACCCATTTTTATCAACCTGCTGGGCGATCTGCTTTTACAAGATCGAATACTCCCATAACATATTAATCAATTGAATTCGGCTGCTAAAATTGTTTGCCACATGTTGACATAATTAAATCGTTGTTACAAACTATGAAAAATTATAGTTGCCTTAATCGGTGAGAGAAACTTTTCCAGAAATATCGATTTTTATTTTATTTTCCTGAATTGGGAATTCATTTTCATGTACATTTTTTTGGGGCCGCTGGCCGATTTAAGGGCCGCCCAGCGGCCCTAAACTATATAGTGGAATCATCCCTGTCATCATACCCAAACTTTAGACCTTAACTATAAAAGTACTGAAACTTTATCCACCTGGGTCTTAGCGTTCAGGCAACCTTAGGCAATTGGCTACCATTTGTGATTATTGGAAAAAGATAAGTTAATCTTGGATTCCAAATATTTGCCGTTTATATTAACCAAAATCTTTATGTCAATTCGTTTCTCGTTCTATTTGTCACTCTTAACTCTTCTTATAGAAGCATTTCGTCTTCACACTGGAAATGATTGTCATTAGATTTTAAGGACGTTTCATTAATTTTTCTTCGGTTTTTTAGGCAAGATTAGGTCGGAGCGTTTTCTTATTAAGCGCTAGCTTGAGTCTGGATTCTTTTTGGTCTGATAAATTTGTTTTAAATCACATATAAAATTAGAAGATTTCTGGTTTAGATCCCATTTATATCAATAATACAGTAACGCATAGCCAATGACAACAAACCTCAAGACATCTGAAGGTCAAGTTACAGAAAGAAGCAACATCCAATGTGTCATGCGCCAAAATTGTTTTGAGTATAGAAAAGTTGGTGAAATGTGAACTCTCGTTTCTATTTAGGGGTATTAATATATTAAGTCTGCAAAAATGCTCCCTAGAATAAGCACTAGACATATGGCTTATATGTTATATGTTAATATTTAGTTATTCTTCACAATTCATTCAGTTACCTTTCACGTGCAACACATTTCTGTCAATAAATATGATAATTTAGTTACCAAGCACTTTATAGAGAAATTGACAACATTTGTGTTCAACTCATTAATACTTTTGAAACTCTGACATTAGCCTTACAAATTCGCTTTGCTTTATCAATCGCTTATACTATACGTCTCCCTTCAATAACCAACGAATTTATAGTTATATTAATATAAAGTGATAACTTCTATTTATAGAAGTGTTGCATTTTTGCCTTGGTTTCTGTTACCTTTGTGCACTTTTTTTTTTAAATACAAATGGAATTTATACGCATGATGCTTATCTAGATAAGGAGTTATCTTTTACTAACAGGGGGCTTTGGTACTATATATAGAGAATATCATATGGCTTTTTCAATATCGCATCCGTATCAACCCGAGACACCAATATAATCCCAAGAGCTCTGCTCGAGGGATTATATTGGTTGAGGGTTGATACGGTGTGTGATATTGAAAAAGCCATATCATATACACTTTATTATATAGAGATTAATACATGGCCTTTTCCATATCAGCCTGGGTATCATCCCGAGACCCCCATATCAGCCCGAGACGGAGTCGAGGTGCTGCTATGGGTCGAGGGATGATACCCAGGCTGATATGGAAAAGGCCATGTATTAATCGCTTTATCATATACTTCCGACAATAGTTTTATGTAAGGCAAATAAACTAATGCAATAACTAAAACAGTCAAACACTTTATAAAGAAAATTAAAATTATGAATCAAATATACTATAGTTGTCCAACAGCATCATTAACTCCTTATATATTTATGGTAACATATCCTATAGAGGCATTTTGAAACATTGAAAATTTGGAAGAGTTTTACGATCATTACTACTCCATGTTTGTTGTACTATAAAATGATTCATAATTGTCAATGGCATTTGTTAGCAAGTATTAAACTATCCCCACAAAAGTTCCCGTAAATTTTGACGTCGTCATAAAAAACATCTGACGTCACAACGGAAAAGTAAACAACCGATACCGGAAACACCGGAAGTAACTTGCACGAGAGGCACTGATATGGGTTTTTTGCACGAGAGGCACTTGATATGGGTTATCAGCCCGGGTGGGAAGATATGGCTTGTGCACTTCCGCCCATTACACATATGCAAAAGCTATCATATTAATGCTAAGTATATGATAAATGTACTTAGCATTAATAATGATAACATAAAGCCTTTGCAACAGTGACTGCAATCGATGACGTGACGTCATACAGATTAAAGGTGTGATAAAGCTTTTGCAACCGTGCTGATATCGATATCATCACGGGAGGCTGATACAGCACGCTTGCCATTGATTATATTACACATACAATTTATATGTATTTACTTCTAAGTATATAATAAATAAATATGAGTCTGAAAGATTGTGTAACAATACCGATAAATAGATGGAAAACAAAACACTAACAAGTGTTGAATATCATTGCACAAAGATGGAAAAACTGAACAGATGATATAAATTATACAATAATTGCAAATATTTCGGCTCAACAAATGGCCTTCTTCGGTGACAAAAGTTTTAACAATAATGAGATATAATGTATAAGGTGTAAACATAGATCACTAATAATACAGGTAAGTTTTGGTCGATTGATTTTAATCCAAAATCCTGAATATAATAATATAAACACTAGACTGTAAATTTAATTATTTCTTTCTATTGATTCCATCTGGATGGAGGACACCCAGTGTTTTTATCCAAAACCTCTCCCGATTTTCTCTTTGCCTATGTTGCCATGTACAATCCTGTTCGATCACAAGGATCTTCATGTGATCAAAATCTTTCAGATTGTGATCTGGTAACCTGAAATGTTGGCTGACAGGAATATACGGTTTTTTTGTGAGGTCACTCCTGTGGCCATTGAGGCGTTTGTGAAATGGCTGCATAGATTCACCAACATATTGGAGACCACATCTAGGACACTCAAGAACGTAAATCACGTTTGAGCTTTTGCAGTTGACATTGCAGAAGATCTTGTATGTCTTTTCTGTGGTCTTACTGTGAAATGTTGATGAATGCTGCAATTGGTTGCAACATTTGCAGCGCTTATCCCCACAAGGCTGACAATTACCTACAGTATGGTTAGGTTTGGAAAGGTCAGCACGGACAAGTATATTTCTCAGGCTGTTAGGTTGTTTGAAGGCAATCATGGGAGGCTCAGGAAAGATTTTGGATAACTTCGAATGTTTCTCGATTGCTGTCCAATGATCACGAATGGTCTTGAAACTATTTCTCAGGCATGGATGGTAGGTGAGCACACATGGGATTCTTTTACTTTTCTGTTTATCTTTGTAAGTTAGCAGACTGCTTCTGGGGATGGATTCCGCTTTTCGAAAACTATTTTTGATGTTTTTGTGTTTATATCCCCTTCTTTTCAAATGTCCTTTAAGCTGCCCCAGACGTTGTTTTGCAGTGTCTTCAGAGGAGCAGATTCGCCTTATTCTTAGAGCTTGGCTGTATGGAATGCTCTTCGTGCAGTGTGGAGGATGGCAACTTTCAGGCGACAAGTATTGATGAGTATCTGTAGGTTTAGAGTATATATCTGTGTTTATTATACCTACAGAGAGGGTGCTAGATGTATCAAGGATGTATCAAGGAAGTTTATGGTGGAATTAGATGTTTCATGGGTGAATTTGATGGTAGGGTGTTGATTGTTAGCATTTGTTATAAAAGTTTGTAATTTTTGGTCTCCCTTGTCCCATTTAATAAATAAATATATATATATATATATATTGGTCTAAACAGTTTATATACAGTAATCACTTATCTTGAAAGACTGAAATTATCTCGTTTTGACAAGGTGTGTTCTACATCAAGTAAAGGCGTTGGGAGCCTAGTGGTCCTAATTGTTAACGCTAAAACCCACTGTATTTGTTTGCACCTGCCCTTAGTCAAGAACATGTTGTTCAGTGGTTGTCATTTGTAATTTCTCGTTTCTCGTTTTCTTATATAAATTAGTTTCGCGTTTGTTTTCCCGTTTGACTGGGTTAATACTAGTCATTTAGGGACCCTCTATATCTTGCTGTTAGGTGTGAGACACCATTTCAACAAGATGCGTCCTTGGATTGGTAGCTTTTCTGCAGAAGGAGATTCCCATTTACACTTTATGTTCCTCTCGCAATAAAATTGCCTACCACGCCAATCATAGTGTGCGGAAAATTTGCCTTAAACATCTGCACTCAATCTTAACCGTTTATAGAAACAAAAGTTAGAAAATGCTTGATAGTAGTCGACACCCTCTGTAATCTAAATTTTAAATGATGATTTGCGAAGAAAAAAAAATTGAATCATACTGATAGTTGATATTTCAGGAGAGGAAATAAAAAAAATCTTTTTTTTTTAAGTTTGGGGTATGAGGGTTGTTAAAACTGTTCAAAGTCATAAACCAATGAACCATTTAAAAAAAAATTGAAATGTCAAAAGATCTTACTTGTAGGATAACACAAATTTTAAGTAGAAATACACCTTTATAGATATAAGAAGATGTGGTATAAGTGCCGACTAGACAACTCTCAATCAAAGTCACAATTTACAAAAGTAAACCATTATAAGTCAAAGAACGGTCTTTAACACAAAGCCTCGTCTCACACCGAACAGCAAGCTATAATGGGCCCCAAACAATTGCTATTGTAGAACCATTCAAACGGAAAAAACCAACGGTCTAATCTATATAAAAAACAAGAAACGAGAAACACTTATAAACCACAGCAGTAAACGACAACTGCTGAACATCAGATTGTCGACTAAGGACAGGTACAAAATGCAGCGGGTTTTTTGTATATTTTCATTTGTAGTTTTTTTCATTTGTAGTTTAATCAAAAACCTTAAGCGCTGATGAAAAACGTTTTTAAATGGCCGAAAAAGACAGAGATTACTTGCTGGTGGCAGCTATCGACTTTGGGACAACCTACTCCGGATACGCATTTTCCATGAGGGATACTTATAAAACGGACCCCCTTAAGATACATGCTAACCAAGCCTGGAACGCCGGTGGTAGACAACTTTTATCTCTGAAAACCCCAACCTGCCTCTTGCTAAATTCTAAAAAGGAATTTGACTCTTTCGGTTATGAAGCTGAAAACAAGTATGCGGATCTGGTAATGGATGGAGAGCAAGATGACTATTTTTATTTCCATAGATTTAAAATGAGTTTGCACAATAATAAGGTAATGTTAAGTGAACTGTTAATATGAACTTTGATTTTGACAAAACAAAATTAAAAATTGAGATTAAAAACAGGTGTCATGGTTCTTATCATTTTGAAATGAAAACAACTCATGCGTCCGATTTTAGCTATTTACCTTAATCTGGATCACTCAAAGCCGAATAATTGAAAGCCCATGATGTATAAAAAAAAAAAAAAAAAAAAAAAAACAATTGAAGGTCTACATTGTATATAACAAAACATAAAACTGATACAAAAGCATCATCAATCGAAAGACAGATTTTCCTGAGTGAGTTGAAACCATAACTTCAAGAAATATTCTAAATAGCCTTAGAATAAAAACAAAACGCTATAAAACTTTCCGATTCCTGACATATTGTGAAAATACAAATCCGACAGGTTGGAGATCTTTTTAACAAGGATCGGTTGTATTATGAGGTTCTCGTTATCCAAAGGAATCATTCTGTGAATAAATAGACTCGCTTTTTAAATGTTTGAAAATGTGATACATGAACAATGCAGACTCAACCTGCTTGTTTGCAATGTTCCAACATGCTTAGATGTGAGCTATTTTAGATTTTAAAAAAATGTTCTAATTTTAAAAAATGTGTCAGAAAGGAGATTTGTTTTCTTTATAGAATGTAAAAGGTGATATGGCATTAGAGGATATTACTGGGAAATCAGTGCCGGCGATTGATGTATTCGCACATTCAATAAAGGCCTTAGTCAACCATTTGATGGATGCCCTAGAAAGCCGAGGAACAGGAGTAAGATCAAATGAAATACAATGGGTACTAACAGTTCCTGCTATATGGACAGATAATTCAAAGCAGTTCATGAGGAAAAGTGCAGAAAAGGTATTCTTTCCATTCGTAACATTTTTGTTGAAGATACATCTAATATATATATATATATACTTATATATAAGTGTCTAAGAATGTAACTTTAACACACTATTGAGTGTTCTAAAATTAGTTATATTTTTAGACAATATACGTATAGTGTCTTGAAATATGAAATTTATTTGTATGAGGCTAAGAAACTGGGGGAAATGCGAGGTTCTACCTCGCATTTCCCCCAGTTTCTTAGCCTCATACAAATACATTTCATATTTCAAAACACTATACGTATATTGTTTTTATACTGAAATCGATAAAAAAAATATCAAAAATAAATTTCGTAACATATTTATTGTTAAAAAGAAGAAAAAGTATTCAGAATTTCCCTCTTGGGGTACAATTTATGGGTATTTCCCTTTCTAGCGTAGTAATTTAAAAAGTCCAGGCGATAAGACATTGATATTTTTAGGAAATAGAAATAGAAAATGAACTAGATTAATAACAGAGTGACATTTAATAGATATAATATGCAAATTAACAATTTGAAGTCATAAAAAGTTTAAATTTACAAACGTTTGTCAAATGTTACTACAAGTTGTGATCCAACGGAATTTGGCGCGCGGCCATTACTGTTGAGGCGGTTTGTCCATGTAAACATTGAGGGAGTTGATATGGAGAGTAGCGCCATAAAACATGGAATTGATACGGCTCGACATGTTGGTTTGCGAGCTTATAGAAGGTGCCATCATATCAAAGTTGTTATGTTGGTTGACAGGCTGAGACAAAGTTGGGAGGACTGTTGGAGCTGATGTGCACGGTAAGTTTGGCCCGGTGGAAGTGTGACAAGTTAAAGATTCCTCGCTGCTTGTATTACTTAACAAATTTGAAATTTTTCTCTGTTTGTTTTCTGAAATTGAACTATAACTGTTTATGGAATTCACATTTTTGTGACCTGAAATTTGCATAATGTCCGTGTCAGGAATTTCATTTGATCTTAGTTTCTGAACAAGGTACTGTCGGGCACTGTGGTTTGTCAAACGCTTGTTTTCATCTAACCCGCCTTCAATCTTCATGGTTTTAACAATGGAACCCATTTTTCTCTCTCCTATTTTCTGGCGAAGAAACCATATTTCGGAGCGTGTGTCAGCCAATGAAATGGTGCGCGGTGCCAAGTAAAATGGGTCCTCTGCATTACAGAAATTTTGTGGCCTCTTCGATTTATATATTTCATAATACTTAATTGGATCATGATCGCCTTTCGTGCCATATATTTTTGGCGACACTTCTCTAACATCTGCGACAAATGCCCCTGTTCGAGTTTTGGTTTGCCTTTCATTCAATTCTAGGTATTTTGTGCTATCAGATGCTGTGTTTAAATAACATCACCCCAACTAAAAAAAAACCAACAGTGTCATCATATTTTTCACAATTTGAAAATGTAATAGTTAATTTATGAACAGTTACACAAGTGAACTGGGTCAATCACAGTTTACAATGTCATGATATCAGACAATTAGTTTTTACTTTGCTGTAGTCAAAATAATTATGACATCTTGAAAGGCTATTATATTTTTTTCTTTGACGCTTTACATAGACAGGAACGTGTCAAAGCAAAAAAATTTAAAAGCCTTCCAAAACGTCATAATTATTTGGACTTATTTTGTTTGTAGATTGAGCAAAATGTGTGTATGAAATTAAAGCCTTCTACAATTTATAGAAAATATATAAATGGCCAAAATGTCTTATTTAATGGTACACTTTACTTCATGTTTGTTGCGTATTTTAATTTTATTCTTATGAATTATACTCCAATCACCTTAATTTAATATTTTATTTTTATTTTCAGATTCTGGTTTGCTAGCTGCAAGAATTTGAACCCTACAAATGTACCATTCACTAACCAAGGAGTTATTACATGTATTCATGTCTGAATTTGATACATACATGTATTTGCAAGTGATCTCAAGTATTTTGCTAGAATTACTTAAATAGAATTCAAAACTCCAAGCTGTGACAAAAACTTTTTATACTACATGTACATGTATGATGTAAAATTTCACTGGCAGTAGTTTATTACAGATGAAAGATGTGATACAAACATACATGAATATAATAGTAAAGAATACGTTGGTATTAAGTTTATTCATCGAGTGGATTTATATGCATGTACAAATGTATTATTCAGTGTAATAAAAGCGACAACCAGATGCAGTTTGTTCACTAAATATGTAACACGTAACTGTTTACCAGAAAAACATGTATAACTGACAGTGCGGGCGGAAAGTGGCGTTTTACACCATCAATCAATCAACATTATACATAGATGCATTATATGTACAATTTATTCACCTGAAGTTAGAAAATTGGATTACATTCTAGAGCAAATGTGCATTAAAAATGATCCTTGTGGTTTCTAGAGCAAATATGCATTAAAAATGATCCTTGTGGTTTCTAGAGCAAATGTGCATTAAAAATGATCCTTGTGGTTTCTACTAGAGCAAATGTGCATTAAAAATGATCCTTGTGGTTTCTACTAGAGCAAATGTGCAGTACAAATGATCCTTGTGGTTTCTAAATATTTTATAAAAATAAAATGTGATTTATTCCTTTGATGTTTTTTTATGCATGTTTAAAAAAAAAGAAACGATGTGATATGATTGCTAATGAAACAACTGGATGGACTAGATTAAAGAGATAAAGGTGTGTGATTTATGTATTTCATATCACTTTATTGTTCATTTTTTTTTTTTTTTTACAATTTTCTGATATCTATTTTTATTGCATTTAACAATAACTTTAAATTTTATTTCATATAAAAACATACCGAACATGCCGAAGTGAGTAATGTTCTGAGACGCCTCTTAGTCCAAATTGAACACAATTGTTCAGCCATACTGTGTTGAGGAGGGCTTTTGGAGAATTGGCACCAAGAACATTCTTGTTAAACAGCATGGCAATTTCTTCATCTGTTAATGGCTGGGCCCTTTTAGGTTTGTTGCCCTTGCCTTTTTGTTTCAATATTTTTTGCTTTGCCTTTAATGTTTCTCTGGTAAGGTGGAAACTCTCATCATTGTCATCTCCCATGATAGAGTGGCCATATTTGTGGCGCCTAAGTTTTCTCTCGACACTACTTATGAAGCCACGGATAGTGGACGGTTCATACTCTTGGCCATCTTTTTTTCTTACAGTTAGAACAAAATTGGAAAGAAGCGAGTCAAGCTCAACAACTGGTATAGTTTGTATTTCTCTCGTTTCCTTTTTTCTTTTTAAGAAACCTGGTAACCAATGCTAGATCATAAAAGGATTTCTTTGCAGTGTTTTTGTTTTGCTGTTTATCAAGAAAGTTTTGTACACCAGTGTCATCAAGATGTAAAAATTCTCCATCAAACTGTTTATCTTCATCAAGTTCCATGTTTTCATGTGTTGTGTCAACAGTTGGAACATTTGGAACAGTTGCAATACATGTATTTGTAGTTTCAGTGGTGTTTGTTTCAAGGGAGTATTCAGGACATACTTCAGTACTTCCTTGATCAGACAACATATCTATTTGGATCAGGACATTTTCCAGATCTTCATCAATATCTGGATTTACACCTTGTTCATCTTGTAATAAATTTATAGGAGACCACAGGAGATTGAAATTTGCGACTTCGTCCGACATTTTCTGGAAATTTTAGCAGACGAAGTTTGGGGGGAGGGTTTATGGCATTGGAATATGTTGGCTTTTCAAGAATCAATTGAAATTGTCAAAAATTATAAAAACAAATACATAATTGGTGTAAGAAAACAAAGCTATCGAATCTATTATTATTTTTTTATTATTTCTATTATTTAACACCGACAGTTTAACGATTAGGTGTGGCCAATAGGTCAGTCGAGGTCATTGACGTATAAAGCTCACGTTTATACGTATAGCTTTATCTGTATAGTAAAATAGCTAATTGCAGTATAATATATATTCTAACATGACGTCCTTCAAACGCTTTGAGTACACACCCGTGGTAAAATATGAATATATTGCCAGTGCTGTTCCGATTGTACTCCCACGTCATATGCTTTTTTATGAATGAGATACCCGACGTCATAGAACAATGACGTTAGAATGTAAGCATTTTACGGGAAAATACACGCTTGTGAATCCGAAAAATCATCACAAGGAAACATACACAAATGATGCTAAAATGTGGCAAAAGCCCTTTATTGTACATCATATAAGATATATAAATAAATTATCATTCAAATTCATCCAAAACTGTCTAAATACATTATTTTAAATAGTTTTAGCTTGACGGCTACACAAAATTTGTGTAAAAGTTTAACATTTTGATTAATGGTCTATATAAAACATATTTTTGCCGTTTATTGTACATAACCATTTTTAAATCTAAACAAATAGTTATTTTAGTTAAATAGAATGAAATTCATGATTTATTCCTTTGATTTTGGGTAGAACTGTGTTTAATTATTTTATGTTTGTCTCTGACTAACATGTTTATTTTCAAAATACAAAAATGTACCTGCTGTCTTTGGTAGGCTGGTATTCAAAAGGACCATCTGTTGATATCACTGGAACCAGAAGCTGCATCGATATATTGCCAACATTTGCCTACAGAAAAATTAAATGGCGCCGAATCTGGTTTCACAATGGCTAAAGCAGGAACTCAATATATGATAGTAGATCTTGGAGGTATGTTTTGCTAATAGAAATTATTGGAAAAAAATACACTTCTAGAAGTTTCAAAAGAAAGCGTGGTTTTTAAAGTGTCACTTTCATTGTTTATGGAGTCTAAAGGAAACAAATTCTTGTTAATTTAAACACACAATTTAAACGTGCATTTCCTACTAACACCATTCCCATTGACCCCCCCGCAAAAAAAAAACAAAAAAAAACAAAAAACAAAAAAAACAAACCCATAAGATCAAAACGTGGTCTCACAATCTCGAAAAATATGTGGGTATCTAAAACAATTAAATATCGAATGCTGAGCCATATAGCTCCCTAGTTCTATAGAACTTGTGAATTAACTGACAGAAACTGTCCCAGACCAGAAATAGTCACCGACGTTTATCTTAAAGTCGAAATGTTAGAGGACATAGTAAAAAGTGTTTTCACAAAATTATGTAAAAAAACATTATCACAGAATTTTTTTCTCTCCCTAAAATGAAATATTAATAATAATTGTTAACATTATCTTGTGATATTTTGATGATTTTTAAAAAAATTGTGAAATGTAGCTTTTTCTGTCTGAAGTCATCAGCCTGAAATTTACTGTATGTCGTATGATGCTGTATATAATAATTTTCGTGTATTATTATGTATATCATTCATTCCTCGTTTGAATTGTTTTAACATTTGCCATGTTGTAGCTTTTTTATAGTTTGAATTTTTTTTATTTTTTTTATTTTTTTTATTTTTTATCATTGATGAATTCCGTACGGTGACCTACAGATGTTAACATCTACGTCATTTGATGTCTGATGGAGGTTTGATTCATTGATAATTATACAACATATTCTATGTAATATCTATGTCAACTTGTTGTTTGAATGGAGAAACCCAACGACTTATGTATACCTTTTGCATTTAGGTGGAACAGTAGACATAACTGTACACGAAAAACTAGCTGGAGGTGGTTTAAAAGAAATCAGTAGAGCAACAGGCGGTGATTGTGGTGGGACATCCATTGATGCCGAATTTATACAACTCCTTGCAAAAATATTTGGGGCCCCGCTGATTCATACAATGAAACGAGAACAGCCCGAGGCTTATCTGGATTTGATAAGAGAGTTTGAAACAGTCAAAAGGACAATCACAGCATCCAGGGAAGGGAAGATAAATATGACAATCCCTTATGCCACTCTTGATTCCCTTTGCAAGAAACATCTGAAGGAAGATTTACCTTCTACACTGTCATTATCGCCTTATGCCAATACCATTTCGATAAGAGGGGATAAAATGAGAATTGATGCAGATATCTTCAAAAACCTTTTCGATAAAACTATCACGAACATTTTAGCATTGCTGCAAGCAATTTTTACACGCAAAGAATCAGTATCAGTAACATTGGTACTCTTAGTAGGAGGGTTTGCAGAATGTTCATTATTACAAGCAAAAATTAGAAAAACGCTTTTACCACGAAGAGTGTTAGTACCAGAAGAAAGTGGTCTCACAGTTCTGAAAGGAGCAGTTCTGTTTGGTCATAATTCGAAAGCCATCGACTCCCGAAAAATCCGGGTTACCTATGGTGTTAATGTACGGGACTTTTTTAATCCTGACAAACACGACCAAGAACACCACATCGAAGTAGATGGTGTAGAGAGATGCAGAGATGCTTTCGACATAATTATACAGAAAGATGTCACCGTCAGCCCAGGAACGACAGTAAAAAAGAACTATGCGTCTCTGAAAGGTGACAAAATCATAGAAATTGATGTATATGTCAGCGAGAATCATTCTCCAGTGTTCATAGATGAAGATGGTTGTTCACGTCTTGGGGGAGCTGAAATCAATATATCCGACCCTTCAAAAAGTCAGGATTTGGAAGTCGAGTTCATGTTTGGAAACACTGAAGTGAGCCTTCAAGCTGTTGAAAAGTATTCTGGAAACTGTTGTGAATTACGTTTTGATCTGATTTGAAAGAATTATAAGTCTTTACCTTTTGTTTTTACTAAAATAAGTTTTTTGGGGGAAATCCAGACATTTTGTGTTGTTAATTAAATATTCCAATGCACCTATATAGTCAATGTATTGTTATGTCGGCAAGACGATTTGAAATTAATTTTATTAATGTTTTGCTTCATTAAGTAGTCAACAATTGACAAAAATGTACATCACATAAATAAAATCAAACGCCAATCTGCATTGTCTGTTTTTATAGATAAGACTTTTTTCGCAATCGATGCAATACATTTGTCATGTTTGTTTAATCTAAAAAAAGGATAAGCTCTTTCTGAATTTGACTGTACAGTGATAGAAATAAGAAAATGTATATAGAAAAAATGACCATAATACTATTAAAATCACAAAATCTCTCTAATTAAAGGATAAGCATCAACGGTTGTTCTCGCTCCATTTTTTTTTTTGGATAAGTTAACTTTAAAAATAAAATAAAAAGCTTCTGCAAATGTGTGGTCGAATGGCACTTCAACATTAATTTCTCCTTGCATTGTCTTTATTCAGATGCTTCTTCTATTGCATATACAGCTCCGATCGTTTCAAACATTCGGGTGAATACTCGATTTGTAAATAAAAAGTCAAACATCAGGATGCCAACAAGCAGTTGTATCAGCTCAATCAGCTCATTGTCATGGATAAGTGGTTATCGAACACACAAGTATCCGATATACGTCTCATTTCACCCTTGAATACCTGTTCTAGGTTGGCAAATTAGAATCTTTCGTTAGATGATCACAAACAAATTCATATTTGCGGGTACCTTCGTTACTTCCAACCCTTCATTCAACAGGCGTAGTGCAATCTGTCTAGAAAGAAATGGATTGTAAATTCCCATGACCTGATATCATCAATCACAGACTGAGGCATTTCATTTTGATAAAACTTCATATCTCCTTGCTAGTCTTTCGGCATGCACGCAGAAAACCTCTTTGAAAGTTTGAATAAAAGTGTACCTACGAGACGAATGATGGTATTGTGATAGGCATGCTCATTATAAGTCACGTTTTGTAATTGGTTAAACAACTTTTAGTCAAGCTAAAGTACAAAGCAAGAAATATTCAACGTGATTATGAATTTGATCCTTATTATGGTTGAACGGTTCCAACTGGATTGCAAGCACCCAATAAATGATCTTTACTATATTTTCACATCTATCATATATCATTCAGGGCATTCGTTTGGATACATTCACATATTTTCATTTTACGACCGTGTGTCGTTTCCATAACTAAATGAAATACAATTCCTCGAGTAAAACTTCTGAATCTCTCTCTTTACACTTTCATACTGATTTACAAGGTCTTACTTCGACATGAAAACTTCTATCATAAATAGACTTTATAAATAAAGAGTCCAAAACATTTTTTTAGTCAATAAGAGCAATAGAAAATAAGCACAGTAAAAGACACTGACATCATCGATAACACAAGTTTGTCGTCCGTGATAATGAAAATTTAGACAAAAGATGGAATTCATTGTAAAAACTTTAATCAAATTTAAGTTTATTACATAAGACTGTAGCTTATTGATTTATACAATAATATAATGTTTAACAAAAATACATTTGTAAGCCACGTTCAATGCACATCTTTTGTGTGATATCATATCAATTATTTACTTTGTTTCAGTTCATGTACAGAGCTTTTTACACCATGTGTATATATTTTTGAAACTAATTATCAATTCAAGGTAAAAAGTGGACTACAAATTTACCCTTTAATTCTCAGATGGATGGCTCAGTTTGTAAACAGAGACTCTTAGTCTGTTACTTAAAAGACTAAAGTTATTGTGTGCATGAAATATTCTGAAATAAAACGTTTAAATATGTTCTTAACCAAAATTTTAATGGGTGATATGCTACCTAAACATGTACATGTGTATAACATGTAAATAAAAATTCAGGTAACCAAGTTGTGTTGAAGAATACAACCAACATTAACTTACCCACAACGAGACATGGAAGTCTGGTATGGTACAGGCACCTATAAATCAAACTATATGTGTTTAAGATTATCTGTTTTTTCGATTGATTAACCAATACACAAATTGTACAACTTCTTAATCACATTATCAAAAATTTAAATCGTTCGCTTTCCTCTTAGAGCACTCTCCTAAAACAACTTCATTTTTATACCTCATACCGTTTCTATCAATTCCTGCTTATGATTATATTTGAAAAAAAATGATTCTGAATAACAAGTTTTTCATGACATATTGATATGTACTTATTATTCGCTGAAAAATTATATTGCAAGAACACGTCTTATGCTTGTTGAAATCGGGTTGAATCGATTATTTTACTTCATGTATATAAAATCTAAATACAATTATTAAAAATCAGATTGATAATTTACATGGGAAATATAATGATAGAAAACCTATTTGTTGTCTAATGTCAGACGTTAAGAAGTCAATCTACAAGAAGATCGTTTCATATGTTTGTAGAGACAGTGAGTTGACTTTATATATCTTACAGCACTATGCATTGCTCATGTTTACCACGGACAACTATCATAACGTCTCTGTTGATATGCAGATTTTGAAGGTTGGAAATACATTTTGAAAAATCTAACCAAAATAACCACACCTACCAACAAAGAGAAAAAGACGAAGAAATTGTTAACGTGCACACAATAAATCAAAATGATAAACGCATAATAGATAAAACGTTCGGGCAGAATGGGAACGTTAAATCTGATGCCTCGTGTAAAGAGAGTGCACAATAATAATTAATTTCATTAACCATGAAAAGAATAAACAAATCGAATTGTGTTTGTAATACACATAATTCACCTTTCAATCCGTCCAGCATATATAATGATAACTGTCATATCCTTTAGTATCAACGAACAATAATTCTATAGATCAAACGCCACTATTTGCCGATTTTTTGTACCCTTACTTTGTTCGATGAATATTAACACCGGTCACAACAGATCGTACGATTTTTTTTTGTCCTGGAAGATCTATAAAACAGTTCGTGAAAAATGTCAAAATGATATTTTGAGTGGTCACATAAGCTACGACATACCCACGATAGTTCCACGATGGGTACAAGAAAGAAAAAAATATGTAATTGTACTGTCGTGTGCTTGCCGCATGTCGGTCGAGCGACAGTCGTATGACAGTTGTGCGACAATCGTACGGCAATCGTGAGTTTTGTTGGCTATTTTGCAGGTTTTCATCATGTATGGGGATGCGCGTGTGACTGTCTTGTTACTGTCGTGCCACTATCGTACGAATGTTTTGCAACTGTGATGCGAGTGGCGACTCTAAGCAAAAGCTTTTGAAACATGCCATGCACCATCCACATTAATCCAACGAAATAACCGGCAGTTTTACATTCCAACTCTTGCATCAGTGTACTATACTGCCCAAACATCAGGCGCCGTTCGATCCATGGCTTAACCCACAAACGTCGGGTGTTCTTACACTGTTCAGGGGCTCGAATAAACGCTACCGGGACTTTATTTTGCTCTTGTTGGAGTAAGGCAATGCGCCTGTTCAACAGGACCGAACATACTCGTTATGGTGGAAAAGCCATCCTCTTTAAACGGTAGACGGTATGTTTTTCAAAACATTCATTCCCGCCGAATTGTATTATTCTCAATAAAACATTAATATGCTGCAGGACGAACGTACCACTGTCCCTCGACAGACAATCAATGCTGTGCGAGCATCGTACGCAATTTGGTATTCGTGAGACAATCGTGCGACTGTATAACGAGTGTCTCGCGAGAATCGTGAGATTGTCGTACGACAGTCCTGCGACGATTGTTTTATTAAGATGGTTTATGTTGGTACCCAGGACAATGTGGTAAGACACTCTCACGACAGTCACAAGACAGTAATACGATAAAAAATTGTAGAGCCAAAAAATGTGCATGTCCAATTGTCGTCCCAAGACACACGACAGCGTCACGATGCTCAAAATATCGTGCAACTGTCGTGCGATTGTCGTACGACGATCACAAATGTCCCATCCGATTCAACAATATTTCACAGGGTTCGTTGTAACCAGGGCTTATTCTTCTAAATATTCCTACGAGTCGTATATTAAATGTTTATCCGCAATTGATAGTCATGTTGGTTAGCATCTCCAGTAGAGAGTATCAACACTGCTACAATATCACAAAGGTGATTGATTGTCTAGATTTGATAAAAACACAAATATCTAAATGTCATAATCTCTAATTTGGGTGAAGGCTAAAAAAAAAACCAAAAAAAAAAAAAAGCAATTCCGACTACAGATTTTATTCTTATTTTCATTGTTATCTATAACCATATAACTTTTAAACATATTAGGTCCGAGACCACAATTGTCGTCCCTTGATTTTCGTTGTTCACGAATATAGTTCCTAGTGTTGACAGTGGGTTACTTGCCATTAATTTTTATACCCCTTATGGCCCAAAAATTACTGCAAATTTTAAAGTTATCATACATATTCTTAAATTACTGAAAACTCGTCTAAGGTATAAGGTACTA
Organism: Mytilus galloprovincialis; assembly: GCA_037788925.1. Classification (NCBI taxonomy): domain Eukaryota; kingdom Metazoa; phylum Mollusca; class Bivalvia; order Mytilida; family Mytilidae; genus Mytilus; species Mytilus galloprovincialis. The sequence continues at coordinate 34,079,259 of CM075339.1, forward strand.
AGAAAAACAAAACAAATTTGACATCGAACAAGTTACCATGGCAACAAATCATAACCTAATTTGCATATTTTGTTAAATTTCGTGATTTTCCTTGTTTTTTTTATCAAATTTTAAGTATACTTTAGACTGAAAAAGTATGTGCGCACCCAAGAAACAACTTTATATTTGGTGAGATAATGCCAATAGTTATAATAAAGCTTTTGTTAAATTATTTTGTTGTTTCTCGGCTGCGCAGGATGTTTCCACAACGGACATAAAGTTAGAAAACTGCATAAATTCTGTATTTTTCATCGTTTTTGTGAAAACAGTACATATTATGACGTAATTGTGACGTCATCAGATAAAAATTGTAATGTTTTTCCTTTATATTTCTTGACCCTATGCATTTCTAAACATTATGTGCCAATTTGAAATAGTTATCAAACATTTCATTTTCTTAGGCCAAAACTAGGCCTTAATGCCCCTACTCCTTTATTTCTCCATGTTTAATGCCTCAAATTGCAAGAAGGGGAATGAAATTACACTGTAAAAAAATTTGGGTCCAGAATTTTAAAGGAAAGTAGTGATTTGGTCCATCTGAAAAAGGTAAAAAATTAGCACTTCGGAAGCTGTAAAAAGATTTCAAGGCGCCCTAAACATAAAATTGTCCATATTTTGAGTTAGAGCCGATAAAGTTTTCTATAATTTTGATATAATTTGTCCCAAAAGTAGTACAACACACTGTAAAAATTTCATTTGAAAAAGCGCAGGTGGGATTTTTTTAATTTTCATTTATCTTCTAAAAGAAATGCACTACGAAATAATTGTGGTCTCGGACCATATTCATTTTGGACAGTTAAACAAAGCGGAAGTATGTAATATACGGAAAGAAACCAATATCATTGAGAAATAGATTAATGCACTGAAAAGTATAGTCATTATGCAAATGAAAGGAGACAAGCCTTATAATGTAAAAAAGAAGATGTGGTATGATAAGCCAATAAGACAACTCTCCGCAAGAGACCAAAATGACAAAGACATTAACAGCTATAGGTCACCGTACCGCATTCAACAATGAACAAAGCCCATACCGCATAGTCAGCTATAAAAGACCCTGACATGACAATGTAAAACAATTTAAACGAGAAAACTATCGGCCCAAATCATGTTCAAGTATTGAACAAAAAACAAATTTGTTACACATAAACAAACGATAACCACTGAATTACAGGCTCCCGACTTGGGACAGGCACATACATACAGAATGTGACGGGGTTAAACATGTAAGCGGGAAACCAACCCTCCTTCTAACCTGGGATAACCCTACCCTCCCCCTGAATCTGCACAAACTATTTTATGTCAAATGCGATAGATTTACCTGGCACTGAACACTACTGAAATTCCCAAAGAACTATTTTATCGATGTACTGATTTGTACGAAAACGGTCTTGACGGTACTGTTCAAAGTGAATGCAAGGCGTTTTTTCTTAATTACCTGATTCAGTACTGAACCGTACTGGATCTCCTGTGCGTTACAGTACATTTGTCTTTCTCGTGCACTAAACGGGAAGTCGTTACTATTCTTAATGAACAATACAGAAATTTATCTAAACAAATAAAAAAGAGTCGTGGATAAGCTTAATTAAGTCTTTTGACTGTGTTTTCTTATTCTTTAATTACATGTTTAAAAAAAATTGCCATAAAATTATGCATTTCTCCAGAATGCACTTTAATAGTCTTTTGGAGACTAAACTGAATGCCTTTGAAGTGCTGGTAGACGATTACTCCTGATCGAATTTCAAATTTACTAAAGTAAACAGCTTATAAATTGATATAAGTTTGAAAAATAAAGTATTTTTGAATTAACTTTATTTTACAGAGAAAACAATGATATACAGCTTGTTTTTACGTACTAAATACTCAAATGCATTGAATAAATAAAAATCTTAATGTTCGGAATTGTTAAACCTCAATGCACTCCAACTTCGTTCTTAATTGGCTTTTAAACTTTCGAGCATTAATGGAGGATCTTTTGCCCAGTAGTCAACACTTCGGTGTTGACATGCATATCAATGATGTGGTAATTTTTACAAAACTTTGAATTTTTCGAAAAACTAAGGATTTTCTTATCCCAGGCATAGATTACCTTAGCCGTATTTGGCACAACTGTTTAGAATTTTGGATCCTTAATGCTCTTCAACTTTGTACTTTTTTGGCTTTATAAATATTTTGATATGAGCGTCACTAATGAGTCTTGTGTAGACGAAACGCGCGTCTGGTGTACTAAATTATAATCCTGGTACCTTTGATAAATATATTCAATCACATTAAAATCAGATAGGCTTTACAGAAAACATAATTATGCACCCAAATTATTTGCTAATACAATAAGCACATCTTTAAACCAACATGGTGGTATTGTGGAATCATTATCATTCGCTTGTTTCTAATTATCGTAGGTTTGGTAAGGACCAGTGAACTACAAATTTTTAAATGTTCAAAGAATTACAAATTCTATATGAGCTTGAATGGCGGACTTTGGTGAAATCACGAAATTAATTATCGACTAAAATGCAAGGTCTCACCAAACGCCTTAAACTGCTTCCCACGAAAATAAATGATTCCACACTAATATAATGATTTTTATGTTCATTACCCATAATGGCAAATAATTAATTGGTGTTTAGTAGTCATATTTGTGTCTGGTTGACATTCTATTTGTTTGTCCATTTGTATACTGCATAATTAAATCTGAAAATCATTGAATATTAGAAAATCTTCATTCCCAAATGACATTGTATAAGTTCTGTTCATTTACCTGTTTAATATTGGATGTAACATTGTTAACTTCAACACTACAATATGATTAATGATTAGGGTGTTTTTCTATCCGTTACGTCTACTTAACTATTGAGTGAATGGAAAGTAAAAGTATTATGCTTTTTCTCATGTTTATATCATATCGATGTTGTGCACCTCCTATCTAATTGTTGTTCTGATTTGTATACTATTATTCTGTTTTCATATTTGTGCTGAAACATGATTTTCTGTGGTTGTGAGCTCGAATACAAGTTGACGGTAATGACATAACTGCTGACGGGTCCCCGGTCCTTAGTCTGGTTTGCTGTGACTGATAACACGTTTAATTTAGATACCCGTATGTTTCAAGGCTTTTGTCACCCGGATGTTGCTACGGATAGCTGCTGTTTTTTTCGCTCTTGCGAAAATGCGATTTAACTGTGATTACTGCTCAAGTTAGAAATTGAAATTTGTCCGAAAGATTCGTAGTAAGTAATTCTGCATGTTACTAAATTAGTTTTGCTGAAAAATACGTTCAAAATACAAATTTGAGAGATAAAGGAAAACGGAACTTTGTTACTTTATTTTGTAACCAAGACTTTAACGTCACTATAAGAAATCTGCATTGTTGGGGTATTGTTCTTCACTAACTACAAGATGGCGTCGTAACAACGTTACCAAAAACGATTGAAAATGGATCCAAATGATACAAAACTCTTATTAGAAGAAACTAGTAAAAACACGTTGGAGGCAAACATAGAACCAAAAACTTTGGAGGTTCTGAATAAGATTTTAAATACTTTGCTATCAATGAACAACAGAATAGCAAAAATCGAAACAGAGGTCGAAAAAATTGAAGATGTTAAACAACAGTTATCATCGGTTGTCCAACGTATGGATCAAGTAGAAAATAATATTGCCGATTTACAGCAACATAACAAAGAAATGGAAAACAGCTTTGAAGGCATGGGTCAAGTCGTTGAAAAAGCTCTGGAAAAATGTGAACTGAATAGAAATGATATTGAAAAGATTGAGGAAACCACAATGCAGGAAAAATCAATCATCAAGGAACTGCAGGAAACCGTCCTAGACTTGAAATGCCGTAGCATGAAAAACAATTTGGTATTCAACGGTCTAACGTATCACCCATCTGAGGACTGTGAGGCAAAGTTACAAAATTTCATTAATAGACAATTAGGAATCGAATACATGGTTACATTAGGAAATGTTCACAGATTCGGTAAATATGGTAGAAACGGAGCACGCCCAATTGTTGCAAGATTCGTTTATAGAAAAGAATTGGAACATGTGCTGAAACAAGCCTATCGTCTTAAAAATACAAACTTCGGTATCAACGAGCAATTCCCTCCGGAGATAGAGATAAGGCGCCGAAAACTGTATCCGATATTTAAAAAGGAAAAAAAGTTTAGGGAAACAAGCGAGGCTTGTTCGCGACAAACTATATATAAATGGTCAGTTGTTCAATCCCGAAAACATCAATATCAATCCAGCAAATAATGACAGAGAAATTATCAATCAACGAACTCCTAGTACGCCACAACATAGAGAAGCAGCTGCAAACAGTCCACCCATACCACCACGATCAAAAAGAACCCGTACTGAATCGGATACTGCCGAAAAATCAAGATAGGACATTGGCAATGCTTAAGATAACAATACTGAGCGAATTGATAAACTTAAAATAACTCATCTTAATGTGTGTGGTATAAAATCAAAATTACTGAACCCCGATTTTCACCAGCTTATTACAAAGTATGATATCTTAGTGTTTTCAGAAACTAAATTGGATAACCTTGATGTGCTGGAATTACCCAGAGAGTATGATTACTTTGCAAAAAACAGAAGGAAATTTAAAAACAAATCAGGAGGTATCCTTATTATTTTCAAAAAAAATCTCAAACAATATTTACGGTTTTTAAAGTCGGATTCTGAATTTGATCAATGGATTGAAATTTCAAACCAAATATCCTCCCTTGATCAACATACTCTATTTGGTTGTACTTATGTTCCACCTGAGTTCTCAAAATATTCATCTGATGAATCATTCATTGAAATTGAAGAAGAATTGTTAATATTTTCTCAAGGTATCAAAAATATTGTGATTGTAGGGGATTTCAATGCTAGAACTTCTTCTTTGAAGGATTATGTTGATGATGATATAAATTTACAAGAAATACTACAAATTGAAGAAGATATCATTAATGATAATACTTCGAGTTATTCTATACTAAAAGAAAATAATATTTTACAAAGATTTAATAAAGATACAGGTCGTGTAAACAAATATGGAACAAAATTATTGGATTTTTGTAAAAGATGTAACCTATATATAGCAAATGGTCGTCTTTTTTCAGACAATGGTATTGGCCATACAACATGTAAAGATGCTAGCATGGTAGACTATCTGTTACTTTCACCTAATAGTTTTAATATAACTACAGATTTTGAAATAATTGATTTTAACCCAATGTTTTCTGATGTTCATAATAGAGTCCATTTTACAATGAAAATAGATAACGATAATCATCAGAAAAACTTAACTTTTAATCAAAAGGTAGACCAACATGTTCGTTGGAGGTCAGATAAAACAAATGAATTTATTCAAGAAATAAATGATGATCCCAATAACTCATTGAATGAACTTAACATCATGTTGAATAAAATGAATGAAAACACACAGGTCAATGTCGATCAGATAAATAGTTTTATTGATAACCTTTGTAAATTCTTAGTAAATAGCGCCACTGACGCTTTTAGTGATAACAAAAATAATAGGTCTAAAAGGTCACCTAAATTAAATACAAAACCTTGGTTTAATAACGAGTGCAGAGAAAAAAGAAATGCATTTCATCGGGTTAAAAATACATATAAGCATAAAAAATCTGCAGAGATCAAACAACTTTTAAGCACTTCTGCTAAAGATTATAAGAAAACACTAAATCAAAATTTTGGTAAGTATCAAGAAAAATGTGCCGCTGAGCTTAGATCCCACTCGAAATCTGACACAAAAGCCTTTTGGAGGACTCTTAAAAAATATTCCGGTCAAACTAAACAGAACCCTCCAATTCCTATTGACACATTTTACGAATATTTTAAAAAATTGAATCAATATGAACCCGATGCAGCTGATGATGCTATTGATATTGATTTTAACTCTATTTGTGATGATGCTTTGTATGATTCAATTTTGAACGATGAGATTACGGAAGCTGAAATAACTGATGCAATAAAAAATTTAAAGAATAACAAATCACCAGGATTAGAAAATATTTTAAATGAGTATATAAAACATTCAACTCCAGCATTGGCACATATTTACTGTAAAATATTTAACATTGTTTTAGAAACCGGAATAATCCCAGAGCACTGGACTATTGGTATAATACGACCAGTTTTTAAAAACAAAGGAGATACCATGGATCCTGATAACTTCAGAGCAATAACATTAATAAGCTGTTTAGGAAAAGTCTTTACATCAATAATTAATTCTAGGTTAACCTTTTTTGCAAATGAAATTTCCTTAATTTCATACAACCAAGCTGGATTTCGAAAAGGTCACTCTACAACCGATAATTTATTCGTATTGCATGCCTTAATATCACTCTATCAATCTTTTGGAAAAAAACTATTTTGTACGTTTGTTGATTTTCGAAAGGCATTCGACACTGTATGGAGAAGTGGTCTGTGGAAAAAACTACAGAACAGTGGTATAAAAGGGAAAATATTTACTGTTATTTTTAATATGTATAACAATATTAAATCATGTGTAAAATACAACAACCAACAGTCAGAATATTTTCCCTGTCTAACTGGTGTAAGACAGGGGGAAAATCTATCTCCCTTTCTCTTTTCTATTTTTTTAAATGACTTAGAAAAATTCTTTATTGATTTAGGTGGATGTCCCCTTGAGATAGTTAAAGAAAAATGTCAAAATGAGTTAATTTCAATTATGAAACTGTTTGCCATACTGTACGCTGATGATACCGTCATTCTGGCGGATTCAGCAGAAAGTATGCAAAATGCACTAAATATTTTTCAGAACTACTGTGAATTATGGAAACTTGAAGTTAATGTTACAAAAACAAAAAGTATGGTATTTAGTAAAGGCAAAGTGCGAAGGAAATTTGAATTTAAATTACAAGGCAAAAATACAGAATTAGTCGATACCTACTCATATCTTTGGCTCATATTTAAATGTAATGGTACTTTCAATGAGGCGAAGAAAAAATTGGTTAATCAAGCACAAAAAGCATTATACAGCTTGTACAAAAGTATAAGAAATCAAGCCATCCCATTGGATTTACAGCTTAAAATGTTTGATGCCATGGTAGAGCCTATTCTTTTATATGGGTGTGAGATTTGGGGATACGAAAACCTGAAAATTTTAGAACAAATTCACTTAAATTTTTGTAAACGTATTCTAAGAGTAAGTAAGATCTTCAACGCCGAACTATATGGTATATGTAGAATTAGGCAGATTTCCATTAGAAATAAAAGTCAAAATAAGAATGACATCATTTTGGAGAAGGATAATGCATGGTGACAAATTAAGTAGTAATATGTATAGATTATTATTAAGTTTAATGCAAAATAGCGGTCAATCATTCAAATGGCTGAACTTTATAGAATCAATATTTAATGATACAGGACTAGGATATGTGTTTGTCAATCAAGATAGTGCTGACTACAAACATCTGATAAAACAGTTTTACAAGACCAATATATACAAAAATGGCATCAAGATGTCCAATTATCTTCCCGAGGTGTACTTTATTCTAGTTATAAAAACTGTTTTGGATTTGAAAATTATTTAATAAAAATACCGGAAAATGCAAAAATCTGGATGACAAAATTAAGAACGTCTAATATAAAAATTCCTATTGAAACTGGGCGTTGGCACAATATTCCGGTGGAGGACAGAAAATGTCACATATGTAAAGAAAGTGTAGGAGACGAATTTCACTATCTTTGTATATGCAAGTCTCCTCAACTGGTTACTTTTAGAGAACAACATATCCCTAGTTATTATACGAAGCATCCAAGTAAACAGAAATTATCTGTAATGTTATCTTACTGTAATGTCAATTTATATAGACAGGTGGCATCTTTTATCAAAAAGCTAAATAACCTACTGTGATATGTATATTAATTTGTCTTATTTTTTTTATTTCTTTTTTTTTATTGTTGTTTTTTTTTTTTTTAAATTATATTGTTTTGTTTTTGTTTTTTTTTTTAATGTGACCTTTGTATTATAAATCATGTTTACCATTGTATATATGTACCTCATGTTACACATTTATGTGTCTGAGCGTTGCTTTACAATAAAATCTTGAAATCTTGAATCTTGTGAGAACCAGCCTTAATACTGTATTGAGACGCGTGTTTTCGAGCAACTAACTTTTTAATGAAGAGCAACGAGAACCTACATTTTGTTTTACAAAAACACACTGCTCAAATATTTTTTTTTAATCTAGCAAGGTTTTATTAAAAAGAAAATCAGCTCCTTTAAGTCTGTTACTCAAAAAAGAATTATTGTTGCGTATAGGACAATTAATTGTTATTTTAAATCTCTACCAATTATCAAACGACATACATTATAATGTCACTTAATCATATCTTTATTAGATGGTTTTAATCTTGTGGACTTTTTCTCAAAATGTATAATGGAGTCCTATCACGACTATATCAGCTCTAAGTTTATACTTGAATTGTTATTTATGGAAATGATAGACGACTGTGCCTATTATAGAAAATAATTGCTAACTGTTGCATAACATAATGGTTAGCTAACACCGATAACGTAAGAGAAACGTAAGGTTATGTCGATTGTATTTAAGGTCTTTCCTCTTCCCGAGGAAAGACCTTATTGTTTTTCTAATGTTTTTTTTTTTCTTTTTTTTTCTTCCAGCATTTGTTTGGCACGCCCTCCTACCGCTTCTATTGGAGTTATCAAAACCAAATTTAAACCATCGATAGACCTCATCATGAACTGTTACCTGATGAACTTTTGTAGGATTTCATCATCCCCTTAAGAAGTTATCTCCCTTTTATTGATTTTTTTCCACATGCCCCCCCTCGTTGTTTTTAAAGATATCATGACCTTATTTGGACAAAAGGTACATCTCATCATTATGTATTACCATATGAGGCTGAATAGGATTTCATCGTCCCCTATGAGAGTTATATCCCCTTGAAACAATTTCTTTCCTTTGCATTTTTCTCAAAAAGTATTAGAGATAGAATCGATTTGAAAACGGCAACATGTACAGGAACAGATGGCAATGTTAATGAACATATACAATCATTTTGTTATTAACCCTTATAAGGAGTTATTCCCATTGAAAAATTGTAAACAATTTTAGAAATTTTTTATTTCCAGAACCGGAAGTCGTAGAGACTTGGGACCTTCACCAATAATCTTTAATTCATGTGACCTTTAATATGCATCCAAAGCCAAAGGTCACCAAGTGCAAAAAAAAATTACGCTGAAATTTCAAGCTTACATATTAGGAAAACGATAAGACTTTGCTGCATACATACAGCGTATAAAATGTTCCTCTCGACGAGCTCTACATTTTATATGATCAGTCCCAAAAAGTCCGACTGTCTGTTCAAAAGTTACAACGGGATGATTCTTAAAAGTATAGTATTTTGTGTATATCTTTTAAAAGGTAGCAGATATCAACCTACTATAAACTGCAAAGATGATCAGTAATTCAAGACCTTCAATTTGAGGTCAATGTCAGGTCATGATGAAATTTCACCTTGACCTTCACAGTATACTATGACCTTGACCTGTGATATTTGAAAGGTCAAGTGGTCTTGAGTTGAATAGTGGTAGTCCCATGTCTCTACGACTTCCGGTTCTTAAGTTTGGTATTGCATCATATGTTTGATGATTAATTGTGACCTTGATGAACTTTGAAAATGTCCCAATTCTTTTCCTATAAAGTTGTCCTTTAACTGTAGATCATTTATCATTTAACAGATTTGAGATATCTATTGTCATTTTAGAGATAATGCAATTTGAAGTTTTGCGAGCGGTAGCATGTATTTCTGAATCAATAACAGCTTACCCCTTAAAATGTTTTAGAAATTGAAGAAGTTAACATAGTTATATCTTTGACCAAATACCAAAAACATTCCATTGAAAAAAACACCAAAAAAATCATTTCGAAATTTTCATGTTTTGCATTGACTTGTAAGTTTCATAACTTCTATTTATATAATTGATATTGCATCCTTTTTTGCACTTTGTCAAATGGGGTCATCTGATATATCAAATTGAAGGTCTCAATAAACTCTACTTAAAAACGAAAATTTTAAACCTCTTTTTCATCCCAGGTGGAAGGGTGGGGTCATTTAGTGCAAAAATTCAAACTTCTTAGATGGTAAGGTTGTCGCATATCAAATGAAAGAACATAAAGCGTACATTTCAAATTTCAAATTGACGTCTCTCGAAAATTGGTTAGATGGGGTCAGTGAGTGCAAAAAATAAATTTTCTTTACGATAGGTTTGTTGTATATCAAATGAAAGGTCATGATGTGAACATTTGAAATATCGAATTCCCAACCTCCAAAAATTGGTTGGATGGGGTTATTAAGTGCAATAATCAAACTTTTTAGAACACGGCGTTGTCGCATATCAAATGACAACTCATCTACCCTGTGTTACATATATCATACTTCCGATCTCAAAAATGAAGGCGAATGAGGTCATTAAGAGTAAAAAGCGAAAAGTTTCAGAAGGTATGCTTGTCGTATATCAAACGAAAGGTCGTACAAAGTACATTACGAAAACATCACTTTTACAGGAAAGACCTTTCAATTGTTTTACAAACAATTGAGATACTAGTTTTTGTTTATTTTACTGTTAGCCCATATTTAGACTTGAAAAAAAACCCTGCATTTATTTGTCTTAATTTAGGATGGAAATAAGGAGAATGTCGATCGCACCGGGATTAAGGGACATAATTACGACAAACGAGATTTTTTAAATGAACCCGTATCGCTTGCTGCCTCTTATTGTTCGTTATTCTTATTTTTTTTTACTGATGAAAGAATTTTTTTTCAATCGCTTAAGGTATCAAAGATCAGAAAATTCTTCAAATTCTAAATATTCGGCGAAACTAGAATTTAGAACGTGTACTGGTGAGGGTTATGATACACTTTTGTGAAGTGGTATTTATATGACAATAAAAAGTGCGAGTGTTGGGTATAGAGTGATAAGTGGCAGTAATCTGTGGTAATAGTCAGTCAAAATGGTCCTTTTATTTTCCAGTGTTTCTAAAAAACAATTGTGTACTGATTCCAGATCTGATGAGTAAATTCTATTTTAAATGATTTGTATACTATTAGAATGAAATTCAAAACAGTGTGGCTGTGGCCATTGATTGACACATTAAATTCACCCATTGACTGGGACAATTTAGGTGAACGTTTGTCTGTAACGACCACTGTTCACGACGTACCTACGATAGACATTTAAACTGTGGGGTCACCAAGGTTTCTTAACGCCTTTAATTATAAAATAATTCGAAAAATTAATCAGGAATAACCTTTATGTTTTGATTTATATAATTGATATAAATCAAAACATCGTGTTATTTCTGATTATTTTTTTCGAATTACTTTATTAAGGTGTTGAGAACCTTTGGTGACCCCATAGTTTAAGTGTCTTTAAAAAGTACACAGTGAGCAATGGTTGTTACATACAAACGTTCACCTAAATTGTCCCAGTCAATGGATGGATTTAATGTGTCAATCAATGGCCACAACCACACTGTTTTGAATTTCATTCTAGTCTGTTTTCATATTTGTACTGAAACATGATTTTCTGTGGTTGTGCGCTCGAATACAAGTTGACGGTAACGCACACATATTGAAGGTCGCGAATACATGCTGTAGGTTATCATATTCTTTTCTTTTAAAGCCTGAATTCGGTTTCATAATTTTTTTTTATATAACGTCGATTGATCGTAACTTTCCACCATTCAATATAGTCGTAAATAATTTTGTGAAACCGACTTCTGGCAATAAGTAAGTGGATATTGTTCATTGTTGTAGATCATATTTGTACTTCTACGTCGTTTGTCTCATTGACAATCTTTTATATTGTATTTAATTTATTCTTTCGATAAAAAATCAGGCGATCAGTTTTCTCTTTTTAATTGTTTTCATTTACCACTGTCGATGCATAGTTTATCTTGCTATGTAATATGAGTTGTGTTCAGTGTTGAAGACCGTAAAGTGACCTATAGTTGTTCACTTCGATGCCATTTGGACACTAGTGGAGAGTTGTTTTATAGGCAATCATACAAAATCTTCTTTTTTGTTTATAGTATTTCGCGTATTGTGTTGTACATAAACCAGTCGGTTAGTTCTCGTCGTAAAACACGTGACTTCGTCGTGATCAGCTTCACGGGAAAATGGCTCCCGTCAAATTATTTTAGTTCGCTTGGAGGCAAAATTTAAACATATCATCGTGTTCACACATATGACACCCCTCATCATATGCATCTTTTTCTTGTCGAATATAGTGATGCATATAATGTTATATTTCACCGTTGATTTCTTAGAGAACATTAACAAATATTTCAGACCTACTAAAGATTGTTCGGGATTGTGTTCACGATATGACCGTAAAATCACTGTAAATCCATTTGTTTGTTTTATTTTCACCAAGCGTGTTTTAGCGTTACAATTGTTTTAAAATTTTCATCTTGGTGCATTATATATCTGGCTATGTGAGATTGGTTTTGCGCATTGCTTAAAGGGTGAAAGGGTGACAGGTGATTTATAATTGTGAACGTCTGTGTGATTTTGTCGCTGGTGGAGAGTTGTCTCCACATGTTTTTGATATAATGAATTTCTTTTATTGTTTTATTCATACATCCACCGTTTATATTTTTTCTCGTTTGGATTGTTTTCACTCACTTTGCCATGTCGGGACATAAGATAGCTTGTAAGGCTGTATGGGTGTAGATCATTGTTGAGGGTGGAACGATGAATCATAGTTGTACGTTTGTTATTATTCACGTCATTTTGGTCCCGGATGGAACGCTGTCTCATTGGCGGTCATACTATATCTTCTCCATCCCAAACGCATTACAATGAAGGATTTTGGCTCGCATAATGCAATAATTATGAAAACTTGTGAATGAAAACGTCGCTGTTATATTAACCTTCAGCTCATATTAGCCAACGGAAGACAGACACATGTCCGATAACGTACATGTGTGTGTGTGTGTTTTTTTTTTGTTGTGCAAAATTTCTCATTACAATGTACTTTAATTCATGATATCAATTCAATAAAACAGCTACGTCATTGTATATTTCATGTATTTTATTTTAATAAATTGCAATTTCAATAACTTTAAAATAAACAAAAACAAAATGAACGTTCTATAAATGTAAACAGTATCATTTAAAAAAAAGTATAAAAAGAACGTACTTAATCTATTGAATACAAAGTATGGTAAAGGTCCCCCTCCAATTTCTTCGAATAAATCAGTCGTTGTTTCTGAATTATGTAAATGTTTAAATATACACATATCAAATGAAGATGATGACTGATGCTACATTTACCACGTAACATTTACAGGTCAGATGGCAGTCGCTTCTCTAAATAACTTTTAATTTTAGGCAATTTCTGTAAGTTTTCGTAAAACGTTTTGATTCCGGCAAAGTCTTTGTATAAATCTGCTCCCATAACTTTACTTCCCGTTATTTTATCAAGCATGTCAAAGAAAGCAAGGTCTGCGAGTGAAAGCTAAAAAGATAAAACAAAAAGAGAATTATATCATTTTCCTTGACAATATTTTGTGATCGATTTTTCTAAAACTTTGCATAAATACTGATCGTCAGTAGATCAAAGGGTCCATTGTTTTTCTCAATAAAGGAAAACAAACAACATGTGCAATGTAATCTATATATGTGTAATTGAATATTTCCACACTTTGTCACGATACCCGGGTGACTTAAAGTTATCTTAGATTCACATTCCCCGTTTGCATTCTCTATTCTATTATCTTGTAATTATCAATATTTACGTTATATTTCTTGATATTTTCCCCCTTAAAAAGTGATCAATGTTACCTTAGATCCGACAAGACATTTTCCACCATTTTCGTTCAATAACTTGGCCATAAAAGCGAAATATTTTGGTAAAACTTCTGTTTTCAATTTTTTACCATATTCTGCCTGAAAAAAAAATCAAATCCGCTTCATTCATAATGAAAATAACAAATAAATACATTCATCAATTAATAACCAGTCAAAAAATGTTTGCATTCACTAAATTCACTCCTACTAGTTTTAAAAATGGAACAGGTGTGGTCGTTATGCAAAGTCTCGTAGGTATATATTGTCCTGATATATTCTATACAGAAGGTTTTGTATTCGAAAAATGAAAAAACAACGATTGTGAATTTAAAGAAAACCTAATAATTTACCACTCAATGTTGAAAGATAAAATAAACTTTCAAAAATACAGAAGAAAAATGTACTTGATACCATCTATGTACAAACAAGGTTCATCTAGCTCCTTATTTTTCTACAGTTCATGCTATTTATTTCACAATATTTTCAGACATTTTTGTGTTGTCTCTATAAATGATTTCTGCGTCCTGCAAATGTGCATTATTTTTATAGTCCTGACATGCAATATTTGTCACTGGATTTAAGTACATACAAATCAATTGATATGTAAGCTGTAACAATTTCTATATCTTGTACGGCTGAAATCATGATATCTTCCTTTAGTTATTTCAAGTTCAAAGTCCAGGATTATATTTTTGATGTAATATCTATTGTTGACTGTTTAAATGTTTTCAAAACCGTACCATAGTACAAATATGTAGATGCTATAAGGTTAAACTATTTAAACATACAAACAAAAATTTAATTAAAATTTTACAATAAACTTACGTTCCTGTTAGTATTTTTTTCAAATTCTTTTGAATATATATAATATCAATGAACACGAACGTCAAATATTTATGGATGGACATTTTATTTAGAATCATATTTTCACAAGTATCTTGTTTACGTATATAACAATAACGAACTACATGTATTTGTATTATTATCATTGTTATTAATATAAAAACTGACCTTTTTTGCTTCATCTTGTTCAAAAAACACTTTTATAAGTTCTGTGAACACGTCATTGTAGGTCTCAAAGATGACGTCACACTTGGAACTTTCCATGTTATCGGTACCGTACAATCCTATTTCAAATTATCAATATTTATAGAATTTGTGTTGTTGCATTTAGAAATGTATGTTCTAATAGTACATGTACATATTTCCAATGCAATAAAGTTTAAATACAAAGCTGGTAGATACTATACACTTTACAGGGATTCTTGATATCCATTCTATAAATTCTATCTGTATTACACCTGTTCAAAGGCCCTTTTTTATCCATTGTTGGAAGGGGTTTGGCATGTTCCAATCATTCATCGGATGGCTGTTTAACGTTCAGCAAAATTAATTGTACATTCTTGACGAGAACAGGATATTAATCGATGATATGAATATAAAACCTGCTCAGTTCCACAAGGTAACTATCCCCCTTTGGACATACTCCCCTACCCACATACATCAATATGCCTTCGAACCGGTACACCAGTCTTTGATTTTACTCATAAATGTCTCTTGTTTTACGAAAAAGAAAAAAAGAAATGTAAAAGTCTATGGTATGATCAAGCCGGGTTCAACAAATGTTTGTGTGACTTTCATCATCTGTGTGACTTAAAATCAATTGACCGCTTCGAAGACGTTCTTTTATTTTGAAAAGATTTGTCCGATTTCAACTTAATACTTGCGTAATTTGTAAAATGGTTACAATCTAACTCGTCAGTCTAATGCTACGAAAGTAATTCTGATCACATGGTACATATATATCGAAGTATAAGGACATACATTCTAACGAACCAATCACATTCAATTAAGAATTAAGATGGTTAAATCATAATTATATAAGAATTGTTTATCTATCTTGATAGGTTGTAGATGTGAAGTTGAAGGCCAACTTCCCGTGAAGGTTTTACACTGGATCAATTGCAGAATCAAAGTTCAAAAGTTAATTAGAATGAAATTCAAAACAGTGTGGCTGTGGCCATTGATTGACACATTAAATTCATCCATTGACTGGGACAATTTAGGTGAACGTTTGTATGTAACGAACACTGATCACTATGTCCTTTTTAAAGACACTTAAACTATGGGGTCACCAAAGGTTCTCAACAACTCAATAAAGTAATTCGAAAAAAATTAATCAGAATTAACACGATGTTTTGAATTATACCAATTATATAAATCAAAACATAAAGGTTATTCCTGATTATTTTTTCGAATTACTTTATAATTAAAGGCGTTAAGAAACCTTTGGTGACCCCACAGTTTAAATGTCTATCGTAGGTACGTCGTGAACAGTGGTCGTTACAGACAAACGTTCACGTAAATTGTCCCAGTCAATGGATGAATTTAATGTGTCAAACAATGGCCACAGCCACACTGTTTTGAATTTCATACTATACCTAACAGAATGGTACATTGAGGAGCAATCAAGATGTTGACGGGTAACCAATGTTATTTCAACTGATCGGGCGGAGCTTACGTTTTAATTTGCATAAGGACAGTCTATTTAAAGATGTCTTTGACAATAATGATGGCCATTATAATCATAATTGATTCCTTATCACCAATCAGTGTCAACAAACGGATATACAAATGAAGTGCGTTTATGATATGGTACGAATAACTGGACACTTCATTGATGGGTTTATCCCGACACCCTGTATAAATATGGACTGGTCTGATATAAGCGAACTGGTTAAACCACGCACAATCAAGTTAAAAAAAATCAAGTAATACATGTACGTAAATGCATTTCAAATACTTATACTAATATTGATAGAACCAATTTTTACTAATCTTATGTTTGGGATAATATTTTCGGTACAATTTGTAATTCTTTTCTTTCTTAAAAGTACAAACAACTTACCAAATTCACGAGCAATGAACCGTGCAATGGCACCGGTCTGATTTATTGTGGTTTTAGTATCTACCGTTAACAGAGGCATCTGGCCATATGGTGTTTCTGAAATCACAGTAAAGTCACAAAGTTATTAATAGATTGTAATTATATGTTGTACTGCTACACCACTGTCTCGGGATAATGGCGGGTTTGGCACCAGCAAACATGATTTACCACGTCATATTCTGCATGTGTCTCTTCCAAGTCGGGAGCATTGAATTGGTCGTTGTAGTTTGTTGCTGTTCATCATATTAGTTTTCGGTTTATTGTTTTGTACATTAATCAAGCCGTTAGTTTCGTTTTGATTGATTTTTTTTTAAACATTTGTCATTTCGGGACCATGTACAGCTTACTATGCAGAATGGGTTTTGTTCATTGATATAGTTGTTGATATATATGTTGTGTACAAGTTATCATTTTGTACAAATTATAATTTGTACAAAAATATCGTACAAATTATAATTTGTATTTTGACTTTGTACAAATTATAATTTGTACAAAACGTGCCTGTACAAATTACAATTTGTACAAAATTTGACCAAAAATCACTTATAACTTGTACAACAGTTTTAAATATGAATTTTGGTGAAAAATGCATTGATTCACACGATAGAATTGTAATTAACTGACCACACACTAAACTTAATTAACAAAATACACCGTTTTTTCACAACTACCGAGGCAGATTGATCTTCGAAATTTTTGAGAGAAAAAAGTAAACAAATAGGATTTTTATACAAATTTTTAATACATAAACTACTTTTTCTTTAAAAAAAAAAAAAAGAGATCATTCAATAGTACTGCTTGATTAGTTCTTATCGTTATTTTGAGGATTTTTGTTTTATTTAGAAAGTTTGCAAAAACGATTATAGTTGTAAAATTTGATATTTTGTATCGTGAAAGATCGTGCATAGCATTTTGATGATCGTGAAAAGGATCTCAAAAGATATGTTGCCACTTATTCGTTATTTCAAAAATTCCATGAAAACAATCAAATCTTTCTTTAAACAAGTTATAGTTTATATTTGTAATTGGTACCTCAAAAGATTGGATTTATATGACTTGTTCAGCTTCACTTTTGTTTGTGAAAAGATTGATGGTTCAATGTCATTGGGTCTGATGATTTTATAATACTACACCAACTATAAAATAAAAGTCTGTCTGTCTGTTTTGCATATGTTTAACGTTGTTTTTTCAAGCTTAGATTGTCTCAACTGATTTCCGTTAAGTTTGATATTTATAAAACAAAGATCCTTGTTGAAAAAAACATTGATAAAAAAACGGCAGAAAAACAACTGACATATTCCTGACTTTAGCATAGTCATATTCCTTAACCAAATGGGGTGTTTAATCTCGCTTTCTTTCTTGGATATTTATTTGTCTAAAAGTCCAACTGAAGCAGTGAAATACACATGTTTATTCACAGCAACGGTTCTTGAGCTTCAACGTTCGCTATGTGAAGCAGTTAAAATGCCAGTAAAACAGGTCGTCATCGATTTGGGAGTCAAAAGATGGTTTGTAATACCTGATTCCATGAATCACTAGATCAACTGCTCAAACGAATGATAAAGAAATAATGTTTGATTTTGTAACTTAGGTGTACTGTGTGGTCATTTAATAGCATTTCAATAATGTGTATCGATGCTTTTTTCACCAAAATCCATATGATAAATAATTGTACAAGTTATAAGTGAATTTTTGTCCATTTTTGTACAAATTGTAATTTGTACAAGCACTTTTTGTACAAATTACAATTTGTACAAAGTCAAAATACAAATTATAATTTGTACAATATTTTTGTACAAATTATAATTTGTACAAAATGATAACTTGTACACAACATATACATCATTTGGTCTCTATTGAAGAGTTCTTTCATTGGTAATCGTAACACATCATCTTTTTTCAATATAAAGGTTTGCCTTAATTTTACAAATTTTACAAAAAAAGTATTTTCAAACGCATGATTCACTCGAAGCTTGTGTAAACAGAAAGAATAATTCTACATTCAAAATCACTTTGGTTCCCCCGGGACTCGAATCAGGGACCTATGTATTACAAAGCAGCTCTCTTTTCTAATTTTATATATTACATATATATTATACAAAGCAGCTCTCAAACCGACTGAGCTAGGTAGTACTTCCATATCTCAAACAATTAGAACTGATTTTAAAAGTTTATACCTAATTTTCTAAGGGATGCAATATTCTCTCAAGGGTACGACTTTTTTCTTATTTTCTGTCAGACGTCTGAATATTGTCTTTGTAAAAACAAAACAAAACAACACTTGAATTGTGTATTCGTTTTTATCTGTTTAATCTAATATATTTTCAATAAGTAAAATAATGTGTCCTTCAAATTTGTCATTCAAATTTATAGTTGAAAATGAAAACATCGCTAAATCACTTAATCCCAGGCAGATATTTGTACAATGATCATAGTATATGTATAAACATGCATGTGTACAGTATGATATATTTGGCAATAACATTTCGTTTAATTTGAACAATTAGTCATCGAATTATGTGCACAGATAAATAATATTGCATTTTGTCGTATAAATAGTTCAGTAGCAGAACCTCCATTATCAAATTTTAATATAATCACATAACTAAAAATATATTTAAAATCAGAAAAAGAAGAAGGTGCCATTTGGGGAAGGGGGGGGGGGGGGGGGCGGGGGAAAACATTTGGCATTATTTCAATCTGTCTCTTATTTACCGTCTCCTTTTAATTGTGATGAAATTTTGAAACTACAAAGAACGAACAAATTCACCCCACCCCCTCTCAGAGAGGCCTTCATGTGTACTTAACACAGAACTTTAATGCGAAAAACTTTTCGCACATTATTTGCCTGATCATCATATTCTACGATTGATTCTTCTTTGAATAAAGAATCACCTGAGTGTGTTTATAATTAAAATCCGATAGAGGTTACAAATTGGCAAACCTTAATAAAAATACACCCTAAAAAAAATAAAATAAATAAAGATAAAATAACTTCCAAATTTCATACTTTGTAGTTGACTGTTTTTTATAAGCCACATTATTGTTTTACACAAATTTCAATTTGCAAATAATCAACATAAATATACATGTACTTCAGAATAATGAATTGTAACTAAATCGGAAATTTAATAGTAATTTCCTCGATTTTTTCATACCGACACGAATGACAATCTATAGATAAACGGAAGGTATATGGTTTTACTATTTGTTTCTATATGTAACCTGTAGGTGTGTAGTATTCATGTGTGTATCTATAGATAAACGGTAGGAATTTTGTATTAATGTTTATGTTACGTCTTAGCAAGCAAGGAATGTAATTGATCGGTGTACATGTAACGTGGTCAGTATTTAGACTCTCATATTTTATTTACGTTCTGTGACCTTGAATTTTGCACACCAGTTTGAAAACCCTTGAATTTTTACACCAATGTTTTAATAAAAAAATGTTTAACATAGTAAAATTTCATAGACAGTTTATTTTTGCATTCCATTTTAAAAAATCGACATTCGATTGGTACTGGATTGGTTAAGGGCACAGGAGAATAATTATATTTTGCGGAAGGATTATTCTTTTCACATATTATCGCCCAATATACCTTCACTCTTTCACACAACTAGTGTATCTGTTGACATGCCTTCTGTGGAGCAGCATTATTTAGTAATATTTGCTTGTTTGTGTGTGGGGGGAGGAGGTTGTAACACCCTTTTTGACGATGAATGCTTTTGAATTATATTAGGTTTGAATAGGTCATATATTTAGGGGAATCCCCCTTTAAAAATGACTGGTACTCCTCTGTCCCTAACCCACGAATATCAAATAGTCCCCTCAATTATTATCGTGTTTGTATGAGGTGGGTTTTTGAATAAAAGTTCAAATCGAAAAATAGCATTAAAATTTCTTTCTAGTAAATTACAAAAATTTAACACACATATATTTTTGACTTCATATACATATATGTATACTATGAAATGAAATGAATCTTACTTGGTTTAAAC
Source organism: Mytilus galloprovincialis (assembly GCA_037788925.1). Classification (NCBI taxonomy): domain Eukaryota; kingdom Metazoa; phylum Mollusca; class Bivalvia; order Mytilida; family Mytilidae; genus Mytilus; species Mytilus galloprovincialis. Next base: position 34,100,107 of record CM075339.1, read on the forward strand.
GCTGCCCATGAATCGCCCGTAAGTCTTTCATCTTCGAACTCTTGACCAGCTCCAACAAACAAAAGACGAAGAATTTCAGCTCTCCCTCTTTCTTCAAATTAAGAAAGTTTGTATTTAGCAGGCATTTTGAATGTAAGAAGCTATCTTCTGATGGCTTATGAAAAATGAATAGAATCAATTGACTGACGAAGGTATATATACACATTTAGAAACGATGTTCTAAATACTGACTTTGAACAATTACCTTTATCATGATTTTTACTGGATTTTCACCTAAGACGTATATTGACGAAAGCTATTATCGATATTTTTTTTAAATTAAAACGGGAACCAACCTTTTATAGACTACCAAATTTATGGACTACCAAAGATATTAAAAAATATATATATAAACACTAGGTCCTAAATAAATTTTGAAGTAATGTTCAAAATAATGGCTCATGATGATATTTTACCTTATTTGTCATTTGATATCGATGTGTTTATTCTTTGAGGTCAAAGTTCAGCATTCTGATGGAAATCTACATGGTCTACTACGTTTAACGCTGCTACGTCTAACCAATGATATTGCTAAAAATGTATCAGAAGAAATTCAAAAGAAGACACACGTCAGTTCATAAAACACAATTTAGAAAACTACAGTCAGAAAAACACATGGAAGTTTTGCCAGAAAGTATGTTGACTTTTTAAATTGGATTACCTTACAATAACTAATTAAGTTTGTCACGGAAAGCTACTAAACGTCGTTGTTAAAAATGCAGATTTGAAATGTTGGTAAAACAATAATAATATAAAAAGAAAACACAAACCTAACACCAAAGACTTTCTCTTGCAAAGAATATACAGTACATACTTACAAAAGGTCTCTAAGTATTTTCATTTTAAAAATTTTTAGAAATTATTTCACTTTAAGCACATAAAACTTTAGAGCTGTAGTGAAACAGATGATATTAATCATCGAACATATAGCGGTTTCCGTTTATAAATGTAGGTACCTAATTAAGATCTTATTTGTTTTTTATGCTGATGCTTCCAGGGCTCATGAATATATAGCTTTCCACAAATTAATCATCGAGGAAAAAAAAACCAAACACAAGTGTTATGCTCTAGTATTGGTACATACGTTTAAATACAGAGGCAACATCTTTTAAAATTATAGAGAATTGAAGTAAAATTAGGTAGAAAACAATGCAAAGGGTTATCTCGCGTTTGAATGAAGTAATGTACTGTTCTTATCTCTTTACATTTTTTGCACGTTATATCTTCAAACGCCATTTATAACAAGTTTTTCATCTCAGTATGAAATGAGGAAGCCCTATAATGTGTTCCATCGCTAACAAATAAGAAGTGTTTTTGTTATATACAAGACATATGGTTCAAATTGAAAGAGGGTTAGTTAGATATAATAGATGACGTCACCATTAACAGTAGACGTGACGTCGTGAAACCCTTACGCAATTTACCTACCCCATATTATAAGTTATACAATTCGCTACTGACTCCGTACGGATTCATAGAGGGTTTAACTAGTAAAATCCATAGGGGATGAGGCTGAAGGGCCTTGACTTGGATCAGACACATGAAGAAATATATCTGATTCATATATAATTTCTTAACGTTATATGTTAAAGTTTTGAAAAGTTTCTTTTCAGAATTGATAAACATTAACAATGAAAATACAATCAGATTGTTTTTGTCGACTTTCAGTTTAGCCGATAGAAAATAAAAGACGAAGAGCGAATGTTTCGCAAAGCTATATTCAGTTGATAACAAAACTTTACGACAAAAGAGATGATTTCAGCTTCCCACTTGTGACCTGTTCAATTTTGAATCAAAAGTTTAATGAAGTTGAAATCATCACTTCGTAAATTTTACGGACGCCATCACGAGTTGGTTGACCATTATGGTATATCTGTTATATACATGTAGATGATATCGAATATGTTCCTTCTGTCTTAACTACAATCCCTGTCCCTTTTCACGAATGTGACCTACCGAATAAGACTATTTACCCTATTTGTAATATTTTTACTTATTGTGTCTGTTTGTTTTGTTCACGCATCATTATCAAAAATATAGAATTTGATGAGACTGTCGTAAAAGTGGAAGGTTACGCGCTCTTAAATCAGATTCAATCCACAAAACTGTACCAAGCCAGGAACATGACAGTTATTGTCCATCGTTTGATGTGTTTTATCGTTAGATTTAGCTAGGGAACTTTCTGTTTTGAATTTTCCTCGGAGTTCAATATTTTTGTGATTTGAGTTTTTAGTAAATAAAACTTAGTAAAACCTACAGAAATACAATATCTTAAGAATAGTAATTTGAATAGAATGCTAACAAAAATTAAACTCCACATATTCATGTTTTTAATGTAGAAATTTGATTCGTTCGATGTGATCATGGATATCTATATGCATATACTGAAGACATGCAAGTTGAATAAACAAATATTGTTATGACTTTTTACGTAATATGAATATTTTTTTTTAAATATGTTTCAATATATACTTAAAATTCTTCATTGGTTTTTTCTTGGGGTTTTGACATTTGCAACTTAACGAAATAAGTACTGTTATATTTTATAAACTCATATCTAACATTCGTACGGAACGTATGCCATATATATTTTTTTCTATTGCTTCAGCTCACAAAATTGTTATTATGTAACTTACATATTATCCGGTTATTCAATGTCGGCTAATTAGGAATTTGCACTTTAACAATGTAAATTTGTTGAACCGTTATTTCATTAGTCTACGATTATTACATAATAAACAAGCTATTGTGCGCAGCACGTAGTATTTAATTACGGGAAGTCTGAGTATTCCTTGCATGCTAAATTAAACTTTATGCCAATAGCCATTACTTCATTTTTGTTTAAAATTAAAAACATGGAGTTAATTCACTTCTTTCTCGTGTCCTTAACAGAAAGTCTTTACTATTCTTAATGACTACTGCAGCATTGTATCTAATCAAATTCAACATTATGTTTAGCTTTAAAGACATTTGAATTGTTTTGTTCACTTCTTTAATAGCAAAATATTTCATTAGTGAGTACTGGTGATTACAAGATAAGGCACTAGCTATCAATAACTATAATACGATATAAGTGATGTAAACATGTTTTGGGAGAGTTTTATTTATTTGCTATTCATTTGAAATCAACTTATTATCAATTAAAATGAGTAATTTTTAAATAAGTTCTTATGGATGTACTAAAGTCAGGTTTTAGCATTTATGTAAAATGTTCGGACTCCTTGGTGTTTTTCCATACAATACAATATAAAAAATAATTTGCCCCATAACACTCATTCATTTTTTCACATGAAATTTAATAGCTCATAAAAGGTTATTTACCAAAATTATAGCAGATTGTTGATTTTCTTTCTTTTGATTTTAGACCCAAATAATACCAATGCAAATATAAGGTAAAAGTCCGAGTCAGCCTTTTCCCGCCATATTTTAAATATCCAGTATCTCGAAAAGGAGCTCCATGACCTATCAATATTTTTAGCTTATTTTATTTCTTTACCAATGCTCTTCAAGCTCATAGTGTCAATTTTAGATTCTTGAGGGGTCCACTTATTTTGAATAATGTTAAACTGTTAAAGTACATGTAAATGTGTTAACATGGTTAAGTCCAGTAAAATTCTTGGACATGTTTTGACCACTTAATACCATATAGATATTATAGTTCTTTGGGAAAATATTGGCCCTTTTGTACTAAAAGTGTTTTTACAAAAAAATATATATTATAACTTATATTGACCCCTCATAAAAGGGATATTCATAACATTAAGTGCCGGGTTTGTTCTGAACCTGATTATGACTTGGATGGAGAATTGTCTCATTGTCAGTCACACATACATACTAGACCAAATTTAATTATTCAATTGTCTGATTATTTCTTGTTGAACAGGGAAAAATACTTCTTAAATTAAAGAAATGTCAAGGTACAAGTGATAAATCAAGTTTTAATATAGTGAAAACCTGAGACTACTATGTGTTATAGTAGTCTCAGTGAAAACCTACTATTTTATGTTTACAAAAAAAAATTATAATCGCTCGCCTTAACTTTTTAAGCTTCGCCTCAAAAATTTGCAAATTAAATATTTTTTTTTATTAAAATTTTCAAATCGCTCGCTCGCCCCAATTTTTGGAGTCCAAAAATCCGTAGAACAAGAAATTAAATTGGTGTGGCCTTAACTGTAATTTGCATGAACAATACTGTACTGTCCATTTGTCTCCAATCCTCTTTATATACATTGTCAGTGCCTTAAAATACTTTTCAAGCTGACTACGCGACATTTTGTAATGCCATACGGTGCAAACCTATGTGTGATGATGTCAACGTCATTGTGCCTGATTAATATTGCTATAATTAAAGTTATAACATGATAGAAAATAACTGCGATTTTGTAGACATTACATTTAAATCTGATTAGAAAAAGTATCAGACATTATTGAAGTAGAGTGGTCATCATCTTGATAATGTCCTTATAACGGTAACTTAAGCATTTTGTGTTTTGATGATTATATAAGAACTATTGATTTTGACTATTTATAATGATTATATACATGATATATATACATTGATATGATTAGATCTGTTCGATACAGAACATTTGTATTTCTCATTTACTAGACGGGAAGTCGTTACTATTTTTAATGACCAATACATAAAGAATAATTGCATTTTAGTTTTTGATACTGACTTTATCTGCGAGAATATTCTATATTATAAAAGTAGAATAAAACCAAATTTTCTTATTATCTACTTAAGCCATCTTATGTTTGGATGTGCTATACATGCTTTAAAAACGTTTCAACATAACAGAAACAAAAATTGCAATTTAGTAAAAAAAACTCTTTCTGATCTGTTTAAAAAAAGTATCAGATATTATTGAAGTTCAGTGGTTATTATCTTGATAATGTCTTCATAATGGTAACATACGCAATTTGTTCTTTGATGATTAGTAAGAACTATTAATTTTGACTATTTATAATGATTATATTATTTCTATTCCGTTATATTTGGAATTTCCCTATTCTATTTCTATCTTTAGACTTGTGGTACAAGTTTGGCTAGTATGTAAATCAGAAGTGGTCTGATGTTACTGTTGTTTTCTGCACGAATATTTCGAGGGCGGTAGTACGGGTGGGGTTTTATAGGCATATATAAGTCCTGATTACGTTTGATTATTATCGATGTGCTCGAGTAACTTTGATAGACGAAGTTAACGTTAAGCTCTGCATAATATGTCTGAGGAAGGCTCCGACCATGATGAACGTCGTGCTACTACTCAACATGCTGAAAATAGTAACGAAACAGAGTTAAGTACGGACGGGGCTATTTCGCTTTTCACTTCAGCTTTAAACAATGCTTTAGAGAAGCAAAAACATTCCTTGATTAATCATTTCGAAGCTCGTTTAGGAAAAAGTGTTAAAGCAACCGGTGTCGATCAACCAGAATTTGTATTCCATAGTGAGGGAATTAAAGTGCAACATTCGTTTAATACCGAGCGTCTGGAGAGGCTTGCTGCCGTTGAAAGTTGTATAAAGCTTGGAAACGCTTCCGAAGTTAGTGAAATCATTTCCCAGGAAAAGGAAATCATCCGTAAGCGTAACAAAATTCTAAAGATAGCCGACAAGCATGGATGGGACACGGTTAAAGAATACTTGGATAGTCCGTTGGCCGACAATAAAGAAGATGCTAGTGATTTGCGTGCTGCTATTTCCAGGGCTTCTCGTAAAAGAAGTTCCAAGCCGTACAGTAAACCAGAATCTTCCAATAGTGGTTCCGGAAAAGGAGAATTCAATTCTAGGATTTTTTTTTTGTGGCCTTGGCAAAGTCAGTGATACCGAGTTCTCCAAAGCAGGCAAGTCAGAAAGTTACAAGTGTTTCTATTGTAACCAGCCCGGGCACTTTGCAAGGAACTGCCCCGAAAAAAGGATTCCTACAGCGACAGTTGGCGCAACAAAGTTCCAGGAACAGAACACAGGAAAGACCCAGTAACAAAACAGATACAGACATAGATGAAGTTGAGTATTGTTTTCAATTTGTTAACAAGTATGAGAAAAAATCTGGTCAAAATCTTATAAATGTGAAAGGAAATTTAAGAAAACATGCATTGTTTTGGAAAAATGTACTTTACGCTAATGATTTTATAATGAATGTTATTAATTTTGGTTATAGAATTCCTTTTCTGAGTGAACCACCGACTATTTTTCTAAGTAATAATAGATCCGCGTTAAAACACTCAGAATTTGTGGAAAATTCTATTGAAGAACTTTTAACTAGAGAATGTATAAAAGAAGTAAATCGACCATTTGTCGTTAACCCACTTACTGTGTCGGTAAATAGTACGGGTAAAGAAAGATTAGTCTTAGATTTGAGACATGTTAATAAATTTGTCGAGAAACAAAAAGTTAAATTTGAAGGGGTTAAAGAAGCTATGACATTTGTAAATTTTAGCGGTTTTGGGTTTAAATTTGATTTAAAGTCTGGTTATCACCATATAGAAATTCACCCTGATCATCAAAAATATTTATGATTTTCTTGGCAATATGGTGATACAGTGCGTTATTTTACTTTTTCGGTTTTGCCTTTTGGACTTTCATCAGCTGGTCATATATTTACTAAGACAGTACGTGTGTTAGTTAAATACTGGAGATCTTTAGGATTTCCCATGGTGGTTTATTTAGATGATGGTATGGGTACAGCAGAAAATTTTGATACATGTTTTGAATTATCGAAAACAGTAAAAAATGATTTACTGCTTTCCGGTTTTATTGCTAATGCAGAAAAGAGTGTCTGGGAACCAGTACAAAATATTGATTGGTTAGGTTTTGTTTGGAACTTTAAAGATTGTACTTTAGAAATATCGCTTAAAAAATTATTTGCTTTAAAGCTGGTAATATCGAGCGTAGTAGATGGCAAAACTATTTTGACTTATAGATGTATTGCTAAAATATGTGGAAAAATCATTTCTATGATTCCTGCTCTTGGTAACGTTTGTCAAATGATGACGAAGCATATGCATATGCTAGTCTGTTGTAGATCTGCATGGGACGATGTCATTCCTATAAATGACAACATTTTGAAGGAACTAAAATTTTGGTATTTTGAATGCGAGTCATTATCTTTCCAACGCATTGTACCTATAAATAGAATACCACAGCGTGTAATTTTCACTGACGCTAGTCAGTATGCCGGAGCAGGGTTTATAATGAATGATAACAAAATTGTACATTTTATGTTTGATGGTCATGAAAGAAGCAAAAGTTCTACATGGAGAGAATTGAAAACTGTAGAAAAGAATATTTCTTCTTTTAAATCTGATTTAACAGGAAAATTTGTTAAACTTTATACAGATAACCAAAATGTAGTACAGATTGTTAAAAAGGGTAGCATGAAAGTAGAATTACAAGACATTGCTTTAAGCTTATTTCATATTTGTTTGTCACATAATATTTTCTTGGATGTTGAATGGATACCTAGAGATAAAAATACTTATGCAGATTATCTGAGCAAAATTTTTGATTATGACGATTGGGGTGTTTCCTATCAAATTTTTATATATTTTGATAAATTATGGGGACCATTCACATGCGATCGTTTTGCAGATTCGAAAAACAAAAAAGTAGACTATTTTAACTCTAGATATTATTCACCGGATACTTCCGGGGTTGATGCTTTCGCATATGATTGGTCTGCTCATAATAACTTGTTAGTTCCACCAGTTTGTTTAGTTAGCAAGTGTTTAAATCACATGCGATTATGTAAAGCTAAAGGCACTTTAGTTGTACCTAAATGGCCATCAGCGTTATTTTGACCTATCTTAGTGAATAGGTTTTCAGACAGATTTAAATCTTTTGTTATAGACTTTAGAGAGTATGTAAAACCTATGAACTTTTTTACAAAAGGTTCACAAGAAAAGAGTATATTTGCACAGAGACCTTTTAACAGTAATGTATATGTTTTGTTGTTGGATTTCTCGAAGTATTGAGATTTATGCATTGAATGTTGTATACAGACTGTAGTTGATTTATTTTTCTGCGATGGTTATTTGCCGCAGTTATCAGATATTAGACTATATTCGAAAGAACGTTAAATTTAACATTGTGATGTTTTACAGACCTTCTAAAATTCAAACTGACCACACGCACGATACACGCACGCACGATACACGCACGGTGAATGCACGATACACGCACGGTACACGCACGATACACGATACACGCACGATGAGCGATGAGCGTTACACGGAGGATTAACGCAAAATGAATGATGAATGATGAATGATGAACGCACGATACACGCACGATGCACGATGAATGATAAATACACGATACACACACGATACACGCACGCACGATACACGCACGTTGAATGATTCGTTGACGACTGAACAACAAACGCTTTTTACACGATTCTCAAAGCTATTTTATTTAGAATAGTATTTAAAATTGATATGCATTTTCATTAAAGGCAATACTTGTAGCTGTTTTGCCGATACCAGCATAATAGATAATATGCTATTTTACCAGCTCAGATTCAGATAACTTAATTAAAGTAGGCTATTTTATAGGCACCGGAAATATTTGTGAACTTGGGCAGAAGCTCCTAACAATCAAAATATAGTGTCTTGATTTTGTTCAGCCTGAGAGTTCAAGTTTACGGCAAACGAAGGCGAGACATTGTCACGGTTCCGCGAGACCCTTACTAATTTTATTTCATACAGTTAAAAATCTAAACTTTATTTGTATGCATACAATGTCCGACGCATTATATCTACAGAGAGTGACTGGTTCTAGAAATTATTTCAACTACATGTTTGATATAATTGATTGCAATAAATGAATGATCTATGTATTTTCATTTAAAAAAAAACAGCTTAACAATTTTCTATATTTTTTTCATTAAATCATAAACCGATGCATATTAAATGATTTTTTAAAAATTTTAAAACATATTTTTATGGTAAATATATCTAAATGTCTGGGTTATTTTCTTCTCCAAATAATTATTTTTTTCATTTTTTAAGGTAATAGTGTTATCAGTTATGTAATTTGACACGTGTCTTATAGTTCAGTGATTTTCGGAAAAATGAACGAAAACCGGCACAGGCATTGTTCAATTATTATTTGTGATCTTTTATTGATTAAATTTGAATATATGCATTAAAATATCAATCTTGATCTAGATAAGAAATTGGTTTACATTGCACATCACTCTTTTAGTCCTTAGTAGCATATTATAACATATTAGTGCACTTAGGAGTCCTTAGTCGTGTTTAGACGCACCATTTTCTGCTCTTTGGTTGGATTGTTGTCTCTTTGACATATTCTCCATTTCAATCCTCCATTTTATTCAATTAGTTGTGATTCTCTTTATCTCTCTGTTTGATGTTTTTGCAGACAAAAACAATTTGCAGAATTAATCTAAAATAGCATTAAACTCTTTCTTCTAAAAACTTTTAGCATTTAACATTTTTTTCGGGATTTAACCATTAGCTTAAGAGCATATGTTCCTTCTTTTTAGGAATTTGGCTTGATACCGTATGGAGATTTTTGTTCCAACTATTATGAAGAAATTAACGACTTTTTTTAACTAGATAAATATTCAACAAAAATACTGTTTTTTCTAAATCAATTTCTTTTAACAAAAATCAATTATTAACAAAGAATTGTTACACAAATGTAGTAAGAACCCAATTTTGTAACAAAGATATTTCTTATCTCTTTACCGAAATCTGCATATCTTTATATTTTGAAACATAAAATGTTAAGGGTGTCTGCTCAAAGGACAGAAATGTCAAAGAAACCGAAATATTAAGTAAATGTCGAATAATTCAAACCCATTTGTCTTTTAAATTAAGCACATGAAGATATATCTTTTAGCGCATATACACATGTACAAATTGATTTTGTAAAAAAATCACTGTCGGTCTAAAACTGTATCGCATGCCCATAAATGTCCTAAAGTTTTAAATGTCAGATCATGAGGTCTGAATGGGGAGTCATTATTTCTGTATTCTATAATTTTAGGCAATTTGTTTTATAATTCGTTTTACCTTTTGTCGATCATTCTTTATTCCATATATTCTAGTACCTCATCATTTTCTTTTCTATTTGTCTGGTTATTTTTTGAATTCTTTATTTTTTGTCTATTTTCTTCTATAAACCCCCATTCACACCCTCATGTATAATGGAAGACGATGAACATTTTGGTATACATACCACCCGTTGTCACTTTCACCTGACATACAAATCACATATTGTTATTACGGCCCGTTATTTCCACCTGGACACAGGACTTATAATATATATATTACGTAATAATAACGGATATAGTAAATTCAGTAGAATATAACATGTATCAACGCACTGACTCCTTAAATGTATTTTGTACTGACAATTGTAAATAGTATTTTTAGTTATTTTAAAACTAAGAATGAAAATCGAGAATATGTCAAAGAGATAAAAACCCGTAAAGAACAATTGACAGCCGAAGGCCACCAGTTATATTTGCTAATGTTTTAGTTTCGAATAAGGCAAAAGCCATTGTATTTTCAGAAAATCTCTAAACGGATAATGAGAATTTAGCGACCTTGACTTGCTAACAGCCCTAGCACTGTACATGTCTCTAAACATTGCCGAATTTAAGAGCCTATATCAATTAAGGGATATGCTACCTAGCTTTTGGTGTTTACAAAAATATCCATTTCAGAACCAAATTGTGACTTCTTTATATTTATACCAAAATTGAGTTCAAGGCAGTATTTTGTCGAAGAGAATTATTACCCAAAGTGCAACATGCGAGAAGAAGTTTCATTTCCCTTATTGTTTTTAGTGATGTGACTAATATTTCGAGGTTACGTCACGGAAATACATCTTCAATGAAAAGGTGCAACTGGGTGCATCCCTAAAAAACAAATTTAAAAAAATCTAAATATATAAAATGACGGGTATTCGTCAATCAGACAGCAATCCAACATATGAACATAAACTCAAGAAAGTTACCTGACATCTAGAATAAGAGGTACATAAGCATACATGTACCCCGCGCTGTTATCAACTTACTGAGTTGTGAGTAAAATTCAATATACATGTAGGAACTGTCAAACGGGAAATACACAAAGATTTGGTTTTATACGTACGATTGATTATCATTCCCTAAATACATACGGGTCCACAAACTATTCTTACGATTATATAATGGTAAATGAGGATCTCATTAGAGGAACAAATTAAGTAACGATACATGTACTAGAAGCAAGAATAATTTATACTTGCAAAACATCAAATAGGACGATCTCTCAATAAGAACGCAGCAAGTTGAACTTTAACATCCATAGGCAATAACACTGTAGTAAATGCTTTATATACGGACATTGAAACAAATAAACTGCTCATAATAATTGCACATATGTAGACTTTAATTAAGGTATCCCGCGTTTTATAAACCATTGCACTCCATTGCGCCAAAGTCTACTGGTCTACGCCGAAGTGTGCTAAGCTACTATTTCATTATTCAACCCAATGTATTAATACCATTTTGAGCTATAAAACAAAGGCAACCCTTTATAGATCTTTATACTAGTCAAAAATTGCTTGGTCTTGATAGATGCATACGAAACTTCAATTAATTGTTTGTATTTTTCAATCTATTATATCCGATAAAAATGAACAAAAAATGGATAAAAACTACCGATTTTTCTATGAAACAAAATGTATCCTTAATGGAGACTTTGTCATATGGATTCATAAAGGACAAAAAAATCTACTCAGTAACAGAATCAAAAACACCCCATGGTAAAAAAAACCACGGGTGCGTCTAAAGGAGTCCTTAGTGCACTAAGAACTTATAACATGCCACTAAGGACTAGATGGGATTATGTTACATGTAATTTCTTTTCATATTATGGTATATATCGATATTTGATGCATAAATTTCAAATTTTATAGAAAAATAATAATAAATAAACAAGATTTTCAACATTATCAAGACACGTGCCTGTTTTTCTTTGATATGCCGAAAATCAATGAACCGTCTTACACGTGTCAAATTACATAACTGATTACACGGGAATCCTCCTATGTGTTAACGTTTAATCGACAAGATCGGTAAAGTTGGATACTGATAAATGAATAGTTGTTGGAAAAAAATTTCAGAACGAAGAAGTATTTTCTCAAATGTATTTTGTAAATATTTCAAGTAAATAATAAATTTGTCAACAGAGTAATATATCTAATTTCGGTTTTTAAAAGACCGCATACACATTTTGCGTTCGTATATTGGTATCACTTCGTCGTCGTCCGTCGTCAGCTTGGCTTGTTCGTGGAGCGTTTTCAAATTCTGGTATTATAATACTTTCTTGTTTCCAGTTAATCGCCATTTTGAATACGTGTTTTATAGATTTGCAAATGATACTTGTCCACACATGAACATGTTGAAGCTGGTTATAAGGTTTCAATACATATGCGTACAATCGTTCTTTAAGTTTTTGAACATACGTGTTGAAGTTTTGATATCAAGAAAAAGATGTGGTATGATTGGGGATGAGACAACTCATCGCAAGAAATAAAATGACACAGAAGTTTTCACCATAAGTCACCCCACGGCCTTCAACAGTGAGTAATGAACATACCACAGTCATTATTTCATAAATTATCTCATACAATATGTTAAACAGATAATTTGTTAAAAAAATCGTAAAGGTTCCGCGAAACCCAGTGTCTCGCCTATTCTTTCTGTTAATCGCATGCTCAACAAAAATGGGGAAATATAAATCAATAAAATATTCCTGTTGATACTAGCTTTTGATTGAAAAAAGCTTCTGTCCAAGTTTGGTAAAAACCCAGGACAGTTTATGAATCTGATAAATGTTTAAAAAATTCTTGATACTATCTTATGATTATAAAGAAGCTTCTGTCCAAGTTTAATAGAAATCAAGGATAGTTTAAGAAACGTTCATCAAAATTCCAAAAACTTTAACCACAGAGTGAATGTTTGTAGACGCCACTGACGCCGACGGAATGTAGGATCGCTTAGTCTCGCTTTTTCGACTAAAGTCGAAGACTCGACAAAAAAAACCCATACAATTGAAATCAGATTTCTTTCTGACATACGGGCGCACTACGCTTTTTTTTTTATCCTCCGGCAATATTTTGACGGGACGTTTAATGGTATACCAATGTCTGGCGTCCGTCCGTCCGCATGTCGCACTGTAACTTGAGAACCGCTTATCCATTTCATGAAACTTAACATAGTTGTTTCTTATGATGGTTTTCGGATTTAACTCAAATTTTTAGTGAAACAATTTGTATATACACGTATCTTTGTCGGAATTCAAATAAAAACCAAAAACTTATAAATATATATATTCCTTTTGTCTTCGTATATCTAACATAAACATTTTAACAAACTGACCACACTCTTACTTATAAGTTGGCGCACATCAAAGTCGGTCGTGCTCCTATGGCAAACAATTTTGTTGGGAAAGAAATAAAACAACAGCAAAATTATTTTTCCTTTTTATCAACACATTTAATTATAAATATTTGAAGCATAAATCTTTTCGATACAATTGTTTTAAATTACTTAAAATAAAAAAAAGATCGTCATTGTTTAATCAGTTGCTATGTTATTTGGCACGTGTCAATCGGTTCATTAATTTTTGGCACGTGTCAATCGGTTCATTGATTTTCGGCATATCAAAGAAAACCCGGCACGTGTCGAACATCTCGTTTAATTATGATTATTTTTCTGAAAAATTGAAATTTATGCATTAAATATCAATCTCTAACATGATATATAAAAATAATGCATAAACAGCAAACCTTCTAGTCCTTCGTGGCATTGTATAGTCAAAGCCTTCGTGCACTAAGGACTCCTTAGCAGTGTTTAGACGTACCGAAAAAAAACAACCATCCGTCATTCTTTGATAATCATAGAAGGTTAACAACTAGTCTGTTTCCCGGCCGTTATTGAAATTCTTGACCATACCTTAATATTTGTATATTCCGAAGGCATACTGAATGTTTTACGGAGGGGACCAACCTAGTCAGTAACAACGTACTATTGTGAATTATTTTTCCGGATAATAATCTTTTAGGCATACATTAAAAACGGTGTCATTGATAGGCAACCATGAACAAAATGAAAAATTAATCCGTGAAAGTGTTCCATGTTTATTCCATTCAAATAAAGACTTGTTATGATAATACCGTATATTTAACGATTTTATAAAAAAAAAAAACAAAAAAAAAACAAGATTATATCTTTAACTTGTAAATCCAATTTCAAGTTTTAAAAGTCCTTAATTTAAAATAATACATGATATATTTGCTTGATCTTATATTTGTTTTATTAAAATAATGCCTTCAAATACATATAATGTTTATTTTTATTCAATTTTCCACAAAACATTTTAGCTTTGTTTAAATGAAATTCAGAGCAGAGAATTCAAACACTGTTGAAGAGAATATACATATTCATGTTAATTCGCCTCAGTTTAATTTGTTAATTCAAGTTTGACATTTAACATTTTAATCCGCAATCCACATTTACCCGACAATCTTGTATATTGTATTTTCTCAACGGAATAACATAACGTGCATGTGACCATCAGAAACTAAGACAAAAATGATATTTATAATGGTATTTATCAAAACTTAAATATTTGAAAATATCTTAGTAGCATATGAATTTGCCAAATAAGCGAAGAATTATCATCTAACCTAGGATTTAAAACCAAGGATTTGTATAGTTTCTTTTCGATAAAATATTGTTGGTGTTTTTGCGACTATAGCAGCAACATTGCCGTTATTAAATAAAAATATAAAATTTTCCCTATCTGATAATTATAGGTTAAAATGCTCATTAAAATGTATAATATTTGTCTTAAAACTACATAGAATGACATGAAGTTCATCTTCAATAGTAGAGCTACAACACATGTCATCTCGTGGACTTCTTTTCTTTCATACTTTCCAGTTTCTATTTTTTTTAGTGGAGCTACCCCACATTTAAATTTTGCAAAAGCACATTTGTTTTTAATTGACATAATATTTTTAACAAATAACTACGGAAGCGTATTAGCGCCACACATTTTTTTTTCTTCCTATGTTGCGTTAAACGCAAACATTTGCGTTATAACAAAAAACCCTTGCGTTATAACGCAAACCTTTTTGTGTTATAACGCAAACCTTTGCGTTATAACGCAAACCTTTACGTTTTACGCAAACATTTGTTTTATCTTATTTCTTATTCAAGATTCAAAGGAAACAGTAGTTATTAATGGAGGAGGCTGTATATAATAGAATTTATCACCTTTGTAGTAATTGCAAAGTAAACTGCTTGAATAATTAGATCATATCAATGACCATAATAATGAGCAGAATAATATAAGAAGATGTGGTATGAGTGACAATAAGAAAACTCTCCATCTAAGTCACTATTCGTAAAAGTAAACCATCATAGGCCGAATTACGGTCTTCAACACGGAGCATTGGCTCACACTAAACAACAAACTATAAAGGTCCCCAAAAACGATATTCAAGTTACTACTAGTATATATATTACAAAGAAAATTGAGTAAATTGAGGTTATACCTAACAAAAAATTCAACCCTGCTAATATAGCTATAACCGAATATAAATATACTTCCAAAGTAAGCTCTCGTTTGAGAACTGTGTAAAGTAGGTTACATTCAAACAAGCTACCCTTTGGCAATTAATGTATAGAATGCAGATGTTTTATTAATGAAATTATGTTCTCTCTATTCAAATTGCTACCCAAGCATCTTAAAAATACTTCATTATATTGAAATGAAAATTCAATGACTTTCTATCAAAGAATCTTGATCAAATTCTGAGATTTAAAAAAAATTGTTTCCTTATTAATAATTCATTTTAAAGCAGAAAGATCATTAAAAATGTCTATTTGACTTGGAGGTTTCACAATTGTATGACATTATTTTTGATCTTTCAATTTTAATATGACTATATACTAAACTCTATCTATTTTCTTGTTAAATTATATACTTTTCTGATGCACAAATCAGTCTTAATTAATGTATAATTGCACTTCAATTATTCCATTATTCCTATGCATATTTATTATAATGATTTGGCCTTGTATGTATGTTTCTTTTTTTTTTTTTATCTACTAGTAAATCACATCCGAAATGAATGACAGACGGACATATATACAAAACTTAATGAATAATTTAAATAAAGATATTTGCGTTGTAACGCAAAGGTTTGCGTAATAACGCAAAAGGTTTTCGTTAAACGCAAACATAGGAAGGAAAATGTGTGGCGCTTATACGCTTCCGTAAATAACAGTTGCCAACAGTATATTTTTAAGTCCATTTTCACTCAGCTGAATAGAAGTTCCAATTTTAACTCTTCTATCGTAGAAATGTCAATATCATGTTATTGTTTGTACGTACAACATGTATCATTATATCAAAATGTGTCAGTCCCAGTCAAGATTCACTGAATAACCACGAAATATTTACAGATGATAAAATATTTACACAAAAAATCATGAATCTGTATGAATGTTATGTACGATGAAGTTAATTAAGTGTTCACAAGAAAGTAAGTATGACTGTAAATTTTATCTAAAGTCGGAACATATATATATATATATATATATATATATATATATATATATATATATATATATATATATATATATATATATATATATATATACTTTAACCGTGAGAAAAAATATAAGCTTTGGTGAGCTCTATAACCGACTATCATATAAAAACCGCAATGTATGAACGTTACACAATTAGAGATGAACGTTTGACAAATGCACGTTATCTGATATACACAATTATACACGATTGACGAACGCACAATACACGGTTAAGAATGAATGATTGATACACGCACGATACACGGTTAAGAATGAATGATTGATGAGCGCACGATACACGCACGATACACGATTAAGAATACACGATGCACGCACGTTACACGGAAAATACACGGAACGATGAATGATGAATGCACGATTGGTACACGCACGATACACGCACGATGCACGCACGCAACACGCACGATACACGATGAACGCACGGAATAATGGTCAGTTTGAATTTTAGAAGGTCTGTAACTGCAACAATTAGATATGTCATTGTTAACATTGTTGATTAATTGTTTATGAATACAGTGAGGGTTAATGCCACTGTATATATATAAGTATATGACTTTTTTAAATACTGTGAGGTTGAATGCCACAGTTAGTGTGCGAGGAAAATGCCGCATTCATTTGTTTGCGAGGAAAATGCCGCACTCATTTGTTTGCGAGGGAAATGCCGCATTCATTTGTTTGCGAGGGAAATGCCGCATTCACTTGTTTGCGAGGGAAATGCCGCACTGGGTTGTTTGCGAGGGAAATGCCGCATTCATTTATAGTAGTAATGTTAATTATATTTACTTTGTTTATAGTTATTACTTGGTATTCATTATTATATTTATTTTACAGATCAATGGAAACAATTTGAGTGTTATGCCAATGATTCAAGATTTGCCAGTATCATACGAGATTTACCCTCTTTTGTCGAATCGTCTAGATCAAATTTTACAATTAAGAAATACAAGTGCTATTTTAAAAAGTTTGAAAAATGGTGTGTTTCATGTTCACTTGAGTGTTTACCAGCGACAACTACTACGATTTCTATGTATATAGCTGGACTCATTCAACAGGGATCCAGTGTTGCGATTTTAGATGCAAGTTTTTATTCAATAAAATGGTTTCATGACTTTAATTTCAAACATAATCCTTGTTCAGACAAATTCCTTGGTCTTATTTATGAAGGAGGAAGGAGATTGCTAAGTAAACCTATAAACAAAAAAGAACCTATTACGCCAGATATATTAAGGAAAATTGTTTTGAAGTTCGAAGATCATAATAATCTCAAAAAATTGCGTGTAGTAGTATTATTTCTGTTAGGATTTTCTGGATTTTTGAGGTATAGTGAATTGGCTAACATTAAGATGAATAATATTGAGTTTCAAGTCAGTCATGTTAAAATTCGCATTGATAAAAGCAAAACTGATTTATACAGAAGGGGTAATTCTGTTGTTATAGCTGCAACAGGTACAGATTTATGTCCAGTTTTTTGGTTAAATAAGTATATCAATTTAGCTGAATTGAGTAAAAATTCTGATAGCTATATTTTCAGAGCACTGTTTTTTATGAAATCGAAAGATGTTTATAAATTATGTAATGTAAATAGTCCATTGTCCTATACCAGAGCGAGAGAAATTTTGTTAGAGAGTTTATCAGATATTGGTTTAGATAAGTTTAAGTTTGGGCTTCACAGTTTGAGAAGTGGTGGCGCTTCTACGGGGGCTAATAGAGGAGTCTCTGATAGGTTACTTAAAGTCCACGGTAGATGGGCTTCTGATAAAGCCAAAGATGGGTATATTAAAGACAATTTAAAATATCAAATGGCTGTTTCCTTGAATCTTGGCATATAGTTCTCAAATTATTTATTCCTTTGTTTTATCGAAGTTACTGCGAGCAAACAAACCTAAATTATGACTTGTCTCTTATTTAGCCATGTATTTAGTATAGAAATGTTTTAAATTCGGACGAATTCATGAGGGAGAATTTAAATTTATTTCTATTCCGTTATATTTGGAATTTCCCTATTCTATTTCTATCTTTAGACTTGTGGTACAAGTTTGGCTAGTATGTAAATCAGAAGTGGTCTGATGTTACTGTTGTTTTCTGCACGAATATTTCGAGGGCGGTAGTACGGGTGGGGTTTTATAGGCATATATAAGTCCTGATTACGTTTGATTATTATCGATGTGCTCGAGTAACTTTGATAGACGAAGTTAACGTTAAGCTCTGCATAATATATTACAGTTATGTTTGTATTGATATGAATTTAGAGGACATTGTGAATGTATATAGATGGAATTGTGGTATATTTTTGTAATTTGTAAAATATTTACAAGATATTAAATGTTGTTTCGCTGAGAAAATAAGAAAGTTCGAAGTTACTGCGAGCAAACAAACCTAAATTATGACTTGTCTCTTATTTAGCCATGTATTTAGTATAGAAATGTTTTAAATTCGGACGAATTCATGAGGGAGAATTTAAATATATATATTTAGATTTGTTCGATACAGAACATTTGTCTCTCTCGTATATTATTCGGGAAGTCGTAACTGCTATTCATGACCAATCCAGAATTTTATCTGATTAAATTTAAAGTTATAGGTGAACTTAAGCAATTTGATTTGTTTTGCTTCATTCTAAAATTACAATGTTGATCAGCCAAATGCACTTCTTCAGAATGCACTTTATTAGTTTTCTTATGACTAGACTGTACTCCTTTGATCTTCTGATTTACCATTACTGTCAATCTAATTTTGAATATCCTAAATAGATATAGGAAGATGTGGTGTGAGTGCCAATGAGACAACTCTCCATCCAAATAACAATTTTAAAAAAGTAAACCATTATAGGTCAATGTACGGCCTTCAACACTGAGCATTGGCACACACCGAACAACAAGCTATAAAGGGCCCCAAAATTACTAGTGTAAGGGAGCTACCATTTCATTTTTATGGGGGCTAGGATGAAAAATTTTGTCCTGCATTTTTTTTTTAGCTGTAATCTCTGTCCTGCCTTTTTATTTTTCACTCTGTTCGGTCCTGCCTTTTTTTTTTTTTTAGTTTATCCTGACTTTTTTTTACCTAAATTGTCGTCCTGACTTTTTTTTGCAAGCGTCTCTTCCTGCCTTTTTTTTTACTCAAAACTCCTGTCCTGCCTATTTTTTTCAAATTTCATCCTAGCCCCCCCCCCCATAAAAATCAAATGGTAGCTCCCTAAAACCATTCAAACGGGAAGCATAGACAGCATTTAATTAAAATATGTTTTCATCAACTAAGTATGAAAATTTAAATATGCTAGAAACAATTTTACATCACGAGGAGACACAAATAAACAGCATGTAACTATACGTACACAATACTCATATTCGTCACATAAATAATTCCAGAACTTCCGACCCTTAATGCTCTTCAACTTCGTTTTTAATTTGTCTTTTTAACTTTGTTTTATTCGAGCATCATTGAAAGGTCTTTTCCAGTCCAAACGAGTGTCTGGCATACACAATCATAAGCCTACTATCTTTGATGAACTGTTTCCCTTTGGCATAAAACAAAAACTTCAAATCAATCATATTGAAATAAGATAGACTATACAGCGAACATAAATCAGCGAAAACAAAACACACTTTATTTCATTACATGATGAAGACAACTCGGAACCAGCAGGGATGATATAAAGATTGTTTTGTTTTTTGAAAAGATTAGACCGTTGGTTTTCCAGTTTGAATTGATTTACACTAGACCTTTTTGAACTATTTTAAGCGTTTTGTTCAATGTGGACCAAGGCTCCGTTTTAAATGCCTTTCTTTGACCTGGATTGTTTGCGTTTTACTAATTGTGTGACTTGGATGGAGAATTGTCTCTTTTGCTCTCATACCACATCGTCGGATTTTAGTTGTGAATTTGTCATTACCTCGCTTTGTTTGTTTATTCTCTTTTTATTTTTCCTGATCAATGTTGTATATTTATCTAATATCTGTTATATAAATACAATTTCAGCAAATTTAAAATAAGAACTCACTATAGCAGTTCTTCTTTTATACATTTGCAACATTTTTTTATAGATGGACATTAACTAATTTCTGGCGTTTGCCTGTTTTAGCACACAGATACAGCACGAACGCAATAAAAACATCAGTCGGTATATATGAATTGCTTTCCATTATCAACTTGACATTTAATTGTAAAGCTGGATTACGAAAACAGATAAGAACAATAAATAAAAAATGAACCGCGTTGTATGAGTCATTACATAACATGAATATAAAGAAGATGCTTCTTTTCTTTGAAATGAAAAAAAAAAAGAATGTCAATGTGTTAGGCAGCAACCATTTGATTTTCTGGGGGGGGCTATGGTTTTTTTTTCTGGACAAATTTTTTTTTTCGCCTGTGGCGAAAAACAATCTATTTTTTTCAAGACAAGTCGAAAACATTTTTTTTCTTTCAATTTTAGCATTACATATAGTGGCAGCTGAGGGTGAAACAAACAATTTTTTTTTCTCAGAATCAAAAACAAATTATTTTTTTCTCCAAAAACTGGAAACAAACTTTTTTTTCCAAAAAAAACCATAGCCCCCCCCCCCCCCCCCCAGAAAAATCAAATGGTTGCTGCCTTATTCAAACGAGGAAATGTGCATGTCGAATAAACACTATCATCATTTTATTGATGAATATATTTCTAACACATACTAGTACCACAATGAAAATTGAAAAGCCTACCGGCACCAAAATTGTTTGCATGTAACATTTAAATGAAATCCCACTCTATAAAATATAATAGAAATGCAAAATTATTCTTGTTTATTGGTTTTGCCATGCTCAAGTTTTGTTGATATGCATTTGCATTTATTGCAGATATAAAACTTCCACTGATTAGTTCAATGTTTTCATTTAATAGGTTTAATACATGAAATGTTCATCACAATAAAGGAATTGATGGTAATTCTTACTACAAGCTGCCGTCATCTTTGACAAAAATATTGCATTAACGTTATCCACTTCGTGATGGCGTCCGTAAAACTAGCTGTAACATCAATTTGCTGACGTTACTTGTACGGAAACAATTCACAATGAACAATCATTCACTTGCTTTTGTTGTACTTGGTCAAAACATTAATTAGATACCAAGGTCATTAAAAAACATAGACAGAAAGATAAACAAAAGTAGGCCAAAGAGAAAATAAACGTATCAATACAGTCAATTAAACAACATACAAAAACTAGGTCTGTAGTCTTCTTTTCAGAAACATAATTTGGTAAATTTAATCATTATCTGCTCTGGTAGGGAAAACAAACAAAACTAAACGTCACAAAAGAAAAATGACCATAATAACAGACCGGTTTCCTGTCCTTCATCTGGTTTGCTTTGACAGATCACAAGGTTAACTAGACACAAGTATGTTGGAAGGATGAGAACACGCCTGAACGCTGTATTGAGACGCGTGTTTTCGAGAGAGAAAACGTGATAGACGAGGGAGCTAATTACAAATAACGTTAATATCAGCATCGAAAACCTATATTTTTTTTTAACTAAATAGTAATGTCTTATGAAAGTGGATCAATTTTCTTTTTTTGGGGGGGAGGTGGGTGTTTTTTTTTGGGGGGGGGGGGGGGGCGGGTGGATTTTCCTTAATTTCGGATGACTCCCCGCCTCTCTCTCCTTGGGTTGAAACCAACTTTTGAAAATGAATGGATCCGCACCTGAGTCTTACAATTTTTTTATTAAATTCTAGCGAGGTATCGTTAAATGAAATCATCTTAATAAATTCAGAATGGAAACGGGGAATGTGTGAAAGAGACAACAATCCTGTCGGACAATCGTATCAACTTTCCCTAATATATAGGCAAATCATATAAGAATTATGATGTCATTCACACAAATTGTTATTTGATTTTTATCATCTTGGTGACTTTATCTCGATGTTGGATAAAGGCAGTAAAAAGGGGATAGAAAAAAAGGTAAATGGAAAGACGGGATTTCGAAACTGAGTGATACGTTTCATCACTTTTTCCCCATTGATCTTTTTTTTTAAATTTTTGACAGAAGATCTCAATGTTACGTCATATCATTTTCAATCTTACAAGGTATCTATCAAAAGTACGCAAATCGGAATTGTTTTAAGGTCAAATTATTCGACAAGCCTAGATTTTGTAATATGTATTGATGAGATCTAGAGTTAAGACACGCTTTTGAGCGTCTGTGATGAGTCCTTTGTAGACAAAACGCGCGTCTGGCGCAAATACAAAATTTAAATCCTGGTATCTATGACGAGTTTATTGGGATGTGGGGTATTAGGGGAAGAAGTTGGATCGGCGAATGAAGATAAGTAAAAAGTTGGGATTCGGGATACATGGGCAGAAGGTTATAACGTGGGATGTGGGTGGTAAAAAGAGGGACATTGGAAAACGAAGTTGGAAGTGGGATGAAATTAAAAAGAATGCCAGGGGATTTGGAAAAAGATTACTCCCTCGTCACTTATCATATTTTCAGATTGGTGTCAGTAATATTTAGTTGCACTCTAATAAAGGGCTTTTAACTTAATACGTTATCTCCTTAATTTTTCAATCTAGTTTTAAAACATCCGTAAGAATACACCTCCGACAAAACAAAATTATCTTTCGTTATTTCTGCTACTTCATATGTCATATACATGTCTAGCCAAAAATTAACACATAGTTTTCTCTATCTTATTAAATGCATCCATCTAAAAACAATCAACATAAAACATATCTTTTATCGTGTTTATGATGTAATAAACATTTTATTCGCTCTCAATAAAAAAGGTCATCATCGTGTCGAAGGTAACTGTTGTATGACTTTATACCCCCACCCCACCCCCCCCCCCAAAAAAAAACAACAAAAAAAACAAGCCAAAACAAAACAAAACATTAGAAATTTACTAGCAGAAATATGTGCCAATAAAAAGTCAACATGGTCTTTTTGATATTGAGTCTTTTTATTACATTTTTATGTGTGATACGTGTCGATCTGATGAGTAAAGTTTGTTAATGATTTAATAGTTGTTCTTATTTTTGTGCTGAAACCGCAATGTCCATGGTTATAGGTGGGCTTAGCATCGTATACATCGTGTACGTGTTGATAGTAGGTGCCCAATCAACAAATTTGATCGATTTGCCTAAACGGAATAACATACGGCTATATTTTAATTTTCATTGGAAAGAGGAGAACAAACCTCATCGAAATACCGTTGTCGTCGTTGTCTGTCGTGGTCACGCATTTTTAAATCAGGATCAAAGGTCAAAGCAAAAATTTATTTTCCCACTGGATAGATTATTACTATATTCGAATTCCCCACGATATCAAAATTGAGTAGATGTTATATTTATTGTTAAAAAAGATTATGGACTGCTTAATTTCTCATTTGCCTGACATGGGCATAAATCTGTAAATGATAGATTTTGTTAGAAGCAAATGAAAACTAAATCTTGCATAAAATTCCTATGACATATGACCTTCGAGATAGAATGGAACAAGTCATTCTTCTTTTCCCATCCGAACTGAAGAGGAGAATGTAGGATAGTTTTGCTATATGGGAAGACATCACATTTGTCTGGAGTGAAGCTCTTATACTAATAACATATTGTTTAAAAGTAGATTCACAAGGAAGAAGTTTGACAAGGGAGATATTTTAAATTGTAAAATTGGAATGGAAATGAAATGGGGAATGTACCAAAGAGACAACAACCCGACCATAGAGCGACAATTTTAGCCAAGTTTACGCTCAATTTGTTTAGGTCAAAATGCTCTATTTTAAGTTTTGACTTGAGATCATTTAACGTAACAACTAGATCTCCAGCTGTATCTATAGAGTCATCGATGTCACAATAAGAAAGGTTTGACAAATGGGAAAAAATCATCTGGGTTGTCCTTCAAGACTAAAATACAGTGCGCTTACAGATCCTAAACAAGGACGACGTTGTATCACATCATGTTAAAACATGTGCGAGTAGTAAAATGGCAGATAGCAAACGCGAGACTTTTACATATTTCTTGTGTACAAGTTAAAGTGCCTGTTTGAAACCATAGCTCATGCGTATGCTGCATGGAGGGGAAGTAATGAACGCTTAAGATCAGAACATCTGTATCTTGTGACTTTATCATTATCCTACCCTTGATGTCTTTCACACCGAACTCTTTGTCTACATGAATAGCATGTAAAATCATGCGGGTATCTACTTCATCGGGCGTACAAAATTATTCTTAAAACCCGAATACTTCTTCTGAGCATATTAAGGGTCCTTGGAAGTGCTAGCTAGATAAATGACTTTCTCATGTATCATAGTAACTGTTTATCTACCATGATGCTGAACAATCGATTCGCCCAGAAAACGGATTAAGGCCTGCTGCTTCTCACTGACTCAAAAAAACTTTTTCCAGTCAGAAATTTGACGACCTTCTATATATGACCTGAAACACTTTTACAGACGAACAAGAACTTAATTCAACTTTAAAATTACTGCAGTTGTGGCTGCTAGTGTAAGATTTATAGCAAGAGTTGTGGTACAATATTTTGTAATCATCAGTAAGATGGTCTAGATCTGAAGCATCATGCAATATGCTAAAATATACATAATCTTTCCGTGCTCCCAGAGCCTCGATAAAGCTTTTGTTTGTGTTAATTCCTCGCATAATAATAAGAAATTTAGTAGAAGAACTCTGACATATAACACACGTATTTCATTCCTACTTCATTTAGGACTTGGTGGGCATAGTTTAACAGGACTGTGAATGTGTGCCATATTCCGGGTATAAAACGTGAACGAAGGCTTTGATTTGTATATTACAATTATAACAAAACTATCAATTAATAAAAAAAAACAATTAAAGTTATAAAAAACAAAAAAAAAAAAAACATTTCCTAAAACAAAACAACGATCTTCAAACTAACTAGAGTATTCTAAACATACAAATCGACCATACTAAAAGGCGAAAAAGAGAAATGAAGTTAGTAACAATTGTCCTAGATAATGATAGTATGAGCTACAAAACGATTAACGGCACGAAAAAAGGCGTGTTTGAATCTAGGCAGAATTATCACTAAATTTGTGTTTTAAATAGCTTTTTTCTTTTCACTGATTAACATTACACGAAAGATATTTGGAAACAGAGTAAAAATCCCGTGAAAGTAAGGTGCAATAAAAAAAATATTCAAAATGTGGTAAATTTCAGCTAAAAAAATAGTCTTAGTAGTTACTAAAATCATGAAATACTTGCACTTAAATTACATAAATCTTTTTAGCTTTCGTTATATTATAAATTTAATTTTTAAACTGTATTGTTTGAACAAATAACACAGAAAGCAATAATTTTATTTTTCGTGTTGAAGACGATCTGTATGAGGAGGTATTTATGGGTTCCCTAAGAAACCACAAAATTTTGAAAAACGTGACCACGGTGGCTTACGACGACATTCATAATTAGAAAAGATAATGATTTTCCAATAGTTTGCATATGAATATAGCCGTGTGTTATCCGTTAACTTAAACTCGCTATCTAGACGTCTTTTTCGATACTGGGCACCCTACTATAATGGTCGCGCAAAGATGTTGAAGGTCGAAATGAGTGCTAACGATCAACCCCAGTCCTGTAATTTCATGATTGTTGTTAGTTGTTGTAGATCATTTTTGTATTTCTACGTTATTTGGTCTATGGAGAATTAATTTTCCTTTATAGCAATTCTACCAAATTTTCTGAATGTTGTCTGGTATTTCATTGATTGTTTTGTTTATAAATCAGGCAGTTAGTTTTCTTAGTTTGAAATGACTTCATTGTGATCAGTGTTGAAGGCCGTACGATGACCGTTGGTTGTTTATTTGTACGCATTAATTTGGAGTCTGATGGAGAACTGTCTCATTGGCAATCCTACCAAATCATCTTATTTTCATATTGTATTTCGTTTATTGTGTTGTTTTATATATCAGGAGGTTAGTTTTAGCGTTGTTTTCATTTTCCCATTTAGGTGCACTATATATCTGGCTATGCCACGGTGATATGGGTTTTGTTCATTGTTGAAGACTGTCCGGTGATCTAAAAGTGTGAACTTCTATGCCATTAGGTCTCTTCTTGAGAGTTGACTCATCGGTAATCATACCTCATTTGTTATTCATTTTTTTTTATTATATTCTTAGAACATAAGGCGGTTAGTTTTTGTCTCTCATTTGGATTGTTTTCATTCACTTTGGCATGTCGGGACACTGGGTAGCTTGTTATGTTGTATGGGTTTCAATCATTGCTTAATGTCGTAGTGACCTACATATAGTTGTTTACTTTTTTGGTATTTGGACTCTGGTGGAAAGTTGTCTCATTGGTAATCATACTAAATCGTTTTATTTCAATTTTGTATTTCGTTTATTGTGTTAAAACAACAAAAACTACAAAGATGGGACCAAGTTGTCTCATTGGCAGTCGTACCACACTTTTTTTTATATATTTTATTTCTTTTACTGTATTTTTCATAAATCAGTTGGTTAGTTTTTTTTATTTGAATTCTTGTCACTTTTCCATTTTGGGGCATTATATCTTGCTCTGCGATATGGGTTTTGCTCATTGTTAAAAGCTTTATGATGACCTATATCTGTTCATTACTTCTACAAATGTATGTCCTTTGGACAATGGTGGCGAGCATACAGTGGACATCTTTTACAGCTGAACCGCGTAATACAAAGAATATTTTTTACGCTGTATTTGTTTAAAGATATCTAATTTTAATGAAAAGGAGAATCTTACTTTTCGTGAACATAATTGATCTATAGGTCATATTATCATTAGGAGACAAACATGTCAGACAAGCTACATGTATGTGTGTGAACGTGTATGTATTTTTGTGTGCAAAAACTCCCACTACAATGTGCTTCAATTGATAAAAACAATTCAATAAAACAGTTTTGTCATAGTAATTTTTTAATTCAATAAATTGCAATTTGTAAACAGAGAGAGAGAGAGTAAACATTTCAATAACTATAAAATAAAAAAGAATAAAGTGAACGTTCTATAAATGTAAAACAATGTAAAGAGTAACCCATTTCTTTAAATAAATAAGTACAAAAAGTACGTACTTAATCTAGTGAATACAATGTAAAGGTCCGCTTCAATTTGATCGCATAAATTAGTCCGTTGTTCATGAACCATGTTTAGGTTTAAATACACATACAAAATACATATATGCACATATACAATGAAGATGATGAGTAATGCTACATTTACATGTCAGATGGTTGTCGCTTCTCTAAATATTTTTGCATGTTCGGCAATTTCTGCACGTTTTCGTAAAACGTTTTGATTTCGGCAAAGTCTTTGTATAAATCTGCACCCATACCTTTACCCTCGGTTATTTTGTCAACCATATCAAAGAAGGCAACGTCTGCAAGTGAAAGCTACAAAGATAAAACAAAAAGAAAATTACATCATTTTCCTTGACCATTTTTTCATGATCAATTTTGTAAAACTTTCCTTAAATACTAAGTGTCACTATATATAGATCAAAGGGTCCGCAGCTTTTCTCAATTAAAGCACAACATGTGCAGTGTAATATATATCTGTATAATTAAATATCCCCACACTTTAACACGTACACGGGTGAAATAAATTTATAGACACCAGAATTAAAATTGTGTACTCCAGACTCACGTTTTGACTATTAAAGACTCACCAGTGACCGTCGTATATAAAAGGGGGAAACAAAATACGAATTTAACTTAAAAACAAAAGTACAATTTGCCTTTATAATTATGTATAATGTATAAGCTTGTTCCAGTGAGTTTGTTTTTCCGCCAATTTCAACATTAAGCCAGTCGCATTTTTGCGGAAATCTCTAGATTTTGATAGTCTTGTGTTTTTATTTTTAATTTGGTTCATTTGTATGTTTTTGAATAAATGTGGCGTTCATTTTGCTAAACAATTATAGATCGTTGTTCAGGGGGCCATCTAAAACCCGCTGTGTGTGGTATTTTCCTCGGTGCGTTGAAGACTAATTGGTGGCCTTGTGGTGTTTTCTGTTCTTTTGTCTTGTCTCTTTGACACATATCCTGTTTCCCATCTCTATTCTTTAATTGTATAATTATCAACATTTATATAACAGTAATATATTTCTTGAAATTTCCCCATAAAAAGTGATAAATGTTACCTTAGATCCTACTAAACATTTTCCACCATTTTCTTTCAACAACTTGGCCATATAAGCGAAATATTTTGGTAAAACTTCTGTATTTAATTTTTTACCATTTTCAGCCTGACAAAAAGAAAATATCAAAACTAAAATTAGTTATAATTCAAAGATTTTGTATCTTCTTATTGATATAAACTAATAGATATAAGAGAAGATGTGGTATAAGTGCCAATGAGTTCCTATTGAATGAAGTGTAAGGAATTCTAACACGTCTTATTTCATCTGTTGTCTTTATACATGTTTTTCAGCGTATTGCAAATGAATATTCTTTTTTTCTCTTTCTGACATGCATGAAATATTTGCCACTGGATTTAATTATAAACAAATTAATGGCTATAATAGCCGTAAAAGTTTCTATATCTTGTATATACATGTATCTTCCTTTAGTTCTTTCAAGTTCTAGCAACTCTTGAGTCCTTGATTATATTTTATTTTATACTGGTTCCCGGTACTACATTGTAAGTTCCAGGTATCAGGTAATAACAATATGCTCGCACGAGGGATCGGTCTGGGGTTATTTTTAAAATTTCAAAATGGACCGGAAGTCTATCTTTATTGTTGACTGTTTTAATGTAATCTTTTGGTATGTATTTTTGCAAGTATCTTGTTAATTTTTATGACAATATAGAACTAGAATTATTAGTATTATTATCATGGTTATTAAGATGAAAACTAACCTTTTTTGCTTCATCTTTTTCAAAAAACGTTTTTACCATTTCCGTGAACACGTCATTGTAGGTCTCAAAGACAACGTCACACTTGGAACTTTCCAAGTTATTGGTACCATAAAGTCCTGTGAAAATTGATTAAATTAAATTTAAAATATCCACAGCATAAGTTGTAAAGAATGTATACCAATTCCTTATATGATCTTTCTGCGCAAAGGAGTTTAAAATTAAATCTGGAACATAATTTGGCCATTTTGCAAAAAATCTTGATACCCATTTCATTATTTTGTTTGCACCTGTTCAATTGCACATTTAAACGAAATATTGATCTAATGGAAAAGGGTTAAAGATGTTCCAATTGCAACGTGTTTGGCTTATTAACTATATGTTCGTATCCGTTTTCACAGAATCTGAGATACTCCAATATCAATCTTTTAATTAACTCAAAAACCTAACCACAACTTGGAGGCTTTTCTTAAAAACTACAAGACCAGCTTTTAAACTTTGAAATTTAATCAAGAAATAACACTATTTACACAAATAACTTTATATCAAAAAGTAGTCTGAAAACTATATAACCTCAATTTATCCTTGGTCCTTTCACTGACTCCGAGGTCCCAACTGATTTGACAAACAATTAAATTATAACCATTCAACCACTATAAATAAGAACAAGCTTAAAAAATCCTAGGTTCCTGAAAAACCTAGTCCTGAGACACCCAGTCTCTAAAACACCTAGTCCTGAAATAACAACTAGACAAGTAGTTTTGAAGCACCTAATCTCCGGAGCACCTAAGTCACCAGATTATTACAAGCTATCTGTTCGAGGGACTGCGACCATTACCGATGGAAATTACAGTTTCGGAACAACGTTAACGCGGTAGCTTGCAATAATTGTAATACTTAGTCTCCGAAGTACAACAGTCACAAGACTATTATAGACCACCTGTTCGAGGGACTGCGATCATTGCCGAGGGAAATTACAGTATCGGAACAACGTTAACGCGGTAGCTTGCAATAATTGTAATACTTAGTCTCCGAAGTACAACAGTCACAAGACTATTATAGACCACCTGTTCGAGGGACTGCGATCATTGCCGAGGGAAATTACAGTTTCGGAACAACGTTAACGCGGTAGCTTGCAATAATTGTAATACTTAGTCTCCGAAGTACAACAGTCACAAGACTATTATAGACCACCTGTTCGAGGGACTGCGACCATTACCGAGGGAAATTACAGTTTCGGAACAACGTTAACGCGGTAGCTTGCAATAATTGTAATACTTAGTCTCCGAAGTACAACAGTCACAAGACTATTACAGACCACCTGTTCGAGGGACTGCGATCATTGCCGAGGGAAATTACAGTATCGGAACAACCCGGTAGCTTGCAACAATCGTAAAGACTTTAAAAACCGCTTGCTTCAAAAACACAACGCTTTCAACTGAACTAGGTTTACAAACTTCTGAATTCTAACTTCTTTATTTGCTGGTATTTTCTTCCCGATGTTTCCCATCAACGGCCATATAACAAATAAGCGAACTTGCTCTTCTTCTTCTGTGAACTTGCTCAATGAATCGGTGTCTTTATATACCAAGAGCGCGGAACTCGAAGAGAGCACCCTAGCAACAATTAACGCGTCCCATAACATCCAAGGATAAAAGAATGATTTTTTTATGTATTTTTCGTTAACGCATTGTTCAAACGGGTAATTAATTATAGATAATAATTCAACGATAAATTGCAAATGTTGTCTTATGCCTAAACTGCATTTTTGTAACACAATCAGTCATCATATGGCTGTTTAACGTCCAGTCGCAAATTAATTGCGAATTCTGGACGAGAACATACTAAGAGGATATGAATGTAAAGCCTGCTTTGTTCTACACCGACACGTTGAGTCGTACTTTTAACGTGCTGGTCCACAAGGTAACAGTCCCCATGAGGACATAATCCCCTACCAACATACACCATTCTGCCTCCGAACCAGTAGACCAGTCTTTCAACTTAATCCTAAATGTCACGTATTTGATGGAGAATCGTCAAATATCAATGTTCAAGTCTTCATTTTGCCAAAGCCGTGTTCTAAAACGCGAGGCAAGGAAGCTATCACCAAAAAAGAGAACTGACACGGTTAGTCTGTTGGTCCTTGTCGTTTTTTTCATCATGTTTAAAAATAGTCTACCCTCGTTCCATGTGTATAACCGTCTAGAACAAATCCTTTTTACTGCTGATCGGTTTTCATCAGTATGACTCATAATTAATTGACAACTTCGAAAACGTTTTGTATGTTGAAGAGATATGTCAGATTTAACTACTTACAAAGGTTGTAGTTGAACTCTAGATTAATCTTATGTTACGTAAAAGAGACAAAAAAGTTGATTAGAAATCTTTTATTTTGCTTTATTCTTAATCCTTAGTCAATTTGTAGTTAAAAACAGCCTATCTGAGCATTATGCGACTTATAATAAAAATTTCACAGCTCAATTTAAACTGACTGTAATGTATGACTTTGATAGAAAATACTTGAAAATTTCATTTTGGGCTACAGGAACATAAACTTTCAATATCAAGATCAGTGTTTGCTGATTTTTTCTTGTTTGTTCTACTTCTTTAAAGACTTCCAACAATTTTTGCAATGAATTTAGTAAAAAATCCAAGGTATTGAAGTGTCAAGGAATATTGACCCCCCTTTTTTCATCTGGTGTCAGTAAAGTACTACACATTGATCAAAAGTGCAGTCATGGTCATTAAACTGTGTTTATTTACATCAGTTAATAAAATTTAAGATATAAAAATTTCATTTGGAATAATAAATGGTGCTTTTGTGAGTTTCTGCAGTGCTTACATTAGGCTATGCTATCTGCCAAGTACATAGTATGACGCAATGCTATAAGGGGTAAAAATCAAATAATTTCATTAAATCTGCATGACTAAATTTTTTTGGGGGTAGTAAACAACTTATGTTTCAATGTTGAACACCACAGAATAACTTTCTGTGCATTTATAACATTATTTAGGACATTTTTTATATAAAAGCATATTGTCAGGATGGGAAAAGCTAAAAATAGGACAAACTCAAGTTTTAGGCTCTAAATTTGCAATATGTGACATTTTGCCCCCAAAAAGATTGAAATGTGGCTACTATTATCTCAAATGATCAGATAAGACAAAAAAAAAAAAAAACAATTGTTTTCTGATTTTGATGTTTCACCGCATTTTGCTTAAAGGTGTCATACCACCAATTAAAAGTCCCTATCTGTTCAACCAAATTTTGCAATTTTCACAGCTTTCTAAATATTTTACCTTAAGTTTAACTTCATAGAAACTAGGCATATCCTGAATTGTACAGGTGTCACCTTTCTGCATGCCAATTTTCAACATACATTCAAAATCATATAAGAAAGCAGAGAGCTTCCGAAAGGAGGTACCACTAAAAATAACCCCTGGTTTTCTGGAAATCTTAAATTAGTATACTATGGAGCGCATTAATCTTCAATTTTTAATGCAAACTCATAGACAGGTAAATTTTGGCTCAAAATGGTCTTAATATATTTCTCTTTCAACAAAACTTTCATTTCTGCAAATTTGTTGGTTAGTTTAGGTGAACAATGACATCAAATGCACTTTTTTTTGTCCGAGTAGGCCTACTTTCACATACGTTCTAAATTTGAGGGAGTAATTGGTGGTATGACACCTAAACTACATGGTTTATCGAACTATTGGTCTATCGAAGTATAATGGCAGAGACTCTAACTAACCAATGACATTATAGATGGTCAATCATATATAAGAACTTTTTGTCTAACTCGACTAACGTATTCATAAGCTATGGATGTAAACTTTTTGGCCATGTTTCCGCGAAATTATCACAAATCAATTTAATTCAATATGTTATTGCCATCTAAACTGTACAGTTTGTGACATATTTCAAAAACAAAAACAAGTGAAGACAATAACTAAGTAACTCAATATATACAGGTTACAGTTGACGACTTGCAGAATTACAGCTGACTACATGGAGTGTGTAGGTACTGATGTAAAGGTATTATCTTTTGTGTAGCTAGCTTGCTAGCTGAATATATTATTTTTACCTACACACTCAATGTAAACGGCTGTAAAAATTCAAAAAAAATAATCATGATACCTACTAGTAAGAACGGAAAAAATGAGGGACTTATAAGATGTTAATTTTCATACCTAATTTCCCAATACTTATATTCATATTCATATAACCAAGTTGTGTTATCCGGGGGTTTGGTGTAGTGGTTTTCGGTGCAGGTTGAATTATTTTTATAAGCTATTGACAATAAGTATTGCAAAAGTACATAAACAGGTTAAACTTACCAAATTCACGGGCGATGAACCGTGCAATGGCACCAGTCTGATTGATCATGGTTTTATTATCTACCGTTAAGATAGGCATCTGACCATATGGTGTTTCTGAAATAAATTATAAAGTTAGTAATAGTTAGTACTTAAGTTAATATAAAGATATACACTGTCCTAGGATAGGCGAAGGATTTGATGCCAGCACACCTATTTTATCAAGCCACATCTGTATTTGCCTCTTCCAATTCAGGAGCATTACTGCCGATTTTATTGAGTGTGCTGACGCAGGTAATATCTTTGTTTAGCTTGCTTTCTAGCTGAACCGTGAAGTCATTATTAGGTAAGGTATACTACCCTCCTTTCGAAATGGCATATTCCTACAGACAGATAGATAAGTAATATGTCGGATTAGTCTACTCTTGAAGGAGGGTAGTTTTCGAAACCTAATACAGACTTCACGGTTCAGCTAGCAAGCAAGCTAAGCAAAGATAACGCTTTGCCTACACACTTAATGCAATCGGCTGTAACAACGTTTTTTGCTGTTAATAATATTTGTTTTTCGTTTATTGTTGTATACATAAAACCTTTTTGATCGTTTTACATTTGTCATTTCAGGACCTTTTTATAGCTTCCTAAGCGGTATGTGTTTTTTCATTGACGAAGACATTACGGTGACCTCTAGTTTTTATTTTATAAGTCATTTTGGTATGTTGTGTCTTATAAAATGTTTGCTTTAATGTAACAAATTTACCAAAAAAAAACATATTTTAAATATACATGATTGTATAACTGATTCATTCCCACCGGTATTTTTTCCGCTACGTCAGACGTCAGACGCATAAACTAATGTCTTTGTAAACACAAAAAGTGAATTGGAATTTGATGCCACTGCCAAACAAGTGAGAGGTTTAGCGCTATTAAACCAGGTTCAATCCACCATTTTCTACATTACACATGCCTGTTCCAAGTCAGGAATATGACAGTTGTTGTCCATTCGTTTGATTTGTTTTATCATTTGATTTTATCATTTGATTAGGGACGTTCCGCTATGAATTTTCCTTGAAGATCAGTTTTTTTTATTTCACATATACATGCATTGTAGATGATCATTGTTATCTGTTTTTAACTAAAACACCATTTAAAGTTGAAAAATGGGAACATAGGAAAATCACTTAATCACATACTTTTGTGTACAATGAACATAGCATGTATATATGTGAATAACATTTTGTTTAATTTGAATGAATTACGTGCATAGCTAAGTATTGAATTTCGTCGTATCCATGAATTGGTAGGAATATCTTCCTTATCACGTTTTTAAAATAATCAAATACCTAAGTACTTAATTTTTTAAGATTTGAAACAGTGACGAAACTTCTTGGGGGGAAGCAATTGGTATTATTTCAAACTGTCTCTTATTTAGCATTTCCTTTCAATACTGAAAATTAAAAAAACAAAAAAAACAGAGAACGAACAAATCCCCCCCCCCCCTTTTCTAATCGAGACCTCTTCATTTAAAAGTACTGAACACAGATTTTTAATGCGCTAATTTATGTTGACCTCCATGTTCTTTGATTGACGTAAACCAAATCAATAATGGATCACCTGTGTCTATAATTAAAATCCGATTGAGGATACAAAATTGCATACCTTAACAAAATACCCCTCCCCCCCCAAAAAAAAATCCAAGTAATCAATTAAATCACTTTTAATATTTAAAATTGTGCAGACTTTAATCAAGTTAAAAATAAAAAGATGATTTTTACAAGTTTAAAAGACCTGAAATTAATCTCCCGTGTAAATATGTGCTTCATAATCCAACGTAAATGTACATTGTATACAAAGATAAAGGAAACCTTGACCAACATGACCTCAATTCATATATTTGCATCTAAATTATAATTAGAATTATGAATAGAAAAATAAACCACTTACGTTGTTTTAAATTATATTGAATAGAGCACCAGACAAGTTCAGGTCAGGGTCAATTCATTCACATTGCCTTTTTTTATTGCCTTTTAAAGTATGATTAACATTGCGGGGACCTAATTTATCAGATTTTAGAGATTTTATTTTATCAAACTGAAGCAAACATTTTAAAATCAATTGTTCGAAATCATATATAATGTATATTTGATACATTTGAACATTTACATTTAAACATATACACAATTTACTTTTTCCTTATACTTGTATTTATATGCTACTTGAGGGTCCTTATTTGGTAATAAGACATATCTATCTAACACGTATCAATCTTATACATTGCAGTATGAATTAATTAGAAAATATCTTATTTTTAATCATTTATTTTTGATCTTCATTGATTTTGTATACCGACACCAATGGCGATCCATAGATAAACTCTAGGTCTATGATTTTAATGTTTGTTTTACGTCTTAGCAAGCAAGGAATTTAATTGATCAGTAAAACGTGATCGATAAAAAGGCTTTCAAATTTCATTGACGTTCTGTAACCTTGAATTTTTGTATGCATACACGTACAAGTTTGAAAAACCTTGAATTTTTTAACAACATTTTGATTTTGTTTTTAATCATAATAAAAAATCATAGACAGTTTATTTTTGCATTACATTTGTTTCAGTTTACAGGTACATGTATTTCAATCTTTTCCACATTTTGCTTGCTTGTAGGGGGATGAGGTTTTGAAAATTAATATCGTGGTCTAGTTGAGTTGATGAAAATTCAAAATTCAAGAAAAACATGTATACAAACAAAGAAATACATGTTAGGGCAATAGGGCAAAACATAAATGATACATGTGTTTTCGCGAACGGTGGGTTAGTAGGTAGGCAATATGAATTCATTTTACAAACATTTTTAAGCTGGTAACTACTAGAGAACCAGTCTGACTTTAACAGTGTTTGTTGCAAAATGGCTTCAGAAGTGGTTGGATAGGCGCTAACAATTAGGGTAGGTAGGGATGGCGAAAACACATGTTTTTTTAAAGGCCTTAGCGAGACTAGGTCGATGAACAAAATATGTATGCGTAAAAGCAGTAACAGATGAAAATTAAAAAAATATCCTGCCGCAAAATAACTTCTGACTGTCCCCTTCCCCTCAGTGGCGAATCGAAAGGAGGGTCCAGAAGTTGACAATGTATGTTTCTTAATTGGGACATTTATGGTTACACCTCCTTTAAAAGGGCTGGTACTCCCTTGCCCCTTCTATCACTTCTTCCCAGTGACGGAACCGAAAGGGGGGGGGGGGGGGGTTGGATGTTGGAAGTAATTAAGAAAAAAAGGAACGGACATTAAGTATAGGCTACAAAATGCAGTTATAAAAATGTATATATTATATACACACACACACTATGAAAGATATAAAAGCTTACTTGGTTTGAAAGCTGCCCATGAATCGCCCGTCAGTCTGTCATCTTCGAACTCTTGACCAGCTCCGGCAAACAAAAGACGAAGAACTTCGCCTCTTCCTCTACCAGCAAAGTAAGACAGTTTGTATTTGGCAGGCATTTTGAATGTATGGTGCTATCTTCTCAAAGCTAATAAAAAATGAATAACGTCAATATACTGACGAAGCTATTTATACACAAATGAAAAACGATGTTCTAAATACTGACGTTGAACCATGACCTATATTGTGACTTTTACTAGATATTCACCTGAGACGTGTATTGATGAAAGCTAGTAATACTGTATCGATATTTCTATTAAAATTATGAATATATATATACCCTTTATAGACTACCAAAGGTATTTAAATTTTAGATATAAACTCAAACCTAAATAAAGATTGTAGTTATGTTCTGAATTATGGCTGATGATGATATTTTACCTTAATTGTCATTTGATATCGATGTGTTTAATGGATTATTTTTAAGGTCAAAGTTTAGCATTCCAATGGAAAAATACAGTTATAAGTAATAGACTGTTCTATGATCTTCTAATGTGTTACAGTTTTTAGCCTTACATTTTCCCACATTAATTTGTCCTGATTTAAAACACTTTTAAAATACATACATTTTGTACATAGCTAAATAAGAAGCAAGTCATACAGTAGGATTGGTTTGCTTATAAATGTCACAGGGACTCGGTTAGCAGATTAAAATTTTGTTAATCAATGTTTTTTATAGGTTTTTTCAGTATACGGATATGGATAGTAAAGTGCACATTGCTAGAAAACAAAGAAATATCGATGGCATCGTCACATACGTCAATAAAGTAATACAAAAAGACAGGAAATACTAAAAAAAATATAAAAAACATTGATTAACAAAATTTCAATCTGCTAACCAAGTCCCTGTGATAAACCCAGGAAGAAGCAACATCTGCTTAAGATTGCAAAATGTAACAAATGGCTAAAATGAATCAGACGTACTAGTTCAGAAGCCAAATTATACACCATATATACTATGCAACATAGGCGGTCGGATTTAGCTGTTTGTGGTGTACCAAAATGTCCCCCCTTTTTGGGGCTACATATATTATAAATGCATTGACATTTTACAAATAACACTCCAATTGTTGACTTTCTAGCCACAGCATCCCGCATTTACGAAATCCTGGATCGATAACTGTACAGACAAATATGAATAATAAATAGGCATAAGGGACTTGTCATTTTTTTACCTGGGAAAAGGTGGATGGAAAAAAGGGGGAGGGTGTGGGGTGGGTTGGGTGATCGCTGATCATTTTGAAATAAAACATATAATTTGTTCTTAATCCCCCCTTAAAACATTTCTAAAAATTGTGACCCCCTCCCTCTTTTATTAAGACATGCCAAAATTATAACATGCCAAACATTACCTTTGACACATATGCTATGTAGAAAATACTTTAAGATTCAACAGTTAATAAATGTTTCATTGGAGATATAGTTAATTCCGCCATTTTGAATTTATATAAAAAAAAATGAAACCCCCTTTTCCACCAACAGAAAAAACTTGAACCCCTACATACTAACCCAGGTAATAAATGATATAAAGTCCCGCATATGTGCTTACACGTTACGGTTGATCTCCTCGATACTTACTCCACAGACATTGGTCTTATATAGCACATGTTTACATAACATAACCCCTGGCCTACACGTAATACCGCCAAAGAAATACCCGTGCATTAAACAATACTAACTAAAAAATTTAAATGCGAGCAAACTGGTTTTATTCTTTGATTAGAACTCTAAACATTAAAATAGCACACGAGAAATCCCTTTATAATGTAAAAGCAATACACAAAATTTGAAAATACTGACTCTTTCTTTGAGAAAAGAATTTGGAAAAAGAACGATAAACCGTAGACTCAACAAAATAAGTGACAGCAAACTCGACAAAAGGAAAAAAATACAAATAAGATTACATTACACAAAACAATTTGTGAGATATATAAAACCAAGATGATGAGGTATGATTGCCAAAGAGACAACTATCCGTCAGAGTCTAAATGTAGAAGTAATTAGGGTAACCATAGGCCTTCAAGAATGAGAAGAAGAAAAAAACATACCATATTATTATAGTCAGCTAAAATATGTCACTGCTTGAACATTGTGAGGAAATAATACTAACGGTCTAATTCATAACATGCTAATTTTCCAAAGAACAAATATGAAAAGACATAAACTAACGGCGGCCACTTACTTGCATATTCCTGACTTGGAATCAAATGATCTTTTGAACCTTGAGCACAGTACAATATAGTTATTTAAATCAAAGTTTAAAAGAAAGAGAATTGTATAACCCCTTTCTAAATGGTAAGAACTCACTTACCTTCATACTTTATACCATTCCCTTACATGTATTCATACCCTTATCCTTCGGTCTCCGGTTAATACTAGTACTTAATTTTGTCTCATTGGCTTTTTTCAGTTATGGTCAAAAGGAATCCTTAATTTGTTATGGACTATTTGTATTGCTTGATTGTCATCGACGGGACAAATACATGTTTTTCTACATACATATTGGTATGCGTTTACTTTTCTGCATTGGCTAGAGGTATAGGGGGAGGGTTGAGATATCACAAACATGTTTAACCCCGCCGCATTTTTGCGCCTGTCCCAAGTCAGGAGCCTCTGGCCTTTGTTAGTCTTGTATCATTTTAACTTTTAGTTTCTTGTGTACAATTTGGAGTTTAGTATGGTGTTCATTATCACTGAAACAGTATATATTTGTTTAGGGGCCAGCTGAAGGACGCCTCCGGGTGCGAGAATTTCTCGTTGCATTGAAGACCTGTTGGTGACCTTCTGCTGTTGTCTGCTCTATGGTCGGGTTGTTGTCTCTTTGGCACATTCCCCATTTCCATTCTCAATTTTATGTACACTTACCTTTTTGCACTTCCGTTCATATTATTATTGAATATTGTGCTTTAACTGTCTTATTTGTGCACTTTGTGTTGTTTGTGAGCACTAGCAAAATGTTGAACAAACTCTTCAGTTCAAAAATCACAAACTATAATTTCCTTGTCAACTACAAATTTTACAGCGACTGTTTGTGTCATGTCAAGTACAAATTTTACAACATACAAATTATGTCACCGACGGTACATGTACTTTAAAACTCGCTTCCCTTTCTGCATTTCCGGTCAATAAATTATTGGATATTGTGCTTAAACTGTATTATGCATGCACTTGGTGTGTCCTTTGAGCACTAACAAATTGTGTTAAACGAACTCTTAAATTGAAGATTCACACACTATAATTTCCTTGTCAACTGCTAACTTTACAGTGACAGTTTATTTCATGTCAAGTACAAATTTAACAACTACTGTAACAGACACATTTTATCAGGTCCGTAAATGTCTCTATTATTATAATTTGATGCTTTCAAAATTGCTGCTTTTATCTTTTAAGTATAATGGACAGACAATCTGAATAAATAGACTGATATTTATGAGGGTCTGGATGGAGTTTCCTTTAATTCTTTTACAGTAACTTTGAGTCCATTTTTTCTATTCTTATTACTTTTTGCTCATTATTCTCCTTTCTTTATATTTGTACACCCTTGATGCAATCTTCTTTACCTTTTTATTCTTTCCTCAGTGCTGATCCACTAGTCGTCTCTATTATGTAAACCTCACATAAACCTTCATTTATGGAAACGATAGACGTTTTTTTTTATTATAGAATATGATTCGGAAGTTCGAACATGATTGTCAACCATCTTGGACGAAATCTAACAGTTGATTACAGAAGTTCGTTTTATATATGATTTTATATTTTTGTTTTTGATTCACGCTGTTTAATTTGAAGACGAAACTACGTAAAATACGAAACTTTCATTCATATATCTTTAATTTCAAAGGCAGTCAGGAGATTCAAGTTCATACAAAATATTCCCGTAATTGTTCTTATATTTGACCGAAAAATTAAGTTTTATCTAAATATCATTACCTTTAAATTTTAATGTATCAGGAATTTTTCACGACATTCCAATCATTCTACAACAGCGTCAGTATAAAATAAACAAACCATATCTCATAATCTTAAAATTTTACTGATCATCCTTTTACAAACACCAAAATCAACTTGTTACGCCCAAATTTCTAGTTGAAAAAAAACTTCACGAAAAAAAACTACCGACACATTAAAATAAGTGTAAAAACGTTTTAATTGTATCATATGTTTGTACCTTTTTTTGTTCTTGTATAGACCTAAACACCAGGGTATCAATTTACTTGACAGCAAAAGAGCAAAGATACAGAATTCCGAGGAAAAATTCAAAACGGAAAGTCTGGAAAAATCAAAAGCTCAAATATGCTTTTTGTAAAACTTCAGTTTAGATTAAGAAATGTATCTTCTTCATGTGTAAAGGGGTGTGAGTGAGTAAAATAATAATGGCCTTTAAAGGAAGAATAAAAAATAAATAAAAATAAGATACAGAATAGAAAATACAAATGGCATTTATTTTTTTAAAGAATACAGACATAAAGACTGCTACCCCTACACAAATGTAAACCACTATTTAAGGAAGTTCGTTACTCAGTTTCAAAATAACAAGCTTGTCATACCACTAACATATATTGATAGGGGATTAATAAAGGAAAAAAAATTTAAAAAAATAGGTCAATGTGCCTGTTTTCCCGATAGTAGCCATTGACATTTTGGTGGGAAAATGTTCTCTCTTGACTAATCATAGCTTTACTATTGACAAGTTAAAATCCTCAAAAACAGTTACAAAATAACAGATTTAATAAGACTTTTACAGATGGATTAAATTATACATGTAAAAGATCAATGAATAGGAAAATGGGGGGCCAATGGGAAAAAAATTTCATGGCATTCAATTGGATAAAACCAGAGATTCAGAAAATCTGACAAAAATTCCAAAACATGACAAGATAAACCAACCAACAGTCTCTCAATCAGCAAGCGCTCACATGTTCCAACAACAAAAAAGAACAGCAAAATAGAGGCACTAGACAGGCAATATAGACGTATCGGAACGTGCACAGGACAAGTAAATATACAATATAGGTACATTGTCGGAAAATATAAAATTTATTTGTATGAGCTTTAGAAACAGGACGAAAAGCGAGGCTTTCCTGAAATTTACACCCAACACTTAAAACTTTCGTTGTAAAATGTGAATCATTCGTTAATTTTTTAATGAAATCGACAGTTTATACGCGGACCGCGGAGAAGACCCCAAAAGTGAACTGGTTTGCAAAAAGAAAAATCCACAAATACACCGTGCGAAGCGGGATAACAGGAGACTTTATTCGTACGGTACATGTACAAATAAAGCAAAAATTTATTTGTATACCTGTATTTTGTACAATAGATGGCTGATTGCAGGATAAATTGGACGCATAGGAACAGGCACGGTACTAGTAAAATAGACGTATACATAGGAACGGGTAAGGGACAGGAAAATTATACGTTTAGGATCGGGTACGGGACAAACAAAATAAGCGTAAAGGAACGGGTATTGGACAGGCAAAAAAAGGTATATGGACGAGAACGGGACTGACATAACAGTAATATATGAACGGACACGGGATAAACAAAAAAAAACAACGTATAGGAACGGGCACGGGACAGGCAAAATAGACTTACAGGAACAGACCGGGACAAGAAAAATACTAGTACACGAAAAGTAACAGGCACTGGACAGGCAAAATAGACGTATTACTAATGTTATTTCAACTGATCGGGCGGAGCTTGCGTTTTAATTTGCATAGGGACAGTCTATTTGAAGATGTGTGTGATAAGGATGATTGCCGTTATAATTATTACTGATTTCTAATCACCTATCAGTGTCATCAAAGGAATTTACAAAACAATGAGTGGACACGTCATTGATGTGTTTATCCTAAAACACCTATCTATAGATGGACTGGTTTATTATGAGCGAACCGGTTAAACTCCGCCCAGTCAAGTGAAATAAATCGAGTAATACAGGTATAGGCATGGGACAGGCAAAATAGACGTACAGGTACAGGCATGGGATAGGCAAAATAGACGTATATTGACAGGACCGGAGCAGAAAAATAGACGTGTAGGAACAGGACCGGAACAGGCAAATAGACGTATATGACTATGCAACGAAAGCAA
This sequence comes from Mytilus galloprovincialis, assembly GCA_037788925.1. Taxonomy (NCBI): domain Eukaryota; kingdom Metazoa; phylum Mollusca; class Bivalvia; order Mytilida; family Mytilidae; genus Mytilus; species Mytilus galloprovincialis. The sequence continues at coordinate 34,143,476 of CM075339.1, forward strand.
TAAAATGACGTAATAAGTAAGACACAAAATGTCACGAAATTCTAGAGTGATATCATTAATAACATAAAAGGTTGAAGGCTTACCCTCCCTTTGTGTCGGACATCCATCAAAGATATACAGAGTAGTTCGAAAACAGCGGGGATAGTATTTTACCTTAAGTTACATGATTATAATACAGAAGAAACAATGTTACCTTACAATGCATGTCTCTTCGTGCAATTTTGAAGATACAAGAAACAAGAAAAAACTTTGAAATCGGTAAAGGTTGATATGAAAAGTTATAACTTTGACAAAAATTGACTCAAGGAAGTTCGCTTCTCCGTTGCAAAATAACAAGCTTTTCATAATACAAGTATATATTGATACGGGATTAATAAAGGTACCAAAAGAGCAAAAATAAAACATTGGTCAATGTGCTTGTTTTCGAGATATAAGCCATTGAAATTTTGGCGGGAAAATGTTCTCTCTTGATTTTTCACAGCTTTATCATTGACAAGTTTAAGTTCTCAAAAACTATTAAAAATAATAACGATTTTATTAGACTTTAACAGATGGCTTATAATGATACATGTAAAAGATTTCTAAAAAGAAAACTGGGGGTCAAAGGGCAAAAGTGTTTAAGGCATTCAAATGTATAAAACCAGAGGATTCCGAAAATCTGCCAAAAATTCCAAAACATGACAAGCTAACTTCCTTAAAGAGCAAACGATAAAGTTTTGATCCGATGGTGATTTTTTGTCGACAATTTGAATATAATGTACTTGCGAATTTACACTTAGTCAATTCAAATACGTAATAACAATATACCTGCATGTCATTGTGCTACATGTACTACTAGAGATAAGTTTGGTTGAAAATTTCGACATTTCCTCAATTGGCTACGGACATTAATTTGTTTAAAGAATGTCTGATAGAATTATAAAGTCGGTAATTGATATGTAAATGTATACTAAAATTAAAATTCACTAATGTTTCAAAAGAAATGAATTGAATTCGCACTAAACCTGACCAAAGTAGTTAAGTATTATAAATCTCTCGAGAAGTATTATCTACACCAGGCTTATTTTAAGTTCATTAACAAGTTAATCTAACATGTATTCGGCTTTTAATTGTTGAATAGCTCTTAAGTTCATAATAGCGTTAAAAATGTCTCTAACAAATATTTTTTAATTTCAAATGTACTCTATAGTTATTCCTGACTGCATAATAATTACAAACTCTTTTGTTAATAGTTATAGTCGAAGAGAGATACACGATTCTACGGAAGCCCTGGAGTGCCACGGAAAAAAAAATAATTACAACTTGCGCGCACAAGTTACAAGATAGTAACTCGTGCGCGCAAGTTATGTAACGTGTGCGCACAAGATAGTAACTCGTGCGCGCAAGTTGTAATTATTTTTTTTGCGTGGCACTCCAGGGCTTCCGTACGATTCGACACATAACTAGGATATGGTAAACTGCTAAACGTTAGAAAAGAAATTTCATTTTTTTTTAATTCTCTCTAAAGCTCGGCCTTCCTTTTTAGTTTTTTTTTAAATTTCTAGTCCACTATTTTCTATCCTGTAAACAATCCCATTCAGATTATATTCTATGAAACACATATTTAAGTGAGTCTGAACGAGGGTTCCCTCCTTGTGTAACCTTTTAGAGCTTTTTCTATTTTCTTTATTTATTTTAACCCTTTTAGCACACCTGGCGCGAAGGGTAAATTGAGCTTTTCTCATCACTTGGCGTCCGTCGTTCATCGTTTGTTAACTTTTATCAAAAGTTTCTACCTGAAAACTAATGCACGAAATTTAACCAAAATCTAGCCAGTGTTATTTAATTTAAAAAATATGTCCATGACCCAATCTGCCAACCAAGACGGAAGACATGGCTAAATACAAAACATAGGGGTTAAATGCATTTTTTGTCTATAATGTTTAAAACCGGTTTGAATAGAGAAAATCTAAATGTTCGAAATGTTTGGCTCTACCAATAACTCATTGAAGCCAAAACTGTCAGGCGACTACGTATAGAAGTCCTTGCCTCTAACATGACAAAGTTTACCTTTTTTTCATTTTTGCCTGATATCTTAAAAACTATAATAGATCGAGTGCGAGAAACTCTCAGTTGCAAAATGATTAGCAAGACAGTATCTACGTGGAAGTATGCATGGTCGTAATTGTAAGTCGATTCCTTATTAGAGTTGTTGCCCTTTGATGACGATTTTAACGTTTTATTTGCGATTTTGAATCATATCTCTAATAGCTGTAATAGAAATATTGAAACTAAAATAAGCAAAAGTGATCAGCAAAGACATGAGCTACATTTAGGACAATGTGGAGGAAATTATCTGACGACCCATTATTTGAGTTATTGCCTGTTAATGGCGACTTTAACATTTGTTTTGCATTTTACTTATATGGTAAACATTATAAATTATAAATATAAATAGCATTTAAATAACATTGTTGAATATGCGCGTAGACTCGGGTGAGCGACTTCATCTTCAACTCTTTCTTTACTCAAATGTCGCCTTTTTCTCCATTCTGTAGATGTTTTGTCCTGTATTTTGCATTTCTCTCTTTTTTGTAATGTGCATCAATACCCTCAAATGACCGCATCGACCAAATGTTTTCAATATAATGTCTTATTCTTGATCTTTGTGAGTATATTATTATATTTGTTTGTACATATCGCTATTTTTTTTGTCTTTTGATAATGACTTTTTTTAGACGAAACTCTCGTCTGGTCTACAAAACTACGAACCTGAAATCTTGGATGAATATTTTTTTTCATTGATGTTTAAAATAATATTACAATAAATGAATAACACAGCTTCATCACATTTTAATTCAGTAAATTGCAATTTGTAAAACAGATTCAGTAAAAAGGTATTAAAGCTATAAAATAAATAAGTACAAAACCATGTGCTATAATTATTGTATACAATGTAAAAGGTATCAAAATATTTGTTCATATATCTATATCTAATAATGCTGGACCATGTTTATGTACAAATAAACGAATAAATAAAATAAAAGTTTAAGGTTGTTCCTAGATTTACATTTCCGATGCCGGTCGCTTCTCCAAATATTTCTGTACATTAGCATTTGTTTTTACACTTTCGTAAAACTTTTTGACCTCCGGAAAGTCTTTGTACACGCCCTCTCCCAACTTTGGGTTACATACTAGTTTATCAAGCATGTCAAAAGCAGCCAAATCCCCAATTGTCAACTACAAATAACAAAAAAAAAAAAATTACATCTTGCACTTACTTTTTCCACTATTTTCAATGACAAAGCTTTTAAGGAAGACGCCATTTTGATTTTAAATTTATCACGTAGTTAAAAAAACCTGTTTACTACAAATAACAAAAAAACTATATCAAAAAGGTGTTCCGAAAGAATAGCGTAACTATACAAAGGAATACTTTTTTCCCGAAAGATTCCAAAGGCTTCCCTAAAAACATTGATGTTTGACAATTGCCATGATTTAACTGTCTAAAGGCTTCAACTGTTCCAAAAGAACGAAGGCCGTATTGTGACCTATAGTTGTTAATATCTGTGTCATTTTAGTCTCTTGTGGAGAGTTGTCTCATTTGCAATCATACCACATCTTCCTTTTTATATTTACGATACAAAAGGTTATTTGTTATATATGTATATAATATTTTGTTCTTTTTTTTGTATGATGTATTGTAAAATTATTATGTTGATTTGTGTATGCCTTCAACCCCATTGGGGTACAAATGTGCATTTATTCAATAAACATTTAAGATTAAGTTCGACCCAAACTGCACTTAAACCGAATTGCATTGCCAGCAGTCTATTGATTTGGAATCTGTCTTCATATTTAGTTCATATTGGCTCAATTGATTGAACATTGTTGTTTAACGCCACTCACAGCCCTATGATGCTTTAAATGGCTGGTACACAAAGAGAACAACTCCGACCTTTGATATGAAAACCGACAATCTTATGCCATTATGATTAGAGTCAACTGTACTTGCCATGTGCCGGATTCCAACTCACAACCTCAGCGTTGACAAGCTAGTGGTACACTATTTCAACTTTGAATTATATTTATATGTATTTATTTTTTGTGTATTTTTACTTCTGTCTGTTTTGTCATGATCGTATATTTTTATAATCTATATTTAGTTTATATATTGATTATACATGTACCTATATATGTTGTTAAACATTTGGTTAATACAGACTTGAATTGAATTGAACTTTTTAAACCACTTGACCACCGACGCCTCGCATATTGGGTTGGTTAATTGAATATCTTTGCATTTAAACTTCATGAATTTCTTTTCTTCTCTTTTTACTTTAAACCTCTGTTACCTTCGATCCCACGAGACATTTTCCACCATTTTCTTTCAGTACCTTGCACAAATAAGTGAAAAATTGTGGTAGAACTTCTGTGCCTAACTTTTTACCAAGTTCTTCCTAAAATAGAACAAAAAATGATTGAAGATAAGAAATATTTCTTTTTTCAAATATCTGATAAATCGATTAATCATATAATATAAAGTACAAGAAAGTCTGTGTGTCTAATTGTCGAAGGCCGTACGGTGACCTATAGTTGCTTGTATATATACGGATTGTTGCATTGGTGATTAACGCCACCTCATGCACTATTTGTAATATCCTGGCGGTCAATTTATATTTGTGTAGTAAGCCCGAGTGCCCGTAGAAAACCATCGAACTTCGTTAGAAAAACTGACATTCCTAGTTAACTAAGATTCGAGTCGCGTTCAGGATTCAAACTCACCTTCAACATCAGTGGTACAGTAGATGACCTACTTAGACCACGTGACTACCGAGGCCCCAAATTTAATCTTGTTTGTGTTAATTGTTCATTTGTTGTGTCATTGTATGGACGTATTTTATTTGTTATAGTTTGTAGACAATTTACATATTTAATAAATACGAACCTTTTCAGATTCATCCTGTTTGTAATGTGATTTTATAAATACGAACCTTTTTAGCTTCATCCTGTTCGTAATGTGATTTAATAAATACGAACCTTTTTAGCTTCATCCTGTTCGTAATGTGATTTTATAAATACGAACCTTTTTAGCTTCATCCTGTTCGTATTGTGATTTAATAGATACGAACCTTTTTAGCTTCATCCTGTTCGTAATGTGATTTTATAGATACGAACCTTTTTAGCTCCATCCTGTTCGTAATGTGATTTAATAAATACGAACCTTTTTAGCTTCATCCTGTTCGTAATGTGATTTTATAGATACGCACCTTTTTAGCTTCATCGTGTTCGTAATGTGATTTAATAATAGCAGTAAACACGTCCGATACAGTTTCAATGATGACGTCACACTTTGTATTTTCCATATTATTTGAACCATACAATCCTGTTAAAATGTTAAAATGATTATAGAGAATATATGGGAGTCTGGTGGGGATCTTCGTTTTTTACATTCTTTAAGTTTTGGCCATATTTCTCTATTTTTCATTTTTTTGTAAACTGAAAGCTGTTTGACACTTTGGTTCTCCATTTGATAATTGTGTTTATAACATTATATTGATTCAGCCAATATGATTGGTTAATTTATTAGTAGTTGGTTTTACCGCCATTTTCAGTACACATGGCTATATCGTGCCAAGACGAAGTGGTCGGAGTGAACTCAAGAGGATTTTGCATGGAAAATATAAACACATTAATTCTTAAATCCGTTGTTGGCATGATACAGGTTATGTTCTTCACATAAATTTTATGATGATATGATACTAGGGAATGTGCTGAAATCATATACGAGGAAGACATAATCTTCCAATTAATTTAATAGAAGTCTGGAGGTGGCATGTCAGTATAGCTGCTTGTAGTACTTTTTGAATTTATGTATTGTTGTCATATTTTTGTTTCCTATTCTGACATCAAACTCGAACTTTTTTTTAAATTGAGATTATTTGTGCGTATTGCTGTCTGTTTGTTAAGTCTACATTAGCCTAAGATATAAGGGGGGATTGAGATCTCACAAAAATTTTAAATCCCGCGGAATTATTGTGCGTGTCTAAGGCAAGGAGCTTCTAGCCTTTGCTATCTTTTATGTCTTTTTAATCTAAGTTCATTTATAATATACTTCAGAGTTTAAAGTGACGTCCATTTCAACCGAACTAGTTCACAGGAGCCAGCTGAATCCCGTTTCCGGGTCCAGAATGTTTTCGCTGTGTTGAAAAGCCATTGATGGCCGTGAGCTTTGAACGACTAAAGGGCGAGGGTCCAAGCCTTTTTGAAGATAGTTTATCTTGCTTGAGAAATACCATAATACAAGAACACATTAACATTATTGGTCTGCCCTGATTACTTGAGTTGGAGGCTGTGCTATGACCTGTATTTGTTCATGTATTCGTGATTTAGTCTTCATTGGTATAGTCGACTCATTGGAAATCATTCCAAATCTCTTCATTTTATTGTAATTCGAGTTTAAAAATCCACAGTCGCTATAAACAGGTTTAAACTATTGAGATTGAGATATAACGTTTTTTTCTTATTCCGTTTAAAAAAAAGTGTTATTTGTATTTCAGAATTCGGCTTAGGTACACAATACTGTTATATTTAAATATATGAAATATTATACTTTTAATTTTAGAAACAAGATGTACTATGAATTTATGGGAAGTTAGGATAACCCCACAGTGAAAGATTTTATCGATTAGCGATTTCCGAACCGTGTTTTCAGAGACTTTATATAAAACTTACCAAATTCACGAGCAAGGTATCGTGCAATAGCACCGGTCTGGTTAATCATTGTTTTATTATCCACAGTCAATACAGGCATCTGACCATATGGTGTTTCTGAAATAAATCATCAACTCGAGGTTTTCAGCAATTAGCTTTGCATGTGTTATTCATTTATATTGCTGTGAGGGTGAAGATCTGATTTTTTTTTTTGTGTTTTTTTTTTTGGCATCAACATATTTTGATTAATGCAGAAGGATATGCAGCTTTCAGTAACACATGAAAAAGTCTTTCGTTGATTTGACGTTATTTTATTCAGGACATGTACATTCATAAAAAAGTTTGATTGCAATTAGTATAATTTTGACCTTTAAAGCTAAAGATTAAAAACGAGGACACCTTTAATCCCAATTACATATATGCTGTATATTAGCACGGTTATTTTATGTTTAAAGGAAATCTTGTACGAGGGTCTGTTTGAGATTATAACTGGTCGACAAAAATAGTAAAAAAAAATTAAAAAAAATAAAACATTTTGATAATTTACAAGGAATAAGTACCACAGCGAAAAAGTGAAAAAAATAAAGCAGTTAGTGGAAAATAAAAAGAAATTGTCTTCAAATCAAAAGAAAAGAAGGAGACAAAAAAAAAACTGTTTGTTTCAGACCCTTCTGAATCGGTTAAACAACGGTTACATACTATAATATTGATACCTTATTGAATTAAATAGAAACAATAAAACATTGCGCTACTGATATACATGATAGTATCTTTAGAATATCGCATGTCTGTCTACGTTAACACCTGACTTAGCATAGTATAGAACAATTATGTAAACAATAAAAATCTTATATCCTTCAATACATAAATACTATTATTTTAAACAACCAATAATTGACAGACAAAGGAAAATAATTACTTATTAAAGAAGTAATATAAGCTCCCCTCCCCATTGAAGCAATCTTTAACATGTATATTTAAATTGACAGTCCGGCTTATAATGAATCTGCACATCAACTGTTTTCAAACATTTCATGTATCTGCTTTGATCTAGAAATTCCTAAAATGATTACATATATACTAAACAAATATATTTTTTTCTAAATAAACCAACTTGTTTGCCTTTATCATAGATAGCTAATAAACCGCTATTGTTTATTTTTTCCGAATATTTGTTCTCTTCTAATCAAATAAGCTATGTGAAGGTTCGATATACAAAAAAAAAAACTAGTCCAAGGTTTTATAAACCTGTTTTCAGTTTGATTAGGTGCTTTGCACTGTACTTAATTTGGACATTTAAAGTATTGGAAACAGACGAGGCATGTAAACACAATGTTTATGTACCCAGTCTAAATGTTTATGTTATATTGATTCTATCTAGAACATGATTAAGCATGTATTAACGACAATTCATTAAATATGATACATGTAGAAACCATGTATCTTTTTGTATTTCCCCCCTAAAAAATCAGTTCCCTAAATATTTAATGAACGGAAATTATATAATAATTTGTTATTAAAATCTTGCAATAATAGAAAAAGTTCTACTAGCCCTCTTCAAAAATCTTCCACCACCTTAAAATAAAACAAAAATTGAGTGTGTGTCTGATTAGCAATATTAATGCATATTCAAAATTATTTAATTTCAAATAAATACCATAAATATAATTTGACCTAACATGAACCGTTGTACAGTTAATGAAACTATAATTAATCTTATCTTCATTGAGAGATGATACGGGTGTCATTTCCCAATTATTTTTGTTTGGTAATTTTTCCAATTTCCACCTTATTCCCTTCTTTTCTCCATCTCCAACAACCTTACTTTTCTACACCTATATCCCACATCCCAACTATGTTTATCCCTATATCCATCTCCTCTTACTTGGTTTAAAAGCTGTCCATTTATCGCCACTTAATCTCTCATCCTCAAACTCTTTTCCAGCTGAAGCAAAAACAAGTCGAGGTAATTCTGCTCTTCCTCTAATGTCGAAATAAGATAGCTTGAATTTAGCAGGCATTTTGACTTAATGTTGATGTCTTGATTGCTGATGAAAATTGACAACTATCATGTATTAACTACCGAAGCTATATCAGTATATGTGTATTTAAAACTATGTCCTAAATCCTGCCTTTAACATATTCAATACATGTTCTATATGTTGACCTTATCGATCTTGATAGTTCCAATGACTACGCGTACGCGGTTGATATGGATTCGTACAGGTAATGACTTTGCAAACAAAAAATAGTTAAAAAGTGGAAGAAATTAAATTCAATTGATTGAAACCTGTTAATATTGCACCGCAACTTTATTTAAATAAAAAAATAAAAATAAAGTACAATACTGAATACAATAAATAATTAATTGGGTTTGAATTGTTATAATAGCTCTTTAATTGTTCATAATTATAGTGTTTTAAATATTCATAGCAAATGTTTTGTTAATTTCATATATTATTGATAGTGATAGTTATTTCACAATATTTTCAAACTGTTTTGTTTGAATTGAAAAAAAAAAACCCGATTTTATTTAATTGAAGAGGGATCGAAGAGGGAAAACGGACTTTACACAAGTTCAAATTTTATTATTTAACCTTCTATAATGCATGATCTAAAGCAACACTATGTCGTAAACACAACAAAACAGCTTTAACTTTAATAAATAAAACTTTTTTATCTGTTTTAATATATAACTTCAAATTGAGGAGGGCGAATGCCCTTTACGGATCCTTGTAAATCCGCCATTGGATGTCACTATCAGAGTTCCTTACAAGAGTGAAACGATGTGTCTAAGTTTTTCAGACTAGATGACAATTCAAACATTACCATTGAGATGTAGTGTTAGTAAAAGACGGGCAAAAGATACCATAGGGACATTCTAACTCATTGATCGAGATTAAAGTGACAACGCCATGGCTAAAAAAGAAAAAGACAAACAGATAAATTATAGTACACAAGGCACAACCTTTGAAAACTAAAGACCATGCAACACGAACCCAACTAAAAACTGGGGCTGATCTCAGGTGCTTCAAAAGGGTAAGCAGATCCTGCTCCACATGTGGCACCTGTCATGTTGCTCGTGTTATTACAAACCCGGTTATCAGTCTTATTCGGTAGGTCACATTCATGGAAAGAGAATGTGATTGTAGTTACGACAGTAGGAACATATCCGATATTATCTGTGAAACGGATATTCCGTAACGGTCAACCAACTCGTGATGGCGGCCGTAAAATTTAGGAAGGGATGATTTTAACTTCACCATTTGGAACTCTTGATTTCATAACTTCCTTCTGACCTACAATAATCACGAAATAGACATTTTGTTCGCCTGTCCCGAGTTGTTAGTCGTGTATGTTTTTTTTAATTTTATTTAATTTTATATGTTTTGGAGTTTACTAGGACGTCTATTTTCACTGAACTAGTACTCATTTTTTGTGGGGACCAGCTTAGTCCCACCTCTGTGTTCGGGATTCTCTCAATGCGTTGACGACCCAATAGTGGCCTTCGGCTGTTATCTGCTCTTTGATTGGGTTTTTGTCTTTTTGACATATTCCCCATTTCCATTCCCAAATTTATTTTTGAAAGCAATTCCGTTTTCGATCAGAGTTAGATCCAACTGGACCTTTTGTTACTCTTCAAGTGTTGGGTAAGTGTGACAATGTTTGTGAGAAACCAGTGTATTAACCATTGCCTATAAAACATGATCAATTGAGATAAGAAAAATGTGTTCTTGGAAAGTTGGTTTGTTTAATGTACATAATTCAAATAACTAAGGCGAGTGGAATGAGCAACAAAGTGTTATTAGGGGTTGGATGTATGGGTCTTCATGCCATTTAGCCATCTTTATTTGTTGTGCTTATTTATTTTTATTCTTTATATTTTTGCCCTTTAATCTCCTCTTCCTGTCCATTATTCTATATTCTGTAAAGCTTAGACCCTCATATTAGTGCATTCATAAAAATGTGTTTACGCTAGCTTGCTCAATATTTTTATATTCGAGCGTCACTTACGAATCTTAGTTGACGTAACGCGTGTCTAGTGTACAAAAGTTTGAGCCTGGAATCTCTGAAGAGCATTTTTGTAGAATGTTATAAACAACAATATTACAGCTTCATTTTATTTTAATTCAGTAAATTGCAATTTGTAAGACAACTTCACTAAACACATAATATAAAAACATGTACTGTTGTATACAATGTGAATAATATTCAAGATTTGTTCACACATCTATGTTTGATAATGCTGAAACATGTAAACGTTTAAATAAATAAATATAAAAATAAATAAAAATTAGTGTGTTCGTTGATTTACAAGTCCGAAGCCGGTCGCCTCTCTAAATATTTTTGTATATTAGCATTTGTTTTCACACTTTCGTAAAACTTTTTGACTTCAGCAAAGTCTTTGTACACCCCTTCACCCATCTTTGGATTACAAGTTAGTCTATCAAGCATGTCAAAAACAGCCATATCTGCGACAGTCAACTAAAAATAATAAAAAAAAGAGAATAACATCATGTGCTTACTTTCCCCATTTTTTCTAATGATTTCATGAAAGTTTTCCGAAAGAATGGCATTACTATAGGAAAGGCTTCATTTGTTTTGAAAGATTAGTATAACTATACAAAATGCTTCAACTTTTACGAAAGAATGGTATCACTATACCAAAGGCTTCAACTTTTACGAAAGAATGGTATTACTATACCAAAGGCTTCAACTTTTACGAAAGAATGGTATTACTATACCAAAGGCTTCAAATTTTACGAAAGAATGGTATTACTATACCAAAGGCTTCAACTTTTACGAAAGAATGGTATTACTATACCAAATGCTTTAACGTTCCCAAAATAGTGATGTTTCTATAGGAAAGGCTTCAACTTTTACGAAAGAATGGTATTTCTATACAAATTGCTCCAAAGTTTCCCAAAAAATGGTGTTACTTTACCAAAAGCTTCTATGTTTCCAAATTAATGGTGGTATTTTAACAATGGCTTCAACGTTTCCAAAATAATGGTGTTACTTTACCAAAAGTTTCTACGTTTCCAAAATAATGGTGGTACTTTAACAAAGGCTTCAACGTTTCCCAAATAATGGTGTTACTTTACCAAAAGGCTTCAACTTTTCCGATATTATTGTGTAAATATGCCTAATATTTCAAGACTACTGTTTGGTTAAAATGGTAAAAACTGCATAAATTATCTACTGTTAATATTTAAACGGATTTCAGCCGATAAAGCATTTTGAATGACAAAATATTTAAGGAAGACACCATTTTGACTTCAAATTAACCACGCCATCAAGAAACTTACTTGTGGAAGTGTTATTAGGACAACACTAACCACCTATAAACATTAGGTCCGACCAGACTGTACTTAACCTTATTAGAAAACGAATTGTCAGCAGTCCATTGATTTAGGAGCTAAATATCATCAAAACTGTCTTCATATTTAGTACCTATTTGCTTGAAAAATTGAATATAACTAACACTTAAACGTTATGATTTTTTATTCCATATTTGGCTTTAAAAAGTATATTGACTTCTGGCCTCGGCGTGTATACCTTTTCAGAGGACTGACAATTTCCAGATTATATTACCTTTTCATATGTTTGTTACCTTTGATCCTACGAGAAATTTTTCACCATTTTCTTTCAATAACTTGCACAAATATGTGAAAAATTGAGGTAGAACCTCGGTACTGAACTTTTTAGCCAGTTCTTCCTGAAATACAGAAACACATTAAGTGAACAGTAAAAATTTTCAAATAACTGAGAAATAAATAAATCAAATAAAAGTCCATGAAACTCTGTAAACAGAATGGGTTTTTCTTGTTGTTGAATGCCGTACTGTGACATAATATTGCTTATATTCACGTTATTTTAACGAACTCTTTTAAATTGTGATCTCATTGGCAATCATACCACATCTCCTTATTATCATAAAAACTAGACAAAATATTCTAGTAGTCTCATGACTGTTATTCTCTGTGATACATTTTACTTTTAGAACGTAGAAGTGTAGATGTGATTTAGATAAACGGTCCTGATGCTCTTTTTTGTTCAGATTTTCGAAGGCAAATCGGTCTTGATGCCAGTTCTCGTAGGTTAACAGGTCTTGATGCCAGTTCTCGTGGGTAAATTGGTCTTAATGCCAGTTTTCGTAGGTAAATCAGTCTTGATGCCAGTTTTCGTAGGTAAATCGGTTTTGATGCCAGTTTTAGTAGGTAAATCAGTCTTGATGCCAGTTTTCGTAGGTAAATCTGTCTTGAAGCAAGTTCTCGTAGGCAGATTAGTCTTGATGTCAGTTCTCGTAGGTAAATCGGTCTTGCTGCCAGTTTTGTAGGTAAATTGGTTTTCATGCTCTATATATAGTTGTACGATGCTGAATATTATGGAGATTCGTGTAGATATATTCATTCCTTGATACTATATACAGGGTGTTTAATTAAGTTAAAGCGCGAATACAAGATGGGGCCTACCTCAGTCAATTAACCAATATACCAGTATTTTATTGTTAGCTATCTTTCTATCTTGCAATACCGTCCATCATATCGTTCGACCCTTTTTATTCTTTTTGTTACCGATTGAATTTTGTGATTCCCCTTTTTAATTCGAAATATTATTTTTTCTTTTAAATTATTATGTCAATACGCTCAGATTTGTATGATCATCTAAGAGACAACATGCCATCATTCAAATATTAATACATTATTCATTAATACATTGTTCAAATAAGGCTTTTGAAAATAGTGGAATTAATTACTTTTGGAGTGTCAAGAACTCGTTGGGAGTACTTGATAAATTGCATGCTTATATTGGTGATTTTGAATCTGTTCAAAGTTTTGATTTTTCTACCCTGTATACCACATTGCCTCACATTCTCATTAAGAAAAAAATCACCCACCTAATTAAATGGGCATTTAAAAAGTCAGAATGTGAATGTATATGTTCAAACTCTTTTAGGTCATTTTTTAGTAGCAATAAACAAAAAAACTATGTCAATTGGACATGCTTTGATACTATATATGCCCTTGAATTTTTACTAGATAACATTTTTGTTCGCTTTGGAGATTCCGTATATCGTCAGGTTATCGGAATTCCAATGGGGACTAACTGTGCACCACTTATTGCGGACCTGTTTTTGTATTGCTGTGAGTTACAATTTATAACAAAAATCAGCAAAGACCCATCGAAACAACATCTGATAAACAAATTTAATAATACTTTTAGATATTTGGATGACATTTTGGCTCTCAATAATGACGACTTCAGTATGTATACTAAAGAAATTTATCCTGTTCAACTTACTTTAAATAAAGCTAATACTAACAATGACCACTGCCCTTTCCTCGATCTTGATATCTATATCACTAACGGAAAGCTTAATACTAAAATTTATGATAAAAGAGATGATTTTTCATTTCCTATGGTTAATTATCCATTTTTAGATGGTAACGTTCCCTTGTCACCATCTTACGGTGTTAATATATCTCAACTTGTACGATTCGCTCGTGTTTGTAACTATGTTTTAGATTTTAACGAGAGAAATTTATGTATTACTGAAAAATTATTACACCAGGGTTTTCGATATCACAAACTAGTCAAAACATTTACTAAATTTTATCATCGGTATAAGGACATCATTCGTAAATATAGCTCAACATGCAGACTTCTTATACGTTTAGGTATTTCACATCCAATTTTTTATGGAAATATTCTTAATAAAGCACAAAAATGTCAGTATTCACCGCAGAAACTAACAAAATCTTTAAATAGACTTATTAAGAAGGGATATAGTTACGATACTGTTGTCAGGTCATTAAAGATTGCATATTTTTGCGTTAATATTGATTCACTTATAGGGTCTTTGCATCGGAACTAAACACATTTATTTAAAAAACAGTTGTTGGCATGACACGAGTTATGTTCTTCTCATATATGTTATGATTGTATGATACTAAACCACTAACGGGAAGGATTGTGCCTGATATTCATATGATGAAATCATAATCTTTCAATCAGTTTAATTGAAGTCTGGAGCTGACATGTCAGTTAACTGCTAGTAGTCTGTTGTTATTTATGTATAATTGTCATTTTGTTTATTTTGTTTTGTTTCATCTTCTGACATCAGACTCGGACTTCTCTTGAATTGAATTTTAAATGTACGTATTGTTATGTGTTTACTTTTCTGCATTGGCTAGAGGTATAGGGGGAGGGTTGAGATCTCATAAACATGTTTAACCCCGCCGCATTTTTGCGCCTGTCCCAAGTCAGGAGCCTCTGGTCTTTGTTAGTCTTGTAGTATTTTAATTTTAGTTTCTTGTGTACAATTTGGAAATTAGTATGGCGTTCATTATCACTGAACTAGTATATATTTGTTTAGGTGCCAGCTGAAGGACGCCTCCGGATGCGGGAATTTCTCGTTACATTGAAGACCTGTTGGTGACCTTCTGCTGTTGTTTTTTCTATGGTCGGGTTGTTGTCTCTTTGATACATTCCCCATTTCCATTCTCAATTTTATTTATATGAATTGTTAGCCCTACCCCTGAAGTTATTTGCCATATTGGAGTCTTTATCATATATTTAACCATGTGAGACAGGTTCATGATAGAATGTTAATCTTATTGATTTTTTTTTATAGTTAGTATTTAACGCCACCTTTAGCTTTATTGTCTATTATTGGCGGTCAGCCGGAGTGCCCGGTGAGAACTACGGATATGTGGTCGAAAAACTTACAATCCTAGTCAATAAAGGTTGAGGTGAAACACAACCTGCTACATGCGGGAACTCATAACATCAGCAATATAGTAGATAAACTCCTATGACCATTCGGTCGCCCGAGGCCCCACATTTTATCTTACAATAAATTTGTTAATTGTTTATTTGTAATGTTCTTTTATATACATAGTTTATTTGTTATATTGTTTCTTATTTTGATTATAAATACGAACCTTAATAGCTTCATCCTTTTCTAAATGTTGCTTAATGACAGCACTGTACAGGTCAAATACAGTTTCAATGATGATGTCACACTTTGTATTTTCCATATTATTTGAACCATACAATCCTGTTAAATAGTTGAAGTGTCATGTAGAATATGTTGGTGTCTTGTGGGGATCTTCATGTCTACATTCTTTAAGTTTTAGTCATGTTTCTTTATTCGATATTTTTTCTTAAAACTGAAAGCTCTCAGACAATATCGGTTTTTCATGTTTAATTGTGTTTGATAAAACACAATAAATCAACATCTGCGATTGATTGACGTGTTGGTAGTTGGTATTTCCACCTCTTTTAGTACGGTTGGCTATATCGGGGAAGCCAGGCAGGAGGAAGCTGAAGTGTCCGAAGAGAACCACCGACCTTCGGGCTATATCGGGAAAGCCAGACAGGAGGAAGCTGAAGTGTCCGAAGAGAACCACCGACCTTCGGGCTATATCGGGGAAGCCAGACAGGAGGAAGCTGAAGTGTCCGAAGAGAACCACCGACCTTCGGGCTATATCGGGGAAGCCAGACAGGAGGAAGCTGAAGTGTCCGAAGAGAACCACCGACCTTCGGGCTATATCGGGGAAGCCAGGCAGGAGGAAGCTGAAGTGTCCGAAGAGAACCACCGACCTTCGGGCTATATCGGGGAAGCCAGACAGGAGGAAGCTGAAGTGTCCGAAGAGAACCACCGACCTTCGGGCTATATCGGGGAAGCCAGGCAGGAGGAAGCTGAAGTGTCCGAAGAGAACCACCGACCTTCGGGCTATATCGGGGAAGCCAGACAGGAGGAAGCTGAAGTGTCCGAAGAGAACCATCGACCTTCGGGCTATATCGGGGAAGCCAGACAGGAGGAAGCTGAAGTGTCCGAAGAGAACCACCGACCTTCGGGCTATATCGGGGAAGCCAGACAGGAGGAAGCTGAAGTGTCCGAAGAGAACCACCGACCTTCGGGCTATATCGGGGAAGCCAGACAGGAGGAAGCTGAAGTGTCCGAAGAGAACCACCGACCTTCGGGCTATATCGGGGAAGCCAGGCAGGAGGAAGCTGAAGTGTCCGAAGAAAACCACCGACCTTCGGGCTATGTCGGGGAAGCCAGGCAGGAGGAAGCTGAAGTGTCCGAAGAGAACCACCGACCTTCGTCAGTAAACAATCTTAGTCAACTAAATAAGTTGAAATTGGAGTCTGACTCAAAACTAAAGTGTTGACAGACTAGTGATACAGAAAATGGAGAACTAAGCGCCGACGGCCCAAGTCTCTTTGAAAATACTTTATCTCGCTGGGGAGGTATAATAAGAAAACATAAGTATTATTGGTCTTCCCTGCTACATGTATTGAGATATCATATTTTTATTCTATTTTCACTAAATGTGTTATTTTTATTTTATAATCTGGCTTAAGGTACACACAGATAAACTGTTGATATATTGTACTGTAAATTTTAGTAGGCAACTTTTGGGATGAACCAGATATTGTGTTAATTAGAAGATGTCTTGACCTCAGTAACACACTCAAAACAGCTAACAACACAAAAGATATAGGAAGAACTAATAACTTGTATTACAAAATGTTTTGTTTAGAGATGTACTCGTTATTTTCAATATAAGATTTTAATGCAGAAAAAAACCCATAGTGAACCATGTTATTGATTAGCAAATTCCGAATTGTGCTTTCGAACTTCATACAAAACTTACCAAATTCACGAGCAAGGTACCGGATAATGGCACCCGTCTGGTTTATCATGGTTTTATTATCTACAGTTAATACAGGCATCTGACCATAAGGTGTTTCTAAAAAAGATCATCAACTTTTATTGCAATTAACTTTACATGTGTTCTTTATCTATCTTGCCCGTGAGGGTGTTAGCTCTGTAAGATTTTTTTTTGGTACCGAGATATTTTGATTAATGGACAGGGATATGCAGCTATCAAATAATAGGAAGCGAGTCTTTAAGTAATTTGACGTTATTTTAGTATATTGCGTGACAAAGTGAAATGCATTTTATGTGATGTGGAGCAGCATCTGCTTACCCTCCAGGAACACCTTAGATCACCCCCCGTTTTTCGGGGGTTCGTTTTGCTTAGTCCTATGGTTTTCATGTTGTGTCTTGTGAACTATTATTTGTCTGTTTGTTTTTTTTTACTTTTTTAGCCATGGCGTTGTCAGTTTATTTTCGATCTATGAGTTTGAATGTCCCTCTGGTATCTTTCACCCCTCTTTTATGACATTCTGTACATGTACATTTATAAATAAGTTAAGTTTGCCTATTGTTTTAATTTATGGCATTGAATTTCCGTGAATATAAACGTGGTTTGCGAGTTTGTATTTTAAAAATATAAGAATGCACTTCGATTAATTTTTACCGTCAAAGTTAAAAATTTAAAAACTAGGACTTATGATTTGGGGATAATACATAAAGATATAGGGAATAATGAACAACTAATAGCAAATAGGGAAAATGAAAGGAAATGGCCATGGTCTTCAAATAAAAAACAATAAAAGAATACCACTCTGTTTCCAGGCCCTCCGTCAGCGATTAAACATCTTTTATATAATATAGTATATTAATGAATACCGTATTGTGTTTAATATGAACAATTAAACATTGCATAACGTTCATAAATGATACGTGTCAATAGATACCGAATGTGTACGTTAACGCTCGATTTAGCAAAAACAATAAATAATTACGTAAACAATAGAATTCTTATATCCTTCAAAACATGAATACTATCACTTTAAACCACCAATCATTGGCGGAAAAGAAAAATTAAGGCTAATAAAGACAGAGTAAGCTCACCTTAGAGCCACTCAGTTACATGCATTTTTGAAAAAAGACAGTATTGCACAAGAATCTGCACATAAACTAAGATGTTTAAAATATTTAATGCACCTGATTTGATTTAGAAATTCCTAAAATGATGACATATATGCATAAGAAATTAAAATTCGCAAAATAATAAAATTTGTTTACCAATATCATAGATAGATAAAAACCGCAATTGATTTTTTGTCCAAATATTTGTTTTTATTTTAAGAAATAAATATGTAAAGGTTAAGTATACAAAAACTTGTCCAATGTTTTTATAGACCCTCTTTTCAATTTAAAAATTTTGTAAATATATATCATGTATATGGACATTTAAAGTGTTTGAAACATACAAGGCATGTGTACACAATGTTCATGCTATATTGATTCTACGTAGAACACGATTAATCATGTATTACCGACTAATCATCAAATATGATACATGTAGACACCCTGTTACAGATATTGTCATAACTAATTGTATTTATCACCCAAAAATAACCACCTTTTTACTCAAAACTAGGCAACATAATTGTTTTAAATGTGCAAGTAGTAAAAAAAATTCTGCCTTATAGATTTGACACATTTAAAGAAATAACTAGTTACTGCATGTATCTTAAACACACAACAATCAACACAAGGTAAATATCCTCATATTCAGTTTAGTACAATACAGTGTCATATGCAAAAAAATTACATCAAGATAAGTTTTCCCACATTAGCATAAATATGGATGAGTGTAACATTTTTTCGGGACAAACTGATTTTTCGTCTTTCTATATTGACACGTGAATCGTTTTATATATAATGAAATAAAATTGGTCTTATCTTTCTTGAGTGAAGACACGGGTGTCATTTCCAAAAATCTTGCTTCTTTTTGTAATATTTCCAACTCCGCACTTTTTCCCTTCTTTTCCCCAGATCCAACAACCCGACTTTTCTACACCCATATTCCACTACCTAAAAGCGGGTTTCCCACCTCCTCTTACTTGGTTTAAAAGCTGTCCATTTATCACCACTTATTCTCTCGTCATCAAACTCTTTCCCAGCTGCAGCAAACACAAGTCTAGGTAATTCTGCTCTTCCTTTGATGTCGAAGTAAGATATTTTGAATTTAGCAGGCATTTTGATTGTTAGTTTATATCCAAATTGCTGATGCACAATCAAAAGTATGTAATAACTACCGAAGCTGTGTATTTTACAATAAAACCATGTTTTAAATACTACCTGTAATCCATGTTCTATATATTGACCTTATCGATATAATTGGTATACATAAGATCTAGCTAGTTTTACTAGCTACACTAAAGAGGTCGAAATGTTTATCCAAACGATAAATAGTTCAGACCAGACGTTCCAATTGAAAGAATCTTCCAGCAAATGAACATTTGACCAAATAATGTCATAATGTGTTGGCAAAAAAAGTAAAATGGATGAAAATAATAAGTAAGTAATTTCAACCTCTTAATAGCAAAGATCAGATGATCTAAAAATAAATTTTCTTATCTGCATCTCTAATCAGGTCAATCAGTAAGCACAGTGTTTGTATGACGTTAACTCTTAGCGTTGTTTCATTGATATAGTCTAGTTAAATGGAGGCAGTTAAGGCGAAACATAAGTCTGAATAAGATGTAAAACATTGTTGTCATGTGACATATAACATGACACATGTGCAGTAAACACTAAATCGATGATAAAGGACCAACTGACATTAATTACTACCCGATGCCAGCACTGTAACAAAATGACGAGCAGGTGAGTGAGTGTATATCAATAACCAATGGAGATCCCAGCTAGCAGTCTGGGGATTCACAAATAGACTACTTATTACTGTCACGACAATCAGTGTTTGATATGCCACCATTTCTTAGCAAAAGAATCAAATTCACTCCAGCAGAAGAGTTAACTGTGAAAACTAAACTTATTGCTAATCCAAGAATTCATGTAGAAAGAGTTATAACATGTCGAGAAATTTAAATTACTTAGTGGGAATGTTCCTCTTTCATTGTCACCAATAGCTGATCAGCTGGTTGTTGCGGTATCTTGCCTTGTCAATTTTTATGAACCACTTAAGCTTGTTAAATACTTTTGTAAACATTTATATTTACGTGTATACGTTATTCTTATTCCGCGGCTATTCATACATACACAAATGTACTCTAGAATAAATTTGTGTACATGTACAAATATATAACTGTTTAGTTTTACTTATGATTATATTCTTTATATTTTAGCCTCCCTTGTTTCGAATCTTTATAAGTTTAGTCCATTATTGTCCATTATGTAAACTATCCTATCTAGATCTTCTTCTGTGAAACACACATCAGACATGTCAGAGGCCGACTCTGAATGGGAATCTTCATTTCTTTATTTTCATCTTTTTATACCATTTTTCTCTATTCTTTCTCTATTTTGACCCTTATTAAATATTCCTAATATTTTAGCACCCATGGCCAATGGTTTTCTATTCTTTATTTTCTCGGCCCATTTTTCTCAATGATTACATATTTGTTTTGGCCCTTATTCTGCAATTTTTGTCCATTCTTGTCTATTCTGTAAAGCCTATATACTAGACATTTCTATTACAGCATTGATAAAAAAAAATGGAATAAAATGTCTTAGTTGTTTGTATATGTTTGTGTATACACTCGCTCACTTTTTATAGCGTTATACATTTTTTTATTCGCGCTTCGATCACTGCTGAGTCTTTTGCAGACGAAATGCTCGTCTAGCGTATACAATTATACGCCCGGAATCTTTGATGAGTTTTTTTCACTGCTATAAATAAATATTTTACAATACAAAACAGCTTCACCATATTTTAATTCAGTAAATTGCAATTTGTAAAACAGATTCAGTAAACAGATAACTATAAAATAAATAGGTACAAAAAACATGTACTATTGTATACGATGTAAATAATCTTCAATTTTTGTTCACATACTTATGTCTGTTAATGCAGAACCATGTAAATGTTTAAATAAATAAATGAATAAAATAAAGATGAGTATGTTCCTTGATTTACATGTCCGATGCCGGTCGCTTCTCTAAATATTTCTGTACATTAGCATTTGTTTTTACACTTTCATAAAACTTTTTGACTTCAGCAAAGTCTTTGTACACCCCTTCTCCCATCTTTGGATTACATGTTAGTTTATCAAGCATGTCAAAAGCAGCCATGTCTGCGACAGTCAACTGCAAAAAACAAAAAGGAGACAATTACAACTTGCGCTTACTTTTTTCCAAAAGAATTTCAAATGTCAAAGCTTTTAAGGAAGACGCCATTTTGACTTAAAATTAATCACATGGTCAAGAAACTTGTGTAAGGATTATTCTAACAATTATAACCTGTTATAAACGTTGGCTCGGAACAAACTGCATTTGACCTAAACATAAAACAAATTGCAAATAGTCTATTGATTGAAAATGTCAATATCCTTAAAAAGATCATATTGACTTGATTTGTTGTTGTTTAACGCCACTTTCACCACTGTTTTTATACGGTTTTTAATGATGCTGGAACCCAGAGTACCCGGAGAGAACTGTCGACCTTCGGAAGGATAACTGACAACCTTTAGTCAATTCAGATCGGAGTCGAACGCGCCTGCAGCGTGCCGGATTTGAACACACAACCCCAATATCGACAGGCTAGTGATCAGGTATTTTATTGAACTAGGCCATCGAGGCACTATGCATATTGGATCGAGAAATTGAATATCATTAAACGTCATATTTTTCGTTTATTCTCTATCAACTGTGGATTCGTTTATGTTCGTGGGTATCAATTTTCGTGGATTGTAGAAAACTTATGATTTCGTTGATATTTGATTTCGTGGTTTTGCAAATATCTGCACACAACCATATAGAAAATTTATAATTTATTGCAGATTTAAGTTAGTGGTTCAACTGTACCCACGGAAGCGACGAAAATTGGTATCCAACGAATAATAATGAATCCACAGTAGTTACTAAAAAATTATATGTTCTACTGGCCTCAATGTATTTAACTAATCTTAGGTTTGCCAATTTCAAGATTGTTTTGTTTAATATAAATATATATATTTGTTACCTTTGAACCAACGAGAAATTTTCCACCATTTTCTTTGAGTAACTTGCACAAATATGTGAAAAACTGGGGCAAAACTTCTGTACTAAACTTTTTACCAAGTTCTTCCTAGATAAGAAAATAAAATGATTGAAATAAACAATTGCAATTTTGAAATTACTATCAAATAATAGTGCAAGAAATTCCGTATCTAGTATCTGTTTTGTCTAATTGTTGAAAGCCGTACGATGATCTATAATTGCTTATATCAACGTTATTTGAACGAAGTCTGTTGAATAGTTGTCAGCTCATTTTGCAATTATACTACATCTCCTTATTTTAATATAAACCAGTCTCACGATTGTTATTCTCAGTGCTATTTGAGAACATTTGAACGATATTGAGATTCTCGTAGATAAATCTTTTCCGATGGTCTACATTATTAAGATGTTCGTAGGTAAATCGGTCTTGGTGCTCTATATTGTTGAGATTCTAGTAGGTAAATCGGTCTTGATGCTCTATATTGTTGAGATTCTAGTAGGTAAATCGGTCTTGATGCTCTATATTGTTGAGATTCTAGTCGGTTAATCTGTCTTGTTCATCTATATTATTAAGATTCTCCTTGATGCTCTACATTATTGAGATTCTCGTAGATAAATCATTTCCGATGGTCTACATTATTAAGATGTTCGTAGGTAAATCGGTCTTGATGCTCTATATTGTTGAGATTCTAGTAGGTTAATCTGTCTTGTTCATCTATATTATTAAGATTCTCCTTGATGCTCTACATTATTGAGATTCTCGTAGGTAAATCGGTCTTGGTGCTCTATATTATTGAGAATCTCGAAAGTAATCAGTTTGATGCTCTGTATTATTGCAATTTTGTGTTCGTGCTCAATATGATGTCATTACGACCAGATTGTTATGCTCATATAAGACACAACATGCCAGCATTTCAATATCATGATCCTTTCATTGCTAAGCCCCATCCCTGAACATGTTTGTCATGTTGGAGTTTTTATTTAAGTTTTAAGAAATGAGGGAGACAGACAGGTTCATGATAGTGATTTTAGTTTAAGATTGATTGATTGTTGGTGTTTAACGCTACTTTGTGGACTATTGCCTATACTCTGGCGAGTAATTATATTGGTGTAGGTAGCCAGAATGCCCGGAGAAAACGACTGACTTTCAGTAGAAAAACTGACAATTGAAGTTGAAAGCACCTTCCACTTGGAGGTTGCGTTAGACAACTCAGCTATCGATGTCCAAAATTTAATCTCACATGCATGTTAAGTGTTAATTTGTTGTGCTCTTGTATGTACGTATTTATTAGTTTTTGTACGTAATTTTGCAATAAAATTGATCTACATATTAAGAAATACGTACCTTTTTAGCTTCACCCTTTTCGAAATGTAGTTTAACCATAGCATTGAAGACGTCAAATGTAGTTTCAATGATGATGTCACACTTTGTGTTTTCCATATTATTTGAACCATACAACCCTGTTACAATAGTTAAAAAGAATAAGTAGGGAGCTGGCGGGAATCTTCATTTTAACATTGTTTAATATAAGCCATGTTTCTCTATTCTTTTTTTTTTTTTAAACTGAAAGCACTTAGACAATATTGGTATTTCATTTTTAATTGTGTTTTACAAAATCACTATACCATAGCCGATTCGATTGATTGATTGCTAGTTGGTATTTAACGCCACTTTTAGTATTATTGGCTATAAAGTGGATACCAGTTTTTATTGATGGAGGGAGCCGAAGTGCCCACAGAGAACCACCAACCTTCGGTAGGAAAAAACAGTCGCTTCGAAGACAGTTAATCTTGCTGGAGAGACATATGCGGATCCAGCCATTTCTCGAAACGGGGGGTTCCAACCCCCGGAACACCATGCAACGTTCAAATAATTAAAACAAAAGGGGTACAGCCTCCGGAACAACCTCTATTCCCAATGAATCCGCCCTTATTTATTCATTGGTTATCCCATGGTTTGTTGGAGGCCGTATGATGACTTGTAATTGTTAATATCTTTCTAACTTGGTCTTTAAGCGTAAAGTGAACTAATTGGCAATCATACCACAGTGGCATCTCTTCATTTCTATAGTAATACTATTTGAGGATTTGGCTTATACAGGTTCACAGACGTTAACTGTTGATCCAGTGTATTGTAAATATTCGTAAAAGACCGTTTCAGATAAACAAGATGTGAAATGTGTTTATTGGAAATTTGCCTAACCTCAGAAATACATTTCAAGGAGCTATAAAATATAGTATTGCAAGCACTAATGAATTGTATGATTGAGCATTATGTTATACATGTACTCGTTTGTGCAATGTAAGATTACAACGCAGAAAAAAACACCGATAAACCACAGTGAACCATTTTATCGATTAGCAATTTCCGAACAGTGCTTTCAGACTTTAATATTAACTTACCAAATTCACGGGCAAGGTATCGGGCAATGGCACCCGTCTGGTTAATCATTGTTTTATCATCTACAGTTAATACTGGCATCTGACCATATGGTGTTTCTGAAATAAATCATTAACTCATGGTTTTCAAACATTTTTTTTCTCAATTTTATTGCAATTAGCTACACCAGTGTTATCTATTGATATTGCTGTGAGGGTGTTAGCTGAATAATATTTTTTCTCTGTCACCAAGATATTTTGATAAATGGAGACAGATATGCAGCTTTCAACAAATACAGTGATTTGATGCTATTTTAAGACATTGCATGACAAAGTTAAACGTATTTAATGACTTTCAATACATGTACATTTATAAATACACGATGTTCATTTTGCCGTTTGCTTAAATAAATTTTGTGGCATTGCATTTCCATTTAAAAAAAAAAAAAGCTGATTTGCGAGTTCTTATTTAAATCCGTTTATAAGATAGAAATTCGATTAATTTTGATTGACCTTCAAATTTAAAGTTTAAAAACGATGACCTCTTTAATCCCAATTACAAATATGCTGCGAATAAGCACGGTTATTTTAGATTTGATAGAATTTTTGTACGAGGGTCTGAATGAGAAAATAACAGGCTGAAAGAAAAAAAAAAGAAAAAAAAACCAACAATTTAACCTTAAATTTTTTTTAAAATTATTGTGTGATAATATATAAAGAATAGGTAATGATGGACAGCTATCAGCAAACCTGTATTATTGGCGCAAAACAAATATGTTTTATTTAGTCAAATGAAATATGGTTTGTTGCGCAAATGAAAGATTTGTTTTGCAACAAATGAAATGCCAATTGGCACAAAAGCAAAGCACCGAAAATAAGTTATGGATAATGTATATTTTAAGGTTTGTCTTGTCGTATAACACCCTGAGGTAAACAGGTAAAACTATTCTATGTGATATCCTTCATCTTCGGCCTTTCAGAACTCTTAAAAATATTCTTTTCTCGATTTGGTAATTGTGAAGATTGTCTTATGATGATGGCCATAATTCTATGAAGTTCGCAGTATTGTACTGATCATTCCTCAATTTTTCGGGGTAGAGAAGGGGGTAGTATTTTTTACGGGATAATCGTTTTTCAATAAGACACAAGAACACAATGTTATTTGAATTTGAACCTTAATGTTTTATTTATTTTTTCACTTACTGTAAAATGAATACAAAATATTTTGTTTGTTTTTCCAATAACCCTTCTGAAATAGTATTTTTTTTATTAAAAATTAAGAATCAAACAATTTGATAATAAAATATATTCTCCCCCGCAAACTCCCCCCTCCCCCCAAACACACAAACAAGATATTCAACTAAACAACATATATAGAAGTTGACCTCACATGAACCATTTTATAGATATATATATTATTAATTCGTATATTTTAACAAATTTGATTCGTTTAGGGATAGTCACATGTTAAACTATATTCTCGAAGGTAGAAAGAAAACGGCGGATAGCAAAAAGCATATTGACCGGCAAAAAGCATATTGCAACGTTATTTTTAGAATATCTAAAAACCGATATACTTTGTGACGTCATGTAATGAATTTCAGGATATTGTTTAACGTTTTGAAACAAATGATATCGATTATTTGACGAAAAAAAATCTACAAATACATAAGATGTCCAAAAAAAGGAGTAAATGAAACAACAACTAATATGTTGTTATTGTCAAGGAGACAATGTTATATCTATAAAATTCCAGAAAACCTAAATGACGATTTTGATACAAACATGGTCGGAAATAAATAATATAACAAATATAGCCTTTGTATGAGGTCAATACAGGATATATCGACCCAAAGAAGTATATCAACCTCGGACTTCGTCCTCAGTCAATATACTTCTTTCAGGTCAATATATCCTTGTATCGACCTCATACAAAGGCTGTATTTATATAATATATAATAAACTATATTTGATCTGATCTTACTGGTGTCATCTCCCAAATCTCGCTTTTTGTAATTTTCACTCCCCCCTCTTTTTCCCAGGTCCCACTGTTTTTACCCCTATATGCCCCAGTTTTTATCCCTGTTTTACACATCCAAAATTCACTTGTTTACCCCCCCCCCCCCCCCCGCCTTAGTATTCCAAATTCCCTAAAACGTGTCATATCCCCCCTCTTACTTGGTTTAAAAGCTGTCCATTTATCGCCACCTATCCCTAATTTTAACCCCTATATTTCTTACTTATACAGTTAGTTTTCTACCCCTTAAGTATAACAGAGGCCAACGTGTGTCATTTATCTTCTCTAAGTCTCTTACTTGGCTTAAAAGCTGTCCATTTATCGCCACCTAATCTCTCGTCCTCGAACTCTTTTCCAGCTGCAGCAAACACAAGTCGAGGTAATTCTCCTCTTCCTCTGATGTCGAAGTAAGATATTTTGAATTTAGCAGGCATTTTGATTTAATGTTTATATCTTGATTGCTAATGAACAAATGAAAAGTATATGAATTAACTACCAAAGCTATTTAATATATACTTAAACCATGTCCTAGATTTTGTCATTAATCCATATCCTATATATTGACACCATCGATATATAACTTTAAATTTGTTTAAAATAAGATCTAGATAGTTCTACTGGCTACACGTAAGCGCTCAATATGTTTATTCAACGGATTAGTACAGGTCAGACGTTCCCATAGAAAGAATCTTCCAGTAAATGACCATTTGACCCAGTAGTGTCATAATGACTTGGCAAAAGCATGTAAGAAATACACATTTTAGTCTATCATTATAGATGCATTTTCCAAATCTAATACGATGACTTGTTAGAAAGTCCGCGTATATTTTTTTTTTTATAAATTAACAATAAATGACTTTATTTTATACGCATTCGCTTATTGGTGTATACCCAGCGTTACCGATATTTCATATTGAAACAGTGTTTTATTCAAATATCGGTCGTACATTTATGTAATGGGCCATTCCAGTTAATATCTGCTAAAGGGGGATGGATGGTCCTTTCTGATGGGTGTAAAATTTATACATCTTAGGGGTGAAATTTTGGTTTTTTTTTTAATCTGACAGGTACACTTATACGCAAAAAATTTCTGAGGGTCTTGGCAGCAGTAAATAATTAAAAATGATTACATCTTAGGGGTAACAAAAATGCCTATGTCAGATCTGATGGGTGCTTTGAAATGTAGACAGTTTCGTATGATGCATTATCTGGTATTGTTTTTTAAAATTCTGATGGGTACAAACCTTGCAGTAAAAAAATCTGATAGGTCATTTTTTTTCCATGAAAGCCCATCCACCCAACATGAACAGGAACTCTTCATCTGATAGGTCATATTTTTTTTATATCTGATAGGTAGTTTTTCATGATGTTTTTTTCTGATACGTATCAAAAAAAATCTCCCCATCCATCCCCACCTGTCAGAAATTAACTGGAATGGCCCAATATAAAGAGCGAGCCAGAGATTGCGAGACTCAAGATCACTGTAAATGAATTATTATTATACTTAGACCACTCGGCCAGATGGCCCTTTCTATAAAAGTAAACTTTACAGTCGTTTCTATAAAAAAAATCTATGTAAACTTTATAAAGCCTTCTAACTTTTGAAGACACTGGCTTCATTTTCAGAATTGAGAAAGAATTGTTGTAGCGGTACACGTTTATTTTCGATTCTTTGTTGCATGACTTAACAGTACATTAATTTTGTATTACTTGTGATTTGTTTACAAATATTCTTTGAGATCGTCAAATAAAGGATATTTTTTGTTGTTTGGAGACCCTTTTTAAGATTTGCGAATACACCTTTACATTAAACAGCCATCAATTTTTTCGAATTATTTACCACCTCGTATACAATTGTGGAAACCATTGACACGGTTAAAGACAAATATACAGCAATTTAATGTATTAACAAGAAAACCGTTGAAACATTTGAAGAGTACATTTGTATAATGTATCTATTTATTTAGGATTTATTATTGATTAGAGATTTAGGGAAGATTTTCTCTATTGTAATTACATTGACACCCTCTACAAATAAAGTATTTACTTAGTACTTACTATCCCAAGCTAAATACATATTGAACTCGCAATTACATCACATGAAGATTACACATGCAAAGTGAAAACCTGAAGGGGAAACATGTTTCAACGTTTTTTTTTTTTTAATCTGATGTATATATTTAAAAACTAATAATAAAAAGTAAAAAAAGAATGTGACTGAGGACACGATTGCCATCGCTCAAGCTCTGCAATTTTCCGATTTAAAAAGGAGCATAATTTTAGAACGGGTAAATGACTTACAACCCAAATTCGAACTCTGTCTGCGTGTTGTGCTTCTAAGCATTGTGTATGATGTTTATAAAAGGAGTAGGTCCGGTAAGGGCCGATTTTGGCGTCAAAAATTCAGGTTTATCTAATGAAAGATTTTGGACACTTTTTAAACACTTAAGTCTCTATTTTAATTGATTCAATTAGTTTATGTAAAAGATTTGAACTGATTTAGTCATTAAAAACACTCCGATTCAAGCTTAAATAAGAAAATTCTATCAAATATGTAAAAAAACGTCACTTTTCAGTTGGTTTTTGTCAAAAATGAAAGTGGCCGCATCCGTGTTCATCCTCAACCTTTATATATGTTATGTATTATCATAAAATACAATATACATTTCAATATTATGAATGAACACGTATGCGGCCACTTTCATTTAAGCCGGAAACCATCTAAAATTTAACTAAAATGCTAAAATTGTGAAGATTTCAGTAATTTAGCATGACTTAATGATGTTAGTACCCGATATATGTGAATTATTGTGTCAAAAACAGCCCATATTTGTGTAGCAGAATCATTCTTCTTTCCAATAAATAGCTAAAAGATTAAATTTTCACAATTTTGTCAAACTGCTATATTTGGGGGCCAAAAAGGGATCTTACTGAACTTACTCCTTTGGACGAAAAAAACTTTAGTACGAGGACTGAAACTTAAACGGGACGGACAGAATGATGGACGGAAAGAGGAACGAAAGGACGGACGATCAAGGGTAACAATTATGCTCCCATTGCCTAATGCTATTGAAGAATATTCTATTTAAGTAAACTATTTATGTCATTTTGAATATATGTTTTTCCATGTGTTGCTTTGTATAATATGGATAGTATACTGTACTTCAGCCACAATTTTAGAGTCTGACATAGAACATACATGCATGATGTACATCAATGTCCCTAGTTCTCAGCTTTATAATTGAATTGTATTTAATTAAACGAACATTGTCCTCCGAAAAAAGTGACTGCTATTATCATTGGTAGTTAAAACAGACTGTCATCTTTTGAGAATCACAACAAGTCGTGAAAATGTCGAATTCTGCAGTCAAATTATATTTAACTAAGATTTTGAGATTTTTGAACGTTTGAGTCTTATACAGTTTTTGGTTTTTAGGCATATCATGAAAAGTGGCTGCTGGAGAAAAGTGGCTAGCTGTTATCTTGATTGGCTGCTAAAAGGGGCTGCCAGCTTGAGTCTGGTGCTTTATACTGAGGTTGTTAATCTGGCAGCTCAGTACATTTGTTTTTCCTTAAACGAATTCGCTCCAAATATGTATTCTGAATTGAACATTTAACTAATTGTCAAAATAATTGACTGGTACACGTTAAACTTGTATATAGTAGTGTTATATTGACTTGGTTGTGTTGTCCACTTCTATATACTTCATATGACACTTCTTCCAGGTCAGTTCAGTTTTCACGCCTCTGAAACTGTGGTCTGCACACTTTGCAGAACCTACGGATTGTTGTCTATGTCTTATCGTCACACATACAAAGAAAGATTTATAAGTATTATTGGTCTTCCCTGCTACATTTATTGAGATAGCATATTTTTATCCTATTTTCACTAAATTGTGTTATTTGTATTTTAGAATCTGGCTAAAGGTACATAGAGATAAACTGATGATATATTGTACTGTAAATTTTAGTAGGCAACTTTTGAGGTTAACCAGATATGGTGTTGATTGGAAGATGTCTTGACCTCAGTAACACTCAAAAGAGCTAACAACACAAAAGATATACGAAGAACTAATAACTTGTATTACAAAACGTTTTGTTTAGAGATGTACTCGTTTTTTTCAATATAAGATTGTAACGCAAATTCCGAATTGTGCTTTTAAACTTCATACAAAACTTACCAAATTAACGAGAAAGGTACCGGATAATGGCACCCGTCTGGTTTATTATTGGTTTATTATCTACAGTTATTACAGGCATCTGACCATAAGGTGTTTCTGAAAAAAGATCATGAACTCAACGTTTTCA
The DNA here is from genome assembly GCA_037788925.1 of Mytilus galloprovincialis. NCBI lineage: Eukaryota > Metazoa > Mollusca > Bivalvia > Mytilida > Mytilidae > Mytilus > Mytilus galloprovincialis. The sequence continues at coordinate 34,174,744 of CM075339.1, forward strand.
ATATTGTTTTCTCAATTTTGTTGCAATAAGCTACACCTGTGTTCTTTATTTATATTGCCGTGAGGGAGTTAGCTCGATGATTTTTTTTTTTCATTTTGGTTTTCTTTTTGGTACCAATACATTTTGATTAATGGAGAAGGATATGCAGCTTTCTAATAATAGGAAGAGAGTCTTTCAAGGATTTGACGTTATTTAAGGATATTACATGACAAACTGAAACGCATTTTAGGACATTCTGCACAAGTACATTTATAAATAAGTTATCTTTGCCTTTTGTTTTAGTTTCTGGCGTTTAAGATTCATATATGAAACGTGATTTGCGAGTTCGTATTTAAATCCGCGTGTAAGAATGCAATTCGATTAATTTTTAAAAAATAAATTTTAAAATCGAGGACATCTTTAATGATTGGGGAATAATATTTTAAGATATTATAGCGAATAATTGACAACTAATAGCAAATAACGAAAAATGAAAAGAAATGGTCTTCAGATTAAAAAATAAAAAAGAAAGACCTCTCTTTTTCAAGACCCTTCTAAATCGGTTAAACATCGGTAACCGTTATATAAGATAGTATATTAATGTATACCTTATTGTGTTTAATTTGAACGATGAAACATTGCACTACGTACGCTTATAAATGATATGTATATCTAGAATATAGCATGTCTGTCTACGTTAATGGTTGACTTAGCATAGAATAGAACAATTACATTAACAATAGAAATCTTATATTCACATGAATACAACTTAAATTTTTCAAACATTTAATGCACCTGCTTTGGTCTTGAAATTTCTAAAAATTATAACATATATATTACAAAACATATAGAATTTGCAAAATGTATTATAACATATATGTCACAAAACATATACAATTTGCAAAATAATCACCTTTGTTTACCAATATAAAGATAGCTAATAAACCGGGATTGGTTTTTTGTCTGACTATTTGTTTTCTTCTTAGCAAACAAGCTATGTAAAGGTTCGGTATACAAAAACTTGTCCAAGGATTTATAAACCTCCTATCAACTTTAAAAGGGGCGTTGCACTGTTAAGAGGTTTGGACATTTAAAGTGTCGAAAAAATACAAGGCATGTTTACACATTTTCATATTATATATATTGATTCCATGCAGAACAAGATGAAACATGTATGACGGAGAGTTCACTTAAAATAACAAATTCCCTGTTATCGATATCAATATAATTTAGTAAAGTAACCACTTATAAAAAATGACTTAAAAATAACAACCTTTTTACCGAAGGAAAGTGCGCGAAGGCAACATAAGTTATAGATAATGTATGTTATTTTTTGCGGAATAGGGGAGCAGTTTTTATTTCGGGATAATATTACTTTAAACCTTGATGTGCTATAAATATTTTTTCCTTTGCTAGTAAATGAATTATACAACATATTTTGTTCGCTTCCATTTTCCCTTTATAAAAAATAAGAATCAAACAATTTGATAATAAAATAAATCATCCAAGCCTCACACATCCCCCACCCCAATCATCACCCACAGGATACATGTATTCATAGAAACACTATAAATAGAAGTTGACCCCACATGAACTGTTTTATATATGATGAAATATAATTGATCTTATCTTACTTGGGGGTGGCATGGCGTGTCCTTTTCCAAATCTAGATTTTTGTAATTTTTACCTTTTTTCCCATTCTTTTTTCACATATCCCACTTTTTTACCCTTATATGCTTCATCACTAATTTTTACCCCTATATTCCACATACACATTTGTCTACCCCATAAGTATCCCAAAGCACAAAGCGTGTTATTTATCCTCTCTAAGTTTCTTACTTGGTTTAAAAGCTGTCCATTTATCGCCACTTAGTCTCTCGTCCTCAAACTCTTTTCCAGCTGCAGCAAACACAAGTCGAGGTAATTCTGCTCTTCCTTTAATGCCGAAGTAAGATATTTTGAATTTAGCAGGCATTTTGACTGTTATATGATCTTAATTGCTAATGAAAAAGGAAAAGTATGTACAAACTACCGATGCTATGTGTATTATATACTAAAATTATGTCAAAAATATTGCCTTTAATCCATGTTCTATTTATTGATCCTATCGATATATAACTTGTATGAATAGATAGTTCCACTGGCTACACGTAAGCGGTCGATACATATATGTTTATCCAATGGAATAGTACAAGTCGGACGTTCCCATGTAGAGAATCTTCCAGTAAATGAACTTCTTATATAGATTAGATCGTTTGTTTTCCCGTTTTAATGGTTTTACACTAGTAATTTTTTGGGCCCTTTATAGCTTGCTGTGCGGTGTGAGCCAAGGCTCCGTGATGAAGACCGTTCTTTGACCTATAACGGTTTACTTTTATAAATTGTGACTTGGATGGAGAGTTGTCTCATTAGCGCTCATACCACATCTTCTTATATCTATTTGACCAAATAGTGTAATGACTTTGCCATAAAAAAAAAAAAAAAAACAAAAAACAAACAAACGGAGGAAATAAAAAGCAAGTGATTGCAACGTCTTTTAGCAAAGATCGGTTGATCTAAAAAAAATTCCTTACCTTGATTTCTAATCAGGTCAATCAATTAGTGCCCGTATGTCATACAAATACTGCAATCAATGTATGTTTGAAATTAAATCGTAACGTTATTTGATTGATATAGTCTTATTAAATGGAGGCAGTTCATGTGAAAGATAAGTCTGAAGGTATAAAACTTTGTTGTTATGGGACATGTAATAGTGATACCCAATACAGACATCGTGATGACATGAAGGATGTGTTTTACATTCCTTTTTTTCCTAAGCCTATCACGCAACGGGAGAAATGTGAACGATGGAACAAGGCATGTTGGAGACTCATGCAGACAAGACAAAAATTGTGCATACATGTGTAGTAAACACTTCGTCGGTGTGGAAGGACCAACTCACATTCATCCCGATCCGATGCCTGCACTGTTACACACAATGAGAAACTGGTGAGTGAGTGTATATCAATCACCAATGGAGATCTCATATTTGCAGACCGGAGATTCACCATAGACGACTTATTGATGTCACGACCAGCAGTCAATATGTTCTTCTCATATATTTTATGATGGTATAATACTAAACCCCTAACGGAAGGAATTGTGCTTGATATTCATATGATGAAGCCATAATCTTTCAACCAGTTTAATTGAGGTCTGGAGCTGACATGTCATTAACTGCTAGTAGTCCTTTGTTAATTTATGTATAATTGTCATTTTGTTTAGTTTCTTTTGTTACCTATTCTGACATTGGACTCGGACGTCTCTTAAACTGAGTTTTAGTATGCTTACTGTTCTGCGTTTGTTTTTTGTGGTCTTTGTTAATCTTGTATGATTTTTAATTTTAGTTTCTTGTGTATAATTCGGAGTTTAGTATGACGTCCATTATCACTGAACTAGTAACATATTTGTTTAGGGGCCGGCTGAAAGACTCCTCCGGGTGCGGGAGTTTCTCGCTGCATTGAAGACCCATTGGTTGCCTTCGGCTGTTGTCTGTTCTATGGTCGGGTTGTTGTCTCTTTGACATATTCCCCATTTCCATTCTCAATTTTACTGTGTTAAATATACCACCAATTCTTGGCAAAAGAACCAAATTCACAAGATTTATAGAACGTGTTATTACTTATTGGGAAGATTCCTCTTTCATTGACAGCAATAGCTAATCAGATGGGTTTTTTTTCATCCTGCCTTGCCAATGTTCAGGAACCACTTGTTAGATAATTTGTAAACATTTATGCTTACGTGTATATGTTATACTTACTACGAGGCCATTCATATATATACACACATGTACTCTACAATGAATGTGTGTACATGTACTAATATATACCTGTTTAGTTTTACTCCTGATATATTCTTTATATTTTAGCCTCCCTCTTTTTCGAATCTTTATATTTTTTACTCTATTATTGTCTATTCTGTAAACGATCCCATCCAGATCCTGTTCTGTGAAACACACGATAGAGGCCAGCTCTGAATGGGGATCTTCATTTCTTAAATCATGTTTTTGACCATTTTTCTCTATTTTTATCTATTTTGACCCTTATTATCTATTCTTTATATTTTAGAACCCATGGCCAATTATTTTCCATTTTTTTTTTCGGCCCATTATTTTTTTTAAAATAGTTCTTTATTTTTTTTGTCCCTGATTCTGCTATTTTTGTCCATTCTTGTCTTTTCTGTACAGCCTATCAAGACCCTCATAATACTCTTGTATATATGTTTGTGTTAACACTCGCTCACTTTTTGAAGCGCTATAACACTTTTTATTCGAGCGTCACTGCTGAGTGGTTTGAAATTAGACGAAACGCACAGCTAGCGTATAAAATTATACGCCTGAAATCTTTGATGAGAGATTTTTCACTGCTACATAATTAATAATATTACAATAAAACAGCTTCATCATATTTTAATTCAGAAAATTGCAATTTGTAAAACACATTCAATAAACAGATAACTATAAAATAAAAAAGGTTCAAATAACATGTACTATTGTATACGATGTAAATAATTTCAAGTATTTGTTCACATTCTTATGTTTGTTAATGTAAAACCATGTAAAAATTTAAATAAATAAATGAAAAAAAAATGAGTATGTTCCTTGATTTACATGTCTGCTGCCGGTCGCTTCTCTAAATATTTCTGTACATTAGCATTTGTTTTTACACTTTCGTAAAACTTTTTTACTTCAGCAAAGTCTTTGTACACGTCTTCACCCATCGTTGGGTTACATGTTAGTTTATCAAGCATGTCAAAAGCAGCCATATCCGCAACTGTCAACTACAAATAATAAAAAAGAGAGAATAATATCTTGCATTTACTTTTTCTAATTTTTTTTTAAATAATTTTAAATGACAAAGCTTCTAAGAAATATGCCATTTTAATTTAAATTAATTACGTGGTCAAAAAAGGAAACTGATTGCCAACAGTCAATTGATTCAGAATCTAAATATTCTAAAAAAAAGACTATACTGACTAGATTGATTGTTGTTTAACGCCACTTCAGTACCATAGAGCTATTAGACTATTTTTTGGAGGTCAGTTTTCATTGATGCAGAAACTTTCATTGATGCAGAAACTCGAAGTTCTCGGATAGAACGAACCATCGACCTTCAAAAGGATTACTGTCAATCCTAGTCAATTAAGAATAGAGTCGAACGCACCTGCCGCTTGTTGGATTCGAACACACACCATCAGTGTCGATAGGCCAGGGATACGTTATTGCATAAGATCACTGGATCATGGAGGCTACATGCACATTGGCTCCACAAATGGATTATCATTAAAACGTCACATGTTTCGTTTATTCTCTATTTAATCAAAACAAATTATATGTTCTACTGGTCCAAGTGCTTTGCTTTATATATATATTTGTTACCTTCGATCCAACGAGAAACTTTCCTCCATTTTCTTTGAGTACCTTGCACAAATATGTGAAAAATTGGGGCAAAACTTCGGTACTAAACTTTTTACCAAGTTCTTCCTAGATAAACAAATAAAAAGATTGAAATGAACAATTGCAAGTTTTAAGCTACTTAATATGAAAGGATGGTATAAGACAGTCTGTTAAATGTGTTTTTTCCAGTGTTGAAGGTCTTACAGTGACGTATAATTGCTTATATCAAAGTTATTTGAACGAACTCTGTTCTCGTTTTGCACTACATCTCCTTATTTTCATAAAAACTTGTCTTACGATTGGTAATCTCCGTGCTAAATGAGATCATATGAACGATATTGCGATTATCGTGGATGTATTTGCCCTGGGCTGCGTTCAATATCGAAGCAGCTACGCAGTGCTACGTATATATTGACTATTGAACGTGTAGCTATAGACTAGTTGTTACATATATATTGATAGCAGCTACGTACGGCTACGTAGCTGCTACGATATTGAACTCAACCCTGATTGATCCACATTATTGTGAAGATTTTCGTAGGTTAATTGATCTTGATGCTCTATATTGTTCAGATTTTCGAATGTAAATCGGTTTGAGGATCTATATTATTGAGATTTTTGTAGGTAAATTAGTCTTTATGCTCAATACGATATCAATACGACCTGATGTTTATGCTAATCTCAGACAAAACATGCTATCATTTCAATATCTTAATCGTGTTAATGCTTAGCCCCATCCATGAACTTGTTTGGTATATTGGAGTTAGTCTTTAGAAATATAGTAATTTGTATATTATTGATTGATTGATTAATTGATTGATGATGGTTAACGCCACATTGTAGGCTGTTCACTATACCAAAGCGGTCAATTTAATAGGTGTAGGAACCATGAGTCCCCAAACTTCAGTATGTAAACTGACAATCTTACTCACTTCAGATTAGAGTCAATCACACCTACAACGTCCTAGAATTTAACTCACCTTCAACTTCAGTGATTCAGTTATTAAACTATGAACCTTTCGAGGCCCAGCATTCAATTTTGCATGTTTTAATTGTTCCTTTTTGTGTTCTTGTACATGCATGTACGTATTTACTTGTGTTTGTACATGTACGTTCTTGTGAAATAAAGTTTACCTACATATTAAATAAATTACCTTTTGTGCTTCATCCTTTTCGAAATGTAATTTAATCATAGCAGTTAAGACATCAACTGTAGTTTCAATGATGATGTCACACTTTGTATTTTCCATATTATTTGAACCATACAACCCTGTTAAATGTTGAAATAATTAAAAAAAAATAAAAATTGAGTGGGGGATCTTCATTTTTTAAATTCGTCAAGTTTAAGCTGTATTTCTATGTTCCTTGATTTTAGTTAAACTGAAAGCTCTTAGAAAAATAAGTTTCAATTGTTTGATAAAACCGCTATACTTTCAGTATTGTTGACTATATCGTTGCGGCCAGTTTTTTTTATGGAGGGAGTTCATTGAGAACCACCAACTTCGGCTTCGAAGACAGTTTATCTTGCTGGAGAGACATTCTCTAACCCCTGGATCACCACATGCAACGTTCAAATGATATAAACAAAAGAGGTACAACCCCTGGAACAATCTCAATCACCAACCAATCCGCTCTTATGTTTTTATTGATTATCTCACGGTGTTCTTGGGGGCCGTGTAGTGACCTGCTATTGTTATTATATTTGTAATTTGGTCTTTATTGATGAAGTTGGTTAATCTCGTACAACATCTGTTTATTTTTATACTAGTCCTATTTGTGAATTTGGATAATACTGGTTCACACATGTTAACTGTTGATACTGTAAATATTCGTAAAAGATCTTTAGATTTCGGGGCCTTTTAAGTGTCACACCTCCAATTACTCCCCCAAATTTAGAACGTAGGCCTACTCGGACAAAAAATAGTGCATTTGATGTCATTGTTTACTTAAACTACCCAACAAATTTGCAGAAATGAAACTTTTGGTAAAATAAAAATATATTAAGACCATTTTGAGCCCAAATTTTCTTGTCTATGAGTTGATATTAAAAATTGAGGATTAATGCGCTCCATAGTATACTTATTTAAGATTTCAAGAAAACCAGGGGTTATTTTTAGTGGTACATCAGTTCGGAAGGTCTCTTCTTTCTTATATGGCTTTAAAGGTATGTTGAAAATTGGCACGAAGAAAGGTGATATCTGTACGATTCAGGACATACCTGGTTTGTAAGAGGTTAAACTTAAGATAAAAAATTTAGAAAGATATGAAAATTGCAAAATTTGGTTGAACAGATAGGGACTTTTAATTGGTGGTCTGACACCTTTATAGCTGACTATGCGGTATGGGCTTTGCACATTGTTGAAGGCCGTACGGTGACCTATAGTTGTTATATTTTGTGTTACTTTGGTCTCTTGTGGACGGTTGTCTCATTGCTAATTATACCACATCTTCTTTTTTATATTTAGAGATGAACAAGATGTGAAATGTGTTAATTTGCAGTTTGCTTAACCTCAGAAACATATTGCAAAGAATTATAAAATAAAATATATAGTAAACACTAATAAATTGTATAGCAATATAATATTTCACACAGAAAGTAACTAAAAGTAGCATGCAATAAATTCTTAGACTTAGACTAAATAACTTTTTACATATGATTTTTACTGTATGATAATAACATTAAATTAAGTTGAACTCTATATTTTTTTTCAAATTGGTGCTTAGCGGGCTGATATGAAAAGTTTATCACATGCTTCGATTGTTATCACATGCCTTTCCGTAACGTTATCGCATGGCATTCCGGTGATAATCGGCAAATTCCGGAAAATACACCTTAATGATACGTTTTCAGTGAAAGGCATTACAAAGTAGTGTACAAAATAACTATTTGGATACTGGAAAGTATATTGTGTAAAAAAATAAAAAATAATAACAAAAAATATTTTAAATAAACGCATTTTTTGAAAGTTTCAAACATCATTTAGAAAGTTTCTTTAAAAAAAGTTTACTTTTCCAAACAGTGATCCTTATGTATATTGTTGAATTATTTGTTTTGTCGATTCGTTCATATCAAAATATTTTTCTTCTTTGTTGAGGCTCATGATAGCAAGATTGCGTATTGAATATACTAAATCTCGGGTCCGACGTCAGTGAACTTTTCAATCTTTGAACTTCTATTTTGGAACCACGTAAAAGGATCATTTTAATGAATCTGTTATTTTCTCCATTATTGAAGCATATGATAAAAAGATCATAACATGTCAATTTTCATATTTCATGCATTATCAGCCCTCAGTCAATATCAGCCCTCGAGCCATGCGGCTCTTGGGCTGATATTGAACCTAGGGCTGATAATACATGTGATATGAAAAACGCCATGCAAATCTTCAAAATCCATGACGTCATCAACCAAAAAATCTTAGTTTATACCAATTTTTACTTTCAAATATAATATTGCTATATATATATATACAGTAAAAGGGTTATTAGATATAGGAAGATGTGGTGTGAGTGCCAATGAGACAACTCTCCATCCAAATAACAATTTTAAAAAAAAGTAAACCATTATAGGTCAATGTACGGCCTTCAATACGGAGCCTTGGCTCACACCGAACAACAAGCTATAAAGGGCCCCAAAATTACTAGTGTAAAACCATTCAAACAGGAAAACCAACGGTCTAAACTATATAAAAAAACGAGAAACGAGAAACACGTATAAATTACATAAACAAACGACAACTACTGTAATCAGATTCCTGACTTAGGACAGGTTCAAACATTTGCAGCGGGATTAAACGTTTTAATGGATCCAAACCTTCTCCCTTTTTCTGAAACAATTGCATAACATCACAACATAGAAAAAACAACATATATTGCACTCGCAAGCTCGTGCAATATAAAACTCTACTCGGGACAATATTCCCCAATATTCATGCAATAACCCTATATTATTCTTCATTATATTTTACATGTACTTTTTTGTGTAATATAATATTTGTATGCAGAAAAATCACCGATAAACCAAAGTGAACCATTTCATCGATTAGTGGTTTTTGAACAGTGCTTTTAGACGTTAATGTAAATCTTACCGAATTCACGCGCAAGGTATCGGGCAATGGCACCGGTCTGGTTAATCATAGTTTTATCATCCACAGTTAATACAGGCATCTGCCCATATGGTGTTTCTGAAATATTATATTATAAAAAAATAACTTAATGTTTATAATAATATAATGTCATTTTTTTTTGTCATTTTTTTTTTTTTTTTGCAAACTGTGTTATTTATTGATATTGCTGTAATTGTGTTAGCTCGGTGAGAATTTCTTTTTGTCACAAAGGAGAGGTATATGAAGATTTATACAGATAAAAAGTGTTTTCCCGTGATTTGACGCTATTTTAGGACACTGCAAGACAAAAAGAAATACTTGTATAATAACTTCCAGTACATATAAAAAAGAAGATGTGGTATGATTGCCAATGAAACAACTGTCCACAAGAGACCAACAATGTTGGTCTGTTGTGGACAGTGAGTTGTTCGGTGATCTATAATTGTTAATTTCTGTGTCATTTTAAAACAATTCAAACGAGAAAACTAACGGCCTTATTTATATAAAAAATGAACGCATGTACATTTATAAATAAGTTGATTTTGCCTTTTGTTAAAATTTCTGACCATGCATTTCCATGTATAACAAAATGTGATTTGCGGGATCTTAATATTCAAAGCCGTTTAAAAGATTGCAATTCGATTAATTTTGATTCACCTACACATTTAAAGTTTTAAAACGAGAACAGCTTTAAACACAAATACAAATATACCGCCGTAAGCACGGTTATTTTAAATTTGAAAGAATGCTTATACTATGGTCTTAATTTTAAAGAATGCTCGTATAATGGTCTATAAGAGAAAATATATGGCTGAAAAAAGGGGGGAAAAACAACAAAATACAAATATTATTCAACCTATACAGAATTTGTAATCATTGTATTAATGGACAACTAATAGCAAACCTGCATTATTGATGCTGTAGAAAGTTTTATTTGGCGGAAATAAAATGGTTTGTTCCTCAAATGAAATATGTTTTGCCGCAAATGAATTGCCAATTGAGGCAAAAGCAAAGCACCGGACATAAGTAATAGATATCTCGTCTTATGGTGATGGCCATGATTCTATGTAGATTTCAGTATGGTACTGATCAATCCTCTCTATGTAGGGTAGGGGGAAAAGGGAAGGGGTAGTTTCTTTCCCCGGACAAACATTTTTTTTTCCTTTTTCAATAAGACACAAGAAAAAAATATTACATGTATACTTTGAACCTTATGTGTTATATTTTTTCCCTTACTGTAAAATAAATACAAATTATTTTGTTCGTTTCCACTTACTCTTCTGAAATAGTATATTTTTTATTAAAAAAAACGAAGAATCACACATTTTGATAATAAAATAATTCCTCCGACCAACCCCCTTCCCCACAAGATATTCTACTAAACCGCATAAATAGAAGTTGACTCACATGGACCGTTTCATATACGATGAAATGTATTCGATCTGATCTTACTGGTGTCATCTCCCAAATCTTGCTTCTTTGTAATTTTTCCTTTTCTCCCATTTCCATCCAGATCCCACCTTTTTTACTTCTATATTCCATTGTTTTATCTGTGTTTTCCCCATCCACATTTTACCCCCTTAGTATTCACAAATCCCCGAAAATTTTATTTCTCCTCTATTACTTGGTTTAAAAGCTGTCCATTTATCGCCATCCAATATCCCGTCCTCTTTTTCGAAATCTTGATTTTTTTTGTAATTTTTCAAACTTCCCTCCTTTTCCCTGTCTTTTCCCCAAATTCAACAACCTTACTTTTTTTACACTTTTATCCCACATCCTCACTTGTTTACCCCTATATCCAGACCACCTTTTCTTACTTGGTTTAAAAGCTGTCCAGTTATCGCCACTTAATCTCTCGTCCTCAAAATCTTTTCCAGCTGCTGCAAAAATAAGTCGAGGCAATTCTCCTTTTCCTCTGATGTCGAAGTAAGATATTTTGTATTTAGCAGGCATCTTGATTTAATGTTGATGTCTTGATTACAAATGAAAAAATGAAAAGTTTGCATTAACTACCAAAGCTATTTAATTTTATACTTAAACCATGCCCTATATTACATCTTTAATCCATGTCCTATATAATGACACCATCGATATTTAACTTAAAACTTGAATAAAAGGAATGTTTATTTAACTGATTAGTACAGGTCGAACGGACGTTCCCATTGAATGAGTCTTCTAGTAAATGACCATCTGACACAATAGTGTCATAATGACTTGACAAAAACATATAAAAAATAAATATGAAGTGATTGCCAACCTTTACTATTTCCTGTATTTTTAGCTGAAATTTCTATACTGAATATGAATATTAAATAACGTCTACATACACATCTACATGTACATAGTACGTTTTACTGTCAATCTTGACCAATACTTTACGCTTCCGTTGGGCGCAAGAAATAGATAAATTTTATAAGATAAAACCAAAAACATATGTATAATAAAAAATAATTAATAAAATAAAATTAATAAAGAAAGGAGGTATCCATTTGCTTTTCATTCATCTGGCCTGTACCAGTCCGGCTTCCGTGGCGGTATCAGGGATATAATCCCCGCCAGGACAGCTCCAGTCCATCATTCGACTTACTTGGCAAATTGAATGGGGGACTGACCAGACTAGAAAGACAGTGTTGAAATATCGTTTCTAATATCATTTAGAATCAAATAACCAACCACTTGTGTGTTTTTTTATTGAGATTGTTTCCAATCCGCTTTCTTCAGGTTTTGCCTCCCAGGTCCCTGTTACTGGAAGTTCTGGATCGCTCTGTGTTATGTGAAAAGTGCTAGGGGTGTTGGAAAGGACGTAACAATATTACTAGTAAAATGTCAGACTTAATAACATTTTAGACTAAATGTAGTTATAAACGAATCTTCAAAATATAAAACGACGACTTGTTAAATTTAATTATCTATTATAAAAAGTGAGGTCCAGAGATTGCTAGGCTTGTGATCACTTTAGATGAACTGTTATCATATTTTGACCAATCGGCCAGATGACCCTTTCTATAAAAGTAATTATACACTTTACAGTCTTCAAAAATAGCTTTGAAAACTTGTTTTACCTTTTAAAGATAAAGGCTTCATTTTCAGAATAGAAAACGAATTTGTGTAGCGATAGAAAAAAAGAGATGTGGTATAACCGCCAATGAAACATCTTTCTCATCCAAGTCACAATTTCTAAAAGTAAACCATTGTAGGCCTAAGTACGGTCTTCAACATGGAGCCTTGGCTCACACCGAATAGCAATTTATAGACGTTATGAACTGTAATCGGTCTATGTTTCATTTTACCATTTCTTGATGCATTATAAGTACAAATGTAGGTCCCCTTTTGAAAAAGTCTGGATCCATCACTCCGATAAAGTTCTAGAGTCTCTTTAAGTTCAGGACCACTGCAACAACTGTGTGAAGAAAAATAATAAATTAAATGTCTAACTTCATCTATCCAGTTTAGCAACCTACTCCTCCGTTAACAGTCCAAATTTCACGCTTTTGACTGGTCTGCTTACATTGCAGTACCATACTTTAGTATTGTTGTCTATGTCGTATCGTGAAGAGTATGAGTGAAATATTTGCCACTGGATTGACAACAAACAAATCTTATTCGAAAATATCAATCCAAAAAGGCCCAAATAGGCTACTTCTTATTGATAACCCTACTTTCTGTTTATTCGTGCATATCTAGTAAATGATGATGAATAGGAAATGTATTCTTGATCATAAAAACATCACACCTACATGTATTTTAAATTAATGTACTTATCCAATGTAAAACTATGATGACCTGCCTCATTTCAGATAGGAACGCACGATTAAACTTAGAAATTAATTATGATTAATTAGTGCTGGATGCACTAGTTTCAATTATATATTATAGTTGATTCATTTCAATTGTAAATTTCATAGATACTGTAATTGAATTTTCAATCACGAGATTTATTTCTGTTATATAGTCCAATCGTTGTAATATTAAAGAGATAAGTGAAAATTGTCAAAAATTTCACTCAACCAAAATAAAACAAAAAACAAGACAGTTACTTAACATTAGCTAGAAACAATAGCAGACCACACAGAGTATATCGCTTTGTGCTCGTAGTTTTTTTCTCAACTGTATTGGAATAGTAGATTGCTCGATTATGGGAGTATATTTACCCACGTACATGTATCACTCCTTTAAATATACAATTTCTATAACTTATATTATGTGAAAAAAGAACATGGCAAATCAAAGCACACTATCTAGCACTGTATACATGTAGTTATAGGATTGTGCATTCGCAACAAGGTCGTATTCGCGCAGCACACACTATTTCTACAATCTGTTTGTAACTACATTTTGTACTCAGTAAAACAGAAAACATCAATCCAATCTAGGGACAGGGTATACCTTGTTGTACGTTAGGCAGGGGCATTTGGGAATATGACAGACAGGTTTAATAAAAATCAGATAGAGCTTACCACTTACAATGAAAACTTGACTTTCTTGTAACAAGCTGTATGTTTTATCAGTCAAACACACCTTAAATTATATTTACATACTATGCGTTAAAAATCGTTCGTGTACAAAGTATAAAAACGAATATTGATCTAACAAATTTGAATATTGAAATCCGTTATAGTGCATAACTAGATAGTACAGTAAAGAAATAAAAATATCATAGAAAACAGATGTGGTATGATTGCCAATTGGAAAACTTCCTACAAGTGACCAAACGACATGTATATCTGTTGAACTGTAGAAAGCACTTCGACTTCAGCAGGGTGCCTAATCATCATGGTTCATACTGAATCTTATATTTCTAGTCTTGAAAATTGAAAGTCTTAGACATTATATTCAAAATCAAAGATAATATTACTTTCAATATTTGTTGTTAGCGATTTAGGATATTCGGCCGTGACTGAAAAAAAAAGGCCGTATTTTTTAAAATATAAGCCTGTAGACTACAGTTTGAATTGGAACAGAATCAACGTTAGTGGACAGTAGATCGAGAAATTGTGATTAACAACATTATTAAAGCACGCGCAATTTGTTCAGGATTCTCTAAAACTATGTCGCACTTTTAATTTTCAAGTGTTTTCTCGATTTGAAAATTGTGTACACGATGAAAGAATCCATCGGTTATGCGTACAGTGATTGATTATTTTAGAATATTTATTTACGATTTCTTACAGCTTAAATATGCACAAACATTTTTTTACCTCAAATCTTAATAGACTTTTTCTTTCACTTTAATTAATCTTGTTTTTGCAGATATCCTGCTACAAGTATGTAATATTTCATTCTATTCCAGAAAATATATCAGGAGCGAATTGCATAATTTTATTTATTAGAGTTGAGTTATAAACTTATTAATATGATTAAGTTAAGAACGGATCAAATTATTATCACACTGGTGGTTTTTACTTGCACAATTATTCTAATTGATTATTTTTCAAATGAAGATTTAGGTGACAAAGTTTTTAAGTTAATAGGCTTATACTGAACATTTAATTAATCTTCATTATACATTTCTAATCTGCTTCATTTATTGGATCAAAATTATCGTCAAAGTCGCATTTACTTGATAACAAAAACGTTTTGAAAATTAGCTTCATAATCTGCTCGGAAAACGTTTTCACAAGGCATTAACACATGACAGGTCATAAAAGGGATGCTATGATAATGCTATTATCTGCTCGTTTATTTGAAAAGTTATCGACTCTGATTGAAGAATGCGTTTAATGAATTTTGAAGAACAAACCTTTCTTTGAGTTTCAAAATAAGTTTTTAAAACACTTATAAAATGATACTATATAAATGAAGGAATCAAAAAGAAAAATAACCAAGGGTCCGTTAGCTTTCGTTCGAGATATAAGCCCTTGAAAACTTGGCGGGAAATGATTCTCTCAAGACTTTTCATACATTTAACTAGGACCTTGTTCCTTTCAAAAACTATGAACAAATAACAAAGGATTTATAAGAGTTTTAAATGTGGCTTTCAAAACTATATGTTATACAAATATGAAAAGAAAAGTAGAGTTTAGCGGGCAATAATTCCAAGGTTCTTATATGGATAAAGCCTGAGAAATCCGAATATTTTTAAAAAATTAAAAAAAAAAAAAAAACGGTCGAGTAGCGATCAATCTTAAGAACTAACAAATACAAATGCACAAAGTTTTGGAAATTCAAAAATGTTTAATAAACGAGTCGTGATGAGGTTTACAAAAAAGAAAAGAAAGATAAAAAAATGTATACCAATTTCAAGCTTAGGAAAAATGGGGTTTACTAAGTTGTACGGACGTCATCACGAGTCGGTTGACCGTTATGGAAGATCCGATTCAAAGATGATAGCGGACATTTCCTTAATGTCGTAACTACAATCCTGTCACTTTTCCCGAGTGTGGACTACACGAAATCTTCATATTACCGGTTTATTCTAACATAAGTAATACGACGACCGGGTACCACATGTGGAGCATGATCTGCGTATCCTTATAGTACAATTGAGTTACCCCCGGTATTTGGTGCGGTTTGTGTTGCTCAGTCATAAGTGTTCTTTGTTGAGTGTTTTGTACTCCTGTCTGTTAGTCCTTGTCTTTTATAGATTTTAAAATCGGATTGTTTTCAGGCGGATTATCGTTTATTTATCTACAGGCGTTTGTGTAAAGAATGGCTATCATTTTATTGAAAAACAGTGTTTATAATATTTCTAATTCAAATGTCTTAGAGTACATTTCCAAGCAGGATATCGTTTATTAATTTGCATGCAATTTTTAAGGAATAACAATGGCTTCATTTGCAACAGTGTTTATAACTTTACCATGCACAAGAGTACAATGTAATTTTGAAAAAAATACAAACTGTGTTTTAAGAAAATTTCTTACATCATTTCCTAGCACAGCTCTCAGCGTGAATCTATCATTAACCATTTCTTATGGAATATAATTTACCAATATAAAGTAATAGCTTATGTAGAATACCGTTATTAGTATCTCAACAGGCGATGGATCTTTCTGCGTGTTTTGGTAGTGAGTTGCTTGCTTGTAAACAGCGACAAGCTTTAATCGGCAAACTTCGGTAGATTCCGCTGTCTTAAGCTGGGGTCACACATTCACGATTTTTACTACCGTCTTGACAGGACCATTCACGATTAAAATTTATTAAAAGTCTGATCAAGATCTTGTGAATCGTGGGTGGAAATTCAAACTTTAATTAAAATTTGTAAAAAAAATAATTTGATCACGACAACAATCAGATAGTGTTCAGGAAGTGTTGATATTCAACCGTTTCCAAGCGAATATGTCCCGATAATCCCGTTCTGAATCCGCTTCTAATCCGATTCGTATTTGTCGCAAGGTAAAATTCGACCGAGTCTGTCACGACTGCGTCCCGACTCAACCGAATGTAATCCGACAGAGATCAGACAGTGACCAGACAGTGAACCGGCGCTGACGGAAGTTATCCGTTCGAACACTGTCGGCATATTCGGGATGATCAGGTACTGTCGGAACGTAATCATATCACGGTCCGCTCTATCGCATTGCAAACGGCTTTGTCTGGTCTCAGTCGTATTGTATTCTGTAATTGTCGGAACTCTGACGTGGGTATCATTGACGAATTTCGTATTAATAACGGGACTGTTTCGGAACGGTTTCGGCAAAAAACGGTTCGCAATCGACAAGATCTGGATGCAATCTGAACTCAATCGGCAGAAAAAACAGCTATGAAAAATTACTCCAGATCATTCCCGTTCCACAGGACACCGTCCAGAATACACAAAACATTGTTCGGAATTCGATCCGATACAGCAGAATCTGTCACGACATAGCCACGATTGTAATCCGACTAGACCATATCGACTGAGTTGACCAGAATGTTACGGGACGCACCTAGCTGTCGGGGTGCTTGCCGAACTATTCGGACCCTTTCGGACCCGTAGGAATCTGTTACAAACTAAAAAGACTGCGTTCAGACAATGATGGGACTTTCCAGATAATTTAGGATACTAATCCGACTTTTTCACTTTTCGTGTCGTATTGCTGTCTGATCTCAAACGGGAGCAATAATCGGCAATGTGTGAACCCCGTACTACATCTTATTAGAATATCATCGAGGTGTGCCGAATGCAAATAAAACTTATATTTTGACATGTCACTGCCTACGTCAAGTAAAGATTTTATTTCAAACTTCTCTTTGAAGAATGTTCATAACTGACGTTTTAAGTCTTATGACAGTTTATTTGTTATAATACTAATTGGAAAAAAAGTCGTAAGAGTGCAATTACATGTTTAAAAGTAAAATGTTCTGTTAGATACTTGCAGTCTAGACTTTATGTAAATATAAAGTTCAGTTGGTATCTCATGTTGAAAATGTATATAATGATGACATACATTGTTCTTGTACTTGACAATAGGATAACAAAACTAAACCATCTCATGCCAGGTAAAAACTACAATAAATGGTTATCGTTTTCTGTATCACAAAATTATGTAAATAACAAACTGAAATAATCTTAAAATAGGAAATGAAAAGCTCAAATATACACTTAGACTGTTTTGTTTTTTAGGGGTCTTTGTTTGGTTTTATATATTATTACGCTTTATTGTTCAGGTTTTTGAATTATTTGTACTTTAACTCATATATAATATTAATTGTTTTATTTATGCTACTCAAGCAGTAACTTGTTCCAGTAATGCATGGCTTCCAACTCATATTCTAGAATACGATAAATGCAGTGATTTTAATTTTCAGATTTCATTATCTCGAACAGTGTTTTTGAAACATAATTCATAAGCAATGTATCTCCAATGTTAATTTTAAAAATTCATACACCTTTTTGTCTTTCTTATTATGTCATTATTTTGGATTACACTGCACAACAATAATCTGGACTCTGACCTACGAGCAAGCGTTGTTTATACTTTTTAATTTACTCAAAATATGATGATGGGCATGGGATGAAGAAACTCGTGTAAAAAAGGATAACGACACCGGAAATAATAAAAAAAGAAAAAAAAGAAAAGAGATATTGAGTATCAATGCATATGCACACAAAACCTGCAATATTGTTTTTGAATGACAATACTACTTTCATACTGTGTCCAGAAAAGGTAGCAGTTCCGCTCCGTATTATATTTAATAAGTCCTTAAGAGAGGGGATATACCCAACTAGCTGGAAGATAGCAAATCTGATACCCATTTTCAAAAAGGGAGATTCATCTCTGCCGTCAAATTATAGACCGATATCCTTAATTAGTTGTGTAGGAAAAGTTATGGAAAGAGTTGTGTTTAAGCACTTATACAATCATTTAAAAGCTAATAAATTAATTTATGAGTATCAATCAGGATTTCTCCCTAAAATTCAACTGTTCATCAACTCCTAGAAATATATAATTGCATATTAAACTCCTTGGAAAAAAAAGATATAAACTGTTTTGTATTCTGTGACTTCTCTAAAGCTTTCGACAAAGTTTGGCATAGGGGTCTTATATGTAAAATGAAAGCGTATGGTGTTGACGGAAACGTATTGAATTGGTTTCAGGATTATCTACACGACAGAAAACAGAGAGTAGTATTAAATAACTCGTCTTCTTCCTTCTGTAATGTCTCAGCTGGTGTTCCCCAGGGATCAGTTCTGGGCCCTCTTCTCTTTGTCTTATATATTAATGATATTGCTGATAAGCTTACTTCACTGTGTCGGCTATTTGCTGACGACATATCATTCAATTATTCTGGTAACGTCGGAGAACAGATTAAATCTGTTATCGATCGCGACTTGAAAAAGCTGGATGTTTGGTCTTCTAAATGGCTTATGTCATTTAACCCAGATAAAACCGAAATTATGATATTTTCAAATATTGAGACTCCAGACCTTAGCTTTTCCTTAAATGGTAAAAATATACCTTTAAGTTCATATCATAAGCACCTGGGAGTTAATTTCAGTAGTGACGCAAAATGGAACAATCATATTGAAAGTATAATTACAAGTGTAAAGAAACACTTAAATGTTCTACGTAAACTTAAATATCGATTATCTCGAAATAATTTAGAAAAACTATACTTAGTTTTTATTCGACCCATTTTTGAATATGCCACGGAAGTGTGGGATAATTGTGGAATAGGCTACTCACATAAATTAGAAAATTTGCAATCAGAGGCCGCAAGAATAGTGACAGGTCTACCAATATTTACAAAAACTGAAACTTTATATTCTGAGGTTGGCTGGGAATCTCTTTTTGAAAGAAGAAGGAGAAGAAAATTACAGATGTTTTATAACATGAACCAAAAGCATGCACCAGAATATTTATGTAATCTTGTACCTCCTTGTGTACAAAGTACAACCAACTACCCGTTGCGAAATGGTCATGATATTATTGTTCCATTTTGTAGACTTTCCCTTACTACTGAATCGTTTATTCCCTCTACTATACGTGAATGGAATACACTTGATCCAAAAATTCGCAGTGTCGACTCTATTTCTAAATTTAAGAAAGAATTAAAAAACGATAGTCTATTATGTAAAATTGAAACATTTTATTTGTACGGCCCAAGGAAATTAAATATAATCTTAACGCAATTGCGATGTTCCGCTTCATTCTTAAACAATGACCTATTTAGAGCTAATATTATAGATGATCCTTCTTGCCATTGTGGGTCCGATATTGAGGATGTCTACCATTACTTCTTCGTTTGCCCAAAATACACATTATGTAGAAAAACCTTATTCCATAACCTTAACTGGCTACCTGAAAACTTTGTTTTAGATACAAAACTATTAATTTGAGGACACTTGGAACTTTCGAACGAACAAAATATTCAAATTTTCAAACATGTTCAAAACTTCATAAAAAGGTCAAACAGATTTCTTATGCCTTGATAGAGCGTTATTATTACTGACACGGAACGTCATCATTGTCATCAATTCACAAGTCATCGTCACAGAATTATACGACTCTTCAAACTTTCTTTTTCTCTTTTTATTCTCTATCCTCTTTGTTCACCTATCAAAGCTAGTATTATATTGCATAAATTGTTTGTTTTATATGCATGTCCATTATATTATACTATTATTGTAACTTTATATTGTTTTATGGAGAAGACTTCATAAGTATGATTTACTTGTGTCTAATCCATTTTGCTTTAATTCAGCAAATAAAATATGTTTAAACTAAACTTTCATACTTTCAAGCATTCAACGGTTTTTATATGCTGTCGAGTTCGGCCTGTTTTGATATATATATATATTGAACTTAACCTTACATGCGTGATTACACACATTGATCGTGAAAAGATGAAATGAACGACAGCAATACCGTCACGGTAATATTGTGTTGTGTAAAATTACCATAATTAATTAGTTCTTTTAAAACAGCTTTGCACTAATGGGAGATTTATCAGTTAAAAGATCGATGTTGCGATTGGTCAAATGTAGTATTAAAATTTTGCACACTCTTTACCTACCCCAAAACGTAACAAATTTTCCATTTACCAGCCATTTTTGTGATTTATACATGTAGCCGATCAATTTGATGGGATTCCTATCTTTCGAATCCTTAGGGTATCAATTTTAAATATTTTGTTTGACTTTGATTGTGACCGAACTAATGTTTTCGGATGGTCATCTAAGTTTCCTTTTTAAAAGCTCTTAGACTAAGTATAAACAATAAAGATTTGGTATGATAGCAAATGAGACAATCTATTCACCAACACTCAAATGATTTGTATTTAACCAATTAAAGGCAACCGTACGATCGTCAATAATTAGTAAAAGACCTATACCGTAAAGTGTCTTTAAAGGTTTCGTCATAAAAAAAAATATCATAAAATCTACGGCCTTATTTACAACACCTCAATGGATGTACAACAAATATGACTTACAAAAACAAACGACGACCACTGAATATCAAACTCCTGAATGGGATTGTGGCTCTTTTGAACAAACATATATCAGTATAAAATTGCGTTATTTGAATAAATTTTGAAATATGTTGAAAACTAATTATCTATTTTGGACAAGTATCAACACATTATCACACTGGAGGATAATACAATTACAAATATCTTAATTGATTATTTTCCAAATGAATATTTAGGTAACGGATTTTAGTAGTTCATGTGATCAGATGACACATAGAATTAATATTAATCACAAATGCCAAATCTGCTGCATTTATTGAAACTTAATTATCGCCAAAATCGCATGTATTCATTAACAAACAGAATTGAAAATTAGTGTTACAGTATAGTATTTTGAAGAAACGATTCCACAAGTCATTACAGTAGAGGAAAGGATGGTTTGTTAATTTTATTAACTTCTCATTTATTTGAATAAGTTTCGACACTGATTGAAGAGTTAAACCTGCGTATTTGTTAAATATTAGACTGATCCTTATTGAATGACTTATACTATAAGGAGAATCAACATTTTAAATAAACGATATTCGTGATCAGGTTTACGAACTAGTACGTGTTAATGATTGAAAAAAAAAAGATTAAAGGAAAGCAAAGCAAAAAAAAAAAAAAAAAAAAAAAAAAAAACAGAAAAAAAAAACAGAAAAACAATTCTAAACAAAAAATAGAATTAAAATATAAATGATAAAGGGACGTGGAAATTTAACAATGTTTTATTATACGACAAAGAATTTATTGCTAATACTAAAACTTGTATTGCTGATTGTATTGATCAATATAAAATAGTTGGTTCTGAAAATAAGGAAGAAATAGAATTTTCCATTTCAGACCAACTGTTTTGGGAAACATTAAAACTGATGATAAGAGGAAAAACAATATCTTATTCATCTTTTAAAAAGAAACAACGCAGTAGGGAAGAAGCAGAACTAGAAAGTCAATTGAACAATTTGAACAATAATGAAAACATCAATGATAAAAGGGAAGAAATTACACGTATTGAACTTCAGTTAAGGTCGTTAAGAGAATCTAGAATAAAAGGGGCAATAATGAGAGCAAAAGCAAAATGGCAAATTGAAGGAGAGAGAAGTACAAAATATTTCTGTAATCTAGAGAAAAGAAATTATATTGAAAAAGTAGTACAAAAATTAACTTTAGATAATGGGGAAACTATCACTGATCAAGCAAAAATTCGTGCAGAACAAAAGTTATATTATGAGAATCTATATTCATCCAAGAAAACACTTATAAATAATACACACAGAGCTAATTTCTTTTCTCTGGAAAACCCATTTATCAAAATTCTCTCTGATGAACAAAATATTAATTTAGAAGGGGAACAAAAAAGCTCAGAAATTCATAATGCATTAAAAAATATGAAAAATGGTAAATCTCCTGGTCTGGATGGGTTTACAACTGAGTTTTATAAATTCTTTTGGCACGACATTAATCCTTTCCTACTGCGTTCTTTCAAAGAAGCATTTCAAGAAGGTAAATTATCAATTTCACAAACACAAGGTGTTATCACCTGTCTACCCAAAGATGGTAAACCAAAACATTTTCTAAAAAATTGGCGACCTATGTCACTACTTAATGTAGATTATAAAATAGTATCAACATGTATTGCAAATAGAATTAAAAAAGTCCTTGATCACCTAATTAGTGAAACTCAAACTGGTTTTATGAAAGGCAGATATATTGGTGAGTGTACACGGCTTATATATGACCTCTTGAAAAAAGTAGATGACGAAGATATTCCTGGCTTGCTTGTCTTGTTGGACTTTGAAAAAGCTTTCGACTCTCTTGAGTGGAACTTTATATACGAAACCTTGAAATTTCTAGGTTTTGGTGACACAATAGTGAAATGGTTCACAACCCTTTACTACAATTCAAAAAGCTGCATTCAAAATAATGGCTATCTATCTGATTTTTTTGTAATAGAGAGGGGGGTTCGACAAGGGGATCCATTGTCTCCCTATCTTTTTATTTTATGTTTGGAACTGCTTAGTGTATCAATAAAATATGACAACAACATTAATGGTATAAAGATTAAAAATTCTGAATTTTTACTCAGCCAGTATGCTGATGATTCGACTTTGATCCTGGATGATAGTGAAGAATCTCTCAACAGTGCTCTAAATAAGATAGACTTGTTTTACTCATGCTCTGGTTTGAAGGCTAATTTTGAAAAAAACCCAAGTTATATGGATTGGGGCAAAAAGGGGCTGTGGTGAGGAGCTAAATACAAATAAAAAAATAATATGGAACCATTCAGGAAATTTCAAACTCCTAGGCATTCAATATTGTTTGTCAAAAGTTGATATATGTGTTGATAATTATTTAGAAAAAATTAAAAAAGTAAAAAATCTTTTAAGTGATTGGTCATTCAGAAATATTACTATATATAGGAAAATTGTAGTTGTGAAAACTCTTGCCCTACCAATTCTAATTCAATGTTTTACTGTTTTACCAGATCCATCCCCAGATATATTAAAGCAGATACAAGCTATGCTATACAGATTTGTGTGGGATGGTAAAGGGGACAAAATTAAAAGAAATATACTTATCTCAAATTACGAGGATGGTGGTGTAAAAATGCCACATATTGAATCATTTATAAAATCACTTAAGTTATCCTGGGTTAAAAAAGTTTTAGACCCCACAAACTATTCATCATGGAAGGTTCTTTTGGCAGATCACCTTGAAATGAATGGCGGAGAAAATATTTGGCATTTATCAAAATCAGCACTCAATAAAATTAAAGAAGAATTTAACCCTTTTTGGCAAAATGTAATCTCATCATGGGCCTCACTGTGTGAACCTCTGACCACAGCCCCAAGTGACGTCTTGTCTCAACCATTGTTTTTAAATGAAAATATTATGATTGATGGAAAAACAGCTTTTTATAAAAGTTGGATACAGAATAATGTATTTTTCATAAATGATCTCATTAAGGAAAATGGAGAATTTTACAATTATGATGACTTTATTAGAAATTATAATATAAAAACAACTTTCCTAGAGTTCTATGGACTAATCTTGGCACTTCCAAAGGAATGGAAGAATGTTATTCATTCTCAAGTATTTCTCAAACTAAATACTGTCGGTCACAAAATTGTTACCGCCATAAAAACAGTTGATAAAGTATCAAAACATTTGTATAAAATTTTTCTAGATAAAATAAAGGAAACCCCATCACGCATACAAGAGAAATGGAAAATAAAATTGGGAATAGATAGTGTGGCCGAAGAATGGAATTATTTTTTTAGCCTTCCTTTACTTATAACTGAAGATCCCACTTTAAGGGCATTTCAATACAGATTACTCCATCGAATTCTATAAACAAATATTTTACTTATGAAATGTAAATATAGTGAAACAGAACTGTGCACTTTTTGTACAGAAACTAAAGAAACATACATACATCTCTTTTTTGAATGTAGATATATTCGAACATTCTGGCTTAATTTTTTTCAAAAGTTAGAAGATGTATGTAATGTAAGCTTTCTCCCAACCTTATCAAGTATAATCTTGGGTGTTAAATATCATTTATTTAAAGATATTCTTAATACATGTATTCTGATATTGAAGAGATATGTTTATTTATGTAGAGTTAGATTTACAGTCCCATCTGTTGCTGAAGCAATTGAATGGCTTAACTATTATTATAGGGTTGACATGGTCTCTACGAGTTTGTGCTCTACCAATAAAGCAATAAGAATAAAAGAAAAATGGTCAAACATTGATAATATTATTAAGAAATAGAGCTCAATGCAGATGTATTCTGTATTCTGTTATTGACTTTGTATTTTATAATTTGTAACAAGTATGGTTAACTTTATGTTTAGGAGTTATAGCAGAATAATCTGTTTGTGCATCTTTATTTGTAGATGAGATTTGAAAATGATATGAAAATAAAAAAATATATATTACAAAACAAAAAAAAAAAATATAAATGATAATGAGTGCTGATCATAAAGAATAATAGACACAAATTGAAAAATTATGAAGTGTGGCTTTCAAGATCAAACTACCCGGCACCTCCAGCTCCGATCCGCATATACTACTCTACACTGAATGATATTAAACTGGTTCTCTGTCCTTTATTTGCTTGGCT
Source organism: Mytilus galloprovincialis (assembly GCA_037788925.1). NCBI lineage: Eukaryota > Metazoa > Mollusca > Bivalvia > Mytilida > Mytilidae > Mytilus > Mytilus galloprovincialis. Next base: position 34,200,266 of record CM075339.1, read on the forward strand.
CTGAATGTCCGTATGTTTCAAGAGAGAGCAGCAGCCTATATAATGTGAGTGCATAAAAATAGCCGTTGAGCGGACACAATCACTGTACGGAGTTTGCTTAAAGAGAGGGATAGACATAAATGAAGACCTCTAGTCCATCGAACCAGAGTGAGTAATAAGACACGTACCGGTATTAGGTGGACTTTCTGTTGCATATATAAAAAAGAAGATGTGATTTGTTCTTTTCATTTGATTTGTCGATTACGGCTTCTACAAAAAATTCTTATTGATATTTTTGGAAATCTCATTTATGGTAACCTCTATTTGTCAAAAGAGTTACATCTAGTATCTTTACATGGCTTTATCTGTGAATCATACCCTAATTGCATAAATGCCATTCATTTTAAGTTCATGCCCAACGTCTGTAAACCAACGCGACTGGTACAATGACTTCCACGATTGATTAAGCGGATGATTGAGATCTGACATCATAATGATGAAGCGTCGTATATGTCATGATTGTTTAATTTGGGAATTATCATTAGGTAGCCTCAATAATTATTGTTACATTCGTAATTAATAAGGCCCTTTCCCAACTTTGCGTTCCGGCATTTAGTCTCCAATGTAACAATAATATTTTCATTATTATTACAATTCCATGCAACCGTAGCCAGTGCCTATAAAGTATGCACCGATACTGTTAAAGACAATTTTCTTACATCACTCCTTATTTTGAATCTTATAAGGAAGGATGTATTTTGTACCGACCTCAATTAATAAAAAGTACGAACTTTTGTTTAAAACTTACACACGCCAGTAGTGATTTTCAAAGAAAACTTAAATGCAACTCATAATTCATTTTCGTGTATCTAACAGTAAAAAAATGCATTATTTTCATGGAACAACACAGATCGTAGGACTTAATGGTTTATGAAAGTTATTTACCAAATTGAATGAATATTATGTATAGATAATAATTAATTCTTTAACATTTGCATCAATTATGTTTATGCATGAATGCAAATGTAAAAGAATTTAGTTAATAAAATGATTGTTGTCAAATATATAATTTGAATATCATGAAAAATTTGATATTGCAACCAAATATAATGTAAAGTTTATTGCTAGTATTCATTAATTCATATGCAAATGCAAATGCAAATTTATTTGTTCATGTATCAATGTAAATCTTATTTCACTGCTAGTCAACATATGCACGTTATAACAAATAACCGACAAACAAGTTTTACTTATGGATAATACATATAACATCATAATACAACTTGATTTGTAAACAACTTATAAAAAAGGCTGACAAACTACTGCAAAGGGATGCCTTAAGGATAATGACCCCTTCTGTAGCTATGTGAATTACAAAATTTTCAAACTGCAATAGTATCAAAACCGCTATGATAATGAATAATAGAGATAAGCCATTTTGAACATATACCAATACATAGAGCTTTACCTTTAATTGTTTAATTGCATTTAATAGAAAAAGAGTATTTTGTTGCAAATAAAACCAAGATTTTTGTAGGAAATCCACATACTTTAATACAGAAATTAATGTTATAAAATTTTAAACATAGATTACTCACTTGTTTTTCTATGATGGGCTAGTGTTTATTTTTTTACAAAGAGACCTTAACAACCGTTAAATTCCCCAAATCGTCGTGCTGATTCACTAAAGTCGAGAGCAGCCTAGAAGGTGTACTGGATTTGGTCCATATTTATATTTGTTTCAACCAATATCTAAATTTATAAACTTGTTTAAGGAAATCATTGCTAGCACTGCATGCACTAATCCTCTATTTATCAATCACCGAATTGTCAAATATGAGAGTAAAAGGGGAAAGGCTGTGGATTTGCCACAATTTGTTTTTTTTTCTTTATTTGCCACAAAATCCCATTTTGCTACTAAATGCAACGAAACAATAAAAAATAAAGCTTTGCAGGATGTTTTCCCTTGGTATTTGTACAAAATGGCCTTTTATGATTGCGGTTTTGATACCATTGCAGTATGAAAATTTCGTAATTCCCATAGCTACAGAAGGGGTCATAAACATTAACGTTCCACCCTGTGTTACATGACATGTGACTAACCCTTGGTATACTGCAATATTTCTTCTATACAAATATAGGTTATAAAAAAAGAAGATGTGGTATGATTGCCAATGAGACAACTATCAACAAAAGACCAAAATAACACAGACATTAACAACTATAGGTCACCGTACGGCCTTCAACAATGAGCAAAGCCCATACAGTTAACATATAATGTACATTTATAGTGGAATGGTATTCTATTTCTGTTGGAAGCAAATGCTTATGTCAAAACTACTGTGTACATAACAGTCCATTTGGGGTCCTCATCTTGGTCCATGTTTGAATTTTTCAATTTCATTCAAATACAAATTCCATAGTTTGGACAACAACTAATGATACGTTTTAATTCAATGTGAAATTCAATTTTAAATACAATTTATGTACAGTGATGAAAAATATAAAAAAATATTATTCTTCTTGTCAGGAAACCACAAACAAATTGTGCATTGGTTTAAAATATAAATCTTATCTAATGAAAGTCAGAGAGAGAGAAAAAAATCACTAGTACAAAAATGTCATGGTATGATCAATATTCAAGAATGATAAACACATTTCTATGAAACAGAAAACCACGCAAGAAAAGAGGGAAGTCGGTGAATTGGATTATAGTACGCACCAGTTATTCAACTTTTAATTTAATTCAATTTGAAAACGCTATTGCTGAATATTTGAAGCAAAAGAAACGGGATAATACAGAACGGTCCCAAATGACAAATTTCATTTTAATAAAAAATGCTGTTCATGCTTAACCGAGATTAATGAAAAAAGAGATAGTAATAATGACTCGGCTGCGTGTACAAAAATGATAAACTGTCATTAAAGAAACATGAATATTGCATTCGCATGATCTAACAAATAAACTGGCAATTCAACATCTCTAATGATTGATTAATTCTTGTGCTTGCCCTAATATAAGTTAACAGAATACAATGCCTGATCACACAAGTTACTAGTGAATTTTTCAAAAAAGTTCTTCTTAATTTAAACATTTTTATTTATAATGGATAGGGAAACAACTTAATGAAACTTATTTGAATCCCTTTCCACTTTGCGAGTACGAGTGCTGCCTTGTAGCGGCGTTAGCCTCCGCTTTTTTCGAAATCGACAAGGGTGTCTTTTACGTGCAAGTGATATGGCTCTATCTTAACACGGGTCAGCCATTTATCGTCCCCTTCAGACGGACTATCATCGTTTCTCAAGACCATACTCACCAATTGTGTCAAGGGAGAGCCGAACATTCAGTCCCTGTCATTTTTTTCCCCAGAAACGAGGATCGAACAAGGAACCTTTGTGGTAGTAATCCGATGCACTACACCATAAGAAAGTTATTCTTATTTCTTAGACTCATACACATACAGCTTATGCTAAGTGATTGAATGATATTATACGATGTGTTAAATAAAACCAATCGCGTCAAAACAAATTAAACGAAACAATTGATGCATTAAACATGTATGTGTAAATATTTGGAGAATAGAATGCCTATATTTCAATCGACAATAAAACTAGTAAAACAAGTCAACTAACCAATGTAGAGAGAGAAAGACGTGATAGGATTGTCAATAAGATAGCTATTAATATTAACCAGGGAAAAAATACACCAAAAGACAATGTCGTGAACATTTACATCACACCAAAAGCGTTATACCCACAATGTATGTATGTGCCTGTTCCAAACCAGTAGCCTGTAATTCAGTGGTTGGAGGTTGTTTATGTGTTACATATTTGTTTTTCGTTCATTAGGCTGTTAGTTTTCTCATTTGAATTGTTTTACATTGTCCTTTCGGGCCTTTTATAGCTGACTATGCGGTATGGGCTTTGTTCATTTGAAGGCCGTACGGTGACCTATAGTTGTTTATTTCTGTGTCGTTTGGTCTCTGGTGCAGAGTTGTCTTATTGGTATTCATACCACGTCTTTTTTATATATATATAAACCCATCTAGTAAAGTATAATAAACTATACAAAGATATTGGTAACACTATGTGAAAGTATCCAAGCGAAAAATCAGACGGCCAAATCAATCTCAAAATAATATACAATCAAGAACGAAAATGTACCACGAATGGCAGACATCAACCAACAACAACTACTTCTTCCGTTAAACAAATTCACAAAGAATGTGATGGGATTAAAGGGGCACTAGCTGTCAAATTCATGTTCACCGATTCTAATCAAATTCTCATATTTGATTTATAACAATGTAAAACATTTATCCAAACTATTAAAAGTCTAAATAAAACAATAAACAAGGCACAGGCATGAACATACGTAGCTTCGTTTCGTGTGTATTTGAGTCTAGACGCGTTTTGATTATTTATCGAGTTGACCTCTACAGTCATCCGATAACCATATAAGCGATGTAAATATAGATATAGACATATCAATGTTTATTTTGCTTATTTTGACACACCTGAACCTTTTTGGATACTAAAAAGGTATTATTATTTGACTATTTGTATTTCATCACTGATTGAGCCAAAACAAATAATATATTAGGGTGTTCATATATCTCGTAGCTAGTGGCTCTTTAACAAGTGTTTAAGTAATTATCTCTAACTTGAGACAGTAGCCTATGAGTTTAACAATAGACCAAACTGTATAAAATAATACAACCAAACATTATGTGTGTGTGTTTTACTATTTTCAAAATGTTTTAGGTGTATTAATTTTATATTGACATTATTATTCTATTACTAGGCAAATTAATAGTTTAACAATAGAACAAACTGTATGAAACAAACGACCAAACAATATATGTGTGTGTCCATTTTAAAGAAATATGCTTGCATTTTGGTTCGTATAACATTGATTTTAATTATCATAGGCAGTGGTCTACTTATGAATAACATCAGATGTAACTAAATGTTTCGACAGTTTTATTCATTTGTTTTGAATTAAATTAATTTTCAAAGCGGGTAATACAATTGTGTTATTGTCGTAAAAATGTAATTCTTAAACGGAATATAACGAACTTCATTTTTTTTTAATATTCATTCATTCATATGAAGAAAGTAAATTTAGTTTTGTTTTCTGTAGTTATTTTGGATAAATCTAATTTTACTTGTTAGCATTATATAACAAATACCTGACAAATATGATTAATTATTGATGTCACGTGTAAACGCGTATATGCAACAGCCTTTGATGGGTTAAAAAGTAAAAATTATTCATGAGTCCGAAGTCCTTTGGATCCCAATCATGCCACTGGTAACATGATGTGTGCTATCTTAGATGTTGTCTTATTTTTAGTAATTTCTAACAAATCAATGCCTTGTTTCATGATTTTTTAATCTATTATGTTTAAGAATCAACAAACATGATGGTATTGTCAATAATTTAAATATTAAAAATAGTTTTCAAAGGTACCAGGATTATAATTTAATACGCCATACGCGCGTTTCGTCTACATAAGACTTATCAGTGACGCTCATATCAAAACAGTTAAAAAGACAAACAAGTACAAAGTTGAAGAGCAATGAGGACCCAAATTTCCAAAAAGTTTTGCCAAATACGGCTAAGGAAATCTACCCCTGGGATAAGAAAATCCTAAGTTTTTTGAAAAATTCAAAGTTTTGTAAACAGGAAATTTATATAAATGACCATAACATTTATATTCATGTCAACACCGAAGTGCTGAATCCTGGGCTGGTTAAATGCAACTGACTGATAGTCACAGAGGATTTCATTTGGACACCAGTCAGTAATTTATCCATATGTTTCAGTTGTAGATATGCCATCAATCTGCTGAGATTTGCTCAAAGATTGATTCAAAGTATGCAAACAATTTTAGCATAGTACGACAAAGATAATTTTGACGCTTATCTAACAGCAAAAAAAAATTTAGAAAAAAGTAACAGAACTATCGAAACATTTTCTCTGAACATAATATTACGCTAAGTTTTTTATACTTCTTTTAAAGTGTAGAATTAGAATTGGCGATTTTATTTTATTTTCTATTGATGAGTTTGACTGTCCCTTTGGTATCTTTTGTCCCTCTTTTAGAAGAGTGTAGTTTTGACGGATAGACAAAACCTCGTAGAGAGTTAAGTGGACATACAACACTATAAGATTCATATGACGATCTGTCTCTCACCAGAATACTGTGAAAGTACTTTTATTCGTAGGGTTCCAATTTTCGTGGTTTTCGTGGATGACTTTATCCACGAATTTAAGTGTCCACCGAAAGAAAACAACCATTGTCCAAATCAAGACATGGAAAGATCCCCATGAAGGTTTGACTACCGATATGATCTAAAGCATATATTGAATAACCTTGAATCTGAGAATACTTAATAGCAGTCACAGAACTACAACTGCATGCAGGAATATATCCATTTAATCTTTAATAAACTAAATTGTACAACTTTTGATGTTTTAATTCTCGTAAAAATATTTTTTTCGATGAAAGTCAGATTTCCGGTATTGATATGCTAGTATGATAAAGTTTTCATTTTATATCCTCATAGTTCTCGTACATATGGGAGATAATGATTTCATGCTGGGCTTGATTTTGATCAGAATTATTTGACAATTCAAGATAAGTTTATAGCATTTGTTTATGATACTGATTTCTTTAGGTGACATGTTTATGGCCTAATTTACACCCTTGATGGCCCTTAATCTGTTGATCACTGTATCTTGGGTTAATTAGTTCGTTTCTAAAGGCTTTAATTTTTCAATTTTTTTTTTTAGAAAACAAAATTCAACGAATTTAAAAACCCACGAATATGTAAATATTGACCAAACCACGAAAATTGATACCCACGAATTAAACTACTTTCACAGTATACTACTCAAATTACTAAATGATTTTTTGAACGACATTACTAATGATGACGGATACGAATAAGCAGTAGATAAGATGTAGAAAATGATGATAAATAAGGGTAACAGTAGTTTACTGCTGTTCGAAAGTCATAAATTGATTAAGAGAAAACATATCCGGGTTACCAACTCATACCGAGGTAAACACTATATCAACTATAAGACTTGTCAATTAATCAGACAATATATTGATGGCAGATGACGTCATAAAAATAGGATACCGGAATTCTTTTAATCGAACGACAAATATATACAAAATTACTCATAAAACAAAAACAAAAAACTATTGAAACCTAAATTTTGACTTGATTGTCGTCTGTAAATCTACTCTGCCAGATAATGGTTATTATTCCCGATTTAAAAACTTTAATGTACATTTTATGTCAAGGTTTTTAAATGTAGTACTGTTACCAGGAGCATGTGAAAGAAAACCAACTGCATTAAAGCAATTCCTAATATTTTTAAGATGAGAATATGATTAAATTAAGGTTAACAGAAACAATAGTTAACTTAAAGATTCAGTAATACAAACGTATGATGGTAGGATAAGTATTTATGGATATTAATTAAATAACTATGTGATAGTAAGAGAAAATTTTCCAAACACGGGGGAAAAAGTCACTATGCTTATAGTACTTTGTTAAGGCATCAGTTGTATATTGTTTTTACGAAGCAAAAGCATAGTCGGGTATCAAAATATAACTCAGTGAACACATCAACTATAGTATATATTAGGAAAACAACAAACAACATATATACTAGCTGTATAACAACACAATCATACTCAACATACCTAGAAGCGATCTGTTGATATTTCTATGTGTATCCATCTAATTAGTCAGACCTTTTTCAACTGATTTTTATAGTTCCTATATTGTTCTGTTACACCACTGTCCAAGATCGGTAAAATATTGGATCACGCTAGCATGTTTAACCCCACCACATTCTGTATGCATGTGCCTGTCCCATGTCAGAAGCCTGAAATGAAATGGTTTGTTGATGTGTTACTTATACATTTTTCGTTCATGTTTTGGTAAATAAATTAGACATTTAGTTGTCTAGTTTGATTAGTTTTACATTTGTCAGTTTGGGGTCTTTTTTTTATATCTGACAATGCTGTATGGGCTTTGTTCATTGTTGAAGGTCATACGGTGACCTATAGTTGTTAAATTCTGTGTTATTTGGTTTCTTGTGGAGAGTTGTCTTATTAGCAATCATACCACATCTTTTTTCTTATATGTAGATAACACCAACCATATTCCTGACTTAATACTAGTCATGTTAATAAGACATTTTTAATTTTTTTTTGATAACGTGATTGCTGCTCATTTTAAGCAAGAATTATCCGGATAATACAGGAGATTTAAGATGACATTTTGCACCTTAGCTACAGAAATGTTTTACAAGCTTAAAGGTATTTAATAAAAAGACCTAGAAAGCTATAATATTTCGTTCTTTCAGCTGCTAGTACAAACATGATAAACTATCATGACTGAGGCATCAAGATTGCGTTTTAATGATTTGATAAGACAAGCTTCCCATTAAATATCTGTTTTGAATGACCAATTCTTATTCCTGCGTTTATTCAACAGAATATGATACATGATCACGTTTTTGTCAAAGTCTATTGTTTGAATATATTACTCGGTAGTTTATTAAGAAGTAAGTACAGTTTACCCGGATAAATTGTACAATTGAAGTGTTATTCTGGAGATATTTAAGCAAATGAATGAATCAATCATTTTCTAATAATTTCTGGAATCTGAACACATGTTGGTGTGATAAATTCAATGTAAAAATAATAAGTTTTTTTCTTTACTAGAAATACAAACTTTCCCAGAAACATGTGAAGTAGGCAAATTTGAGTAAAGTATGATCAAATCAAGTTGACATTATAACATGACTATATAATAGACCGAATAGTACAGAATGACTACTTTTTTATCACATGTATTGAAAGATATTTACAAATGATTAAAGTCTAAAAAAAAAAAAACAGGAAGTAGCTACAATGCTTCAGTTCTATATTTTGCTCTGTATTGATAATGCACGAATCAATGTTCTTTAAATATATGATCAGTAACTATAAACAACAAGTATTTCCTGTGGAAATTAATATTTTTCATTTTTGTAATAAGATTCTTTATTCATTAATGCAAAAATATTGTATAACAATTTCTATTATTAATAGATTTCAATATATCATGGCAATGGCAAATTTCGATTAACTCAGGATTTTGAGCAAGATTCCCGTTTCTTGATATATTTAACATCAACATGTTGATGTTATCTTAATAGTTTTTTAACTGCATGTTTACGATTTGCAATTTCGGAATCTAAATGACACTGTATACTTTAATCGGTATTATAATTTAGATTAAAATAGCGTCCTGCCAGTGGTAAAATGTCCATTGTTTATGACGTTTTTAACAAATAATGACAAGTGTACACTTTTGAGAATATTTCCCAGATTCTGAAATGGTGAATTGCTACAATAATGACAACTATCTTTAGATTTACATTTAACCTAAGATGAGTTAATGATTTGGTCTTTAAATAAGTTTGAAAGCAGTATGCCGAGAGGTTTTATAAGATACAGTTTTAAACATGAGTATATTTCTAACATATGATCTAAAGTTGTAGCCACACATATCTTGTCTTGGTTATGAAATTACCGATTGCATGTTTACCATAAGCGATATGTTGAGTGCAAATGACGAAACAGGATTAACTTTTCCTTCCTGTTTGGTTAGGTAAGCGTTAATATATTTTGTGCACTTGTCTGTATTTCTATCTTCTTCCTTTTTATTTTTTGCTTGGCGTTGTTTAATAGTTTCTTGCAAGTTGTAAAAAATCGAACTTATTTTCCCCCTTTAATTAGTTTAATCTTTAGATATACATGTTACTTTACGTGTTTGCCATCATTATTTTGTAATTCATTTTAGAATATCGTACTGCATTTGTTTACCTCAACTATTGCATTTGTATTTATATCGTTTATCTCTCTGTAAACTTGTAATTAGTTATTACAGAATAAATTGACAATCTATCTTTATTAAACGTAAATCTTTTTTTTTCTTAAATGAAAAAAAGGAGAGATAATTTTTATAGGCAGCTCAGAGTCCTCATCATAAGAGACCCATGTAAATTTTTCAAGTCTCAAAAAATACACTCGTTCCATCTTCAACAGACTTATCAGTGATGCTTGATTCAAAATACTATCCTATCAAGGCAAAGTTAATTCAATTATGGATTCTGGTCCAACAGCAAAAAAAAAAAAATTGACTAGGCGAATTGATAATATAATTGGCACATCTATTACCGATATTTCACGTACTTCAATTCTTGTTCTAAATTAACATGTTTATACCATGAAATATATCAATATACACATACTGAATAACAAAAAGTCCACAACACCATATACGTAAATCAGCTTTAAAAAGAACTAAGTCGAAGAAACAATTGAGTTATATTAGATTACAGTTGTATTTAATCGTTGCAGTTGTAAACACAACATTTAGTGTCATGCAAACTGAATTTAAATATCAAAGATAGTATAACTCCTTGATCTATTTAGCAACTTTCAGTTTATCTGTCGAATCCAAATGTTATGTACCTCTTTAAATTGTTGTGCTAAAGACAGTTATTTGCAAATCGCAAATTTGTATTTTATTTTGATAAAATTTGACATTCAAAAGTAAATATCCGGCTTTTTGCTTTCAAGACATTATCATCATCACCTTTGATATATTATTTTGGTATAGTTCAAAAATACAAAAAAAATCACTTTGCAAAGGGATGTTGCATGTTATAGGGTTTTGTTCAATCACTTCATATATATTTTTTTAATTTTATCATGTACCATTATACATGTTATTGATTACATTTGTTTAATATTCTGGAGTGAAAATGTCTAAAATTGATTAGATACGCAAGATTGCCCCTTAGCAAATTATCTACAAAGTTCGATGCCTACCTCGAAGGTTACTGACATGCTATTGTACAGTAGAGAATATTGTTGGTGTCTTCATCTCATCTTTTCATCTATAATTTCTAATTCAAAACTAATTAAAGTATATCGACCATACACACGAGGACAATTGCAAATATCTATTAAGTCTGTAATCTGAGGACGTATCTATAGGGGAATCATTTGATCGCTGATTTATTCAATACGATTATAGCATACATTTCAGTAAGATGATTATACGGAGGACAATTGTCTCAGTATAACGCATGTCCAGCTGATAACCGCTATATGCACGAGTCTAGACATATAATGAGTTAATTGTAAGCACTGAGTGCAAAGAGGTACAGAATTCATTATTCATGTTATTATGACCTACAGACAACAAATGTGTTGGTCAATTGTAGACAAAATAGACCCATCTTCCACACGCAAACAAAGCAAAGAAGGTTGATAAGACGATTGTTTATTATCATACAGTAAAATTGAGGAAATTTACACACTTAACTGCAGGTCAAAAACATTATCATAGCCGTAATATATTTTACATGTATTAATAATGAAAACATTTTTTTAGCTTATTTCAAACGTATTGAAAGATTAAAAAAACAACATATCACTTAATTTTTGATTTTGCCATGCAATTCGAGACATTTCGTTTGAATTTCCCTCGGAGTGCTGTATTTTTTTTATTTTACTTTTAAATTCACGAGCAAGGTATTGATCAATGGTAACCGTTTTATATAGCATGACCTTATTATCTACAGTTAACACATACACCTCACAATATGCTGTTTCTGAAATCATCGCTTTTAATTTTCAATTGTAGAACAATATATAACTGAACTACCTTCACATCAACATACAATGTATACATGTCAGAGTACAGAAGGTCCCTTCAGAAATGATTCTCAAGAAACAGATATTCAATATCACGATTTTCGAAGTTGAAATAGGAAGTCTGATACAAGTCTGTACAAAAATTCATTTATTTTTGAAGAAATTTTTCACTTTCATGTTACAGTAGATGTTTGCATTTCGGTCTGATTTGACCTACATTGTGTTGGATTTTACTCTTATAGACTGCATAACAAGTATAAAATACAAACACCGGAGTCAAGGATAATGCAATTTCAAAAAAAAAAGAAGTCAATATACCTGCTACAATTAAACATGTTGAACCCCCGCCGCATTTTTGAGCCTGTCCCAAGTCAGGAGCCTCTGGCCTTTGTTAGTCTTGTACTATTTTCAATTTTAGTTTCTTGTGTACAATTTGGAGTTTAGTATGGCGTTCATAATCACTGAACTAGTATATTTGTTTAGGGGCCAGTTGAAGGACGCCTCTGGGTGCAGGAATTTCTCGCTGCAACAAAGACCTGTTGGTGACCTTCTGCTGTTGTCTGCTCTATGGTAGGGTTGTTGTCTCTTTGACACATTCCCATTTCCATTCTCAATTTTATTAGACTATATCTACGAATTTAACGAATGGGAAAAAACTGTCGTATTTTTGATCATTACTTGCAATTGGTACAGGGATTTTCTGGAGAAAATGGTCCGTTAAACCAGGTTTTTTAAAAAACTTAACAGTCACTTTTTCCTTTCCAATTATAAAATAATATTTGCTGATGTGTGATTACTCTGTCGGTTTGCTTGTGAAAATAAGACGTACTAGTCCCAATTGTCTATCAATAGATACATGTATTTCCCGTAGGCTAGATATTGTTTTAAATTTGATCGATATGAGAAGGGACATTACGATCTTGATTGCCGTAATTACAAAACAAATAAATACTTCATAGATAAACAATTAACATTATTTAAGAATCTAAATATCACCAGCATAACGTATAACTGTCACAGGCTGTTGCCTACAACATTCGGATTTGAAGGTCACAATTCATAATTATTTCAAAGAAATCTGTGTATTACTTCTCTAAAGCAGTGACCGAATTTACTTTCTGTAAAGAAATCCTAAATCTGTGTCATCAGCATCAAAACCAAATTTGTATTCATATAAAGTAATTTATGTTTGGACACATTCCTTAATCATTATGTATGAACAACAATTTCATTACCGGAGAAACCCTTTAAAACATTTTAATATCCGTACATAGAAACCCTAGTTATTGATGCTTCGGAGGATTGTAGTGTTTCCAAATAAAGATTGATTTTGTTTATGTTTTAGAATTGTAAATATTTACTACAAAATGCCATAAACAGTATAAAAATTCCATCAAATCAGGAGTATTTTGTAAAATACATGATTAAATTACAATTAAATAAGTGCTTCTTTAATCAAATACAATTTAAATTCACTTTCAACTGTTTTACATTTATATTAAAATGTAAATTAAATTTGTTCTCTGTGTAATATTGAATTAATCTGGTTTTTACTGACGCTTATCAATTGTGCATTTCTTTTAATATAGCTTTAACAACAGCAAAATGTTCTGCTAAGAGGTGAATAAAAGTAATGCCATTAAAAATAATGAACGTTGCTGCAAAAATATAATCTGATGACCATGTGGTCATAGTAAATCAAAACTAAATCCAGTTTTTGTTTCAATCTGTATGTCTTTTTCACTTGCAGTTTTTTTTGCAGTAATGTTTATCTGATAACTCATTACGTTCAATTAATATTTAAATGCAAACAGAATCTCTTTTTTACGTTTTTTTCTTGAAATCAAAATACAGTGATGATCGATTGACTACTATTTGTTTTTGCTTTTGGCGGAGGACGGCAAAGTACCCCTAAACCCAAAAAATTGGAATTCATATTCAAAGAAAATCGGAATTAAAGGCACGCGGCCTCAAGCGGTATCAAATTCATAACCTCAGCTTTGAAAATTTACACATAATGAAAAATGAATTACTTTTATCATTTGCAACCAAGGCCCTATTCTCAAAAACACATTTGAATAACGAAAAGAAATTATTTAAATTGTAATTACCATCAATAATCATGCATGTACGATTATCAGATATACTGATTAAAACAGCGTGAATTCGATAAACGGCTCAAAGTTTATTCCAGATAACAGTAACAAATAAATTAAACTCATCATAGAAACCAGGATTGAAAATTTGTATTTTACGCTAGACGCACGTTTCGTCTACAAAACTCAGAGAGAGAGATAGAGAAGTCATCAATAACTTAGCAACATTATGCTAAAGAAACACAGACACAATATTGAACAATAACGAAAAAAGATTAAAAAATGGAAAAAACAACCGATAAAGGCAATGAATATATGTTTATTAATTATTCAAATTGTAATTACCATCAATAATCATGTATGTACGATTCTCAGATATACTGATTAAGAACAGCGTGAATTCGATAAACGGCTCAAGGTTTATTCCAGATAAGAACAGTAACAAATAAATTAAACTCATCACAGAAACAACGCCAGACGCACGTTTCGTCTTCAAAGAGAGAGAGAGAGAGAGAGAGAGAGAGAAAGAGAGAGAGAGAGAGAGAGAGAGAGATTATCAATAACATAGAAACACTATGCTAAAGAAAAACAGAAAAGAAAAACAGACACAATATAAAACAACAACTAAAACAGATTAAAAAATTGAAAAACAGCCGATGAAGGCACAGACTATATGTGTATTATTCAAATGAACCCATTCCGTTAAAAAAAAAGTATTTGTTTGGGGATGGTTTTTACACCTCAGATTTAAATATCTTAATCATTTCATAAAATACGAGTTGGCTTATTCATGAGTATCAACTCTTTAAGTTCTATGGAATTGGCATATACCACTGAACTATTTCTTGTAGTGTTTTTTCATGGCTTTTATGTTGCTTTAAAGTGAAACAAATGATTTATTTAACACACTCAGCTTTTTATCATTAATATTACATTATTGTCTGTCTATAAATGGTTCAAGTATGAATTATTCAAGATCTTACAAATAATAATGTAAGTATAATGTTTCTAGTCTGGTATGACGAGGCAAAATTTTTCCCAGCGTTTGAAACATTTTTGTTATTAATTGAATTGTGATTGTTGCTTGAAATATTATTTTGTTAGATGTAAAGCTTTCATAATAAATCTCATAATTGTTTCACATCATTTCCCAGATACTGAACAGTTGTCATTTCAATCTGCCACGCAATTAACAACAGGTAATCAGCCAGTTTCTGAACTTGCGATGAAATGCGTTTTGATGTTTTAGTTTCCCGTTTAAAAACAACATTTGTCATTATGTAATTTTTGATAGCAAATGATTCTAATTTTATGGTAAGTAAATTACCGTTATAAGTCACTGTATATCCAATGATTTGTCCTAACTCATAATGCTAGAGTGTTTAGAATAATCTCAATGATAATAATATACCTACCAAAAACCAATGTATTACCCTTCCAGAGCACCAGAGATCACCCCCAGTTTTTGGTGGGTTTCGTGTTGCTTAGTCTTCTTAGTTTTTTTTATGTTATGTTTTTTGTACTATTATTTGTCTCGTTATGTTTTTCTTTTTAGCCATGGCTTTGTCATTTATTTTTTTTCATAAATGAGTTTGACTGTCCTTCTGGTATCTTTGGGCCCTCTTCTTGCAATCAAGTATGAAAAACTATATTTTCGAAATGTTAGTGATCTTGAATAAATTTGATAATGTCTTACTTTTTAAAATGAAAAATATTAAATGCAGAAATATATAACTATTACAACAACAAAGCATAGTTCGTTCGTTTAAAAACTGATTTAAGGTAGATAGGGTGTCTTCCTCCATCTTGCATTTTGAAATACCAGAAAACAAGGTCTATATCGTTGATAAAATGTGCAAATTTTGAGACAAGTAGGTAATTCATGTGTAAGATTTTTCATTATAGTATAGTAAATGCAATGTTTTATCATATGTATGGTTGTATTTTACCATTAACCGAATACTTTTGTTTGATTCAATTTTTTCCAACTTTGCCAAATAAGGGGAGATAACTCAAATGCAAGGGCAGATAATTCAGATTGTGTTATTTTTACAATAGAATGTGTTAGGAATTTACCCATTTTATTATGTAGCAAGAAAACGAGTTCGGTGATCCCCATTTTTCTTTTTCTTATCTGAAAGAATAATATTGCAGCCATCTTCTAATATTTTATCTAAAAATTCTATGGTATAGTTTTCGTTTTAATGAGGAAAATTGGGTTTTCATGCATATTCTATACTAAATCTGACAATTTTCCACAACCTGTAGTGTGAAAATAAGTCCGGTGACCTATTCTTTTAATTAATGTTTTGAAACAAGCAGGTTATAAACTACATTTTGGCAAATTATCAAAAAATTCTATGGATTATAATTTCGACACCCCATCTACCTTAAATATTGTTTTAAACAAAAAAAAAAAAAAAAAAAAACATTTGTCTGCAGTTGCAAGATTTGTGTGTTGATATGAAAAAGTGTATTCGATTTGTTTTCTGTCGTAAAATTAATTTGATCTGATTATTTTGACAAGAATCAATTCTGCATTTTACAAACGCATTAAAACACAAGGAAACTATTCTTCTTTGAGAAGAATTAGATTAATGTAATAGAAATTATACACAGAACTGTTCAATAAAATCTAAGGAATGACTTGATATCATGTGTGCACTAGAAATAAAGGAAAACAACAATATTATTCCATACTATGTCTTTGTATTAACATGTCTCTTGATTCTATGGTTTAACATTGTCTTTTGATTGATGTTGATGTTCAAGTAACCTTTTTTGTATGCATTATAATTCAACTTATTCCTAGTATGCAAAGACTTTAATTACACAAGATTTAAGACAACTGAAAGCTTTCTCTGTCTCACATTTAGATATGTACATCAAATATGACTACAGATGTCGTCTCAGTATTAGAATATATGCCAGCTGCTACTTTGTAAATTGTCATCTTTGTCTGGATAAACAAAGATAATGAGCAAAGGGTTTTGTCATAGAACGTCTCGTTTCGTATTAAATTACAAATAGAAAATCTATGCATATCGGTAAGAACAATAACTATCCTAGTACATTTAGAATGGAGGTAAAAACACAACATAAGTACTGACTGTTTAGTCATATTAGTGAAAATGTAGTTCGTTTACTTAGACCACTGATCCCCCTTAAATACAGTTCTATTGATTGCTTTTTCATAAATAGCATAATATATAGGGTCATTGTATCGGAACTAAACATATTTATTTAAAAACCGGTTGTTGGCATGCCACGGCCCATGCTCTTCTCAGATATGTTATGATGGTATGATACTAAACCCCTAACGGAAAGGATTGTGACTGGTATTCATATGATCTCATATAATGAAGACATAATCCGTTTAATTGAAGTCTGGAGCTCGCATGTCAGTAAACTGCTAGTAGTTTGTTGTTATTTATGTATTATTGTCATTTTGTTTATTTTCTTTGGTTACATCTTCTGACATCAGACTCGTACTTCTCTTGAATTCAATTTTAATATGCGTATTGTTATGCGTTTACTTTTCTGTATTGGCTAGAGGTATAGTGGAAGGAAGGGTTGAGATCTCATATATATGTTTAACCCCGCCGCATTTTTGCACCTGTCACAAGTCAGGAGACTCTGTATGGCCATTGTTAGTCTTGTTTTATTTTTATTTTTAATTTTAGTTTCTTGTGTACAATTTGTGGTTTAGTATGGCGTTCATTAACGCTGAACTAGGATAATTATTTGTTTAGTGGCCATCTGAAGGACGCTTTCGGTTGCGGGAATTTTTCGATGCATTGAAAACCTGTTGGTGATCTTCTGCTGTTGTCTCTTCTATGGTCGGGTTGTTGTCTCTTTGACACATTCCCCATTTCCATTCTCAATTTAAAACTATCGGTAATGTTCTACTAGAGCGTCAACCATTACTAACTTAAATAAAAGTTTCCTTAGTAATATACATGGGATCTGCACAAGCCTAAAATACTTTAAAAAGGTGGAATATTCAAACTGATAAATAAGCTAAGAAATAACAAACAACACAGCAGTCAACAACTCCATATACGTACAACTGTTTTAAAAAGAAGCAAATCTAAGAAACAATCAAGTCATATTAGGTTACAATTGTATTTAACAGTTGCAGATGTAAACACAAAATATAGTGTCCCGAAAATTGAATTTAGATATCAAAGATAATATAATTCCAAAATCTTTTCAGCAATTTGAATCTTTTAAATCAAAATGATATGTATCTCTTTAAACTGTTGTGTTAAAGACATTTCGATGCAATTTCAATTTTTTAATATATTTAAATATTTGGTGTTCATAAATATTCATTTGGACTTTTGAAAGCAAGACAGTATCTGTATCTCTTCCAATATAATTGTAGTTTTGTTAAAAAAAAAACCTTGCAAAGGAAGGTTGCATGTAAGGGATAAATTTGGTCGAAATATTTCATAAACATTACAATTGTATCATGCAGCATTTTGGATCACATTTGTATGATACTCAGGAGTGACAATTTTATAAACTTGCATATCTCAAATATAATAATAAGCAGGTATGAAGGATTGCCGATAAGCAAACTATCTGCAAAAGTCGATGATTATCTCGAAGGTACTGGTATGTTATTGTACAGAAGGGAATATTGTTGATGTCTTCATCTCATCTTATAATCTATGATTTCCAATTCAAAACTAATTAAAGTATCTCGACCATACACACGAGGGCAATCGCAAATATCTATTAAGTCTTTAATATAAAGACTTATTTATATGCGAATCATTGATCGCCGATTTATTCAATACGATTATAGCATACATTTCAGTAAGATGATTATACGAAAGACAATTGTCTCAGATCACAGGTGTCCAGCTCATAACTGCTATATGTACGAGTCTAGACATATAATGAATAAATTGAGCATTGAGTGCAAAGAGGTACAGAATTGATTATTATTGAGACCAGACAATTATTTTGTTTATCAATTCAAAACGAAACTAGTTCCGCCTTTCAAAATACAAAACCAGAAGCAAAGTAATGACGACTAGACAATTCTTCATCTTGACACAGTAAAAGCTTTTAAAAAGTTTGAATCAAGAACCAAATGTACACCATTTGTGTACACTGCAGACTTTAAGCTAAAAATGACCATATATACCATATGTATATTCACATGAATAAATAATAGAAAAATCAGCACATTTCTATTCTCATTAAAAAGGGTTGGAAGACAAACACTACATCAAATCAACGAGTCAGGTAAAGCACAATGACGATCATCTGTTCGGTGTATCAAGGTTTTAAGCATCTAATAATATGGCGTATCTTAAATAAATCCTCATTGCTTCGATGTATTAATGAAGTTGCATTATATAACTGTGATAATTTAATAACAATTCATCAAAGAAAGGGACAACAACTGTCCTATTCCTGACGTGGTACAAATTAGGGAAAATACTTCTGATAAGATGATTGAAAACGTTACCATATTAACAATACGAGTTCCATAACAGCATACACATTATATACTACTAGAACATGTAGAATGATTAAAATAGAATATCATTATTTTGTTGTATACAATTAGATCGTATAATGTGAAAGAGCAAATTACCATACATTACTTTAATACAGTCGTTGACTGATGCATCTATATTAAATATTTGAATAGTTATCAATTGTGATGTCTCGTTTCTTTGATTTTTGAATATATCCAGAACGTGATTTATAGATAACTTTAATGTTCAAGTATAAGACAACATATTTAGCCAGTTAACCAAACAAGACGGTTACATACGTTGAGATAAAATAATTATATTGCATTTAGAGTATTACTTTAACCATACCATGTACATTCTAAAAACAATGAGATTGAAATGGTACAGCACATAAAACAGACATAAAAAGACTCATATAATCATCTGCATTAAAAAATAGTTCTCTTATTTAACTGAAGCTAATCAAAATAAAACATAAGTATATGAAAATAAGCTATGAGTGGCCGTTTGTGTCATTGGCGGTATGAAAATACCGTATGAAATTTTCAACGCGTTGGTTTTTACTTTCAACGGGTTGGTTTATATTAACAACGAGTTGGTTTTTCTTATCAACGCGTTGGTTATTACTTTCAACGCGTTGGTTTTTACTTTCAACGCGTTGTTTTCACTTTCCACGTGTTGATTTTACTATCTGCACGTTGTTTTTTTCACTTTCAACGCGTTGGTTCGTTATTCATACTGTATGAAAAACCAACGCATTGGTTTTCAATCCAATATCGTAAGTTTTCCACTTATGTCTACCAATCAACATCTTTGTAACAAAGTAATACTTATCAATCATTCGAACGGACTCCAGATTGTTGCGGGGAAATATATTCTCCGTTGTTGAAGATACTTACTGACTTGCTACATGGCTACACGTTGTTATAATAAAACACCCATGCAACCACGCATTCCATATTGCATGATAGGACCCGACACCATTTTAGTGTTTCGGCAGGTAAGCCTGGGATGGTCATTGTAAGATGCATTATTTGAATATAATCAAATATGACAATTATTCATGTATCTATTGATATATTTATAGTTTAATTCTTCTTCAATAGATCTAGTTATTATGACAGATCTGCCATCATCAGTGGTCCAACTGTCAATTTGATGTTAAAGTCTTTAACTTTGACCTACTAAGCATATCTCCAATACTTTTATGTTTGCTATACGCAACTATTGGTGCTGTATTAAATATTTGTACACGATCTTCTTCAAACTGTTATAAATGCCAGTGTTTCATTAAACGTTTCTTTGTTTTACGAATATATGGATTATATTTAGTTATTAACACTAACGCAATATTTTGTTTTTCTTTTGATTTGTTTTGTTGAATCAGTACGGTCAATTGATAAACCATCAGTAATACTATCATCTATTTCCACGTTATCATAATCCCTATCTAATGATTATACTTTGAAATTAGTTCGATAGTAGTTTATTAGTTTGTTATGGTCACTTGTGTTTCTAATTTGCCGTATTGCTTCACCTTTAATAAATCCTCTAATACATGCTGTGAGTGACAGCTATTTCTGTGCAGTAACTGATAAGAATTTGTTCATAAAAATGTATTTCAAGGTCAAGAATGCTATATGTTGTAAATCTCTGGCCTTTAATTATATCATCATTTTATCGTTTTTGATTTCATAATTGAACTTTAATAAGGGGTTATTATTATTTGCTAAACGAAAACATCTGTAATTTCATCTGATGTTCCATCTACTATCATGAATCCATCGTCCCTATATCTGCCATGATAGAATATATTGTCTTTGTATTGAAATGCAGAAATAATTTGATTCAATACCTGTTAACAAAACTTTAAATTTTTGGAAAAACTAAGGATTTTCTTATCCCAGGCATAGATAACCTTAGCCGGTTTTTGCACAGCATTTTTTTGGAATTTTGGACCCTCAATGCTCTTCAACTTTGTACTTGTTTGGCTTTATAAATATTTGATATGAGCGTCACTGATGAGTTTTATGTAGACGAAGCGCGCGTCTGGCGTACTATATTATAATCCTGGTACATTTGATAACTATTTACACCACTGGGTCGATGCCACTGCTGGTGGACGTTTCGATCTGGAGGGTATCACCAGCCCAGTAGTCAACACTTCGGTGTTGACATGAATATCAATAATGTGGTCATTTTTATAAATTTCCTGTTTACAAAACTTTATGTTTTTGGAAATACTAAGGATTTTCTTATCCCAGGCATAGATTACCTTAGCCGTATTTTGCACAACATTTTTTGAATTTTGGATCCGCAATGCTTTTCAACTTTCTACTTTTTTGGCTTTATAAATATTTTGATTGATAAGCGTCACTGATGAGTCTTATGTAGACGAAACTCGCGCCTAGCGTACTAAATTATAATCCTAATAACTTTGATAACTATTTTCCCGAGGGTAACTGCACGTAAGCAGAATAACTGTTAGACAAAGGGAATATCATTCAACGTCGTAAAAATTACCCCATATTTCAAGAGATATTATCTTAGGGAAAATAAAGGTGTGGGAATGAGCGTGTAAGCAAAATAACTGCATTGGCTGAAGTTTGCAAGATATTTCTCCAAAAATAACTAAATTAATAGCAAACTGTCAGTTCAGTTTAGTACAATATTAATAATACAGTAACGGTCTAAACATCCAAAATTATCAAATCTAACAGACCTCAATAATTCTTGTCTCGATTTAATAATTGTGGATACAAACTTTTGACATAATTGTATAGTGTTTGAGTTGTATACAATAACAACACAAGCTGATGGCATTGACATGACTGACATTGTAAGTAAAGCTGTATCCAAACACTTAATATTGTATGGAAATAGTTATTCAAAACTCGTCTGACCAACTAGACAAGCCCCTTTGATACAAGTTACAACACCACATCGTCATCAATAAAATAATAACGGGGACGTGTATGTATAAAAATAAAGGAAATATTGTTTAGACGTAAATTTTGATTATCAAAAATTACCCAGACAAAAAATCATCGTTATCTTGATTTTCGACAACTTGTGGTCTTGTTGCTTCTGTATTTATAATCTTTGTGCCCAGTTTATTAAAATTTGCAGACGGGTTGCGGACGATTCAGCCGCCATATTTTTACTTTACCGCCAATCTCAAGAAAAAATCCGGAGGCTGTCCGAACAGTTAGCTTACGACTAGATATTTTTAGAAAATACTTTGTAACAAACATTTTGATTGGTTGACATAAGTACAAAACTTACGGTATAGAATAAAAAACTAACGGTATGGAATTGAAAACCAACGCGTTGGTTTTTCATACCGTATGAATTACGAATCAACGCATTAAAAGTGAAGATCAACGTGTTGATAATGAAAACCAACCCAATGAAAGTAAAACCAACGCGTTGAAAAAAAAACCCAACGCGTTGAAAATTTCATACGGTATGTTTATACTGCCAATAACACGAACGGCCACTCATAGTTAGCCAACAATGCAAGCAAATATAACCGCGTAAAATGCAAAGAACAAAAGGCTATTTAGAATTTATATAGAATCTAGATATCACTAAACTATAACTTACTTATTGTAACGTATTTAATCCATATATTAATTTAAGTCATATAATACACAAAGAGAAAGTAAAAATTGGTCACATACTTACATTCAATTAAACATACTATTAAAACATGAATAAAGGCAACAGTAGTATACCAATGTTCACGAGGGAAACACGTCAACTATAAGAGGAGAACTATAACACAACAGAAACACAACATTAAAATGTAGTACACAGAGAAACGAGCTATAATAGAACAATGGCCATTTTCATGACATGATACAGGACTTTTTTTTTTTATAAAACTGACAATATAATGGTCAAAATGAGAAACAACATAAACACGACGAATAATATTATTACTAACTAGTATTAGCAAGGTATGTTTATTTCAATTTATGATATGGACTCCCTGAAAATAGACAAACTCACCAAATTTTAAAGGATATTCGTAGGTTTATTGTAAGACATAAAAACAAAAACATGTTTTTAATGTGAAATAGTTAATTTGTTTATGCATCATTTCACCTTTGAATGTCAATGTGAATTAAAAGACACTCGTTGCAAAAGTTGGATCTCTGTCTACACTGGAATTTATATGCGTATTTCGAATAAGTCGAATCCAATACCTAATTTACATTCCTATGTAATGTGCTATTAGAATGTACACATACTTGAAATCACGTTTTTTTGTAATTGAAATAGGCAAACTGAAACATATCGAATGCATGAACACATTTGTTTGAAAGAAATTAATTTCAATAGACTTTGGATTTTTATCTGATCAGAAACAAATGGCGCCGGATTTTACTCTTGCAGACTACATTAAAACAATTCTCAACAAAAATACCGACCTCCAATGTAAATTAAACAAAAGGGAGTCCGTATATCTGACACAAGATGAGTTCACTCTGGTTTTATAACTAGATAAACCTTCCACTACTGTTATTCAATTGTGCTATACATTTTCTAATCCATTACCATTAAGTTGTTTCACTTTTCAAAATTAGACATCAACCCTACATAACTCTCTTATTATACTACTCTAAAAGCAATGACTCAATTTATTAGTTATGAATGAATTTGTTTGTTTTTCTATCGGTATCATCAGTTACAAAAACAAAGTTGAACTTTCATGCTTAATCAAATTATGGTTCGAAGTTTTAAAAATTCTATATTCATGATGGATAAATTGTTTGAACAACACTAATTTAATATATTATTCGTGAAACTTAAACAATATATTTCATTATTTGTGCAATTTGTAATCGATACTTCGGAGAATGGTAGTGTTTTCGAATTGAGGTTGATATTGTTTTATATTCGAAAATTGCAAAATTTTACTACATAATGCCATAAACAATATAAAAAGTCCATCAAATCATGAGTATTTTGTAAAATATCTGATTAAATTACAATTGAATATTAAGTGTTTCTTTAATAAAAAAAACCCATTCAAATTCACTTTCAACTGTTTTACATTTATATTAAAATGTAAATTAAATGTGTTATCTTTGTAAAATTGAATTAATCTGATTTTACTGACACGTTTCAATTCTGCACTTCTTTTTATATAGCTTCAACAACAGCAACATGTTTCTGCTAAGAGGTGAAAAAAAAGTAATGCCATTAAAGATAATGAACGGTACTGCAAAAATATAATCTAATGAAAGAGGGACGAAAGATACCAGAGAGACATTCTTATAGATCGAAAATAAACTAACAACGCCTGTGATCATAATAAAACAATAAACTTTATTTAGGTTTGTTTGAATGTGAATGTCTATTTTACATGAAATATTTTGCAGTTTTAATTATTGGATAATTCATTAACGTTCAGTTTATGTTTATATGCAGACAACAACTTTTTTATTCAGCTTTTTTACATAAAATACAGTGATGATCGATTGACTGTTATTTTTATCGGTGGAGGAAGCCAAAAAGAAAAAAATAATTACCGCAAAATAACTATTAGTAAAAGTCACAAATAAACCAAAAGAAACTGTGAGTGAAACAAAGGAAGTAAAATAAGAAAAAGCCTTAGGAAAAAAAGCTATTAATAAGTGATAACATATTATTTAAATACACGCATATGGATTAAATGATCCTTTTCTTTTCTTTTCGATAATTTCATTGCAGGTTTACAGTTTAAAGGACAGATATACTGAATAAAAAACATCGTGAACTGAATAACCGGTACAATATTTATGCCATTTAAGAATAGTGACAAAGAGAAAGAGAAGTCACGAACACTATGATTAATAACTAGAGACAATAGAAAAAAAAACAACGAAAAAACAAGTTATGGCTTGTAAAATAATATGACATATTATTTTTATTTTCAACAAATTATCATTATTTATCTAATTCTGCATAGTTTATCAATAAAAAGATCAAAATACAAGAGCGATTGACGACCAGAGAAATGAAGCGGACAGTGTCGTCACTATGGAGACGCAACGTTGCTCATTAATATTCATGAGCATCACCAGAGTTATTTGCCCCTGAAAAAAATGCCTTAACATACCTGCGAATACAAAAAAAAACAACGAAAAACAATAATAAAATGAGGAACAACAGATAAAGGCAAATAATCTATATGTTTGTTGATCAAATGAACCCATTCCTTTAAGAAAAACACAATTACTTTATTTTAAAAATAAATCTGCTACATGAACTAATTTCCAATGAAATGTGATCTTTCACTATCAACTTTTTTTTTTTACATCTTTTTTATATATTTTTAAGACTTTTTTACATTCTAGATTCAAATATTTTGATAATTTCGTAAAAATAAAACCGAGTTGGGTTATTCATGATTTTCAATTCGCTCAGTCAGCTAAATGGAATTGCCCTATAAGACCGAATTATTTCTTGTGTTCATTCCTGGCTTTTATACTGCTCTAAATGGAAACAAATGATTTATTTAACACACTCATCTTTATAAAAATACAGTTTGAGTTTTAGAAAAATGCAATAACAGTTGACAAAAATATTTACTGAATAGTTAGATGTCATTTGAGTCTACCTTGCACTATACAACCAGTAGTCGGCCAGTTTCGTAACTTGCAATGTAATGTTTATTTGTTAGCCATGGCGTTGTCAGTTTATTTTCCATTGATGAATTCGACGGTCCCTCTTGTATCTTTAGGCCCTCTTCGTGCAATCAGGTATGGAAAGCTATATTTTCGAAATAGTAGTGATCTTAAATCAATTTGATAATGTCTTACTTTTTAAAATGAAAAATATTAAATGCAGAAATATATCATTATTATAACAACAAAGCATAGTTCGTTCGTTTAAAAACTGATTCAAATATTGTTTTGAAAAAAAAACAAATAAAAAACATTTGTCTGCAGTTGCAAGAGTTGTGTGTTGATATGAAAAAGTGTATTCGATTTGTTTTCTGTCGTAATATTAATTTGATCTGATTATTTTGACAAGAATCAATTCTGCACTTTACAAACGCATTTAAAACAAGGAAACAATTCTTCATTGAGAAGAATAAGATTAATGTAATAGAAATTATACACGGAACTGCTTACTAAAATCTTAGGAATGACTTGATATCATGTGTGCACTAGAAATAAAGGAAAACAACAATATTATTCAATACTGTGTCTTTGCATTAACATGTCTCTTGGCTCTATTGTTCAACATTGTTCTTTGATTGATGTTGATGTTAAGTAACCTTTTTAGTATGCATTATAATTCATTTTATTCATAGGATGCAAAGAAAATAGACTTTAATTACACAAGATTTAAGACAACTGAAACCTTTCGCCGTCTCACATTTAGATATATACATCAAATATGACAACTGCTGTCGTCTCAGTATTAGAATATATACCAGCTGCTACTTTGTAAATTGTCAACTTTGTCTGGAGAAACAAAATAATGAGCAAAGGTCTCATTTTAATTTTACAAATAGAAAATCTATGCATATCGGTAAGTTCATTAGGAATGGAGGCGAAAACACAATCTAAGTACTGACAGTTTAGTCATATAAGTAAAACAGTAACTATAGTTTACTAACCTATCAACCTTTAATAAAACTTGAGGAAGACTAAAAAAATCACCATTTAAAATTTCTAAGGAGATTTGCAATGAAAAGGGATATAACTCTTGCGAAAAGGGCAGAAATATCAATGAAAATAGATACAAAATTGTAACTTTACCGCTTCTATTCATCAGAATGTATGAATTCCTTATTTTGTAGCGGTCTTTAGAGTATAACAAACATATCTAAAGGTGTTTTCATATCTTTTATCAAGCTATAATCTAGATTTCGTATTTCATTAGTTGACCATTTTTTGAATTTTTCAACATGTCAAGGTAAAGAATTTAATAACTTTATTAACAATAAGGAAGCATAAAAGTGAGAATGGAAATGAAGAATGTGTCAAAGAGACAACAACCCGACCATAGAGCAGACAACAGCAGAAGGTCACCAACAGGTCTTCAATGCAACGAGAAATTCTCGCACCCGGAGGTGTCCTTCAGCTGGCCCCTAAACACATATATGTATTCTTTTTTTTGTGGTTTAAAATTTCTTTAAATAAGTTTGATGTTAGAAAAATATAATATACAGATATAAACAATACCAAATGTTCACATTATTTTTTTTAAATGGTCACAGAGCTTCAAATTTACAATTTCTTCAATACAAAATGTACAAAAATAATAAAACTACCCATAACACTTCGGTTGTGTACATTTCATGAGCAGAAGATTATATAATTTAATCAAATACAAACTTATAATCCCATCAATGTATCATACTTTACATATATTTATAAAAAAAACACCATAAACTGACCGAAAAAGACTCATTTATTGCGGAGTTATTTCCCCCTCCAACGTTAATTTCCATAGGAAATTAAAACAGCTGTTTGTTTGATTCCTCAAGTTCGATTTTTTGTGTGTAAATTAAGGGCATAATGGTATAGATTTGAACTAAAACATTTTCTGTTGCAATTAGTTTGAGGTTAAATCTTAGTTTAACTGGACTATGGCGGCCAGTTTTAATTGTGGAGAAAGCTGAAGTGCCCGAAGAAACCCACCGACCTTTGATAGGAAAATTGACAATCATAGTCAAATAAGATTCGAGTCGAGTGCACCTACACGAGTTGGTTCGAACTCACAACCTCAGTGTTGACTAGCTAGTGATTAGTGTAGTAGAAAAACTTGACTACCGAAGCCCTCGAATACATTCGTAAGCATGAGGTGTGAACAGTGTTGTAACAATACCTTTGACTTTATGTGTTACTTAATTTGTACATTATTAGGAAAGTGTAGATAAAGTTATGTTTTACTATATTGTATGTTAATACGGCTATCACAATATTCGTGTTTGCCTTTAAAGTAGTGACCCCTTTCTGTAACATGCAGTATTTAATATTAATCGTAAAATATTGTAACTTCGTCAAATGCAAGAACAAAACAATTAAACATATTAAGGTGGCTCGCGGGTATAAATCAATTTTTTTTAATATAGGATTTCGCTATATTTCTTTATAAAAGAACTTTCTGATTTTTCATTTCCTATCGTTAATTATCCGTTTTTAGATGGTGACGTCCCCTTTCACAATCTTACGGTGTTTACATATCTTAAATTGTATGATTCGCTCGTGTATTTAACAATGTTTTTGATTTTAACGAGATAAATTTATTTATTACTGAAAAATTATTACACCAGGGTTTTCGATATCACAAACTACTCATTTTATCATCGGTATAAGGAAATCATTCGTAAATATAGCTAAACATGGAGATTTCTTATACGTTAAGGCATGTCACATCCAATTTTTGAAGGAACTATTCTTTATAAAGCACAAAAATGTCAGTATTCACCTCAGAAGCTAACAAAACCTTTAAATAGACTTATTTAGAAGGGACATAGTTACGATACTGTTGTCAGGTCATTAAAGATTGCATATTTTGGCGTTAATATTGATTCACTTATTGGGTCTTTGCATCGGTACTAATCACATTTATTTAAAAAAACAGTCGTTGGCATGACAGGGATTATGTTCTTCTAATATATGTTATGATGGTATGATACTAAACCTTTAACGGGAAGGATTGTGCCTGATATTCATATGATGAAGACATAATCTTCCAATCAGTTTAATTGAAGTCTGGAGCTGGCATGTCAGTTAACTGTTATATGTTTTGATGTTATATATATATGTTATATTTGTTATTCTCGTGGGATTTTGTCTATGTGTGTTACATTTTAGTGTTATGTCGTTGTTCTCCTCTTATATTTAATGCCTTTCCCTCGGTTTTAGTCTGTTACCCCGATTTTGTTTTTTGTCCATGGATTTATGAGTTTTGAACAGCGGTATACTACTGTTGCCTTTATTTATAGTAGTCTGTTGTTATTTATGTATTATTGTCATTTTGTTTATTTTCTTTGGCAACATCTTCTGACATCAGACTTGTACTTTTCTTGCAACGAATTTTAATGTACGTATTGTTATGCGTCTACTTTTCTACATTGTCTATAAATATAAGAGGAGGGTTGATATCTCATAAACATGTAAACCCCGCCGCCTTTTTGCGCCTGTCCCAAGTCAGGAGCCTCTGGACTTTAGTCTTGTATTTTTTTTAATTTTAGTTTCTTTTGTACAAACTGGAGTTTAGTATGGCGTTCATTATTACTGAACTAGTATAAATATTTGTTTAGGGGGCAGCTGAAGGACGCCTCCGAGTGCGGGAATTTCTCGCTGCATTGAAAACCTGTTGGTGACCTTCTGCTACTGTCTATTCTATGGCCGGGTTGTTGTCTCTTTGACACATTTCCCATTTTCATTCTCAATATTATTCATCATATCCTTAATAGAAAAAGTGAAATACAAAAACGGGGTTACTGTTCATTCAAGCTCACAATCTGCCTCCAAAAGGAGGATACATTTTTGTCAATGTCCTTTTTTTTGTTGAACTTATAGGAGAAATAAAGGTAATATCGAAATAGAAAAGAACTTAATTACAGAAATCGCTTAACTTGTACAATTCTTTAGTTTATGTACAGATTTCTTGAAAACAGTAATAACACATATAGTTCACCGATGATTTGAAAACGATATTTCGATTTTAATGCCAAAAACTGGCATTTTTGCACCAAAGGGAGATAATTTAGAGCTTTTTCAATGATATAAACATTTTTAAAGTCATCTAGAGCCAAACATCGGTTTCTTTGGTTGATTTTTGTACCATATCATAAAGTAATAACTAATAGTATGATAAATATTTTTTCGTTGAAATTTATGTACCCGCGAGCCTCCTTAAACAAGAAATACAACAGAAGCGAACTTCATTTTTTTCACATAATCATTTTATAATTCGTTGTAAAACTATTCACGATCAATCGAGGATTTCGTTCCAAACAAAACCCACTCAAGTCTACGCTAATGTGTGTTCAATATATTTAACGATGAATGAGCATAACATTGGTTCCCTTATTCCGTTCTGGTATTTCTTCAAGATAAACTGCGATTGAAATGCACTAGAAATTAACAACTAAGTGCAGCTTACTCCTTCATTTTTTTTTACTAATATTACGAACTACTGTTGGTGCATATGTTTTGGTGTTATTCTGAATGACCTGATTTTTAAGAAGACCGGCATTTTAGAATACGTAACGTAATGTGACAAATATTATAAGGTAAAACGTGACCAATATGTGTTTCCATAATATCACACGCTCTTTACAAAGATAATTTCCGGCTTCATTATCAAGATTTCGTAATCATAACATATTTCCTGAAAGTCTATCCAACAGCCTAAGATTTTTTTATGGATATTGTTAGGTTAAACACCTCAATAAAAATTCAATTATTGGCCTAAGGGCCTTGCCTTGCGTTACAAGTACAAGTTTTACGATAAAAGACATGTATAAAAAATACATATTGATGAAGATTTGACATCGTATAATAATCTAGAACTGATATACATACACATATTTTTTTCTGTCAGACAATGAATTAACTCAAATACGACGACTTAATGCTCTTCTTAAATATATATATTAAGTGTTCGAAAAAGAAAAACATTCTTAAAACATTCACGTATGTGTTTAAGATGGTTGTTTTTTGCAAACTCGGAATGAAAGGTCATAGTTACATTAAAACTAAAAATAAATTTTCTGTTAGTGAGGGTAATCCTTTAATATATTTTTAAAACAAACATAGCTATTTTAAAACCATAAACAAAGTTATAACTGTAATGAAATAACCCGTAAACGACCCCCACGCCAACAAAAAACAACAACTAAACAAACACAGTCTATAAAGCATAACATAGAAAACCGGAAATTAAAATAAACTACTACAAACCTTGGATTATCTCAAGTTTTCAGTTGTTCACATAATACATATAGTACATGTTCAATGATATGACTAACTCGTTAAAGACACAATCAATCACGCTTAAGGGTACGGACTTTCGATTACATTGATTGGAATATATCCATCGTTATCTGCGAAATAGGTGTTCAATATCCAGCAATCATTTCAAGGTGGCATCCGTAAAATCTTTTGAATTCAAGTTCAATACAATATTTTCCTGTTAACAAAAGTATTTCCTGACTCTTCTCTGAGATTTCAAGTGACTTTTCTACAAGTGTCACTCAATGTAAAAATTAAAATATCAAATATAAATTCATGTCATAGTCCAGTGTTAAAACGTTGAATGATCAACAAAAAAACACAACATTAGATTTAACTCAAATTGAAGTGCATGAAAAAAGACGTATTGGCAATTTGGATAATTTTATCAAATAACTTAAACAATTTTGAAATCCAAAATAACTTTGTTCGAAAGTGGACGTTTCCTTTTATATATTTTTGAAATACAACATGTTACTTATTACACATGCACACGATATGTCTATATCATATAGGGAAATAAAAATGGAAACCTTCCACACAAAACCGACTTTAAATGTAAGAGACAGTATATTAAGCATTAACTTGTATTTTCTGTTGCAATATATCCATTCAAATAAGAAGATGTGATATGAATTTCATTGAGACAACTATCCATCAGGGTCACAATGTAGCTAAAGGTATTATTCATTCATATATTCATTTTATATTTAATATTTGCTCCAGTGAATTAACATGATAAATGTTTGATAACAGCTAGCATGACATTTTATTTTGCCCAACATCATTATTTATTTAGGACAGAGAGAAAAGTTGGAAATATACACTTTTTCGCATATTAAGTAACAATGGGACAGTCATATTTATGTTGCGTAGTAACATATAGAAAACCCAAATACGAGCGTCATACGAATAATTGTTTTATATTTAATACAAAATATTGCCATGAGTGGTAATTAAGAATTGATTTATTTCTTTTCGAAGTTTTAGACGAAGTGCTCAGGCGTTCATCGAAGTGCATGTCCTACATTACTATTATTACTGATTCAAACGAAGCAATTTCAAGTAATTCCAGAAAAGCTTGAAAATAAACAAAAAAAAAAAAACTATAATGTAAATGTTTCCGAAAATGAAAAGAACAGAATACTGGTATGTATTAATTTGAAAAAGATTGTTGTTTTAAAAAATAAATCACTTTGTTTATACAAGAAAACAATTTAAACAAACAACAATATTATTTATATCATCAGCAAAGTAACCACATTCAATTGAACCATGTAGAGTTGAATGATAACAATTAAATTGTGTACTTTATAATGAACTTTCCTTTGAAGATGATACTCGTGTGATATTCAAAAAAATTAGAACGGAAGTTGGGAATATGTCAAAGAGACAACAGAAAACAGCCGAAGCTCAAGTAGGACTTAAACGACATCTAAAACAGTCTTAATCCATGACACGAATCGAGCACATTCACAGCAAGCAAACAGACACAATAAGTAACAAAACAGCGCTCATATTGTTTTTTTTTCTTTTCTTCTGAAATTCAAACATCAAATGCACTAGCCATTATTCTTTTTATCTCTTTTCGGTAAATATGATATGCCATCTTTGTCGTTATTTTGTGATATAGTAAGTGCCACTTAGATACGTCAATTAGCTTATTTAATTTGCTCTGATGCTAAATTTATTAAGATATTCACGTGTAGATACATTACATAAGATCCTCATTTAATTATTTTATAACAATTGCAGGAAATTGATTTTGAATCTATTTGAATTTTAGTCTAATTTGAATTTTGGAATGGTATCGTAAATTCTTTTAAACAGTTTTAGTGTCAATTTTCTATTATTTTAATGCTTTTAGTGGCAGAAATAATTAATGTAATCTCATTGTATTACATAATTTGTTTAGAAGTCATGATTGGAGTGACAATTACAAAATTAGACTTTTGAAATAAAAGTTCACAGCCCAATATCATCTAAATGTACACGATAAAACGAGCTGTTTGAGGTATATTTCATGTGTATAATTTAAAATATTGTTGGCTAGTAACTGCATATTACCCATGTGGTTTAATACAACGTTTAGTAACTAGATTTTCTTGCTTTTTATGTTTTAAATGCTAATCATGGATGACAGTGATATAGTGATTCACATACAGATTTGAAGGGGATGACTTTGCTTTGAATTTTGCGATTGATGTCCCTGGTTTTCTTTCAAATGCGCGTTCGATGCTACGAATTAGCAATTCATAGTCGCATTTGATAGGTTGTATCATATGTACAAACCTTTTTTAAACATTTATTAAAAATATGATTTTATAGGTGTTTATTTCTTTTTTTTATATTCTAATAAGATGAAATATTAACTATTTTCCCAATGCGGTTGTATATTGTATAATTTTTCCATTGATTTTCGATCGACCTCCCATTTATTTTATTTCCAAAAAATGGCACTCAAACGTACCTTGTTGAGCTTCGATTAGAAAAAGGAGTGTACCACAAAAGTAGACAGCATATAAGCTAGTTATAAAACGAGACGGAATCCACCATTTTCTACATATGGACATCCATGTTCTAAATCAGGAATTTGACATTTTTTTTTCATTCATGACATATGTATTGCTTTTGATTTTGCCATTTTGTAAAGGTCATTCCGTTTTGAATTTCCTTCGGAGTTTCGAACGATTTTATGTAACGTTTGACCTTACTCGAAGAACATTGATATACTAGTTTAGTATCTTAATGGCGTTTATCTTATTGGATTTTCTTAAAAAGTTTGTATGAAGCAGAAAACATTAGTTCGAGAGTAGAATATTACAATTAGTTTATTGCCCATAAACAGATACATGGTCAACCGCTTTGACTGGTTTATGGAGAAGTTCTGTGATAATGTAAAGATGCTGTCATAGTGGTCAATGAGATAAAGTCATAGATATAAGTGTGTGTCCGAAGATAATACGTTTGATTGCTATTGATTTCATAGGAAGATATTATTTACTGTATACGAGGGAATATTATAAATAGCTAATTTTACGACGTACTATCTTAATGTTTTTTTTATGACGCCTTTCTAATTATGCTCTACGTCAAATGGTTTATAATTGTGTAGCTTGGTTGATTATTTATTGCCATATTCTGAAAAAAGTTCAAGTTATAAGCTCAAAACAAAGAAGCAACCTTATTTCCAACCCCTTGATATATAAACGAAAATAAAACAGGACGAAAAGAAAAAAATATAATCAAAATACATCTTCAAGTTACAGAGAAAACAACAAATGGAAGTTTTTAACGACCTTGACTGGCTATACAGCCCTTGCACGGTCGGTAGAGAAGACATGCCCTGTAGCGAAACAAATAACAATTGACGAGAATAACATTGTACAAAAGACCAAGCTCTACACAATATATCTATACGATATGTGAATTAAATGGAAACTACTCTGAAAAATTTGTAATGAAGCCAAATTGACGCTTCATTGCTGATATTTTATGCTTACACGTAGTCATTTATGCTTTTCGTTATATATACAAGGAATTATTACTAGTGTTCGTAAACCTAAAAAGAACATAGCATTTATCTTAAATTTAAATACAATGTTCAGTGTTAATAGAAGTAAAAAATTTGGTGCACACTGAATAATGCGCGTAGCGGGTTATTTAACAGTGTGCACCACATTTTTTTTATGTTATTTCGAATAGACAGAAAAAATATTACAGTCATTTCTTATAATTTAATTCTAAAATCCATTTTAAACCGTAGAAAACCATGAAAAAACGTTGATGACGTCACGGTCACATGACTAAATTATGTCTATGGGCTCATAACAAAATAATGTCAGCCAATCAGAAGACGCGTTACATCCAAAATTAAATTATTCCAGTACAAAACAATCATGTTTGTTCTGAGTTATTGCGATATCGGATATTGTAGTCTTGACATTGTCAGATTAGTCGAATCAAACAGATTGTGTGATAGTATTTGTAAGGTATTTTTTTCAATATCTTTTCAAACAAATCTTAACGCAAATGTGTATAAAATGACACAGTTTATGTCACTGCAATGGTTCTGTTAGATTTTCGTCCATGCATTCCTTTAATATTAATTAATTAAAGATATATGACTTAATATACGTCATTGCGGATTTTGTCATTTGGTGGTTCTTTCGGCACTCTTGGTTTTGTTATATCATCATTATCATCTCCAGATTCCCGAGAAACATTCAAAATTTAATCCTGGTATCTATAATGAGTTTATCTACTGGCAGTCGTAGTACTAAATGGATCACATTAAAATACGTTTGACACAAAGCGATACGAGCATGTATGTACGTATGTATAGTAAACAATCACATCCAGATTGAGGAACCAAAGGTTCTTATTTCATCTGTATTACAGTTCAACAGTAATGATGTTTCTGCTTTATAGCAATCATCAGAAGAAGAAGAAATGGAGTTGAACAAAGATTTCAAACTGATATCTCTATATTCATGATATTATATCCTTAGAATATCGGTGGATATTTGACCATTTTTCAATAATTGAATTGAAGGATATATTAGAACATCAATCTGAACATTTTAACTACGTAATATTGGACGTATGAGTCCAATTATTTTAAATAAATATTGCCGTCTGTTCCGAGACTACTGACATATTGATATTTGGTGGATTTAACCTAAAACCGCATGCGAGTTGCCCCGTGTAGTTAGTTCGATTGTATGATTACATTGCAAAACTTATATTTTAAATTTTCTTTGATCTATGAGCTGTTTACTCAGCAAAAACATTGACATGATCATGATGAAAATAATTTTGTGTCCCTTGGATTTGAATTCACTTTGATTAATCATAAATAGGGTCTGAAAAAGATTTTTTTAATGTGCCACGTGACAGAAATGAAAGGATATAGAGTATCCATCAATGACAGAAACAACAATCACACAGACAGCAAGTGACGAAATATCGCTTGTATTGCGCTTATGTTAATAAAATTCATATATCAAACGCTTTAGTTGTTGGTATTTCGTGACAAGGATTTATGATTATATCTAATATCATGTTTTATTTTTTTTAAATGATATTTGTGTAAATATAAATAGTCAATTATGTCGTTGTTTGTGATATTTTCTGCTTTTGAAAATATTTGTAAGTGTTACTTCAGATACATCAATTAGCTTATTTAATTAATATAATGTTCAATTTATAACGACATGCACTGGGATTACATAATACGTTCGTCATTGAGTTATTTTTAACAAAAGCAGGAAATAATTTTGCAATTATCTAAATTTTAGTCTAATTTTAATTTTCAAATAGTATCGTAAATTAGTTTTAAATACATTAAGTGTCAATGTTCTATAATTTTCATTATTATAGTAGCAGAAATAGTGAGTCTTATCTAATTTTGTTACACAATTTGTTTTAAATTCATGATTGAAGTGACAATTTCATATTAGATTATGGAACTTAAAGTACACAACAAGATATCTACAAATTCAAATGGGTATACAAAACTAAGCAGTTTGAGAAATGTTCATGTTGTTAGCTATTGCTATGTGGTAGTTATGTAGTTCCCATGTGATTTAAAAAAAAAAAACATTTTATAACTGAATTGTTCTGTGATTTACTTTCGTAATGGTATGCATGACTGACACAGCTAAAGCAGTAATTTCACAGAGCTTTGAAAGGGAAAACATTTTTAAAATTTGGCCTTTGATTTTACTAATTTTTAAATTATAAACCTGTTATCTTTGATAACTATTTACTCCACTGGGTCGATTTCACTGATGGAGGACGTTTCGTCCCCGAGGGTATCACCATCCCAGTAGTCAACACTTCGGCGTTGGCATGAATATCAATAATGTGGTTATTTTCATAAATTTCCTGTTTATAAAATTTAGAATTTTCTTATCCCAGTCATAGATTACCTGAGAATTTGAAAACAACTTTTTGGAATATTGGATCCTCAATGCTCTTCAACTTCGTACTTGTTTGGCTATATAAATATTATGATATGAGCGTCACTGATGAGTCTTACGTAGACGAAATGCGCCTACTAATTTCTAATCCTGGAACCTTTGATAAATATTTCGTTTTTTAGCGTCTGCGAAGTCTCGAGTTAGAACTTCATATGTGCTAGTGATTTGCTGTATTTTTACAAACGTTGTCCTGTAATACTCAACTGTCCTACGGCAAATGTCTGTGGTCATGTATAATTTTCTCATTGAATTTAACTAGACTCTTATTTTTTTCCTAATATTTGTACCTTGTTGAGCATTGTCCAAAAAGGGGTGTATAACACATGCACAAACATTTGTGATATTTATGGTAAGTTTTACGTTAACATTGTTAAAAAAAATGTAACTTACATTGTCTTATTCTGCATTCCTGAAAAATTGCCTATAGTTACATCTTGCAGATTGGTCTTAAAATATCAAACTAGACTATTACGTATAGTATTACTGCAAGCAGAAAACTTTCACGCCAGTGTTTGGAGTCCAGGGTGGATAAATTCAAGAATGATTAAAATATAAGATTAAGAACTAAGAATTTAATCAGCATATTTCGATTGCAGATCATAGGTTAGTTGGTATAAATTGACGGCAAACGAAAGCAAACAAATATTTATGGATAACGTTTAGACTTGATCTTTTGGATACATTGAAATGTGCACCAGTCTCGAAACCATAATTTTTTATATGGATATGAACGGGGGGAAATATAATTGTTGAAAGTGTTGCAACCCTTTAAAACCTATTTGAACATTTTCGAATGCCAGGATGCAGGTATGACACTGAGAGACTTAATATTTGGACTATTCAATTATCTAGAGAGGTTAGTAAAGAGAGCAGTTTGCGGTAGGAATCATAATTCTTTTTAGGAATTTAACCATTTTGAAATGACAGGGGTTTGAAATTATACATTTCGTATGTGAATGGGCTTGGATGACCACATTGATACTCCATTTTAATACTACAGATTAGACAAATATGGTTCAAAGTATGGGTTGTTATAATTTGCCAGATATATGCATAATCTCCAATTGCAGTTGCAAAAGAGGACATCTATTGACTCATTGTATGTATTATTCAAGTCATCTGTTTAGAATAAAGATGACAATATATGATATCAAAAATATGAGTATTATTGAACACTTCAATATGCTCTCATTTTAGGATGGTTAAATGGCCAAGAATGAATCGTGAAATGCCAAAAAAAGGAACAAATATCATGAATATATAAGAATTAAAGTTCCATGGTATTTTTACCATTCCCATGATGCAATCCATATATTTAATATTCATTTAAGTAGAATAAATAAAGTTGAGTCAGAAAATAGATAATTCCATATGTCATATAAAGTACATATAAGTCGATTATTCATTTTGTAGAGGAGGAACTTGTCATTATTGTATTTTTATATGTATGTTATCTAAAACATTATGCAACATTGCATTCAATTTAAAAAGGTATCATTTCTGTGTGATTGTCATAAATCCATCCTGTCTTACAGCAATAATGTATGTAGAAAACAGAATTGTTTATTCTCAAAACACAAATCATAATTATTTTCCGAACATTTCAGTATGAAATTTGCATAACTGTCGAATGTAGTTTTTTCCTAATTTGGAATTTCATCAATTTCATTATAAAACTGTGATTCTAAACGTTGATTTAGATGCATCTGTTTCGATAAATTATTTGTTTATATCTTCATAATATCAATACAAAAAGATACAATCATTGTATAATACGCTCGGCAATTTGATTTATCGAAATTTAGTTTCCTCTAAGGAGTAATACTACTTGTCAAGGTTTGATAAAAAACAAAATAAGCAATAAATGACTAAATAGCATCTCCAAAATTAAAATAGACAAACAACAATTTGTTTTGTCTATTCATGTGCTGCTTCTCCTCACAAAGTTGTCAACTTTGGATTACCACTAAAATGTCATATAAGTCAAGGTAACATATTCAATTCTGGTCGATTGAAGGGTTAAAAAAGGGGAATGTATGACAAAGAAAAATATAAAATTTACAATGTACAAGGAAAATATCAAAATACATACTGTTGAAGGCCGTACATTGACCTATAATGGTTTACTTTTTTTAAATTGTTATTTGGATGGAGAGTTGTCTCATTGGCACTCACACCACATCTTCCTATATCTATTATGTGTTAATATGTCCTTTTATAAGAACCTATCTAGAAACCAGAAGTTTTTAAATATAGAATGAACAAGCGTGTTATAGTTGAGTCTTAAAACAGCCTTATACATGTTATACAGACATTCGTAAAATCAATTAAAAGATAATTGTAAAATTAAAGCAGATGTACATGTATTGTGTAAAGACAACCAGAAATGAAAGGGAAAGATCATTTATACAGTGATATACTATAAATTCTTTAAAGGGAATCATTTTTCCCTGTTTTGTCCAAAATGACTACCGTGTTGATGTTCATTATATAGATCGTATTACCTCGTAAACAATGGTATTATAATCTTACTGTAACTGTTTGGATCTGATATTGATGTCATTATTACAATATACTCCTCTACTAGAATTTTTAAGCTATTTTTGGAAGATTGGTGACATCCTAATGGTCTCATCTCAAACTACAAGAACATTGGAAAATCGGCCAAAAATGCAAAACATGTAATCATATACAAAGTATTCAAAACTGAATAAAACAGATTGATCCTGATTGCAACACATTTTATACGTTTTATTAACATATATGCCTAGAAAGTGCATCAACCAGATTGAACAAGATTTCAATACATAGTTCTGTCTCAAATAATACTGTAGAATATAACAAACGAAAATATGAAAAAAATAATGGTGATCATAGCAATAAATATAATAAGAATTATTAGAACCCGAATAACCTATACAAACACGTTACTACTAAAGGCGTCCATCGTGGTTAAAGTTATTTTCCCGTGTCAGTACTGAAAATGTCAAAGGTTTGCATTGTGTAAACTTTTCTTTGGACTATATTTTTTGTTGACAATGATTGATTTTTGTTTTACAACTTCTCTGATATATCATGCCATTTCATGTTTACATGTGTATTTATATGTTTATTGTACCGGTAATCATTGTGCTTAAAGTTATAAAGAATTTATTTGTCATGTTTTGACTTTTTGCTAATCGAGATCAATGCAACATTCGAATTCATAAGAATAAACAAATTGTGAAACAATGTCATGGGCTGTTCTAAATTATCGGAATAGAATCCTTACCTGCTTAAAAAAAGAAACAAACAAACAAAAAAGTTCCCAGCACGTTTAAATTATATCTGCTCCGTTAAAAATTTGTTTGAAATTGCAATTATTTTTTTTATACTTTGCACGTCATAGTGTTGTGATGAATCTTTAACGCTACCATTAGCCAGTGGCAAATTCAAAACAAAAAGTTTCTTGCAGATACTTTTCTATGACCAAACACGCGTAATTTGATTCACATCAAGTTGTCCTGAAATTGAAATGTTATTTTGATACACAGACAGTTTGTGCATAAATGTCTGTTTAGATCATGACGTAATTCTTTGATACGTTCACTTTTTACGGTAAAATTTATACTAGCTGGAACAGCGTTATTGCCAATTTCAAATAATGAACATTAAAATGTCAATCTTTCAAACAGAAATCCCATTAAAACGAGCAAAACCTGAGTTTTCCCACAAGGACAGATGCATCAAAGATTGTTTTACATGTTTGCAATTGATTTTCAATTTACAAATACGATTAATTTCTGCTTTAAGTTTCTTTTAGTTCGATATCGTTTGACACATTAATTCGTTTTTCATTTTATTTGATCTTCCTGTGATTTAC
The DNA here is from genome assembly GCA_037788925.1 of Mytilus galloprovincialis. Taxonomy (NCBI): domain Eukaryota; kingdom Metazoa; phylum Mollusca; class Bivalvia; order Mytilida; family Mytilidae; genus Mytilus; species Mytilus galloprovincialis. The sequence goes on from CM075339.1 coordinate 34,241,398, forward strand.
TTCCTTTTCCTATGAGAGAAATATGATTATATATTCTGTAAGCTGCAATCACCGGTCTACTAGCATATTAAATTTGATTCAGTTAGAAGTTTGGAATAAGATAATTTGTTTTATAGTGGAACTATCAAATATGTGACAGTATAAACTGTAGGCATAATTATTTTGAATTCATTTCGAAATAACTAAGTTGTTTGTTAATCATGCTGTTTTTATTTAAATTTTAGGTGTAGAGGGACTTGATAATCAAATTATATCTATAAAATGTATACTTATGTTTTACATATATAAAGACACTCATTATAGATACATTTAGCTATGAAATAATGACCACAAACAAGAACAAGATTTGTCTTCCCCTGGCCTTCATGTCAATATTAATATCAAAACAGAATACTGGGAATTACTTCATGAAAAAAGAACATATTGCATACCTTTAGGTATGGAACCACTTATTCAGGTCCGGTCGGAAAGAACATACAAGAACGTAGTACATATTTTTAACAAAATAGTTCTTACGTATAGCTGTATCTCTGCCAATTGCAGGTATATTTGGTTATTTGTGGTATCAAATGAAAGCTTTGGGACTTGGAATCACTGTAGAACCCTTGTTGAGAGATTTATTTAAATTATAAAGAAGTATATGAAATTTTGATAGAAGGGTACATTTGACCTGTTGTTCAGATCAGAAGTTCCTATTTTTGTACTATCAAACTTCAGGGAACCAGTACGCTCTAATATGCAATTAAAGGTATGTTGATTTTTACAGCAAAAGTCAGGATAAGGTACAGCTTTGACATGAAATAACTGCCATTTGTATATTTGGTTATTTTATTTGAACTTAAGACAAAGAAGCTATAAATGCTTGAAATTGCAGAACTTAACATAGAAAGCAACGAGGCTATGAATTAGTGGTTTTACACCTATTAATGAGAATTTCTACCCAGTTTTGTGTTTTTAGAATCAATTATTGCAGTCGGTCAAAATACAGTCAAAAATATTAGTGTGTGCTAGCTTTCCGAGACAAACCAAGGATCTAGTTGAAAACTGTTTTTACAAAACACGTACCGACACATGGTAGCAATCTGAATAAAATATCAATTGCAGTTATCGTCCTTTAATATGGATGTTTGCAATTTTCTCAATAATTTATTAAATAAAACATGTTTCGACAATTACATTTGAAAAGTACATAAAATGATGAAAAACCATCATGCAAATGATAGCAAAATATCATAAACATCCTTCTGTAAGATAAAACTGCAAAAAGTCATTTGTAAAAATACCAAAGTATACAACATTTTGGTTGATATTTAAAGTTTCATGTCAAAAAACAAATACACTTGCTCCTCACCTAATGAAGTTTAACTGAAGGTGAAGGTGTCACCCTTTCCCTGATACTGGTAGACAATGGTGTTCTCCTGGATATACTGTGATTCTTCACAGCGGAGTAGAACATAAGCATTGCTTCTGCCCCAGTCATCATAGAAGTGGACTAAGTCGTATTGGGTTGTAAAGTGCTTAGGAGGATGTCTAAGGAAAGGTAATATTTAATGGTAAGTAAGAACGAAAGAGTGAGTGAGTGAGTGAATGAGTTGAAGGGAGTGATTGAATCAGCTGGAGAGAGTGAGTGAATGAGTGAACGAGTGAGGGAGAGAGAGTGAGTAGTCAAATTAGTGAGAGTGGGTAAATGAGCGAGAGAGAGTGAGTGAGTGGGTGAATGAGAGAGTTAGAGTGAGTGTGAGTGGGTGAATGAGCGAGAGAAAGAGAGTGAGTTGGTGAATGAGAGAGAAAGAGAGAGAGAATGAGAGATATAGGGAGAGTGTGAGTGGGTGAATGAGCGAGAGAGAGTGAGTGAGTGGGTGAATGAGCGAGAGAGTGTGAGTGGGTGAATGAGAGAGATAGAGTGAGTGTGAGTGGGTGAATGAGCGAGAGAAAGAGAGTGAGTGGATGAATGAGAGAAAGAGAGTAGATGAGCGAGAGAGAGAGAGAGAGAGTGAGTAAAGTGAGATAGAGAGAGAGAAGGATACTGAGGCATGTCAGAAATCTTGCAAAATTATTTAATTTATGTAACAAATATGCTAGTGTCTAATTACAGCCTTCAAATTGTTACACTAAGGTAGTTTACCCTTTTGTGGACATTCAGCATGCACACCGTTAAGATTTTACCTGAAATTTTGATTTTTGCATTTTCTAACACTTAAAGCAATGAAACTTATATATTATGACTAGTTTATAGATACATATTGCTTTTGGTTCAATTATCTTGTGAGTGTTTATGTTTTATTGGGTTTCTAAGTGAATTATTTATTTCAAGGAAAATTGGTGTATACTTTTATAGGAATTCCAAAATCTCACTGGAAATGCATTTCATAACCATTTTAGCAAGTTGTCTAGCTTGGAGACATATAAATTACTCTTGTTGATCCATGTTTATACACAAAAATATGGTTTTTATCAAATTACTCTCCTTTTTAAACATGTAGAAAAAGGGGGCCAAAATTATCAATTATATTTTATATTTCGACCACTGTATTTATATTCAAGTAAGAATCTCTGATTAAAATAAGGCATTAGGTCAGAACACTGTTATTTGAGAAGTTATTAACAAATCAAAACTAGTAAAATTGAAAAAGTGTCTTATCTGTTACTATTAGTATCCAGATGTAGTTTTCTTTGTTTGACGCATATGTTACTACCAGTCCAATTAGAGCTTGAATTCAGTGATGCAGTGTTTTGACAACAGCTTTATGTGTTTTTCAATGTTAGAAATACATCATAGAAGGAAATTAAGCCAAGCAGAATTCAATATAACAAGTTTAGTGCTGTTATAGGTATGAAACCACTAATTCAGCCCCGGTCGGAAAGACCATACAAGAAAGAAGTGCATATTTTTAACAAAATAGTTCTTATGCATAGCTGTATCTTTGCTAATTGCGGGTATATGTGGTTATTTGTGGTATCAAATGAAAGCTTTGGGAATTAGGATCACGGTAGAACCCTTGTTGAGAGATTTATTTAAATTATAAAGAAGTATATGAAATTTTGATTGAAGGGCACATTTGACCGAGATGAATGAGCGAAAGAGAGTGAGTGGGTGAATGAGAGAGAGACAGTGAGTGTGAGTGGGTGAATGAGAGAGATAGAGTGAGTGTGAGTTGGTAAATGAGCGAGAGAAAGAGAGTGAGTGGGTGAATGAGAGAGAGAGAGAAAGTAAATGAGCGAGAGAGAGTGAATGAGCGAGAGAGAGTGAGTAAATAGAGATAAAGTGAGATAAATAGAGAGAGAGAGAGGGATGATGATGGATGTCAGAAATCTTGTTACATTATTTATTTTATGTAACAAATATGCTAGTGTCTAATTACAGCCTTCAAATTGTTACACTAAGGTAGTTTACCCTTTTGTGGACATTCAGCATGCACACCGTTAAGATTTTACCTGAAATTTTGATTTTTGCATTTTCTAACACTTAAAGCAATGAAACTTATATATTATGACTAGTTTATAGATACATATTGCTTTTGGTTCAATTATCTTGTGAGTGTTTATGTTTTATTGGGTTTCTTAGTGAATTATTTATTTCAAGGAAAATTGGTGTATACTTATATAGGAATTCCAAAATCTCACTGGAAATGCATTTCATAACCATTTTAGCAAGTTGTCTAGCTTGGAGACATATAAATTACTCTTGTTGATCCATGTTTATACACAAAAATATGGTTTTTATCAAATTACTCTCCTTTTTAAACATGTAGAAAAAGGGGGCCAAAATTATCAATTATATTTTATATTTCGACCACTGTATTTATATTCAAGTAAGAATCTCTGATTAAAATAAGGCATTAGGTCAGAACACTGTTATTTGAGAAGTTATTAACAAATCAAAACTAGTAAAATTGAAAAAGTGTCTTATCTGTTACTATTAGTATCCAGATGTAGTTTTCTTTGTTTGACGCATATGTTACTACCAGTCCAATTAGAGCTTGAATTCAGTGATACAATGTTTTGACAACAGCTTTATGTGTTTTTCAATGTTAGAAATACATCATAGAAGGAAATTAACCCAAGCAGAATTCAATATAACAAGTTAAGTGCTGTTATAGGTATGGAACCACTAATTCAGGCCCGGTCGGAAAGAACATACAAGAAAGTAGTGCATATTTTTTAACAAAATAGTTCTTACGAATAGCTGTATCTTTGCTAATTGCGGGTATATTTGGTTATTTGTGGTATCAAATGAAAGCTTTGGGAATTGGGATCACGGTAGAACTCTTGTTTTGGAATTTATTTAAATTATAAAGAAGTATATGAAATTTTGATAGAAGGGCACATTTGACCTGTTGTTCAGATCAGAAGTTCCTTTTTTGTACTATCAAACTTCAGGGAACCAGTACGCTCTAATATGTAATTAAAGCTATGTTGATTTTTACAGCAAAAGTCAGGATAAGGTACAGTTTTGACATGAAATAACTGCCACTTTATTTGAACTTAAGACAAAGAAGCTATTAATGCTTGAAATTGCAAAATTTAACATAGAAAGCAATGAGGCTATGAATTAGTGGTTTTACACCTTTACAAAGTCAGGAATATTACAGTTGTTGTCCATTCGTTCATGTCTTTACCTTTTGATTTTATCCTTTGTTTGGGGACTTTCGGTTTAGAATTTTCCTCGGTGCTCGTTAGTTTACAAATTTCACCAATTTAAAAGTGCACATGCAAAGGTCCTGATAAAAGTTGAATTCGCCAAAGTATTAACCGCCAATATATTTCGTATACCTTATTATTAATTATTTAATACAAATCGCAAAATGTAACACCCGCAAAAATAACCCGCTATTCGGTATGCACGAACGTTTATTATTTTCTTCTTCAACATACATATACTAAATCTGTGAATGTGATTTAAATTATTTTTGGAGGAAATCACATAAATTTTAAATATTCTTAGCCAACTTAAGTATGCAAGAGACACTTTTGTACACCATGCTCGCTAAAATTAAACAAATAAATTCATAAGCTTTTAGACAAATTTCATTTTCCGTACCATCAACACAAAATGCTTACAATATATTTCAACGAATCCATCCTAACAAATATATCATTCCAGGGAAATTACAAGAAAGTTTTGTATTACTCATTTCTCATTTAAAATCTGCTTTAAGCATGGTAAGATTCAAATAAGAACTCAATTGCTCACTTACATATGCAATAGTCTCATCAGAACACAATTGTTTAAACAATAATTTGAAATGTATTACACTCAAATACGGAAAAAGTACATTATCTGGGTATTTGTATGGCAACATCCTGAGCAATAATTAGATTCAAACATTTCTGCAATGAACTTCAAGATCTTAATGAGTCAATACTGAATTATTATTATTATTTAGGGGCGAAATGAATCAGGTTGTATACTAAAGATGTCCAAAGATCTAATAGAACACATACAAACTCAATCAATGACATACTGTAAACCAACTTATGTTCGCATATATTTTTCTTCGCGTTAAGCCCTTTCAAGACCACTTCTCGGCGAATTATTTTTGCGATTTTCTTGTTAGCTTTATGTAGGTAAATAAGGAAAGATCCACGTTATACATATTCGCGACGATTTAAATTCGCGTTATTTTTCTACTCGCGAATGTCGCGAATTATTTTCGCTCGCGAAAATTAGTTTATTTACAGTATTCATATTGCGATAGAAACCCTTTGCCTTTTATATCCTTTAAACAAGTGTTTAATATACAAAAGTTTAAAGACTGAAGAAAAAAAAAACAGAAATCAAAACGTACTAACTGTACTGCACCACAAGTGCATTGAATGGTTAATATCTTTTCAGTTTATACAATATTTCCTTTCGCTAAGCTCAAAGATTGGTTACCATGTGTCAGACATATATTCCTTCGATTTGACACCAAGATACCACAGATACCGTTAGGTCTGATTTGGATGTTGACTTACAATCTAACACTCAGCTTAAATCACCCTTGTCTTCGGAAAATGTCTGTACCTGTGCGGGTTTCTTAAATATGACAGTTGTCTAAAACTCAGTTTAAATCACCTTTGTCTTCGGAAAATGTCTGTACCTGTGCGGGTTTCTTAAATATGACAGTTGTTTTGTTGGTAATAACTTTTGCTATTGTATAAATATTCAAATAATTTATCGAATTTACTTGGGAGATCGGTACTTTTGTCTTCCTTTACATTTAGAATTTGTTAACAAGAATCGATAGATGACACAAGTTTAAGACCACAGATGATTTCAGCTTCCTTATTTCAAATCTCCAATTTCATTATCGTCCGCAATGAGGGTCTGCGAAGTTCAGACTACCAAAGGGAAATACGGTTATGTTGGGTAAGAACAGAACATTTGGCTGGTAATAGATTACTAACGGCCTTCTTCTATAGTTGTTACAATGATTCTTTACGTGCAAAGAAAGTGACATTCTCTCTATAAAGGGTATTGCATTTAACGTGACCATTTGACTGAACGTGACTGCGTATTTTTTCATCCCAAATACTGTAACGGACTTTGGCAAGGGATTTATAGGCGGTAGGAAGAAAACCTGAGGTAACCATATACTATTAGTATTGATATTCCCCTGTCACCTAGGCGAATCATAGTTCATAATTGACTATACAGCAAAAAGGTTTTAATTGAGAAGACGTCCTTAAGCTGAAGTAGAATGAATAGAGATGAGAAAATAACCAGAACAGTACGTCTAGTAATTTGATTTTCCAAGGATTTACGACAAATTATGACATCTCTTCTAGTATTTCTTTCTTGTTTTGAACTGTAAGTTATCTGTAATGTAATTTTAAACCGAATTAATTTTGAGAATTTGTAACTTTGATTATATACTCGTACCATGTATTACCTCATAATATGCCTAGAGGATAAAAAAGAAGATGTGGTATGTTTGCCAATGAAATAACTCCACAAGAGACCAAATGACACAGAAATTAACAATTGTATGTCACCGTACGGCCTTCAATAATGAGCAAAGCCCATACCGCATAGTCAGCTATAAAAAGGCGCCGAAATGTCAATGTTAAATAATTCAACGAGAAAACTAATCGACTAATTATAGTGCAAAAACAAATAACACTAAACAAAAGATAACCACTGAATTAAAGGCTCTTGACTTGGGAAAGTCACATACAAACATAATGTGGCTGGAGTTTTTCTTATAGTCCATATTTATAATGTATATAACATTTTAAAAATCTGTGTTTTGTACTTGGTCCCTTAAAACATAACAAGCTGTCAATACAAAACTCATATTTCATTTAAAGTTTCTGGTTGAAGATTAAAACTGCAACAGTAAGTCGGTTGACCAAATACGCAATATTTTATCAAGAGCTGTAATTTATTATACCTTCTCAGGTAACTTGAATCATTCCTTGTACCGTGTTAAAAGCAATTTATTCAGAATACTTTTATATTCAAGCGACTGCATGAGAAGCATAAAAGAATAATGTCAGTAAACCGAATAAATCAGTTAACAGATCAGTTAAGTTCTGATCTTTTCCAACAACAAACTTGTCGGACAATGTGATAGAACATGAAGATTTGTAATAAGACAGGCACATTATCAACCTTTAATACTTTTTTTACACAAATTGATACTAAGCACCCAGTAAAGAAATGTATCAAATTCCTGAAATAGAAAACAAACAATATTTATATCACTATTTGAAAAAATATTCAAACCTTTGGTTTTGCATCAGCCTCATTAAACGTCTGTTGTATGTATGACTGCGTTGCAATTAAAACTGGATAAATGGCGTACACATGTTACGTTTGTGATACTTTCAGTTAAATACATATCTCAAAGATAGGTTTGTATTTTGTAAAACGCAGTTGTAAACAATTATTACCCTCGGCAATGTGCACCGCCGTAATTAATGTTATGACTCAATAGACATAATTTAAATTACAGTTTAACTTACAAATAAATTGAATACAACTTTTTAAACACAACAACAATTATTCAAACGAAAACGGTAACTAAATTCAACACAATGACGTCATATGACAGCGCGGAGTAATTTATAGAAAGTTCACAATTGGAAAGCTGAAATCATCTCTTTTGTCGTAAAGTTTTGTTTTCAACCGACCCTCATTTCTTTATTATTATGAGGCTGACTTCAAACATGAACTTCTTTGGAAGAAAGATAATATTTAGTAATATCCTTTAACTCTACTTTCCGCTATATAGATAATGTTCTTTCACTAAATAATTCAAAATTTGGTGACTATGTTGAACGCATCTATCCCATTGAACTAAAGATAGAGGATACATCAGATACAGTTATGTCGGCCTCATATCTTGACTTACATCTAGAAATTGACAATGAGGGTCGGTTGAAAACAACACTTTACGACAAAAGAGATGATTTCTAATTGTGAACTTTCCATTTCTAAGTAGCAACATTCCAACAACACCTGCATACACTGTATATATCTCCCAATTGATACGATATTCCTGTGCTTGCATTTCCTTTCATGATTTTCTTGAAAGAGGGTTGTTGCTCACAAGGAAGCTATTAAATCAAATATTCCAAATGGTGAAATTGAAAACATCTCTTCGTAAATTTTACGGACGCAATCATGAGTTGGTTGACCGTCCTTACGTAGTAACTGGAACCCCTTCCCTTTCATGAATGTTACCTACCGAATCAGACTATTTACCAAATGTGTTATCACATAAGTAACATGACGGGTGCCACATTTGGAGCAGGATCCGATTACCCTTCCGAAGCACCCGAGATCACCCTTAGTTTTTGGTGGGGTTCGTGTTATTTATTCTTTCGTTTTCTATGTTGTGTCATGTGTACTATTGATGGTCTGTTTGTCTTTTTCATTTTTAGCCGCCATGGCGTTGTCAGTTTATTTTCGATTTATGAGTTTGACTGTCCCTCTGGTATCTTTTATCCCTCTTTTACGTCAGTTCATGATAGCTGCTTCAATTTTGTGTGTAGAATTGAAATACACAATTATTGATGAATGCTGAGTTGAAAATAAATCCTGATGACATGCAGTTGTTTGATGAGAGAGACATTGGCATTGTACGATTTTTAACTCGTGCATTCTCTGATGATGTTTGTAACGGAGAAGGAATGGATGTAACATTTGAAGCGACACTGGCACTTTCAGCTGTTGACACGGTAAGAACTGGTGCTGCAGTATATTAGTATTTTGGCGCAGACATGTCATAGCCTGATGATATAGACGATAGATTTGTACTCAAGCATTTCTCTTGAACTATAGAACATCTTCGGTTATAACTTCTGACAGAGCTTTCGTTTTTGTGCCGGCTCATGTTCATTATATGCCTGAGCTCAAACCCGGCATCAACCATACCTTGAATGGCAGTTGCCCGGATAAATTGTGCTGTGTATAGTCTAAAGCATCCAGCATTCATACATATATCACCCATAAATATTCATTGAAAACCATATGTTTTGTTCATCTGGTGAGAGATTTGCATCTTAATCACAGTGATTAGAGAGTGATTCTACCTTAGGATCTGTTTTGTCAATCAGTAGCTTCAAATCATGTTGTTTCATACATCCTTTTTGTCGGCAGACGCCTCAGAGTTGCCAAGTCCACTTTGCCAATTTTTTTGACATGTTAATTGCTGATGGAATTCTAGACCCCGCGAGACAAGATGCATAGCTAAATTGTACTAAACCCTAATAACTTCCTTGTGCGTTGTAGGTCTAGATAATCAACTTTTCATGTTGTACTTTAATTTCCCTTCCAAATGTCATTTGACATCCTAAATTCTTTGTCCCGGACTATGTCAATATCCCTATGTAAATCTCTAAGAAACCTATTGATGCCTGCCCTGATATTTGTAAAAGAATTTTTGTGATATTCATATGTCTGAGCTGACGCCATTTCTTGTTATCTTTTTTCTGCGAATTTAAGGTAGCCCCTGAATAAAATTTGCCCAATATAATGTTTAAATCTTCAGAAGAAACAGTAGCTGAGGCTACTTGATTCACCATGACTTCACTGCTCCATTCTAATAATGTGATAATAATAAAAATTATAATTTTATCTTAGAGATAAAGTTTATACAAATTTTTGTACATAAATTAGGTCATTAGTTTGAACTGTGAAACATTTGTCTTTCTGAGTATTTTTATACATGATTGCGGTATGGGATTTGCTCATTGAAGAAGGCCGTACGATGACCCCTACTAGTTGTTAATATCAATATAAATTTGTCACTTGTGGAGATGTCTCATTGACAATCATACCACATCTACTTATATTTTATATTAAAAAGAAAGTGCATAATACATGTATGTGGAATTACAGATTCAGATAGCTCAAAGTAGAGCATTTAATTCAAAATTGAAAGGTTCAAATCCTGGTCTGAATATTTGTCACACCTAAAATACAATCACAATGTACATGATCAGTATGAATCTTATACATTTCAGTTATGATTATTTTGTTGATTTTGTGCTTGATAATTAAATCATATTCTCACCTTGCAAAATGTTAACTGCCCATTTTGTATTTCTTCATCAGAGACTCTTTAAAACCTTTTTTTTTTAAATTGATGGTTTTGGATCTGGCTTTTGTACATCTGTTTAAACTATTTCTGTACTAGATAAAATGTCTACTGGTATTTCTACGGAAGGCATTGGTGCAGGCACTTCTTCCACTTCAATTCCTTCTTCCAACAAGGCTTTCAAAAGTAGAAACGGATTGCCGAGATCAAAATCTGGCATCTCTGTATCTCCCATGTTAATATTATGGCAGACGAAAAATGATTCACGTGAAAATTGCCAAATTATAATTCACGTGAAAATTGCCGAATGATGATTCACGCGAAAATTGCCGAAATTTGTAGTAATTTATTCTAAAACATGTCAGTGAAATTATGTACATACCAGAAATAATTTCTAACATATTTTTATTTACATTCACAGTGGTGAAACTTGTTTGTTTACTTTTGTTTTAAATACCGATGTCCCATTATTACTTTTTAACATGTTCATTGTTATTGTTAAGAAAAAAGAAGTTCCGATATTATGTGGGTGTGTCTCCATAAAAGTTACGTCTATGATGATAGAAAAAACAAAATAAATCAATCTAAATGCTCAAATTTTGTCAAATTTATTGATTTCTTAATTAATTTAAAAATATATTCTGACTTTCCTCTGTGGTGTAGAACTTATCATTATAAAAATTAGTTAATTGAATTAATATAGTTGAGTACTTTATTACTAATCATGTTTATATATACATGATTTAAGAAAATGTTATTATATGTACATGATGTATATTCCAAAATACAAAATATTCACAGCATCTTTACTTAACATACGTAGTACTTTTTGGGACGTTAATATCTCAATTATTCTATATATATGTAACTTTTCCAAGGCTGCATCACGCAAAAGTCTTTTCACTACGAATAAAATCATAATCAGTATGACCATCTATTCATTCATGACAAACCGCTTTGACTGGATTTATGGTAGTTTTGAAGATGCTGTCATAAGTGTTTACGAGATAGAATGAGATAAATCAGTCTGTGTCCGATAATAATATGACTGTTTCCTGATATCGGGTTTGAAAGTAGAATATACGAGGTAATTGCAAATAACATGCGTGTTTATTATCACTGAACCAGTATATATTTGTTTAGGGGCCAGCTGAAGGACGCCTCCGGGTGCGAGAATTTCTCGTTGCATTGAAGACCTGTTGGTGAACTTCTGCTGTTGTCTGCTGTATGGTCGGGTTGTTGTCTCTTTGGCACATTCCCCATTTCCATTCTCAATTTTATGATTAATTTTCGATTAAACAGTCACATTTTATAGTATATGTAGATACATGTTATATTTAATAAACTGTAAAAATTGCTTTCTACCGGACGATATAAGTTATTCTGGCAATACTGTCAAACTCTTTTCTAATTCTAGAAAAATATATAGTTAAGTTCTCTCTCCATGATCATATTGGAACACAAATATGTTAGGTAAAAAAAAGAAGATGTGGTATGATTGCCAATGAGACAAATTTTCAAAAAATACCAAATGCCACAGAGTTTAACAACACACTATAAGTCAGCATTTTGATTTCAACAATAAGCAAAACTCATACCAATCTTTATTAGAAACACTGGTTTTAGGGTTGACCGAAAACAAATAATTAGTTCATAAATAGTGGCGAATTCAAACGTTTCATCAGAAATTCGATCTAAGTAAACACAATGACTTCTTGTAATTTCTAAGATGATTTGGTTTGAAAAATTTGCAATTAAGCGTTACAATTATATAATTTCTTTCGCCACCTTGAAAAAGATAATTCAACAATAGTGTTTTCCTATACTTTTTAACACAGACACTCCTACAACTTCATTTTGAATACATTTTAGTCATTGCCACTTAATTGATTAGAGTGTTCCAGAATAATACTAGGTATTACTACTAGTCTTTGAAAGATCATTGTAACTAGCATAACATTATTAGATATGACTTGTTGACTACATTAACAAGAGGGAGAATTTACTGGTTTATAATCCCTATTCAATTGATGTTTGAGTCAGTGTATAAAAAGGTCAAGGTGACAATGGCATTGACAAACAGACATGTCATGGTGTTTATCAGATATCTAAAGCAATAATTTTTGGATAAATCACTGAATACAAAAGGTCTTAACTCAGGTCAATGGGTAAAATTTCAAAGTGAAATTTTCAGCTGCATTAAATGTTGTCGAATAACATCAGTTAATCCATTCCTCCAATCAAAGCTCTTTTTTTTTGTACAATTCATTGAGACATTTTCTATTGATTATTCATATTTCTGAGAGCAAACTTCTTCCAGAGAGTATAATTAATTTTAGTATGTACCAATCATGAAAGCTAAAGAGCATTGGTGTGAGATAGTTAAATTAATTTTTCAGGCTAATTTTTGAAAGGTCAACAACATTTATCATTAAACGTAAATTTTAACAAAGTGTTCTCCTCCTTCATATCTACAAAGACCGGCAGTCGCCTTATGTAACATTTGTGCTTTTGTTTTTATGAAATTTTGGTTAATTGAATGCTACTTTCTCTAAGTTTTGGTTAATATAACTTCACCTACTTGAAGTTCTTATCAAATCAATTTTTATCAAGACGGAACCAAGGCGGACGTATCTGACATCAATCCGACATCAAGGGAGGCCGAAACACATGTCATTGACGGGAAAGCTCGACAGGAACACTTTACATGTATCAACTAAATTAAATCCAACATGGATTATACAATAACTCCTGTATGATTTATATTCCTTATGTATAATTATTACAGACATACATTTATTTCAGCTGACATCGGGAGAGTGTACAAAATCGTAATATGCATACAAGGTAAAAAGACGCATGGAGAATGGACGTACAAAGATGGAACTGCGATGGAATATTTCAGATGGCTACCAAATGAACCAAGTGGATTATCTACCGTTATCCGTATGACTCGGTCTAGTGACTACAGGTGGATGGTTTCGAATTCTGTACTAAATTGTTCTGATATGTATGAATATCGATCACAAAATAAAAAAATGTAACGCTTTTCAATATCAAGAATTGCTTCTTGTCTGTCTCGCTCAACCTCAAAAAGCAGATATCTTACGCAAAAGTTAAACAAAGTGCAAAATTACTAGGAGCACGTGCAATTAAATCTTAATTGAAGCTCTTTCGCAATGTATTTTAAAATTATGAATTTTAACAAAAGAGTACTTTTTCATCAACTCAGTGATCACAATAAGCAGATAAAACAGCTTATGTAATTTAATGTATATGATTAGGGTATAATAGATATATTTTATTCATCAGTGTATTCTAAATTATTTCTTATAATTAGTATGAAATAGAAAAGTAGAAAAAACAATGCTATAGAAGAAGTAAACTTGTTTCTTGGTATTGAATAGCGTCACAATCTTTAATTTCTTGATAGAGGATTACTGCTCAGTCTTTAGATCTCTATGTTGTGTCTTCTGTATTATTATTTGTCTGTTTGTCTTTTTTTTATTTTTAGCCATTGTGTTGTCAGTATATTTTCGATTAATGTGTTTGACTGTCCCTCTGGTATCCTTCACCTCTCTTTTGTCATACAAATTATGCTTGTTTAAAAAAAACTTTGTAACTGTGCAGTTAAGAAATCACTGGAACAATTATAGAGACTAATGGAATGATAAGAACTCTCAATTTGACTAATTCCAGAATTATCATGCTAAAAAGATGCGTAGTTTTAAGTTCTAAACTGTTGTAGAAGTTTCCGTTCTGTAGTTTTCTTGGGGTTTACTTTCTACAGTCTACACAATGAATAGATTACATTAGCTGTATATGACATAATGTTTAGGAATGTGTTGGACTTCGAAGCTCTACTTTATTTGGCTTCTTAACAATTTTCTATTGGAGCGTCAATTATTAGTCTTGATTTTGCAGAGAGAAATCTAATCCTAGTATCAATGATAAGTTTGTTTAGAAGTTTCGTTGTCAACTATATATGCAGATACGGAAATTACAGAATACACATTAATATTATCTTAAGTCCTCTCAGTGGGATTAACACTTTTAGTTACGTTAACTACATTGTTCATACTAGATAGTGACTAGTGACTGGTTGGACATATAATTAGGTCTTTCCACCTTTCCGTGTGAAAAGACCTATTGAATTTCTTCTGATTATTATTTTTTTTTCTTCCGCCTAATTTTTTTCTTGCGGTGTACAAATGTTTGAAAAGATGTCGCTTATTTTTTTGGTATATGATATCATACAGTCTATACGCTTTTGAAACTCACCCTGTTTAACCGGACACTTTTCTTTGTAAGAGTTATCTCCCCAGACACTGTTCTTCTTGTTATCAGATCTCCTCCGCAACCGTAAAAGAAACCGACAAATTTATTTTTCCAAATTGCTCGTTATATCCTCAGGATGTTAGGTTTTATTTTGACCGAAGCTTTACGAAGACCCCATATGAGAGTAATTTCCCCTTTTGTATTGAAATAAGTGAAATAAATTTGTAACTGGAAAACTATCAGTGATAGAGGCCTAGGGTCTTTTGATTTGAGGTCCGTGGTCCAAAAAAATGAAAATGAGGTCAAGGTTTAAGGTCAAGGTCATCTTCAAAATTTTACTTTTGACTTGTTATCTCTTATTTTCAGAAATCGTACAAGATATCGACAAAATATTTTCAGACAATTGTTAGTTTAGACATGTCGTAACACGTAGCTTTTACTTAAAAGGGTACGTAACATTTAATGCAAGTTTTCCCCTCTTTTGTATCTAATATTAGTTTTAATGTAATATAACTCATTAACAATATAAAGTAGAGGCCTAGAGTCTTTTGATTTGAGATCCTTGGTTGATGACCTTGAAATTGTTAGTTTAGACATGTCGTAACACGTAGCTTTTACTTAAAAGGGTACGTAACATTTAATGCAAGTTTTCCCCTCTTTTGTATCTAATATTAGTTTTAATGTAATATAACTCATTAACAATATAAAGTAGAGGCCTAGAGTCTTTTGATTTGAGATCCTTGGTTGATGACCTTGAAATTGAGCTCAAGGTCATAGGTAAATTTAACGTTCTAGATTTTGGCCTTTGCTCTTTCCTCTTATATATACATGATAAAGCCATGGGACTTTTGGCAAAAGTTTGCAAGCAATTTGACCTTGAAAGATCCAACCGGAAGTGACTTTTGTGAACCGGAAGTAGCCATTGTTTGTACTAATTTAATGTAAAAGTATACAGAACCATCTATTTTTTGAATCAGTGTTAAGTAAACTATCAAGACATACAGGAAGTTACATCTTTTAAACTGGAAGTAAAATATGATCTCCCTTATTTATATCTTGGGATATATATTTGTATAGAAACCATATATTTTTGGAATCAGCGTTCAATAAGCTGTCATTTGATGCTAAAATTGACACTTAAAACCGAATTTTAATATTCTCATATAAAAAAGATCCTTACTGGTGGAAAGACCATCAATAGTTCTCTGAACAATTGGTTTTTAATTCTGTTTGGATTCCGTTACATTGAAGAGAAAAATTCCAGAAAGACAAAAGATCGGACATAGATTTTGACAGTTAATTTGACATTTCAATTTGTACCATACTGTCTATAAACCAGTGCATATTAAATTTTGTTATCCTGGATCATCAGAAAGACAAAACGATTGAAGGGTTATTGGCACTAATTAGCCACAGTTTCATAGATTAATTACATCACAACTATAAACTTCTAACAATATATTTTTCTGAAAATTATCAACTTTAATATATGATGGTCGCCGACTGTTCTTATATAGCAGAACATATCTACTCAGTTGAATAGGACGAAAAATCATTAACCATGGAAATCAGAGGCAAATGATTTGAACTGACTAAATTGAAATTAACACTGGAAATCAGAGACTTGTATTTAAATTGTTTTTGTGAATAATATATAACAATGGTATCCGAACGCCGCGAAATGTGCCCATAATTGAGACAAAAGTTCACAGGTGCAACAAAACTGTTAATGTATAGAGAATCCGTGTCGAGCTTTTTCTGATTACATTATTCACCAATTTCAAGGTACACAATCATCAAACACCATTTTTTTTTCGCTACATGTCGATTGGCCTCTGAAAAATAGTAGAAACAGCAGCAGTATCTTGCTAAAATTGACTTAACTGTAAATAACATATATACATACAACATTTAAAATAACACATTATCTAACACTAATTTTTATTTACTATTTATTTGAACCCCGCTTCGAAATTCAAAAAAATGAAACTAATGCTACAAATCAGGAAAATTAAATTAGGGAAAGGGAGGGTGGGTTAAATGAAATGATCCTTAGCCTTTCAACCACGTCTTTTCTCTTCCAATGTTGTTGAAAAAAAGGAAGTACGTCACTGTATACGTACGATTGATGACGTAGGCTGCAGCTAATTACCGAAAATATTTTAAGATAACACAAAAACAACTATAAACCTGACCACTGCGGATAAGAGATTTAACATTAAGTTTTAAATCCTATTAATTTTATTATTCAGTTGTGTCTTTTGTTGGTTGTAATTGAGAGGTAATTCCTGGCCGTAACATAAATTGTGTGCTTCTTCGTATAACGTTAATATTAGATTTTTAAAATATTGGTAATTAGCCAACAAATTCTAGAAAAAGGCATTCAATACTGGTATTTTTTTGAAAATACCAGACCCTTGATAAACTAAAGAAAGAAAAATTCGTATTACTTGCTAAAATCTACAAATAGATTATGACTTGTAGTAGAAGCATATACTAGATAGAAATCAAGGTCTGACAAAAAGTGTGGTTCCTAAAACTATGTTGAATTTGCTAGGATAAAAAACGATCTACATGAAAAATTGCTGACGGAAAATAAAATAGATAACATTTTGATTACATAAGACAATTGTTGTTATTTGAAGTTTTCCAGCTGTTCATTTATACCTAAACACATATTTTGTTGATTTTGTTATTTTAATAATCATACCCTATCATATAAAAAAGTTTTAAAGGTCATAATTTTGATATTTCGAGAGGAAATCAAAAACATAAGAGTACTGGGCGTACTGGTAGTAAGCCTTTTGTAAGTAACAAGGGTCAGTATATTCATAATGTGTCCAACCCAGAATTTATTTTTTCGGGTTGTTAGAAATTTACAGAAAATTGTACCTTGATATGACACCGTCTTTTATATCTATAAAGGACAGTTTTATATCAACTGACCTCTACTATGAACCTACAGATATCAGTACCTTTCTCCCAAAAGCTGTCATCCCAAACACTGTAAAAAAAAGTATCTCGTACAGTCAAGCTCTCACGTAGATTTGCCCCTCTGAGGAGACTGTCACTAAACGGTTACAGAAACTTCGCGGATTTTTTTACCAAAATAGTTTATAAGAAATGGGACATAGATAAGGTGGTTGCGCGTGCTAACAATAACAGCTGCAATGACCTGTTACAATACAAAAAGAAAAGGTAAGCAAAATAGTTCCATTTGTGTTACCATACAATCCCGCCTTTACTAACCTTTCACGTTTGATCCGTTCCGATTGGCAAATTATTGCCAATCACCCAACATTATCAAAAATCTTTCCCGATCCTCCTGTCCTAGCTTTTCGAAGACCAGCAAGTCTGAAAGACTTATTTGTGAAAGCTGACGTCTCCTCTAATACAAGCTGTTCAACTGGAAGATGGTGCAAGTCGTGTGCTAACAAACGATGTTTGACTTGCCAACAAAAACTGAATACTCAAACATTTACCTGCCACTCCACAGGGTTTGTATACACTATATTTTGTAATGTAACTTGCAAAACCCAGAATGGTGTATACATTCTTCTGTGTCGATGTGGCATGCAGTATGATGGCGCGACAGAACAGCTATTCAACAAACGCATGAATGATCATCGTAGTGATTACACATGCCAGCCTAACCTCCTTATGAGTTGTCATTTGAGATCACCTTGACATACCCAAGCTAATCTCAAAAACCTAACCATCATCATCATAGATCACAACATGGGTTGGTCAAGAGCCGACATAATTGCTCGGGAAAGGTTTTGGATAAGAAAGCTAAGGACAGTTTCCCCAGAGGGCATTAATGGAAAAACATAGAGCGAGTCACTCATTTTTCGTACCATCACTCTTTCCTGCCATCACTTGTTTTCAGTAACTCCGTTTTTCGTTCTGGACTCTTAAACATTTCAAGAATTTTTGAATTATACTAGTTTAAATTACAGGATTGGCAGGGATGTATACGTACGCAGTCACGTTCAATTATTTAACCCTAGTCAAAATAAAATAAAATGCTATTTATTTGGAATGTTTAAACACGCAGTCTCTGTTGTAATTGCTCTACCTTTGTCAAATTTGATATATAACATTTATTTTTCAAAAGACAATTTTTCAAACGATGATTCTAATTGTGTGACACTGAAAAAGTGCAATATACATCCTTTGGGTATTGGTATTGAAAATTTGTGAATAATTGGTACCACAAGTCTATTTGGGGCAGAACACATTATTTTCTAAAGAGAAAGGTAAATGACCAATTTAAGTATGCACGACACGTTGTTTCTTTCATTACCAATATCATGCATGCTTAATTTAAAGAAAGCAAGTCATCAGCTTTGACACCTTCAGTTTTTTTTTTATTTTACTAAAAACATGCATATTATAACATGGAAAACAATTACAAAATAACAAGTAAAATAATATGTAAAGTGTTATTACAAGAACATTTTGTATTGTATATTTCTCATTATAAATCTGCTTTAAGCATGATTACATTTAACTTAAAACTTTATTACTCACTTACGTATGTAATAGTCTCATCAAAAGACATTTTTTTCAAACAATGATTCTAATTTTGAGACACTCAAATAAGTGCACTATACATCCTCTGGGTATTGGTATTAAAAAGTTGTGAGTAATCGCAATCATTACATAACAGGCATAGCTTCAAACAATTCTCAAATGTATTTTCAGACCTTAAATAGTTAATGCTGCTTCATAAACAAATTCCCTGGATGTATGACTGAGATGTTGTCGATACTAAAACATTTAGAGATAAGAGTACATACCACTCGAGTCGCTTTTATCTTGCAATATAATACAAACAATTGGCTGTTTAAACCGTTACGAATGTTCGCCTGTCCTGTTTTGTAATTTCTGTCAGATTTATTTTTGGTTTTATCCATTTCAATGCCTTGGAATATTTGTCCATTAAACTCCTTTTTTCCTTTGATAAATCTTTTACATAATATATATAATTATAAGCCATCTGTAACACTCTAAAAGCACTTTTTTTTAATAGTTTTTTTTTAAAAAGATGACGATAGAACAATCAAGAGAGAATCTTTTCCCGCCAAAATTCCAATGGCTAATATCTCGAAAACACGCACACATCCCTTAAGATTTGTTTCGTTTTTTCGTTTTCGTTTTCTAATCGCTTATAAAAAGATACTAATGTTATGAAAAAGCTTGTTATTTTGAAACTCAGTGACGAACTTCCTTAAACAGCCACAGTCCTCTAAAACATATTGATAATAATCATTATTTAACAATAACAATACAAATTATTCTAAACTGCATGCGCATTTCATGCATACCGAAAGTTGAAAGATAAAAATTCTAATAAAAAAAATGTCCAATAGTTTCTAATGTGTTGATCATGTTAAAGTTAATTTCCTTAATTCTTATTTTTTTAACCCTAAGATACCTGTAGATTACTTTTATAACATAATTTTTCTTCGTGAACATTTCTCATATACTTATATAAATAAAGGCAGAAACAAGTTTGTAATATTCGCATTACTTGATAGTCGCAAAAGATACCTTTCCAAAAAGTACTGAGATAAGATAACTTAGAAAAAATGACTACACAAAAATTATGGGATTCGAACTCATTTTCTTGAAACATTATTTATTCCTTTTTATTTTTTGGTTGGAGATGAAAAATACATCAATAAGTTGAATAGATGCGCATTTTCTAATCATAAATTATAAGCAATTGTAATGTGTTTCAAATACAATATTTTCCTAGTGTTATGCACTTAAATTGACAAAATCGTTCTTGTTTTCATTTTGCATTTCATTCAAATTAAAGTTATATTATGATAACGATAACACGTTGATGTCAGTAGACCGAGTTAATCAGTTAAGCTATCAACTTCTATTCTGTCCAAAAACAATGTTTTTTTATTGTCAATTTTAATAGACATTCTTTATCCATTTTCATCTTGAAGTAAAAAAGACAATATTTTTTTTTCAAATCACCTTTATCTTTCAGTTTAATGACTTTAAAAAGTATCCATTTTGAAAAAGAAGGACGAAAGATACCAGAGGGACAGTCAGACTGATAAATCGAAAATAAACTGACAACGCCATGGCTAAAAATAAAAATGACAAACAGACAAAACAATAGCCAAATGACACACCATAGGAAATTTAAGAATGAGAAAACACAAACCCCTCCAAAAACTCCGGAAGGGTAAGCAGATCCTGCTCCACATGTGGCACCCGTCGTGTTGCTCATGTTTTAACAAATCCGGTAAATAGTCTAATTTAAAGATAGAATATTGTAAGCTACTTATTCAAATAAAAATAGATATTGTTATGGCTAAAATCTAAAGCGTACAAAAATGCCACCTAATCCAAAAATAAACCCCAAAACAAATGTTTCAAATTGTCCTGTGTGTAGATAAGAATAGGTAGTACAATTGTCAATGAGACAACACTCTACAGAGACCAAACTGACAGAGAAGTTTACAACCACAGGTCAGCATACCACAGGTATGATAATGAGCAAAAGCAAACCGCATTGTAAACTATTTACGACATCGAGATGCCAAATGTAAAATAAAACAACGGAAAAACAAACAATCTGATTTATGTTAGATTGATTGATTGTTGGTTACTTAACGTCCAGTGGCAAATTTTTCATGCATTTGTAGGACGAGAACAAGATAACAATAAATACAATAGATAGGTCTTGTAAAAGGTGGCAATCCGGGATGATAGTCGGGGAAATCTGGACTGCCACGGGAAAATGAGGGTACATTGCATTGGATAGAGGCAGAACGTTTGCCTTGCAACAGGCCAACTGCGGACCCCTCAAAGAGTTGCTGGGTTCTTAACATGCAAAGAGCGTGACACTCACTTTACACGAGGCATTTTATTTAACGTCCCCATTCTGACCGGACGTGACTGCAAACCCGATACTTCCCGCACAGCCAATCGGACGCCCAACTTTGGCAAGCGTTTTACTGCCGGTCGGGAAAATATCAATTGTCCATTTGTCGTCTCCCCGGTCACCCTTTGGAGCTATCTGATTTATGTGTAAAACAATGAACGAAAGTGTTGTTATTTATTTTAGCTTTTTTAATGCTAAAAAGTACAAACGTTTAATAGAATACAATAAGAATGGTACGATCTGTATGAAGCATCGAAGAAAATACATATTAACTTGCCTAAAAGATAGAACATACAAAAAAATACGGCGAACCAAAGGGATATAGTGTTTTGTCCACATCGCTTAAAGAATTGTGGTGTTTAATATTACTTCTATCACACGAGTCAGCGTGGAATTCAATAACGGTCATTCTTGAAAGGTTGATACGTCCAGAAAATATTCTAGGTTTTCGGGGATTTTGTTTAAAATTTGAACTGTTGCAGATTTAGTACAACAAAATCAACTTAAGGAATAGTCTGTATTCATTCAATTCGATACGATTTCAAAATTCAAGTTAACAGTGAATGCAAATGTAATTTTAGAATTCTAAGATGAATCGTCCGTCCGTTTCTCTACCAAAATAACGATTACCTTCACTAGTGTCACAATACTTGACAAAAAGGAACATTGATTGTTTAATTATTTCTTTTTAAATCTAATTAGATGTGTATAAAACCATTAGTTTTCAGCTGAGTATTCACAAACACTATCTGTATGTAAGATGGGAAATTTTGTTTTTGTAGAAATATAGATTATTATTACATTGGTTGCAATGAATTACATTGATTTCCCAGTTAGATAAAAACCGATAATTTCACATGTGAAATAAACGTGGTTGTTTCACTCTCTGACGTCATACAACAATAGGCGTTGTCAAGACTTCGATAATGCGGATCAAAACAAATTGTCAATGCGTAGGAAAAAGATATAGTTCCTTACATTTTCTACATTAATTTCATAAAAAAAAGCCATTTGCCAATGTAATAAAAAGAATAACTAATCGCCGTATTTGAATATCAAAAATAAGACAACTTGTGACCGAAGGCCGCTATGGATTAAACTCGTGCTGCGCACTCGTTTAATCCATGCGTCGTTCGGTCACGCGTTGTCTTATTTTTGATATTCAAATACGGCGATTAGCTATACTATAAAGAATAAATTTGTTCTGAGTTTTATTCAAACTGAATGTTGTTGACTTGTCATTCATCTGTTTTTACTTAATAAATGAAAGCAGTATCAAATTGCGTTTATTTTTTTTGAAATACATTTTGCATTTTTTATTCAATTTATAATACGGGTCAATACCAGTAAGAACGAAAACATTCGAATTGAGTTCATCATGTCTTTATTTGATCATTCATTATTGTGTCGTGAATGTTTTGAAAAGTTAAATAAAAACCTGCATTTTGTGCCTGTCCTAAGTCAGGAGACTCTGTTTTTTTATTCTTGTACGATTTTTAATCTTAGTTTCTTGTGTATAATACGAAGTTTAGTATGACGTCCATTATTACTAAACTAGTATACATATTTGTTTAGGGGCCAGCTGAAGCACTCCTCCGGGAGGTTCTCGCAACAACGAAGACCTAATAGTGACATTCGGTTGTTGTCTGCTCTATGGTCGGGTTGTTGTCCCTTTGACACATTCCCCATTTCCATTTTCAATTTATTGTAATTTGAATAACGATAAATTGGCAAGAGAAATTGCTAAAATAATCTTGAAAATTGTTGTGTTTAATTCTCAGATATTTGAGTCCCGTATTTTATTAACATTCATTAGGCCTAATAAAATTAACGGTATCAATTTTCTTGCATCAGATGCGCATTTCGACAATACATGTCTCTTCAGTTATGCTCGTGGCCAAAATATTTGAAATCCAAAGCTTATATAAAAGATGAAGAGCTATAATCCAAAAGGTCCAAAAAGTATAGCCAAATCCGTGAAAGGAATCAGAGCTTTGCATGAGGGAGATACATTCCTTAATTTATAATAATTTCTATCATTTTGTTACGGCAAATTTTAATAACACAAAACAATCCGTATTTTCATGCCAGTACCAAAGTACTGGCTACTGGGCTGGTGATACCCTCGGGGACTTATAGTCCACCAGCAGAGGCATCGACCCAGTGATAGTAATAAAATTAACGGTATCAATTTTCTTACATCAGATGCGCATTTCGACAATACATGTCTCTTCAGTTATGCTCGTGGCCAAAATATTTGAAATCCAAAACTTATATAAAAGATGAAGAGCTATAATACAAAAGGTCCAAAAAGTATAGCCAAATCCGTGAAAGGAATCAGAGCTTTGCATGAGGGAGATACATTCCTTAATTTATAATAATTTCTATCATTTTGTAACAGCAAATTTTAATAACACAAAAAAATCCGTATTTTCATGCCAGTACCGAAGTACTGGCTACTGGGCTGGTGATACCCTCGGGGACTTATAGTCTACCAGCAGAGGCATCGACCCAGTGATAGTAATAAAATTAACGGTATCAATTTTCTTGCATCAGATGCCTAACTGATGCTGTCAATATTGTTTTTTAATTACAGATTAATTTTAAATCCATATTCTAAAAATGGATTTAAACAAACTCCGTACAATTAAATTTAGTCAAATGAGGGGCGAATTATTTGTACACTTGCTGAACTTATCACGCGTCAAATGTATTTTTCAATTTGTAGAGATTCTATGTATTTGATTCACTTTGTTAGAAATAAACGTTTTTTACCTATTTGTATTGCTTATTTATACAAGTCGTTCTTTTTTTACGGTGACGTATATTGCTTATATATTGGTTTTGCGTAGTCCTTAGTTTTCTATTTGCGGCAGGGTTAAACATGTTTTTCAAGACCACAATCCTTTAGCTATACCTTTATCCAAAAATCGAAGAAAAAACATACAGTAATACGTACAGTAAAACTCAGTTTAAAAGCAAATTCAGGTCCGACATTGTCCGATGAAGGAATAGATAAACGATAATAAGCACAATGAGATTGATACATACATTTGTTTTTCGTTCATTTTTTTATATAAATAAGGCCGTTAGTTTTCTCGTTTGAATTGTTTTACATTGTCTTATCGGGGCCTTTTATAGCTGACTATGCGGTATGGGCTTTGCTCATTGTTGAAGGCCGTACGTTGACCTATATTTGTTAATGTCTGTGTCATTTTGGTCTCTTGTGGACAGTTGTCTCATTGGAATCATTCCACATCTTTTTTTTTGTATTAACAAATGACTACTGGTAGGCATTAAAACGACAACTTCAGACCTAAAATAGACTGATTGAAAGATAAATGAAACATATCATTTGAGACGTACATACATGAATTAAGGAAAATATGCGGGATTATCACTTCAATTTAAAATCAATCCTATTTTAATGTTGTTTAGGAAATTCCATACGTAAATGTAAATTGTCAACCCGCATCATTTGGTCAAAAAAAAAGTTATTTATTATACACAACTTCCTCGAAAGAACCGATCATAACAAAAGATATTAAGAAACCATGAACATTAAAATGAAAAACAATCTTGTCAGCACTAAAAAAAAAAAAAAAATCAACATAAAACCAGGATATGGTGAGCCTGAAGTAATCAAGTAGGACATAAGTGTAATGAAAATTATGTAATGCCATCATATTTTGTCAATCGAATGGATTATATAAGAATGTAAAAATATAAGAGACTATTAACTTGTCTGGTCGGAAAATATTTCACACAAGAATTGCATTGTTTAGTATACTTATTCACAATTCAGGATTCATTTGTAATTAGACATTTTGTTGTCCACGGATTTTCCTTTTCTCATTTGTACAATATGAAATAAGTGTATCGACAGTCTTGTTTCATCATGTTCATTAAGGTAACATTATGGTGCGCTTTTCAAAATGAAATAAGTATACACAGTTTGACCCATATATATGTAGCTGAGCATTTCCCTATAGACTCATATTACTTTAATGGTGGTCATATGTTGTTTTTTTTTAAAGATAAACAGTTTTAGTTAAAGTGCGCATAACACGGGTTTCAGGAATAACTGTCACCATGAACGTTTTAAATCAAACGTGAAATTGGTCATAGTTGAGTTTCATATATTTTCAATGTGACATTAAACAAAATGGTAAAAGCATATAAATTTTATGAAAACATAATTTTAGAACAAACTTATCAATAAACGGAAACTACACGAACATGTTATTTTAGGTTTGTTAGAAAAAGTCAGTTGAAAGCGTGACTTTTTTCAATTTAATTTTGAATGGACTACTTGCAATTTAATAAAATCATATCTAAATCAATTTTTATAACACAGGAGTGGCATTTAAGACACTCAGATAAAAACAAAATGCGTCATTTGGGTTTTGTAGTATGGAATCGTGATCAATTGAATAATAACGTTACATATTTACGTGCCTAAAGAGACAGTCAATTTCCAACTTTACATTATCAGTCACGTGTTCAAGAATAACAATCACCATGCACGCTTAAGATCAAACGTGGAATTAGTCATAGCTCTGTTTCATATATTTTCAAAGTAATATCAAACAAAACGCCAAAAAGCGTATAATCATGTCTATTTGTCGTATTGAAATCATACTATATTTCCCTTCTATTTTTTCATGCATGGTTTTTAATGTTGAAAGAAATAATAAGACGACTTGTGCTGTCAATAACTATGACACCACTTTTCCTTTTCATTGTATGTATGACTTATAGTAATTCAGGTTAATACCGAGCACATGTATTAGTCATAACTCTGCAATTAGATGGAATTAAAATGTCATTTGAATAAATTCAGAATTAATGTTTTTTTGTCAACCATATATATTAAAAAAAAAGAAGGAATATGATTGCCAATGAGACAACTCTCCACAATATACCAAATAACATTGAAATTGAATATGATTGCCAATGAGACAACTCTCCACAATATACCAAATAACATTGAAATTGAGAACTTTACCACATAGTATGCTATAAAAGGCCCCAAAATGACAAATAAAAAATAATTGAAAGGAGAAAAAAGTAACGACCTATTTTTGCTGGGGTTGCTTATCCAATTGCATCACTATAACAAATTCATAAACTGTCACCAGAAATGAAAAGAGATTTTATTAGCTAGAAAACCAGGATTTACCCACCATTATAGTCGGAAATTGTCTATAACAAGTAAAAAATATAACTTTTATTTTCCATTTAGATACTTTAACTGCTAGAGTCTTCCGCTTGAATTTGTCAGTTTTAATGCATTTGGTTTTACAGAATATCATAGTTGTTCTGTATACATGTTCATAGATGTTCTATATAAATGTTCATAGTTTTTCTGTATAAATGTTCATAGTTGTTCTATATAAATGTTCATAGTTGTTCTGTATAAATGTTCATAGTTGTTCTGTATGAATGTTCATAGTTATTCTGTATAAATGTGCATAGTTGTTCTGTATAATGTTCATAGTTGTTCTGTATAAATGTGCATAGTTGTTCTGTATAAATGTTCATAGTTGTTCTGTATAATGTTCATAGTTGTTCTGTATAAATGTGCATAGTTGTTCTGTATAATGTTCATAGTTGTTCTGTATAAATGTGCATAGTTGTTCTGTATAATGTTCATAGTTGTTCTGTATAATGTTCATAGTTGTTCTGTATAAATGTGCATAGTTGTTCTGTATAAATGTTCATAGTTGTTCTGTATAAATGCTCATAGTTGTTCTGTATAATGTTCATCGTTGTTCTGCATAAATGTGCATAGTTGTTATGTATAAATGTTCATAGTTGTTCTGTTTAAATGTTCATTGTTGTTCTGAATAAATGTTCATCGTTGTTCTGTATAAATGTGCATAGTTGTTCTGTATAAATGTGCATAGTTGTTATGTATAAATGTTCATAGTTGTTCTGAATAAATGTTCATACTTGTTCTATATAAATGTTCATAGTTGTTCTGTATAAATGTTCATAGTTGTTCTGTATACATGTTCATACTTGTTCTATATAAATGTGCATAGTTGTTCTGTATAAATGTTCATAGTTGTTCTGTATAATGTTCATAGTTGTTCTGTATAAATGTGCATAGTTGTTCTGTATAATGTTCATAGTTGTTCTGTATAAATGTGCATAGTTGTTCTGTATAATGTTCATAGTTGTTCTGTATAATGTTCATAGTTGTTCTGTATAAATGTGCATAGTTGTTCTGTATAAATGTTCATAGTTGTTCTGTATAAATGCTCATAGTTGTTCTGTATAATGTTCATCGTTGTTCTGCATAAATGTGCATAGTTGTTATGTATAAATGTTCATAGTTGTTCTGTTTAAATGTTCATTGTTGTTCTGAATAAATGTTCATCGTTGTTCTGTATAAATGTGCATAGTTGTTCTGTATAAATGTGCATAGTTGTTATGTATAAATGTTCATAGTTGTTCTGAATAAATGTTCATACTTGTTCTATATAAATGTTCATAGTTGTTCTGTATAAATGTTCATAGTTGTTCTATATAAATGTTCATAGTTGTTCTGTATAAATGTTCATAGTTGTTCTGTATACATGTTCATACTTGTTCTATATAAATGTTCATAGTTGTTCTGTATAAATGTTCATACTTGTTCTATATAAATGTTCATAGTTGTTCTGTATAAATGTTCATAGTTGTTCTATATAAATGTTCATAGTTGTTCTGTATAAATGTTCATAGTTGTTCTGTATAATGTTCATCGTTGTTCTATATAAATTTTCATCGTTGTTCTGTATAAATGTTCATAGTTGTTCTGTATAAATGTTCATAGTTGTTCTGTATAATGTTCATCGTTGTTCTATATAAATTTTCATCGTTGTTCTGTATAAATGTTCATAGTTGTTCTGTATAAATGTTCATAGTTGTTCTGTATAAATTTTCATAGTTGTTCTATGTAAATGTTAATAGTTGTTCTGTATGAATATTAATCGTTGGTCTGTATACATGTTCATAGTTGTTTTGTATAAATGTTTTATTAGTTTGTACTTATGTTGGCCTGCTTTTTCTTTTGCTGTCTTACGTTTTCCACTGAATAATTAACTTTTTTTAATATCTTTTTATGCAATCACCACTTAACATAAAAAAAAAATATTATACAATCTTATTCCCATAAAATTGCCGAACAGCTTCATTGTATACGGTTTTTATTAAATGGATAATGTAATCATTATAGATAAAGAAACATGGTGTAACCTTTATATTTCCTGTTAGTTCTAATTATACGTATGTGCTTGAATGGGATTTGGCTTTTGTTTTAACTTAATGAATTGATGTAATATATTTCCTGTAAAAAACGAAATATCATCAAAAATGTGGTGCACACTGAATGACCCGCGAAGCGTGTTATTTGCACGCGTGCATCATATTTTGTCTGTTATTTTGAATAGACAGAAAAAATATTACAGTAATTCCTTGGAATATATATAAATTCATATATATTGTTTTTGAAAGCTGGTAATGATAACTTTTAAATTCTAACTGTAAACTTTACAAATTCGATAGAAAAGTTTAACAGAAAATTAATTAATTACTGATTCAAACAAAGCGAATCCAAGCAGTTCCAGAAAAGCTTAAAAATAAAGAAAAATATTCTAAAATGTTTTCGACAATAAAAAGAGAACTATGTGTATTAATTTGAAATAAATTGCAATTTTTAAAAATAAATCAGTTTGTTAATACTGGAAAACGATTAAAAAAAAAACAAGCATACTGTTTATATTATCAGCAAAGTAACATCATTCAATTGAACCATGTACAGTTGTACATATAAAAAAGAAAATGTGGTATGATTGCCAATGAGAAAACTATCCACAAAAGACAAAAATGACACAGACATTAACAACTAAAGGTCACCGTACGGCCTTCAACAATGAGCAAAGCCCATACTGCATAGTGAACTATAAAAGGCCCCGATAAGATAATGTAAAACCATTCAAACGAGAAAACTAACGGCCTTATTTACGTAAAAAAAAAATGAACAAAAAAATATGTAACACATAAACAAACGACAACCACTGAATTACAGGCTCCCTACTTGGGACAGGCACATACATAAATAATGTTGTGGGGTTAAACATGTTAGCAGGATCCCAACCCTCCCCCATGTATGCTTGTAATCAAATGGTATACTTTGTTATGAATTTCACTTTTAAGATGATACTTATACGGTACTCAAATACGACTAAAACAACATATAAAAGAGTTTTAATCCATGACACGAATCCAGCACACGCAGAGCAAACAGACACAGCAAGCAACGAACAGTGCTCATATTGTCTTTTTCTTATGAAATTCAAACATCAAATGCATTAATTTAGCTATTATTCTTTTTCTCTGTTTTCGGTAAATATGATATGCCAATTTTGTCGTTATTTTATGATACAGTAAGAGCAACTTAGATACGTCAATTAGCTTATTGAATTCGCTCTGATGCTTAATTTATAAAGATATTCACTTGAACATGCATTATATAAGATCCTCATTTAATTATTTTATAACAATCGCAGGAAATTGATTTTGAATCTATTTGAATTTTAGTCTAATTTGAATTTTGGAATGGTATCGTAAATTGTTTTTAGCAGTTTTAGTGTCAATTTTCTATTATTTAAATGCTTTTAGTGGCAGAAAAAAATGAATGCAATCTCATTGCATTACATAATTTGTTTAGAAGTCATGATTGAAGTGAAAATATAAAATTCGATTTTGAAATTAAAAGTACACAGGAAAATATTATCTAAATGAACACGATAAAGCGAGCTGTTTGAGGTACATTCCATGTGTATAATTTAAACTATTAAATTCTAGTAAATTCATAGTACCCAGGTGGTTTAGTACAACATTTAGTAACTGGATGTTCTTGCTTTTTATGTTTTAAATGCTACATATGGATAACAACGATAAAGTGATTTAATAGTTAACCCAAACAGATTTGAAAAGGATTACCTTGAATATTGCGATTGATGTCCCTAATTTTCTTTCAAATGCACTTGCGATTCTGCGAGATATTAACTCTTTTGCATTTGATGTGTTGTATTTACAAACGTTGTGTTAACATTTTTGAAAAGAATGATTTCATAGATATAGAAAGATGTGGTGTGAGTGCCAAATAACAATTTATAAAAGTAAACCCTTATATAGGTCAATGTACGGCCTTCAACATGGAGCCTTGGCTCACATCGAACAATAAGCTATAAAGGTCCCCAAAATTATTAAATAAAGGCAACAGTAGTATACCGCTGTTCAAAACTCATAAATCCATGGACAAAAAACAAAATCGGGATAACAAACTAAAACCGAGGGAAACGCATTAAATATAAGAGGAGAACAACGACATAACACTAAAATGTAACACATATAGACAAAATCCCACGAGAATAACAAATATAACATATATATATAACATCAAAACCAAATACATGAATTTGGGATAGACAAGTACCGTGACACGTCTTATCGCAATGTGAATTTACACTCAAAAATAAGAGAAAACAAACGACACAACGTTATAATGTAATACACACAGAAACAAACTATAATATAACAATGACCATATTCCTGACTTGGTACAGGGCATTTTTAAAGGAAAAAATGGTGGGTTGAACCTGGTTTTGTGGCATGCCAAACCTCGCACTTTTATGGCCATGTGTAATATAACATCAAAATGACAACACAAGACTACAATATAAATAAATTGGAGAACACAATAGACAAAGAATCACACGAACAACAGCCAACAAATTCAAAATTTTAATACGCCAGAAGTGTATTTTGTCCACACAAGACCTATGTGTGACGCACAGATACAAAAGTTTGAAAGCCGAAACGAGTACAAAGTTGAACAGCATCGAGGACCAAAAGATCAAAAAGGTTGTGCCAAAAACGGCAAGGGTTTTCCGTTAAGTTACCAGAAAATCCCTATAATTTATTAGTGTTAAATCATTCAAAGGGGAAAACAAACGGTCTAATCTATATAAAAAAAACGAGAAACGAGAAACACGTATAAATTAAATAAACAAACGACAACTACTGTACATCAGATTCCTGAATTAGGACAGGTTCAGGCATTCGCAGCGGGATTAAACGCTTTAATGGTACCAAACTTTCTCCCTTTTTGTGAAACAATAGTATAACATTACAACGTAAAAATTGTTTATTTCTTACTTACTCTAGCATCATTCTTGTTACTTCTCTAAAAACAAATTGACTCCAATAAATGTATTTATTATTGTTATGATGAACACGTGTATTGTTTTGAAATTTGTCACATGACTAGTTAACAATTTGAAGTTGGTGAAAAATGGCTCATATCTTTCAAGGGAACCATTTGCTCTGTTCTTTAAAAAAAAACTACTGGTTTGAAGTTCATAATATAGGTCATCATTCAGATACTTTCCCATGACTAAACACGCGTTATTTGATACGAATACAGTTGCCCTGAAATTTAAATGATATTTCATGCACAGACAGTTTGACCATAAATGTCTATTTCGATGATTACGCAACTCTTTGAAATGTTATCTTTTCATTGAAACATTTAAACTAGTCGGAACAGAGTTCTTGCCAATTTTAAGAAAAGACCATTGACATGTCAATCTTGTCAAGTGGAATTTCATTACAAAGAGCAAAAGTCCTAAGTTTTCCCCTACGGACAATTGTAGTTGAGATGATTTTAAATGTTTGCAATTAATTTTCAATTTACAAATAGTAATACAAACTGACTTCACATCTTCCTATACCTTTGTATATCGTATAAACTGGGAGATATATACTATGTATATAACTGTTGTTGGAATTTTGATACATAGAAATTCAAAATTTACAGTTGGGAAGCTAAAATGACATCTTTTGCGATAATGATTCGTCTAAAATCTGCCCTCTGTGTCACATTCAAGATGTAAGTCAATATATTGGGCACAATACACTGTATCTATTGTATCCTTTATCTCAAGTTCGATGAAATAGATAAGTTCAACATGGGCATTATATTTTGAACTATTTCGTGAGAGAACATCAGGTATATAGCGGAAAATAAACTAAATAGATACCACTAACTTCTTTCCTTTTTTTAAGAAGTTCTTGTATGAAGTCTGTCTCATATTTATAAAGGGACAATCGGCAAAAAAGAGGGACACAGTTTTCCCCATTGAAATGCCGATTGTTTGTTGTGTAATAAATATGTTACAAAAATCATTAAACTTGATAATGACTGTTACAGAGTATTGTTTGTTACAATTAAGTGATGCTTTTACAAAAAGAATTTATCCTTCACTTAGACAAGATATTTGTATCTACTTTGGTCAAAGTAAATTATATCAAAACTATTGCAAGGTGAAAGATTATTTTTTGTAAACGAGAGGCGAAAAATACCAAAGATATACACAAAAGGTGTAACACCACTAATTCGGGCCCGGCCAGAAAGCACATACCAGAAAGTAGTACATATTTAACACAAAATAGTCCCTACGCATGAGTACAACTTTCAAAATATGTAGAATATTTAGGTATTTTTGGTATCAAATGAAAGCTGAAGGACTGGTGATCATTGTAGAACACTTTTGGACTTTTGATTTTGAATATTAAAAAAAAATGCACCAAATTTTCAAAAAGAGGGTATATTTTGTCTGTTTGTCAGATCTGAAATACCTGTTTTGGTACATCCGAAGTTCAGGGAACCAGTTCTTTCATATATGCCATTAAAGGTATGTTGATTTTTTCAGTACAAGACACAATAAAGTGTTGCTTTGAAATGCAATGATTGCCACTTTATTTGAACTTAAAATAAGAGAGGTGTGCCTGCTTGAAATGAGGAATATTACATAGAAAGCAATAGGACCATGAATTAGTGATGTACTTCCAAAAAAAGAATAAAAAAAACCTAAAAAATTTAGCAACACGAACCCGTCCTGTTACTTTTGTTAGTGCAAAATCGGAGATAAGTCTGGTAAGCTTAATCACATTTAATTGTAATTGTGGTTACAACTATATTAACATATGTGTCGTCATTTGTGAAACAGCCAATCTGTAATAGGTATCACAGGTATAAAGATTTTGACATATGACACGAATTTGTATGCGGGTAATTATTTGTATGAAATTGTGTGCATCTACAAAACTTGTACAGTAACATAAATGCCAAAAAAGCTCTTCTTTATGAGGAACTATTTTTAAAGTTTAAATTATAAACTATGTATAATAGTGCTATGAAAAGCTTATTAACTTGGCATACATTCATAAAATGGAGAAATAGAATTTTGTTAAATATTCATATTTGGATGCAAAACGTGTCTAAAATAGCTTGTTCATTTCTTGAATAAACAGCATATAAGCTAGTTATAAAGCAAAGTGGAATCCTCCATTTTCTACGTAGGAAATACATGATCTAAATCAGGAAATTGACATTTTTGTCTATTCGTTATAAATGTAGCAGCTTTTGATTTCGCCATTTTGTTAAAGACTTTCCGTTTTGAAGTTTCTTGCGAATTTCATATTTATGTTATGCTATGTTTGGCGATACTCGAAAATCAATGTGATGATATAATTATATAGATATAAGAAAACCAGCGATCTACATCTATATAAAAAACGAGAAACGAGAAACACGTATAAATTACATAAACAAACGACAACTTCTGTACATCTGATACCTGACTTAGGACAAGTGCAATTATTTGCAGCGAGAGTAAACGTTTTAATGGTACCAAACCTTCTCCTTTTTTCTGAAACAATGGTAGAACATCACGAAATAGAAAAACACGCGAAAAAAATAGTAATTGTAAGGCTTAACTCAATCAAAAAACGTAAATTAACACACTACGAACAAATAAACTAGATCTGCGATACCTGAATGCAAATACATTGTTAATAAAATATTAGGGACAAACATTCAAGGCCAAAAAGTAAACAATCAAGTCCAAACAAAACAATGGCAAGAAATCACCGCGAAATACTTAATAACCCTTAGAAAATAATCACTTTTGAATAAAAAATCAGTTTTCATAATATACACAAGTAAATGAAAAAAAAAACTTTGTTGTTTTAAGTATACTACTTCTGTGTATAATTTTGTTTCCAATAATTAGGAATTCCAAGAAAGTTTGTCAAATAAATACCTTATTTTACATTAAATACATATGGGGTGAATATCGACAACAAGCTATATACACGTATGAATGACTATAAATGTTTCAATTCTCAAAGGAGTTTCAATTCCCCGAGGGTATCACCAGCCCAACAGCCAGCACTTCCGTGCTGATATGAATTATCATTAATATGGTCATATTTATAAATTAACTATGTACACAACTTTTGAAATTTTGAAATACTAAGGCTTTTCTACCTCAGGAATAGTTTACCTTAACTGTGTTTGGCAAAACTTTTAGAAATGTTGGTCCTAAATGTTCGTCAACTTCGTATTTAATTTGACCTTTTTAACTTTTTAGGATTCGAGCGTCATTGGTAAGTATTTTGTAGACGAAACGTGCGTCTAGCGTAAAAACAACATGTACCCCTGGTCTCTATGATGATTTTATTTACAACCACTGGGTCGATGACACTGTTGGTGGAGTTTTAATTCCCCGAGGGAATCACCAACCTAGTAGTCATCACTTCTCAGCTTACTTTAATTATCATTGATATGATCATATCTATAACTTTACTGTTTACAAACTTTTGAATTTTTAAAATACAGGCTTTTCTACCTCAGGAATAGATTACCTTTTCTGTATTTGGCAAAAATTTAAGGACCTTTTGTCCTCAATGATCTTCAAACAGAGGGACGAAAGATACCAAAGGGACAGTCAAACTCATAAATTTAAAATAAACTGACAACGCCATGGCTAAAAATGAAAAAGACAAACAAGAGTACACATGACACAATATAGATAACTAAAGAATAAACAACACGAACCCCATTTTTGTACTTTATTTGGCCTTTTCATTTTTTGATGATTCGAGCGTCACTGATGAGTCCTTTGTAGACGTAACGCGAGTCTGGCATAACTACAAAATTCAATCCTGGTATCTATGATAAGTTTACTTATACTTTTCTTGTATACTATAGCTTCTCTGGTTTTTTTTTTAATTTTAGCTATGGCGTTGTCAGTGTATTTCAGTCTATAAGTTTGACTGTTCCTCTGTTATCTTTCGTCCCTCTTTTATAACAATTATAGTTTTACGTCTTGATACTTATATGTTGTTGCCGAATTCTTTACCCTATATTGTTTATGAAGTCTTTATAAATTAACTGTTACAAAACTTTCAATTTTTGAAATACTGAAGCTTTTCTACCTCAGGAATAGATAACGATACCTTAGTTGTATTTGGCAAACTTTAAGGAATGTTTGGTCCTCAATGCGCTTTAACGTCATATTTCATTTTGCCTGTTTTTTACATTTTTTTCTAGCGTCACTGATGAGTCTTTTGAAGACGAAACGTGCGTCTATCGCAAATTTAAAGTTTCAATTCTGGTATCTATGATGAGTTTATCTTTACTTTCAATCTATCGGATTGGTTATAATTCGCTGAAAACAGTGTGATGACCCATATTTGCTAAACACTTAGTCATTTTGTGTTTTTTCTATGCATAAAAACAGTTACAGTTGTTGAGCTGTATAGCCAAAAGTATAGTTTATTCAGGATACACTATTGTGTCAACTGTGTGGTGTTGAAATTTGTTATGTCTATGTGAAATAGATAAGCCACCCAAACTCGCTTCCTTAAAAGTCAAAAGCAGTCGGACAACTCAATGTCAAAAAAAAAAGATCAGAACACAAACAACAGTATAAAAAATGCCATATAGACAATTAAATACTGAGCAACTGGTAACCCTCTTTAAACAGAAGATTGTCTCTTGTAATTTTGAAGGGTAAGCAGATGCTGCTCCACATGGGGTACCTGTCGTGTTGCACATGTAACGTCACACCAGGTGAGAACTACTTATAAGGTAGATCGCATTATAAACGAATAAGATGGGATATGGTAAAGACAATTGGAACATGCCCGTCGTCTTCTGTAAAACAAACAGATTTACCATAAAAGTAACCCAGCTCGTGATCTTGTCTGGGAAACTTTAGAACTATCGATTTCGAACTTTCGAACTTGGAACTCTTGATTGACTGTTTCATTGTAATCAGTAACCCGCAAACAATGAAATCATGACAGAAATGCAAGCACTGGAGTATGATACTATCTAGGAGATACATATTCGGTACTATGAAGGTTCTGCTTGAGAATATTGATAAAAAAAGAAGAACAATTCACAATTGGTAGTCGAATTATCCCTTTACTCGTACTTATTTTTTTCAACCTACCTTCATTGTCAACTTATATATAAAGTACAATACATGAGGCAGATTCAACTCAAACCGTACAGGTTGTATCCTTTATTATAGTTTTAATAATTCATTTAATTTCAATTTCAGTGAACTTTTTCCCACTGTACGTTGAACCAATTTTTGTGAACTATTTCCCACTGATTGTTTCAACAAACAGCAATTCATTAATTTGTATAGTTGGTTATCTACCTGATATATCTACATGTATGTGACTTCAGACGAAACTAAAAATGGTGGCGAAAAGTACTTTTCCGGTAGAAGTATGAATTTAAAGGAAAATCACTTTAAACAAACAAAATATGGTCTTTCCTTTTGGTGATGATTAAATACATAAAAAAAATTAATAAAACAAATGTGACATATTTTTTTTCCTTTTTCCTAATTACTTAAAGATGGTTTCAGGTGCAGTTCTAATAAATGTTGCAATTTTTTTCTTTTACTCCAAGATGAAACAATTAGCCATTGAAATAGATGGAAGAGATTGCCGACCATCCTTTGCATTATTTTATAAACATCAATGCAGTTGGTCAATCTAATTTAATATACAATATACACCAACATCTAACCGTCATTGAAAATACAAAGCATATTGTATCGAAAGTAAATTTCTAATATGAACTAAGGCCAACAGGCCTTTGATTTTAAAAGCAACTGTACATGTATTCCTGAAATCGACAACAAAACAAAATAAACAATTGACTGTTATGTACATTAATTTGTCTATCGTATAATATATAAACGGTACCTTGCTTC
The DNA here is from genome assembly GCA_037788925.1 of Mytilus galloprovincialis. Taxonomy (NCBI): domain Eukaryota; kingdom Metazoa; phylum Mollusca; class Bivalvia; order Mytilida; family Mytilidae; genus Mytilus; species Mytilus galloprovincialis. The sequence goes on from CM075339.1 coordinate 34,279,254, forward strand.
TGTGCCAATTGAATCTTTAATTTGCGCAATGATTCATGTCATTTGCGCAAAAAAAATATTCAACCTGATACTATTTTCAATATTTAATGTTTACTAAGGTTTAAGGTTATAAAATTCCAACTCAAATTCCGTATTTACTTGCTTAGTTGTTGTATGGTGTATATAAAAAAGAAGATGTGTTATGATTGCCAATGAGACAACTGTCCACAAGAGACCAATATGACACAGACATTAACAATTATAGGTCACCGTACGGCCTTCAACAATGAGCAAAGCCCAAACCGCATAGTCAGCTATAAAAGGCCCCAATATGACAATATAAAACAATTCAAACGAGAAAACTAACGACATGGCCTTATTTATGTATAAAAAAATATAAACGAAAACCAAATACTAGTATGAAACACAACACTAAATTACAGGCTCCTGACTTTGGACAGGCACATACATAAATTATGTAGCGGGGTTAAACATGTTAGCGGGATCCCATCCCTCCCCTTACCTGGGACAAATGTATAACAGTACAACATAAGAACGAACTATAAAAATCAGTTGAAAAAGGCTTAACTCATCAGATGGACAAAAGTAGAAGTTGAAGTGGCCAGGTACTTGTACATCCCGACAACAAAAAGACTCTAGGAACATATCTGAGAGTACTCGCAGTTATCTGACAGCTAGTTCAAAGCCTCTATCAACTAATAAAAAAATCATGCATTTAAGACTAAACAATCAATCCGTACATATCCAACATCCAATGAATTTATTGTAAAGACGTCATAAACAGCCAGAGAAAAACATGACCTTGTGCCAAGTTACAGGTAGCGCCAAGTTACAGGTATCGCCAGATTGCTGATCAAAGAATGTATATATGTATATAACATACTAGTATAAGTTAATTATTCCATCAAGAATAAAATTTGAAACCAAAAGGAAATCTTAAGTTTCTGTTGTCAGTAAATGATGTATTTTTATATATTATCAATAGATTTATTTGAAAGAAGTTACTTTATTTATATTTTTCTCTGTTGCAGTGTCCGGTTTCATTTGTTTTAACACCAACAGAAATTGTATGTCCCTCTTGATAATTTTCTTATAAGGAAGAGTATCTTAGAAATTATTTAACACTAAAAAGTGTTACTTGTACTGAATTATGTATTCTTTGAGAATTGGATTTTCCACCTTTTATATTAAAGAAAATTTATGTTAAAAAAATTAGAGTATATGCAACTTAAAAGAAAGTTTCAAAATTCAGTGGCGATAAGAATAAGTGTTTGCTTCGAAGGACTCTACTCCTACTTTATGTTTAGGTTATTGCAACAATAAATCAAATTATAAATACTCAATTATGTATATTAACAACTTTGTTATTAACAAAAAGGAATCAGTCTTAACTTTACCTGACAATTTTACCAATTGGGAATGTCTGAAAAATTCTATAAGTGGCAATTTGTATCGAGTACAGTAAATTTTGTTAAAAGAAACCCAGCCAGACGAACCTAACTAAACTAAAAAAAAAAAAATTCTTGGAGATGTTTTTCAAGTTAAAATAAGTACTTTTTTTTGCAATTATCGTACTTCTTTGAATCAAAGATGTCTAATTTTTGCAATACTTGTTCACAAACACATCGTTAATATTGTTATTCTCTACAAAATGACCTTGATTTTACAGATATTTAGTTATTTTTAACAAAAAAGAGATCTAGTGTAGGAGAAAGAATTTGTATCGAGTACAGTAAATTTTGTCAAAAGAAACCCAGCCGGACGAACCTAACTAAACCAACATTATATGAAAAATTTATTATTTTTCTGAACAATTTCGTTCGTTTTTTCACATAATTCAACACTAAAAAGTGCTACAGGGACTGATCTATGCATAATATGAAAAGGGTAAGATATTTTCATTCCTTTTTAAGGTAAGGGACGACATCAAAAGTTCAATGAAGGATAAAAAACTTAATTGACATAGTTTTTCACTGACCCCCACACCCTCCTCTTAACTTAATTTGTGAAACATTGATTGACCAATAGGGATATATGTAAAATCGATTTTAGATTAACAAAACTTGCAGCAGTGTTGACCCCCCCCCCCCCACCCCACCCTCAAACTATTTGATTTAAGTTTTTAATCCTACATCGATCTTTTGATGTCGTCCCTAATGAATACTATAAAATTGTGAAAAATGTGAAATAATTATATCAAAATTTAAAATTTTATGTCGATAAAAATAATATATTTCTTCGCCGGAATTTACTTCATTTTTATTTTGAGTCAAAACAATCTTGCATTTATTGCAATATGTGATAAATTATAAATACATAAAAAGTACTCAATTTGGCGAGTATACAAAGCCACTTTTTTATTAACAGAAATGAACGAGACGAACAAAAACAGTAATTCTTGGAGATATATTAACTTTATATGAACTATTTTCACCAAAACTTATTTATATATTATAAAAGAAAAAAGATGAACGTACATTTTACGCAATAAAATAAATATTGTGTGAGAAGTTTATAATTTTTCGTTACATTTTGTTTCGTTTTTAGACATAATTCAACACTAAAAAGTGCTAAATGATCTGATTTATTTATAATATGAAAATTTCAAATTTTGGTTGAGATGAAAATAATGCATTACTTTGTAGATGTTTATTCAAACTTTATTGTGTAGTCTCAACACATTCTTGTAATTATTACAATATGTGATCAAATGATAAATTCATAAAAAAAAAATACTCAAATTGGCAATAATACGAAATGCCTTCTTTATTTACAGAAAAGAAACAAGACAAATATTCTGATAAAAAATAACAATTCTTGGAGACGCTAAGTTATAAACTCTGTTTAACAGAATTGAATTTGCCCGAAAATATGTCCTGTTTTGCATTTGTTCATAAGAACATCGTATATAATGTATCGCTCTAACAAATGACTTTAATGTAACAGATATTTAGTTTTTTGTTCATTTATATTCTATGTCATGGTGTCTGGTTTCATTTGTTAACATATTTAGTAAAATAGAAATACCCTTTTTATAGTTTCTTCAAAAGGATGAGTTAATTTGGAACTAAAACTTCATCTACTGAGTTAAGTATTCTAAGAGGATAAATAATGTGTTCTATCTTTTAATAGTTATGAGAATAAAAACATAACGGATGTCAAGTATAGATTTAAGAGTTATAAAAATAATTAATTGCTGAGAAGAAGTTCATCCCAATTTTATTTTTGAGGTTCAAAAACTTTTTTTTATATTTTTCGGAACATATTACCAACTAGGAATGTCTGAAAAGATCTGGAAACGGCAATTATAAAATCGAGTTCAATAAACTTAAATCTAAAAATAAAACAGACAGATGCACTTCAAAGTTTGACTGCCTATTCAAGCTGTTCATATTATTTTTGTCCAGTTATTTTTTTTTTCGTTTTAATATACAATATTCTTTTATGCATTTTGTTTCAAAACACTGCAGTGTTGTTTTTAAATTGATACCGACGATAATGCATACATGTATACAACGCCCAAATGAGCTTTATCAAAGAGACACAATTTGTAAAATATTATTTATACTCTTGAATATTCGATTCCATGTGAGTTGAAAGAAACGTTTTTCCCTTGTTTTACTTCTTTATAAACTCATCTCGCGTAGGTAAGGAAACTTATGAACGTTCTTTGTAAAACTATGTTTATTTTACTTTGACTGCCTATTCTTTTTTGTGACTTATATAAATAAGTATAACTTAATAATATATTTTGTTTTCAGTTTTTATCCAAAAATCAGGCCATATGAATTGAATTATAAGTATACTTAAATCCCTAATTTTAAATCAAAATTGAAAACATCCGGGAATTTCAAGTACTTGTTGTCATTCGATATTGTTTGCTCAGTGGTTGACCTTTCTATTTAAGTTCATTGAGTTATTCAGTTCATAAATATTGTCACATTCCCCCGTTTCATTGCAATAAATCGTAGTTTCCTTACAATAGCTTTTCTCAACAGGAAGAATACTGATAAAATTTGTCGGCATAGTTAACATTCTCTGAGCTGTGTTTTTTTGAGAGAAGGGAAGCCTTTTCCCATCCTTTTGAATTATGGTATAAAGTCAAAATTAATGCAAAGTACGACAAAATGTGGGAATTTGATGTTTTAAAAATAAATAAGTACTAAGAAGGATTCACCACGACTTTATTTTCTGGTTTGAAAAGAATGTGGAATTCATACGAAAATTGAAAATGCATTAAAAAAAAAAGAGGGACGAAAGATACCAGAGGGACAGTCAAACTCATTAATCGACAATAAACTGACAACGCCATGGCTAAAAATGAAAAGGACAAACAGACAAACAATAGTACATGTACCAAAACACAACATAGAAAACTAAAGAATAAACAACACGAACCTCAAAGTTCTCAGAAATGCAATTTTATGTCTATTTTAGAAAATGACTCAAACGGATTTTTTACAACAAAAAAACGGCAATGTCGTTTCCAAATTGTCCTAAACAGTAATTAGAAAATAAAATTTGAATTGACATAGATTGTTTATAATTAAAACTCCATATAATATTCAAATCTAAGTAGGTGCATTCCAATTTGTTTATGTTGCCACATATCTTTACATACTCACAACGTGTTCATACGAAAGTTTGTATTAAGTTCATATGTTTTTGTCTTGTCCTGCATTGGCTGCCCAGACTTTTGAAATATTTACACTTTTTAGGGATCTTCGTTCTTTTGATTTATACATTTCTGGGCAGAAAATTCAATCCGTATATAGTTTCGATATGAGGTCTGTACGATGTTAAAGTAAAAAGATATGAGTGTTTGTTTATCTCTATCACATATAGACATGTCATATGAGGACGAAAAGCTAAATGAGAGACAATATACTTGTTCTATCCAATTTTGTTAAGACGTGTTCGTAAATACTAAGTTCACAAATTTGAAAACAAAATTACTTGTACACTAAATATATAACCTTATTCTAGTATAATTGTTTATTTACATTACAAAGTAGTTCTGAATTTCATTACATAAGCAATAGCTAGTGTCCTTAAAAGGATAAAACTCGTGTAAAATTAGACACGTTTAATCATTTCATGATGTATAGCATGGATATATTTAAATGAATTCATCGTAGATACCAGAATAGAAATTGTGTATTTACGCGAGACGCGCGTTTCGTCTACAAAACACTCATTAGTGACGCTCGCTCGAATAAAAAAGGTTAAAATGGCCAAAATGAAGTTCAGAATAGAAGATCCTTGAGGACCAAAAGTTCATAAAGGTTTTGCCAAATACAGCTAAGATAATCTTTCCCCCAGGTAGTAAAGCCTTTGTATTAAGAAAAAAAAACAGTTAATTTATTATTATGACAATATCAATGATAATTCGTCAACCTAGCAGTGCTGACTACTTTGCTGGGAGTACCCTCGGAGAATAAAAATTCCAGCACCATTTGCATCGACCGAGTGGTTGTAAATAAACATATCAGGATTGAAATTTTGTATGTAAGCCAAACACGTTAATCCTGGTATCTATGATGAATTTATTCGTCTATAAAAGACTCATCAGTGACGCTTGAATCCAAAAAGATTTATAGGGCCAAATAAAGTACGAAATTAAAGAGAATTGAGGAACAAATATTGCTAAAATATACTCCTCAGGTAGTGAAACCTTAGTATTTAAAAAAATCAAAGTTTAAAAAAAAAACAATTAATTTATTATTTTGACCATACCAACGATTATTCGTCAACCCAGTAGTGCTGACTATTTGGCTGGTGATACCCTCGGGAAATAAAAACTCAAACAGCAGTTGCATTAACCCAGATCAATATCCGGTCTCTTGTCGACGTCCATTCCGCTGTCTGATTGTTGTTCTCAAATAAATTTAATTACTTCTTTAATCGGTGATCCTGGATTCGAATAAGATGCGAATCGAATTCGGTTATCGCGTTCACACACTCTTCTTTTATTTAAAAAAAAATCGAATCGGATTCGAATTGGCTAATTCGCTTTAGAAATATGTTTTTGTTAATACGAATTAGATAATTCGCTTAATTCGATTTAAATTGTTGTGTGGATACCTTCTAACCTCGAATTAAATATCATTAATTAATTGATAATGTGGAGGGACTGTCAAAACTCATTGATCGAAAAAAAAAATGACAACGCCATGCCTAAAATTAAAAAAAAAAGACAAACAGACAATTAATAGTACACAAGACACAACATAACAATCTAAAGACTAAGCAACACGAACCCCACCAAAATTAGGGGTGGTCGCAGGTGCTCCAGAAGGATAGGTTGCTGCTCATGTTATGACAAAGCTAGAAGGAACATATCCGATATCATCTGTGCACAGATATTCAATAACGGTCACAGGTGCTCTGGCAGGGTAAGTAGAATTTACGTTAGGACATAAAACGTTTCGAATGCGATTTTAACGTATTCGAATTAAATTTTTTTAACATATGCAGAAATCAACGCCACTTTGCTTTTTTGAATATTATACTAAAGAAAGCGGATACGGGTCACGGAAATTATATTGAAATGATAGGGAATTTTGAATAAAATGTCTGTTTTGACTTTAATTTAAGTGATAGACAGGTTGCCGGGGCAGAAAATAAATATACACAACAATATACACAATTTAAACAAACATAATGACTGTCGTCACAAAAAAACAAGGTTCCTGAGCTATTTTAAAAAGCAAACCATGTTTATAACAAATAAATAAATTTTAATTTATTTGAAAATAAAATATGGAGATTAAGTATGATTGCCAAAGAGACAACTATTACTTAAAGTTCAAATGTGTTGAATGTTAGTGATGATAGACACTCGTATGACCTTTGACAATTAGAGAACTATAACCGTATTGTCGGCTATAGATTAAAAGCCTTCTTAAAATATATAAAATCTATTTATAACCTTTTTAAAGGATCGGATGCAGAAAATTTATATCAAAACTACTTCCATTTTCTATTATTATATACATTGTTACAAACAAAATATTTCCTTTATTTTTACACAATCATTAGGTCATAACTTGGGATTATTTAATACGAAATAAGAAATGTGGTTTGATTTTCTAGTTAATTGCTAAATATATTTTAGAAAATAAACCAGTAAGATTTTTTTGTATATTCAAATTTGAACTAATACACTCCAAGATAATGTATTTGCCAAGTGAGATTATATCCCTGTCCTCTTATAAAAAATAAAATCACAAAAATACTGAACTCAGAGGAAAATCAATTCGGAAAGTCCATAATCACATGGCAAAATCAAATAACAAAACGCATCAAAAACGAATGGACAAGAACTGTCATATTCCTGACTTGGTACAGGCATTTTCAAATGTAGAAAATGGTGGATTGAACCTGGTTTTATAGCTAGCTAAACCGCTCACTTGTATGACAGTCGCATCAAATTCCATTATATAGTCACCGATGCGTGAACAAAACAAACAGACATAATAGGTAAAAATGTCAAAAATAGGGGTACAGCAGTCAACATTGTGTTATCATATTAATCACTATAAAAACAACAAATGTAACGAAGAAGCACAAAAAGGCATACATCAAATTAACATCCTCATTTTGATTATATTATACGATTATATTTGTCTATGTAAAATGCACCCGTCAAGGAAGGAAGATTTCATGTTCTTCTTAAAGCTTATGACATGTCTTATAGACCATTTAATCATTTTTTCAATAAAAGTTTAATTTATACGATATAACAGAATTAAATGGATACTCATCTTTTTTATCCGAAACAGGCTAATTGAATGACATGAACTTAAAAAAAAAAAAAAAACCTGAACCCCTTTAACGAACCATGATTTCTCTTTTCTGACTCGTGTTTAAGTTATTACACTATCATGTAGTTATTTGATCAAATTTAAATAAATAGAAAACGAAAAAATGAGACGAACTCATACATCTATATAGAGCTATTTCCCTTCAACACGATAGGTCTTTCTCTGTTAAAGGCGTTTTCTGTTAATCAAAAATAAAAATGTAAGAGGAGATACTTGTTTCTGGTATGAACCTTTAGAGAAAATTGAAAGATGAAACACTGTGCAGTAAATTGTCAGCAAAACACCTTAACAATAATATAAATGATTCATGTGTAAATGTTTTATAAACTGTAGTTAATTCGATATAGATTTAAAGAAATTGTAATTTGTAATTTTTGTGCTGACATGAATTATCATTGATATGGTTATATTGATAAATTAACTGTCTTCAAAATTTTGAATTTTTGAAACACTAAGGCTTTTCTACCTCAGACATAGATTACCTTAGCTTGATTTGGCAAAACCTTTAGGAATTTTGGTCTTAAATGCTCTTCAACTTCGTATTTTATTTGGCCCTTTTAACTTTTTTGGATTCGAGCGTCACTAATGAGTCTTTTGTAGACGAAACGCGCGTCTACCTTATATACAATATTTAGTCCTGATATCTATGATCAGTTTATTTACAACCACTAAGTCGATGCCACTGCTGGTGGAGATTTATTTCCCCGAGGGTATCACCAGCCCAGTATTCAGCACTTTTTGTGCTGACATAAATTATCATTGATATGGTTATATTAAAAATGTATAAGTAAACTGTTTACAAAATTTAAATTTTTTGAAATCTTTAGGCTTTTTTACCTCAGGCATAGATTACCTTAGCTTGATTTTGCAAAACTTTTAGGAATTTTGGTCTTAAATGCTCTTCAACTTCGTACTTTATTTGACCCTTTGAACTTTTTTGGATTCGAGCGTCACTAATGAGTCTTTTGTAGACGAAACGCGCGTCTAGCTTATATACAATATTTAGTCCTGATATCTATGATCAGTTTATTCACAACCACTAGGTCGATGCCACTGCTGGTGGAGATTTATTTCCCCGAGGGTATCACCAGCCCAGTATTCAGCACTTGTTGTGCTGACATAAATTATCATTGATATGGTTATATTTGAAATGTAAAAGTTAACTGTTTACAAAATTTAAAATTTTTGAAATCCTAAGGCTTTTTTACCTCAGGCATAGATTACCTTAGCTTGATTTGGCAAAACTTTTAGGAATTTTGGTCTTAAATGCTCCTTAACTTCGTACTTTATTTGGCCCTTTGAATTTTTTTGGATTCGAGCGTCACTAATGAGTCTTTTGTAGACGAAACGCGCGTCTAGCTTATATACAATATTTAGTCCTGATATCTATGATCAGTTTGTTTACAACCACTAAGTCGATGCCACTGCTGGTGGAGATTTATTTCCCCGAGGGTAACACCAGCCCAGTATTCAGCACTTGTTGTGCTGACATAAGTTATCATTGATATGGTTATATTTAAAATGTAACTGTTTACAAAATTTAAAATTTTTGAAATCCTAAGGCTTTTTTACCTCAGGCATAGATTACCTTAGCTTGATTTGGCAAAACTTTTAGGAATTTTGGTCTTAAATGCTCTTCAACTTCGTACTTTATTTGGCCCTTTTAACTTTTTTGGATTCGAGCGTCACTAATGAGTCTTTTGTAGACGAAACGCGCGTCTACCTTATATACAATATTTAGTCCTGATATCTATGATCAGTTTATTTACAACCACTAAGTCGATGCCACTGCTGGTGGAGATTTATTTCCCCGAGGGTATCACTAGCCCAGTATTCAGCACTTGTTGTGCTGACATAAGTTATCATTGATATGGTTATATTTAAAATGTAACTGTTTACAAAATTTAAAATTTTTGAAATCCTAAGGCTTTTTTACCTCAGGCATATATTACCTTAGCTTGATTTGGCAAAACTTTTAGGAATTTTGGTCCTAAATGCTCTTCAACTTCGTACTTTATTTGGTCCTTTTAACTTTTTTGGATTCGAGCGTCACTGATGAGTCTTTTGTAGACGAAACGCTCGTCTAGAATATATACAAAATTTAGTCCTGATATCTATGATGAGTTTATTTACAACCACTGGGTCGATGCCACTGTTGGTGAAGATTTATTTCCCCGAGGTTATCACCAGCCCAGTAGTCAGCACTTTTTGTGCTGACATGAAGTATCGTTGATATGGTTATAATTATAAATTAACAGTTTACAAAATTTTGAATTTTTTAAATACTAAAGCTTTTCTACCTCAGGCATAGATTACCTTAGCTGGATTTGGCAAAACCTTTAGGAATGTTGGTCCTCAATGCTCTTTAACTTCGTACTTTATTTGGCCTTTTTAACTTTTTTGGATTCGAGAGTCACTGATGAGTCTTTTGTAGACGAAACGCTCGTCTGGCGTATATACAAAATTTAGTCCTAATATCTATGATGAGTTTATTTACAACCACTGAGTCGATGCCACTGCTGGTGGAGATTTTTTTCCCCGAGTGTATCACCAGCCCAGTAGTCAGCACTTTTTGTGCTGACATGAATTATCATTGATATGGTTATATTTATAAATCAACTGTTTACAAAATTTTGAATTTTTGAAATGCTAAAGCTTTTCTACCTCAGGCATAGATTATCTTAGCTGGATTTGACAAAACTTTTAGGAATTTTAGTCTTCAATGTTCTTCAACTTCGTACATTATTTGGCCTTTTTAACTTTTTTGATTCGAGCGACACTTATGAGTCTTTTGTAGACGAAACGCACGTCTGGCGTATATACAAAACTTAGTCCTGATATCTATGATGAGTTTATTTCCTTATTTCGAGGTCAATAATGGCTTTCTAAATGTCATTCTGTTAAAGTTAAGAAGCACATTTAATTTAAATTTTATATCGTCTATGCTATTTCTGCAGACACACAACTAAACGTTCGACAAACTTCAATAACAAGACATACATGAGATAAACTTGCCAATGTCAAACTTTTCATAACACTTTTAAAACATGCCACATTTAATTACGTTCATTTAAAGGATAATTGAAATACAAATGTTAAAAATTATTAGTCTACATCTATTGAATTGGTATTATGCCTTCAGGTGTTTTTCCATTGTTTTAAGTACCTTTCGGTGTTAGAACGGTCTATCATTTGATCAATCCCGAACCGAGTCGGTGTATTAAACGACAAACCAGTTACAAATTTGCATTTTCTTTCGCGCTTGACATGGGGATATAAAACAGTATATCAAGAATAAAAAATATAATGTTATATTAAAATGTTTTTAGGAAAGTATAATTATTTTTTTTCACAATTAATTAGGCCGTTAGTTTTCTCTTTTATATTTTTTTACATTTGCGATTTCGGATACTTTCATAGCTGACAAGGTGGTATGCACTTTGCGCATGATTGAAGCCTGTACGGTGAGTCTTAGCTGTTAATACATGTGTCTCTGGTCCCTTGTCGAAAGTTGTCTCGTTGACTATCATACCACATCTTTTTTCTTATATTAATAAAAATTGCTTCAAGTAGGTCGATAATATAAATTCTTTACTACGAAAGAATAGTTTAGTCCTTAGACAGTACTTAAATATAAAGTTGCCGTCCTATTTAAATAAACTCATCATAGATACCAGGACTAAATTTAGTATAATAGGTTGTAGCAATATTCTAATCCTCTTCAATGTCAGAATTTACATTACTTGAAATTAAATAGCAACCATTCTTAGAATACACTAGCAAGTTTTAAAAATTCATATGCAAAAACAGGATACATTATCTTGTTCAACACAAACAAAATCCCCAAAAAAGAATTTCTTATTCTTCAAAGGTTGCGTAACAATACTGAAAAGAACATATAAGTCGTTGTGATGTCATTAAAATAATAAATTCCCGACAGTTTATAACAAGTTCCGGTCTTCTTGGTTAATTAAATGCTACTTTATTATTTTAATAAATGTCAATGCAAGCAATATGTACCTACAATATATTAAAATTAGATCGGGTCAAATGTGACCACCTACATGCACAAATACAGATAGATAAAAGAAACATGATATAATTCAGATCAAAAGAAAATCACTTTTATTTGTGTGCGTGCCGATATACATGTTCACTAAATAAATCTGATCGATAAAATTCCTTAAGAATCGGATGTTGGGCATACATATTGTAACTACTTCCATACCCACTTATGATGTAAATCATTACAATATATATTTCCTCCTATTCATTCACAAAATGTAGTTTGATTTCTTAGATATTTTCTCAATATGTTTTAGGGAAAAAAAGAAGAAAAAATGTGTTAATCTTGAAGTAGCAAGGTTATTATTTTGAAATATTTTTTTTTGGAATAAACTTTATTAATTTAGTGTTATCATGATCTACACATTTTCGTATCTAGTTAAAAATTAAATAACGAAAAACAAATTAATACACAAACAACAAAATATTAATAACAATTAAAAAAGGAAAGATAACAAAATTCTTAATAGAAGAAAAGGTCTATACATATATAAGTTAATTAAGGAATGACTGTAATTTTTTTTCTGTCTATGAAGAAATAACACAAAAACTTTGGTGCACACTGAATAACGCGCGTAGCGGGTTATTAAACAGTGTGCACCACATTTTTTATGTCATTTCGAATAGACAGAAAAAATATTACAGTCATTTCCTTATAATTTAATTCTAAATCCCATTTTAAACCGTAGAAAACCATGAAAAAACGTTGATGACGTCACGGTCACATGACTTAATTATGTCTATGGGTTCATAACAAAATAACGTCAGCCAATCAGAAGACGCGTTACATCCAAAATTATATTATTTACAGAAAACGGACGTGTTGGATTTATATGCAAAACTCATAACCAAAAACCAGTTTATCATCAATGACCGTTCAAAACAGGTGAAAATTGTTGTCTCATTACTTTCGAACACACATTTCAACTCAGTTATGATTTCTTTATGTTGAATAATCATCCTGACATTTTTCTGGCAAAAATAGTACAAACGTTAAATCATCCAAAGGTTAACTTTAATGGGTATAAGAGTTTCTTAATTGTTTCAGTGACAATATAATGACATAAATTATCAACATATTGTGTTTTGAATAAAGTACTATTAGGCGAGTGACTTATTTAAAAAAAGACGCTTAGTTAACGACTTTAATACACCCACCTAACACGAGGCTGTATTATATATCATTCGAAAGCTATTAATCTGTACTTTCTGTTTTGCCCGGTCGTTAAAAAATCGTATGGTGCATTTATTTCAAGCAATAGTATGATCGCGCACATATTGTTTTACTTTAAATTTTTCAGATTCTAAAGAATTTGTTTATTAAATCTTATATTGACAACATACATTGTTCAAATAGAAAGAAATGCTTAACAATTGTTTTTCGCAGATGGCGGTATTTTGGGCAACTGTATGAGTTACTATGATTTGCTCTTTGATTAGAAGTAAGCCTAATGTTAGGAAATTTATGGTGTCAAAAACTTCTTTGATAGTTTTTACAAGGTTTTACTTAATTTTAAGTGATTAAGAGTTGCATCAGAAATTTTTTTAGGGGTATTCACACATTTTGTTAACTTCTACCGATTTCCTTTTAAGTGATTAAGAGTTGCATCAGAAATTTTTTTTTGGATTTTCACACATTTTGTTAACTTTTACCGAATTTCATTTTAAGTGATTAGGAGTTGCATCAGAATTTTTTTTGGGGTTTTTCACACATTTTGTTAACTTTTACCGAATTTCAGGAAACATGTGCGGTCTATCAAAAAACACGCTTTGAATATTTAAAAATGCATTTGATTAATGACTGTTAATCTCTCTGCTTAAATTTCAATTTTTTTGCATATGTGAATTCAGTATATAAAAGTCATATTATGCAATCAAGCTGAAATCTAACAAAATTTGCACTTATTCGTCCTTGACCTTTGATCTTGACGGAAATTGCACCGTACGATTTTTTTCCGACCGAGCAAATCAGATAGTATAGATGTGTAGCTTTCAAATGATATACAATTTAGCCGTGTGTTACGTGGTGCATTAAAACTTTAATTTTATGGTTAAAGTCACTCGCAGATATACCACTGTTCAAAAGTCATAAATCGATTTAGAGAAAACAAATCCGGGTTACAAACTAAAACGGAAAAGGGAAAATACGGATCTTGTTTTTGGTGGGGTTCGTGTTGCTTATTCTTTAGTTTTCTATGTTGTGTCATGTGTACTACTGTTTGTCTGTTTGTCTTCTTCTTTTTTAGCCATGGCGTTGTCAGTTTATTTTCGATTTAAGAGTTTGACTGTCCATCTGGTATCTTTCGCCTCTCTTTTAATTACAAGGACTTTAATTTATATATAAAATAACATAACATATCAAGTTACTTTATCTAAAGTGCATTTGCTGATATTAAACATTGACCAGCTGTATTGGCTCATTTAACAATTCAAATAAGCTGGATAGTTCTCTTCAATCAATTTTCTAATATCATATTATCAAAATCGGTCAGAAATCAAAGAGAGTTATATGTAATTCATGTGTGAATAGTTATCAAAGGTACCAGGCTTATAATGTAATACGTCAGAAGCAGGTTTCATCTTTATTAGACTCATTAATGACACTCAGATCACAATAGCTACAAATAAGTTCAAATCAGTACAAAGTTGAAGAGCATTGAGGACGTAAAATTCCAACAGCTTGTGTGAAATATGGCTTAGAGTATCTAAGTCTTTTCATGTTAATTTCATTATACATTGTGTGACTTATTATATTTTACGGCTGTATTTAAAAAAACAAAGTCTTTTTCTTTAACTTTTTGTTTGCCACATAAGGGGATAGTACATAATAAATTAACTTTTATAATGGAATGTGTTGTGAATTTACTTATTTCATAATGAAGCAAGAAAACAAGTCTTTGTGACCCATTTCTCCCTCTTTTTTTTTAGAGTTTCATTAGAGCTAACTTGAAGCTTCTCATGTTTTTTTCTTAAAATTCTATGGTGTAATTTCAAATTACCCAACAGTTAATCTTTACAAAATTTGATTTAGAATAAACACAGTAATGTGTGTGAACACTAGTTTCGTGCATGTTTCGGTGACAATATAATGACATGGAAGAATCAACATATCATGTTTCAATGCATCTTCAATTACAAAAAATAATTTACATAACATAACATATATTTACAAATTCTAATATGCAATTGTTGTTTTTAAAAGTGACAGGCAGTATCGGCTCGTTTACCAAGTTAACTTTAAAATGGGTAGATGAATAAGAGGAAAAAGTAGTTTACCGATTTCATTCTCATTAGTGCATTCAGAAATACATATCAAAGGTAAAAACAAACCGCTAAAGAAAAGTATGCATTTCTAAGAGAGTGAGATTGAACAGTCCCTGAATAGTTAGTTCATTTGAAACTGTTTGTTAAATGACAAGTACTTAACTCATGATACGTGTTAATCATTGAGAACAAGAAAATACTACGTGTTCACTTCAATGGTATGATTTTTTTTATTTATTTATTTTCTTAACTTTGAAGACGTTAACCTGTAAAATTGTGAGATGTGTGATATTCAATTGATTTTTTTTTCTATATTTGAGTACAGTTTTATTGTAAAATGCATGAGAAAATTCATGATATTCAAGTTTTGTCTGCAAATGTAAAAACACTTTCCATTTCTATTATGTAAACCGGAAAAAGGGATGTAGCATTGGTTTGTGTTATAAAGACATTAAACAGTTACATATAAATGTCCGGCTCCTAATTTATTTTAAGTCGAACACTACAGGTTGGAGGAATTTTGCGGAAACTTTACAGAGACATAGCTTAGTAATATAAAAAAAATAGCAAAGATATTTCCCAGATCATTTAAAATACCTATATTTGAAATAAATTTTATATAAAACGTTACGAGTTACACAACATATTCAAGAGTAACTATGAAATCAGTAAGTGCATATGTATTCCTAACCCTTCGTTTACCGGAATAAGTTTAATACATACTTCTAATGAAAAGATCGTTACAATTGCATTTTCATGTTGCCTCACATTTGTACGAACTATCTTATTACTTTTAAAGATATCTTATACAAAACAATGAACTTCGATAATTAAGTATCAACATGAATCCTTATATTCGTTTTTATTATTAGGGAAATAATAAATTATTTTTGTTTAATATCAACAAACTAGTTTTAAAGTAAGTGATACACTTTTCTTTATTGAGGAAGTTTATAGAGGAGTTTATCGTTTCTAAGAAAACAAATTATGACAAATAATAATTGTACCAAGTTTTAGTTTAAATATTGTGTTCATATTCCCGTTTTTTTATTAGCAAACTAAAGTGTGCCAAATGTATAATGAAATAAAAAAAAAAGGGTATCAGAATTATCCGTTGTTTGTTTATCATTCTTTTTTGACTACATACGTACATGTTAAAAAAAAAAAGCCGAATGATTCTAGTCCATATTTTGGACACACTACTTGGAACGAATATTAATAGCTCATGGGATGTTTACAAAAATATTGAGTAGACTTTAACATTGAATATATAGAACCGAATGCTTTGTTAGTAGGCACATATTTTATTTTTGTTATTAACAAAGATATTCCCCATTTATTTTCGCTACAAGAGATTTTTACAAAGATGTTAATTTTGTAATAAAAACGTTTTACAGTAATTTAAATTATAAAACAGATTTTTGGTAACAATGAAGTCCTTGTAAGTGTCGCTCATATTCTCATTCCTATACCTTTAAATATAAATATATATAATGTCAATACCCACACATAATTCTACAGATGTTTCCGGTGTATTTCAAATTCTGCGACCTCATTCATTCAATATATACACTGTGGGCAATATCGATCAAACACAACAATTGAACACGATTTTTTAGTAAGGTTTGGTTATTAAGAAAAACAATCTTATATATATAAAATATATCCATATTTTTGTCTGTTATTTGTATATTCTTATCTTACAGTTTTTCTAAAATATTTCAAAACTCAACCAAACGAATACAATTTTTCCTTCCTTTAAAGAGACGGGATTGATAAAATTATGTTTTGTTTCTATTCTGTAAAGAATACAACATAAATTTCCTGTAAGAGACGGGATTAATGAATGAAATTACATTTGTAAAATTAACTGAATTGTTGAAATCTATATATTAAGTGGTGATAATAATCTTAAAGTTCTTTCCTATCGAAAATAAGGTTTTAACAATAATTTGACTTCCTTAGACACTCAAATAGTTTGAAAATATATGTTTTAATGTTTCAGAAGGAGACTCAAACGATGACCGTATTTCTCAATTACGATAATTTTCTCCCGCAATTGTACATAATTTAAGCCTATAATATGATTAAAAAAATTAACATATTTATGAAAAAAGTTGACATAGTAAATTCTAATACTACTGATTTTTTAGTAACTTTTACACCTATCAATTATAATTTCGCTTTGAAGACTATCTTCTTATACACTCAGACATACACACATATATATATAGCGCATTCGATTGAAATTGTCGCATTGGACAATGACATTTGATACAAAATTATCTCAATAATAGTTCGTTTATAGATGCAATATTTGAACTTATATTACAGTATGTGTCGATTTTTGTTTAATACATTATGTGTTTTATATATCTTTTCAGTCATTCCTAATCGTCTCTGTTGTGTGTGTTATGTACGATGTACTGCCTTTATTGGCAATGCCCTTTTCCTGTAGTGGTGAGTCGCCTGAAAATTATATGAGATTAGAGATACTGGAAAGATTGTATACCCATATAAAACCATCAGCCGAATCTTTGAAACACAAAGTTGTAAGTCAAACTATATTAATTATCTAATTTAAGGAAAGAAAATTTACAGATGGATATTCGGTTAGCTCTCAGATATTTAATTGATGCAGCATTGAATTTGCCTGAATATTAGTTACCTACATTATACATGTATCAGAAGGTTTTTTTATGATTTCAACAACGGTTGTTGGAATAGTAAAAAAAAAAAAGTTTCTAAAATCTAAAACATATTGAGATTTTTTTATGTAGAAGTATATATGTATATGATTTTCATTCACTTTTTGTTTCATACTTATATTATAACAACTCGAAGGAAAATTAGTAAGGAAAAGCTCAAACACATCAAAAAAATGGATCACAACTTTCATATTCCTGACTTGGTACAGTTATTTTCTGATGTATTAATCGGAGGACTGAAAATGTTTTTAATGCTAGCTTTACCTTTCACTTTTATGACAGTCGCATCAAATTCCATTAAATTGGCGGCTATGTGTAAACAAAACAAACGGACATAAGATAATTATAAAACTTTTTTTTCAGGGTTTAGTCATTCCAGGCTGGGCTAAACCATATTTAGACGCTGCACCACCAGTAAGTGGATTTCCTATTATATCTGTAAAAGGAAACTGCTCATTTTGTAATCAGGTATGTTGTTATCATAATATAGATTTTAAAAAACAAAACATAAAGAAGACGTAAATAGTTAGATTATGATTAAAAAAGTTAAACATATATTTGTGCAAAGAGTTGACATAGTGAAATTCGTTATCAAAAGTAATATTTAATGCAAATGTAATATTTATTTTTAAATAAGTGTAAGCAATGATTTGTACAAGATGGATTATAACATATTTTAAAGGCCATTTTTAATAAACAATAACAACAATAAAACAAAGGAGTAGATTCAGTAAGACCCCTTTTTGGCTCCATCATTAAGCAGTTTTACAAAACTGTGAAAATGTAATCTTTAAGCTATCTACTGGAAAGTAGAATGCTTCTGCTACATAAATATGGGCTGTTTTTGACATCTAAAAGTGACGTTTTTTTGGCATATTTGATAGATTTTTCATATTAAAGCTTGAAGCGGAGCGTTTTTAACGACTAAATCAATTAAAATTGTTCACATAAACTAGTTGAATCAATTGACATAGACACTGAAGTGTTCAAAATCTTTTGTTAGATGAACCTGAAATTTGAGGCCAAAATCGGTCCTTACCGGACCTACTCCTTTATATGGAGACATCAAAATGTAATTGAAGAGTTTGCAATTTGACAATTCCAATTAGTTTATTCTCCCCCTCTTACTATTGTCAACGTATGCAAAACACATCATCTTAAAAATAAATTTTGGGATTATCAAGAAAACGAAACAATAATCAACGTTAATAATAATCGCTAACACATACCTAAAAAAAACCAACATGATGCTGATCAACTACTTCCGGTTTATATCGATCGATTTTACTTATATTGTTTTGCTGACAAGTGTTTTACTTTCTTTAACAAATAAGCGACTGTTTTAATAACGACTGTGAACCACTTGAAATTTTAATGAGGTTCGTTCACAGCGAGGTGTCTTTGGATTATACTACAGAAATTGTGAAGTTAACAGAAGATTTATCTGTAGTTCGTGAACAAATGGGTTGTGAAGCAATACATATATCTCCACCAGTAGATATATTTCAAGAAAACGATGCGGATTATAGAATTGCAAAAGATACCGTTGAGTTTATTGATACACTGGAACAACGGTACTCAACAGTATACTAAAGAAGATGTCCTATTAGTATTATAGGTAATTAAAAATGTTCAGTATCTGAACTTTTGAAAGTGGTATCTAATATTTAGATTCATTGTGTTGTGTTGCTGCGTGTACATTTTTTGCAGTACTGTGAATTGTAAATTGTTTCAATAAATTGTACATCAGGCATTCTATTTACACTACTATCTCCTTATATTTTCACCATTCTTCACTGAAATATTTCATTAGTCTGGTGTTTGACGTTTATTATATTTGCATTTGTAATAAACATGACAAAGTTGTATTGTGTTTTATTAATCTGTGTTTTATTATAAGTTATCTACGTTCATATCCGTAGATATGGGTATTTTAACACCCTGGAGTACCCCAGTACACCATGAGGCGGAGCCGAATGGTGTACAGGGTACTGAAGGGTGTTAAAATACCCATATCTACGGATCTGAACGTAGATAACGAATTTATCTCCGGTCTTAGTCCGAATCGGGCGAGTTTTATGGCAATTTGGGTACAAAGTGTAACGTAAAAACAACATTTTTTTCATTATCTAAAAAGGTTTTATTGAAATTTGGAAATTTAGCATATTTTTTACGGGGTGTAGGGTACTACCTTAAGCATGTTAAGTGTCACTAATTATGTGATTTTTTAGTGTATACAATTGTTATATATGCCTTTTCCTTATACTGTTTCCTGCGATGAAATGTAGGACAAATCTAGTCGCTGATTATTTTCTATATATCTAAAATATTCTGAACCTTTGTTGTGTGAAATGTTTTCTTTTCTTTTCTATTTACTTATATAATTATTTATAATTTTTGTTGTAATAAAAATGCATTTTATTTATTTTTGTTGTATACATTATTTTATGCACAGGGCGCTTATCTTAAATAGAGCAAAAGATATGGCTGATATCTAATAATAAATATGTTATTTTAAAAAAAAACTGTCCTGCATCTTTAATTATTGAACCTAAAAACATTTATTTATAATTGCTATGATGAAGATATTAATGGAAAGATAATCATGATATAACTAAAGCAACAGCATTTTACTCATGTTCAAATTTCGTACATCGATTATGAAGGGCCAAATGAAGGTAACACTTACAAATTGAGGGAAGCTCGTAAACTCCAAAAAGAAACGAGACTGAGTGAGACGAATATGAAACATTTAAAAAGAGAAAGTTTGAGTCAGGCTAATGACACGAATCAATCATCAGTTTCAACTAACTTTGATACTTTACTTCTTATATATTTTTACACATACATTTTTTATCTTAAGGAGGCTCGAGGGTATAAAATTTTCAGAAAAAAATCACAAATTTTATTTATCACTTTATTAGTTGTTACTTTATTATAAGGTACAAAAACAACTTGTATAAAAATCAATTCGTTTTGGTGCAAGATGAGTTTTAAAATATATATATCATTGAAAAAGCTCCAAATTATCTCCAATAGGTGCAAAAATGCAATTTCTTGGCATTGAAATTGAAATATCGTTTTTAACTCATCGGTGACCTACATATTTTATTATAATTTTTAAGTAAGCTGTATTTGAACTAAACCATTGTAAAACTTAAGCGATTTCTGTACATGTAATTTATTTTTATTTTTTTTATATTACCTCTATTTCTCCTATTAGTTCAACAGGAAAAAAAAGACCTTTACAAAAATGTATGCTACTTTCGAAGGTAGACTGTGAGCGTAAATGAACGGTGACCACATTTTTTTATTTTATTTTTTTCTATTCAGTATAAGATAAAGTTCTTTTTAGAACAATATAGCGAAATCCTATATTAAGAAAAAAAAATCGATTTTGACCCGCTAGCCCCCTTAATATAAAACGAATGTCTATAGGGAGAGTTTATTTTTCATGGGCACACGCCTTGGGAACAACAATTCGCGATTTTAAATGACAAAATCAGAACAATAAGGCAAAAAGAAAGTGTTCTTATTTAAAGATTTTTGCTTTTTTGGCTCTGAAAAAACATTCAAATTAAAAAAAAAATCACCAGGTATTTGTGATACACGTGTGTATAAATGAAATTTTTCATTTGATTAACAAGCGTACAGTTAAAAGAAAATAATATGCTGTCCGTTATTTGAGCCTACATTTTATTGTTCCATTTTTGTATCAAATAAAATGTCTTTTTAGGTTGATCGCATTACAGTTATCGCCAATAAACCATTTTGTAAACAGCACTTCTTGCAATGTTTTAAAAAAAGAACACCTCTTACATTTGTCCTACCTCAAGATATTAATCGACAAATTTTGAAAAAGTAACACTGAGACACAAAGAATCAAATATAAACAGGAAAGTGTGCATGCATGAAAAAAAATCTTTGCTAGTGTCTAAGATGTAATCAGGTTGGAGGAGATAAACAAAACAATAAGAAATTGTTTTTTTTAATAAACGACACCAAAAATAGATTTAAATCCATTTACAGTGACTTGACTGTAAGTGTTGCTATCCACCAATTGCAATTCATTCAAAATTTTGACCAAATTGCAATTTGTTTTATTAAACCAAATTGTTCAACTGGTCAGAAATTTGAACCAACTGCTGTAGAAAACCACAGTCAAGTCGTGAAAGTGCAAGGTGATAAAATAAAACATACTTACAATCCTATAAGACTTTAACTCCACTTTATTGATGGTATTACTAAATCAGTCTATCAATCTGTATAGTTATATTATAGCCATTACCATACTAAAGGTGAACTGTTTTATTTTTAATTGCTATAAAAATGTCCAAACTAAGCTTTTATATAGTTTTTCTTTCGAAAAGTATTCTATATTCATAAGAATCACACATTATGTGAATAAAAACATTTCATATTCAGTAAAATATTTGTGAAATTGCAATATGTTTGTAGGAAGGGGAGATAATCTTTTTTGGTTTCAAAAAATCTTTATTCAAAAGAATAGTATTTTAGGTTATCTCCCCAAGGAAACTTATCAATAGCATATTGTTATTTCACACGTATTTTACTGAATATATGATGTATTATTTTAAATGATATATGATTCTTATAAATATAAAATCCTTTTCGAAAGAAAAACTATATAAAAGCTTAGTTTGGACATTTTTATAGCAATTCAAAATAAAACATTTTACCTTTAGTATGGTAATGGCTATAATATAACTATACAGATTGATAGACAAATTTAGTAATTCATGTAACATCATTAAAGTGGAGTCAAAGTCTTATAGGATTGTAAGTATATTTTATTTTATCACTTTGCACTTTCACATTTTGACTGAACAATTTGTTCAATATTCTGACCAGTTGAACAATTTGATTTTATAAAACAAATTGCAATTTGGTCAAAATTTTGAATGAGTTGCAATTGGTGGATAGCAACACTAACAGTCAAGTCACTGTAAAAGGAACATTCTTTATTAGTATAAGGATGTCATTATACTTATAAAATCTAGGAGGCAAACATATCAAAGATCACATTAGTACAATGATGATCGACAGAACAAACATCAAAGAGTCATAAACAGGAATAAATAGTTTTCAATGTGGAAGTTTGCAACGGTTTTGATTTGAATTATATTATTGACGGAACATTTTATTGATTCGCGGCGAATGATGCTATCTTGCTGGCAGGGTTATATCCTGGTACAATTGATTTTATTAGAAAATAAAATAGTATAAGCGGCACTTATCTGGACGGTAAAATACAAAACATATGCGGCTCCCCGTTCATTATTACATATTTCAAATGTGAGTTCGTAATCATGTCAATAGAAGTGATGAATTATGCGCCTTAAGTTGGTACAAAACACCACAACTAAAATTAATTTGGATTGTTAAATTTTAATAAAATTTTGACATAATATTTAATTTGACCCTTTGACAAAAATTTCAAAATTTCAAAAAAACATTGAACCAGACATATTTTCGGAAAAATGTGATTGGATATCTAGTCCTTTGACACTTATTTTGATCTTTGAAAAGTTTCACATTTTCTTAACAATATAACGTTATTAAAACGTTCAGCTGATTTTCAGAGTTATCTCCCTATAGTGTTATGTACCAACTCAGGAAATTCAGATAAGTCATGATACATTGTGTTCAGTGTCTGTAGTTCGCTGACAAATGAATCATTCTTCTTACATACGAAAGCAAACGCTGTCTCGTGCATATGACATTTTCGCTACAGAGTAAAGGAAACCAAATAATTTTCCAGCAAAGACACACTACATGCTACTATCAATCTTCAAGTGGATTTTTTTTTTGCTATTATAATTCAAGTATAATGGTCTGATCATAACTTTGTATTGGTCTTTTCTGACATGCTCATAGAATCTGAAATAAGGATTGGCAGAAAAAAACTGCAACATGATTTAAAACGTCAGCAACTTCAGGTGTATTACTTTTATTTACTATAGGTGTAGTGCATTATTACCAATTAGTTTTGTCTTGAGATCCATTTGAATCCTTTTGAAAATTATAATTCGGTCATGAATAAGTCCGATTTTCCAAGGGCTATTTTTATAGCAAAAAACCCATTTAATTACTATAAAAAGACGGCATACCTTTTATTTTTTAACAAACAATTGGTTTACAGCTATGGATTATAAATCTGCTTTTATTTACGACAGAGTACTTAAATGTTTCTATGATGAATAATTTATAATTGATATACTTACTTTGCGCGATGGTAGCATGATCATTGACAGAAGTATATATTCTCTTGTTGTATATCAATAAATGACAAACCATTTTTGCAAGTTATATGTTCTTGAAATGAATTAAAACACTTAAGCTTTTGAAATATCACTCTTGGTATTGAGTGAAGTTTACAAAATCGGTTTATCAATACATATACTTGATGTGAATTCAGAAATTATTGCGTGTTATAATTATTGCAGTTTTGTCATTTTAGACGAAAATGCGATTTAATTTTTTGCAATAATGAAAAGAATTCTGTTTAGACTTTAGTCCATATAAAAAATTTCAAAACGCGAGTTTAAATTATTACGATTATTATCTGTCAAACATTTCTGAATTTACAGTGCGTTTTGCAGGTGAAAGATATGTCCGCTGCTGTATGCCCTGAGGTAATCGGTGCCCTCAGGTAATCGTGGCAATAGTGCCCATATGCGTAGTAATAACATGATCTAAAATAGAATAAACATAAAATACATTATTCTACTTTCTATTTGGACTGACAGTACATGTGCGAAATATAGGAGATCCGGTAAGTAAAACAGGAACACATACAACTTTTTACAATTAGTTACGACAAATAATTCAAGGAAAAAAAAACAAATATTTGGTTAATTTGTGATCATTGTAACGTGAACATATATTTATTAAGTGAAACTTAAATGACTTATAATAATTGAGAAAAAAAAACACTTTTATAATAATAGTTGTCAAATACTGGTTTCATAAATATAAGATTTAGATTAATGTCAATAAATGTATGCAATTATTTAAACAAATTATTAAAGAATAAAAGTTATCCACACATTCCTAAGTTTCGTGAATGTCCTGTTGAAACTTTGACTACCATTGTCTTTGGTAATATATGACACTTACATATGGACAGATTACGCATATATTGATTTTGGTTACTTCTTTTTAAAGTAACATAAGTAGAAAATGATAACATTTAATAGATAGGTTATTGAAAATCAGTTCATCTTTGTCCGACTGCATGAGGTGAAGGGGTGGATCCAGCCATTTAAAAAAGGGGGTCTCCCAATCCAAAACAAAAGGAGGGGGTTCCAACTATATGTTCCCATTCAAGTGCATTGATAAATTGATTGTTTATAAAATGATTTCCTTAGGTTGTTACCTGGAAAAAAACACCACCCTGTTATCAAAGATATTTTACCTAATGTTAAGAGTATTGAGAGAATTGTAGAGGGGATGACATTGTGTGTATAAACTGTATTCTGTACATAGACAGCATGAATGACATTGTTTTTTTCTACTCATGAATTGCAGTCGTGTATACAATGTGTTTTATCTTCTGTCAACTAAGTTTTAAATCTGAATACTTAAAAACATAAGCAACATTATATCTTATAGCAAGTCTTTCAAAAATTCTAATTATAATACCTGATGCTTTTAAAACTTCATATTGTGAAGCTACAAGCTTCTTCTCTAGATCTGAAAAAAAAGTCTCTATTGAAACACTTCACAAATGATTTTTCCGTGGCACAAAGTCTAATGACCAAATCCTCAACAGCTTACAAATACAATATGTCTTAGATGGATACTGTCTCATTTGCACTCAAATCAATTTTTCTCTTTTTCTATCACATACAATTATCTACATTCAAACTGAAAATTGGTCATTGATGTTGTGACAGTCTGTTCTTTTACCTGTTAATGATGAATTATTGAAAGTATTTGTTTTATTTTTTTTTTTTTTTTGTGAGTGCATGCTATTTTACCGACATATTTTATATTCCCAGTTCAAATTTCAGTAGAAGAACAATAGTATTTTAAAGTTATTACTGATAAATAGTTGTTTCACTTATGTTTTCAAATAAAATGGTTGAAAATGGTCTTCAGTTAAAGATGGTAACATATAATTTAGTTGCCTGGCAGAACAAGAAACTTTATCAGTGATGATTGAATTGATTGGTCATGCAATCTGTTACAGCTCACACTCTTTTTAAATATGTTGTACCCAAACATAAAAGATTAAATATTAGTTCAAACATATGTATACATACATATACATACCCTAATTTCCATTCAGTTCTTCTTCCACCGTACTGTGATAATAAGAAGTTAAAAATCTCCATATTTCTGTCTTTTTCCCAGGGGACAATTTTAAAAGATCTTGGAAATCAAAATCTGTGAAACAAATCAATAAGCTGTGTTAAATAGGAAAACTACCATAGTGGTCATTTGCATCTTAAAAAAAGTTTTATTAAAGCTTTTCAGTACAATATAATAAAAGGAATGTAGAAGTTCTCAAAAGTCAGAGAAATTCTAAATATCAAAGCATACCAAACAGTTTATTATATTCCTTTTTGTCTGAAATATGTTTCATAACTTGACACAATTAATTAATAAGAGATGTTAAATTAGGTTGGATGATTGTGAAATGATGATTTGCAATATTGAAAGTATCTGAATTTAATAATTCGGTTATTGAATTTAAAAAAACAAAAAGAACTGATTACCTATATTGCATCTTGACAATGCGTTTATGAATACTTAAAATATAGGGTTAACCCTCCTTGTAAACAGTTGGCATTCCCCATTTAATTTTATTTTATTTTATTGTTTGTTATAGTTAGAGAGATTTGATTTTTAAGGGGGGGGAATGCAGGGCAACATTTTTCAACCGAACCTAGCCCCCCCCCCCCCCCCCCAATGAAACAGAACCCGTATAAAAATGGGAGCTCACTAATTAATGATTATAGTTATAGAGTAAGAGTCGTGATTTTGATTTTTTTTTAGAATTAGCAAAAACCAATTTGTCAATTATACATGTTATACTAAATAATTGACGGAACAAAAATTTTCGAACAAACTTTTTCACTTGCCATCAGATCATTAATTGAACTTTCATAAAAAAATGTTGATAATTTCACCAGCCACCCCCACCCAACACGTACATACGAAATGAATGATCGGTGAATACAGCTAATAAAATCACCTGGCAAGTTTGTTGACATCTTTGGTATTTAGTCACATTAAAATTTGGTATTAAGATCTATCTAAATAAGAACTATATTTTCGTGCGAATTTAATCAAGGACGCATTACCACGATTACCTGAGGGCACCGATAGACAACTAGAAAAGTATTTAATCTAATGGGTAAAAGAGTTAGTAATATCAAATAATATATGAAAACCCAAAACTTGAAGTCAATCGTAAAAACCATGACAATTTTTATTTTACAAAAATAAAATATTTAACAATTCACAACAAAATTGAAGTTTAAGGTATTATAAAATAAAATGTTATTGGTGTAATACTGACACAGATATCACGAAAATGAACACCCCATACCCTCCTTTATATGACTATTTTCTTCCTCCACTATCATTTAAAACACTACAAATCTATTATTCCTGAAAATCTACGACTCACGGAAATGCTTTTTGACGGATACAACAATATACATTATAAGAACTATATCAGTCTGCAAAAAGCATGATTTTATAAAAACAGTAAACTAATCACTATCCTGCAAACAATAGTCAAATCAAAATGTGATGTTCAAATATAGGTGTTAAATATTTGAGAAGTGCTGTATTTAGATATCGCGATAAACGGATGGTACTTCGAAAAAAAAAATACAAAAAAAAAAGCATAAGATCTATAAAAGGGTTTTTTTTGCCAGCGAATGTTATTTTAGTTTCTAAGGAAATCTAAACTGATAACGTATTCAAATATCAAATAAACCTGTGCTATGTCATAGTAAAAATAAACCGCATAGCAAGAAAAATTAGAAACATAATCTGAATAATCATATTGTTATAAAAGCAAATATTCTAGAATGAAGATTAACATAACAGATGAAAAATCATGGTTAATATTGAAATTGGGTCAATCAACCTAAAACCTGACATAGTTAAACCAAATCACGTATACGGAAGTCAATGAAACCTTTCAAGTATAAAACAAACCAAGTTTGTCACGATATCGGATATTGTATTCTTGACATTGTCAGATTAATCAAATAAAAAGAAAAAAGATAGAGTGATAGCGCTTGTGAGGTACTAATTGACCAATTTTATATGTCTTTTGAAACAGTTCCTTACAAAAATTGGTATAAATCTGGAACAGTTTATGGCATTGCCATTAAACTGTTAATTTTTCGTTCAGATTTTCCTTTGATATTAACAAAATAAATACATTTGACTTGTAGATGCGCTAATGGTTTTTTTTCTTTGCTGGTTTATGACTTCACTCAACACTCTGGGTTATATTATAGTTTTAATTGATGAGGGGAGCCGCAATTTCTTGAGAGAACCGTCGACAGTCGTAGTACTAAAAAGGCCACACCAGTACACTTTTGTTTGATAGGGATATTGGCCTCTCTATTAAGTTTAAAAATTATATACAGGTTCAGGAACACAAGACACGTATTTCGTCTGTATTGCCGTTCACCAGTAATTGTGTGATTCTTTTGTTTTTGTGGATTAAGGAAAATGTTCTTGGATTAAGGAACACTTGCATGTTCGTGGATATGTAATACTTGGTTTTGTCGAAGTCTGTTTACAAGTAAAATATACATTAATGTAACCCCCGAGACTGAAAAATAAGCGACTGTGAGCAATAATACGCATAAATTGAGAGTCACAGTCATACCATACATGTGTGATGTTATAGCTCATACATTTCATTTTTCATCTAGATATTTTTTTCATTTTTTAAACTTTTTTTAAAGTTATTCAATGCTTTGCTTGATTGATGTTCTCGACAGATACGTACAGTTTGCTATTTTTCTGTGTTTGTTTCCAATTTATTAGTCTTTGTTTTGATATAACAACACTGAAGTATTGAGTTCGACCCCTTCCTCTGTGGGTGCACACGACTCCAATCCTAATTGACTAGGATTTTCAATTTTCCTATCGAAGTTGGTTTTCTCCGGACACTCCAATTTCCTCCGCCAAGAAAAAGTGACCGCCACGCAATAGCACAAAAAGCAGAGCTTAAAAGAGGCACTTAAATACAGAATATCAAATCAACCTTTAATTTTGTACTAATTTGTAAAGTGGTTGAATGAAAATGTCAATATTGCTATTGATGTTATGATAACTCTTTTACGATTTTGCGATTTACCGTCGGCATTGAGGAGCTTATTACAAATACCCTGATTACAACCAGCTTCGCTAGCGCCGATTAAACCAGCTTGTATTAAATTGACACTGCGATATTTGAATCAGTTCCTTGTTTATAGTAGATACTCCTATTACATACATGCATGGCAAATGAATAATTCAGCTTTGTATCACTTGGTTTTTTTTTAACAAATTATCCAAATGCCTACAAGACTGCTTGCTTAACAATATATATTGATATATGATAACAACAATCAAATAATGCAAATTAATTTCCTTTTACAGAAATATCCTTCGAATTCTTTTCAATATAAAACTAAAAATGGTTCCTGCATATATAAATATTATCACATCACTCATTCAAATGCAATAATATGCATCCTCTGGGAATTTGTTTTATAAAGTTGTTATGATCAGCTTTCATCATTTTCGACAGATAAAGCTGTTTTAAATTAATTTACATGACTGAAATATTTTCAAACGGAATACATTATTAACGGGTAGTGCTGCGTTGTAAAGTACATATTTTTAGTTGTAACTAAACTACGTCTACAAGCATAGGCGGATTTAGTGGAAAAAATTGGTTGCTTATATAGGGAATCACTGAAGCGTGACTGGAGCGGGCCCCCTCTTATGTCAGTCAGTGGGCCACCAATTATGAAAATTTCTGGATCCGCCACTGACAAGCACTCTTGAGATAAATCGAATAAATAAAAGAAGCCAAATGAGAAATGTAAATATTGTTCCTTAGGATAATTTTCTTTTTGTTTTTCTTGGTTTAAAAATGCTCATCATATAAAGTAAATTTATCATGTTTAGTACTATTAACACTTAGCTAATACATATTCAAATACATTGAAATAACTGTGTCTGATAGAAGTGCTATTTAATATGTATACAGGATTTCTCTCGGGTCAGTATTGTCTGTGTTTTTCTCTATCACTATTCTTTTTCCTCTCTGTTCTATTTAGCTATAAGACTACGCAAACTAGAAAAAAACATGATATTGCAGTGTTATTTTTAGAATATATAACAACCGATTTATTCTGTAAAGTCATTTTAGGAATTTCATCACATTGTTCAAAGTTTAAAAAAAATGAATTTAAATGATCGATTAATTTAAAAGATAATTTATCAAATTAGGGGCGAAAGATAACAAAGGTCCAAAATAAACTCACACCACATCCATTCGGCAATCCTCGGTAGAATCCGCTACTCTCCTTCTATGAAGGTACGGAATCGGCCGAGTTGAGACGAATGACACCACATCTTCCTATATCTATTGACAACGTAATGGCTAATTATAGTTATCAAAGGTACCAGGATTATAATTTAGTACGCCAGACGCGCGTTTCGTCTACATAAGACTAATCAGTGACGCTCATATCAAAATATTTATAAAGCCAAACAATTACAAAGTTGAAGAGCATTGAGGATCCAAAATTCCAAAAAGTTTTGCCAAATACGGCTAAGGAAATCTATGCCTGGAATAAAAAAATCCTTAGTTTTTCGAAAAATTTAAACTTTTGTTAACAGGAAATTTATAAAAAAAAAAAATGACCACATTATTGATATTCATGTCAACACCGAAGTGTTGACTACAGGGCTGGTGATACCCTCGGAGACGAAACGTCCACCACAACGAAAATGACAAAAACACAGATAATAGTACATATGACACAACATAGAAAACTAAAGACTAAGCAACACAAACCCCACTAAAAACGGGGGTCATCCCAAGTGCTTCAGAAGGATACACAGATTCTGCTTCATGTGTGGCTCCGTCATGTTGCTTATTTAATTACAAATCCGGTAAATATTCTTATCCGGTAAGTCACATTCATGAAAAGTGAATGGATTGTAGTTACGAAATAAAAAATGACTGATATCATCTGTAAAACGGTTATTTCATAACGGTCAACCAACTCGTTTTGACGTCCGTTAGATTTACGAATGGTTTATTTCAACTTCACATTTGGTACTCTTTGTTTATTAGCTTCCTTGTGAACAGCATCCCTCTATCAAAGAAATCATGATAGAAAATACAGGCTCGGAAATATTGTGTCAATTAAGAGAGATATACTCCGTATGAGGGCTCTGCTAAAATGTTGCTACATAGAAATGAAATATCATAATGGGGAATCTGAAAACATCTCTTTTGTCGTAAAGTTTTGTTTTCAACCGACCATTTCTGTCAATTTATAGATGTAAGTCAAGATATGAGGCAGACTTAACTGTATCTGATGTTTCCGTCATCTCTAGTTTGATGGAATAGATGCATGCAATATAGTAACCAAAGTTTTAGTTATTTAATGAGAGAACATAATCTATATAGCGGAAAGTAAAAATAAAGGATATTGCTAACTTCTTATCTCTCTTCCTAAGAAGTTCCTCTATGAAGTCAGCCTCATAATAAGATGTAGAGAAAAGGAAAAAATTGATTGAAATAACAACTAATATGTTATTAGGGTTAAAGAGGCAATTTTATATCTATAGAATCCCAACAAAATTAAATATTAATTGAAAAAAGAGAATATAGTGCACTGACGGTGTTTATACAAATACAGTTGGAGATTAATAATATCAAAAAATATAGCCTTCGTATGAGGCCAATATAAGATATATCAACCATAAGAAGTAACTGAACCTCGGACTTCGTCCTCAGTCAATATACTTCTTTCAGGTCAATATTTTGTTATATCGACCTCATACAAAGGCTATCCTTGTATAATAAAAGCATTATACTAGTACTGATCGTTAACGTACAGCGTACAGCACGTTCACAGTGGTGCATATCAAAGCTGTTTAAAATCATATTCATAATATAACTATCATTTGAATATATATTTACAAAAATAGTACATGAGTACCAATAAATTAAGTACCTCAGATGTGTTTAAAAAATATTTCTAGTAAACAGTGTTACAAATGCAAATATTCCATCAATAGTGGAATTATCCTACGGCTTTATTTTTATATCTAAATAGCAATTAATTACTAGCAAAATAAAAAGCTTCCAATTAAAAAAGTATGACAAAATTTATTTTCTTTCAAATTGGTACGTTGGGGCAAAGATAAGAGAATGAATAATTTCTTTGGAAAAAGATATCTATATTTGTGTTATCAATTGATGAATTTCAAAAGGTTGCATTAATTTAAAGACCAGGATAAACTTTAAAAAACACTTATCATTTCACAGTAATTCTTGTGGTTACAAAATCAATATTGCTATGGACATTATCATACATATAGATGCTGATTAATTAAGTGTCGAAATTACGCATTCAATGACAAACAAGCTGAAACAAATTGAAACAAACTGAAACAAACTGAAAAACTAGACATTTTGTTTCCAATTGACATGCTGTATTTGATTCTATGCTGTTGTTTTTAGTAAAAACTCCTAATACATAGTATTTCGACATTTAGTTAAAGCGTAACTTTTGAATCTTTTGTAGATGAAACTCGTGTCTGACGTACAAAATGCTAAAGGATGTACTTAGTTGAAAATTAAAAAATCAAGAAACTTAAATTGATACTATAAATTAAAAGTTTAAGAACAAAATAAGCTAAAAATGTTGATAGGCCATGGAGCTCCTTTTCAGGATATTTAATTTTTAAAATAAGGCGGGAAAAGACTGACTAATTTGGGTCTCAAATCAAAGAAAAACATCAAGAATCTGCTGAAATTTGGGCAAATGACCTTTTTATGAGCTATAAAGTGTTATATAATAAAGAAAAAAAAGGGGTTTTATAGGGCAAAATATTTTACCTTATATTGTATAAACAAAAACTGAGGAATCCGAACATTAAACACAAATTCCAAAACCTCACCTAAGTACATCCTTAATAGTCACGTTCTTTCCTTGCAGATGAATGACGTAGATTTTGCTAAGCAAGACATTGCAGATATAAACTACACTTAAGGTACAGATGTGTTTCCTGAAAACGGTTTGTTTAAATGAAACTCAACTATCGATAATATATTTGTCAAAGGGACATCAACCCGATCAAATCGCAGAAAACAACTCATAGCCACAAACGTGTCTTCAACACTGCAGAACAATCACAATTACAAGAGGGCTATAGCTAAGCAATGAAACTTAACTCTCGATAATATATTTGTCAAAGGGACATCAACCCGACCAAAGCGCAGAAAATAGCTCATAGCCACAAATGTGTCTTCAACATTGCAGAAAAATCACAATCACAAGAGGGCTATAGCTGAGGTTAAGGAGTCGTTAAACAATGCTGTCGTTTTTTTTATATATAAAATTGGAAAAAGTTTTAACAAACTTTGACCACACTATGAGAAACAATGCCTGATCGTACGGGTCTAATCATTTGTAGATGACACGCAAACACTACTGGAATAATTTCATGATTGCCTGAAGACAATTTACCTCAGAGTTCATTTCAAACAAGTTTTTATTTCTGTTCTGTTTTCCGTTTTATATATATATATATATATATATATATATATATATATATATATATATATATATATGTGTAATAGTTTTATATTGAATATCGTTTGTAAGGGGAATTTTTGTTGAGTGTCATTTACGTTTTTAACACAAGATATTTTCAGAAGGACGAAAAACAGATTTGTATTTGCTACCACTGCATCGAGTGTGATACGAGATTTATCCACTCGAGACAGTTAATTTTTCAAATTTAAAACGCGAGCCTCGCCAAGTGTTTTAAATATTTAAAATTTAACTGTCGATAGTGGATAAATATCGTATTACACGCGATTTAGTGGTCGAATCTGTTTCTCTTATGATTTTCAACAATACGCTGGCAAAATTATTCCGTCTTTGTGACTGATCTACAAAAAGATGTGTTCTTTCTATGTGACGGAATGAAACATGGTCGCCTTTTTTCATGCCGTCACAATAGTAAATTCAGAAGAAAACAAGAAAAATCGACGTCATAATCGGATTTTAACCAATGCAGAACTGAGATCCAACGAACCACACGTTGATTAACTTTTTTTGTACAATGCGTGCAGAAATGGATGAATTGAGGGAGAATTAGATACACTGTATTCTATCACATTGCAATGAAAGAAAACAAGAAATATGTCATATTCGTACTGTTGCAAGTGTTCTTCGAACATATTTAATAAGCTTAACATGTATAAGTATACTTCCAGACGTTTTTGATTGATGAAACTTTTTTTATTAGACACATCTAAATTTGTTTTTGTGTATACTGTAATTATAGTATAAATTAACAGAAAGGGACAAAATCATCAATAACCAACGTTTTGTCTCTCCAATTTGAAGATTTGTGATTTTGTAAAAAACACATATTATCTACATAAATTATGCAGCTGTGAGAGAACTTTTCGATTTTGGTGGGGTTTGTGTACTGTTCCTCAGTCTTTTGTTCTCCATGTTGTGTTTTGTGTAACCTTGCCAGTGCATAATTTTATTTAACGTTCAGAGAGAATCAAAGCCACTCAGGATCATACGCGTAATTTTCTATGAATAATTTTTTTCTAGGATATCAAAAGAGTAGGTCCGGTTAGGGCCGATCTTGGCCTGAAATTTCAGGTTCATCTAACGAAAAATTTTGGACACTTTTAAAACACTTAAGTGTCTATTTCAGTTGATTTGGTTAGTTTTTGTGAAAGATTTTGACTGATTTAGTCATTAAAAACGCTCTGATTATATCTTAAATATGAAAAATCTATCAAATATGTCCAAAAATGTCACTTTTTAAATGTTTTTTTGTCAAAAATGAAAGTGGCCGCATCCGTGTTCATCCTCAACCTTTATATATGGTATGTATTATCATCATATACAACTTACATTTCAATATTATGAATGAACACGAAGGCGGTCACTTTCATTTAAGACAAAAACCGTCTAAAATTTAACTAAAATGATAAAATTGTGAAGATTTTTGTTATTTAGCATGACTTTATGATGCTAGTACCCGATATATGTACATTTTATTGACAAAACAGCCTATTGCTATGTAGCAGAAGCAGTCTACTTTCCAATAAATAGCTAACAGATTACAATTTCACAATTTTGTAAAACTGCTATATTTTGGGGCCAAAAAGGGATCTTACTGAACCTAATCCTTTCGTGGATTACAGAAAAATTGTGAGGAACAATGCCTGATCATTTGTAGATGACACACAAACACTACTGGAATAATTTCATGAATGCCTGGAGACAATTTACCTCAGAGTTCATTTCAAACAAGTTTTTATTTCTGTTCTGTTTTCTGTTTTATATAAATGTGTTATAGTTGTATATTAAATATCGTTTGTAAGGGAAATTTTTGTTAATTGCTATTTACGTTTTTAACACAAAATATTATGAGAAGGACGAAAAAACAGATTTTTCTATACTGTATTCTATCACATTGCAATGAAAGAAAACAAGAAATATGCCATATTCGTACTGTTGCAAGTGTTCTTCGGACATATTCATAAGCTTAACATGTATAGGTATACTTCGAGACGTTTTTGATTGATGAAACTTTTTTATTAGACACATCTAAATTTGTTTTTGTGTATACTGTAAATATAGTTTAAATTGACAGAAAGGGACAAAATCATCAATAACCAACGTTTTTTCTCTCCAATTTGAAGATTTGTGATTTTGTAAAAAGTTTTTTAAAAAATGCATGTTATCCAGGCGCGTAGCTACGTTTACGTCAAAACGGCCGGGCGTACACTTGAATTTTGATAAAAAAAAATATTTTAAGGTCGTACCCAACACTTTCACTAAAATTGATTTGGTACGTTTAATTTTCATAAAATTTTGACAATGTATTTACTTTGACCCTTTAACAAAAATATAAAAATTTCAAAAATTTTTAACCAACTGTTTTGTCAGAAAAATTACACTGGTTATATAACAGTTTGACAAACACCAATTTTGATCATTGGGAAGCTTAATATTCCCTTTACAACACAACGTAATTAAAACGTTTAGCTGACTTTACAAAGTTATCTCCCTGTAGAGTTAAGACCACCTTAATCTAAAGAAAATAAAAAGATTTTTTTAGAAACACATCAGCTTTATAATTCTTTTTTCGTTAGCTTGTAATTGCAGAAATTTAGTTTTCAGCCAAATGGTATCGTATCAAATTTCGTGGATTACAGAAAATTTGTATTTTCGTGAATATTTGATTTCGTGATTTATCAAAAGTATGCATATACGCCAATAGAAAATTTATGATTCGATGAACGTTTACTTTCGGGGTTTATCTATACCCACGGAATCCACGAAAATTGGTATCCCACGAAAAAGGATGAATCCACACAGTAAGTAATGCCCATCATAGGGATATATATTTTCATGTTCAGTACAACAATAGGTCATTCATTGGTGCAATTATCATAATTATCCCACGGCTTCATATTATATTTAAGTAGCATATCAGTACAATAAAAATATAACACTTCTTTTTGGAATAGAATAAGTTTTCTTTTTTTCAGAATTAATAAAGGTGTAAATATAAGAAATTAAATGATTTCTTTGGATGAAGGTATCTATATTCATATTATCAATTAATATAGATATAGCAAAAAGTAAAATCACAAAAATACTGAACTCAGAGGAAAATCAATTCGGAAAGTCCATAATCACATGGCAAAATCAAATAACAAAATGCATCAAAAACGAATGGACAAGAACTGTCATATTCCTGACTTGGTACAGGCATTTTCAAATGTAGAAAATGGTGGATTGAACCTGGTTTTATAGCTAGCTAAACCTCTCACTTGTATGACAGTCGCCTCAAATTTCATTATATTGTCATCGATGCGTGAACAAAACAAACAGACACAATAGGTAAAAATGTCAAAAATAGGGGTACAGCAGTCAACATTGTGTTATCATCTTAATCACTATGAAAACAACAAATGTAACAAAGAAGCACAAAATGGCATACATCAAATTAACATCCTCATGTTTCTTATATTATACGATTTTATTTGTCTATGTAAAATGCACCCATCAAGGATGGAGGGTTTTGAGTACTGGTGTAAAATTGCGCGTTTGAAATTCGCACAGGTAGACATGAAATAATTTTGTCGTTCAAAGTATGACTTCAAAGGTTATATTTATCAAATATCTAAAAAAATAAACTACCAACATTCTTCATCATTGGATTTTATATAGGGCGGTAAAAAAATCATTATTCCTATTGATATTATCTGATATTTTCTAATGCAGCGTCGACAAAAATGCTATTAATGGCAAAAGCACTGATTGAAACAAATATCTGCGGAGTTGATATGACCAGCTTGTTTAAATTCACCTGGCTGTATTTGATTCAATGCTCTTGTTTTAGTAAAAAATTTATACAATATTTTGACTTTTTGTTTTCATTCAAGAGTTACTTGTGAGTCTTTTGTAGACCAAAACGTGTCTGATGTAAAAATGATAATCGAGGTACATTTCATGAGTTAATATTGACATTTTTCTTGATAAATTAACCAATTTATTTAACTTATGTAGATTTTGATCAGCAAGATGTTGCAAAAGATTTATTTTATTGTACAGTTTTACAATAACCTCTTGATTTTGGTGTTTGCGGTGCTCAGTCCTTGGTTTTGTATGTTGTGTTTTGTTTAATATTGCCATGACGTAACTATGAATCAAAATGAATAGAATCAAACTTTTCGTGACCGTGCATCAACATTTAAAGGCGTGCAAGATCAAATGACTAATATAAGAAATTACCATTGTTTGAGTTTTTGTTTAAAAGTTCAGTACAACGGTACCATTGAATATAGTACAGATGTGCAGAAATAACCTCGAAAGTAAACATTGGTACAACTGTGATTAGGTCTTAAATTGGTGAAAATATCCTCTGGTTTGTTCTTTATTTTTAAGGGGGTAGACCTTGGTTCAGGGAAATAACTCTTTAAATCAGTTAAACGTTTATAAAAGACAAGTTCATCAATGTATTTAAGCATTTACCTGAAACAGATTGAAAATAATCTATGTAACCTACAAGCTTAGAATATATTTTTGAAAATAGTTGACACAAACGTACTGATGATTTTAAGAGTTATTTCCCTTAACCTAGGTCTACCGCCTTAAGTAGCATATCGATTCAATCAAATTATAAAACATTTTATAAAAAATAAAATAAAGAAATTTTATTTTTCTAAATTTATACGTAGGTGTAGAGATAAAAAAATGAATGATTTCTTTAGATGACTGTATCTATATTCGTGTTAACAATTAATGAATTTCAAAGGTTACACTTAGTAAATAGAAGAAATGTATTTAGAACATCCTTTTGATATTAAGTCGTGCAGTTAAGACATCAATATTCCTATGGTTATTTTCATACCTTTTTATATTTCTGTTATGCATTCAGCGACGAATGCACTAATCGAAACAAATATTTGCGACGTTGAAATAGGTAGCTTGTTTCAAATTAACATGGATGTATTATATTCTATGCTTTTGTCTAAATAATACTCCTATCCAATAGTATTTTTAATTTCTATTTTCATTTTCAAATATACAGCATCACACTGTTAATAACCGTTCAGCAAGAATCAAAGCCGAACAAGATCAAATGAATCATGTAAATGACCATTATTTTGGGTATTTATTTACAAGTGTAGTGCATAAGTACCAATGAATTAAAAGCAAACATTGATACAACTATAACTATGCCATAAAATGGAGCAATCATCGGACGTCTTTATTCTCTATTTAAATAGCCATTGTGGTATATCAGTACAATCACTTTATAACACCTCTTAATAGACATATTAAAATAGAATATCGACGTTTTCTTGTTCAAAATTACGAAGTGTAAAGATAAGAAACATAATGATTTCTTTGGATGGAGGTATCTATATTCGTGTTATCAATTAATGAATTAAAAAAGTTACACAAAATTTTAAATTTCTACTGATATTACCATACATTAACAATTATTTCAGTGGGACGTCGAAATTATTCATTCAATGACAAATGCACTTATTGATTCAGATAGCCGAAATGATATAGCCAGCATGTTTCCAATTGACATGGCTATATTTGATTCCGAAAAAAACTTATATTTCATACAATTTAGCTTTTATATGCATGTTCTTTTCTTGCAAACAAATAATTCATCTTTGGTTTTAATCAGCAACAAATTGAAATGCTTACAAAACACTTGATCGTTAAACAGAAATGAACAAAGCAATTATAATTAAGAGATAATTGTATTGTATTTGAAGCTTGGACTTCGTAAAACGTAGATTTTAATGTTGCAAATTGAGTCTACCTAGCGACGCGTAACCTAAGAAAACAGATATATGCAACAGTAAAATCAAGTTTTACGAAGGCCAAGCTTAAAACAGGGTAAAGTTATCTTCATGCTAATGCATCATATTAAACAAAATTCCATTCAATAAGTTTGTTGGCTTAAAATAACATAAATCTATGAACACGGTAAATGCGACAGTAAAATCAGGTTTTACGAAGAACAAGCTTAAAATACAATACAATTATCTCCATTCTAATGCTTTTGGTTTAAAATTACATAAATGAACAAGTCCGCAAACTATTCAGCCGGACAGCAAATCTCATAATGGCGTCGATTTTATTATTCTGGTCACGTGATTTTCAGTTCAAAAAATGGCCTTTTTTAGCAACGGCAATGACGCCACGAAATCGACGGCGTAAAGCTATTTTGTGTATTTAGCATGCTTAACCAAATACATCATTAAATACGGCAGGTTTCAAACTTTAACTACGTTATTCATTTAAGAATGAAAAAATAGAATTTCCTTGATTATTTGATTGGGAAAGATGAAAAAACGTGCCGCGGCCGTGACACTTCTCGGTAAATAAATGTAAATTGAAATGACACACGGAATGGTAACGTATTTTCCTTTATAGGGATGATACCTCCTGATATTATGAACATGCAATGCCTATTGATACAAAAACTCGCCAGGTAAAACGGCATTGTGTCAATTCAACAGGCCCAAAACTAGCGACCGGCCAAAGGGAGATAACTCGAATGAAAAGTCGTTGAAGGGACGGCTGATCAGAAACGAGAGAAAATAACCATTTCGCTCAATTTTAGTAAGTGAAAGAGTTCATTCTGGGGTAAAATATCCAATAATTTATCAGTGTGCGAAGGAAAATGTGTAAATATGAAAAATACCTTGGATATTACAATTAATCATTGGAATGAGGGCACCTGTCAGGTATCAAGACCCAAACAGTGAGAGAAAGTATAATAGAATGTATGTCTGCATTGGTAAATCACTATTTAATTACATATTGCATAAAAATATCTGATAAGGGAGCTACCATTTGATTTTTATGGGGGGGGGGGGGGGGGGCTAGGATGAAAAATTTTGTCCTGCATTTTTTTTAGGTGTAATCTCTGTCCTGCCTTTTTATTTTTCACTCTGTTCGGTCCTGCCTTTTTTTTTTTAGTTTATCCTGACTTTTTTTTTACCTAAATTGTCGTCCTGACTTTTTTTTTTGCAAATGTGTCATCCTGCCTTTTTTTTTACTCAAAACTCCTGTCCTGCCTATTTTTTTCAATTTTCATCCTAGCCCATTTCTATATGGTTATTTTTTTACATAAAGTGAGGAGTTTTGGACCAGTAAATTGTTAGAAAAAAAAATACTTGCCCAAAGCTTTGGTGTTAAAATTCCATCATTAAAGGGGGGAATGTTGCAGAATATTCCCTGATTGCATGTGTATA
This sequence comes from Mytilus galloprovincialis, assembly GCA_037788925.1. Lineage (NCBI taxonomy): Eukaryota > Metazoa > Mollusca > Bivalvia > Mytilida > Mytilidae > Mytilus > Mytilus galloprovincialis. Next base: position 34,320,182 of record CM075339.1, read on the forward strand.
CCTCTATTTTGTCATATATATATATATATATACTTTGATGGAAATAATTATTTCATGGCATACTTTTTAGAAGAACCATAAATTATTATTCTTGAATACACATAAATTCTTCATTTTGATTCAGCATTCAGTGATGCAGAAACATATTGTTTCTTAGTAGATCTACATAAAAATATATTTTATAAAGATTATGGGTATAAAATGTACAATTTTGCTGTTATATATTCTATTCTAGAATAATGTTTTTAGAGAATTTCTGTTAAGTTAAGACCCAATGTCAGTTATATCTGTGAACTTATTAAATGTTTATTTCCATTCTAAATATGTTTATCTATGCAAGTAATTATTAAATGTAACAATTTCTAGTCACTGGCGATAGGATATCATATATACCCTTGACAATTTTGATTAAAATTGAATTAATCAAAGTACTCTATAAGAAGGCTTTACCAAAAATGTAATTTCTATGTGTTTGTAAGTAGAAATATTACAAAGTAATAAAAATTTAGAAAAAATAATAAATAATAAAAACAAAATCAGGGCTTTATTTCATTTTGTATTGAGAGACTGATTAAAAAAGTAAAATCTATTCCTGAAAAAATAGATGTCATAAAAATATTGCATTTTATATTGAACTTTGTTCTCTGCAGTGGTTTTTCATTCTAACTATATATTTAGATTTGGCCTGATAGTGACACTGTCATGTGTTTTGTTGTGTGCTGTCTCATTTTAGAAAAGGGGTTATATTGTAAAATATAAATTCTGAAATGTAGTAGTTTAAACTTTCTGTTTTTTTTTTTAAATCATTTGGCTTAGGAGATATATATAAATCTAAGCATAGAATATGGATACCCATACAGTCCTCTTGAGTCATGTCTGTTTAACATTTAAGATAAAGTAAATTTTATATTTTTCTAGAATAAAGTAAAACTGAAAATAGCTTTCTCGCGAATTATATGTAATTCAGTGGGATAGTAATGCATGTACTCAAATTGAAAAAAAAAACAATCACAACATTCAACAGCTTGAGCCATGGAGTGTGAAAAATAATTATATAATGAATATAACCTTTTTATATAATTCATATAACATATATAGTATAATATATATTGACATAATGTTCTCAAATAATATATACCATACTAGACATATGATATATAACCATTTCTGGTAACATATATATATAGACTGAAATATGTGTAATAATGAAGAATTAAAAAAAAATACCATGTTGACCTGATACATAAATCCTCAATCATCAAATGCAGGTGCATGCAGCTTAACAATTGTAAAAAAAGAATGAACTAAACTAAGTATTCATTCATAGAGATTAATTTACTAATAGGTAAACTGGATACAGATTGAACAATTATCTATGGAACAATTATTGAATGACTGCTAGAACCTGGAAGATGAATAGGGAACAAGCACAAGCAATATTATATTATGAAGTGATATCATCTTCATTCATTTGAAATTACATCTGAAAGCTACAAAATAAGGATCTGACTCTCTTCAAACTGTTTTCCTCTGTTATTTATCTATGATATATCTGATCTCAGAATGTTTACACTGGACATGTCATTCTTTCACTGATTCAGGACAAAACCTGACAAGTGTCACAATAATTTACACCTGGACTTCCCAATAAATAATGCACTGCTAAAGGGATGTTATTGGGAGGTTTGTGTACATTTTATTACATGTTTAATGCGCTGAATTCATAACATTTGTGTGATTTATATGAAAGTAAAACAAATTTTGTTCATTTTTAGTATTTTTGTGTACTGGGGCATGAAAAGGGGAAATAAATTACACAAAAAATAACAGATTTTGTTCATTTCAAATGACATGTTGACTGTCTTTTCATTAGTGGCAAGTCTGTCATATTTCGGAGCTGTTTTAGTCAAGAGCAGAGCAGTTTCATCAAAAAGAGAAGGGAGTCCCCGCAGGGCCTTACCAATTTGTGATGTGTACTGGAATTGTGCTCGTGTGTAAATAAGGAAGGGTAACGTCATGTGACTACCCCAGTTCTGTTCTCCATGCTCCAGTTTATCAATATAAACTTATCATATTTATTTTTCCTAAGTAAAACGGGTTTGTGTCAATTCGTCCAGAGTTGAATATTTGTCAATGACAGTCGATTTTAAAAAATGGCGGTTCCGAAGGCTGAAAATAAATGACTTGAATTTCTGATTCAACGATGAAATTATTTGACTTCTCATATCTTTTAAATACTTGTTAAAATTATCATATCATGCATACCGCTCGTGATACGTTTAGTTTCTTATAATTTAACAAATTCACGATTTCCTGCCGGGTCGTCTTCCGCGGGGAATTATTTTTCTACGCAGCGACATCTGTTGACGACGTTCTCTTAAATTATCTCCACTTGATTCTCCAATAATAAATCCGGGTTTTTAACGGACAAATCAGGGATTTGCTGTCCGGCTGATTGCATCATCTTTTGCATGTTAACAATGTGACGTCATATGTAGACTATTGATGTCAAACATAAACAATAGACGTCTTTTTTACTTCAGAAATGTTTCGATGTAGACAAAAAGAAGATTTTGAGGCTCAAAATGTGATTTTCTTGTTTATTTCAGAGAATTACCTCCCAAACGAAAAAATCAGATTTTTAAATAGTGGCTTTCTTATGTTATAGACTGATAGAACCTGGAACCTAACCCTTCAAAATATTTGTCAATGTTCAATGAAAATTATCGTTACAAACGAATTGCATTAGAATTAACGGTTATGTCACAGATTTGTCAGTAAAAGTCTGAAAGCGTTATTTTGTTTTAATTCAATATGAAACTGAAAGAACAAATTTATCGATTAAAATATTTTGAAAATTCCCATACAATCTAAGACATCCTTCTGGTATTTGTTTTCTGAATACCTACTGAAAAAATATTACACCAGAGTTTGAGATGTCACAAACTATTTCCCATCCAATCTTTTATGGCAGTATTCTGTACAAAGTACAAACGCATCGGCATCCACTTGAAAAGCTAATCAACCCTTTTCACAGATTGATTCGAAGGGGATATAGTTACAATACTGTCAGGTCATTAATGATGGCATATTTTGGTATATATTGAATCACTCATAGGGTCTTTGCATCTGATAAAACATATATATTTTAAAACCAGTTGTTGGCATGATACGGGTTATGTTCTTCTCATAATTGTTATGATAAAATGTTACTTGATTTTCATATGATGAAGACATAATCTGTCAATCAGTGGAATGGAAGTCTGATGCTGGCATATCAGTTGAAGTACTTTGTTAATTTATGTATCATTGTCATTTTGCTTAGTTTCTTTTGTCACCTATTCTGACATCGGATTCGTACTTCTTTTAAACTGAGTTTTACTGTGCGTATTGCTGTGTGTTTCTGTATTCCTCATTGGCTAAAGCTTTTATGGAGAGGATTGAAATATCATTAAACATGTTTAATCCCGCCCGCCGCATTTTTCGCCTGTCCCCAGTCAGGAGCCTCTGACCTTTGTTAGATTTGTATGTTTTATAATATCGGTTCATTCGTATGTTTTGAAGTTATGTATGTCGTCATTATTTACTGAACTAGTACTACACATTTTTATTTAGGGTCCAGCTGATCAGGACCACCTTTCGGGAGTGGGATTTGTTCGCTACGTTGAAGACCGATTGGTGGTTTTGGTCTATTATCTTCTCTTTTGTCGAGTTGTTGTCTCTTTGAAATATTCCCCATTTCCAATCTCAATTTTAGGAATGACTGTAATATTTTTTCTGTCTGAAGAAATAACATACAAAATTTGGGCCACACTTAATAACGCGCATAGCTGGTTATTTAGCACTGTACACCACATTTTTTTATGTTATTTCGAATAGACAGAAAAAAAATATTTCTTATAATTTAATTCTAAATTTCATTTTAAACCGTAGAAAACCATGAAAAAACGTTGATGACGTCACGGTCACATGACTAAATTATGTCTATGGGATCATAACAAAACAACGTCAGCCAATCAGAAGACGCGTTACATCCAAAATTAAATTAATACCAAATCATAGCAAAATGTTTGATTGTTTTATTCATCTGTTAAGTATGTATGTGATTTATGTTTACAAAGTGTGTTGCTTAATTAATAATGTATTTTATTGCTCAACTAATAAGTCAATATATTTAAACCAACTATTGGGCTTTGCTCATTGTTGAAGGCCGTACGGTGACTTATAGTTGTTAATGTCTGTGTCATTTTGGTCTTTTGTGGATATTTGTCTCATTGGCAATCATACCACATCTTCTTTTTATATATTATAAAAAAAATGAGTTTCATATTTTCTTCGGACAATGCCTGCACCAAGTCCGAAATATGACTGTTGTGTGCTATTGGCCCGTTGGTCAATATACATGTAGGATAAAAGTCCGGAACTTCTAATGTTATCATTAATAATTTTTAATTGTAAATCGTAATGGTGAATGAGACTTTAAAATTGTTGAGAAAACTGCATTTAGTCAAATCTTATGGTCATTGTAAGTCATGATTCATGAAAGAGTGTGAGTATATGAATCTATCTGTAATAGACATAATTTTGGTTTAAATAAAACAGAGCACATTTTGTATTTTAAATTTCTCATAGCCAATAAATCATATTTCCAATTCTGTAACTATAACAGATTATTGTCATGTCATAACCTCATTTATATTAATACTACTGCAAGGATTGGCTATGATGTTCGTTATATATGATTGATGATATGAATATCCGTTATATGTATGAACAATGGTTTCTTTGCACACTATGTGCAAAATATCAATGAATCTTTGAAACTCGGTTGATTAGTCCACCTATAGTCGCCGTCACGTAAAATTGGCACCATGTTTTGGTCAAAATTTTCTTAAATATCAACCGCGTTTACTAAAGATCATGTTTTTCAATTAGCGGAATCTAATATCATTCCAAAAATCAACTACTGTCCTACCTTTTGTTGTGTTTGCACTGTATAATCCTGACCTTCACATAATCCAAGTTTATTTTGTATGGTGGAATCCGAAATTGTTATTTCCGGAAGTGTTGCCGTGGAGTTCCACGTGCTCTCCATTTTCTTGTGTCTCTCGGAGCTTTTCGTCATCTTTACGTAAAAAGCGCGGGAAATTGTATCATCAATGACAATGATATTACCGGAGAGTAACAAATGTTATAGAATAAGGGATCCTCATAGAAACCAAGATGGCGGTTATACAATGTAAATAATCTTGAAAAATGTGAAGGTCAGGATTATACAGTGCAAACACAATAAAAGGTAGGACAGTAGTGGATATTTGAACAGGATTTTACTTTCGCTAAATGAAAAACGTCATCTTGAGTAAACGCGGCTGATATTTAATTCTTTTTTGACAAAACACATGGTGCCAATTTTAAGTGACAGATACGATATGCAATATTGAGAAAACATTTTGTGTTGGTAATAATCTGACGAAATATATATAATGCTAAAACGAAATAAAACACAAAAAATGATCAAGTGGTAAATGTTTTCGGATACTTTATTTTGCGCTTAACCCTTTCTAGTGTACTCCAAATCTAATTAATTTCTCGATTTTCGGATTTATTTGATGTATTTTAATACGGAAAGATACAAGTGTTACATATAGGCGACAATCTATAATTACGTTACTTTTCTTCTCTCAGAAGTCGCGAAATTAAATCGCTTGCAAAAATAAATTGCTTAACAGTATATCATCCTCAACGATATTACTCCCGGTGAAAAGATGAATGCATGGGATATAAATAAGATTGAAAGTCTGGCGTAACATTTATAAGTTTATTCTTTCAAAATGTACTTGATTACAAATTATGGATGTTTGCAGCACAAATTTAAACGTAACTCGAATATGTGAATGATATCAAACTGGCTTATTGGTTTCCACTATAGAATATTTCACAGATAACAACATATCAATTCTGTTTTCTTTTTTTTTTGTTAACAACATAACGCTAAACATGACAGTCACATGTCGTTTGTTTGGACAATTCACAAGTATCAAAATGAGTTGCCGATGGTTCAGAAGAACGTAAAGTCAATCAGGATAATGTGTAACGTGTTGCGTAATCTTCAGTTACGTTTTTTAAATTCATGGAATTACGATTGCCTTCGAAGTATTGACCATAATCTGATCGGTCCGTCTATTGTAGGTTTATTCACAAACACTGGGTTGATGTCATTGCAGGTTGAGGTTTCTGTAATAGCTATCACACAAGGACGCGGTTTGTCAGCGTCAGATCAACCCGATGGCCTGAAGCCAGAGGGTGATCTCACACTGACACACCAAGTCCGAGTGTGATAACTATTTTACATCCCAGCTGTTTTAGATTAGACGAAAAACCATTAACAATTCATAAAATCTTGTTTAGAACGCCACACAACCATTATAATATACTTTATATATTACTGTATAATGTATACCCTTCATAAACCCCAAACATGATGAGTAGATATAAAACAATGTCAGCTCACCCCACTGGCCAATCGGCCCACACTAGATCGCCACTTTATAAAAGAATCGACCAACTCTTGTTTACCGTCTGGTTCCCTTTTTGAAAAAATGTAAAATCAAATTATAACAATCAATCTGACAACTTACTTATTAACGATAAGGGTTTAAACCCCACTGAATAAAGGTCTACCAACTCGCACCACTTATATAAATATCTTGCTTCCTTTAAGTATGTTAAATTACTATTACATGTAGTTGGTATCCAGTTGTCCTGGTGTAGTGGTATGTGTCGTGGGGTAATATGCTAATGGTCTTGAGTTCGAATCCCAGCATAGACACTGGATTTTTTTCTACGTAAATTTTGATAGATAGTCTTTTCCGTATAATTAATTATATAAGTTTTATAGTGGATTTGACATTCCCGCCAAAATGTTACAGAAAAAAGGAAAGCATGCAAAACAAAGAAACTCAAACTGTGGTGATCTAGTAGGGGTGATTCGGCTCAGATCACGCTTGTTAGAACAAATTAGCTGGGTTGTAAGTCCAAAAGTATCACCGGCCCAGTATCCAGCACTTCTTTGTTGACATGAATTATTATAGATATGGTCATAATTATAAATCAACTGTTAAATTTTAGAGATAGATAGCAAAACAAAATAGCTTTATTTGGAAAAACCTTTTGAAATGTATTGTCATCAACTACTTTAAGTTCATACTTTGTTTAACCTCTTAACATTATGAGTCTTATGTAGAAGTTCTTAATCCTGGTTTCTATGATGAAATCATATTATGCCTGTTTTTTTTTTTTTTTTTTTTTTTTTTGTTTGTGTTTAACAGTGTTTTTTTTTTTTAAATCTTTCAAATAGGTCACCAACAGATACATATTGTACTTCTCGTCCCCTGTGTCTCCCATATAGAATTATAAAATTAATACAGTTTTCAGCTGTACACGTAGATGTTAAAAATTCTAAAGCTAAGTCAATGTAGAATCCTCACTCAAGGATTTCTCATGTGTCTTACAGTTGTGATACTTCTTCAAAAACTAAGGAATCTAAAGGCAAACTTATTGCCTACAACAACCAAGTATCTATGTAAAATTGAGAGTGGAAAGTGGGAATATGTCAAAGAGACAACAGCCCAAACTAAGAGCAGATAGCAGCCGAAGGCAACCATGTGCAAAGGGTAATAGTTCAGTGAACATGTACGTCACACTAAACTCCAAAACATATAAATGATAAAAAAACTTTAAAAAACATACAAGACTATGTATATGTCAACCTATCAAGGGTCTAAGGCTTTGATGTAGCGAATATCATATTGATTAGCGAATATGCTGTATTGGTCCATTCACCCTCATTCACAACTGCACGTTGATGAACTGTTTTCGTATATCTTATATCCTCCATGTTTTAATATGTGTCAGAGTAGTGGTACAGAAATGTACGGGAAGTGGCGTTAGTAACAATAATATATACTATATCGCTATCAATTGACCGCCAGTATCAACAGGGGACCATTGATCGGAAGTAGCCGTAATCTCGAAGTGAGAAGAATGTTTCAATGTATTATTTTAAATATCGAATATGACGTATTGGTTCATTCACTGCCATTTAAATGTGAAGAAAGTGTTGAATACTTTCAGTCTAAAATTGAGTTTACTTTTCGTGCATTAATCTGTGTTTTGAGAAAAAAAAAGTAAACACAATCTGTAAAACAACATTGATTCACGGCAAGATTATATAATAAGTACATATATACAAAAGAGACAAATGTAGAGAAGCTATTTCGAAAAAAAAAATATTCTCCAATATGCTATAATGGAAGTAAACAATTCAACACTATATCTAAAGTTTTTCCTAAAGTAGAAAAAAAAATATTTGGCTTGATTCGATTAACAAAAGTACGAATCGACAAGTACAATTATTAAATAAATGCCATTAAGGAAACAGTGTTAATGTTTCGTGTTCGCTTTCTGTAATTATGGGAATTAAAAAGAAAGACAGGAAAGACAATTTTAAGGATTCTATATTTATCCGTCAAAGAGTCTCTTTCAATCCTTGAATAAGACACTGACAAAGTACATTTTAAAACCAAAAAAAAAAACAGCTTTACAGTCATATCTGTTTGTAGGCACGGCAGCCCATCCGTGGCCGATTGAAAACATTTTCTAATTGGACTTTAATTTATATTTGTTAGATTTTGATAATAGGCAGAATGCCTAGAGCGATTTATGTAATGTTATATTTCATTTAAGATAGCTTTTAGCAAAAATATAAATCGTCAAACAACATATTTAGAGAAAGAAAAAAAGTTATTTCACTGCCAATGAGACTCAAGTCACAATTTGTAAATAGTAAAGTAAACCATTATAAGTCACAAAGTACATGGAGTCTTGGATTATGCGAACAACAAGATATTAAGAGCCCCAAAAATAACTAGTGTAAAATTTTTCAAACAGTAAAACCAACGGTATAATCTTGTTAAAAGAAAAGAAGAAACAAGAAACACTTTTAAACCACATCAATAAACTACTGAACATCATTTGTTTAATTGTTATATAGTATCATAAGAGCGTTATTATGCATATATTACCGTTATTATCACCAAATATATCAGTGAACTACGTACGAATAATATATTATTGTGCTTTTTCTTTGAATGTACCGGTTACAGAAGATGAATACTTTTTTATTTATGTATCTCAAAACTGTACAGTATGATTTAGATTTTGATGTACGCCGTGTCTAAAATATTTTAGAAACACAAATTTTACTCATTAAACAGGATGCATTGCAATTTTGTTTCCATACTAGGTGTAATTGTTCAAATCATAAGAACTAGATGTTGTGCTACATCTTTCCAGAACCCATATATGAATGTTGCATGAGTTAATGGATTACTCGGACCATCCATAACATAAGATCTCTTCGATGGGAACAAATTAATATTTTGATCTTGGTGGACGGAGTATATCTTATAGTTAACACTGTTTAAAAATATTCTATTCCTCGTATAAACAAATAGATCAGATACAGGTTAGATTTTGATGGTTGTACGGTAGAATGTTTTTATTTAATAACTTTCACTCCGAAATAGAAAAAAAAAATATTTAGGCCGAGTTATATAAACAGCAGGATAACAAGTGTCCATTCACATGATTTAAAGGGGAATATGGCATAACTGTTTAATACAATATTTCGAAAGTTACTTTATTGAGTTAGATATTTTTTTTATAAAACAATAGGCGACCAATTGTGTTAAACTGTAGCTCTGCATTTATATATAATAGGCAAGTAAACGTAAGAATAAGGAAAGTTATAAGCAGTTATAAGACTGAAAGGTACTTTAAATTGTATAAGGTAAGAGTTTTTGTTTTTCCCTTTCTCTTTCTTGGAAAGCTTGATTTGTAATTATGGCAGTGATACAGTCTCACAATTTATAACATAGGTAGTTTTCTTATTTCGGTAGACAACATATGTCAACGTGTACATAATCTTTTCAACCAGTGGTTTTCAATTGTTTTTATGAATTGTGTTTCATGTAGGATAAATGAAAAGGAGTCGTCTTCACTTTCTGTAATTATAAAACACTTCTAAGGAAAAAACTAAAAATGTCCATGATGATTTGCCAGGATTTCATCATTATTTGTTAAAGCTCCCATCTGCTTGCAATGATTTAATTGGACAATGACCCACTAACGTTCACTTTAACAAATAGTGAATGATACCTTAAGGAAACAAAACGTATTTTCTGTTCAATGTTTTTTTTTTCAATATGAGCATAATATATAGGAAAATAATGTATCACTACATTCCATGAAACAATGCCTATAGCGAAATTGTAACTTCTACAACACATTTACGGATGTAAGTGAAAATTGCATTGCTGTTGATTTGTTAGCAGTTACATGATATAGCAGTGAATGACGTGTAATGAATATTTGTGTAATGAATATTTTAATTCAAATATTAAAAACTTAAAAAAGATGTTTGCCTAGATCTTTTCTAACCAAATATTCAGTGTTAAAGTAAATTTTGTTGTATGTTTAGGTTCTGAATATTTAAGAACACAAATTTTATATTTGATATTATATTATCTACAGGGACCGTTGCTTGTTAAATAAAAAAAAATAAAAAAGGCGAAAATTGGTATTGAATCATTTACGTTTATATTAGGTTTGACTTGACGAGACAATTTGGCATCTAAGTTGAATTGATAGATCTTTTTTTTTTTTTTTTTTTTTTTAGAAATTAACAAATTTTATGATCATTTTCGCTAAAAAAACAAGAGCAAAAAAGCATTTCCAGTTTGTTAATATAAAAAGAGGCAATGCATGAACTAATGATACCTCTCCTGTGTGAATTAGGTCAAATATCTTCTCTATACTGTGTGAATTAGGTCAAATGTGTTCTCTATACTGTGTGAATTAGGTCAAATGTGTTCTCTATACTGTGTGAATTAGGTCAAATGTGTTCTCTATATAAATTTATCAAAGCATGAATCTATAACTAAGACAACATTTTGCATATTTCTACAATCAAGTTTATATGTAATATTTCAGGGCTGTATAACCTTAAAAACATACATTTGTCGTAATTCAGTTCTGTTTTCATCAAGATTTTATTATAGGAATACATAGGGATACGCAATAAATACACAAAAAGTAAAATCACAAAAATACCGAACTCCAAGGAAAATTCAAAAAGGAAAGTCCCCAATCAAATGGCAAAATCAAAAGATAAAACACATCAAACGAATGGATAACAACTGTCATATTCCTGACTTGGTGCAGGCATTTTCTTATGTAGAAAATGGTGGATTGAACCTGATTCAAATGAGCTACATTTATAAGGATATCCAGTATGTCCAGAATTGATTACCGCTGTGAATATGAAATGACATAATTATAAATTAATTACTATTATATCAATAATATCACAATCATGTAAATATACGCCATACATTCTTTTTATTTCTAGAAATTAGTCTATTATTAGCTATATTGTTTCTTCAAAGCAAACACTTAATCGAATCTGCTGCAAGTGAATCTAAAGTCTACTGATATATTCTCATACCTTATGTCATTGTGGCAAATTGTAATTCACGGGAGGTCATTTCGGTTCCCTTTTGTTTTCATTTCGCCGCGAGGGACAAACAAAATAATAAACGTATACGGTACAAAAATAGATAAAATATTTTTATTTGATCTGTATCTTAATATTCTTTTGTTTATTGCGATACATGGAAATGGTTGACTATTTACCTAAAACTATTTTAAACTCGTTGCCTGTTTTCAAGATCTATTATCTCACTTGGTAAGGTCTTTTTATAATAAATTATTTCAAAGAACAGTATCGTGTCATTGTCCACTGATATTGGAAAAGGTTGGTCGCCTTATGGTTGAAATATATGGTATACAGATGAAGGCTTTATTATGTTTATTATCATACACATACAAGTTATTTTAGCATCTGTTGAAAAGATGTCTTGTTGAAAATCATATCACATCTTATCTTCATGTTGAAGTTCAAGTGAGTCAACCAATTAACTGAAACTATAAGCGAGCTATTGCAATCAGTAGTTTCATATATTTACTCATACTCAACATATTGAACACTCTAGAGGTAAAATACTGAGAAAAATCAAACAATGATAAACAAAATATCAGAAGCTAACCTGATTTCGAATCTGGAGGGCAATTTTGTGTCTATTTAAACTTCAGATGTTTCTAGTTTACAAAATGATGAAAAGTTTGATTAATAATCATATCGATGCAGATTAGTCACTATCGGTGTTTGTCTTGGTATTCCTTTTTTTTCCTTTGATTTATTATCAGGAAGATACGAACGTCATGTATACAATCAATTTCATATGTCTGTAAAATAATAATACAGACAGAAATAAATCGAAAATAAACTGACAACGCCTGGCTAAAAATGAAAGAAGACAAACAGACAAACAATAGAACACATGCCTCAACAAAGAAAACTAACGAATAAGCAACACGAACCCCACCACAAACTGGGGGTGATATAAAGTGCTCCGGAAGGGTAAGCAGATCCCGCTCCACATGTGACATCCGTCGTGTTGCTTATGTTATAAAAAATGTGGTAAATAATATAATTTGGTAGGTATATTCATGAAAGGGAAGGGGATTGTTGTTACGACGTAAGGAACATATACGATATCATTTGTGAAACGGTTTTCCATAATGGTCAACCATCTCGTGATGGCGTCCGTAAAATTTACGAAGGGATGATTTTAACTTCACTATTTGGAACTCTTGGATAAATAGCCTCCTTGTGAGCAGCAACCCTTTATCAAGAAAATCAGGATAGGAAATGCAAGCACGGGAATATCGTATCAATTGGGAGATATATACCCCGTATACAGGTGCTGCTGGAATGTTGCTACTTAGAAATGGAAAGTTCACAATTGGAGAGCTGAAATCATCTCTTTTGTCTTTAAGTTTTGTTTTCAACAGACCCTTATTGTCAATTTCTAGATGTAAGTCAAGATATAGATGAGGCCGAATTAACTGTATCAGTTCTATCCTTAATCTCTAGTTCGATGGGATAGATGCGTTCAACATAGTCACCAAATTTTGAATTATTTAGTGAGAAAACGTCATATATATAGCGGAATAATTGTATAATTGTTTACTAGCTTTCAAGTACATGTCTACCTGCGATATCAAAAGCACGTAGTCAGTTCTTATGTACTGACATTATATATCTTTGTTTTTAAATTGATTTATTGTATTTTTACGACTAAATATATTTATTTTGTAATTCTATATTTATCTAGTTCAGAGATTTCACATCTACGTTTTCTGTACATTTTTGTAGGTAAATATGATTAACGAATTCTTATGTGGAAAAAATAGAAAGAAGATGACATACATGACCAAACACAAACCAAATGGAATGACGACACAACAGTCAACAGAACACAACAATAAAATCAAAGAATGAGTAAAACGTATCCTCCCGAATAAATGGTTGGTTTCAAGTGCTCTTTTGTTATATACAGACAAACTTGAGAAAAAAAAGCTACCAAACGATTTGTTTATTTTGATTTGGTCCTTAGTGATCGTAGTATTCTATGCATTTGACATTCCTAATACTTTGTTAACATAGGATTAAAAAAAATAAAGTTTTATTATACCAATCCCTCTTCTCTGCTTATTCCCCACCCGATGTACATGCGCATTTTTACATGTTTATTGTCCCCTAAATAAACTAATCATAGATACCAGGATTAAATTTTGTATTTACACCAGACGCGCGTTTCGTCTACAAAAGACTCATCAGTGACACTCGAATCCAAAAAATTTAAAAAGGCCATATAAAGTTGGAGAACATTGTGGACCAAAATTCCTCAAGGTTTTGCCAAATCCAGCTAAGGTAATCTATTCCTGAGATATGAAAGCCTTAGTATTTCAAAAATTCAAAAGTTTAGTAAACATTTGATTTAAAATTATGATCATATGAATGATAATCCATGTCAGCATGACGTGCTGTCTACTGGGCTGGTGATGCCATCCTGAAATCAAAACTCTACCAGCAGTGGCATCGACCAATTGGTTGTAAATAAATTTATCATAGATACCAGGATTAGATTTTGAATTTACACCAGACGCACGTTTCGTCTACAAAAGACTCATCAGTGACGTGCGAATCCTAAAAAGTCGAAAAGGCCAAATAATGTACGAAGTTGCAAAATTGAAAATATCTGACCATGTTTTTGACCATATTATTGAGTCTACTCTTAATCTTGTATGACTTTAAGAATTTTAGTATCTTGTTTGGAGCACAAATGATTATTTGATCTCTCAAAATGCAACTCTAGTAGTCAAACTATTAAAGTTTGATATCATTTACATGTAGTTTTATTTTGTTTTTGCATAGAATTCAAAAAATAATTTTCTCGTTTAACAAGTATACCCAAATACAAATGTAGTTAATTTTAGTTTTATTGTGTATAATTCGGATTTTAGTATGACGTCCATGATCACCGAAGTAGCATGCATATGTGGTCGGGTTGTTGTCGCTTTGAGACATTCCCCATTTCCATTCTCAATTTTATTTAAAATACAATAAGGTGCAAAACGTTGTACATACAAAATATAAATATATGATTGGTTGCATTTGGATGTAATACTGTCTTGTGATCAGTATACTATTTGTCAATGATATATCCGGACTACTTGTCTGTTTGTCTTTTTTTCTTTTTAGCCATTGCCTTGTCAGTTTATTTTTTCAATCTATGAGTTGCCCTCTGGTATTTTTCGGCCCTCCTTTAAAGACGATGCAATCTGTATTTTATGTTATCCCTTAGATTGCAAGAAGGATCATTTAGATCATATTAACACATCTAGGTAGTTATATAATAGGCCTACGCACAGTCTGTATTTATTTTGTGTATCAGCTTCGTATTTAATTTGATCGTTTGAGTTTCAACTAATTTTGATAGTTTGTTTTTATGTTGTGCTTTAAAACAACTGTCCAATTGTTTATATGCCTTTATCAGGTCAATTGTAATCATTTGTTCATATTTGTCACATTGGCTTTTTATAAATTGATATAGATTAATCCGTTAAAATTCTCAATTTTATTCTTATCTTTCATGTCGGTGCCTCTTCAAGTCGGTTGTTTTCTCTTTGATGATGGCCGTATGGTGTTCTTTACCGTATGCCTCATTTAAATATTGGTGGTTAGTTGTCTCTTTGGACACATAACACATCTACTTTTCAATATCATTTCTAGCTCACCTGGCCCGAAGGAGTCCGTTGTCTGTCGTCCGTCATCCGTTAACTTTTACAAAAGTCTTCATCTCTGAAACTACTGGGCAAAATTAAACCAAACTTTTCCACAATCATTTTTTGGGTATTTAGTTGTAAGAAGGTGTTCGATGACATGGCTAACCAACCAAGACGACTGTCATGGCTATAAATAGAACAAAGGAGTAAAATGTACATTTTGGATTATATCTCTGAAACCAAATCATTTAGAGCAAATCTGACATGAAATAACATTGCTTATTAGGTCAAGATCTATCTTCCCTGAAATTTTCAGACAAATCAGACAAGCCGTTGTTGGGTTTCTGCCCCTGGATTAGTAATTTTAAGGAAATTTTGCAGTTTTTGGTTATTATCTCGAATACTATTATAGATACAGATAAATTGTAAACTGCAATAATGTTCAGTAAAGTAAGATCTACAAATAAGGTACATGACCAAAACTATTAATTGACCCCATAAGAAGTTGTTGCCTTTTAAAGTCAAATTTAACATTTTTTTGTAATTGTTTGTAATCTTTTATATAATTCGTCTCCTGAGACAAATTTATCCAAACTGGGACACACTCAGCATTATTATGGTATCAAGTTTAAAACAAATGTGTCTGATGACCTTGCCCTACAACCAACATGGCAGACATGGCTAAAAAAATTGTAAATAAAAATATCAGGTGAGTGACACAGGATCCTTGGAGCCTCTAGTGTTCGTTGGAATGTTGAGGGGACTGTTAAATCTCTTAGTGTGCCAATGAAGACAATAACAATAAAAACCAAGGAGTAAACAAAGACTCACAAAACCAAAGGACATTTACGTCAACAGTTATACATAATAATTAAGAAACAACTCCACTAAAAACCGGCAGTGAAATCAGGTGCTCCGAAAAGGTAAGCATTTCCTGCACCGTATACGGCACCCGTCGTGTTATATCTTTGTTCAGTTTGGTAATGATGGAAGGTTATAATGACTGAGGAAGAATATCAGATATGATTTCTGACACACTTTTGCCATAATGGCCAATTAGCCCTTGATGGCGACCGTAAAATTTCTTGAGTGATGACCTTAATTTGATTGATTCATAGCCCTGTCTTAGCAACTTTTGAGAAAGCAGTATTCCTTGTTCAGTTCAACAAAATCAACGTACTTTGAGCTTGCTCTAGAGTAATGTATCAATCGAGACACATATACTCCATATGTTGGTGCCGCTTGGATGTTGCTACACAGAAATGGAAAGTTGACTATAGGAAAATTAAAATCATCGCGTTTGTCATAAATTTTGGTATTCAACCTACGATCAGTAGTCATTTTGAGAAAAAGATCTAAATATGAAGCAGATTTATCTGTGTCGGTAGTATTTTTAATTTCAAGTTCACTTGGTTATAATAAATGTAAGTGATCACGGAATCTATTATTATTAAGAAACAGTACATCATCAATATACCGAAAGGTGAAATTAAAAGACTGGGATAATTTCTTCTCCCTTTCTGTACAAGCCCTTGGATAAATTCTGCTTAATAGAAATATAAAAACAAATCTGCAAGTAGAGTAGCGCAATTGGAACCCATTGGGATTCCAATAGTCTGTTGGAAGACCAAACCTCCAAATTCAACAAATATGTTGTTAATTAAAAAGTCCTGCATGGCAGTGATATCCTCGTCGGTATATTTTTTCCTTCTCTCTGTATGATTTTTCACAAAGTTAGCTGAATTCCAGCCTAAAACTAGATATTTAAAACGTCTAATGCCCTTTTTGTTAAAGAAACATAAACTGACGAGTTCTTTCAGTCGAGCATTAAGTTTAGTCTGTGGAAAAGTGGTATAAAGAGTTGCAAAATCAAAGGTTTTAATGTTGGTATAATGTTTTAATGATTGAGATTGTAAATTCACCAATAACTCTTTTGAATTTTTGAGTATCCACATCTTATTAACACCACTTCTTCAATATGCCGTTTCGGAATATTTCTGAAGTCCTTCTTTGACTGCAGTGAGTATGGCAGTGAAAACTTTAGAAAGGGGTTTAGTGGAACACTTGGAAGAACCTGTAATATACCTTTCCTTATAAGGATTCTTGTGAAGCTTAGGAATCCAATATAAGGATAGAAAAACGAGACCTCTTATTTTCTATTATAGCATCTTTTTAATCGAGTGTTTTGTCATGCATGTCTGTTAAACAGAAATTTGCTCTGTTCGGGGATTATGAAAGTAGTAAAACCTTAGTTTTAACGATACTTCAGACTAACAGATCTGTATCGATAAAAAGTCTTGTCTTGTTTTTCAATAACTTAATAAAATAAACGGTACCAATTATTTTCATGCACCAGATGCGCATTTCGACAATACATATCTCTTCAGTGATGCTCGTGGCCAACATATTTGAAATCCAAAGCTTATATAAAAGATGAAGAGCTATAATCCAAAAGGTCCAAAAAGTATAGCCAAATCCGTGAAAGGAATCAGAGCTTTGCATGAGGGAGATACATTCCCTCATTTATAATAATTTCTATCATTGAGTAACAGCAAAAAGCAGCAAACATAAAAAATCCGTATTTTCATGCCAGTACCGAAGTACTGGCTACTGGGCTGGTGAAACCCTCGGGGACTAATAGTCCACCAGCAGAGGCATCGACCCAGTGGTAGTAATAAAATAAACATCCGTTTTGTCAAGTGAACAGTATGACAATATTGTGAAAGTTTCTGCATTTCAAGCAAGGTTGGTTTTATTTTCTGTAATTAAAATATTTGTACGGAAGACAAAAAAATACATATGATGATTAACCGGGATTCTTGTCTGTAAAATGGTACATAATCTAGTAATGATTAAATAAGGCAATGACTGAAAAAAGTTCAAATTACAAATAAAATACTGGTAGCATGATCTTTGCTGGAAGGAACAATAAGTTATTTGGTGTAAAGCAAGGAAACTTTCACAAGAGGGTTCATTAGAATAGAGGTGCTGCATGCAATGACACATTTCAAAAAACAATAATATTACGCAAGACTATAAATCCTCAAGCAATCTACATGTATCATTTGATTCCCATAAACATTAAACTGCATGTGTTATTTTAATGACACAGTTATAAGAAGATAGCAGCATTGCAAGACGTATACATGATATATAGATTGTCCATGAACCCTGTGACTGAATTGAACAGTTTGTTCACATTCAAACTTTAAGAACTAACTTATATCTCCACAAAACTGTGCGTGCAGTGTGATATAGTTTTTTGGTTCGTTATGTGTCTGAGATTTTTGGCATACAGAATTACATCAAACACAATACAACTTATCACTTAATTACATTGTAGATGTAAAGATTCAAACCATGATGCTGTATGTGGCAAAACTTTTAGGAACTTTGGTCCTCAATGCTATTCAACTTCGTACTTTATTTGGCCTTTTTTTATTTTTTTTATATGCGAACGTCACTGATGAGTCTTTTGTAGACGAAACGCGCATCTGGCGTATATACTGAATTTAGTCCTGGTATCTATGATGAGTTTATTTGGCCATACTGCTTACACATGTTATATGAGAGTCACAAACAACTTGCACAATCTTTAAATTCTAATTGTTGATTGTGTTTTGGTAATATTTAAAACGGAAAAGAAGGCATTTTTTTTAACTGACTATGATATTCTAAAAGTCAGAACTTTTAGGTCGACATAGGCTGGCAAGGACTAAATCACACACTGAAAAAGACCAAAAGACCAAAAATAAAAACAACAATAATGAAAAAAAAAAGCAAAAGACTGAGCAGTATGAAAACCCTTCTCAAACAGTGGGTAGTGTAAGGTGCATCAGAAGGATTCAAATATCATGTCTCACACGGGGCACCCGGTGTGTTCCTCAAGTGAGTATGAATCAAATGATACTTATCAATCTTATTTTCATTTTGTTAATAAGATAACGTCTGTAAATACATTATCGTTAACATAAATATCAACTTTTAAACAGGTATTTGAAAATAACAAGAACAAAATCGTCCATGTAGTGAGAAAACAAGATATGTTAGGCATTTCGTATTAAAACAAACCAGAGAAGTTGAGTATATGTTGGCGCCATTTGTTAATGTTTGAATGCTGATAAACTACAAAATGTAGCTGTTTAAACATGTTGACAATGAACATATACATAGATTATACCATTTGGTGTGTGGTCAGTGTTTGTATCTATCATTGCGCATATGTTCTGTCAAATACTTTATAAATCAATTACAGTTAATACAATTAAACAGAACGAAAAGCATACTGAGAGAAAATTTTGTAGAATATTAAGTATATTAATAAGTATAATACTAATATGGTCAAGGAAGGACGTGTAACAATTTGCATGAAGTTTCTTTTTAAATTCATAAAAATCTTTGGCAACGTGATATACAAGAGTGGGAACAGTCAGTTAATAATAAATTTGAATGTTTGATAAACTAAGGTTTTTCTACCTAAGGTATAAATTACCTTAGCTGTATTTGGCAAAACTTTTAGGAATTTTTGGTCTTCAATGCTCTTTAACTTTGTATTTATTTGGCCTTTTAAAAATTTTTGATTCGAGCGTCACTGATGAGTCTTTCGTAGACGAAACGCGCGTCTGGCGTAAGTATAAAATTTTATTCCTGGTATCTATAATGAGTTTATTTACAACCACTGGGTCGATGCCACTGCTGGTGGAGATTTATTTCCCCGAGGGTATCACGAGCCCAGTATTCAGCACTTCTGTGTTGACAAGAGTTATCATTGATATGTTCATAATAATAAATTTACTGTTAACAAAACTTTGAATTTTTGATAAACTATGGTTTTTCTACCTGAGGAATAGATTACCTTAGCTGTATTTTGCAAAACTTTTGGGAATTGTTGGTCTTCAATGCTCTTCAACTTCGTATTTATTTGGCCTTTTAAACATTTTGGATTCGAGCGTCATTGATGAGTCTTTTGTAGACGAAACGCGCGTCTGGCGTAAAAATATAAAATTTTATGCCAGGTATCTATAATGAGTTTATTCAACAATATTATATGAATTTCATACCATTTAGGAAGCAGTGCAAACGGGTCATCTTAACTCTTTATGATTATTGAAATGTCTAAGAAAGAAATATGCGTGATAATTAACCGAGATTTATTTATTGTCTGTAACAGTTGTAATCTGAAAATAATGTTTTATTGAGACTCTAACTTGCAAACTGAAATTTGACAAAAAACGGAATCATAGTTGATCTGATCGACGGAAAGACAATGTTTTTGACTCAGATTGAGGACACTTGCATTTGATGTTAATTTTAAGTATTAGATGATACAGATGAGTTGTCATCTAATACATTTCAACTTTGCAATGTTTTATGAAATGTATTAGATGACAACTCATCTGTTATATCTAATAATTAAAATGCTTTTAGCAACACAACAAAATGTCAAATGACACATATTATTACATCCTTTAACATTAAAACAAAAGTGT
This sequence comes from Mytilus galloprovincialis, assembly GCA_037788925.1. NCBI lineage: Eukaryota > Metazoa > Mollusca > Bivalvia > Mytilida > Mytilidae > Mytilus > Mytilus galloprovincialis. Next base: position 34,340,923 of record CM075339.1, read on the forward strand.
TGCATAACGCAGATCAATGAAGAAATAAATCCTGAATATAGCTCTTACATATTCTATATGGTTACATTAGTAAACAACATGATATTTAATCTAAACATTCAACCTTTAGAAAAATATATTACCTTAATATTACCACAGAGTTGATCGAGCCGTTTTCAATATATTGTTTTCTTTACCAAAGAAATGTCTAAACTGTCTATGTTTGTTATTGTACTAACACTTCGAACGAATACTGATTCACGGAATAGGGTATATTGTTGGACTTATTTGGCATTACACTTCGAAAAATTATAAAACACTATGCATGTATGTAGGTAGATCCATCCGTTTACGGAGCAACCCTTGGGAGCTGCGAAGGTACATTGGAATCAATGTACACTCCCTATCGGGATTATTTGAGATATGTCACTATAAACGTATTTACAACAATATTTACAAGGACAATCCCCACCCCGATACAAGGGAGTGGTCAGCACACCGAGCAGAATCTGTTATCAAAGTGAACAGTATGACAGTAAAAAAAAAACAGTATGGCGTAAATTTCAAAAATGAGTCCTCAATCCATATCTTTGATTTGAAAGATATAATAAAAACAAAATAAAATAACTGAAGTAAAAATGTACTAATACATTTTTCAAATTACTACTATTTGACTAAAAATTCATGTTCATTCACAGTCACTGCCACATGCAAACAAAGCAGTGCACGGGAGACCCAATTTTTCACATTAATAACGACTGCGACATTCTCTGTATCTGTATCTGTATGAATAAGTTGTCGATACCAATTTGACTTTACTATAACGAGCGCCGCCGATTCATTGACGAGGCGTAAGAGCATTTTTGACGCTCTCTTTGCTAGATGGGCGCACTACAGTGTCGTCTAGCTGATTCGACGTGATCACTGTTTTTACAAAGAATGAGTTTGAGTATTATGGTGTTTTGCATAGTGGAATGTCAAAACACTTAGAGTGATTCTTTACTTGCTGTTCCACAATATTTGTTGCGTGGTAGTCTTCGAACTTCTTGGCAGTTATGTTTCTCTTAGGGCGTGCTTTTTTGAGAAATTCGTCTGGTTCAATAGCGGGAATCAGCCCCTTAACCACTTTGTACATCAATATCAACTTCTAGCTTGTTCGTCTTGCGATTGTCTGGAGGTCTTGTACTTCCAGCTGGGCAAGCATATCTAGGACACACCCGTCGTCTCTTGACTTGTAATATATGGTGACAAATCTTGCCGCTTGACGTTGTATCATTTCTAGCTTATTTAGGCTTGTTACCATTTAGGGGTCCTACACTATGTCTCCATATTCCATCGTTGATCAACGAGCGAGATGTAAGCTGTTTTATTTTTGCAATCTTGTGGACAGTATTTCAAGTTTCTTCTTTGAAAGGCTAGTGTTGAATTTGCTTTTTTTGCCACGTTTAATATTTGGGTGGTCCATTTGATGTCTTCCGAAATTTGTAGGCCTAGGTACGGGTTATGCTTGACTCGTTGTAGTATGTGTCCATTAAACTGTAGATTTCATTGCTTATGTTTCTGATGCTTAGGATGTAGCATTTTTTTTTACATTGATCTGCATTCCCCAGTACATACACAATGTACAAGCTTCTGACAAAATGATGAGGCCTTAGAAAGAGTTACTTAAAAGTTATCCTCTATGTCCCTTCGTTATCCATTAGCGTCTGAACTGGGTAGCATATAAGCCAATTCCAAGCTCGTCCCCCTAAACACCTGCCTAAGTATATTGCTTGTTTTACATGCTGGAAAAACTAAACCAAGTTGAGGGGATACCCTCAATTAGTCTTCCCTTTGCGCGAATAGTTATTTTATTGATTCGTTAACCATGTTACTCCCATGAAAGTTGGAAGATGAAATAATTATTGAGGCTATTACCACGACTCGGTCTAGTCTTTTTCAGCAAGAAAAACGTGCAATATACCATAGCGGGTGCGAATGAGTAACAAGCTAACTGGTCCATCGCTTATGAATGATGATTGATCAGCCAACATCACCAGATATGGACTTGACAATGTCATTGATAGAACGATACGTCTTTTTTGTAAGATTGAACAAACTCAAAACAAAATAAGATTGGGTTAACGAAGCAAAAATAAAATTGTTTTTGGAAGATGAAATACTTATTGAGGCTATTACCACGACTCGGTCTAGTCTTTTTCAGCAAGTAAAACGTGCAATATACCATGGCGGGTGCGAATGAGTAACAAGCTAACTGGTCCATCTCTTATGAATGGCGAAGGGGAAAATATGATGCATGGGAACCCTTTTGGACAACTCTTTGTGAGACCATCTTATCAGGAGCTTGTACATTATAGATGTAAGAAACAATACCACGATCTTTGTAAATTTTGAAAATAAGATCTCCGATTATGAATAAACATGTATTTGCGGCCATAAATTAGTATTTTTGTTTTTGTTTTAGTACTCTAGTGATTTTATTTTGTTTTAATCAATCTATTTAAAACTCTACATCGAATATATGGATTGAGGACTCATTTTTGTAAGTTACGCCATATTGGTTTTTTTTACGGGAAGTGAAACTTTATATTTAAACATATAAAGCTGAATAGAATTAGTGGATGACTTAAAGCCAAAAGTTTAATGACCAGTTTAAAAAAAACATTTTATTTACATTCTAAAAAAGGTTGAATATTAAAATGAACAATTATCAATATTTCTATGTCCGCCATATTGGATATCACCGGATGTAAGGGTTTTAAAAACATATGCCTTATACATTATATCCATGCGAAGCACCAAAGAAAGGTTCCTGCACAATATAATGATAGTAGCAATACTTTAAAACACATTTCAATTACCCTCCCTAAAAATAAGCTTATTTTAGGACGACAATGTCCACCATGTTGGATTTTACCGGAAGTAGGGTTTTTGAAGACATCTAATCTATATCATATATCAAAAATTGTAAGTAACAAAGGTTTGTTACAAATATTATGATAGTAGCATGTTAATAACACCTTTTCACATACTAGTCTTTCATATTGGGCTAATATAAGTATGATGTCCGCCATTTTGGATTTTACCGGAAGTGAGACACTTTTGTCAAATGCCTCCCTATCTGAAATGAAAGAGAAATAGTTGAGGAAGGTCTATGCCAAATATCATGCTTGTAGTAGGATGTGCACAATTTTTCACTAAGCCGCCGTACTATTATGGTAAGCATAAAAGTGAAGTGACAATTTATCGTTATTTATATGAATTTCTGATGGCTTCAAAAACTTCACTCCAGTTTTTTTTCAGATAAAATAAAAATCCCCGATACATTCAATACAAGAACCCACGTACATGTACTTTTGTCGAAACCACGAGAGCTGTTCTGTATCAAGTGTTGTGCATATGTTCTTTTAAACATAATTTTACTTAAGAACTCAAATATACTAATATTATTAAAACGAACAAACACCATACAGAGATTCACTGCTGGATCTACAGAATATTATGTATGCCGGTACGGAAGTGACCAGTATTACAGTTTGCATTACGTGCCCCCTTAAATGCCCAAAAGTCGCAGGAGACTTGATAAACAGGAATACAAACATTCAGTGAACTATTATCTATATGAATTTCATACCATTTAAAAATTAATGCAAACGGTCATCTTTTCTTTTTATGATTATTGCAATATATAAGGCAGACAGGAAATCCATCTATCTTTTATAATCTA